>CM051235.1:108877671-110161957 GCA_027917425.1 Gastrophryne carolinensis
CTTTTGCTGGGCATAGTACTTCTGGACCCTGCCAGGTCCACTTCTGTTGTGGCATCCCATTCTGTGACTACAGCAGCCTCTGTTTAAGACCATATAACCATTTGCACTTATTATAATTGAAATTAGCCTGATAAAGACACTTTTGCTGGGCATAGACTTACTGCTGCCTGCCAGGTGCACTTCTGTTGGGGCATCCCATTCTGTAACATAGCATACCCCTCTTTATTTACACTAAGCAGCTCTCTTATTTACACTAAGCAGGCCTGTTGGAGGCTGAGTGTTACTGCTCACTTTTGGTGTGCATTATATTCTGTTTCATATAGTCCCACCGCTGCCCGGGGGTTCTTTAAATATCACCTACTACCACGCCAGTTAGACTATGTCGGGCAGACAAGTGCCTGGAAGTGAAAAGAGGAGTGGTAGAGGCCAAGATTCCGCAGGCAGAGCTCGCATCAGACTGGGGGCCAGTAGCAGCAGGAGTCACGCTGAGAGACCTAATCTGCCAGTATCTGCTAGCGGTCGGGTCTCCACCAGTAACGCATCTGCCGTGGTAGATTTGTTGACGCGCTCATCAACAACATCATCACAACTTACGTCTGAGACTAGGGTCGGTAGGTTCCTCTGACACAACCCTGAGTTGGCATGCCCCGAGAGCAGTCCCTGTCCTCCCATTGCCTCTGTCCTACGCCGTTCCCTCCCCCAGCGACGTATCCTATGCTTTGGGTTCAGCTCCACTCTTTAGTGAGGAGGACCATCAGATAGAGGACAGTCAGCAGCTACTGCCCAGCCAAGAAATGGAGGTGGCTTCTCTAGCTAGGCAGACAAATAGTGATGTGGACAGTGTCGTGGGTGCTGCGAGCGTTCCAGCTCCTGCGCCAGACACTGTTGACGAATCCACGAACATCAGTGACGTACAACCACAACTCGGTGATGATGATGATGACGATGAAGCCGATCGCACTTGGGAGCCGGGTGATGAAGGGGCTTCATCGTCATCATCAGGAGAAGAGGGGCGCAGGTTGCCCCGGAGTCAGCAGCTGAGGCAGCAAGGTGGTAGCAGTCAGCATGGGGGCACAATTCCAAAGGCTGGAGCCGGCCGGGGCCGGGGCCGGGGTAGAGCACCTGCTGTGCGGCAGTCTACCTTATCGGGAGGTAGTGGAGCAGGGGTTCCTGGAGTTGGCAACAGCAGCAGTGAATCAGTGAGGCCAGGGGGTGGGAAAAGTAGCTACTCGGCAGTGTGGCAGTTTTTCCTGAGGCATCCGCAGGAGGGTAACATGGCCACATGCAAGATATGTAGGCAAAAGGTGAAGCGTGGCCAGGGTCCAAATGTTGGCACCACGGCCCTGCATCAACATATGATGCGTCACCATAAAACGACCTGGGAGAACCGAGGCTCCCAAGGGGTGGTCCAGTCTGCTTCCTCACCAAGTGAGCTCCCAATTTCTGCCAGCCAAGGCTCCAGCACCTCAGCCGAAGGCAGCTGTGCGTCATACCCATCCTCTGTCGCTCCTGCTCCTCCTCCTCCAAGTCATGCATCCCGCCAGCAATCCATCAGCGAAGCCATGTCCAAGAGACAGCAGTATGCGCCCACTCATCCTACGGCGCAGAAGCTGAATATGCTCCTGTCCAAGTTGCTGGTGCTGCAGTCGCTCCCTTTTCAGGTGGTGGAATCTGCACCTTTCAGAGAACTGATGGCTTGTGCTGAGCCGAGGTGGAGAGTCCCAAGCCGTAATTTCTTTGCCAAGAAGGCAGTACCAGCGCTGCACACTTTTGTTGAACAGAAGGTGGGCCAGTCCTTGAGCCTGTCGGTGTGTAGCAAAATACATGGCAGCGCCGACATCTGGAGCTGTAACTACGGTCAGGGGCAGTACATGTCGTTTACGGCCCACTGGGTGAATGTGGTCCCTTTGCAGCAGCAGCAGCAACTTGGACAGGTCACGCCGCTTCGGCCTCCGCACTCTCTGCCCATTGGACCTGTGAAACCGTGCGACTCGGCCTCCTCATCCTCCGGCCACATGAACCCCGTTGGAGCTGAACTGGAGGAGGAGGAGGAAGAGGAGGAGGAGGAGTTGCCCAGCGAAACACAGTTTAGGCTTGGCGAAATGGCTGGTTTATCTAGTCAGCGGACAGGAGAGGAGGAGCAGGAGCAGCCAGAGGAGCTAGAGGTTTTTGAGGAAGGCGAGACAGAGGACCCGGGCACACCGTGGCAGTATGCAGTGGAGATGGAGACAGGTAGTCCATTCGAGTCACTTGCGCAAATGGCACGAAGCATGCTCACGTGCTTGCGTAGTGACCCCAGAATTGTTTCCATCTGTCGGCGGGATGACTTCTGGCTGTCCACCTTATTGGACCCTCGCTTCCGGCACAAAATGGGGGCATTTTTTAAACCCACCGAGAGGGAGGACAAACTCAACTACTACAAAGACATTCTACGTAGGCAGTTGGCCGATGCCTATCTGCGCCATGGTCCATACTCTCGCAGGTCTGACTCGAGGGGACCTCTGCGCTCACCTTCCACTGCCATGGCCGCTGGGGGGGTTGGCAGGAGCAGCAGCAGCAGCTCCATCAGCAGCAGCAGCCTCAGTCTTCAGTCGCTAATGAGTAGCTTTCTACACCCGCATAGTGAGGCTACTCATGAGCAGCAGGAAGACCTGGAGCAGGACCTCAACCAGCAGGTCATGTCATACTTTGACATGACCATGCCAACACACCTTGAGGATCCGCTGGACTTCTGGGCAGCCAAACTTGATTTGTGGCCGCAACTAGCAGAGTTTGCCCTGGAAAAGCTGTCCTGCCCGGCAAGTAGCGTGCCATCTGAGCGGGTGTTTAGTGCGGCGGGGGCCATAGTTACGGCGAGGAGAACTCGTCTGTCAACTAAAAATGTGGAGAGACTCACCTTTTTCAAAATGAATCAGGGATGGATCAGCCAGGATTTCCACCCACCAATGCCTGATGCATGCGACTAGATTCAGCATGGTGCCACGTTTTACACTTTCCAAATGGTGCAAAACATATTTATGTCTTTAGGCCATTTTTTGGGCTCCTGCTGCTGCTGCTGCCAACTTCTGCCAACTCCAGGGTGTGATTCATCCAATTTTTGGGCTCCTGAAGCCAACTCCAGTGTCTCTTTAAAGTAATATTTGGGCCCCTGCTGCTGCTGCTGCTGCCAACTCCAGGGTGTGATTCATCCAATTTTTGGGCTCCTGAAGCCAACCCCAGTGTCTCTTTAAAGTAATATTTGGGCTCCTGCTGCTGCTGCTGCCAACTCTAGGGTGTGATTCATCCAATTTTTGGGCTCCTGAAGCCAACTCCAGTGTATATTTGGGCTCCTGCTGCTGCTGCTGCCAACTCCAGGGTGTGATTCATCCAATTTTTGGGCTCCTGAAGCCAACTCCAGTGTATATTTTGGCTCCTGCTGCTGCTGCTGCCAACTCCAGGGTGTGAATCATCCAATTTTTGGGCTCCTGAAGCCAACCCCAGGGTCTCTTTAAAGTAATATTTGGGCTCCTGCTGCTGCTGCTGTCAACTCCTGCCAACTCCAGGGTGTGATTCATCCAATTGTTGGGCTCCTGAAGCCAACCCCAGGGTCTCTTTAAAGTAATGTTTGGGCTCCTGCTGCTGCTGCCAACTTCTGCCAACTCCAGGGTGTGATTCATCCAATTTTTGGGCTCCTGAAGCCAACTCCAGTGTATATTTGGGCTCCTGCTGCTGCTGCTGCCAACTCCAGGGTGTGAATCATCCAATTTTTGGGCTCCTGAAGCCAACCCCAGGGTCTCTTTAAAGTAATATTTGGGCTCCTGCTGCTGCTGCTGCTGTCAACTCCTGCCAACTCCAGGGTGTGAATCATCCAATTTTTGGGCTCCTGAAGCCAACCCCAGTGTCTCTTTAAAGTAATATTTGGGCTCCTGCTGCTGCTGCTACCAACTCCAGGGTGTGATTCATCCAATTTTTGGGCTCCTGAAGCCAACTCCAGTGTATATTTGGGCTCCTGCTGCTGCTGCTGCCAACTCCAGGGTGTGAATCATTCAATTTTTGGGCTCCTGAAGCCAACCCCAGGGTCTCTTTAAAGTAATATTTGGGTTCCTGCTACTGCTGCTGCCAACTCCAGTGTGTGATTCATCCAATTTTTGGGCTCCTGAAGCCAACTCCAGTGTATATTTGGCCTCCTGCTGCTGCTGCTGCCAACTCCAGGGTGTGAATCATCCAATTTTTGGGCTCCTGAAGCCAACCCCAGGGTCTCTTTAAAGTAATATTTGGGCTCCTGCTGCTGCTGCTGTCAACTCCTGCCAACTCCAGGGTGTGATTCATCCAATTGTTGGGCTCCTGAAGCCAACCCCAGGGTCTCTTTGAAGTAATATTTGGGCTCCTGCTGCTGCTGCTACCAACTCCAGGGTGTGATTCATCCAATTTTTGGGCTCCTGAAGCCAACTCCAGTGTATATTTGGGCTCCTGCTGCTGCTGCTGCTGCCAACTCCAGGGTGTGATTCATCCAATTTTTGGGCTCCTGAAGCCAACTCCAGTGTATATTTGGGCTCCTGCTGCTGCTGCTGCCAACTCCAGGGTGTGAATCATCCAATTTTTGGGCTCCTGAAGCCAACCCCAGGGTCTCTTTAAAGTAATATTTGGGCTCCTGCTGCTGCTGCTGTCAACTCCTGCCAACTCCAGGGTGTGATTCATCCAATTGTTGGGCTCCTGAAGCCAACCCCAGGGTCTCTTTAAAGTAATGTTTGGGCTCCTGCTGCTGCTGCCAACTCCAGGGTGTGATTCATCCAATTTTTGGGCTCCTGAAGCCAACCCCAGGGTCTCTTTAAAGTAATATTTGGGCTCCTGCTGCTGCTGCTGCCAACTCCAGGGTGTGATTCATCCAATTTTTGGGCTCCTGAAGCCAACTCCAGTGTATATTTGGGCTCCTGCGGCTGCTGCTGCCAACTCCAGGGTGTGAATCATCCAATTTTTGGGCTCCTGAAGCCAACCCCAGTGTCTCTTTAAAGTAATATTTGGGCTCCTGCTGCTGGCAACTCCAGGGTGTGATTCATCCAATTTTTGGGCTCCTGAAGCCAACCCCAGTGTCTCTTTAAAGTAATGTTTGGGCTCCTGCTGCTGCTGCCAACTCCAGGGTGTGATTCATCCAATTTTTGGGCTCCTGCTGCTGCCAACTCCAGTGTCTCTTTAAAGCAATGTTTGGGCTCCTTCTGCCCCTCATAGTGATGCCACTTCAACTCTCTGCAATTGTGCCGCTCTGCAATTCTATTAGCGATGCCTCTGATCTGCATGTGATATTTCTTCAAAGTATTATTTAACTAACCCAGCACGCATCCTGTGCGTGTTACAGCAAGGCAGAATGGTTTACAACCCTAATGAGGCTCTAGGAGGCTCAGAAATAGCCGTTTTTAATAGCGATTCGTTGCAAATTTATTCGGGTCGAAACGATTTTTGTCGGAAAATTCGGCGAATCAGTTGAATCGAATTTTTCAAAAGTTCGCTCATCTCTAGTTTCTATGTTATTTGTTTACTACAGTGGTCCGGAGCTTATAGGAGGCACAACATGTTCCCTTTAGATGTCTGGTAGTCAGGCTTTGTTATTTCTACTAACAGTGGATAAGCCAGGCATGACAAACGTATTGTAAAATATTGTACACACTAAACATTGTTTTTTTATGTGGGAATCATAAACTGACATTTTTTTAAAAGGTTTTCAAAGACAGACACTTTGTTAAAATGACCGCTTTACATGGTAATGGGTGTGGTTTGGGGAATGTGATGTGGATTTTGTTTAGGGTGCAGCTATGTAGCTTTTGAAGAACCCAATATCTGCAGCATTCTATGCTACGCTTTTGTGTGTAGTAGTAGTATTGTAGGTATAACTCCCCTCTTGGACAAGCAACCAAAAGGGCAATGCCCCAAGGCCAACCCTGGTCAAGAGCCCCACTTGAGGCCCACCATATGTGACATGTTTACACCCATTGATTTATTCCATTCCTTCACATGGCACATTGATCAGCATTACGGCCCAGCTACTACTATAATGGAAGTCAGAAGTAACAACCCATCTATTTCTTTGATGCTTTCTCTAAGGTCATCACATTTTGAATAATTTAATGGTCTAAGGCAGAAAGGTACAATGCAGCTGATGGCAATAATAGACAGAGGACTGTGAGTCATATACTGTGTCTGTAAATGTCAGTATGTTTACATCATGCTTTTTAGAATTCATGTGCATGTCTGGCACCTTAAACCATTAACAGAAATATTATCCCAACTGATGATATCATTGTTGTTATATTTATGGAATAGCTACAAATGATAAAAGCTTTACAAAGCATGCAGTAATTGCAGAAACCGCACCCATATGCATCTGTCCTTCAGCCCACACGTTTCTTCAGGGAATTGCATCTCAGATAGCTATTTACTGAAGGGTTTATTGATCTAAAGCAGACCTAAAGTCAAATAAGTCTTTAGGTGTGCTTAATAACTTTCCCGATTTGGTATGTCCTGCTGCTTAATGAGGCCTAGAAAGCCCTAAAAAGGCGGGCAGGCTGATTCATCATTAGCGGCAGGTAGCGACAGATGAGCGTCTGTAGCAGGCATTTTCAGAGCGCCTGCTAGTAGTCGCAGTGCTCGGCCGTGGGTCGCTACTTTATAGCGGCTCAGTCGCTGTTCAGTAATGGTGAATACATTGTGAGGAGTCGCTATTTGACCAGTACAGTGCTGTATGGGAGCACATGTTAGCGACTGCTCATAGCAACCGACACCATATTCAGGAAAAAAACAGCTGCAAAAATCTCTGGCGCTGAAAAATAGTTGTTTGAAGCCCAGAGCGCAGGAGGCGGTGTGTTGAAAGTGTGTTTTCAAGCATCTATCAACTAGTAACAAAGCGAAAACATATGGAATTACATTGTAACAACATTGTAACATGAACACTTTAATGCCAGACCTGTAATGTCATTTTTGAGGAAATATTTAAAAAATGAAAAAAATATGAAAAAACTGCTTTTTGAATGCCAGAAGAGGTCAAAGAATTATTTGTGATTTTTTGGAAAAAAAAACCAAAAAACAAAAAAAACCCGTTTAAAGAGAAGAAAAGGATAGTCCACTGAAATGTATGGGAGAGCGTCAGGTAGCGAGAGGTCATACCTGGCGCTGTGCAAGGCTGAACGCTGGCGCTGTTCGCTGAGGCTGTAAAAATGATGAATCAGACGCTACATGGCCCTATTCCAGTCGCTCAACAGATTCTGCTTGATAAATGTGTAATTGCGTGCCGTGTCCGGCATTGACCAGTTGCAATCAGTCGCTACCTCTCATTAACCAGGCGCTACCTGATGCTATCCCTTCTTAAATAAGGGCCTAAGTTACTCACCTGGTCTGCACTTCAGCACTGCTCTTCTGGGCAATTAGTGTGCAAACAGAAATATACAGGACCTTGTGCCTCAATGGCACAGAACAAGTAGACTCATATTTGGAGTTTCCCAGACTACTGACTCCATCCCCTCTTACACAGTCCTGTATTCTTATTTATACTTCAAGGAGTGGAGCGACTTGAACCTGACTGGGTAAGTGACAGCCACCTTCACCTGCCGAGCTTTGCATATCAGCTGTCCATTTTAATTATTGGGGCGGTACACTAGCATTTCTGCACATCATATATTAAGTGGGGGGACCCGCTAGCTATTTTGTGGGGGGACCTATTAGCTGCTTTGCTTATTAAGTAATGGGGGATAGCTGCTATGCATATTAATCATTGGGTAGGGACATGCTAACTACTCTACATATTAATTACCAAGAGGGCCTTGTCACTCTGAATATAATTTATGGGGAGAGGGTGCTTTTTGCCATGCATATTAACTGTGGGGGGGCAGACGCCTCTGCCTGCCAAACTTTGCATAGCCACTCTGAAGAAATGATTATTGGGTGGGAGGACCCGCTAGGTGCTTTGCATATTAGGTAGTGGGGTCCGTTAGACACTATGAAGCCGATTCATTAACAGCGGCAGGTTGCGACAGTTGAGCGACTGTAGCGGCATTTTCAGAGCGCCCGCTAGTAGTCGCTGTGCTTGGCCGTTGTTCGGTAGTTGATAGCGACTCCGTCGGTTTGCCGTAATGTTGAATATTGGGTGAGGAGTCGCTATTTGACAGGTTCCGCGCTGTATGGGAGCGCATGATAGCGACTGGCCCTAGCGACCGTCTCCCACCATATTCATTAAAAAATCACGCTCAAAAAATTCTTGCGCTGTAAAATGCATGTTTAAACCTTAGAGCGCTGGCGGCGATGGGTTAAAAGTAGTTTTTTAACCCCCAAACAACCATATTTTTGGAAACCAAAAAAAACAAGTTTTTAAATAATTTTGTAATTTGAATACATTAATATCAGACCTGTAATATCAATTCTGTACAAATTTTTTTTTTTTTTACCTGTAAAATGGCAGAAGTGGTCACAGAATTTTTCACATTTAAAAAAGAAAAAAAAAAAAAACAATTAATAACAATTAATTATGAAAATTAAAAGATTGTTCCATTGAAATGCATTGGAGAGCGCCAGGTAGCGAGAGGTCATACCTGTCGCTGTTCAAGGTCGGACGCTGGCGCTGTGGGCTGAGGCTGGAATAATGATGAATGAGTGGCTATATGGCGATATCTCAGTCGCTAAGCAGGATCAGCTTGATAAATGTGTGATTGTGGTGGGGAGCCGGCATTCTCGTGGCGGGGCCTGTCATTACCGGCCGCTCACCAGTCGCTATTCCTTCATAAATAAGGGCCTATGTATATTGATTATTGGGTGAGGGGACCTGCTAGTCACACTGAATATTAATTATTGGGTGGGGGGACACGCTAGCTACTCTGCATATTAATTACTGACAGGGGCACTTGCTCTGCTACAAAAGTGTGTGTGTGTGTGTGTGTGTGTGTGTGTGTGTGTGTGTGTCACCAGGCACCCTCTGCATATTAATGAGATCTTAGAATGAGCTCAGACTACTTTGGCTTGCAGAAGGAAAAACTAGAGCACTTTAAAGCCACGTGGGAAAACTGACATCTGGGACATGTTTCTTCAATTACAAATTACTACCTGACATTTGGAGAGGACATTTAATTACAAACAAGGCTTATATACATCAATTTAACTAGGGCTACATTCTATATTTCCTCTACAATTAATGTCCAAATATCTGAGCAAGAAAATTATCCCAAATCCAAGTACTATAATGTGTATTAATCTACAGAATTTGCCACTCTATGTTGACAAACTCCATTCAAGGATCTTTGCTCTCTGAGGAAGTACCATATTGTTATGTGGCAGCAACGCGTAGGGGTGAACATATGAACTGTTACCTGTTTTCATCTATTATGCAAGCTGTACTTTATCTTGATTTGGATGCTGATAGGTTTGTTCTGAAACTTTATTTGGCATTAGTTTTTACAGGGGCTTCACATATAAATGTGTTATGTTGTTATTTATTATTTATTGTCATAAAGGTATTATATTAGCTCATATGTTGACACTTTAGTTTGTAACACTAAAAGGGACATTCCAAAAAAGGACTGCTTTCTGCTCTCCCCATGCTGGCTGTCAGTGGAAGCATCTTTCATTCAGACTGCTTTATATTTCTTAGGAACCTTCTCATTTCTGCTGGTTCTCCTCAGCAGCAGAGGATGACTTATCACTGCATGATTTTATGTGACAATCCCCTCAGTTAGAGAGAACATGTTCTATAGGTGGGCATTGAAGGGGGGTAGTTTTAAAATGTCTATGGGGTAAATTCAGAGCCAGGTGAGAATTCTCACTCCTTTTTTAGGAGAGGAAACTGTCATTGACTTTCATTGTCTAAAGGGTGTAAATATTCACCTGGCTCTGAATCAGCCCCAAGGTAGACAATGAAAGTCATTGCCAGTTTTCTCTCCTAAAAAAGGGAGTGAGAATTCTCGCCTGGCTCTGAATCGAGCCATATGTCTGCTTAGTCTTGTTTTTATGTTTTATCAACCTGATACTGATCCCTTATCTGTTGACTGTGGCATATATATATATATATTTATATATATATATATATATATATATATATATATATATATATATATATATATATATGAATGAGGGGTTGGGATCCTTTTTGAGGATCATTTTTGAAGTGACACTGGTGACTACCAAATGACCAGGTCTTTCTCCGGTGGGCTCCAGGCACTGACTCAATGCCACCATCAGCGCAGTACAGCAGGTCCAAGACTACTACAGTGCTTTTGGTTGGACCAAGTGAGTTTTACTCAGTAAGTTACTTCTATTAATTATTTAAACATCACACTTTATGTTGTGCAGCAATATAAAAAAGAGGCATTTCAGTGACAGGCCAGCCGTGGGAAATCCATAAAATATATTGTTTTTTTCCGAGCTTAAAACTAGCAGCAGCTACAGGTACATCTCACGTAATAGACATTGTGCAAAGGATTAGAAATGTTGACGCATTTCAGGGCATACAGTCCTCAATCATGACATAAATGTAATGACAAACATATCATCTTATATACTTATCAATAAGTCACAAATCCTGCCTAAAATACTTCCAAAATGGGCCAATAGAAGGAGCACATGCCAAGAGTCAGCCAACCAAAAACAGAAACCCAATTACCATGCTCCAATCCTAAATAATTCTCATGGTCTCATTGGCTTTATTTCGATGTAGTTGAAGGGTGGGCCCCAAGACTGGTGCCCGGCACAAGCTGGACCTCCGATTTAAATCCAAACAGGTAAAGTATATCTATGTAGAAGGAGACGTGTCCACTCTGAAACACCTGCTGCAGGAAGACTTGTTAGCTGGGTGGATGGGGGACACATGAGAATTACAAGCAAACTTCACTGGCTTACTTTGTTCTGTAATGTTATGTAGGATGGGGCTAAGTTACTTCAGATCATTCTGGTAGATACAGCCTCTGGTTAATATCAACATTTTCTTGGTTTAAAAAAAAGTTGCTTCTTCCTTTCTGCCTTTGCTGCATTACAGAAACACCTGGGTCTTGCCACCTAAATTACGGTCGAAAAGCTTGTATGCAGGGGCGGACTTGCCATAGGGAGACCCGGGCAAACGCCTGGTGGGCCTTACTGCTTCGGGGCAGTTTGGGCTGCTACCTTTACTAACACTGCCATCCAATCCCTGCCTCCCCCCCAGTCCCCCATCTCCTTCAACATTCTACCCCCTCACCCAAAAACCCCAGCCCATGTCCTCTCTCCTAATGATTTAGCCTCAGCTTCGGAGAACACTAGTTGACTGGCCGGGAAGCAGCAGAGATGCCACTGGCTGGTCATCGGCAGGCCAGGTGCTGGTAAAATCCTGGGCTGATTTTTGGGCGCAGTCCGCCACTGCTTGTATGGGTTTTAGCCTTACCTGTCTTAATGCCAGAGGTCTCTGTGTCTCTGGGTACTGTAATAAAGGTCTCAGTCCTTCTTGGGTGAAGGTCTGAGTCTTCTTGTTACTGCCATTATGTTCCTGTTTTTCTTGATGTTTCTCAGTCACCTGAACTTGATTTTAAATTCCTTCTTCTTTCCTTGCCCATGTTTCCTAAACAGCTTTCCTTAAAACCTATCTCTGGACGAAAAATGAAATACCTTTTATCCCCTGCAGTTGACTGTGCGTTGTCCTTATCTCTTTCCTAAGAGGGACTGCCATGGCCTACTGTTTAGGGAACCAAACTTGTGACTGGAGGGTTTTCGCTTCAAATCCCAGCTGGAGCACTGAAGTACTCTTGAGCAAGGCACCTAGCCCCCAACCATTCCTGGGGCACCATGGCTACCTCACCGCTCCAGGCACGTGTGTGCACTGACAAATTCCTATGTATGCACAAGCTTACAATGGTGATATAAACACATTATGATTATTATCATTTGCACTTCTTAATGGCAGATGGCTACTGGAGGTCTGTATTTTAGGGCCTGATTTCTGAAGCATAAAATGTGAGCATAGCATTTTTCCATAGCTGAACTTTAAGATAAGCTTCCATGACAAGATACGAGTTCTAGCAACAAGACTCAACTAGGATGCTAAAAAATGGCCAAAGTGAATTATTATTAATGTTACACAAATGTTACTGATTTTTTTAAGCTTTGGAAGAGTTGTATCTTGTAAATCGACAAAACAAACTCATTTCCACTTGTAAGTGCCACTAAAGCAAATGTCCTGTGTGCACAGTGTAGCAGCTGTTGCTATTAGATGTGTCTTTTAGTAGGTGTCACTAAATTGTTACCATGAAATGTCACATATTGCTGGAAGTGTCCTGCCCACTAATATCAGACTTTCCTCTTACTGTCAGCACCTTGTTGGGGAGAATGTGTTCTGTGAGATTTGTATTACTTGTTTTAATCATACCAATTAATCTCATTGAGGGGGTAAAGAACATAATAGTAATATCAGTAGACCCAAAGTCTCATGTACTGTAATCCCGCTGTGCTTCTCTCTTCTCTGTCCCATCTCAGGCTGTGAAAATAAAACTAAGCCAAGCCTCCCGACACGTCATAGTGCTGACAACAGTTTTTAACCATTTATTTCCCTGGTTAGTTGAGGTTCTCTGCTGGTTGGGGAATGTATGATTGCAAATGGAGTTGGTGATCTGGTCAAAATGAATTATCATCCTCTTTGTCATCACACAATATGAGAGGGGCTTGAGGATCCCTCTCTTTATTTATCAGCATGGCTCACATTTAAAACGAAAAGATAAAAAGGGCGTTTGAGCACTAATTTATTCACCTGTGCATCTGTGTGGTGAGTTGGAAAACCTGACCTGTTGGTGGCCCTTGAGGAGGAGAGTTGGGCATGTGTGCACGATGGGCAGAGATCAGGCTCAGTAGTGAACACATTTAATTATCACTAATTACAAGGAAATAAGGCACCGAGCTGAGTTTAGGCAAATTGCTCTCTAGCGCCACCTTTGACTGTAGCGATTTTGTGGAAAATTTGGTGGGTCCACTTTTCCTTCTTCATCTCATTAAGTGTGGTGTGAATGAAGATAAATGAATGAAGATTAGAAATAACTACTTTAAGATATTCAGATGGTGACTAGCAGTGAAATCACTCAATGTGATGAGGCACTGGTGCGAATATTAACCCTTTTAGTGCCAGCTATGTGAGACTCAGCTGACACTTTCATTTATGAAAAAAAAAAAATAAAGAAGATATAAACTCACCTGCACCCGCTATCCCTACGGCCAAGTTTCCTCTTTAATCTGGGGGGCCTCTGATTCTTCCGGCTTCAGGAGAGGTTGCAGAACAGGCCCCCCACTTCTGATGGGGCTGGCCACTACCTCCGCTAGTTCTGCCTTTTGTGGGCGGAGCGGAATGATGTAATCCTGCTCCTTGTTGCAGATGCCGGTAGTGATCGGTACAGGGAAGGTGGAAAGGCAAGAGACTCCAATAAACCTGCCCCCCCCATCCTCGCTGCACCGATCACTACCAGCTGTCAAGTCACAGCGAAGTTGGCGCAGGACAGGATCGGCGCGGAACAAAGGATTGAGGTGAGCAAAGAAGAAAAAAAGGTGTTTTAATAAATGTTATTTTCTCTGCTTGTGTGTGTGTGTTTTTTTACATTTAACCCTTTGTGAACTGGTATACCTGGCAATCACCTGCGGCAAGTGGATAACTTGCTATTAACCCGCGGACCCCATTGCCTGTAATACAAGGGCTATAGTGGGCTTTAGGCCTTCAGGGTGGTTTGAGTTTGGGGGGAGTCTCTTGGGCAGGAAAGGGTGTCTAACAATACATATGTAATTGGGAGAAATGGGGCTTTTACATGCAATAAGAGTTTATTGAAAAACATTTTTTTTTATTACAAGAAACTCTACAAATCTTAAAAATAGATTTTACACATATTTCATCCTACATTATTGAGAATACACTAAAAAAATTCTGTGAAAGCTCAGATTTTGCTGAAAAAACAATATACAATTTCCCTGAAACATCCCTGGAAATCCCTTTAAAAATAATAATTAAACAAGCATAGCACAAAATAGTGAAAATGATTTGGCGACAAAAGGTGATAAAATCTCTAGGTAGGCTGGCACTTAATGGGTTAAATAGGGCTCTTTCAAGTTTCATACAGTAAAAGGTTTTCTGTCCTTTAAACTTAATTAGATTCAGCTAGAAAAAGTAAAGACTGAACCAGCAGAGACCAATGGTGCTTCCTCTTTCCAAATTATGCCAAGTAAACACAAATATAATAAGGTGGAAGAGCAACAATGATGGGGCCCCCTGACCTCCTGGGCGGTCGCATCCCCTGCACCCTCTTATGTTATGCCCCTGGTGACCAGGGGTGGCACCCTCCTTTGGTTCACAGGTTAAACACCCTTATGGCTGACCATGCACTGCCTCTGTTTGTCGTCCCCAAAACAATAGGTGATTCTGCGGGAGGGACACATGTCTTAGTGGGGGCGGTTTGGAAGGGTTGGTGGGGCAGCGGACAGTGGAGGTAGCGGCAATGCCCTGATAGGGCCGCACACGCTTTTGACAATGTATTGATGGGCTCTTTCATTTTTTTTCCTTGGGTCCAGGAAAATCTTTCATATCAAGATAAGATCAACATCCCTATTAGAATATATAAGCTATAAGTTAGAATTTAAAAATGGCACAATATGCTCTTAAAGTGGACCAACACCCACAGGTGATCGGCCCGGGAATCTAAGATTCCCGGGCCGATCACCTCCCTCCCCGCGGGACATGCGAGATCGGGATGTCCCGCGGGGTGAAACCCCCCCAAACACCCCAAATCCCCTTACCTTGTCTTCCGGCTGCCGCCGCCTCCCTCGCGCCCCTCTAGGCGTGCGCGCGCCCGCGCCGGCCGTCTGTGAATGGCGCGCGCCAAGAGTGACGCGCGGGAGGCGGCGGCGGAGGAGCCGCTTGTCCGCGGCTGTCAAACCGCTTGTCCGTCGGCGCTGGGAGCGGGGTGAGGTGAGTTTTTCGGGTGATCGGGGGGGTTTCACACAGCGGGGCACCCCGATTGGGGGTGCCCCACCGAAGTGGACCAAGACCCAGGATAGTCAAAATCCTGGGTGTTGGTCCACTTTAATATGATTGTTTACAGAATTTTTCATAGTACAATGTTTCTTAAGCTAAACATAACAGGTTTTGCTGATGTGCATATTGTTTCCTTTTTTGCACAAATGATAGATTAACTAACTGATAACAGACAGTATACTGGAAATTGAGAAATTCAACCACTTACACTTTTGTATATATTGTATAACTGCTTGTATGTGACACAGAATATTATTGTTGATGTCTTGATAACTCAAAGAAATAATTATCTTGATATCTGTGAAACTAACAGATTGTTTTTGTGACTCAGTTGTGCTATGATCTAATTTCTCTAATAAAACTTAGGCCCTTATTTATGAATGAATAGTGACAGGTAGCGACTGGTGAGCGGCCGGTAATGACGGGCCCCGCCACGAGAACGCCGGCTCCCCACCACAATCACACATTTATCAAGCCAATTCTGCTTAGCGACTGAGATAGCGCCATATAGCGGCTCATTCATCATTATTCCAGCCTCAGCCCACAGCGCCCGCTTCCGACCTTGAACAGCAACAGGTATGACCTCTCGCTACCTGGCGCTCTCCAATGCATTTCAATGGAACAATCTTTAAATATTCATAATTAATTGTTATTATTATTTTTTTTTTTAATGTGAAAAATTCTGTGACCACTTCTGCCATTTTAGATAATTTTTTTGAGGGAAAAAAAAAAATTGTATAGAATTGATATTACAGGTCTGATATTAATGTATTCATATTACTAAATTATTTTAAAAACTTGTTTTTTTTTGGTTTCCAAAAATATGGTTGTTTGGGGGTTAAAAAACTACTTTTAACCCATCGCCGCCAGCGCTCTGGGGTTTAAACATGCATTTTACAGCGCGAGAATTTTTTGAGCGTGATTTTTTATGAATATGGTGGGAGCCAGTCGCTCTGACCAGTCGCTATCATGCGCACCCATACATCGCGGAACCTGTCAAATAGCGACTCGTCACCCCGTATTCAACATTACTGCACACCGACTTAGTCGCTATAAACAACCAAACAATGGGCAAGCACAGTGACTACTAGCGGGTGCTCTGAAAATGCAGCTACAGTCGCTCAACTGTCGCTACCTGCCGCTATTAATGAATCGGCCTCCCCGTTTGAAATAAAGGGGGATTACTGAGATGAATATCAGGGAGGAGGGTGATTGGCATGCAGCCTTCACTGCTCCACGGGCCACCATAGTCTTCACTCCAGCCACAGGGTGCCTCTACTGATTTGGTTCCCAGTACCACCCCAGTCTTCAAGCCAGTTAGCCAAAAATGTCCCCAGCTGAGTTTGGGTTCTGGCAAGGTTCACAAAATTGCATTATTGTCTTTGCTGCCACTTGACCCAATTCACAGGCCAGTCAGTCCCCTAGGTCACTAGGCCGCTAAATACAATTGACCCAGAGTCTAGACAAAGAGCTCTACTCTGACATTCTGCTGTCACCATCTCACATACGAGGCATCTCACTGCTCCTCCCTGGCATCTTCAAAAGCAGCATTCCCGTCTGCATATGGATATTCTTGGGGGGAAAAACAAGGTAGGGAGGGAAAATAATGAGGAAAGGCATACCCGTACAGGAGCATCCCGCTGTGGAAGCCATATGTAATTTATTTTGAAGTGGAGTGCTCTGTAACCTTAAAAGAATAATGTTCTTTTAATAAATAATGGGACATGAGGCCTCAGGACTATCTGACTAAAACTGCAGTCCTTGCTGGCCTAGTAATTCTATACCTCCATGCAGCTTGCTGTCCCTTAGATGTGCAAAGTACCTGGGCACGAGTTTATAATTACAGGAACAGCTGTTATACTATTTACCACTGATGGGCTGATGACAATATAAACCTCCACCTTTGCCAGTCATCATCAGTCTATCTTGTTTCTGTTACATTCATAAATGAAAATAAGCTTTTAATAATCCTTATCTAATATTTGTTTGTGATAACATTAATGTGAGCGAGGTAGGTATTGATTCCCTATTCCCAGTAATAGGCAGTCTGTCTTGTAGATTGTATTTGTAAAGATAAATATTATCCTTTATTATATCCTTTATTACAGCTATATTCCTTTAAGACGAAAGGGTGATTTCGATCTCAGACTCCTTGAAGCGGATATCCAGTCTATGCGTAACCCCCTGACACCTTCCCCTGGTGCTAAGGCAGGACGGAGGGCTTGTAAAGATAAAAACCCTTGCCTTTCCCATGGTCCAGCGCTATTCTCTTAGGTTCACGCGGCCACTGCGCAGAAAGACACAAATCGCCATCCCCCACAATGTGTGCACCTCCATCTGCTCATTCACTTGAATAGGCGGGTGGGAGTGCGCATGGAGCCAGGGAAAGCCACTTAGAGGCCGATTCATTAATAACGGCAGGTAGCGACAGTTGAGCGACTGTAGCAGTATTTTCACAGCGCCCGCTAGTAGTCTCTGTGCTTGGCCGTTGTTCGGTTGCTGATAGCGACTGAGTCGGTGTGCAGTAATGTTGAATACGGGGTGACGAGTCGCTATTTGACAGTTTCCGCGATGTATGGGTGCGCATGATAGCGACTGGTCAGAGCGACCGGCTCCCACCACATTCATCAAAAAATCACGCTCAAAAAATTCTCGCGCTGTGAAATGCATGTTTAAACCCCAGAGCACTGGCGGCGATGTGTTAAAAGTAGTTTTTTAACCCCCAAACAACCATATTTTTGGAAACCAAAAAAAAAAAATTTGAAAGAATTTAGTAATATGAATACAATAATATCAGACCTGTAATATCAATTCCGCACAATTTTTTTTTTTTTTACCTTAAAAAAATTAACTAACATGGCAGAAGTGGTCACAGAATTTTTCACATTTAAAAAAAAAAAAAAAAAAAAAAAACATTAATAACAATTAATTATGAATATTTAAAGATTGTTCCATTGAAATGCATTGGAGAGCGCCAGGTAGCGGTGTTCAAGGTCGGACGCTGGCGCTGTGGGCTGAGGCTGAAATAATGATGAATGAGTGGCTATATGACGCTATCTCAGTCGCTAAGCAGGATCGGCTTGATAAATGTGTGAGTGTGGTGGGGAGCCGGCGTTCTCGGGACGGTGCTCCTCATTACCGGTCGCTCACCAGTCGCTGCCTGTCGCTATTCCTTCATAAATAAGGGCCTTATTTTTTTTCCCAATATGGCGGTGCCCAGGACCCGGAGTGCTGGGAGAGCAGTGTGGACCACAGGCGAGGTAAGGGTTTTTTCTTTGTAACCCCCTGTGCTGCCTCAGCACCAGGGGAGGGTGGCAGGGTGGTTACCCATAGACTAGACTTCCGATTTTACATCTATCTAATTGAACTGTGTTACAGTGCATTACTAAAAAAGTTTTATTTTCTATTGCCTAGTTCACGTCAAAGAGAACACATGCTATACTATGGTGCAATGCCATAGATGACCAAGTGAATATAGTCTACAGCAGGGGTTCTCAACCTTTCTCCATCAAGTACCACTTTACTTTTTCCATTAATATCAAATACACACTGGGTCGAGAGTGTGGTTGGCCAGGCTCCCAAACCCTGGTAAAACTCACAACAGCAATTCAAATTAAATTATGGAGCAGTTTGTGTGAAATAGAGATGGCATCAGATCAGGTTGTTGTACAGGTCAGCCTGCAGCTTTCATGAGTACCACCTGATAGGATCTCAAGGACAATCAGTGGTACTAGTACCACAGCTTGGGAACCTCTGCTCTACAGTAAGTGAGTACATTTTTTAGAACTGCACTGCATACGATTAAAGCGGACAGTTAAAAATGACCTAAACCAGACCAAGACAACAAACGATGCTCATATGCATCCCTCCCCAGGGCAATTTAGATTGCCGCACATAGAAATTCTTTTACCTTTTTCTAACTCCTACTGTAGTAATTTTTAGAATCAAAATGGCGGGTTATGCATTTGCAGGCCACCTGCAAATAGGAAATGCTGCTGGGCTTCCTGTTACTGTGCATTGTCAGTTATGTCAGTTGAATCCAGGCAGCAGCATGGCTGAGATGCTGGGAGAGGAAGCTCCAGAATGGCTGCTACCTGTTAGGGCGAGCGCTGCACGCCCGTCTCACAGCAAGTCACTTACCTCCATGGCTGCATGCAGCCATCATCCATCTTGCAGCACTTCCTCATGGCTGCATCCAGCTGCCGCCCTTCCACCCCATGCTTCCTCCTCACATGCTCAGGTGCACGCACGTCTCTGTCCACTAGAGGGCGAGCGCACTGGATTCCTGAGATTTAAAGAGCCTGTACAGCACTGATTGGTGCCTGCTCATCCAATCCTGCATCCACTTCCCCTATTTAAAGAGGCACTTCCTTTCCTTCAGTGCCAGATCTTGGTCTCTCCATGCCTGTTGAAAGTCAGACATTCTTGGATTGCTCACCCGTGTACCGACCTCTGCCTGTCCCCGACTCTGAACCTTTGCTGCCTGCCCCGACCTCGGCTACTCACCTTTACCGCGAACCTGTGCTGCCAGCCCCGATCTCTGCCTGTACTTACTACGCCTTTTTGCCTGCCACTTGTGTACCTCACTGAACCTCGGCTGACTGTGGGACTGGGCCGCTGTTAGGGGGTAGCGACCTGGGAGTCACTCGCCGCACAAGACCAACCTGCCTTGCGGTGGGCTCTGGTGAATACCGGTGGCTCCTTAGACTCCGCTCCCCTGACACGGTACCCGCCATCGGTTCCACAGTTAAAGCGGATCCACACCCGAGTCTGCTCCACCCGGTCCGTGACACTACCTTTCTTTTCCAACTGTGCCAGGCTCTTGGTCCAGTTTAATAAATTATTTAAAGTGGACCAAAACCCACGGAGATCGGCCAGGAATCTATAAGATTCCTGGGCAGATTAATTCCTCCCCCCCAGGGCATCCAAAAGCAGGATGCCCTGCTGTGTGAAACCTCCCAGGTCGCCCATAAACTCACCTTCATTCCCAGTCCAATGGTGCATGCGTGAGCAGCGGCCGCATCCCCTCTATCACCCTAGCAGGACGTGTGCCCACGCCAGGCATTTGTGAATGGTCGGCACGAGCACGCGCCCTGTTAGAGGGTAGCGGGGGATGCAGCCACCAGTGTGCTTAGATCCGCTCATGTTAGACGAAGGCTTAGACGAGCTGACGTGAGTGGATTTGAGCGCACTGATTGGACGAGAGGCTGCGCATGTGCCGTAGGGCCGAGGAAGGGTGATTGCGATCGGGCAACCTGGGGGGTTTCACACAGTGGGGGCAAGGACCAAAAACCTGGGTTTTGGTTCACTTTAAGTAAATAGGTAAAAACATTTATTAATAGTGGTATGAATATATATGTATGTAGGTATGTATATATCTATCTATGTATCTCTCTCTCTACATATATATGTTTTAAGCAAAGTAAATTGTCCTTATTGCTGTGATTTTGCAAATAAACTAGCGGTAGTAATTTGCGAAACTAATAAGGCATTTGTGTGACCATCCTGATTTCATGGATACAATACATATACCTGATTATATACTGGTATAAACAAAAAAAGAAATTAAGAATATAAAAAAAATTAAAGAAATGAGGTGATACCTATTGTATATTTTTAGGTACGGAAGATATTTATACTGATAATAATATATGTCAGTTAGCCTACAAAAGGTATCACCTTGTTTCTTCACCTTTTTAATGTGTTATTTAAGATGGTTACATAAGCCACACTAGTGGCTTATTTATCTGCTCTAAACAAATTCTGGACTTTAAATTCTATTCTGGAATTTGAAAATAAATGGGGTAGAAATATTCAACAGGCATGAAATCAATACATGTAATGATCTTTATAGGGAACTGCTTATTGTAGAATTAACTATAGAGTCCTAACAAGCAATAAAAAGCTACTGTTTCATTTAGCAGTTTGAATCGGATTAATGCTTATTAAGCATTACACACTGAACCTAAAAACAAGGGTTAAAAAAATGAAAGCCCTCTGGGGGTGATTGCACTTTGCATGGCAGAGCTAACATAGGCTTGTATAGGGGAGCTCATTGTTAGAAGTAAGCTATTGTGAGTTAATACATTGTGTGCATTACTAGTTTATAGGGAGGAGTGATGGCTCCCCCCATGAAAGGATTAATAGTTAATAGCAGTGGAGAGCTACTATATAAATGGCTGCAGCTGCAGGAAAGGGTTAATGATTTCTGGCAGCGACAGAGCTGTGACGCGTTTAGAGGCTTGGCTGGCTCAATCGTGTTATTTGTAGTCACAGTCTGAGATCGAGAGCGCGCAAGGGGGGAGAAAAAGTGCACATTTTTGTTATGGAAAGTAGAGATCGGGGACGCGCGGGGGGGCGTGCAGGATTCTTGGGGAGACCAGGGATACCAGATGTCATGTAACACGGCTGTGATGGAGGGGCTATCAGAAGAGGAAGCTCTACCTTCCACTTCACGGGAAGAGATAGACACAGCAACCGAAGAGGTAAAAAAAAAAAGTGGGAGGGGGCAGCACTGCGCAGTCTTTCGTATAGTGCCCGAGGGAGAGCAATGGCGGGAATTCCATGCGCACTGACATATGCAGGCCCTGGTGTGGTTTATTAGCTCATGCCCATGAAATGAAAAGGAACAGCAAAATATTTTGGGACACATTTCAGTGCAAACTTTTGTAGATTCTCATTTTTACTATGTTATATAACAGAGACAGCTGTAAAGTGATTGCTCCGCTGCACACCCGCTGTAGCAGATTTGTTACCTGATCGCTGTGTTGTAAGGGTGGTTAGTGCTCTTTGAGCCATGGCTATTTAACCGTTTTATGCCACCTTGCTTGCTACAGTATATTCAAGTGAATATCAACAGGTACCTAAATTGGTTGAAGTATATCATATGTTTTGCACTTTTGATAAATGATGACAGATGGCCTCCAGGTATCTTCATGCATCCTCTGGTAAAATGTAAGTTGAGCTCTCCCTGCTCTGATGCAGCAAAACCATCCAAATTTATATTATTTTCCACTGGTATCAGGTTTTCCAAGGGAAGTGCCAAACACTACTTCTAGTCTGTGGTCAGATAACTTGATTGATTTGATTAACATATGTCCACAGCACATTGTTCCAGAAGTTCTGTTCTTTGTCTTGGTGCTCATGTACTGAACTTAGTCTTTCCCTGGTGCCCTTTCTAGACATAAAATGTAAACATTTGCCATGGACAGATTGGCCGAAGGTAGAGCTGGAAAAATTGGCAGTGGGCCGCAGTAATTTGAGACCTCATATGTCCACAACACCTTGTTCCAGAATTCCTATCCTTTGTCTTTGTGCACACATAAAGACACTAGTCTTGCCGTGATATGCTTTTTGGATAGAAAAAATGGTGTCCTCTAGGTAGGGGTGGATTGGCCAAGGGTAGAGCTAGGAGGGACTCACAGAAGATGACTCCCAACCAGATACATTGCATCCACTCCCGCAGAACCCAGGGCATCGGTTCAAAGCTGAGATTGTTTGGTGGGCCTGCCAAAGACAGGGTCACTCGGCTCGGAACTGCCCCAACCACCCCAGGAAACTGGTAGCGTCTGCCTCCAGGTACAGCTGCCTGGCCATCCAGATACCTCTATCCCCCTCCGTGCCCTAGTGGGGGAATGTCCAATGGTGTAACTGTATGTTAATAAAGTTAAGACATCTGAACTAGTTGACACTGGGTCCCAAGTTTCCACCATGGATGAAATTGTTTTTTGGATTTTTTTTGTCAATATTTTCCCAACCACCAGTACGACTCCCAGCTCCCATGGCTGACATTGGCTGTTGGTGTAGCCTGGTTCGAGATCCAGGTGGGGGACCAGTATCTTCATCTTCAGGGGGGGTCATGGTGGTACAACCCTCCTAATCCTAATGTCCCAGTGATCCTTGAAATGAACATATTTCCTGATTTAGATGTGGGTTTGATCCAAGATTTGGGCCCTCATTATTGTCAGACTACACCCAAGCCCCCCCCCCCGACCAGCAGTATGAGCTATCCTGAACTTGCTGCAGCTTAACCTGGCACAGGAAACTACTGCTGGGATCGTGAGATCCCCTAAAAAAGATCCCTTAATCGTACTACCTAGCCATGAGCCAGTGTCACTGGGGATTGGTCCTCGCCAGGAACTTCATAGGCTGTCTGTACTTGTAGAGCCTGCTGACACTCCTTGTGACATACAAGTAGCTTGAGTTCTAGCTACCATCTGAACTGGAAGAACCTTGGTGTGAAAGCGTTTGCATGGGAGGTTGGCCCCAGTGGCTCACCTAAAGTTGGCGGCAAGGATGTTAGTGGAGAGGTCCCTGATAAGCTTACCACTATTCTAAAAAAATTAGATATTGATCCGGGCAGCGTATCCTAAGGTCAGTGGGGGCAGTTGGTGCAGTTAATTGAAGATTTCCAAGACATTTTCTCTGTTGATTAATTATATTTAGATCTTACAACCGAGATACAGCATGAGATAGTGAGGTGCATCCCCCTATAAAGGAACGGTACGCCCACATTCCCCATCATCTATACCAGGGAGTTTGGGATCTGCTAGGGAAAATACTAGAAGGGGAAGTGATTGAGGACAGCAAAAGCCCCTGGGCAGCCCCGATAGTCCTCGTCAGAAAACACGACAGACCTTACGGTTCTGCTTGGTCTGTCGGAAATAAAAAAATATAACTACCAGAGATGCTTACTTCTTATCTCGGATTGAGGAATGACTAGCAGTCCTTGGAAAGCTCAATTTTATTCTTCCATGGATCCTGCTCGCTAGCAGATATTGGCAGGTTCCTCTGGCAGAAACAGCCAAGGAATAAACAGCATTCATCACCCCAATCGGGCTGATGTACATCCCAGCCACCTTCCAAAGGCTTATGGAATGCTGCTTAGACAGTCTACCTTTTGATTGTGTATTGATTTATTTACTGTAGATGATATTATCTTGTTTTCAGAAACCTTCGATCAGCATATCTCCCATCTGTGCTCTTTTGTCTTTTCTCGGTTGGCCCAGTTTGAACTAAAACTCAAACTAAAGAAATGTAACATTCTCAAAAAAAAGATCCAGTATCTAGAATACCTAATTTCCCCAGAGGGGGTGCTCCCCAACCTGGATGATGTGCAGGCTATAGTTGAATGGAAGCCCCCTAGAACTGTCACTGAGCTAAGGGGCTTTTTTGGGTTAACTGGGTGTTACCATAGATTCATCCCTCACTTATAGTTCTACAGATGTCCTTTATCTGGACTACCTTGTCCTTTGGGTACATCTGAACTTAAAGGGATTGTCCAGCCAAAAATCCAAAACTGGCTATGCTTACATTTTATCCTGCACAGCTTCACCAGCCAGACTGACCCATCTCAGCAACCCCCTCCATTGTAATGAATGTTGTGGGTATAAATAAGTCACTTTCATGGCTGACATTTTGGACCAGAGGGGACCTATGGCATGTTTGTTCTCTGCTCTCTACACCAGCAAGGCTGGGCACTGGACACAATCTGAGTATAGCTTAAGCATCAAGCATCATGTGGCAGCAATTCTAGTGATGGGATGTTGTTGCTTATGCATGACCAAGGTGTAAGACCCCAGCCAAATTGGTTATTCAGCAGTTGTGGCTTTTTAGTCTGCCTGACCCTGGTGGAGAGGCTACAATGTCATAAGTTGCCCCAGATTATGGTACCCCAGGGCAAGTGCAGGGTTTTTTCATTTCATTTTCACGAGGACCAAATAAGCATTCTGGCTGCGTTCAAAGGGCCGCTAAACAACAAACGCAAAATGAAATGCAAGTACAGCTATTCAAATGCGTTCAAATGTATAGGTAAAATTTAACTTAATCAGGTTTTTTTTTTGCCCAGGACAGCCTAGGAAAGTTGCAAAAATTATTTTTCCTGGGGCAGATGCAGTATTTTTTTGCCCATAACAGAGGCACAATTTTTGCTCAGGATAGATGCAGAACTATTTTGCTCAGGAAAACCATACCATCACTTACCATCTGGGCAGCGTCTTGCGGCACCAGCATGCAGGACTTCTAGGTCTAGAAAGGGTTTCTTTCCTTTGGTGTCCGCATACTCAACAATAGCCAGGCATCATAGGCCCAGGCTCAATCCGGTATTACTTGCAGCTTTCACTTTGGAACAGTATCCATGTCTGTATCTCTGTTTCTATGTTCCCCTTCCTATGTTACTGTAACTGTAGTTAACTGTTTTTTGCGCTGTGTATATGCCAAAAAGAATTCCTTGTTCATCTCACTATGTACTTGGCGAACAATAAATTGAATTGAATTGAATTGGAAATATGCAGATGCTAAATTATTTTGCCCAGAACAGATGCAGGATTATTTTGCTTGTGACTGATGCAGAATTATTTCGCCTAGGAAAAATGTAGAAATATTTTGCCCAGGACAAAAACAGCGTCAGGAAGATACATAAAAGAGCTTGCAGGGCCACATCCAAGTGTCCTAGTATGTTCAAATTCAGATCCAAAGCATTAAGGGAATGATTCACATTGACTTCTGTTGGTTCCAGTTCTGCTTAAACTATGGTCTATCAAAGATGGATGTCTGATTAACTGGTTGTTTCTAATGCTGAGTTTTGAGCGAGCAACCATACAAATCTTCTGCGATTGAGCGACTGTGTTCAGACCCCAAAGATTTTTTGATGAATTGGTCGCTAGAGCAATCACTAATGCGTTTTCTTAGCAAAGCACTTTTTTTCGAGAGAGACTTCTGTTTACACATTCCAACAAACAATGAAGAAAATTTTCGATGAAGAAAGTTTTTGGTCAGGCAAAACGATGCAATGGCTGAGCGATTGCAGTGGTCAATGGAGCGATTATTGCTAAACTACGGTCACTTTAACGATTTCTCGCACTCGCACTGTGTCCATGAAGTTTAGAGCCCACAGAGGCTGATTTTGAAGGGGGGGGGGGGGTGTCAGAAATAGTCTTGGGTTAGTTTTTCAGTATTGGTCAGTCACTTGCTGGTGTTGTATTGTATTTCCTAGCAGCCACCAGCACGTGGCTTTTCTTGGCTGTATGACCTGGCCCAAAAAGCAACTGCTGAACTGAGTAAACACTTTTTCTCCTAATTTTTTCTTTGGTGCAATTCAGCATCACATTTAGCTGTGCAAATGTTTAAAACAATTGCACAGCTAAATATGTTGCTGAATTGCACCAATGGAAAGAAAACATGTGAGGGAAAGTGTTACTAGTCATGGTGCTAAATCAGCCCTATTGAGGCATTGCGTAATAGTGTACATAGTTCATTGAAGATATTGTATAGACTTTATTTGCTGTGCTTTACTGGTGTCATTGCTGTATGTCATAGGAAATGGTTATAGTGTATCACTGTGTTATAGCTGTTGGTTGTGATTTGTGTTACATAATAAAACCAGCACTTTTCTACATTACTTTGTGCAGTCTGCTTAATCTTGTATAGCCCATAATTAGTACCCAGGTGGTCAAGACAGGTGAATTGGCCTAGGGTAGAGCCAGCACCACTTTGGGGCCTCAATTGTAGCAGATTGTTCCGGAAGTCCTGTCCATGTGCTCAAGTGCATACCTCAGTCTTGCCCTGATATCCTTTCTAGACAGAATGGCTTCTTCATGGCACGGATGGGTTGGCCAAAGGAAGAGCCATGAGAAGAGCCAGTAACAGCATAGTTTTGGGATCTCACATCTACAGCACATTGTTCCAGACGTTCTCTACTTTTTCTAGGTGCTCATGTACAGACCTTAGTCTTCTTCTGATGTCCTTTTTGGATATAAAACATCTTGGTTCCTGTGGATTGGCTTAATGTAGAGTCAGGAGAGTTCCCAGTAGGCCACACTGCTTTAGAGCCAGTTGGGCTGGGGGTAGCATTCAGTCCATCTCTCGCAAAGCCTTTGTGGGAATTTACTTTCTCCCATAAGTCCATTCTCATGGGGGGCCCCAGATGCCCTAGGTCAACACTGTCAAGGACTGTGGTCTAATTGGTGTGTGTGGCTAGTGGATCCGCCATGGTCTTGGGGTGAAGGTAACTTTACTGCGCACCCTGGAGGAGGGTTTTACACAGCGAGGCATCCCAGTTCCGATCCCATCCCAGTATCTGCTTATACATGTATTACAATGTATTTCAGCGTACCATGTACAATATAAATGCTGATACATTGTATCACAGTCTCTGGAGAGTCATAAAAATTACACAGTGCATGAAGATAATGGCTAATAGAAGTAGATAATGATGATTACTTTTTGATACACAGAAGTGCTGTGGTAGAGGAAGACCCTTCCCCCCAACCCCCAGGGTTTTTACTGGAGGCAGGCGGCCTGCAGTCACACATAATCTTGCACTTTCCAGACAGCAGGACAAACAGACATTCATATGTGAGGTCAACTATTTTAATGGAAGATCTTATATTTTTTTGGTGGTTAATTGCTCACCTTGTTTTCTGGGAAATGATTACTCAGAATGTGATCGTACTGATTACTAAAACTTTTTACTGCAAAGTGCATATGTAAAATGTATCTCTATACATATTAAAGACCAACTCCAGTCAAAGTTTTTCAACGTAGGATACAGTGCTGTGCTTTCCAGTGGCAGAGCGGGCTGCTGTCGAGGTTCATTGAGTATTTTTTTTCTATTTAAGTCATGCAGCTGGGCTTAGTGGGTGTACGGCAGGGTGAATTTCAGTATGACGTTTTACTCACAGAGTCTATGTGTCCCCCCTAACTCCAGATGCTGGAGGTGAGTCTGAGATTAATGCTCCACTGGTATTATTTAAAGTGGACCAGAACCCACCAAGGAGTCTAAGACTCCAGGGCAGGCATACTCGCTCCCCCCGCGACATCCAGATTCAGGATGCCCCGCTGTGTCCAACCCCCCAGGTAACCCGAAAAGCTCACCTTCGTTCTCAGTCCAACAGCATATGCACAAGCAGTAGCTGCATCCCCACTATACCTTTAGCAGGGCACGTGCCCGTGCCAAGCATTTGTGAATGGCTGGCACAGGCACACTCCCTGTTAAAGGGTAGCAGGGAATGCGGCCACCAGCGCGCTCAGATCTGCTCACCCTAGGACTAGGGGCGGGAGTGGATCTGAGCTCGCTGACTGGACGAGAGGCTGCACATGCGCTGTAGGACTGAGGAAGGGTGAGTGAGATCGGGCGACCTGGAGAGTTTCACACAGTGGGGTGCCCGGGGGCAAAGACCAAAACCCAGGATAGTCAAAATTCTGGGTTTTGGTACACTTTAAAGATAGCTGGTGTGGGACAGAGGTTAGGATGAGGTAAGTAAAGTTAAAATTAGTAAAATAATTTTTGTTTGTGTTTTGCACTACTTTTGAAATGTTAAGAGGTTCTCAGGGCCACTATATCAGGCCAAAGGGCAGGGGAAGCAAGCCACCTGCCTGGCACACCTGGCTTGCTGAGCCCCCTGTCCTTAATTCTGAAATAAAGTATGAAACAGTCATTCCCTTATATTAAGGAAAGTTTACTGAATCAAGGCCTAGGTATTTAAAAGTGGTTGTCACATGGGTCACTGCAGAAAAATACATCTTTCCAAAGGATTTCCCACTAAATGTTAGAATACCTGACCCTTAAGAGTAATGAAGATAAAGGCCTGTCTCTAAACCCATCTAAACAAGGCAACAGATTCTGTGAGTTGGCAAAGATAAAAAACTAATATATTACAGCATAGATAGATGAAATGGTGTGAACTGAAGAGGTACTCACATAACCCTGTTGCTTTGAGTCGGTCAGCGAGAATGAATAAAGGGGGGTGGGAGCAGCTCAATCACTATTATTTATACAAAATGATTATTATTATTCAGGGCCTGGGAACTAGTTTACCGCCCAGTTTAACCCTCTCATCAACTAAATATCAAGCAACAAACATGTCTAGCTATGTGGAAAGACAGAGATTTGGTTGCATATATCTGCAGATACATGTGGAAGCCACACTGCTCCGGCAAGGCACTCTGTGTTTAGTGTGGTCCCTACTCTTAATTCTGAGTCCCCAAAGTTGGGACATGCAATGCAGACAAATATCTGAGGGCTACTCACCTGGGAAGCTGCCAGCCACTCGGTCAGCGAGAAGGTGAAGGTAACTGAGAGGCTTCCAGGTTGGGCAGCTTGGGCCCTTGATGCGCTTCACTAAAATTGCTTCATCAGAAGGCTGGAGGAGGGAATTTAAAACAATTTGTGAATTATGTGAATTGTATGTGTACAGTTCTTTGAAAAACCCAACACTGCCACCAAAAAGGTGAATTTGGCTGGGAGGGTGGGGGGTCATCTTGATTTGGAATGGCCCAGGGAAAGTCCAGAGGCCGGTCCTGGACCCCCTCCCCCCGCAAACCTCACCTTCTCTGGTAACTCCCTTGCCTATGTAAACATTGACAGCCGCATCCCCAGTATCTCTGGGTCCTTTGCATGCACTGTATGACCGGGAAAGGTAAGTAATCTGGGGGCTTTCACACTGCACAACATGCTCCCGGGGCAAGAAACAAAGCCCGGGATAGGCACTTGTACTTTTATAAATAATTATTGTCTATGCACCTTTGTGGATAATTTATTTGATTGAGGTCTGCTGCTATTGTGGGCTTGTAGTAGTGTCTATATTTGTAGAGGGTTATTACATTTTAGTAAGGGGGTGGATGGGTTACTTGAATAGTCTGTGTTATATATTGTTTTTAATTGGCAATAAATTTGTTTTCATTAAGCAGTGCAGCTTATTTCTATGGGCCTATAAGCTCAGTTCAATGCCGACCATTTGCCTGGCAGGGGTTTGACTTTGCATAAAGGGGGGGGGGGGGGGACGAGAAAAGATTTGACGTGATTCTGCATTGTTGTGCATTCCAAATTTAGATGCCGTTGTGGGGGGCTCTCACCCTGCCCTGAAGTTTTTCACTCTGACTCTAGGGCCAGGTGGACAGGGTTTTGGTCCACTTTAAAGAGAAGCAACCAACTAGCCTGGGGTTTATAAGAATTGCCATGCCCCACTGTGTCAAATCCCATGGAGCGCCTGATTTACTTACCTCTTTATGGAGCTCTAGATGTGCCATGACGGTATCCCCAGAATACCTCTATCTGGGGTGAGCACCCCCACCAGGCCTTTCTGAATGTAATGCCAACAGCTAGAAGTAAGCAGGGATGTGGCTGGCAGTGTTCTCTCCATTCAGATCTCCTTGCTGCACAGACATCAGTGTGGCAAAGGAAATCTGAATGGAGCTGCTGGGCTGAGTGACCCAAATGGGAACAAGGAACAAGGAAGAGGGTAATATTGGGCAAGTTGTGGGTATAACCAAAGTGAGGCATCCCAAATCAGGGTGCCCTGCCACAGAGGAACAAAACCTAAGAAAGTGAAAAAAAATAAGCATGCACCCCCTAAAAGCCAGCTAGCCTAGGCACTAGCCATTAGGGCTGATAGCCCATGCTCAGAGGCTGCGCCGGCCCCTGCCCCTGCCGGTTCACCAACACTTTTGGGAGCCATGTCATGGGAGGAAAGAAGCTTGGAGGGAGGTTTCCCCAGGAAAACTCTCTCTATGCCCCCCCCCCCTGCTGTGATGTGTAATTCACATGGGGGAGATCACAGAAAGGCTTCGCTTCTCAGTATAAAATGCCGCTCCCTGCAGCTCTGTAAGCATGACTGTGCTAGCGTTCCAAAATGCCCTGCGTCATACCGCTCCCATCCAAAATAACAAGTCCAGACCACCATGTCGTTGGAAAGATTAAATTTAATCGGCCACAGCCCAACATAATAAACAAATGTACAAGCAGAATAGAGTCCCCCCTATTGTTCCGGGTCTGAGAAGCCTAGATGAAGGGAAGGGGAGGGAACAAAAATTAGCTACCCGACCCCACTAAGCGGAAGCCAACATAAACTCGGCCGCAAAACCTCCTAGGCCAGGGAGCTTAATGGGGCTAACCACTAGTGACCAAAAACCATCCCCTTCCTTACTTGAACCCCAACCATCCAAAATCCTTTAAACCAACTCGTCCTGGCCGGTTTCCACAGAAACAGCCGCATACCCTATCCATGGAAATGCTATCTCAGACCCGAAACCCGAGGGGAGACCCGCCAAAGCCAAGCAGCGCTGAGACCTTAGCGCTGTCTGGCCCGCCACAGCTCCACCGCCATCTCGATCCGCTCCTTCAATGACATGTTAAGTCGTTCCCCATGTCATTCAAGTGGACCCCATCGGATCGATAGAACCCCCGCATCCCTTCTACCTCGGTGTGTCGCACACTGAAACCCCCGTTCAGCCTCACGAACCTCGCTATCACCTTATTGACCTTAACCCGAACCTTCTCGATGGCCAACAAGTCTCTCGGGTGCCGCCAGGCAAAACGGGGAACAATTTGGGACCAAACCAACACCACCCCCGGAAATACTCCCAGAAAAAACAACAAGTCCCGCATTATGGACTTGATCAGGTGCCGCATCGGCACCTTCCCTAAGTCATTCCCCCCTGCATGGATGACCAAAACCCCCGGCGGCCCCCCTCCTTGCCACCACCCGCATAGTGTGCTCCCGCATGTCCTCCCACCGCAGGCCTCTCACCCCGGCCCTGCTCAACCGAGCACGATCTTCCGGAATGCCCAGCTGCATTCCATTCCAGTGAACATAAGAATGCCCGACGATCATGACCGAGCACGCCGAGCACGACCAACAAAAATAAGGAAAGGGAAGGGCGGGGGAGGGGGGGGGGGAGGTGGAAAAAAGTTATAGACCGATCCACACGTTCACCTGTACCGCCGATCAATCCTGTCCGGCCGAATGTACCGCCGAAACCGCGCCGATTCCCACCTCCCCAGCCTCTTTATTATGTCATCCGGCAGCCCCAGCCTAGCAGCCTCCGTTGCGGCCCCTATACGAAATGAATGGGTACCATACTCGCTGCTTGCCAGCCCCAATTCCCCAAGACATTACCTAAAAACTGCCAAAAACTGGAACCGAGATAGGAAGGAACCATCCTCGTGCATGAGCAGTGGACCATTCACCCTTGACCTGACCTCCAGGAACTCCTCGACGGCAGCAGCCGGGCATAAATTACATTGCTGCAACCTACCCAAACAGATACTAACCCCTCGCCCCCTTTGATCCGTCTTTGACCTTCTTATACGTAACACCACCCCTTCTTCTGACGTCACGGTATCATCGAAACCCAAACCCCCGGGAACCCGTTTATTAGGGCTCACCAGCTCCCCAACCCTCAAAGCTCCAAAAAATGCTAGCGAGAATGCCGCCCTAAACAAACGCACCTCAAAACCTGATGCGCAAACCCAGGGCAAAACGCTGAATATCCCACCCAACAAACCCCACGATACCGGTTGCCTGTTATCGGCTGTCCTATGCTCTTTCCGCCAACCCTTCAGAGCCTGGCGTACCCAAAACGCCCAACCCTCCAGGCGGCACAAAAACGCCAAAGCCGACATCTTTCTATCAACTGAAGCCGGGGACACGCCTCCCACCACCAATTCCCCCAGGTACCAAATCAACAATGCTAGCCTATCGTCCTCAGTACTAGGCACCCCGAATTCCCCCACCAAGGCCCACCATTGCCGCCACGTCTTTACATACGACCCCCAAATAGATGGGGCAACTGACTTTTGAATTAAGCCAAACAGACGTCCTACAGGATCTCCAGCAGCCAACCGGGGCACGACTCGCCAACCTCCCTGAAGCGCTCCCACTGTAAACGAGAAAGAGCGTCAGCTATCCCATTCTCCACCCCGGGCACATGTGCCGCCCTGCACCACACGTTGTAGCGCAAACATCCCAACACCAGCTGTCTGAGCAGCACCACCACCGGTAATGAAGACGAAGTCTGCGTGTTAACTGCCGCAACCACCGACATATTTTCTGACCGAAAACACACCGCCTTGTTCCTCAGCACCTCTCCCCAGAGGGTCACCGCCACCACCAGTGGGAACAATTCCAGAAAAGCAAAATTCCTTGCCAGGGCCGATTCCATCCACCGCCCTGGCCAGGGCCCCGCACACCATCTCCCCCCCAAGTAGGCCCCAAAACCAACAGAGACCGCCGCATCTGTGAAGAGCTCAAGCTCATCATTCGCCCTCACCGGTTCCATCCAGTACGCCAGCCCATCAAAGGACTCCAGGAAAGTGATCCACATCCTAATGTCCTCCTTCATTGCCGCCGTCAAGTGATGCGGTTCCCGAACCCCGGCCATCGCTAACGATAGCCGCCTGGTAAACACCCGCCCCATAGGTAGAACCCGGCACGTGAAATTCAACTTCCCGAGCACTGACTGAAGCTGTACCAACGTGACCTTCTTAACCCCCAGGGTCTCTTCCAACCCCCCAACCAAATCCTCAATTTTGTCCCTCGGAAGCCTACATACCCTTCTCACCGTGTCGATCTCAATCCGTTCTGTCGTGCGCCACCGGCACCCCAAAAACCCCAAACACGTTCAGCATGGTTGACAACAACAAATGGCATACTCTGGTGCCCGCCGGCCCCACGCACAAAAAATCGTCTAAGTAGTGGGTGACGGACCCCATGCCCGCCCTCTCTTTTACGACCCACTCCAAAAATGAGCTAAAGGCTTCAAAGTAGGCGCAGGAAATCGAACACCTCATTGGTAGACACCGATCCACATAATACCCCTCTTCGAAAAAACACCCCAAAAGATACAAACTATCCGGGTGCACTGGTAGCAACCGAAATGCGGATTCAATATCGGTTTTTGCCATCAATGCCCCGGGGCCTGCCTCCCTTACCATAGCCAGAGCAAAGTCACGTATAAGACACCGATGACAGCTCTTTGTCTATCCCGTCATTCACCGACCCGCCCCCCGGGAAGGACAAGTGGTGTATAAGACGAAATTTGCCTGGTTCCTTCTTGGGCACAACTCCCAACGGGGAAACCACCAAATCCTCCAGAGGGGGGTCGCTGAATGGCCCCGCCATCCTCCCCAAGGAAACTTCCTTCCCCAACTTTTCTTTAATGACCTCAGGCCGTTCCCGAGCCGATTTCAGATTTTTAAGCGAGCGCGACTTGGGAGGCGCTGCACATGGAATCCGAAAACCCAACTCGAAACCCTCACCCAGTAATTGAGCCACCCCCTGATCAGGATACTTACTTAACCAGGGGCGCATCTCCGCCCCTCTCACTGGGGAAACCCCTTTTTCCAGGACCATCGGCCCCTCTGCGCCCCTCCCCGACCCTTCCTAAAGCACCTCCCGGCCGCGTGGCTCCCGCCACAGGCCGAACACTCGTGTCGAAATTTGCATGTGGGCCACCATTTGCAGAAGGAGTCATTGAAGGCCCAGCACAAACCACGTCTGGCCAACTCCGCCCCTCCCGACCCCATTGAAGTGGCGGCCCCCTGAAAGGGGGAGGAACCCCCGGTAACTGGGTACACTCCCCCCCTTGCATTCATCACTCTCAACCACAGCCCTATATCCCTATGATCCCACCCCAACCCCTCACTTACCGACATCCGTTGCCGGAACTGCTCATCGTACCGAAGCCAGGCCAAGCCCCCATACACCCGATGCTCCCAAATGGCGTCCAAGTAACAAAAAAGCAACGAGCAGTGTTCAGGGTTCTTTTCCCCAGTAACGCTTGCAAGTATAGAAAACGCTTGCAGCCAATTCCCGAAAGTCCTCGGGATCAACCGAAAGCGCCTCCTATCCTCGTCCTCTTCCTTCCGGTGTTCCTTCCCCTTTTCCCAACCCTCAAGCCCAAAACGCTCCAAGGGCAGCAACGTGAATATGTCCACGTACTCCCTTCTCCATATTTTCTCATTCACCTCCTGTTTCAAGTGCCCCCCCCCAACGGACCCTCGAAACACACGTAGGCGTGCCCCTTGGCGGAGTCCGAAATCGGAAGAGACCTATCGCCCCCCCCCTAACTCGCCCATACCCGGATCCTCCGAATTTTCCCCCTCCCTGCTGTCCACCTGCACTACACCTTGCTGCAGCGCCCCCCCCGAACCCACTCGTCGCCAATGGCACCCTAGGCGCCCCCACGCGTGGCGCCCCCTTGGACCCCCCACTCGCCGATAACTCCCACCTGGCCAACAACTCCCTTACCCCGGCCATAAAACCTGCCACCCCCGAGCCGTCACCCCCAGACGCCCCACCCCCAGCTTGCGGTAATGACAGAAAATCAGCGATAATTTGTGGCTCACCCTGCCGAGCGATGACGCCGCTTGGTCCTCCCGTGCGCTGCTCCAAACCCTGGGCCGCAGGGCCCGACTGGCCCAGCGACCCGCTTCTCGCCGGACTTCCCGATGCCACCGCCGTTCCTGGTGTCGCCGCCACGCTGCCGGAGGATGATGGTGGCCCGCTGACGCCCACCGCCGCGGACCGGCCACTTGCCCGACTGCCGCTGTCCTCCCTTCGCCATCCTGGTGCCTCGACCGCCGCGCCGCCCGACACCGCCTCCTGGTCAACCACCTCCTGCAGGGAAAAAAGGAGGCGAGCAGATGGTACTGGCTGGGAAACCGAGATGCCAGTCCGCAGCGCCTGGACCTGAGGAAGACGCCATCCGCACCAGCTCGCCAGGCTGGGAGGCCGCAAAATCAAAAGGCCACACGCTGAGGGACGCCGGGACGCGCCAGGCCGGGGGAGCCATGGGGGGGAGGGGGGCAACACGCGGTGCCGGGGACGCGCACGGAGACGGCGGGAGCGGTGGCTCTCATGCGAGACGCGGTATGACGCGTGAGCGGGGGCGGGGCATCCACCGCCGCAGCGCCAGCCTCTCCCTGCACAGTGAGGGAGAGGCACGCTGCAGCCGGACGCTTGCGGCCCGAGCACCGAGGCCCGGGCCGCCCGACGAGAGAGTGGGGCGGAGCCGCCGATGCTGCCCCGGAGGCCCCTCCCTGCCCAACGAGGGAGGGGCCGACAGAGGAGCCCGCCGGACTCTCCTCGGCCTAGAGGGGGGTGGCAGCGAGGCGGACTGGGAAGGGATTAAGCTTCTCACCCAGTCCTTGCCTCGCCGACCACCCTCCCTGCGCAGTGCAGCAAATAGAGCCTCCATAACTTAACTGAAAGAGTGGGCGAGCGTCGGTCCGACTGCTTGTCCATCTACGCCAGGTCAAAGAGGAAGGGGACGGACGTCCCCTTATATACCCCCCCCCCCCCGATGTCACTTCCCAAAGTGACCACTTCCCCCCATGGCTGGTCTGCCTCCGGACAGGAACGCAGGCCAGTCATGTGGGCTGCCCTCCTTAAAGGGACGGCGCTTTCTTTACCCTGCCCTGTCCTAGGGAAACCCCCTTCATGCCCCTGTCCTCCTGTGATATATGGACTTTCCTTTTAACTAAAGGGGATACCTGTTTTAAGTGAAAATAAAGATACATCATACATCGTGTTGATTTTGACTTGCTTTCTTTTCTAGAAAAATGATCCCCCCTTCCAGCTCAAACTTCCTCCTAAAGCTCAGCGTCCTGAAAAGGAAGTGGATCCAGAGTACGAAGAAAAGATGGTAAGTGTTGTGTGACAAAGATCATAGTAAAACATACCCAAATGTAAAAGGGCTTAAAGTTACACAATAGCAGGAAGCAGAAATGTTACTGACAGGATGTTCCAAGGAAAGTTAGAGAGAGATCAAGCGAGGAAACTGTCAGTAACCATTCTTTTTCAAACACTGTTGGTTTATTTCACTTTTGTCAGACACTGTGGTCGGAGCCAGATAGATAAGCTTGCCTTTGAAATAAAATGTGTACTCTATGGTAGAATAAAAAGCAAAGGGCCTTATTCATGAAGGGATATCACCAGGTAGTGCCTTGTAAGCGTCAGGTAGCGGCAGGTGAACGCTGGACACTGCATGCAATTACACATTTATGAAGCCGAATCTGGTGAGTGACTGGGATAACGCCATGTAGCGCACGATTCATCATTATCCCAGCCTCAGCGCCAACGTTCAAACTTTCATAGCGCCACGTCCTACCTCTCACTACCTGGCGCTCTCCCATACATTTCAATGGATGTTCTTTTACTTCTAAACAGGGGGTTTTATTATTATTTTTTTTTTATATTCTCAAATAATGTTGTGATCTCTCCTGGCCTAGAAAAAGCCATTTTTGAAAACTTTTTCAATTTTTTATATGTTTAATGCAGAATTGACATTACAGGTCTGGCATTAATGTGTTCATGTCAATGTAATTCCATATGTTTTCACTTTGTTACTGGTGGATACATGTTCAAAAACAGCCTTTAATCACACAGCCTCCGGCGCTCTGGGCTACAGCGAAGCATTTTTGAGCGTTGGCAGTGTGTGAGGCTGTTTTTTTGATGAATATGGTGTGAGTCGGTTGCACTGACCAGTCGCTACCATTCACTCCCATACATCGCTGTACTGCTAATATAGCGACTCCCCACAACGTATTCATCAATGCTGCACAGCGACTGAGTCACTCTGAACTAGCGAATCACGGCCGAGCACAGCAACTACTAGCGGGAGCTCTAAAATGCCTGCTACAGACACTCATCTGTCGCTACATGCCGCAAGTTTTTTTCGCAAAGCGAAAAAAATATGGAATTACATTGTAATAACATTGTAACATGAACACATTAATGCCAGACCTGTAATGTCAATTCTGCATAAATATATAAAAAATGGAAAAAGTTTTCAAAAATGGCTTTTTCTACCCCAAGATAGGTCACAACATTATTTGAGAATAAAAAAAAAAAAAAATGAAACCCCCCTGTTTAAAGAGAAGTAAAAGAACGTCCATTGAAATGTATGGGAGAGCGACAGGTAGCGAGAGGTAAGACGTAGCGCTCTGAAAGTTTGAACACTGGCGCTGTACGCTGAGGCTGGGATAACGATAAATCATACGCTACATGGCGTTATTCCAGTCGTTCAATAGAATCGGCTTCATAAATGTGTAATTGCGTGCCGTGTCCTGCGTTCACCTGCCACTACCTGGCGCTACCTGCAGCTTACAAGGCACTACCTGGCGCTATCCTTTCATGAATAAGGCCCCATGTTCATTTAGACTCCGAGATCAGGATTGAAGTGGTTTGGTGTGCTTCAAAGTAGACCAAAACTAGAGGTTTGGTCCAAAAAGCATGATCCAGATTTGGGACGTCCCTCAGTAATGTGACGCGACTTCACCACAAAGGGGCCCAATGAGACCATGCCTCCCAAGCGCCCACATAAACCTGGAGCCGGCCCTGCGACACAACAAATATACACTTTCACACATGCCATTGAAAATAGACTTTCCCTTTAATTAAAATCAAATCTATCAATTAAATTAAGTGTTATAAATTAAATCTCCTCCAACTAAATTAAGTTAACTAAACTAAATTAAATCTCCAATTAAATGAAGTGTTATAATTAAATCTATCAATTAAAGGGGATACCTGTTTTAAGTGAAAATAAACTGACACCATACATTGTGTTGATTTTGACTTGCTTTCCTTTCTAGAAAAATGATCCCCCCTTCCAGCTCAAACTTCCTCCTAAAGCTCAGCGTCCTGAAAAGGAAGTGGATCCAGAGTACGAAGAAAAGATGGTAAGTGTTGTGTGACAAAGATCATAGTAAAACATACCCAAATGTAAAAGGGCTTAAAGTTGTAAGTGGGTATCGGGTGCTGTAACAGAGCGCATCAGTTGCTGTGGTAACCTCGCCCGCATTGATGAATGTGATGTATGTTGGGCGCTCTAATACCAGTACAGTGCTGCAGGGAGCGAAAGGTAGCGCCAGCTCGGTGCGACCGACTCTCGGCGTGCCACACCATACTTATCAAAAAAGGACACACACACACAGTCTGTTTTTGAACACCTTATTACCGGTAACAAAGCGAAAACACATGGAATGACATTGTTTTAACACTATGACATTGACACTTTAGTGCCAGACCTGTGATGACAATTCTGCATAAAAATATAAAAAGTCCAAAAAGTTTATAAAAGTGTTTGTTTGCAGCCAGGAGACGTCACACAATGATTTGGGGGGAAAAAAAATCTCAAACACGCTGTTTAAACACAAGCAAATGAACGGCCATTGAAATGTATGGGAGAGCGACACTGAGCAAAAAGTAATACCTGGCACTCTGGAAGCTAGTGCGCCGGCACTATACACTGAGCCACCTGTAATAATCCATCGGACGCTACATGGTGCTGTTAGAGTCGCTCACCAGATTCACTTTCTTTAATGTGGTTTTGCGTACAGCGCCCAGCGCTCACCAGGCTCTGTCTGCCGCTCCCAAGCACTACCTGGCGCTATCCTTTCTTAAATAACCCCTTAGAGTCACATTGGCCTGCCAGAGCACCAAGGGATCATCCACCTCCCCAAGCACCATAAGGAAGTATAAGAGATCTAAGAATATCAATGTCTCTGGTTAGCCTGGAGTCAGTTGTGTAACCATAGTGGGTGTAGGGGGTGAGTCCGCACCAGGGCCCAGGAGGTCAGGGGGCCCCGTTATTGTTGCTTCTCCAACTTATTTATTGTATTTATGATCACTTGACATCATTAAGAGAAAGCACCATTTGTCTCTTCTTTCATTCTTTAGTTGTCTAGCTGCATCCAATTGAGTTAAAGGTCAACCTTGATATTCGCACCAGGGCCCCACCACAATTAGTTACTTCACTGCCTGCAGTGTTCTGGGAGTTTGATGTATATTCAGCTACATTTGTTATTTGGTTAATAAACATCACTTTCTATTGCGCAACACTCTCATTAGTATAAGTGTGACTGTAATGGGTGTTTTGGAAATGACAAACTGAAACTTGGAGTGGTTCAGGGCATGTGATTTGTGACTCTGTAAAGCAGAACAACAGTCAAAAATAACCTAAACCGGACCAACACCCGTTATTACATTAATGGGTGTTGGTCCGGCTCTTTGCTGCAAGAAAGAAGCTCGAGGGGGCATCCAGAACGCTGCACCTAAATGCACAGGATACGTATAATACTCGCATTTCTAACGAGCCAGCGCCGTGATTGGCCGCCGGCCGGTCACGTGGGCTGTAGTCGCGTCCTCTGTGCCGGCCGCCGGCAGGACCCGCCCACGTGACCCGCCGGCAGGCAATCACGGGACTCCTTTCCCGGCTCCAGCATTCTGGATGCTCCCTCGAGCTTCTTTCTTGCAGCAAAGAGCCGGACCAACACCCGTTAATGTAATAATGGGTGTTGGTCTGGTTTCAACCAGACCAACACAACATACAGTGCTCATATGCTTCCCTCCCCAGGGCAATTCAGATTGCTGCACATAAATATTCATTTACCTTTTTCTAACTCCTGCTATGGTAAATTTTAGAAACAAAACGGTGGTTCATAGATGTTCAGGCCGCCTGCAAACAGGAAGTGCTGCTGGGTTTCCTGTTACTGTGCATTGTCAGTTATGTCAGTTGAATCCAGGCAGCAGCATGTCTGAGATGCTGGGAGAGGAAGCTCCAAAATGGCACTTTTTTCAAGTTTGTCATGCTGTTGGTCCGGTTTAAAACGAAACTACATACAGGAATTTCACTTTCACATGTGTTGTTCCTCTGTTCACTGGCATCCGGAATTGGGATGTCCCGCTGTGTTTATCCTCCCAGGTCGCCCCATACATTCAGACTCTGCACTGAGTGGCACCTCAGCCAATCAGCGTGCTTGCTTTCTATTGACTCCCTTTGGCTCTGCTGACGGCTAAGTAGCCGTGCCACACTGAAGGGAGCTGCATCCCCTGCTCACCGTCTGGCTATGGCGTGCCCGTGCTGCCCATTCAGACAGGCATGCACATGGCTATAGGTGAGCGGGGATGCGGCCGTAGCGCAGAGACGCGGCGATTGGGGGGGTTCATACAACGCAATTCAGGATGCCCCAAGGAATGAAACTCGGAAGGCCCTGACATTTTTTAGATTCCAGGGCCTCCGATGTTCCTCTTTAAAGGGTAAGTCCATTTTCAATTACATTTTTTCAAAGTGTATTTTTTGTGTGGCAAAATGATGTATTAAAGGTGCTGAGCTGATCTAGTATCCTTTAAAAATGTTTCTAATGTTAGCAAATGTGTGCTTTATAAAAACAGTTTTCATCTGTTGCTATTGGCAACGTACCAAGTGCAGACGCAGGTGAATGTTGACAATAACAACAGATTGCAGATAGTTGCACAGAACACTGCTGCTGGCAATGTGTAAGTGTGAGGGAGCTCCCTCACCTCAGCAGTAGCCATAGCAACAGTGTTTGGGCAGACTGATTCATTACTAACGCCAGGTAGCGACAGATGAGCGCCTGTAGCAGGCATTTCAGAGCGTACGCTAGTAGTCGCTGTGCTCTGCCGTGGTTCGCTAGTTCATAGCGCCTCAGTTGCTGTGCAGCATTAATGAATACGCTGTGGGGAGTCGCTATATGAGCAGTACAGCGCTGTATGGGAGCGAATGGGAGCGAATGGGAGTGACTGGTCAGTGCGACTGACTCACACCATATCCATCAAAAAAACAGCCTCACACACCGCCGGCGCTCAAAAAAGCTTAGCTGTAGCCCAGAGCGCCAGAGGCTGTGTGATTAAAGGCTGTTTTCGAACATGTATCCACCAGTAACAAAGCAAAAACATATGGAATTACATTGTTATAACATTGTAAAATGAACACATTAATGCCAGACCTGTAATATCAATTCTGCATAAATATATAAAAAATGGAAAACGTTTTCAAAAATGGCTTTTTCTAGGCCAGAAGAGGTCACAACATTATTTGAGAATATAAAAAAAATATATATTTATATATATAAAATCACCCTGTTTAAAGAGAAGTAAAAGAACGTCCATTGAAATGTATAGGAGAGCGCCAGGTAGCGAGAGGTAAGACGTGGTGCTCTGAAAGTTTGAACGCCGGCGCTGTTCGCTGAGCCTGGGATAATGATGAATCATACGCTACATGGCGTTATTCCAGTCGCTCAACAGAATTGCCTTCATAAATGTGTAATTGCGTGCTGCGGCCGGCGTTCACCTGACGCTACCTGTCGCTTACAAGGCACTACCTGGTGATATCCCTTCATGAATAAGGCCCTGAGTATCTGGCCCAGGAGTGAAGGTTGATGTGCTGATGCTATGGGGCCCCATCGGTGCTATGTATGGCTCTGGGTATATTACTAAGATATATATTTTACTATAACCTATTATATGCTCACATGTGTTTAATAATAGTTTAAAATCTTAAATATGCTGAATAGCAAGAGGAGGCGCTTCACATCTAACTTTGCATACAAAAATCTAGCCAAGCTATTTGTATTAGGGCACATATGTTAAACAAAAGGCCAGGGGGCCGGATGCGGCCCTTCAAGCCCTTTTATGTGGCCCTCTGAAAGGTGCCAGATGGCAGCAGCTTGGTGAAGGAGCTTCTAGACAGACAGGTTACTCCTAGGTTTCTGCACCCCCTCAAGTTAAGCCCCTATACTTGGTTAGGGGGGGATTCAAACACACACACGCATGGGCATGCTCCAGAGGCAAGGAACCACCCTTTTAGGCTCCAGGGCTGGTACTAAAGGCTTTTGGTCCACTTTAAGATCGTGCTCTGTGCTTGAAACTTTGTCAACACACATGTTACCACCCTATAAGATTGATTAGCCCTTTCACTTTCTGCTGACTTGTTTTTTTCCTAGCTTCATTTTCTTCAAATATTTTTTGTAGTCTGTCACTGTATTTCACAGGTGTTCTTTAAACCCACCTTAAACCGGACCTTCAGCGTGATTTGATGAAAAGCCCAAACTCTTAAAAAACGGTTCCCCAGCATCTAAAATTAATATATTTTATGTTTTTAGTCCTTAACTTATTATTCTTTCCCCCACTGGGCTGCAACTCTGTTCAGGAATTTAGGATACGGGCGCCGCCATCTTGACTCAGAAGCATCACACTTACTGAGGAGAGGAGAGTGGGATAAGGTACAGGGGGGCGGGTTATAGCTGTGCTTTGCTCAGACAGAGCAGAGCTGGGGTCAGGTAAAGGTCAGCAGTCCCAGAATGCAGAGCAGCACAGTCAGGAGGCACTTCCTGTTTGCAGGCTGCCTGATAAGATGGCGGCTTCCATAAGCCGCCATCTTGGATGTTTAAAGGCTCAAAACATGCAGTGGATGCAGGTAGGATGATTTTTAATGTGGACAATCTGTATGTACAGGGTGTGGGAAACATATAAGATAGACTCTTATTCAGAGTGAAGGTCCGCTTTAAAGCAGAACAAAACCCAGGAATTTGACTTTCCCAAGTTTTGTTCTGTTCCCCGGGGGCATCCCGAATTGGGATTGTTTGGAACCCTCCAGAATGCCCAGTATAAAGCACCTCTTCGCCGTTCCTACAGTGCATGTGGGGGTGCGTAGCCAGTCCAAGCTGTTTTTTTACATCCTTTGGCAAGTAGCTCTCATTGACTTCAATGGGGGGCATGCACGCTGCTTGTTAGCCATACCTAGCATGCGTGTTCTGAATGGCTGGGACAGGAGCAGGTGCACACCACTGGGGATGAGGGTGATGTGGCCGCACACACTCCCTATTAAAAATAATGAGAGTCACGCAGACTGATCTCATTGGACGAGAGCCCGCACATGTGCCATTGGACTGGGGAAAGGTGGATGGTTTCACACAGAGGGTCATCTCGTACTCCAGAGGAAAGCCAGCCTCAAAGATTCCCGGGCGGCCGCTGGTGGGTTTTGTTCGCGTTAAATAGGAAGTCCGAGCATTTTGTCATACTTCACACACCCATCGCTCCCCCTGTGCCAAGCCCAAGTTGGACAATAACATAAACAACTCATTGGGAGGAGACAAATCTGCCCGAAAACTGAAGCTGGGTCCTTGAGTGACAGTCAGCCAATCCGGTGCAGCGCTCAAGTCTATGACTGCCATGCCAAGCCCCGCCTCCTGCCGGCCTCAGGAGAGGATTTCATCAGTCAGTTTAAAGGCCACAGCACTCAACCCTGTTAGCTTGCAGACAACCTAAAATCTGTCTCTAAACTTGGTTAAAAACAGAGGTCTCAGTCCACACTCATCTGCAGAAGTATGCTTAAGCTGCACCACCAAGCGCCAAGGTGCCTCTGTGAGGTGCAGTCCTAACTCTAATCTCTGAGAGACCCATTTGGGACATACAATGCAATAGACACATTGGGAGCAGGCTTACCTGAGGTTGCCCTAAAACCTCGAGTGCAGTTTCATCAGTCAGGTGACTTGTTTTATTATTTTAACTCCGAAAACAGACATAGTGTCAGGTTGCTGGGGGTTGCAAAGTGCTTGGAATTCCTCTTCTTTCTTCCTAAATGTTCTTATGTCTATTAAACCGGACCTTCAACATCATTTAATGAAAAGCCCAAACCCTCACATAGACTATTTCCCAGCATCTAAAATGAATATATTTTACAATTTTAGTGACTTACATATTATTCTTTCCCCCGCCGGGCTCCAACTCTATTCATGACTCTAGGATATGGGTGTCACCATCTTGCCTCAGAAGCATCACATATTGAGGAGGGGGGACTGCAAGGGGCGGGTTATAGCTGTGCTTTGCACAGACAGAGCAGAGCTGGGGTCAGGAAAAGGACAGCAATCCCAGAATGCAGAGAGGCATAGTCAGAAGACACTTCTTCTCTACAGGCAGTCTGAGGCTCCATGGGCCGCCATCTTGTATGTTTAAAGGCTCAGAAAATGCAGTAGATGCACGAAGGATGATTTTTAATGTGTAATCTGTTTGTACAGGGTGTGGGAAACACACAAGATATACTCTTATTTAGGGTGAAGGTTTAAGCATCAAAGCCAATCATTGTATGTAGCGGGTGCTTCTGTTGGGAAGAAAGCTAGCGGCTGAAACAGACCGATGACATCACAGGAGGGCTCTGGCCTTTGCTGTAGCCTGAAACAGACCGATGACATCACAGGAGGGCTCTGGCCTTTGCTGTAGCCTGAAACAGACCGATGACATCACAGGAGGGCTCTACCCTTTGCTGTAGCCTGAAACAGACCGATGACATCACAGGAGCGCCCTGGCCTTTGCTGTAGCCTGAAACAGACCCATGACATCACAGGAGGGCTCTGGCCTTTGCTGTAGCCTGAAACAGACCGATGACATCACAGGAGGGCTCTGGCCTTTGCTGTAGCCTGAAACAGACCGATGACATCACAGGAGGGCTCTACCCTTTGCTGTAGCCTGAAACAGACCGATGACATCACAGGAGGGCTCTGGCCTTTGCTGTAGCCTGAAACAGACCGATGACATCACAGGAGGGCTCTGGCCTTTGCTGTAGCCTGAAACAGACCGATGACATCACAGGAGGGCTCTACCCTTTGCTGTAGCCTGAAACAGACCGATGACATCACAGGAGGGCTCTGGCCTTTGCTGTAGCCTGAAACAGACCGATGACATCACAGGAGGGCTCTGGCCTTTGCTGTAGCCTGAAACAGACCGATGACATCACAGGAGGGCTCTACCCTTTGCTGTAGCCTGAAACAGACCGATGACATCACAGGAGGGCTCTGGCCTTTGCTGTAGCCTGAAACAGACCGATGACATCACAGGAGGGCTCTGGCCTTTGCTGTAGCCTGAAACAGACCCATGACATCACAGGAGGGCTCTGGCCTTTGCTGTAGCCTGAAACAGACCCATGACATCACAGGAGGGCTCTGGCCTTTGCTGTAGCCTGAAACAGACCCATGACATCACAGGAGGGCTCTGGCTTTTGCTGTAGCCTGAAACAGACCCATGACATCACAGGAGGGCTCTGGCCTTTGCTGTAGCCTGAAACAGACCGATGACATCACAGGAGGGCTCTGGCCTTTGCTGTAGCCTGAAACAGACGGATGACATCACAGGAGGGCTCTACCCTTTGCTGTAGCCTGAAACAGACCGATGACATCACAGGAGGGCTCTGGCCTTTGCTGTAGCCTGAAACAGACCGATGACATCACAGGAGGGCTCTGGCCTTTGCTGTAGCCTGAAACAGACCGATGACATCACAGGAGGGCTCTGGCCTTTGCTGTAGCCTGAAACAGACCCATGACATCACAGGAGGGCTCTGGCCTTTGCTGTAGCCTGAAACAGACCCATGACATCACAGGAGGGCTCTGGCCTTTGCTGTAGCCTGAAACAGACCCATGACATCACAGGAGGGCTCTGGCCTTTGCTGTAGCCTGAAACAGACCGATGACATCACAGGAGGGCTCTGCCCTTTGCTGTAGCCTGAAACAGACCGATGACATCACAGGAGGGCTCTGGCCTTTGCTGTAGCCTGAAACAGACCGATGACATCACAGGAGGGCTCTGGCCTTTGTTGTAGCCTGAAACAGACCGATGACATCACAGGAGGGCTCTGGCCTTTGCTGTAGCCTGAAACAGACCGATGACATCACAGGAGGGCTCTGCCCTTTGCTGTAGCCTGAAACAGACCGATGACATCACAGGAGGGCTCTGGCCTTTGCTGTAGCCTGAAACAGACCGATGACATCACAGGCGGGCTCTGGCCTTTGCTGTAGCCTGAAACAGACCGATGACATCACAGGAGGGCTCTGGCCTTTGCTGTAGCCTGAAACAGACCGATGACATCACACGAGGGCTCTGGCCTTTGCTGTAGCCTGAAACAGACCGATGACATCACAGGCGGGCTCTGGCCTTTGCTGTAGCCTGAAACAGACCGATGACATCACAGGAAGGCTCTGGCCTTTGCTGTAGCCTGAAAGAGTCCTATGACATCACAGGAGGGCTCTGGCCTTTGCTGTAGCCTGAAACAGACCGATGACATCACAGGCGGGCTCTGGCCTTTGCTGTAGCATGAAACAGATCGATGACATCACAGGAAGGCTCTGGCCTTTGCTGTAGCCTAAAACAGACCGATGACATCACAGGAGGGCTCTGGCCTTTGTTGTAGCCTGAAACAGACCGATGACATCACAGGAGGGCTCTGGCCTTTGCTGTAGCCTGAAACAGACCGAGGACATCACAGGAGGGCTCTGGCCTTTGCTGTAGCCTGAAACAGACCGATGACATCACAGGCGGGCTCTGGCCTTTGCTGTAGCCTGAAACAGACCGATGACATCACAGGCGGGCTCTGGCCTTTGCTGTATCCTGAAACAGACCGATGACATCACAGGAGGGCTCTGGCCTTTGCTGTAGCCTGAAACAGACTGATGACATCACAGGAGGGCTCTGGCCTTTGCTGTAGCCTGAAACAGACCGATGACATCACAGGAGGGCTCTGGCCTTTGCTGTAGCCTGAAACAGACCGATGACATCACAGGAGGGCTCTGGCCTTTGCTGTAGCCTGAAACAGACCGATGACATCACAAGCGGGCTCTGGCCTTTGCTATAGCCTGAAACAGACTGATGACATCACACGAGGGCTCTGGCCTTTGCTGTAGCCTGAAACAGACCGATGACATCACAGGAGGGCTCTGGCCTTTGCTGTAGCCTGAAACAGACCGATGACATCACAGGAGGGCTCTGGCCTTTGCTGTAACCTGAAACAGACCGATGACATCACAGGCAGGCTCTGGCCTTTGCTGTAGCCTGAAACAGACCGATGACATCACAGGAGGGCTCTGGCCTTTGCTGTAGCCTGAAACAGACCGATGACATCACAGGCAGGCTCTGGCCTTTGCTGTAGCCTGAAACAGACCGATGACATCACAGGAGGGCTCTGGCCTTTGCTGTAGCCTGAAACAGACCGATGAAATCACAGGAGGGCTCTGGCCTTTGCTGTAGTCTGAAACAGACCGATGACATCACAGGCGGGCTCTGGCCTTTGCTGTAGCCTGAAACAGACCGATGACATCACAGGCGGGCTCTGGCCTTTGCTGTAGCCTGAAACAGACCGATGACATCACAGGAAGGCTCTGGCCTTTGCTGTAGCCTGAAACAGACCGATGACATCACAGGAGGGCTCTGGCCTTTGCTGTAGCCTGAAACAGACCGATGACATCACAGGCGGGCTCTGACCTTTGCTGTAGCCTGAAACAGACTGATGACATCACAGGAAGGCTCTGGCCTTTGCTGTAGCCTGAAACAGACCGATGACATCACAGGAGGGCTCTGGCCTTTGCTGTAGCCTGAAACAGACCGATGACATCACAGGAGGGCTCTACCCTTTGCTGTAGCCTGAAACAGACCGATGACATCACAGGAGGGCTCTGGCCTTTGCTGTAGCCTGAAACAGACCGATGACTTCACAGGAGGGCTCTGCCCTTGCTGTAGCCTGAAACAGACCGATGACATCACAGGAGGGCTCTGGCCTTTGCTGTAGCCTGAAACAGACCGATGACATCACAGGAGGGCTGTACCCTTTGCTGTAGCCCTAACTTAACCTTGTTTCTTACAGTTCACAAATGAAGCAGACAGGATGCAGCCTTGTAGTTATATTCGGACTGGCCTCATTTTCACAGCTAGTTTCCTGCCTTCCCCCAACACAGCATGGAATGTGGATTATACTATTATTATCCCTGTTTTGTAACATTTCTGTTAGTATAGAGAAAGGCAGCATGGTCTTATTTGCTGGCAAATTAACCCCTATAAGACTGAGGGAGATCTGGGAATATTGAGTTTACTGTTTGCCTTGTTGTTTCAGGGTGTTTATTTTATTATATCTCTTTTATATAAAAATAATTGTTTTCCTTATTTCTGAGCCTTTAGATGCATGTTTTTGTTTGAACTAGTATTAGGCTACTCTTATGCCTGTCTGGATGTGTTTGCAGTAATGATTTACAGCAGAAGTTTGTGTTTTGAAGCGGAATATAAATGTGTTTGACATTTTTCTTTCATGCTTTTTTGCTCATAAAATAAAAAAGAAGTAGGGTCCCCCCTCTCCAAGACTACTAGCCGGCAGGGATAGACTAGCCCTAGGACAATGCCAGTAGGCCCTGCTCTGGCCAGCACTGATTCCCTATTTCAATGCCAGTTCTGGCTTCTTGCAGTGAGTTGAGTGAAGGGGAGTCGCTGTGGAATCTGGAGCGGGCACATAACTAGATGGTGGGTGGCCAGTGTGAGGTGGGAAACATAGGGGCTCCCTATAATGGCAGGACGCGCACAATGTCAGCATGAGAGTCCCTGTAACTACCAGCAGTGGAAGGGACAGCAAGGTGAGCTGGTGTTCTGCCACTCAGTGTGTTATAAGGGATTCTGCCACTCAGTGTGTTATGGGGGGATTCTGCCACTCAGTGTGTTATGGAGGGGATCTGCCACTCAGTGTGTTATGGGGGATTCTGACACTCAGTGTGTTATGGAGGGATTCTGCCACTCAGTGTGTTATGGGGGATTCTGCCACTCAGTGTGTTATGGGGGGGATCTGCCACTCAGCCGGTTATGGGAGTATCTGCCACTCAGTGTGTTATGGGGGGATCTGCCACTCAGTGTGTTATGGGGGATTCTGACACTCAGCGTGTTATGGGGGGGATCTGCCACTCAGTGTGTTATGGGGGATTCTGACACTCAGTGTATTATGGGGGGATCTGCCACTCAGTGTGTTATGGAGGGGATCTGCCACTCAGTGTGTTATGGGGGATTTTGACACTCAGTGTGTTATGGAGGGATTCTGCCACTCAGTGTGTTATGGGGGATTCTGCCACTCAGTGTGTTATGGGGGATTCTGCCACTCAGTGTGCTAGGGAGGGATTCTGCCACTCAGTGTGTTATGGGGGATTCTGCCACTCGGTGTGTCATGGGGGATTCTGCCACTCAGTGTGTTATGGGGGGGGGGGGGATCTGCCACTCAGTGTGTTATGGGGGGGATTCTGACACTCAGCCTGTTATGGGGGGGATCTGCCACTCAGTGTGTTATGGGGGGGATCTGCCACTCGGTGTGTTATGGGGGGATCTGCCACTCGGTGTGTTATGGGGGGATCTGCCACTCAGTGTGTTATGGAGGGATCTGCCACTCAGTGTGTTATGGGGGATTCTGCCACTCAGCCTGTTATGGGGGCATCTGCCACTCAGTGTGTTATGGGGGGATCTGCCACTCAGTGTGTTATGGGGGATTCTGACACTCAGCGTGTTATGGGGGGGATCTGCCACTCAGTGTGTTATGGGGGATTCTGACACTCAGTGTGTTATGGGGGGGATCTACCACTCAGTGTGTTATGGGGGATTCTGACACTCAGCCTGTTATGGGGGGGATCTGCCACTCAGTGTGTTATGGGGGGATTCTGACACTCAGCCTGTTATGGGGGGGGGGGGGGGTCTGTCACTCAGTGTGTTATGGGGGGGATCTGCCACTCAGTGTGTTATGGGGGGGATCTGCCACTCAGTGTGTTATGGGGGATTCTGACACTCAGCGTGTTATAGGGGGGATCTGCCACTCAGTGTGTTATGGGGGGGATCTGCCACTCAGTGTGTTATGGGGGATTCTGACATCCAGCATGTTATGGGGGGTTCTGCCACCCAGCATGTTATGGGGGGTTCTGCCACTCAGCGTGTTATGGGGGGTTCTGCCACTCAGCGTGTTATGGGGGGTTCTGCCACTCAGCGTGTTATGGGGGGGTTCTGCCACTCAGCGTGTTATGGGGGGGTTCTGCCACTCAGCGTGTTATGGGGGGTTATGCCACTCGGTGTGTTATGGGGGGATCTGCCACTCGGTGTGTTATGGGGGGATCTGCCACTCAGTGTGTTATGGAGGGATCTGCCACTCAGTGTGTTATGGGGGATTCTGCCACTCAGCCTGTTATGGGGGCATCTGCCACTCAGTGTGTTATGGGGGGATCTGCCACTCAGTGTGTTATGGGGGATTCTGACACTCAGCGTGTTATGGGGGGGATCTGCCACTCAGTGTGTTATGGGGGATTCTGACACTCAGTGTGTTATGGGGGGGATCTACCACTCAGTGTGTTATGGGGGATTCTGACACTCAGCCTGTTATGGGGGGGATCTGCCACTCAGTGTGTTATGGGGGGATTCTGACACTCAGCCTGTTATGGGGGGGGGGGGGGTCTGTCACTCAGTGTGTTATGGGGGGGATCTGCCACTCAGTGTGTTATGGGGGGGATCTGCCACTCAGTGTGTTATGGGGGATTCTGACACTCAGCGTGTTATAGGGGGGATCTGCCACTCAGTGTGTTATGGGGGGGATCTGCCACTCAGTGTGTTATGGGGGATTCTGACATCCAGCATGTTATGGGGGGTTCTGCCACCCAGCATGTTATGGGGGGTTCTGCCACTCAGCGTGTTATGGGGGGTTCTGCCACTCAGCGTGTTATGGGGGGTTCTGCCACTCAGCGTGTTATGGGGGGGTTCTGCCACTCAGCGTGTTATGGGGGGGTTCTGCCACTCAGCGTGTTATGGGGGGTTATGCCAGTCAGCGTGTTATGGGGGGTTCTGCCAGTCAGCGTGTTATGGGGGGTTCTGCCACTCAGCGTGTTATGGGGGGCTCTGCCACTCACTTTGTTATGTTTGAATTCTGCCGCAAAGCTTGTTATTGGGGAGGTTCTGTCACTCAGCCTGTTATGGGGGGTTCTGCCACTCAGCATTTTATGGGGGGCTCTGCCACCTAGCCTGTTATGGGGGGTCTCTGCCACAGAGCATGTTATGGGGGGCTCTGCCACACAGCATGTTATGGGGGGCTCTGCCACACAGCATGTTATGGGGGGATTCTGACACTCAGCCAGCACACCAGGCATAGAGGCTGGGATCCCCATAGCTTGAAGGCCTCCAGCCATATCAGAACACCACCCCTTAGGCCCTTCGCTGCAGGTCTAGTTCATCTCCAGGGGTGAACACTGACCCCTCATCAATGGGAATACGGCTCTTCTGTACCCCCCTGGCCATTGGGGGTATGGATAATGAGGTAGGGGTAACAGCATGCTGGCAGTTAACTTGTTAATCTGCTGACCTCCCCCGCCCTTTGAACTACCAGTTAACAAGTGAAAAAAAACACCCCTACCACTCCTTAAAGTAATTACTACATTGTACAGCGCTATGAAAGATAATGGCGCTTTATAAATAAATAAATAATAATAGGCATAAATAAACTGGGAATGGTTCTATGGAATTGCTGTATCACCAAGTGTTGAGTATTGCTGCCCTCTAATGGGGAAATATAATATTGCACTTTTTACAACTAAAAAATATGCTCTGCCTTTGTACAGTATTGTATATTGGAAGATTTTGTGAAACAGCATCATTTATTAATTTTTTTATTGCATCCTAGAAAACAGATCGATCCAAAAGATTTGAATTCCTGTTGAAGCAGACAGAACTCTTTGCTCATTTCATTCAACCAGCTTCACAGAAGTCACCAACTTCACCCCTCAAAGTCAAATTAGGCCGCCCGAGGATGAAGAAAGATGAAAAACAGACATTGTTATCTGCTGGAGAGTACGTCAGCTGCTTGCATCCTCATATTATTATTATTATTATTATATATGATGATGCTCTATCGACCTGTCTAAAGTTGGCCATCCGTAAAAGTACATCATCACTTTACACTTCTGTTCCCAACAATACCCACCTACCATGGATAGTAGCCACCTAATAGATTTATTGCTAATGAACCTTTGGTAGACACAAGTGGTGATAAACATGGAGGTCTTGTACAGATGCATCATTCCTTAAAGTGGAAGTCCAGGCATTTTCTAACACACCATTGTAGTGAATGTAAAGGGCATGATAGGGCTCCTGTGCAACGGAGAGGGTGTGCCAAGCCCTGAACAGAAGCACAGCTGAATGCTGTTTGGGGGTGGTTGGCTCAGGATGCAATCTATTGACCAGGTGAGTTGCCGACCGCTGGAGTTGGACTGATCAGCTGTGGGGGACAATAGGTGAGTACCCTTTTGATTTTTTTTAAATGGGTGGTCAATCACTTTAATCATTAGTTGATGTATATTCATTGTATTGTTTAGTCATAAAATGAAACTAAATACATTTTTAGTCAAAGTGGTAGTGGTTTATACTTTATCAACTCAATTTAGCAATACACAAAATAGTGACCAAAGGTATCCTTTAAAGTGGATGGAAACCCAGAAATAGGTCCTCTGATTAATCTTTGGGCTACCCTTGCCCAAGCACCCAGGTGTTGCTGTTGGCCCGGCGGCGGCCCGGTCTTCATAGAAAACAATGTTTTTCACCGCAAAGCCACGCCCTGCAGTATTATTTGAGAGAGTTGGTTGGATCTCCTAAATGTGCGTCTGTGACGGGGTACAGTCAGCTGGCCGCATCCGGGGCACACAATTTGGGCGCGGGCATGCTCCCACACCCACACATTCAGAAAGGCTGGGCCCAGAAGACCGGGGATGCGGCCTCAGGAGAAGACACTCTGTCAGACCGGCCTGGATCAGGCAAGATTACCGGCGCCCCGGGGGGTTTTACACAGAGAGGCATCCACAATATGATGCCCAGACGGTAGGTTAGCAGCTGGGCCTGGAATCTTTTATATTTCAGGGCCCGGCCACGAGGGTTTTGACCTGCTTTAACACCTTGATATGGGTGTCCCCAATTAATAGCTATAAACCCATAAAATATGTTTGTTCACTTACCAACACTTAATCTTCCAAAAATATAACCCCAGAAAAACATTCATTTCAAATTCTTCCAAAGGAAGTAAAGTAAGAAATATTTACCCGCCATAAAGTCTGATGCTTTATTTCCTTTCAATGTGCTCATATTTCCCATCATATATATACTATTAAAATGTTCAGAGACACCACAATATCATTACTAGGAGGCCCCCGGCTTATAGCTTTTAGAGTAAAATCCATTTTAGTACAAGATCTGATTCAATAAGCCAATAATCAAAGCAGTATAATGAAGATTATGCACTCAGCCTACATCTAATTTAATCTAATTAATACATTTAATACAGGCATCTGAGCACCATATAAATGATTACTATGCAAAACTGTATGCCAAATGTAGCTCAATGAAGACACACAATATCCCTTTACTTCCAGGCCCATAACAGATAGGGCCCCTGGTATAGCTAATGTCTCATAACATACTTTATCTTATAACAATGCTAACTAAAGCCTCGTTTATCTTTACTTTTTGTAGCAACCGACATCGGCGCACAGAGCAAGAAGAAGATGAAGAACTGCTGTCAGAAAGTCGCAAGACATCGAATGTGTGTGTACGATTCGAAGAATCCCCTTCCTGTATGTTGAGACTAGGCATTGTTACATTATACCTGTTGTTAGCTACAGTGTATTATCATTATTATATATAGGAAAAGTCACTTTAGTAATGTCCAAAATGTTCCTAAATGTTTACCACACAAATAGTTCATTCAGGACCACTGTTAGCGGTGCTGACCACATAGCAGGCCCCTCATCCCCCATGGATGGGGAATGGGCACTGCACTGGAGTCCTCAGGTTTTAGCAGCTTGAACTAGATGAAGGTTATGGGAGTAAAGGTGAGTATAGCTATTATTCAAATACAGATACACTTTAATGCTGGTCTCTCAGACTTTCCATTACAGCACGAATGGCTGTTAAATTAGCTAGAAGTAGAATGATTAAAGATTAAAATGTACACTGCAATATATATAGTATACATATGCTGATTTACAAGCAGGACATAACTATATCATATTCATCCTGGTGTGCTGCTGGTTAAAGCTGTTGAAGATGTGATTTATTTTTCATTTTTGTAACTCAGCCCCGGAATTTTAGGTGGATCTATTTATAGTGAAGATAACCAAAAGAAAACAAAAAAAAAACATAATAAAAGGACATTTAAAAGAAACAACTTAATTATACAGAAGGCCCTACTTGCCTGAAAGCAATTGTTTTAGTGGAGCCATGCTAGTCATCTCTCTATGCCTCCTCCAAACCTTTAAGTGGAGCTCCAAATATATAAAAAACTTTTCTTTGGTGTTGCTGTGTACAGAGTAGTATAGTGGCAAACTGGTTGTTGCATAATCCACCATTCACTGAACTGATTGCTCTTCCTGAAGTAATAGGAATCCAGTCAGAACTGTCTTTCAAGTAGAGCCAGCATTGAGCCAACCCCTCATTTTGGGCCTACAGTACTGCTGAATGGCTGCCAGTTTGCATTAACAGTTTTTCATATAGGAAAAGTCCACTTTTGATGGCATTTTTGAAAGTGTAAATTTTTTTGTGCCAAAAGTATGTCCCCAAGTTGCTGAGCTTATCTAGTATTTGTCAAGTCCCGTGGGACACCCACCTTCTAGGTAAGTCTACAACCCCCAATCTCCACTGCTAACTTCACCTATAGCCACGCCTCACCCGACACGGTTGCCCCCAGGACTTCGTAGCACAAAGGATGTGAACTTACAAGGATGAAGAAGGCAAGACTGGGTGATGTTGAGTAGCTGGGGTCATACACGGGTAGTCAGTCCTTACTAGCGCAGCACCAAAAGTATAGCGACAAGAGAAGAGTCGAAGTCAAGCAAAGGGTCAAGCCGGGAGGTCATGGGTACGCAGCACAAGGGATAAGGCAGATTCGTTATCAGGGTACAAGCATGCGTCGGTCCAGGTGGCAATCAGGGGATGGTCAAGCAACGAGATCGGCAACAGAAACGAACAAGGATCAAAGATACTATCACACTCAACAGCACGCTATTACGGGTAGTGAAACAGTGTGGAGGGACAACCTTTATTAGCCAGGAACTAACGGGATTGGCCAGGGGAAACACTTGGGCTCACTGGCCCAGCTAAACAACATATGGAATGATTGGCTGGATCACTAATAGGGCGTTTTGCTCATAGTAACCTTAGGGCTTATTGTCCCTTTAAATCAGTCTCCGGTGTCCACGCTGTGTACATCGCCACCGGTGGGCATAAGTCAACTGTGCTCGAATACGAGCACGAGCAGGGGAGCCAGGAGCGCGGCGGGGAGAGGAGGAGGCGGAAGTGCTCGGTGCCGCCTAAGCTGGCGCTCGCTGTCAGAGTGCCTGCCGTGCGGAAGGAAGCCCAACCCGCTGCCTGAGCCCATGCCGCCTGGAGACACCGAGGGACCGGACTCCAGGTAAGTTTACTATGACAGTATTTATTTGTATTTTTTTCTTATATTAACAAATGTATGTTTAATGTAACCAAGATCTACAAGATCAGATATCTTAGCTTAGCACTAGTGTTGGGCGAACACAAACCGCAAAGTTCAGGTTCGTACCGAACCTTGCAAGTTCGAGTTCCCAAACCAGAACATGGACAGCCAAAAGCTGTTTTTTTATTGAAAACTACAGGCGGGTGAGGAGCCCTGGCATGTGGGTGAGTATTGGGGGGCTGAGAGGGTTCCCCTAATACAGAGTGTGCAACGGTACACTTACCTGAGCCCCGCCATCCCTTCAGCGTTCTTTCTTCTGGTAAAATATCTATGCTGGGGCTTTAGAAAGATTGCCCCCCTCCCACTCCTCATCCCCACTCAGGGGCTCTTCAAGCTCCTCACCCACCCATAATGTTAGATAAATACAACGGCGTGGGCGGGTGAGGAGCCCAAGGAGCCGCTGCAGGCAGGTGAGGAAGGGGGGTGGGATGGAGGGGGTTCTGTCTGTCATTTTTGGGTCCCAAAGTTCGGGCCTGCATTGATTTAAATGGGGACCGGGTTTGGGCCAAGTTCGGGTAACCAAACCAATGTTTGGGTACTCGACCAATGGCTGAATCTGCCAAACCTGAACTTACAGGCGTTTGCCCAACATTACTCAGCATGCATATAGCCTTGCTGGCCATGTGTAAGGCTGAATAAGTGCTCTCACCTCAGCATAGATGATAGCAGCAGTGTGTTCTGTTTGTGCAAGGCTCACTCCTCTCTTCTTGTAGATCTTGGTGTACAGTTGCCATTAACAACAGATTGCAGAAAAACTGCTCCCAAAAACACATTTGATAAAATTATAAAAAATACTAGATACGCTCAGAACCTTGAGTACATAATTTTAACACCAAAATGATACACTTTCAAAATGCCGTTAAAAGTGGACTTTCCCTGTAAGCTTGATATCAGCAGAACATGTCAACAATCTTAACTATGAGATCCTTCTAGAAGAATCTCTGTCCAGACGATTCTGAACTTCAGTTGCAGGGAAGCCCAAACGAATCTCATACATTTTCTAGTAGACAAACTTGTACTGTAAGCAAGATCCATTTGGGTCCATGAATAACAAACCTTTTAATCTTTCTTTTATTACCAATGCTGGTCTGGGGTTCATCTCTTTGTCTTGTAGATGTAAAAAGAGGAACTCTGAGAGATTATCAAGTAAGAGGCCTCAACTGGATGATCTCTTTATATGAAAATGGAATTAATGGGATATTGGCAGATGAAATGGTAAGTCGTGTATTATTTGTGGAACATGTAGACGACATGAGAAAACAAAGCACAGACATTGTATTACATATTAATATTTCAACAGTTAATCACCTACAGCTGTGGGGTAATGTCAGGGACAGTACTGACAATGACCCTGGTGTCACTGAAGCAATTATTCATACTTCTTAAACTGCTTTTCTCTGTATTGTAGATTAGAGGTAGTAAAAACCATATAAGCAGAGTCAACAGGACTCAAGAGTGCAGAAACAATAGTGATCTATTCTCACTCTTGTGGACAAAGTTTCTAGTGAACTTGCAGGTTAGTTCTTGGGTTGCCGAATCTGGTTAGCCTCTTACTCCCATAGCCCAGAATTTGCCCATGGCTTAGGCTGAGTCACCCTGACCTATCCTTGAATTGCTTGTCCTTTAAGAAACCTGTAACAACAGGCTGGACACCTAGGAGTGTAGGACATTTCTTGGATTCCTGGTTCTGGCTAGTCCCTTACTCCCATAGCCCAGGGATTGCCTTTTCTAGGTTTTCCCCTTCATTTATTAAAGGCTATCTGCACCACATTCAGGGAGCTGGTTGCAGCCTAATAGGGTTGATTCAGAGCCCCTTTCTCACCTCACTTCTTCTTTTTTTGTGTTAAAATTTCCATTCTCGTTCATTTTTTCCCCTGTCTGATTCAGAAAAGCCTTTTTTCTGCGAGGACTTTAGTGTGAAAAGTTTTCATTTTTCCATGATTTTTCATTTGGTAGCAAGATCTCCATAAAAATGATGAGAAAGGGGCTCTGAATCAACCCTAATATGTTAGAGCTCAGGCTGATTTCTAACTAACTGAAATTGCTTTGATCATCTGTTTATGAAACCTTTTATTTAGCTACAGAGTAATGTTTTGGTGTGGTTTAAGTAATTTTTGACTGTTGGTCCACTTTAAGGACCACTAGTTCCACTGTTTGGAAAACACTGGTCTAGTAAGAAAGCATTGAGCCTTTTAAGTGGTTTGAGGTCAGGTAGCACAGCTCTGCCCCCACCACCTTATAGAATGTGATCAGTCAGTTCTTCTAGATGCTAATGTAGACCACCATGACCTCAATGCTTTCCCGAAAATGGCACGTGAAATCAGCTGATAAAAAGAGATAGTCTGTCATCAGTCTTCAGATGCCTGTACCATGGGAGCAATATGAATGAATTTTAGAAAAATGGGTGGAATAAAGTTTCAGTTTTTGGGCTAAACAGGCATGACCCCTCCCTCCAAAAGATTCTTCCTAGGTTAGTGGTTCTGCTGGTCTACCCTGGCTTGGCTCAGGTTATGATGTTGCTGGTGATGTGATCTGCCAGTGCAGAACAGTGTTTTTATACGTCGCTTAATCACCAAGGTGGATGTCTTTGGGAAGTAGGGGTAGAGAGGAGCGGGGATTGTGCATTATTGTTTGATTGAGTTAATTGATAGAACTAAGGAGCAACTATTTTATAGATCAGATACAATATAATTAAATCAAAGGATACATTGTACACGTGTACAGTCGTAAAAACTATCATTTTTACTTTTGTATTAGAAGAGTTGGTTATCTTTATAACTGATTTGATTTATTTTTGCATTTTGCCACAATCCAATTTTGAATATCTGGTCTCACTACTCTTTTTGCAAAAACAAAAGCTAAAAGATAACTTTTTAATTGTACCTACTAAATTTGACATCAGTTGGACCTTCAATTGATTCTAAACCTCTGTGCCAGGGAGGATCTTAGTCCACATGGCACCAGTGAACCCTTCATTACAAAGACGCAGATTTTTTTCCTGGCAGAGCTCCATCTCAAAGGGGACAGGGAATATTTGTAGATACATGTGGCAGCTGCAGTTCTCCAAGGAGTAGTGAATTATTACATATTTCCTGCCCCCTGTCATACAGCATTCATTAAAAGGCAAGGTGGGGGGGCAGGGGGAAGTTAGGGTTCTTGCGGACCCAGAATTGGCTGGGAAAGATTGGATCACTTACACTGTCTTCCTGAGACCGTTAACTGTCTAACACATCTATCTTTATTTCTATAATTGTCTTGACATTTTTTATGAGACTGTGTAAAGCTTTGTAAGTGTAAAAGTATTATCATTATATCTTTTTAGGGTTTGGGGAAAACTTTGCAGACAATCGCATTGTTGGGTTATCTGAAGCATTACAGAAACATTCCAGGTCCACATATGGTGTTGGTACCCAAATCCACACTGCATAATTGGATGAATGAATTCAAACGCTGGGTGCCCTCTCTCTGTGCAGTTTGTTTAATTGGCGACAAAGATCAGCGGGTAAGAATGTTTGTATAATATCCTCCCCAGTAAAAGTACAGCAAGGACACAGCATCACAGTATTACTGCTAGTGCCTTGACACCACATTTGGTACTGTGTTGTTATGTAGACCAGGCAGCCAAGAGGACCTACCTCCTATTCTAGAGCAGGGGTACTCAACTGGCAGACAGCCAGAGCATGAATCGGGACTGCGGATGCCAGTTGTCCCAGGAGCCGCTTCACAGAATGCAATCAATGCGTTAGAATTAAATTTTTTTTAATGAGAAACAACACACCCAATTTTTACTCACCTAACCCCACTTCCCAGCCAAGACCTGCACCCTCACCTAGCCCCTATGCCCAGCAACAGACCAGCACCTCTCATCTACCCTCATCTTCCCAGCACCCTCATCACACCCTTCTCCCAGCCCCTGACCTGCACCCAAAACCCCCTGTCCTGAATCCCTCACTTAACCCCCCCCCCCAAATTGGGCTTACTTTTAGGCAGCAGGGTTCTTTACTGTTGGTGTCCAGCTCGGACCTTCACCCTACAGCTGACACCGATACGTGCACCTCCGAAGCCAGAAGTTGAATACCCCTGCTCTATAGTGTTTCTTTTGATTATTTATGCACTAATAATACTAATCACATGCTCTCTTGTGTTTCATTAGGCTGCTTTCATCCGGGATGTCATGATGCCAGGAGAGTGGGATGTTTGTGTTACCTCCTATGAAATGGTCATCCGAGAAAAATCTGTATTCAAAAAGTTTAACTGGAGATACCTGGTCATTGATGAGGCTCACCGGATAAAAAATGAAAAATCTAAGGTCTGTATTCTGAGACGTGGATAACATCACATGTGGCTCAAATTAACAACCTCATACAAATGTGGAAATGCTAACTTGCTCTAAAAAGGGGCAGTAGGGTGCATTTAGGGCCTGATTTACCAAGTTGGTCACAGTGCACCATGTTGAACAGCACAGGTGTGGCAGCATTAGGCTAGTCTTTTAGAGTACCACAGTGTCAAATCCCCAGCATAATGTGGCTATCTAGCAGCAAACTGCCATTTAAAACAGCTTCTTTGTAGGCTATATCAAGGTAAGACCATATTACCAACCCATATTTATCACCATTTCTGCACACACACACACATTTATGCTGAAAAAAATATTTTCAGTGGCTGGAAAATGAATGACTAAAAAAAGGTGACAAACATAACAAGTGCAATAATACCATTTTGTGAATACTCACCTGTAAAATGGGTATTGTAAGTGTGTCACACACCCCGCTTCAAGAAATTCATAACGTGTGGGTAATACTGACCTGTAGAGGGCGATATGCAGAGATGCCAGGAAAAAAGAGAGCCCCTCCCGGCCCATAAATACCTGGGACCTCCCACTCATTACCCAGTATAAGAACAGCAGTAAGGTAAGGGACCAGGAAGAGCCCAACACAAAGCATAACAACGCAAAGTTCACCATATAAAGGATCCAGAATACAAAAGGGCAGGGTGAAGCGGGGTGTGTGACATACTTACAATACCCATTTTACAGGTGAGTATTCACAAAATGGTATTATTCTAAGTATGTCACACACCCCGCTTCAAGAAATTCATAACGTGTGGGACATCCAACAGCAGTGTCCATAAAGGGCGGGGATCCAAAACAAGGCAACAAGGCACAACTTAAACCACTGCAGCTTGCAGAACTTTGCGGCCAAACACAGCATCCGCTGAGGCCCGAACATCAACCTTGTAAAACTTGGAAAAAGTGTGAACAGAAGACCAAGTAGCAGCCTTACAAACCTGCTCAACAGAGGCCTGGTGCTGAAAAGCCTAGGACGCCCCAACCGCACGAGTAGAATGAGCAGTAACACGAAAAGGGGGTACCTTCCCTTTGGCAGAATAGGCCCCAACTATGGTCTGACGGATCCATTTACTAATGGAAGACTTGGCAGGCGCCAAGCCTTTTCTGGGCCCGGAGGGCACCACAAAAAAGGCATCCGTCTTACGAAAGGAAGACGTTACCTCCAAATAATACTTCACAACACGAACCACATCCAAAGAATGCAGGGCCCTCTCTTTGTCATTGCTGGGATTGGGACACAGAGAAGGCAGAACAATGTCTTGGTTTAGGTGAAAGGCAGAAACAACCTTAGGAAGGAAATCGGACTTGAAACGAAAAACCACCTTGTCCTGATGCCCCTCAAAGTACGGGGCTTGAATGGACAAAGCCGCCAACTCAGAGACATGCCTAACCAAAGTGATGGCTACCAAAAAGGCCACCTTCTGCGTAAGTGAAGACAAGGCAATATCATTCAAGGGCTCAAAAGGAGAATCCTGAAGAGCAGAAAGAACTAAATTCAAGTCCCAAACAGGGAGCAAAGGTTTTCTAGGAGGCCGCATGTGCGTGACTCCCTGGAAAAAAGTCTTAACCAAAGGATGTAGGGCAAATGACCTTTGAAAGAACACTGCCAGGGCAGAAACCTGCCCATTCAGAGTACTAAGCTGGAGCCCCAGGTCCAGACCATGTTGAAGAAACTCCAGGATTCTGGAGATGGAAAATTCCCTACAAGGCAACGCCCTGATCTCACACCAATCAATATAAGACCTCCAAGTCCTATAGTAGATATTAGAGGAAGACCGCTTCCTAGCACTAATGAGAGTTTCGAATCACAGCATCGGAAAGACCTTCCTCCTTCAAGATGGAGGTTTCAGCAGCCACGCCGTCAAAGCCAGCGTTGGTAAATTGGGATAACGTAGTTGACCCTGGGTGAGCAGATCCGGCAGCAGGGGCAGAACAAACTTATCCTCTGCTAACCTTACCACATCTGCGAACCAAACCTGTCTTGGCCACCTTGGAGCCACCAGAATTGCTGATGCGCCCTCCAGGGCCAGCTTGCGCACCACTCTGGCCACCAAGGGAAACGGAGGGAACAGATACAGAAACCCCAGATCCCTCCAGTTCAGAGACATGGCATCCACTGCCAGAGCCAGTGGATCCCGTGAGAGAGACACAAATGTCGGAAGTTTGTGATTGTGACGAGAGGCCAGCGTTGGTAAACTGTATCCTGGGCGGGCACGTCCTCTGCCCCTGTTCCAGGAATCTCCTCTGGCTGCAGGGAGAAGCCAGCATAAAAATGGCGGCCACAGCGCCATTTTGACAGAGAAATACCGCTGTTATGAAGTAATAAATAAGTTAATAACTATTGGGGGAATAATATAATAAATTAATACATTAAAACCTTATTAGTGATTACAAAATGTGGACCTAACACCGAATAAGGGGCCCTTTGCTCCTACCCTCCGCTATCCCGCTAGAGAGAGGGGCATTACCCAAAGGGGGGACCACTCAAAGTGTAAGGCCAAGGGACGGGGCATCCCAAACCGGGGTCACCGTCCCGGATGACCGCCTACCCTCTTATATAGGGTCTCACGGGAGAGCATTTGCTCTTAAGCACCAAGGGTGCTTTTCTACCCTCACCCGGACCGTCAGCCTAGGCTGTGGAGGCATGAGGTAACAGAAAGAAAAAGGGATCCGGGTGGAAATAGAGAACTAAAGGGCCGGGAGTCATCCCGGCTACCTGAAATCCCCCTGTGCAAGGAGGAGACCACATCTTCTGACTTGCTCGCCATCTGCAGAGATGAAGACTGGGTAATGAGTGGGAGGTCCCAGGTATTTATGGACCGGGAGGGGCTCTCTTTTTTCCTGGCATCTCTGCATATCGCCCTCTTCAGGTCAGTATTACCCACATGTTATGAATTTCTTGAAGCGGGGTGTGTGACATACTTAGAATAAATCAATTATAGAGATGTTTAAAAACTCATTAAAGAAAGAAGAAAAGAAAACAAAAATAGGTACGAAAAAACATGCTATGTAAAATGCCTATTATTTCCTATGGGAAATGAGGGTCCTGAATAGCAGGTGCACTGACATTATGCTGATGGTTTAACAGTTTAAATATCCTGACCTGTACCAATGTGAAAATGTTTTTAATGTAAGCTGATATGTACTGATGTGCACTGATATGACATATATGGGATGTTGTACCTGGTAAGTCAAGCCCTTAAAGAGTAAAGTCAAAGCTTTTGCAGCTGTCCTGTGTGAGGCACAACATTTGATCAAACAGCTTGCATTTAACAATCTCAGACTATAAAAAAGTGAAAGGCATTGCTTAGAGCGGGAGATCATAAATCACCATCAACACACCTCTGAGAGGTTATTTTATGATTTTATACATATGCAGTGATGCATCTTCTCTATGTGAAGATTGTATTTGCATGCCACTTCTATTTTATAAATTACAGCTCCCTATGGCAAATGTTTCCACTTATATATTTTATTCTTTAGCTATCAGAAATTGTCCGAGAATTTAAGACAACAAACAGGCTGTTACTGACTGGTACGCCTCTACAGAATAACCTTCATGAGTTGTGGGCATTACTGAATTTCCTTCTGCCAGATGTGTTCAATTCAGCTGAGGTGAGCTTTTTACTACTTTTACTTTTTTTTGGTAAATAGTTCCTCATGCAGAGTGGAGGGACTCTCCTAGTCCCTATGTGTATAGTCTGTATCCATGGTGAGTTGGCTGTGTGATGCATGTGACCAACTAGCTGAAGAAGAAGGCTGATCCATCAGCAGTTAAGTGTCTTTCCATAGATATCTACCTTGCACTGTCCTCCTGACTTAGGGATTGGAGTCAGTTTAATAGACTGATTCCTGGAAATCCTTAAAAAGGAACTATGGTCAGAAATGACCATAGACCCTCTTTGTAACAGCTGGTCAGCCTGACCTCGGCTTCCCCACTGTGCTTCAAGCATCTGAAAAACAAAAAACAGCCTCCTGGATACTCACCTCTTCCAGGTTGAGCTCTTGACTGCAAGCAGGCTATTAGCGCATCTGCTGGCCGAGCTTATTACCGAAGCTGGTGCTGGCGATGGGCACTGACAGGCTGCTCAATGGCAGCCATAGAAGGTTCCCGGAAAAGATAAGTATCTGGGGTGCCCTTTTTTTTAGCGGTGTGGATACATAGTGGGGAAGTCCACTGCTAATATTAAAGTGGACCAAAACCTAGCCTGGAGTCTATGAGACTCCAGGGTAGACCTACTCCCTCCTCCAGAGGCATCTGGAACTTGGATGTCCCTCTATGTGAAGACCCCAAGGACACTCAGTAAATTCACATTTCCCCCGAGCCCACAGCACATGCGCAACCGGTACCGGCAACACTCGCTCCCCTCCTCAGCTGTGCGTGGGACTGCCTGCCGCGACTGAGTGGCTGTGCGGGGCCACGCACAGCAAAAGGAAGCTGAGTGATGCCGGTGCCGCTCACAAGTGTGGCTAGGATTCAAGCCAGCTGCTCTAGCTGCGTGTGCACGAGGAGGGGTAAGTGGATTTGGTTACCTGGGGGGTTTCACACAGCGGGGCGCCACAAATCGGGGTGCCCTAGGGGGGACAGACCAAGACTCAGGATAATGAAAATCCCAGGTTTTGGTCCACTTTAAAGAGGGGCTATGGCCATAGTTCCTTTTTAAGAGTAGGCCCCAGAACAGTTTTGTCCCTTTTGCACATCATCCTACATACATTGTGATGAAGAAGGACTACTGCATGGCAATGAAATTACCCATATAAATCAATGGACACTTCCAAATCTATGTGTCAGGTGGAATGTTTTGGAAAATGTCTATGGGCAGCTTTCAGACTAGGGGCAAGGAGTTTACTGAGAGTGAGCAAGCTCCCTATGAGCTGGTGGATAACACAGATATTGGCAGCTGTGATACCCGAAGCCCATTAAAAGTGCAACCGGCAGGACACTCAATGAGAAAACACAAAATCTGAGACCTCCCTTTTCTTCCCTGGAGTCTCCTGCAAAGAAGGACAGACTGAGCTGCAGGGAAGGTCCAGTTTGAAAATTCAGTAAATGGGATGCTAGAATGCTAGGCTGGGTTAACATAGTCCTGTGGGGAGCCGAATATCGTTGAGTAGCCTAATCTGTGGAGAAGCTGGTCAGTAGATCACAAGCACAGGAGCAGCATGGGTTAACAGGTCAAGGGTCAAACTGGGTAATCAGTCCAAGAGAGCAGGCATAGTCAGAGGATCGTGGGTCATAAGGGATAAACAGGGCAGAGCACAGGAAACCTTTCGAAACCAGGAATACAGGATGCCAGGACAGTGGCCCACCCAGGATTTTGCCCTGGGTAGGGGGCTGTTTGGCCTCGGCGAGATGTGTCTCAGAAGAGACGTGGCACCTCATGAGAAGCATACCTCAACTTTGCAAGAGGGGAAAGAGGGCAGGGCTGACAGAATGGCCGAAGATCACAGAAAACCGATACCACAAGATCACTGAAGTTCAGGCAGCACTAATAATGCATAAGAGCGCACACAATACACTAATAACATACCTTGCACATGGACAAATATTACTTTGCATGTGTGTGTGTGAATTAGTGCACAGATGTGCAAACAAGATTGGTACGGGTGCCCTGGGGCCATGGCTTTTTAAAGGAGCTCTTTCATGAAAAAGTGGTCCAATAATAAAAATCCAAAATAAGTATGCTAGATAGCATGATGAGGGGTTACTTCTACTTTTACAGAGGAGTAAGTGCTGGAATAATAGCCTATTGCTTTTGCAATTATTCTGATGTGTGTAGATGCTTTACCCATCATGCCATTTTTGGAACTGATTTAAAGTGGTTAATGCTACCACTCGTGTAGCTTTAAGTTAAAGGGGTTAACCAGCAGCAGTCAGGGTCAGTCAATTTGTAATATCAAGTATTACACACAGTGTATGCCACAGTTTAAACCTATCTCATGCAATGTCACAGCACACAGGGAGCCCACAGCATGGGGAGATGACAAGATGGTATATAAGCAGACAGACACTCAATGGCAAGCAGGATAAGTGAAAGCATTAGCTTGTTTTATAGTTGCAGGGTTAGCAGGGTTATGAATAGAAAGGTTTTATACTTTAATCCACGTCATGGTCAAATTCACAGGTCATAGCTCAGGCCAAATAAACTTGCATCACAGGTACACCTGCTTTACAAGTATGTTCCAGTGAAAGGGTTAAATTTCTATTTTTAATCAGGCAAAAGGACAAAAGTACACTTGCATCTCAGTACGTTTCAGCATAGGGTTAACCAGGGATGTGTCCGTCAGACATAGGTACTCTTGCTTGTCAGAACGCTAGGTAGTATTGTATTTCCCAATTAAATGCAGGCCATTTTCCAGAGGGGGATTTGGACGGGCACCGTCCCACTTTGAACTAAGCACCCCCTCAAAGTGGAGACCATCTATGGGTTATCCAAGCCTGGGATGCCTAATTTCAGCAGAGCTGCCTTTGGGCTGCCAGAGGGTAAAACACATGGGGAACCTCTACTCTACAGCATCTGAGCCTAGACCGTTCCCCTACACAAGTGCTTCAAAACAGTCACTGCAGGGCAGGGGCCTCAGACAGGGGCAGCATCACCTCCTTTTTTTTTCCTCAGTGCCTGTCAGTCCCTTTGGATCCTCTCTACTTCGAAGGGGCACCTCCTATGTCATTTCAACATCAGGACCCCCCTGGTCTTCTTCCCGCCAGGGCCCTCTTCTCTCTGCATGGAGAGTCTCAGTCTTCTCTCTCTGCAACACAGCACGGTTCTGAGGTATTTCCTACAAAAAGCTCCCAACTCCCATCTGAGCAGTTTTCTGTTGTCCCCCAAATGTATCCTAAAAGGGAACTCTGAGCTATCATTCTGAGTTTGAAAACAATTCTGGTTCTCTCATTTGTGGTCTTATGCTTTCATCTAGTGACCAAATTAGGAGTAGCAACACATTTTCACATTAACGGATAGTTCCCACATAAATCCCAAATGTGTGAGTGTGGTTTTTGATACTACCACATTTAGAAGACAGGCATTGTCATGGAGCAGATCACCCTTAGAACAATGAAACCATAAAGCGGACCTTCACTCTGAATAAGAGTCTATCTTATATGTTTCCCACACCCTGTACATACAGATTGCTCACATTACAAATCATCCTACCTGCATCTACTGCATGTTATCAGCTTTTAAACATCCAAGATGGCGGCTCATGGAACATCAGGCAGCCTGCAAACAGGAAGTGCCTTCTGACGGTGCTGCTCTGCATTCTGGGATTGCTGACCTTTTCCTGACCCCAGCTCTACTCTGTCTGAGCAAAGCACAGCTATAACCCCCCGTACTTTATCCCACTCTCCTCTCCTCAGTAAGTGTGATGCTTCTGAGTCAAGATGGCGGCGCCCATATCCTAAAGTCCTGAACAGAGTTGCAGCCCAGTGGGGGAAAGAATAATAAGTAAGTGACTAAAAACTTAAAAAGCGCGCCTTCAGCGCTGGCCCACCCCCCCTTCTCTTCCTGCTTCTCGGCTTCTCCTCAGATCGGGGGCCATTTTTGCTGCCTTGCTGCGGTTGCTGCTGCCGTTCTTGGGGACAGGTAGGGGTCTGTTGGCCACCTCTTTGTCACTTGGGGGTCCCTCTCTGGTGGGGGGGGGGGGCCCTGTGGTGCTGTTTTTTTGCAGGTTTTGCCATTTAATTATTTAATTAAAAATATATATATATATATATATTTACTGTATAGTAATTGATAAGCCTTATTGTGTGTTGCAGATTGCTTCATTATTGTGCATGTTAAGGGGTTCCTCCTGGTCCTGGGGTCCCTAGTGTAAATTTGATCACCTCAAATCCTCCCACCGGGACTTTTAAGGGGCATCCCGGGTTGCTTAGGCGTAAATTCCCTGCGGTCTTGCGACTGACCACAAAAATCACCATATGGAGGCTACACAGGATACTGGGCTCGGGCTCCCTCTGGGACAATCTGGGCCATGTGTGGGGTGTGGGGTATCCCTTACTGGGGAGAAGGTGCTGATCTGTATACCATGTGCACAAAAGGCCATAACGCGGCAGTCTGGTACCCAGCCTTCTGGGTCGGCTCCTCCCGCTTCATCGCCTTCCCCTCCCCGCCTTATCCATAACCCAAGTGACATTGGTGCCAGCGGGGAGTCGCACTCTGATGTTTGTGCTAGGTTAGCAGCATCGAGAAATGTACTGGTAGCACGGTGGGCAAGAAGGCCCAGGCTAAAAAGAGACATTTGTCGTCGGCCCAGCCCTTGTGGGATGCTGACGACGATTCCATTGATTTGTCGGATTATTCCCCGTTAGTGGAGGGGGAATTGTATGAGGAAACGGAGACTGACTATGTACAGTCTGGTGATGCTGATGTCGGGCAGGCGGGGGGGGGGGGGGATGCCGTCGATACGGCCACTGTTTTGTCACATCTATTGGAGGTGTTGGATATTGACCCGCCTGAGGCGACTCCTCTCAAGAAGGGGGAATTTTTTAGGGCCCGCAAGTCTGGAATTCCCTACCCAGGGTCACTTTGATGCGCTGATCCTGAAAGAATGGGAAAGGCCCAGTCGGCTTCCTGGTGCTCCTCAGGGATGGGATAAGAAGTATCCTTTCTCGGTGGAGGCGGTTAAGCGATGGTCTTCTCCTCTCGAGGTCGATGCGCCAGTTTTGGTTTTGACCAACTCTTCTGTGCTGAACACCCCTGACTCCACTTCCCTTAAGGATGGCGAGGACAAGCGTCTTGATCAGATGGCGTCTCACGCATTTGCCAGCGTGGGCTCGGCCCTGCGGCCTGCTTGTGCATCTGCCCTAGTGTCGCTTGCTACCAGTTCTCTTATCAGGGACTGGCTGAATGACGCTCAGTTTGATCCGGTTAGCGCTGAGTTCGCTACCCTTAAGAGATGTGAATTGTTCATGGGTTTTGTCTTGGCTGCTATGGAAGATTCTATTGTCATGTGTAGCAGGACTTCAGCCCTATTGGTGGCTATACGCAGATTGGTCTGGCTCCGACAGTGGACGGCGGATTTTGGGGCCAAGAAGTCGTTTACAGCTCTTCCATTCCTGGGTGCGCGGCTGTTTGGAGATAAATTGTATGCTGTTGCTAAGGGAGGTAAGTTACCTCAGCGGAAGAAACAGCGCCATCCATTTCAGGGGGCTGGCTCGTTCACTCCTTCCTTTCGAGGGGCCAGAGCGGCTAGAAGTTTGGCCTTCTCGGGTGTCAGGAGCTCGGCCTGGAACAGGGGCAGAGGTCGGGCACGTCCCGCGGCTGCCTGGGGTTCCAAGCCCAAGCCCGCCATTAAACCGGCTCAGCAATGAAGGGGCGCCCTCACCCGCACGGGTGGGGGGACGGCTGCGGCTCTTCTTCCAGGTCTGGGCCTGGGAGGTCACAGACATTTGGATTTGGCAGGGGTTACTACTCCAACCTTTTCACGGTTCCCAAAAAGGAGGGTTCAGTGAGACCCATTCTAGATCTCAAGGTTCTCAACAGGTTTATCAGAGCCGAAAAAGTTCCGCTTGGAGACTCTGCGCTCGGCTATCAATTCCCTTCGCTAAGGGGATTTTATGACATCCATAGACATCAAGGATGCGTATCTGCATGTTCCGATTTTGCCGGCACATCAGATATTCCTCCGGTTTGTGGTGGAGAATCAACATTTTCAGTTTGTAGCCCTTCCCTTCGGACTGACCTCGGCGCCGAGGGTCTTCACCAAGGTCTTGGCGGGAATAATGGCTCTGCTCAGAGCTCAGGGCATTCGCATTGTGCCTTATCTGGATGACCTGTTGATCTCAGCTTCTTCCCTTCGTCAGGCGGAGCTGGACACCCACCAGGTGGTGTCGACTCTGGAGAGGTTCGGGTGGGTGATCAACCGGCCTAAGTCTTCTCTCTCTCCGTCACGAGTGATTTCATTTCTGGGCATGAATCTGGATACCATTCAGGCCAGTGTGTTTCTGCCCCAGACCAAGGTGCAGGGGATTCAGGATCTGATTATCCATCTTTGGGCCAGTCCTTGTCCCTCTATCCGACAGGGGATTAAACTGGTGAGCTTGATGGTGTCCTCCTTCGAGGCGATATCGTTTGCACAGTTTCGCATGAGATCTTTTCAACTTCACCTATTGACGCATTTGGGCAGGTGTCCGCAGTCATTGGATCAACCTTTCAGGATGTCTCCCAGGGTTCGGCAGTCCCTTCGGTGGTGGCTGGACGCGAGCAACATGTTGAAGGGCAGATCCTTTCTGGTCCCTTGTTGGGAGACGGTTAACACGGATGCCAGCCTGTCGGGCTGGGGAGGTTATTGGAAAAGTCATCAGTTCAGGGGGATGTGGGGTCCTCAGGAGGCTCACACCCCCATCAATGTCTTGGAGCTCAGAGCCATCCGACTGGTTCTGGCACGGTTGACCTCACATTTACAGGGTCTACCGGTTCAGGTTCGTTCAGACAACCGAACGGCGGTGCCCTCAGGGAAGTCTCTATGATCCTGCACTGGGCGGAGAGCAATGTTCCTTGCGTTTCGGCAGTCTACTTTCCGGGAGTGGAGAACACAGAGGCGGATTCCCTGAGCAGGGATCCTCTTGCCAAGGAGAGTGGTCTCTCAACCCTGAGGTTTTTCTGGATCTTTGCCGCAAGTGGGGAGGTGGATCTCTTTGCCTCTAGGCACAATCACAAACTTCCGGCCTTTGTGTCTCTTTCTCAGGATCCTCTATCTCTGGCAGTGGATGCCTTGTCCCTTGCTTGGAAGGATCTGGGTTTTATGTACCTGTTTCCGCCCGTCTCCATGCTGGGCAAGGTAGTTCGCAAACTGGTTCTAGAAGGGGCAACAGCAATTCTGGTGGCTCCAAGGTGGCCAAGAAGGGTTTGGTGCGCAGATGTTGTAAGGCTGGCCGTAGATCAGTACCAGCTTCCCATGTTGCCGGATCTGTTATCTCAAGGTCTACTACTTTACCCCAATTTACAAACTTGCTGGCTTTAACGGCTTGGCTGCTGAAACCTTCATTCTGAAGGAGGAAGGTTTTTGTCTGCGGCCGTTGTTCAGACTTTGATTAGAGCTAGGAAGTGGTCCTCTTCTGGCATTTACTATAGGATTTGGAGGTCCTATATTGGTGTGCGGCTAGGGCCTTGCCTTGTAGGGTGTTTTTTCGATTCCTAGGATTTTGGAGTTTCTTCAGCATCATCTGGATCTTGGGTTCCAGCTTAGTATTTTGATAGGACAGGTTTCAGCTCTGTCGGTTTTCTTCCAGAGGTCTTTTGCCTTACACCCGCTGGTTAAGACCTTTTTTCCAAGGGGTCCAGCATGTGCGGCCCCGTTGGAAGGCTGTGGTTCCGGTTTGGGATTGGAATTTGGATCTTTCGGCTCGCCAGAGTCTTCCTTTTGAGCCGCTACAGGATATTGCTCTTTCGGTTCTCACTCAGATGGTTGCCTTCTTGGTGGCTATTACCTCTGTTCGGCGTGTCTCTGAGTTGGCGGATCTGTCGATTCAGGCCCCTTACTTTGAGAGACACCAGGATAAGGTGGTTTTTCGCTTTAAGTCAGATTTCCTTCTTAAGGTGGTGTCTGCCTTCCACCTCAATCAGGATATTGTTCTCCCTTCCTTGTGTCCTAAGCCTAACAATGACAAGGAGTGGGTTCTGCACAATTTGGATGTCGTTCGCTGTGTGAAGTTCTATTTGGTGACTACTTCTTTTTTCCGCAAGACGGATGCTTTTTTCGTGGTGCCCTGCGGGCCCAGGAAAGGATTGGCGTCCGCCAAGTCTACTATTAGTAAATGGATTCGTCAGGCCGTTGTTGGGGCCTATTCTGCTAAGGGGTCACGGCGCCTTTTTAGGGTCACGGCGCACTCTACTCGTGCTGTTGGTGCATCCTGGGCTTTTCAGCACCAGGCTTCGATTGAACAAGTTTGTAAGGCTGCTACTTGATCTTCCGTTCATACTTTTTCCATCCAGCGGATGCTGTTTTTGGCCGCAAGGTTCTGCAAGCTTCAGTGGTTTGAGTTGGTACAGTCTTTACTGTTGCTGGTTCCCACCCATGACGGACACTGCTATTGGATGTCCCGCATGTCATGAAGATCGAAGTGGAGTGTATGGCACACTTAGAATAATACCGTTTTGTGCGTACTCACCTTTAAAACGGGTATTATGAGTGTGCCATACACTCCACTTCGCCCCACCCCTTTTTTTCAGGTATTCTGGGGCTTTTATATGGTGAACCATTGGTTTTGATTGTTAAGGTTATAATTGGTTCTTCCTGGTCCCCTTACTGCTTTTATACACTGGGGAATTGGGGGGAGGTCCCAGGTATATATGGGCCGGGATGGGCTTTCTTTTTTTGCATATTCATCTCTGCAGAAGTTCGCCCTCTACTGGAGATTACCCACATATCATGAAGATCGAAGTGGAGTGTATAATACCCGTTTTAAAGGTGAGTACTCACAAAACGGTATTTTTTGGCCTTTCTTTCAATGCTGCGTGCTAGTGCTTTATCCATAGGCCGGATGTAGTACTAATTTACTGAGCATTACATTAACAAGGCAATTCAGGTAACTGATTCAGGTAATATGCATATTAAAAAGGAATTTATTGTTAAAGGAGCAGTATCGTGAAATTTGCATTAAAAAAGATAAATAATTAAATAGCCACACAATAGCTTCTAACATGTGTATAAATAATGCGGCGATAGAAAAAGGAAAAAATATCTGCCTTTCTTTTAAATTGTATAATAACAATGGCTCAGTCCATTTGCTGAATAGGGGGATCTGCTGGGTTGTATTTAGTGAGCTGCTTCATTTAGCCCACTGGTCTCCTAGCAACACTTTACCTCAGAGGCTGACACTGTAATCAGTGGTAACGGCTGTGTGTGTGTGAGGTGCTGCTTTTGTTATGAGACAAGGTGACTCAAATGTGTAAAATCTATACAAAATAAACTAAACTGACTGAAAATAACTGAAATTCTTCTTTGAATAACTGTGCAGGAAAATCTAAAGGTATTAAAGTGGAACAAAACCCTGAGGGGCCGACCCTGAAGTCTATAAGACCTGGCCATTGACCTTCCCCTTTGGGCATCCTAAATCGGGATGCCCCACTGTGTGAAATGACCCTTGGATAACCACAGATCCCCCCATTTTTCGGCCCGCTCACGTAGATAGTCATTTAGACAGGCCGGGCGGCCAGGAAGGTTACTGCTCAGGCTCCCCATCTGTGTGCAAACAGCGCTGACTGGGTGAGAGCCCACGCATGTGCTGTGGGACAGGGAAAGGTACGTTTTCACAGGCGAACTTGGGGATTTCACATATCAGGGCATCCCAAGTCCGGATGCCCCTAGGGGCACAAAACAAAACTCCAGATAGTGAAAATCCTGGGTTGAGCTTTGCTCAAAACACACAAAGCTGAAAGAAAGATCATATGGAAAAATGAAAAATAAGAATATGAAAGAGAAAATGGTAAACTGAAAGATTCTGCAGCAGAGCCAACATGAAGGGAAAACTGTCAAAATTAGCTAAATGACTTCTAGAGCTTTTCTCTCTGTTTTAGATAGATGAGTTCTGGCCAGGCAATGTTGCAATGTTGTTATCTTATGCTGGATGGCTGCCAGCACTGAACAGCTGATACTTTGTTACATTGTTTCCCCCTCTCCTCAGCGTGGAACAGGCCAGAGTATCGGGCCCCGACACTCAGCAGACATAAACATGAGCTATTAGTCTCCAGCTGCACAACCGCACATCATTTTTTTCTACATTTGTAATTCTTACTCCAACACTTACCTTACACTTTAAGTACCATTTAAATATAAGTCACCAAGAAAAATTCGCGATACTGCTCCTTTAAGCTTAGAAGCCCCGTTAAAAAAAAAGCATCAGCCATGGTTTTCTAAAATGGATACGTTTGCCAAATGGCAAGGGTTTCCAGTTTATTCAGATAGATGTCTGAAGACAAACAGACAATTTATGTTGCTGTCTTTGTCCAGATTACACAATCATTCTTCTAATGTTTGTGAGCAGGCTGGGACTGGTCCACAGGGGAACAAGGAAATCCCCCAGTGAGCCCCTTATTATGGAAACTCATACACAAAGAGGTCTAATTGCCCTAGACTTCCTTGTTTGCAAAGTGCCACACTGTTGATAACCTGGGAACAACATGGCCAGCCATTTCTTGAGGGTTTATTTAGGAAACGCTAATGCCAGATAAACGTCAGGTGAATGTCAGGTCCCAGTGAAAAAGATGTATATATCAAGTCAAAAATCCAGAGCGCCACCGATAGTGCCAGGTAGTGTCCCATCTATCATCAGCATCGGCGATGGCATGAGTGCCAGCGCTGAGTTCCTTACAGCACCAGATAAGACCAGGCGCTCATCCTGCACTGTCTGACCTTATCCCATACGATTTCAATGCTGGGATGGTTATAATTATTTTGGCATTATTTTTAATTTTTTTTTTTTTTTTCGTGCTGGTGCATGTGCCACTGGATACCTGGGCTGTTTAGAATTGTTTTTGAATGCATTTTATGCACTTTTGTGTTGCCCTGCAAACTTATGTTTTGGGACGTAAAAAGGTGTGTCATGTCTTTCAAGTGTTCCTAGTGCAATCCCCATTTTTTTTAATACTGCCCTGACCATAAAAAGTAAAAAAAACAGGGATTACAACAGGTGCTGTGTGCCTGGATTCCAGTTTTTTTAGTGCCCCTGTAAGTGCTATGTATTTCTTTAATAAATGTTTACAACTTGCGGTGCTCCCGTACGGCGCTAGGTGTCGCTAGCGCAGAGGCATACACAAAGCATGTGCTGTGAACACTGCCTGGCTGGACATGCTACAGCTGATAGTGCTGGCAGGCTGAAGCCGGCATTGCAGTGCGGGCGCTACCGAGTGCCCCGGGAGAGGCACTCAAGTGCTGCCCACACCATTTTTAATGAGGGACGCTATAGCTATACAGCTATAGAACTAAATTGACTTGCCAGAAATTGTACTGTAGTAATGCCAGTTATTGGAATAGTGGGGGGGGGGGGGGGGAATTGTGTAAAATGTTAGGTACTATATGATTCATATAGTGACCCTGCACTTTGAATAGCATTTTTACAGAATGCTGTGTGTGCACACACATAATACATTTTGGCACAATGCCTTTGTGCATAAGCCCTAAAGCCCAGGATGCTGAACTAGTTTGTTTATCTGCACTGGTCATTAGTATAATTTTGCAGCGCAGAGGTAAAATGCCAGATGCAGCACTGTTATTATTGATCATTATGTCTAAATCTGCTGCTGAAAAGGCACCTTTAGACTTTTTTTCACAATATCTGCATGTTTGTAAAGTGAGCCAGGTATTATTTTTCAAAGACCATAAGAATATTTATTCAGCCAATAGAAACCAGTTACATGTTTGTACTTAAAATGGAAGTCAAGGAAACCCCATCCCCGGAATGAGGGGAGGATTGCAGTGATCAGGTGAGTTTTATTATTTTCATTCCCAAATCTGGCATCGCAAAGGGGGCGGGGGGCAGGGAGGCTGCAGGGTTACAAAAAGCTTGAAATTCCTCATAATGTAAAACTCCCCATATTAAAAGCTGTTACTAGTTAAGTGAATAAAAGTGCCCCTGAAAATGTAATCTCATGCTTTTCTGCAGCAGAAATGATCTGGCACGAGTTGACGCTCGGGTGTTTCCATCCCCGCTCTGGCTTCTGGTGCTGCCACTGCCTTTCGGGTGTCAGCGTGCGCTGACACAAACACCAGATAGGTAGTGGCAGCACCGGGAGTCAGAGTAGGGACGCTGTGTCCCCTCACTGGGTTCCAGAGCCACCACTTCTCGGACCAGCGTGTGCTGACACATGAACGACAGTGGCGGCACCGGGAGTCAGAGCAGGGACGCTTTGTCCCCTCACTGGGTCCCAGAGCCACCACTTCTCGGACCAGCGCGTGCTGACACATGAACGACAGTGGCGGCACCGGAAGCCAGAGCAGGGACACTGTGTCCCCTCACTGGGTCCCAGAGCCACCACTTCTCGGACCAGCGCGTGCTGACACATGAACAACAGTGGCGGCACCGGAAGCCAGAGCAGGGACACTGTGTCCCCTCACTGGGTCCCAGAGCCACCACTTCTCGGACCAGCGTGTGCTGACACATGAACGACAGTGGCGGCACCGGAAGCCAGAGCAGGGACACTGTGTCCCCTCACTGGGTCCCAGAGCCACCACTTCTCGGACCAGCGTGTGCTGACACATGAACGACAGTGGCGGCATCGGAAGCCAGAGCAGGGACACTGTGTCCCCTGACTGGGTCCCAGAGCCACCACTTCTCGGACCAGCGCGTGCTGACACATGAACGACAGTGGCGGCACCGGAAGCCAGAGCAGGGACACTGTGTCCCCTCACTGGGTCCCAGAGCCACCACTTCTCGGACCAGCGCATGCTGACACATGAACGACAGTGGCGGCATCGGAAGCCAGAGCAGGGACACTGTGTCCCCGCACTGGGTCCCAGAACCACCACTGCCTTTAGTGTGTCAGTGCATGCTGGCACAAATCGGCACGCGCTGAGGCGGTGGTGGCGTAGAATTCAGAGTGTGGACACCATTCATGTAAGTACAATTTTTTTCTGGGGGTTGGGGGAATACCACACTGAATAAGGGGATGCCTGTAATTAAGTTTTTTAGAACATTTTGTTTTGAATATTTTCCTCCTCCAAATACTTGGTGCTTATTATGGGTAAGTGCATCTTGGTAATTCAGTACCACATACCCAATTCTAAAAGGATGTTCACACATTATTTGAAGTTTTCATTTTCGTTTAAATTGTACAGATTGCGGGTCACATTGCAGGTAGAAAATGATTCTTCTTGGCCTAAGTAAAACGCCTGCCATTTTAACAGGGATGTGTCATTGTTTTCCTATCTTCTGTATATTTTTGATGAAGTAGGATGGGGGTTTTACAGTTGGCAGGTGGTTTGTCTATTGAGCTGTATTCTATACTTTTATCTAGTACTGTGATTATCTAATTATCTTACTCACCTTGTACTGATTCTGACTCTGTCCACATTAGGATTTTGACTCTTGGTTTGACACCAACAATTGTCTTGGAGATCAAAAGCTTGTTGAAAGACTTCATGCAGTGAGTATAATCTTTCTTATATGAGTTGTATTTTTACATAGGTTTTGAAAGTTACTTATGTCGTTTTCATTTTCTACATTTATTTTTTTGCTAGGTCTTAAAGCCATTTCTATTGCGACGCATAAAAGCTGAAGTGGAAAAGAGTCTCCCCCCAAAAAAAGAAGTTAAAATCTATCTTGGGCTTAGTAAAATGCAGAGAGAATGGTGAGCCTGAAAATGAAGAAGCTAACACATTTGCACTATTAGATCTTTTCAAAATCAGACCATGTTAGTGCTTTTTAAGGTGACTGTGAATCCAACCTTCCAACCCTCAGCCCCCCAAAACCTCAGCAATAAGCCCTATTAGTGCAATATAAAAAAAAAATGACACTAACAGCGCTGGGTTTACCAGGCAGAGAAGAAAAGCTGCTTCTGGGCTCCGCAGGCCACACTGCTGAGACACCCAATATAGTGCTGCAGTGGTGCTTCAATAGGTATTGAAAGCAGCAGGCCAGCTAGCCCCAAAGCACAATGGCCCATTGGAATTTCTTCCAGCCATCCCAATGGAGGGTTTCAGAAGGTCAATTTGCGATGTGTCCCAGTACATGTAAAAGTAAAATGCATATGACATACAGTAAGTTCATGTAATGTACTAAAAAGGTTGCAACATAATTTTCTAGGCCCCATACAACTCAAATATTGCCCCCAAACCTTTTCCTCTTTGAAAGTCCACCTTCATTTTTTAACAAAAGAATGACATGGAATCTTCATCCTGTAGGGCTTCTTCTGGTGAAACCTTTGTTGAGAATAGCACATTAATATTGCAAGATGTCTCTGTGTATGAGCACTTCAAATCTCAAACCTGCACATACTCTGATTGGCCCTTAGTGGGCTCCCAGATGCAAAGGTCCTGGAAGATCCTAGGTTTTCCCTTCCTGAATGCGGCCATGATTGTAGTTCATATTAAAGTTTTGCCTACTTAAAGTGGACCAACACCCAGGGGTGATCGGCCCGGAAATCTATAAGATTCCCGGGCCGATCACCTCCCACCCCGCGGGACATCCGAGATCGGGATGTCCCACGGGGTGAAACCCCCCAGAAACCCCCAAAACATCTTACCTGATCCGCCGTCGCTTCCGCCGCCGCCTCCCGCGCGCCCCTCCAGACGTGCGCGCGCCCGCGCCGCCCCTCTGTGAATGGCCGACGGGGGCGCGCGCGCGCCGAGAGTGACGCGCAGGAGGCGGCGGTGGCGGAAGCGGCTTGGACGTTCCTGTCCCCCGCCTGGACGTTGGCGGGGATTGGCTGCGGCGTTCACGTGGGAGCGTTGAGAGGTGGGTTTTTTGGGGTTTCTGGGGGGTTTCACACAGCGGGGCACCCCCGATCGGGGTGCCCCGCCGAAGTGGACCAAAACCCAGGATAGTCAAAATCCTGGGTGTTGGTCCACTTTAAAGTAAAAAAAAATGTATAATGATTATTGTACAACAAAGTGGTGCACCGCCCGCAATCTATAATGTTGTGCTACACTGCAAAATACAACATACAGCAGAAAAAATAGGCTCATGGGACATAGCCCAGAAACCCAAATAGCAGGAGCACCAATTCAATCAATTAAAATAAACTACCATTTATTGAAAATCACATGAATCCAAACAATAACATAACACACAGAACACAATACAAACACATTAAAATTACTGTGTATCCCCAAAATTCATCCAGTGCTGTATACACAGCAACAAATATTTGGGTAACTCCTAAACTATAAATACGTGTAAAAAAAACACCTGAAACTGCTTAATTTGTGCCGGCACATGAAACACCCACCTCCTCTGCCCCACAAAGGGGGGAAAAAAGTAAGAGAGGAGGGGGGAGCCTCCAACTAACTATTAAAATATAATAAAGTGACAGTGCATTTTAATCATAGCAGCATAACAGCCATAAATTTCATATAGACTCACGAGCAATTACACAATTAATCAATACATAAACAATAACCTATAACAACGGTGAGTGTATGTATATAAAGGAAAATATGAACAGTGTTTCCCCAAGGGCAATGTTTCAAAGCAGTGCCCAAGTCATATAGGCAGTGCTTTGAAGCAGTGCTCAAAAACCAAATGTGCAATAATACTGGTCATGAATACAAACACCAATTGCAAAAAACATTTCAAAGTGGACCCACACAATAACAAGGCAATTAAGGAGGCAAGGTATTGTACTTAGCCAGACAACAGGGTATATCACTTAAGATAAGGAGTGGGGGATGCACAGCAGGGACACCTTCGAACGCGGCCGCCCGTGCCGCTTCGCTGGGTGAAGATAATCAAACTAAAAACCCCCACTTAAATACCTGGAATACCTGGAAGTAGTTCACGCCATCTAACAGGTGCTAATGGAACGCATCTGCGTCCCAGCACCATCCGGCGCGACGGAAATGACAACAGATTGGACCGGAAGTGGCCGCTATGATTTGCCAAACCATTAGATAGACCTGTCAATCTTTAACACGGAGGAGGCGGGTCTATGCTGCAACAGGCCAGGATCAGCCCGAGACTTCAAAATCACGCCAAACACTCCATAATAAGGCTACTTCAGATAATCCAGTATAAATGAAGAAAACGAGCAGATACTACCTTAGGATGCGTCCATCCGGATGGCAGCCTCACCCACCCATCCCACGAGCGCCCCCACCCCGGCCGGACAGAGCAAAAATTGCACTCAGCCCGGGTGTCAGCGCGCGCGAGAGGGTGCACAGGGCGCCCCACACCGAAGGGCACACACCGTGTATCCATTTAGAACTGTATCCATTTCCAGGCACAAGTGGGAATAACATATCTAGATCCATGTCAGTAACTTCATATACATCAAAATTGCAAAATAGACAAATATCAAGAAATTTCCTTTCAATAAATTAACAACCTCAACCTAGTTCAACCTTGCTATATCAAATAATGCCCTATTGGCTAATTATCTAAATCCCTATCATGTGCCGTCCATACGGCAAATAATAGATATTAATACATCAGCAGTGTAAGTAAAAAGGAGGGGGGGGGGAAGGGGGGGGAGGGGGGGAAAAGGGAGGGGAAAAAGAAAGGAAAAAGAGAGGAAGAAGAAGGAAAAGAACAAGGGGAAAAGGGGAAGGGGGAGACAAAGAAAGAGGGGGGAGAAAGAGGGGGGGAAAGGGAAGAGGAAGGGGGAGGGGAGGGGGGGGGAGGGGGAAAAAGAGAGGGGGAAGGAAAAGGGAAGAAAAAGGAGGAGGAAAGAAAAAGAAGCAGAAAATGAAGAAAAAAGGAGGAAAACCAGGGAACAAAGAAGGAAAAGAGAGAAGATAAGAGAAAAGAAAAGAGAAGGAAAGGGGAAAGGGGAAGGAAAAGGGAGGAAGACGGAAAAGGGAAGAAAAAAACCAGATAGACTGCAACCAATCCAAGTTGTCATGGCGCTTATAAATATTGCCAGTTCCCAAAGGCTCATTGAATCTATTTTGGACGCAGGCACCAACTGCCATACAAGGTCAATATGGCATGGGCATGGATAGAACCAATTTATTGCTTCTTGGGTATGATCTTTTAAATTCATCATTTGCTGTTGTATGTTGGTAGTTCCCCTGGAAGTTCAGTATCTCACAGAAGGAAGAGACACATCCGGAGGTATCTTCTGGACTTTGGAACCCATTGCTGTCAAAACCATTAGTTCCGTGTTCTCTACAGGTCCTCGCCATCACTGACGGGGATAATGTGCAAAATACGAGAAATAAGTGAGAAAAAATAATAAAATAAAGTGAATAAGAACACATGCACCCACATAAAAATATGTGGTAACACCATGCAACAAAACTGCATAATAAAACCCACAACAAACCTACCCCCGTGAGTAGATGCCCCCCACGAGCACACGCTTCTCCACGTATGCGCACAGCCTCTCACAGAGACAAGTGCCACACACATAGAGAAGCGCACCGCACGTGGACATCAAACTATATTTAACCCCCAAATAAATCCCTAAATAAAGTCAATGACCCGACTTCCTAGCCCAGCTCACAAAGTCGGGATAATCCTCAAAAAAACGGCCAAACTTGCAAAAACATATATTACACACCGTGTAGCACCAAAAGGTGAGAACAGTCCCGGGCACTCACAACTGCCAGAAGGAGATATTATTTTCTTTTTTTGCAAAATCCCCCATCATCATCCTCTTCCTCCCCTTCTTTACCGAACATAAAAGGGGTAGGAAAACCGATTCCTCCTCTCCAACAACAGTTATTTCATCCCAAGAACGGGGTAAAGGCCCAATCCTCATTCAAGCCTTTAGGGCTCCGAGTATCAAGTAGAAAGACCCATCTCAACTCCCTCTGTTGGAGGCGGCGCTTCAAGTCCCCACCTCGTGGGCCTATGGATACCCTCTCTATGCCCACAACTTTTAAAGTTTTAGGGTCCCCCCCGTGTTTGTCCAAGAAATGTGCTGCCACAGGGGAGATATTCTTACCCATTTCCTTATCCCGGCTGGCCAGCCGGATATTGGACATATGGGCTTGGATCCGAGTCTTCAATGCATTTTGTGTCTCTCCTACGTAGGCACGTGGGCACCCACACCGCAATAGGTAAATTACAGATCGTGTCCTGCAATTAATAAAACAGTTGATTTTAAATTTCTTACCAGTCTGTAAATTGGAGAAATATTGAGTTTTATCTATATGGGCACAGATGGAACAGTTCCCACAAGGAGCACAACCCGGACTGTTGATCTTTTGTAACCAAGTCATAGTGGATGAAAAGTGACTCTTACAGAGGTAATCCTTCAAATTGGGGGCTCGACGGGCTGTAAACAAAGCCCTTTGGCCCACTATTTCCCCTAATGATGGGTCAGTGGATAATATATGCCAGTGTCTAGAAAAAATGTTCTGCACTTCCCTCCATTGTTTGCTGTAATCCGTCACAAAACGTACATTGCCTGTCTGCTTCCTAGTGCCTTCATTCTGCCGAGGACGGTATCGTAATAATTCCGTCCTATCTAACTGTTTGGCCCTGGTGTATGCCTGTTTGACAATCCGCTTTGGATATCCTCGAGACAAAAATCTCTGAGTTAAATCTAGTGCTTCTTTTTCAAAATCCGCAGGGTTTGTACAGTTCCTTCGAACACGGAGAAACTGTCCATACGGAATCCCTCTTTTTAAATGTGGGATATGTGCACTATCATATCTCAACAGGCTGTTGACGGCTGTGGGTTTTCTATACAGACTGGTATCTACTCTACCATCCGTTCTTAAAGACAACCTGACATCCAGAAATGTTACCTCTGTTGCAGATATGGTCCAGGTAAGAGTGATGTTCAATTCATTGTCATTCAATCGGGACAAAAATTCATGGCAGGATGATTCCGTGCCCTGCCAGAAAATCAGGATGTCATCAATATAACGGTACCACCCCAATAACTCGGGGTGGCACCGCTCCAAATCTGCAGAAAACACCGTACACTCCTCCCACCAACCCAAAAAGAGATTAGCTATTGAGGGGGCACATTTGGCCCCCATAGCTACCCCTGAGATTTGTTGATAATATTGCCCATTGAATGTGAAATAATTGTGGGTCAGTATGTATTTCAAAAGGGCCAAAAGAAATTCATGTAAATCTGCCCTCTCCACTGACTCCTTATTTAGATAGTATTTGACCGCAATCAAGGCCAAATGGTGGGGTATGATTGTGTACAGAGACTCGACGTCGCACGTCACTAGTAATGTCCCTGGTGGCAAGCATAAGTCTTCCAATTTTTGTAAAAGATTAGTCGTGTCACGCACATAGGATTGGAGACTTAAAACATGGGCCTGTAAAAACAAATCTAGAAAGGAACACACCGGTTCCATAAGGCTATTGATCCCTGAGACAATTGGGCGACCCGGAGGGGCCCTAAGATCCTTGTGTGTTTTGGGTAACACATAGAAAGTAGGAGTGGCAGGGTGGGGGACTGTCAAATATTTAAATTCTTGGGCACTAATAATACCATGTTCATGACCATGACAGAGGAGAGAGTCAAGTTCAGATTTGAAGGAAACGACCGGGTTCCTAACAAGATGCACATAGTTCCGGGTATCCCTTAATTGTCGGTTTACTTCTTGTAGATAATCTGATGTTGCCCAGATCACTACATTACCGCCTTTATCGGCTTCCTTTATGGTCAATTCACGGTTATCTTTTAGGGACTTTAATGCATCAAACTCAGCTTTTGTCAAATTGTTTTTGCCATAAGATTTAGGTAGTTCTAGAACCTCCTTGACAACTGAGTTGAAAAACACCTGAACCGGAGGGCAGATATTAAAGGAAGGACAAAACCGTGAAGGACATTTTAGACCACTTGACGTTCTTACCAGACCGGAGTCCAGTGTGATCGTTGGATCTTGCTCTTGCAGGAGCGACTGTAAGTCCAATAAGGCATGTCGATCCTCCTGGCCCAATGTCACCGGGTCTGTGTCACTCTGTGTTGTCCCAAAATGTTTTTTCAGGAGTATTTTCCTACAAAAAAGATATACATCCTTGATTAAAGAAAACCGATCAGCATTGATAGATGGAGAAAAGGAAAAACCCTTTGCTAGAACTGACTTCTCTGCAGGTGTCAAGACATGGTCAGATAGATTTATGATTTGTAGTTCGTTGGTATTTACTGTTGTGCTCTCATCGTGAAGCGTTTGTAACCCCAACGTTCTCTGTTTCTCAGGGCCCTTTGGTCCCCGCCTGCCACCCCTCCTGGTTCGTCCTCTGCCTCGCTGCCCGAAGATAAAAAATGGGCATCACTCCTTGTGCTATTTTGAGAGGATGAGGTGTGTTCCCTGTTGTGGGACCCCTTAAAATTCCCTCTACCACTTCCTCTTCGTGGGTTACCCGAATGTTGCCATCTATAAGCCCGTTTTTGTGTAAAGTCCGATATGTCCCGCTGCAATTTACGTCTTTTTGTGTCCATGACCAGTCTCTCGTGTTTCTCCAAATCTGTTGAGAGGGAAGCCAGAAAAGGTCTAACCTGGGTAGTTTGGTCATAGCCCTCGAATTTGCTTTGTAATTCTTGTAATTTGACCTTAGTCTGTTGTAACAATATTTTGTCATGGTCAATCAACATCTGCATGATAATCTGAGATGCTTTAAGAAGACCCGACTCCCAGGTATTCCTAAAGCTGGCATCAACCTCCCATGCAGGAAATAAATGGATCCGTAGGCCCCGTGGGCAAATATTTTGGGCAATATATGTTTGTAAACTGTTAATGTTCCACCAAAGGCGTGTGTAGTCTTTTTGCGCCTGTCTGACTTGTCGTGTGAGTTGTAAAAAATCATTAGAAACATCTGTAGTTGAATAAGCCCCTTGATTTTGAACAAAGGCTTGTAATTGGTTAGTCCATAGGGACTCTCTATTGTCGAGGTCAAAAGCCATATCCGCGTGCACTACACTGGATGGAAACCGGCAGGAGCAGGGTTTCAAAAAACACCCCCCTAACCTTCCAAACCAAACCAAATACAACAAAGTGGTGCACCGCCCGCAATCTATAATGTTGTGCTACACTGCAAAATACAACATACAGCAGAAAAAATAGGCTCATGGGACATAGCCCAGAAACCCAAATAGCAGGAGCACCAATTCAATCAATTAAAATAAACTACCATTTATTGAAAATCACATGAATCCAAACAATAACAATAACCAGGTATTCCAGGTATTTAAGTGGGGGTTTTTAGTTTGATTATCTTCACCCAGCGAAGCGGCACGGGCGGCCGCGTTCGAAGGTGTCCCTGCTGTGCATCCCCCACTCCTTATCTTACGTGATATACCCTGTTGTCTGGCTAAGTACAATACCTTGCCTCCTTAATTGCCTTGTTATTGTGTGGGTCCACTTTGAAATGTTTTTTGCAATTGGTGTTTGTATTCATGACCAGTATTATTGCACATTTGGTTTTTGAGCACTGCTTCAAAGCACTGCCTATATGACTTGGGCACTGCTTTGAAACATTGCCCTTGGGGAAACACTGTTCATATTTTCCTTTATATATGTACATACACTCACCGTTGTTATAGGTTATTGTTTATGTATTGATTAATTGTGTAATTGCTCGTGAGTCTATATGAAATTTATGGCTGTTATGCTGCTATGATTAAAATGCACTGTCACTTTATTATATTTTAATAGTTAGTTGGAGGCTCCCCCCTCCTCTCTTACTTTTTTCCCCCCTTTGTGGGGCAGAGGAGGTGGGTGTTTCATGTGCCGGCACAAATTAAGTAGTTTCAGGTGGTTTTTTTACACATATTTATAGTTTAGGAGTTAGCCAGATATTTGTTGCTGTGTATACAGCACTGGATGAATTTTGGGGATACACAGTAATTTTAATGTGTTTGTATTGTGTTCTGTGTGTTATGTTATTGTTTGGATTCATGTGATTTTCAATAAATGGTAGTTTATTTTAATTGATTGAATTGGTGCTCCTGCTATTTGGGTTTCTGGGCTATGTCCCATGAGCCTATTTTTTCTGCTATAATGATTATTGCCTGACCTCCTGCAGGCATGGTCCCTCACAGTGCCGCTGCCTGGATCTTATTTATATCAGCTGACAGTCTAATGCCGACAGCACAATCCCAAGTGACTGCCAGGCTTTAGAGCATCCGCAGCTGATAAGCATCTCAGTGGTGGACAGTCATGTGGTGCGCCCTTGCTTCCAGTTTAAGTGACTGGAAGCAAAAGTGCACATAGAAGCTGGTAGTACGCTATCTGCAGCGGTCAAGATTCAGTCTAGTGGGCTGCAATGGAATGAGCATGTATCAGGTCAGGTAACTATAGACTTTTTTAAAGCCCCAGTAACTTTCTCCCACCTTATCCCCCAAGTGATCAGTGTCAAACAAGCCATTTTAAAATGGCAAAGCCATTGCTTCAACTTCTGGGTGATTGCTAATCTGGAAAGGGCATGTCATAACACTGCTTTATGAATCTTGAGCATGCAGTATGCTGTAAAATTAAGACCCTGATAAAAGTTCCGAATTAAAAAGGACTTTCCGTTCAATAGGGTCGATTCATGCCTGTGAGTAAGTAAGTGTAAGATGTAAGTAAAAATGGTTTACTCATGTTTTTCCATGTTTTACTGACGATTTGTTCGCCTTCTTTTGCAAGTACATTTACGCATAAAGTAATATTTAAAGTATATGATTCAGGGAGCGTTTGGAGGGCTGTGCACAACACAAATGTCTTCTTTTCATGCAGCATTTTCCTCTAGCAAAAAGCAGAAGGAAAATGCCGACTTCACTAACTGACGAGCATATTTCATTCATAAAAAACATGCTGGCCACACGTTATTTTTCTTTTATTACAGCCTTTTTGTTTTACTAAATTTGGGAAATATTTTTAAAAGTTTATAAATTTGAAATTGTTTTAAGCTACGAACCGAAAAAAGGTGGACATTTGCCCACAAATGTTTAATAAAAAAAAAAATTATTAAAAAATACATTAGTAGCTAATTTAATAAGCAGTAATACACCAAATGAACAACGCAGGGAGGGAGGAGTATAGAGAACATCTAAGACAAAACATTGGGAAACACAACACTGTTGGTCACCTGGAATCAGGATTTCGCCCACTAAAACAATACACATAAAAACAGAGCACACACTCCACAGGGAAAACACTACAGTTCGGGGAATAGAGAATCGCCTATAACACAGTAGCTGGAAAGACAAATTTGCCAATGTTAGAGTAAGGATGAGAGAGAAACATGGGGAGCCATGGGGAACTTTAAATAACTTTGCATGCACAATATTGAAGGTGCGAACAGTGCCAGCAAGGTCCTTTGAGGCTTAGATCCCCTGTGGGGGCACTGTCAGGCCTGTGTTTATCAACCTGCTATGAGCAGGCCATCGGTGAACTTATATAACTGTTTCCTCACACCCATGCTTAATGGCAGTCAGACCTGCACCTTGTATTCGCTAGCACTTTTGTGGATGTGTGTAGATGCTTTTACCCATCACCCACCCCTCTTATATTGTAAGCTTGCGAGCAGGGCTCTCATGCCTTTGGTTTCATTGGCATACTAATTTTTAATGTAATTTATTACCTTGTTTTTATATGAACCCCCTGATTGTAAAGCACTGCTGAATATGTTGGCACTATATATATAACGATTATCATTTTATGTTATCATTCAATGCTGGGCAGATATTTAGAGTGATTAAAGGAATCGGCCAGGCAAACTTTAAAATCATTTGTCAGGCAGCTTACTGGATGCAGTGTCAGTCCCGTGCTCTGGTCACCGAAGGAAGGAGATTTTTTCTCCTTTTCCTCTGCTTCCAGCAACCCAACCTCCCTTGATCTGGACCACCAATTCAATCCTGAGACTCGTATCAAGTTGTCACTACTGCTGTTAGCAACAATAGGCATAAATGGAGCACTCTACACTGTCAGTCACAACTCAACTCAGTGCAATGCAATGCATACAGTGTGCATGCATGACACCATATCAGCCCTACCACTCCCATCACAGAGGACGTGAAGATCACAAGATAAAACTTACATTTAGCAATACTCTATTATTAAAAAGAAAAAAAAGAGCATAGCTATATGTAGCCATGTACAATAGGAATACCTTTGAGTGTTCCTGGACATCTTCCTCTAAAAGTGGAATGGTTATTTCAAAAACCTGTCACCCCTGGATTTTAGTTCTCCTAGAAGGAAGCCACAAGCTTGTCAGAATTTTCATTCAGTTGGGGTGTATAAGAAGATCCTCATCTCATTATCTAGTATGTTTATATACAGGGGCATAAGCTGGGGGGGGGGGGGGCTCATGTGCCCCGGGTGCCGCAGGTCAGGGGGGGTCCCAAAGAGGGGCCTAAGCACAGGTGGGGGTGCCATTTCACTTTTGCAATACATTTCCTTTAGGATGTGCATACTGGCCTAGGATTTAGCATTAGAGTACTTATAAATGAGCCCCCTATAGACTGCTATTATTTACAAATAACAACCCACCATCACGGGCACTGTGGAATTTCATAAAACATCTACAAGAAAAAGTTTTTTTCACACTTTTGTTTTGAGCTGGAAGGTCTCTCAAAACTTGGCCACCCTAAAGACTGTCACTGTTACAATCACTAGGATAACCCCCATTATATCTGACAACTGCTCAAATGCCATACAATGCAGCATACTCTAAACTTAGTTTAAACAGATGCATCCAATAAATAAAATAAGCATGGATATAATGTTATGGCTATAGTTTGCATATATGAGTGTAACTCGATGCAGCACTCATTTGTTTTGTTCTGTATCTTTAGGTACACCAAAATTTTAATGAAAGATATTGACATTCTGAACTCTGCCGGGAAGATGGACAAAATGCGCCTGTTAAATATACTGATGCAGTTGCGCAAGTGTTGCAACCATCCATATCTGTTTGATGGTGCAGAGCCAGGCCCCCCTTATACAACTGACACCCATCTTGTCTACAACAGTGGGAAGATGGTAGCACTGGACAAGTTGCTCCTCAAACTAAAAGAACAAGGTATGCTATAGCTTGATGTTTCTCTTCTTATGGAAACAAAGACATAGGTGTACATATAACACACACATATTCATCTGGAATGCAGAAAAAATAAAGACAGCTTTTTTTGATAAATTGTTAGCAGGTCATCATGACTTCTAATTGGCCAAGCCATGAAGAAGAGCTCTAAGCCTTACTGGCTGCCACTCTGTCTCCGCTGGTGCTGAAGATAAATAAGGGCACACTGGCCAATGGCACCACCCATTGCTGTGCTTTGGCTCTCCCCACTCCCCATGTACATATGCCATTCCCAACACCTGGCAGCCAATTTAAATGGAATTAATGCAAGAGCCCTTTGTTTCTTCCACTCAGCCCCCTGGGGTATTGTGGGCTCACCAGGGGAGCTGACAATGAGGAAAGTAAAGTACATGTCACACAATAGATAGCCAATCTTACATATCCATGATCATCAACGGCAACAAGCGCCCCCCCCCCCCCCCTGGAAACTAGGCCTACGCGTTTCGTCAGAAAGCTCTGTCACTTTCTCAGACACTGCTTTAAGAAAGTGAGAGCGCGTTGTCACTAAATGTGTAGCCCTGGTTTCCGGGGGGGGGGGGGGGGGGGATATGCAGACTGGTGGTATTGGGCACTAGCGCCCCCTTCAGGTAGATAGTGGATAGGTATTGTCTTATGTGTTTTTTAAGGTACATTTTAATCATGTCTTGTTGTCAATTTTGGTTCAATAAAACATATTTGGGATACTTTTAATTGTTTGAGTGCAATTGTTAGTCTCGTGGGATTAGCACAGCCCTTTATTGGTTGGATTTCTAGTATGCTGCACTGTATATACCGTAGGTCCTCTTCATCCTTAGTTTCAGTGTTGCTGTAAAATGTGTCATTCTTGCACAGTACGTCATTCATGTAATACCTCTATGCATGCTCTTACGGCTGATCGGTTTGTCTAATAGAGGTATGCAGAGGATGGTGTGTTAACACTGTAGTGATCGTGGAGAAGCCCAAAATCAGGATTCCCCCAAGGGACAAAATAGAAATGGCAAGCAGCACCATCAATTTATAGCTGGACTCGGCTCTGCATACTGGCCGAGCAATTAGTTACAGACAAAACAAAAAGGAATACCCCGGCCCTCAAATCCCCAGCAGCCTGCAACAATGCCTACAATCTGTCTACATTTAAAAAACAGTGAGGTTTTCGTTACACACATGGCCACGACACGGCACCTCTTTTTCCTGCAGCTCTACTCTAAAAGTGAGAGCTCCCCCGATGTTGGGTCACCCATAGCAATAATTAAACTGACAGGTGAACTTTCCCCAAGGGACTTTACTTGCTGGACCAAAGGACATATGGTCCAGTTCTACTTGAAGAATGTGACCTTCTAACAGCCTTGGGGACTGAGGACCCAAATCTTTTATGTGTGGCACACTTTGGCATTGCTTTTGTTCTGTTTGTAGAAATTACCTATCTGGCTAAAAAGACACATATGGCTATATGTGAATATTTGCGGCACATAAATAAGTAAAATATGGCTGGGAAATTGCCAATTACAGTGAAGATGCCATCCTCAGCTCCAAAGCTGTTTATCAAGATTGCTTTACTATAATAAATTTGTTATTATGAGCTCCTGACATATCCCTTAGAATCCTAATTAAACTTGACATGCACTGATCATGGGCATCTATGGACATTTGGATCTAATCTGAAAATAGATTAGATGTCTCCCAGCAGAGTTTATGCAACAGCCAGGCAGATCTGCGAGGATTAGATTTTATAAAGGTAAGTAGACAAAGTCTAAACATCCTGATAACTTGACTGGTCTGCTTATGTTTTCCTTTCAGTGGTGATTTTGACATGATTGTAAGCAGTGGTAGGATTTACTAATGTCATTTTGATTTAAGTTATAATACAATTTTTTGTGATTGAATAATTTATGAAAATTAATAAGTCTCTTTTTATAGGCTCTCCACTTGCACAATGCAAATTAAAATGCTGGCTTTTATTTTTAGTGGGCTAGTTCACATATATGCTGCGCTTTGCAACGTCATGGAAAAACGTTGCAAGCATTTTTTTGCAATGCAATTCTATGCTAGCCTATTAGAAGTCTATGGCAATATAAGCACAGTACAAGTATAATGCACTGTGTACATGTGTTGCCATTTACTTTCAAAAAAGCAATGCAAACGCATTCAAAGGGCAGTACATATTTTATACAATGCACCTCTGGCATACTCACAAAAGATGGACAACTGAAAGGTGTGAACTGAAAAGCCCAAACCTTAAAAAAATGATTCCTTAGCATCTAAATTAATATATTTTACGTTTTTAGTCACTTTTTATTCTTTCCCCCATTGGGCTGTAACTCTGTTCAGGACTCTAGGATACAGGCGCCTCAGAAGCATCACATACTGAGGAGAGGACAGGGAAGCAAAAGTGCTGTGCTTTGAATAGATAGAGCAGAGCTGGGGTCAGGAAAAGGACAGCAATTCCAGAATGCAGAGCAGCACAGTCAGAAGACACTTCCTGTTTGCAGGCAGCCTGAGAATCCATGGGCTGCCATCTTGGATTTTTAAAGGCTCATAAAATGCATTAGATGCGGGTAGGAAACATTTAAGATACGCTCTTCTTCAGTGTGAAGGTCCGGTTTAAATAGAATTGTATTTGGCGTCACTCTGATGATTGTATTGTTCTGCTCCTAACTGAATGTCGGGGTGTCAGTGTCGAACACAGAGCTTGTTTGAATGATATTGGGAGTAAAGCATTTGTGTTTTAAAAAAATATTTTCTAAAATAACAAAATCCAATATTTTGGGTCACAAGGGGTCCTTTATCAAGCAGCAAGGTTTGTTATTTTTCTTTGTGTCCCTGTATGGTCAGATTTTGTTATTTTGGAATAAAGTTTGCAAAAAAGTGTGCCTGCAAACAATTCTCTTTATTCTTTATTAAAGCGGAACAACACCCAGGATCTCGACTATCTCAGAGTTTGGTTCTTGCCACAACTTTGCGTTTGGCATGCCGCACTGGATCCCCAGTAAAATGTACCTGATCTCCAAAAGAATGGCGCATGCGTTGTCACGCAGCTGAGCACCACGCTCAGCTTCATTCAGCTTCTCTTAAAGGTGGAATGGAGCCCAGCATGCTGACAGCTGCATCTCTGCTAGCCTGTGTTTGCCATTCACAAAAACCTGCCATGGGCACGCAGCTGGCTAAAAGTATAGCAAAGCCTGTCGGTGGCCCCGCTTATGCCATTGGATCAGAGGATAAGTACGTCTTACTGGGTTTCCCAATGCAATGCAGGAGAGGGAATCACCTTTGATCCTCTTTAAAACTTAAGTAAAAAATTACTTTATGTACATTCAACCCCTCCCCCTCCACAGGGCATCCAAATTTGGGATGTTCCTCTGTTTAATTAAACGCACATTTTGGCATTTTGGTCCACACTTGTTGGGTTAACTGAAATTAATTGATTTTCTTGATGTGGTTTTAGCTTTATATAGATCTATAAAGGCCCGTGACATTAAAAGGAAAGGGAGATTTATTGCTTTAGGGCTGAATGGGCTGCAACTCCTTACACCACCATCCAATCCTCCCTCAGCCTTCCTATACGCCCCACACTTTACTCCCCTAGCCAAAACACCCCAGCCCATGTTCTGCCCCTGCATTGCTGTAGCCTCAGCTTCGCGGTTTTTGAATTTCATACCTACCTCCACCACAGTATCTTCCCTAACAATACTAAAACTATAATATCATATTCAAGAGGGGCCATATTCATCTCTGTCCATGCAATAGCCTTGCTATAATTTCAGCCTTGGAACACATTTGTTGACTGGCTTAGCATGGAGGATGCAAAGCTGGGCATGTTATTGCTTAAAGTGGACCTATCACTATCCTGTTGATAGGCCCTTGTCCCTGGGCTATCCCGATTTGGTATGACCCGCTGGGCATGAGTGGGCGCATCCTTAGTTTCCCTGCAGAGTACGTCATGCTCTTACACCCAGTCTATCTGAAATGCTGAAAAGTTGGAGTGCCAAAAAGGTGAGTGATTGCGTGTCTGCGTGAGGGGGTTCGTGCAGTGGTGCATCCAAATCAGCTGGCCCTGGAGGCCTGGGGAGGCTCATTTAACACTAGCGCTACGTAGTGCCATGTGAGAGTCTGTGTAGCGGCGCTTAGAGCGACCGCTAGTACACTCTGCAAGCAGGTGTCGGGCGCTCTAACCTAGCATAGCATACAACGCTGTAGTATCCTGCCCAGCAGTGATAAATGTGATATGAGGTGGGCGCTGTAGAAGCGCTCTCCCTGATTCACTGCAGAGCCAATCGCAAATGTTAGGTGGTGTTCCAAGGTCAAAGCTCCCAAAACTCTACGCTACATCTAACAAGAGGACAACGCTGTAGCGAGCGATAGCGCCAGCTAAGTGTGTCGGCACTGAAGCCCGTATTAAGAAATAAAACTATACACACACAGCGTCAGCGCTCTAAAACTGGGCGCCAGATGCTGTTTGATAAAAGTCTGTTTCTCAACACATATACACCAGAACCAGAGCGAAAACATATGGAATTACATTGTTTTAACACTGTGACAATGACACTGCAATGGCCGCCCTGCACATATAATTCTGCATTAAAAAAAAACAAAACAAAAGTGTTTGGTTGCTGGGCAGGAGAGGCCACACAATGATTTAACAATTTACTTAGCCAACACACTATTCATACACAACTAATGCAACTCCATTGAAATGTATGGGAGAGCGCTACTGAGTGACAGGTACTACATGGCGCTCCTGAACCTATAGCACCGGCGCTACTAGCTGTGGCTCAGCGTATAATACCTGGTGCTGTTAGAGGCGCTCGCCAGATTGACTTTCTTAAATGTGGTTTTCACATACAGAGCCCAGCGTTCACCTGGTGCTACGTGCCGCTACATGGCACTACCTGGCGTTATCAAATAACCCCCTTAGTCTCTTATGCTGGCCTTGTATGTGATAGGTCTACTTTAAGCTAACAAAATACTGTTAGTAATTTATTTCTCACACCAACCCTGTAATATTTGTGTATTCATGGTGAAGCGTATGAGCAGTTGTGTGCTGTACATGCAACAGTTTTTTGTTATTTCAGTGTGTGTGTGTGTGTGTGTGTGTGTGTGTGTGTGTGTGTCATAAAATATATTTATTAGCCTTTGGTTGAATTGTTGGACTGTCTAAGGCTGTTGTTGACTGATATTTCCTCAAACTTGAAACAACACCGCTCAACACTAGATGGCAGTGTTGTAACACAGTGTAACCTTGTTCGGTCTCTGTTTTAGTCTATTTGCAATGGCTTCCAGACATTTTCTTTGTGATAATATAAAAAACCTTCAAAATCATATGACAGAATGTGTGCTTTATGCAGGGTTGCTAGGTTTACAGCACTTGCAGGAAAAACCTTCCATATACATAAAAATAACTAGACACATACAAAAAGATAAGCACCAGAAAACAGTATTTGCATTAGTGCATAAAATACAATTGAAAGTTATGAATTGCAAGTGGCAAAATAGTATGAGAATGTTTATAATCTTTTGGACAGGTTCCAGGGTTCTCATTTTTAGTCAGATGACAAGACTCCTCGACATAATGGAGGATTACTGCATGTGGCGCGGCTATGAATACTGTCGCCTTGATGGACAGACGCCACATGAAGAAAGAGAGGTAAGGTCAAACATCTTGCATTGGTGACACACAGAGAACATGTCCTGTATATCTATTACTTTAAATTTGTATGCCTTTTTCATAAATGGTCTATTTGTAAAAAAAAGTCAGATATACTATTAAAATCATCAAATACCTGTAACCTGTTTCAAATACCAATGACTTACATGAGTGAGCAGCCTGGAGGACATCAAGGTGTCACAAGATAAATACGGCACATGGCACAACATTGGAGGCCCAACAAATGCTGGGAGCCCTCCGACCAACAAGGAGTCCTGCTCTTCCAGAATGCATTAAAATAATTGTTAGAAAGGATGGAAGTTTAGTATATAATGGTCAAGCACTCCAACAAAAAATCAAAACTTCATAGCCATAACTAAGTAGGGGGTGCTGCTACTTTAAGATCAGGGTATCCATAGGTTTAACCCTAATTGATAAAGCATTATTTCTTAATTAAAGAGGGCACACCTTAATTAAAAATTAATCATGAAAATATTTTATTGCATCAAAAGAATTCATATATCATTATTTACACATTATAAGAAATCTATGAAATTCCAACACATATATATACATAAAGCACACATCCATTGTAACTAGTAATACGCTCTCTCTTTTATCCCATCCAGAGAAGTTTTCAGCTATTTGTCTAGTCACAGTATATCTAGATACAGGGATGTAACAACAATAGACTAAAGTGATAAGTGCTTGATACAAACTGTGTAAACATAGTTACTTATAAGATAAACAAGATTCAGCATGATATACTCTATTGCACATAGCCCATAATAGCCTATTGCACATCCCCAGTTAGTACAATGAACGCGCACATACACATAAAACAAACATCAAACCTGTATCAAAATCCTCCCGATATAACTCACACTACCTGACGGCCGTTTCGGGCCCACGTGGCCCTTCCTCAGAGGTCTGTTATTCCTTCACGCGCTCCTTTGTTAAATACCCCAGGTGCCTCTCCCCCTGGCGCCACGTGATGCGTGATGATGCGGCGGCTCCGCCATGTCACACCGCATCACATCCTGCGCAGAGACGGTCCCGGCGTGAGCGCCAACCATTACATGTGATGGCTAACCTTGCCACTCACAACATGGAGGCGCGCACGGGGCCGACCCCGTCAGTCAATACCGTTTAATGCAATCGCCGCCGCACACAATGTGAGCCTGCTATTATATACAGCGTATGGCACACAGCATTCTCCGGGTTCTGAGGTCTTCATGTTCATTCTCCATATTCATGGGGGAGCACCTGTCTCAATATCCTCCAAATTCATGCTTCCATCTACAATAATTTATGGACAAAATTAAATTAGTGTTTTTTATATCGGTGGACTTGTATAGTACTTCCCACTTTTACAAATCATGCATATATACATTCTGGAAAATACATCTATCTCCCACATACTATACCCCCACCTATAACCTTAAAGTGGACCTAAATTCCTATTAGATTGACTTAATTAGTTAATATATCCTCAATCAATATATGCCATTCACAGCAAGGGAGAAAAATCACATTCTTCATTCAATCCTCGGGGGGCCAGGGTATCAAGTTGATACATCCAGAATAACTCTCTCTGGGACAATTTCCTCCTGATATCGCCACCCCTTTTAGAAGGTTGAACTTTTTCTATAACCATGAACCTTAATTGTGAAACATTATGTCCTTCAGTTAGAAAGTGCCTCGCTATAGGAGATAATGGGTCACCTCTCCTGATTGCTGATCTATGTTCACATATTCTCTGACGTACTTCCCTAGTGGTTTGTCCCACATACAGCAATCCACAGGGACATTTCAATATATATACTACCATTGTGGAGGAACAATTCACAAACTCTTTTATCTCATATTTCCTACCAGATCGAGGGTGAAAAAACTGTTTACCCTTTATTGCATAGCTGCATTGTACACAATGCCCACATACATGCATTCCTATGGGTTTAGGGAGACCTAGTAGATTTCTCTCACTACCTTCCCTTCTCAACTCAGTGTCAGCCCTAATCAAGTGGCCTCTGATGTTTTTTGGTCGCTTGTATGTAAATAAAGGGGGGGCAGAAAAAATATCCTTAAATAAAGGATATTTCTAGATTTCTTATAATGTGTAAATAATGATATATGAATTCTTTTGATGCAATAAAATATTTTCATGATTAATTTTTAATTAAGGTGTGCGCTCTTTAATTAAGAAATAATAGAAAGGATGGAAGGAAATGGTAAGCAGCAACTTCAATTTACAGTTGAACTGGGTGGTACACAGTGGGCAGTTAGTCACAAAAAAAACGAAATAATTGTCCAGGCAAAAAAACAAAAGAAAAAACTATACTCACAATTTGTCTCCTGCAGCTTGTCCATCCAAATTTACATAACTTAATTTCATAGTTACATAGTTAATATGGTTCAAAAAAGCCATGTCCATTAAGTTCAACCACAGACAGGGTTAAGGATTTTTTTTGTAATTATTTACTGACAAGAGCTAATAGTTAATGTTAAGGTTTATTACTTCTAAAAAAAAGATTTAAACCTAAATCCAGCTCCAGTGTTTTAAAAGTGAACAATGTCAGACATGGTGCCCCAATCAAATCGGGTCTCTCCACACACCTGCTCCATTTATTGTAACGGGGGGGGGGGGGGGGCATTTGTCCATCTGGAAGGGGAACAGATACACGCATGGCATATTCTCTGGACAAGGTTATAAGTTAAGTAACTGAAATTTTAATTAAGTCAAAAGATCCCAAAAAGGTAAGAAGTACCTTCATAAAACAGACAAAAGTATTTACATAGCACTTACAGACCAAATATAACAGGAGTTACTGAAGATTCTTAGCAGTTGATGGATTCATGTGAATCATCACTTTTCATCTTTGTGATGTCTTAAGTACCCAGAAAGAGCTGTCTTGGTGTGCAATGCTTGGGTATATCTTCTAATACTTACACAGCCATGACTTCCCACGGTTGACACGTTTTGAGCATGTTGCCCTCAACAGCACAAGGATGGAAGTGATGGCTAGATAAGGCTTGGGAGCACTGTAACAAAGGGGGCAAATCACCTAGGGAGAGGGTAAAAGAGAGCAAAAAGCCCCGTATTCAAGGGTTCAAGCTAAGGAGATTTATCTTAAAGAGGAACACTGGGGAGTGTTTACTCACCTCAACGGGGGATCCATCTTCTGAGTCCCTCGGATTTTGGGCGACCTCTCGATGGGCGGCGCCATCTTGCATCCCATCAGGCACTGCGCACGGCCCCTGATCTTGCATCTGTGCTTGTCAGTTAAACATTCACTTAAACATTCCAAAGCAAACTCACTTTAGCAACGTTCAGGTTACTTTAACCTGAATCCAAACAGCAATACTACCTCCTTACCTACTGCATGGGGCATACCAATCTTGGTTCCCCTATTGTGTGACCCCCTGGATCGCCAGTGTATTCACCTCAAGATTTAATATTCTGCCAGAAGGATATTGTGGGACGCCAATGTTGACCTGTGCCCACCCTCACTACAGATGCAAGCAAAGTGCTGCATTATCTACTCCCTGACATCAGTAGACAAGCCCCCACTGAACTAGGAGGGAGCCCCTGACTCAGGGAACCTGAAAGCAGACGCTGCCTGGTGGGGAAAAGGAAGGACCCCAAGAAGTGATTTATTTTTTGTTGGGGAACTGGTAAGGGGGTCCAATGTTTTTCCATGATTTTGCGGGCCCTCCATGCAGTGGCTCTAAATGGCTTTCTGGTGACCACTACTTGGGCCGTCTAGTAAGTGCTCCAGAAGATGCCTGGCAATAGCTCCAAGGCCACTTGGAATTGGCTTCAGAATCATCTATGTGTGAGACAGTATGGATGCTGTGGTGCAGATGAGGCTCCCCAATACCTTTAAAGAAGTGATAATCACAGAAAGCATGGTCAAGTCAGACATATGCATCAAAATCTATAGACACATTTAAAAATATAATTTTACTACCTTAGGTCCAGTGGAAAAATCTAACCTAAACCACCCCTAGTATTCCTCTCTGTTCCTTGGCATTATCACAGACTCTACATCCCAGACACTGCTGATTTACAAAATCTGACATACAGTACCCTGAGCTTTTTTTTGCCACACTGCAACATACAGTGTATGGCAACAGAAAGGATCAAGGGCGGCTGATTATGTGAAAGGAACGTCTGCAGCTCCCTGTGATGAAGCAAGGGGAGGGGGTCTATCCATGGCTGCAGGCCAGTTTCTAGGCTAAATTGCGCTCAGTGTGGAAAGGAAAGAATTATGCACCCCACACCCAGGGCCGTATTTAGGGTTCATGCTGCCCTAGGCACTATTTGTGCATCTGCCCCCCCCCCCCACCAAGTGGGAGTGTGGAGTGAGTGTAACACCCAGTAGAGGAGTAAATGCGAGATGCAGCGAGAGAGTAAGTCAGCTAAGGTGGTGGAAACAAGGTCTGCAGGGATTACCAGTGATTGAATGGAGTTAGTTCATCAGAGGTGATCTCCCATCAAAGGTGGGAGATCTGGAAAGTGAGCAAATAAGTTGTACTTGCGCACTCTACATGGCATGACCTGCCGCCGCCTCCCGCGCGCCCCTTTGACAGTGCGCGCGTCCGCGCCGGCCATTCACGCCGATCAGGTGAGTTTTTTGGGGCTTTTGGGGGGGGTCCCTCACTGCGGGACATCCCGAACTCGGATGTCCCGCGGTGAGGGAGGTGATCGGCCCGGGAATCTTATAGATTCCCGGGCCGATCACCCCTGGGTGTTGGTCCACTTTAAGGGGAATCGTCCTATCTACAGAGCCATTGTTCTGAGCTGTTAATAGTGGAAAACAATAGCAGTGCCCTTCAATACCATGTGTGAGGAGTTCAACTAAAATTCCCTCTAGAGTCAAGTTAAAGTGGAGCACTCCCTTGAGTCTATAAGATTTTTTTTTGGGGGGGGTTGGTCTACCTCGTTATATAGCATCCCAAATGGAGATGTCCCAGTGTGTGAAACCCTCTGGATTGCCCGATCTACTCACCTCTTCCAACAGCACATGCAGCATCTCTGTGCCACAGCTGCATCCCCAGCATACCTGTAGCTAGGTGTGCATATATGCCAGGCCTTTCTGAATGGCCAGCATGATCACACCCACAGCTAGAGGTAGTGGCGGGGGGGCTCACTCTATTCAGATTTACTTGCTGCACTGACGTCAGTACAGCAAAGTAAATCTGTATGGAATGAGCAATGCTGATTGGCTGAGAACCCTGCGCATGCACCATGGAGCAAAATCCTAATTTAGACTTTTGGCCCAGACAGAGAATTTTCAGGGGCATCCCAAAACCAAATAATCGTTTCTTTCATTGGAAACCCCTCCTGACTGATCGCCATACTTTGGGATGTCATTTCTGGGATCCCAGAATGGTATGGCAGTCAGCTGCTTTAAAGTGAGTAAAGTCTCTCAAAACTGGCTGCATAGAACATCCCAAATCAATGATGCCCCGCTGTGAAAAACCTTCTGCTAAGTACGGCCACTGCATCAGCAGTATTAGGCTTGACATCATGTTTGTAGGGTGACACCGTGCAGAGGGGCATCCCAATTCTATGCTGACTTTACTTCCTCTTTAACTGGTGGCAAGATAAAAAGTCTATTGATGACAGGGACTGCTGTAAAGTAAAATAAGAAAGTGTGGAGGCATTGACACACACTCTGTGACTGGACAAATGGCAGGGCACAGCAGCATCTAGCAATGTGAGATAATCTGGGACACAGAGAAAGGCTTCCTAAAGGGTTACTCTGCCTGCTGAGAAACGTGCAGCTCTGCCTGCAGCCCTACTCAGCAGTCACACAAGGCAGAATCAGACTCCATTCCCCCCTCCATTACTAAACTCACATGTGGCATGCCGATGCTGGATTCATTCTGTGAGCTTCCATTTCTCCTTCATTTCAGGACCAAGCTGTAGTTTTGTGACACACGTGTGTGTATGGGAGGGCGGGCTCCATAACGTGCTGGCTGAGTGCTGCTTCCTGAAGGCAGCTCATACAATCAGTAGCAGCCTGTGTCCACAGGGGGCAGCAGCGTGCAGTATTGTGTGGAGTGAAGAACAGCTCACTTCTCCCGTCCTCCCTGCATCCCCGACCAAGAAAGGGGCATCGCTGATTGCAAGTGATTTTTTTTTTTATTAAATTGTTGTTGGTCGCCGCCCCGTACCCGCCCCTGTCTGTAGCTCCGCCCGAGGCACGTGCCTAGTGGTAAATACGGCCCTGCCCACACCCATCCTCTGGAGCTGCTGTTGTCTCATACAGGTATGTGTCATGCTTTGCCTCCACCCCATGACTGAGCTGGATTTGGGGCATGAACGGCCTAGCATATGAACTGCACCCCTAATAGTGGCTCTGATCCATCTGCAGAAAACAGGATGGCTGGGATAAATGTGCCCCCAATGGCCTTGGCGATAGAAAACTGCAATCGATTTTTACTGTCTACCGGATGTAAATTTTCACCTGGTGCTGAATCAGCCCCAAGGCAGACAATGGTAGTGAATGGCAATTTAAATAGTTTTCACACCTGGTGCTGAATCAACCCTTATTGTGGCACACACACGTCCTCACTTTTTCAAACTAGCAGTTTAAGATATTGTGGGCTGGAGCACCACTGTTGGTGGACTAGTTTAGATTTGCTTCAAATAATGCCAGAGCGAAGGTCAAGCAGAATATATTCTAAACTGGGTCTTACCAGAAGATGATTTGCTCTGGGAAATTCAAGTTTTCATCTAACATATTCTCTACCATCAGGCTCAAGGTTATTGCATGACAAATGAACATTTAAGTATCATAATTAAATGCAAAGACTTTCCTCTCTATTTCTGGTAATTATTCTTACATTAAATTATTAAATATGCATTGTTAAACATAACTGATATGTTTATTCCATTACCAGGAAGCCATAGAGAGATTTAATGCGCCTAACAGCAGCAAATTCATCTTCATGCTAAGTACCCGTGCCGGAGGCCTTGGAATAAATTTGGCAACTGCTGATGTGGTGATTTTGTATGACTCAGACTGGAACCCTCAAGTTGATTTACAAGCAATGGTAAGGAACTCAAAATATTTTTCCGGAATATGAAAAAATAGAAAATTTAGGGGCATGGCAACATGTGTTTGCTCTTTATGATTGCCAAAAATAGGACACAGAGAAATGTTTTGCTTTTCGGGGATACTTAAGCAAATGAAAAACTACTACTTGATTAGTGTTCAAACTCCCAAAAACTCCCTAAAGTGGAACAAAACCCAAAGTGGGACAAATCTAAAAGATTCCAGGACCAGCTGTTGTCCTTCCCCAGGGTCATCCCTGGTGGGTCCCTGTGTTAAACTCCTCCTGGGCTACGCAAACTCACCTGCTTTCTGGCGTCCTTGGCGATGTTAACATCTGACTGCCACATTCCCGCATCTTCTGGCTGTGAGCGCGCTCCCACTCCAAGCCATTCAGATTTGCTGGGGGGACAGCGCACATGCTCCTGGGGATGCAGGCAGAAGGTCTGCACGTAAACAGAGCCGTTTGTTGAGCTTTATGTATGCAAATGTATTTGATTGGATGAGAACCCACACATGTGCTGTAGGACCAAGGATAGATGAGTTTGCACAGGCAGGTGGGGTTTGCATTTCACACAGCGGAGCATGGAACAAAACCCTGGCTTTGAAGAATAATGTGAAAAAGGCAGATTCAAAGAAGTTTTGGTAAACCGTTACAAAGTTTAGATCATCTGATTGTAAGTTGAGAGAATCCTTCTCCTGGAAGTCTGTGTTCATTTTCGGAGTTCGGAAGCCAAACCAAGGACTCCTGGGGACCACAGTGGCACATGTGGTCTAAGTAGATGGGGAGTCCCCCTGGGAGTCTGAGCCAGATTAGGTGGGCCTGTTCCAACAATGGTCGGGGCATATGCTGACCCAGAGGGCCTACTCTCCTATCATCCCCTCATCTCTTGCTCCTTCTCCTCCCTATGCTAAGCTCTGACAATGCCATCTGACCCTGGCTTTCTCCTCTCAACCTTATTTATATCCCTGTCTCTCCTCTGCCTGACTCGAGGAGTAGCTCTGCCCCCTCTCTTGGCTCTGTCACAATGAATCCTGTGCCGCGCCTGATGCCTGACTCTGCCTAGTCTCCAGCAGCAGAGGCTATGGCACACCAGGGTCCATAACCATGAGCACCCCCAGAGTAGCTCCCTGAGGTAGAGGATGACCCAGACCACTTTCACCTTTGGAACAACACCCCAACTTCAACTTTGGGGCCTACCCCGAGATGTGGGACCTGCAGCTATAATACATTGGTGGCATATATGGCCCCCTATCCTTACAATGACCATTTTACAGCCATTTTACACCTAAAAAGTTTGGGTCGTTCTTGACTTCTGAGGGTTTTGAGGTCCAAGGTCAAGTTCTGCTCCAGAACCTAACATTTTTCCAGTGTTCGGGCCGAAATGGACAAACTAAAACATCCCCGGGTCCACTCAATCGCAAGGCCAGTATTGGGTATGCTTCCATAACTGGTGTTACTATTCATATGATATTGTCCAGTAGATGGAGATGAATTAATTAAATTCATTATGTGTTCAATGTAGTTGATGCAGTTAAATGCAGTTGCATGGCTGTATTTGTAGCAATTAAATAAAATTAGGGTCAAGGCTAGGGATGAGCAAACTGATTTGGATAAAATGGAATTAGATCTACATTTCAGGGAAAAATTCTATTTTTGTGAATCTTTGATGATTCCTGATAGTGAATCAGTTTTCCAAAATATGGTGACCACATGCTTTACAAAACTTTGTATTGTCCCCAAAATGGAGGAAACATGCTAGAAAACGAAAAAAAAATGCCAAGTAGTGCAGCATCGCCCATAATTCCCTGCACACGGGCAATGAGCAGGTAGCTAGCCACTGTGTAATGTGTAATATCACAGACCCTTAAAAATACTGCACCCTACATGATTGGAGAAACTCCATTTAATGTGGTTGACAGGGTCAGAGCAGAGTACAACAGAGAAGAGAACTGGTGTAGGGCTAGCAGAGTAGTTTAGTTAGGGATAGTGTAGTATAGTGCAGTGTAGGGACCTGCTGCCCACAGATCCTGTGGTTCTCTCAGCAAACAAATGCAATTCTAATTGCCAAGTGTTACCTGCCACCCTTCACCTATGTGACTGTTCCTGTTTTGGGACTCCTCATGCTGTTCCACACACAAATGCAGAAAAGAGTTGGAATGTGGAAATGGGAGCAAGATGAGGAAAATATGGAAGACATGAGAGAGAATAGGAAAAAAAGATGGAGGGGTCATTTGAAAGAGAGAACAAAGAGACAAGAAGAACAAAAAAAAGAAATACAGGAGATATGACCACAGAAATGTGCAAAACACAGATATTTCGGGTCAGCTGAGAGTATTCTCTATAACAGAATGTCTGAATTGTGTTGCCGGCTGGAGGTTTTAGGATGGTACCATATGGGACCACACCCCGCAAGCTGGCCATGTGGAAAGGCTCATACACTACACAACAGGCACTACACACTTAAGGTACACTTAAAATAGTTTCCAAAATATAGCAATTTTAATGCAATTCAATTTAAATTTTGAGAAATTCACTAATCTCTAGTCAAGGCAATAGGATTAGTTCATGGCTGTAATGGCTACTAAGTACACCTACAAAGTCGGTAAATGGCTTAAGAAGGACATGTGTACAAAATGTTGGAATCTGGGGTTATGGGGGGGCAGCTCAAGGAGACATTGTGTTTAGTTTGCAGCCCAATGTCTGCATCTAAAGCCTTTTTATAATTGGGAAAAAGGTGGCCACATATGGAAACTGTGCGCTAATTGATGAGATGGGGTTTGGGAAGGTTTGGGTTTAGTGTTGGATTTTCATTTCAGCTGCATATCTTTATTAAAAGCTTAATAAAGAGAAAGATGCTGCTTGGTAAATCTGGCAATGAGATTAAATGAGACCTATCACATATCAACACAAGTGATGACTCAAATATGCCTTTATTTATTCTGTTCTGGTTCTCCTCAATAGTTAGCAACATCCCTATTCTACATCACCCGAATCTGAATACCATTAAAGTCTACAGCAGAACACCCAGATTTGGGATGCCCCAGGGGACATCTGCTTTAAAAATAAAAGTAATAATCCCTTATTACTTTGCTTATGCTTATTCTCGTTACGATTCTAAAACTTAGAGCCTGATTTATGAAGTGCACCATTCTACAACATTTTACAAACCTTTGCAGCTGCCAAGCGGATGCCGCTAGGAAATATGAAATGTTGCAGACCGAATTTTAAGCGCCATTAAAATGGGGCTTAACATCTCAAGCACCAAATAATAAATGGCTTCATCCAGTGGCTCTCTCTTAAAAAAACAGCTATGTTGTGTGTTGTGAGTGTAACACTTGGCTGAGATAGGAATGACTGAGAAAGAGCCTTTAGGAAAGCAAAAATCACTGTGCTGGGCAACAATCCATTGAAGTTTGACACCACTAATCACTATTTGGTTCCCACACACTACCCTATATACCAATTTTGAATGCGTTGCTGATGTAGGAAGACTATTTTCTAGGTGTAGCTAGGTGTTGTGTTCGCAATTTTGTGGCCAATATGACATATGTTTGATTAGCGTTTGGCCTTTTTTTTACTGTTAGTAGCGAATAAAAAGCTTTGGGGACCAAAACAAAAAAAGGCAAATACAGTGCTGGCAAAATTTATGTATAGTTGTATAGAACTGAATTTTGCCAATATTCTGTTTTAGCTGAGTCAAACCAAATTTGTTAAAATCTAGTCACATTTACCTTTGGTCCAGATCCGAAGCTGAACTCTATTTATTATATATTTCAATGTTTCAAACACACATAATACGGCCATTTTTTTCTGAAAACAATTCACATGTTCGACCCTTTCATTGTCTACAATTCTGGTACATTCTGGTCCCTACTGTAATTAGGTATTTTTGGAGAATTTAGCAGGACAGAGATTTATTCCAAATGGCTCCAGTCCCACGTCTGGTAGGACAATTTCAACCGAAATGTATTCTTCAGTTGCTGGATCCCTCACAAAACACATGTGTGCCCTTCACATACTGTACTTTCATTAATGTGTCCTCTTCTACTGTAGATGTCATTACTGTGATCACAATCCAGCAATTACCTTTTACTATGGACAAGCAGCAAACACATTGTACTGTCATGAAGCAATAATCACTGTATTCTCTCCAATAACATGCAATCTCTGAAATGTATATAATATACAGTTATTCTGTTCTGTCTCGAAAATCACATTGTACTGCATGGAGGCAGCCCCATTACTACAGCCTCTGCTGCCATCAATTGCATCATAAACATAAATGACTGTTTTACTAGCGTTGCTGAAAACATAAAAAAAAAGAAATCCTTCCATTTCCTTTCTAAACCACTTAGGTAGGATTGATTGTAATAGAACCTTTAGATGGCAGCTCATCACTTGTAGTTTTATGATACAGACAACATACAACATAGAAAATAACCAGAATGTAATCTTTACAGTAATAAGAAATTGTCAGCAACCAGAAATGAATTGTGAGCCTGCGCTTACATCACAAAACTAGAGACCCAACAGCTAGCCTATGTGCCCTATTTTAAAATAAGTTCTAGGTGGTTAAAGCAGAGCAAAACCCTTAACCGCTTGCTTACCCTCAATTTGGAATGCCTCATTGTGTGAAACCCCTGAGATCACCCCCTAAAAAACTTTCCCAGAGCTCCCATAGAGTTTTCGAGGCCTACCGCTGGACCTCCTTTCACTATACCTGCCATCATTGGAACACACTCCAGCCAAGATATTCCATCCCATGTTGTGCCTTCTAATGCTATAGTCTCAGTATCATGGCTGTGAGGGCCATGCTCACCTATGCCACAGTATTTGCCCCCACAGTAATAAAGCTTCAGTACTACCAGTTAACACAAATCAATTATATCTGCTCATTATCTGTTGCTGCTATTTTTGAGCATTGGCTGATCAATGCACCCAGTGATCATCTGTGAAGCCCCTGGGGGTTTCATCTTATAGTAAATATATCTCTAACACAGGGCTTACCGATAGCATGAGGTAATAGATTAGGTTAGTTTACAGGACCACAAAGGGAGTGTTTAAGTCTGCTTTAACCAGTTTGTCAACGGCCACTCCCAATACTAACAATTTTTACATTTTTTTTTTTAGTATTAAATACAAAAATGCAAAAGATACATACACCAGACATGCCCTCACCCACACAATGGCCCACCCAGAATATAGTGGGTGATAGCAGGTTAATAATTTGTGTCATTGTCCAAGCTTAGCAGCTTTAGGCACAGCTCCTAGACAGGGGTAAACTTCTGAGGGCCCATATCTGGCGGAGTAAGGCAGTTTATAAGTCATTTATCATTTTATTCCAATGAAGGATAATTTGGGGATTTCTAAGTTAGCAGAATGCAGTTTTGGTAACGCTACAATATCTAATAGTGCAGCCAGATAGCTAATTTTGTACGTGTACTGCCTTTATTTTACAGATAATGGTCCAAATAAACACAGGGTATGAAATCATTGAGATTCAGTTGGTTTTATATTAAACACTTAGGGTTTGTCGCACAACTAATCTATTGCTTTCATTACTACAGGATCGAGCTCATCGTATAGGCCAGACAAAAACTGTCCGCGTGTTCCGTCTCATTACTGATAATACAGTGGAAGAAAGGATTGTGGAAAGAGCCGAGATGAAGCTGAGATTAGACTCAATAGTTATACAACAAGGTATTGAACATTCACATTATCCAGCATTTCCCATTCTTCATTGTTTATAAGATATATTTGACATACGTGTCACACTCACTATGCCATCCACAGAATTGCGCTTCAGGTTCAGGTCAGGGTTAAATTCAATCCGAATATTGCCATTCGATTTGATCTGGTCGGACCCGAATTGCAGCAATATTTGCATAAAATATGTTTGATCCTTTTTAAAAAAATGTTTAGTATAAAGAAAGTCTCCCCCATCTCCTGGACTAAAAACTTGGTGGCCCTGGTAGGTTACCAGCCTGTATGCCTTTCAGCACATATCCATGCAGTTGGATACTGGGCTCTTTCACACCTCCCCTGGTGGGTGGGGGTGCAGAAAATCTGTTAGGGTATCAGCAAGTCACTAGCTGGCATGTTATACAGGTGTCTTGATGGCCACCCTACCCTTTGAGCTGGTATAAGGTTCTCTTGGGCCTCTTATCTGTTCACAAGTAGTTAAAGTGAAAAAATATTCAAATCTAAATTAAATATAGTCTCTGCTGCTTTCTCTTCCCCATCCTGCTCTGTGATGCCCTAAAGTGGGTTCCAGGCAGGAGGTACTGTGCTCCGTCAAGGTCCAGGGCATGTCTTTTAAATCAAGAATCAGTGGCATTAGCGGCTGCCTCACTGACATTAGTTTAGGGGGCTTCCTGGAACAACTTTTCTTCATGGCATCCTGTCAGAGGCAATGTGAGGTTCCTGTGGAAGGATCTTTTCTCTGATTACCCTCCTCCATGTGAGTGTGTATGATTGCCAAAGGAGGGGCATGGACGAAGATAACCGGACCTCTTCCTCAAGGCATTGGGGCTGGGGGGGGGGGGGGGGCGTTCGGCATCTATCCCCTGGATTACTGGCCCCTAAGTCTGGTGCACCAGGTTTTAACTCAGGGGGGAGAGGGGGGCCCTTTTTTATAAAAAGAAAAGGTAAAATTGGGCAATTAACTTGCATGATTTTCCCCCCATGGACTTTTTTGTGTTCAGCTTTGGGTTTATGAAAAACCCAAATAGCCTGACATTGTCCTCTGAATAGCCTCCGAACCAAATAAGTGGCTGTTTAGCTCATCACTAGTTTCTTTTATCATAGTTGCCATGTTGATCAGTCTTTGTCTTTCTGTTCTGTGTTTTCTGAATGCTGAAGAATGGTAAAAGACACATGCTACCCTAACCCAAGTACTAGTATAGAAGTGTGTCAACTGTCAACATTTTAGTCTGCCTGTTCTCTGCCTGCTTCACTTGGGTGAAAGGGTTACCCATTGCCCTCCAAGTCAATGAATGCACTTATTTGGCAGTATATTAAATATTGAACAAGTAAACCAGGTTATGCAGTTTAGCTCACCCTTTTAGATACAATCCCTGCTTTGGACAATCATTTTACACAGCTGCCAAGATTCAGTAAGTGTTGAAAAAATTCTCATGGTGGTAAAAAAGTTGCTTTTTGAGAAAATAAGTAGAGATGAGCGAACCGGTTCGGACGAACCGAAATTCGCTCCGAATTTCAGGAAATATTCGATTCGGCACGAACCCGAATATTTTGTGGTTCGTGCTGATCGAATTTTTCCAGAAATAAAAAAAAAAAAAAAGCTGGCATGGTGGGAGCGGGCCGGCCCGCTGACAGCTCCCACCATGCCGGCATTTAAAAAACAAAAAAAAAAAAAGGATTTTTGCCGGCATGGTGGGAGCGCTCCGCTCCGCTGTCAGCGGAACCGGCCGGCCCGCTCCCACCATGCCGGCATTTAAAAAAAAAGCAAACACTTACCTGCAGGTCCGGAGCGTGGGGGCCGGCGCCGCTCTCAGCTGTCATCTGAGGGCGCGTCATCAGAGGCTGCCACCATGCCGGCAAAAATGCTTTTTTTTTTTTTTTTTTTTAAATGCCGGCATGGTGGGAGCGGCTGACAGCGGAACCGGCCGGCCCGCTCCCACCATGCCGGCATTTTTGATGGGGAACTTCGTAAAAGTTCGATTCGGCCAAACCCGAATTTCTTTGTGAAATTCGGCGAATCGGCCGAATCGAACTTTTCAAAAGTTCGCTCATCTCTAAAAATAAGCATGAGACTTTTGCTGAAAAGCGGTCTGGGAAGAAAATTAAAGTCAACAACACCTTTTTACACTTTGGAAAAGTAAACCTTTTACTTTGTTTTACAAAGTGCCATTGACTTTAATTCTCTTCCTAGTTGTTGACATTCTCATGCTTTTTTCACCTAAAATAAATTTTTTTCAAGTGTTACTCAATCTAGGCCCAAACCTCTAACATTTCCCCATCCTGGATTCAGCACACCATCTTACCCTAATCTGCTGCTCTGGGTCTCCACTTAACAATTGTTTGGAAGTACATGGCACAGGCAACAACAGGCCACTCTTCTCTTCTCAATGCCCTACTAACAGCAATGTGTGTGTGTGTGTGTGTGTGTGTGTGTGTGTGTGTGTGTGTGTGTGTGTGTGGTGTTCTGGGTGGGGGAAGGGGGGCAAAAGATATTTGCTCATTGGGCACCAGAATTTCTCTTAATATAAAGCGAATAGCCAGTGCTGCTAATCCTAGGGCCTATAGAGTAGGGTTCAAGTAGGGGACAGCGGAAGGTTTTTGCGGGAGAATCTTTGGCCAAAATTGTGGTTAGGCTTTAGGAGCCAATAACTAGAATACTCCAGTTTCAGGACTCGCTGTAATTTATGATGCTGCTGAGCCGACTCAACTATTTTTAAATGAATTGATGATTTACTTTCTTTATCTCAGATGTGTTGCAGATAATTAGTACATAGGTGTTGAACAGGAAACAGTGACTGGCAATAGACAAATCCTCCACTTTTTGGCTTCTTTATTATGATAAAATAATAAGCTCCTAGTCCCAGCAGTAATTATCGATGGTGATAATGACGCTAGGTTTTCTGTTAGTTCAGATCCATGGTTCATTTGTGCTTTGGCTAATTTTAAATGCAGCACCTACTTGCATTCAGTCCGTCTCATTAGACAAAAGCATAAAGAGAAAACAGGACTCATGGGAGAAACAACTTTTGCTTTTGATTAATAACCAAGACCTATATTGAAGGAGGGGATAGCTAGATAGGATGCCAGCTATCTGGGATATCAACTGTATTTTGATTGTTTAATATATAAGGTTATTTAATAACACCAACTTGGTCAAATGCCTATGGATGATTATGTTCTGTGGCACTTGTGGAGTTGCACACTCATAGAAGTTTAGCCTAACATCACCTGACATGCTTATTCTATTCAAGAAATGTAACTATAGAGGAGAACATCAGACAAAAATTTTCAAGACGAAAGTTGGGAAGACAGAGTATAAATTTAGAGTAAAAGGAGAGACAAGAGTGGTTGGGGAGTGGGGGTAAGGGGGTGGGAGCCCAGGCCGAGGATCCCCAGTAGTGGAGGATGTGCGGACGTTTGTCCTACAAATAAGTGGAAGTGCTTATACTGGTAGTACTGAATCCATGGGGCTATCCTGTAGTCCAATGTAAGCAATCCACGGGGTCCAGGTCTTGTGAAACTTAGCGTATGAGTCCCTGGTTATGATTGTATTCATTACATATGTTCTAGCGCCATCCAGCTTTGGAATATACATCGGCCTTATATAAGAGGAGGGCTTCCCAAGGGCCATCCGTGTATGTTGATTGAAGCAGTGTCAATATCATAATGTAGGCCTTTCAACATATGGCCTGAGCTACTGGACATGTCCACCAGGTGTGCACCATATCCTGTCTTTTGACAACTCCTGAAACTCTGTGGTCTGTGGTGGAGAACTTATGAATTTCGGTTGGGGGTGTAATACCACCTGAATAAAATCTTATAGGCATTTTCAATCGCCAATGCATTATATGAGGTCTTCCTGGTGTGCTTCCAGATCCTCTGCCACTCATCTATGTTCCTTACTGCACCCAGTTCGGCTTCCCATTTAATCGTGTGATTATGTTTTATTGAAGAAGGGTGGGACCCTAAGAAAGCGTATAAACTTGAAATGAAACCTTCATCAAATTGATTGTGCATACATCTGGATTCAAAATCTGCCATCCTATATGGTGGGGCAGTTTGGTTTCGTAATCCATTAATGAGGTGTTGTATTTGAAGCAGTCTGAATGTTTCCGAGGGTGGGATATCAGAGCCCGATGACATGTCTGATATGGACTTCATACCCCTAGGTGTACAGAGGGCATCTACTGAGATAAATCCATTTTGTAGCCACCACTTATAACTAGCGGGGAGGGTTGCCAACTATTGGGGAGGCCAGTAAAAATCATGATATACATTTGTTTTTTACTTTATCCCAAATAGTCAGACAGTGATTCAAAATGGGTAGATAGATGTTTTGGACAGAGGTTTTTGGGGATCCATAAAAGTGAGGCAGGAGAAATGACACCACAGCTTGCCGCATCATTGGACACACAGATAGGGGTATATCCATACCAATTCAATGTAAAAATTAATGAGGTAGTAACTTAAACTAAAAACCAGGACTGGCTTAGATTCTGGGCCACAGGAGCGTCTTGGGTAGTGGGCAGTAGGTTGCAGGGCTTCATCTGAGGCAGTGGGGACCCTGGGAATCTCCTCACACTGGTGCTCCATCTCCAGGTACATGACACTAGGTTTATGGAAGTTTCGCGAGGGGTTTATAAATCTCTGCATTTTGTCTTTTCTAATCTGTAGAATTTCCGCTATTTCTGAGACAAAGTTAATCTGTCTGGATAGTAGGTGTCTGCGTAGATTACCATTACCATACTACTTGGCTGTATTCAAAAAGAGTGCCTTCAGGGGTTTCTATATTTGTTAAAAGAGATCTGTGTGTGGAGAAGATAGGTAGATGAATTTGGCAGGTTCTCCCAAACCGTTCACACTTTTAACCCCTACACCATCACTAACCACCAGAATTTTTAACCTGCCTTTCTCTTTTGAGTGAAGTATCCATTGCCCATGCTGATATCTGTTGCTAGCAGCAACCAACCCTAGGGCTACAGGCATTTTAATATTTGCCGTGGGTTTCCTGTTTAGTAGTGATTGACCATGTCCAATATTCAGTGAATGGACCACATTTGAGGTACACTGTGAGTTTGTGCAAACATTGCCGCTTTGGCACTAAGGGTTGTATAGGCCCCAATAAGTATCCTACGGCGGGAAGTAATGCAATGACCCAAGGATACCATCAGAGAAGTAGAGGAGGTCCAATACACATTTTTTGTTTTCCTGAAGTATTTTGTAAGTTTCTTATTTATTAAGTACTACTTTTGTAATTTTGTAATAAACATTGCACTTAATATTGTGAAACCTCATTTAGCATGGTCTTGCTTTATTTCTATATTGCTGAAGGAATTATTTGCTTTGGTGGACCACAAAAACAATTTCCTCTGGCAGGTCAAGGTACTCCAGTTTGACTCTACTTTTGACCCTTGCTCTTAAAAATAATTTTACCTTTCTTGCCATATACACTATACAGCACAAGTATTGCCGGAAACCTTAAGCTCATGATTTGTTATGAATATTGAATTCATTACTTTGTGTAGCAAACATCATTTACAATGTAAATGAAACTAATGTTATATATGTCCCTATCTACTATTTAAAGGTTTCCGGTTTAAATATTTGCACGTAAATAACCCATAAGACCATAAGAATGTTCATTCCAGTGGAAGTGATGTCATTACAGTCATTGTGTGTATTATCTTTTTAGGCAGATTGATAGATCAACAGTCGAACAAGCTTGGAAAAGATGAGATGCTCCAGATGATTCGCCATGGTGCCACACATGTATTTGCATCCAAGGATAGCGAGCTGACAGATGAAGATATTACCACAATTTTGGAAAGAGGGGAAAAAAAGGTAACCACGATTCATTTCAGTCCCTAAAATCATTTTAATTTAGAACCGATGGCACAATGAAAGTCTTCTACCTGTTAAAGCTGTAAAGAAGAACTCTAGGCAGTATACTGCCATTTACAGTATATTAACAAAAAGGTGTTTTTGAGACATGCCCAATGGTAAGTGCTGGTTCCCAATCTATAAGTATATCTGCATGCTGCACCTATAGTCGAGCCTCCATTTAGCCTTGGGAGGTTAGTTGTGCCATACCAGCACACGGTTTTCCTCTAAGACTTACAAGCAAAGTATAAAATAAAAAAATAAATATCGTATCTCAGTTTAATTCTTGTATCTTGTGTCTTATGTGTCAACAGAGCAATGTTCCCCAACCCTCTTCTTGAGAATCACCAACAGGCCAGGTTTTGCTGATTTTTACAGGTGTAATTATTAGTGCTCAGGCAGACCTATAGATTCAGCTAAGTGGAGATCCATAAAACATGACCTGTTTTGGCACTTAAGGAAAGGGTTTTACTGATGATTCCTTGTCTTCTGTTCTACTGACATGTCTGCCTATTTCTGGGTGTCTCTGGAACTGAGATTGTTCAATGAAGTCTGGGAAGGAAGGGGGTTGCCTTTTTCCCTGCTTGTCGGCATATTTGTGTCTCATTCTTCCTCACAAGTATAACAACAGGACTGGGACTTTGGGACTTTTCTCTCAGAGCGGAGGATTTTGACATGAATATCTCAATTCAGACTTAATAGGAGGCACTGATTGCTGTGATGTGTTTCTGGACCTGTGTTGCCTAAAGTGTCAGTGGTCAAATAAATTAGAATACTTTACTGTTAGGCGGGGTTGGGGGGGCTGGTTCAGAGGAGACTGTTTGAATATTGAGGAAAATTACCATAAGTTACTTACTTCCTATTGAAGCAACTTTTTTTCATAACCCGCATATTTTCTGCCTTAAAAGCTGCTGTCTACAGTTACAAAGGGTTAGATGATGGTTATTTTAAACTAGAGAACATTTTTGTCAATTCCCAAATTGCAGAAAAATATAAGATGGATGAACCCACTCTTTACCGTTTATGAATATAAAAGTGTTATTTCTATTTCAGACAGCTGAAATGGCAGAGCGCTTACAAAACATGGGGGAAAGTACACTGAAAAATTTCTCAATGGAAACAGAAACAAGTTTATATAACTTTGAAGGAGAGGATTATCGGGAAAAGCAAAAGGTAAAACTCAATTTTCAAAGATTTTTGGAGTATTAGTAAGTACTAGTGCAGAGCAACACCAGGCTTAATATAATAAACTTAGTGGTCTCAACAGCAGAAATACTGTATATCAACCAATCATGTTTGTGGCTAAATATTAGTTACATAATTACAGAGTTTTCTCTGTAAAAATATTGTTTCTATTTTTCACTTTCTGAGATGTGGATTTTAGCTTTTGCTTCCATGCAGACCTAGCTGAGTGAAACTAAGCAGTTCTGCTAAGCCCCTTACCCTTACTTTCTATATTGTGTGAAAATGTAATTTCACTTCCTTAGCTTTTGTTTTCTTTGTTAATCTTGGTTAGTTTTCCCCCTATTAGCCCAAAACAGGTCAAAGGTCAACTGCTTTCTGTTACAGTGTGGCTTAATTTTTCCCCCTGATAGGGATTTCGTTATAATAAACAAGTGAAGGGTCACTGGTGGAAGCAGCAAAATAAATCCGGTTAATGCCGGGGAGGTTGCCCTGTATGAATGCTACCAATCACTGCACAGCAACAGCAGCTCTGCTGCACTTGGCAGTGCTAAACAGTAAGCCATGGCAGCTTGGCAAAAGTGGAGCTGTGCAGTGCTGCTTCCTCCAGTCCTTTTTCAGTTTGACTCCCCAAATCAAGATTTGCACGGGGATGGGGGCTTGAAAATAATATATTTGTCCACTTTAATGGTTGAATAGCCTAATTAGTAGCATTGGGCACAACTGTTAAAAAGCAAAAAACCTTATCTTATCTATTTTTGCTATTAAAGTTCAGTCCTTAAACTTGCTGAAGATAGGTAGGTCCACTTTTTCTTACCTAAGGCTAATCAATGAAAAAAATAAGGTCAAAGCACAACCCTCATAATACAGTACAGTGAATTTAAGCACAAGAAAGGATTTTTTTTTGGAGAAGTTTTTCTGCTCCCTCACACGTGTGGTCTACTCACACACATAACAACTGTGCTATATTCTCAAAATGAGGAGACGAACAACCAAATTTACAAATGCAAAAAATAGTGAGGTTTTATGGGGGAGTGGTGTACACAATAACATAGATACTGACAGTGAATGAATAAAAAGGCAAGGATATAGTATTAATTATGTACAGAGTGACTGCTAGGTGGTGCTGAAAAAAACAGCATCGACCGCTTTCCCTGTTGAAAAAGGTAAAAACCGAAACATTGAGGGGTACTTCTTGTCCACCTGTGGTACTGCCTATAAGCCCTATCTCTCTTGTTTGTAACTGACTATTAATGTTTGCTTTTTATTGCTGATGCAGAAATGTGGTGTGGCTGTTTGGAAAATCTTCCAGACCCTATACATTTGTGATTATCCAGCTTGCATTACTTACTGTATAACTTTGTTCTTCTGTATTAACTTATGCAAATGTCTGGCTTATAGGTGTACTCATACTATGGATGCTGTTTTTTTTAGCACCACCTAGCGGCCACCCTGTACATAATTAGTACTATATCCTTGCCTTTTTATTCATTCACTGTTAGTATCTATGTTATTGTGTACACCACTCCCCCATTAAACCTCACTATTTTTTGCATTTGTAAATTTGGTTGTTTGTCTCCTCATTTTAAGAATATCTTGCCAAAGCCTCCCACAGTCCAGACTCCAGGCAATAAAGCTCCAGTATTGCAAACTGGGCCCCTCGAACCACACACCTGCTTTAGTCTAGGGGGTCAGATCCAGATAATATGACACAATGCTTTGCAGATGCTGTCTATGGGTTTTTTTCTAAGGAGTTGTCTTGGCACTGTATGCCCAAAATCACTGATTATCCACTTGAGAACCCCGATACCTGCATCCTGCAAGCAAGGGTGTACATAACTTTCATGTGGCCTCAAAGCAGTGCCCCATTGTGGCCCCAGTACCTACCCTTCATGTTATGGTACCCACCATGAAAATGACATGAACATGGGCCCAAAAAATCCCCATGCTAGCTGCAATAAGGATAAATGTTGGCGAATGTCGCCAACCAGACTATTCCTTACATATCCTGAATGATCCTTTTCTACCATGCCCCTCTCCTGTGTGTGGACAAGCAGAGCACTGAGAGGGATGCAATTGTTTTTTGCTGTTGACTGATATAGAAGCTTACATTGACATCTATTCCCATTGCATCTGAAACAGTCCCCACTTGGCCCGCAGTCAAGTTCTTTTAATGATGTCTGCCACCCAGGGGCCTGTTGCTGCCTCATATGACCCCTGACCAGGAGAGAGAGGGCCAAAGACCACGTGTGTGTGGCAGGAATTGTTGTGCCAATAGCTTCCAGATATGTAATAGTTTCATTGTGTAATTTTCTTCAGACAAGCCAAGCTGCAGTGATCCCTGTTAGTTGCACTAGGGCATGCTGGGACAGGCAGCAATGTCCCTTTTAGGGTTCTGGGTGCGAATGTTTAGCTTCTGAATCTAATTCAAGGCTGTATAATGCCACAAAGCCACTTGGCCACTTCACCCTTTTTTTGGATCAGGCAAGAACCAGCTAATTTGTAAGATGGCAAGACTTAGCCCATCAGATTCAGACCTCTATTCAGATACAGTACTGTACAAGATTCAATGAGGATGTCATTACATGTTCAAGGCATTAAATCACTTGACAAAGTAACATAGTAACATAGTAACATAGTATGTAAGGCTGAATAAAGACTTTAGTCCATCCAGTTCAGCCTGTTTAACTCCTTCCAGTGGTCTAGTAGCCATAGCTGGAAATGTTATTACATGCCAGGAAGGCATCAAGGTCTCTTTGGACATTTTTACTGTATCCATCATTACTACCTCCTCTGGCAGCGAGTTCCATAGTCTCACTGCTCTTACAGAGAAGAATCCCCTCCTATGTCGGTGGAGAAAGCACCTTTCCTCTAACCTTAGTGGACGCCCCCGGGTTATGGTTACACTCCGGGGTATAAATAGATTGTGGGACAGATCCTTGTATTGACCCCCAATATATTTATACATAGTTATTAGATCACCCCTCAATCGTCTTTTTTCTAGACTAAATAAGCCTAACTTGGACAATCTTTCCGGGTACTCTAGGCCCCGCACTCCTATTATTAACTTTGTTGCCCTTCTTTGAACGCGCTCCAGTTCTGATATGTCCTTCTTAAGCACAGGTGCCCAGAACTGTACACAGTATTCCATATGGGGTCTGACCAGTGACTTGTACAGGGGTAAAATGATGCTCTGGTCATGAGCACCTATGCCCCTCCTGATGCACCCCATGATCCTATTTGCCTTGGCAGCAGCTGCCTGGCATTGATTACTACAGTTGAGCTTATTGTCAGCTAAAAGCCCTAGGTCCTTTTCCATTGTTTCTCCTCATTTCTCCTTCCCAACCTTACATTTATCTGTGTTAAACTTCATTTGCCATTTAACTGCCCATGCTTCCAATTTATCTAAATCTGTTTGTAGCTGCCTGTTGTTCTGTTTTGTTTTAAATACTTTACTCAGCTTAGTATCATCTGCAAGGATTGAGACTTTTCTGTTTAATCCATACCCAATGTCATTTATATATATATTGAAGAGAATTGGTCCCAGAACTGACCCTTGTGGTACTCCACTAGTAACAGTGACCCAATCTGAGTGTGTACCATTGATAACCACCCTCTGCTTCTGATCATTAAGCCAATTTCCCACCCATCTGCACACGTTTTCCCCCAGTCCAAGCATTCTCATCTTTTGTACCAGCCTTTTATGTGGCACAGTATCAAATGCTTTAGAAAAGTCAAGATATATGATATCCAATGACTCCCCCGATCCAATCTTGAACTTACCTCCTCATAAAAGCTGATTAGGTTTGTCTGGCAGGAGCGATTCCTCATAAATCCATGCTGATATGGAGTAATATGGTCATTTTCCCCAAGGTGCTCCAGGATAGTATCCCTTGCAAAGAAAGTATGCAATTAGATTTATGACCATATTTAAAACTCAAGAAGGGTCTAAAAGTTGATGTGTCTTTGACTGGGGATCAGAATGGGAAGCTGTAAAATCTGCCCCTGTCTCTAGCACACTTGATTAATATTATCTGATCTGCAATCTTTAATGGAGGGTTCAATTTGATTATTTCCAAATCAGGAGAATTTATCCAATGTATACTCTAAAAATAACAATAGGAAGCCAATATAGGGACTGGGATTTTGGGGTGGGATTTTGATGTGGGCATAACACATGCTGCTCCTACTACTTACAATGTAAAACTTTATACTTTAATAACCCCATTTTAAAGGGAAACCCTTATTTATTGTTTTTAAACAGTTTACTTGATGTAGTGAAATACAATGAATTTGCTAAGCAAACTGCTGCTGACTCATCAAGTAAATGCTTGAAATCAAATTGTATTTGAATTTCTTGGTATACAGTCTTAATTGGCCAATTAAATCTCATAATATTGTGTTGCAATTTTCAGTGAACTAGATACTTTTTCTTAAGTACCTCTACCTCTTGAATTTATATTTAGCTAAGCATGTTGGAGTGGATAGAGCCCCCTAAACGAGAACGGAAAGCCAATTATGCAGTGGATGCGTATTTCAGAGATGCCTTACGTGTCAGTGAACCAAGAGCTCCGAAGGTAAAATTATGAACCGTATTACATCAAAGCTAGGCAAAACTCAGTTTATGCTATTTACAAATGAATTAGAAGTCAAATAAAATTCTGATAACACGTTTAGAACAATCTGCATTTTGTACATATATAGAATACTTATTCTAAGTGTGCCATACACTCCACTTTGGTCTTCATGACATCTGCGTAATCTCCAGTAGAGGGCGAACTTCTGCGGTCCATATATACCTGGGACCTCCCACCAATTTCCCAGTTCCTTCTCTGCAGGGAAGGCGATAAGACAGAAGATGAAGACTTCTTTACTTACAGGTAAGCCGGGCTCGCGCTCGGCCATCTATTGTCCCTATTACTGCCAGGACCCTTCCAAATTGTCCCTATATTGAGCCTCCCAGCTTAGGCTGCGGGTCCTGGTGAAGGTAGGAGCACCCTATGGGTGCAGCAGGAGCTCTGCTCCACCGTGAGACCTCACTATTGGGTAGGCGGTTATCCAGGTTTCTTGGTGATCCTGGTGTGGGATGCCCCGTCCCTATTGGCTTATGGCCAGGGTTTCCCCCCTTCCGGGTCCCTTATTCCCCTCCGGGGGAGGGCGGGGGTTGCCTGGCATGGCCGTTAATTCCCAACTAATTTCCCTGTGTGTGTTGGGTGTTTTTACTCTGTGTGTGTGTGTGACATACAGGGAGTGCTTTCACTGGCATGACAGGGCTGTGGCAGCCTGGGGGAGCTGCTCCCCCTCAGGCTGCGTTCGGGAAGGGGCGGGCCGGGCTCTCGGTGCGACCGCGGTAGCCCCGCCCCCTTCTTTGGCGTGATTTCTGTGCTCGTTTCTAGGGATCCGCGTTGCTGGGAGGGGGGCGTGGCCTCGGCAAGTGCACGTTCTACGCTGGCCCGCCCTCCCCCTGCTCTCCCTCCTCAGGAATGAGGCTTCGTGGGGGGCCATCTCTATCACGATCGGTGTGGTAAGGGCCCGATGGCCACTTCCTTAGCTTGTGTGTGGGGGCTCCTCTCTAGCGGGGGCCCCCACTGGTCGCGACCATGTGTGTGTGTGTGTGTTTTTTCACAATGTCTGGCTGGGATACAGTTAATATGTTTATATATATATATATATATATATATATATATATATATATATATATATAGTGTGACTGCTGTGGTCTTATATACTGTATGGTTATTGCCATCTTTGCTCAGCACTGCATTTATGTTGCCTGTTTTGTGTGTTACAGATTGCCCTGTATATGTGCATATTAAGGGGTCACTCCTGGTCCTGGGGTCCCTAGTGTAAAATTGTCCACCTAAAATCTTCTCCGGGACTTTTAAGGGGCATCCCGGGTTGCTTATGCATAAATTCCCTGCGGTCTTGCGACTGACCGCAAACATTCACCATATGGAGGCTCCGCAGGATACTGGGCTCGGGATCCCTCTGGGACAATCGGGGGCCGTGTGTGGGGTGTGGGGTATCCCTTACGGGGGAGAATGCGCTGATCTGTATACTATGCCCACAAAAGGCCATAACACGGCAGTCTGGTACCCAGCCTTCTGGGTCGGCTCCTCCCGCTTCATCGCCTTCCCCTCCCCACCTTATCCGTACCCCAAGTGACATTGGTACCAGTGGGGAGTTCTGATGTTTGGGCTAGGTTGGCCAGCATCGAGAAATGTATTGCTAGCACTGTGGGCGATTCCGCTGATTTGTCAGATTATTCCCCATTAGAGGAGGGGGAATTGTATCAGGAAAAAGAGGCTGACTATGTTCAGTCTGGGAATGCCAATGTCGGGCAGGCGCTGGGGGATGCTGTAGATGCGGTTAAGCGCTGGTCGTCTCCTCCCGAGGTCGACGCGCCGGTTTTAGGTTTGACCAACTCTTCTGTGCTGAACCCCCCTGACGCTACTTCCCTTAAGGATGCCGAGGATAAGCGCCTTGATCAGATGGCGTGCCATGCATTTGCCAACGTGGGCTCGGCCCTGCGGCCTGTTAGTGCATCTGCCCTGGTGTTGCTTGCTACTAGGTCTCTTATCAGGGACTGGCTAAATAACGCTCAGTTTGATCCAGCTGGCGCTGAGTTCGCTATCCTTAAGAAATGCGAATTGTTCATGGGTTTTGTCATGGCTGCGATGGAAGATTCTATTGTCGTGTGTAGTAGGACTTCAGCCTTACTGGTGGCTATGCGCAGATTGGTCTCCGCCAGTGGACAGCGGACGTTGGGGCCAAGAAGTCGCTCCCAGCTCTTCCCTTCTTGGGTTCGCGGCTGTTTGGAGATAAATTGGATGCTGTTGCTAAAGGAGGTAAGTTGCCTCAGCGGAGGAAACAGCGCCGTCCCTTTCAGGGGGCGGGCTCGTTCACTCCTTCCTTTCGAGGGGCCAGAGCAGTCAGGGGTTTGGCCTTCTGGGGTGTCAGGGGCTCGTCCTGGAACAGAGGCAGAGGTCGGGCTTGTACCGCACCTGCCTGGGGTTCCAAGCCCAAGCCGGTCGTTAAACTGGCTCAGCAATGAAGGGGCGCCCTCACCCGCAAGGGTGGGGGGACGGCTGCGGCTCTTCTTCCAGGTCTGGGCCCGGGAGGTCACAGACAATTGGATCTTGGAAGTGGTCTCCTCCGAGTACAAACTGGAGTTCGAGTACTGGCCGCCTCCAAGATTCCTGAGGTCTCGGGTGCCCTCGGACCCTCAGGCTGCATGGGGGCTCCTGTTAGCAGTAAGAAACCTTCTGGACATGGGGGTTATATGCCCGGTGCTTCTGTCGGAGAGAAGCAGGGGTTACTACTCCCACCTTTTCACTGTTCCCAAAAAGGAGGGTTCCGTGAGACCCATTTTAGATCTCAAGGTTCTCAACAGGTTTATCAGAGCCAAAAAGTTCCGCATGGAGACTCTGCGCTCGGCTATCAATTCCCTTCGCCAAGGGGATTTTATGGCATCCATAAACATCAAGGATGCGTATCTGCATGTTCCGATTTTTCAGGCACATCAGAGATTCCTCCGGTTTGCGGTGGAGGATCAACATTATCAGTTTGTAGCTCTTCCCTTAGGTCTGACCTCGGCGCCGAGGGTCTTCACCAAGGTCTTGGCGGGCATAATGGCTCTGCTCAGATCTCAAGGCATTCGCATTGTGCCTTATCTGGACGATCTGTTGATATCAGCTTCTTCCCTCCATCAGGCGGAGCTGGACACCCACCAGGTGGTGTCGACCCTGGAGAGGTTCGGGGGGGTGATCAACCGCACCAAGTCTTCTCTCTCCCCGTCTCGTGTGATTTCATTTCTGGGCATGAATCTGGATACCATTCGGGCCAGAGTGTTTCTGCCCCAGACCAAGGTGCAGGGGATTCTGGGCCTGATCCGTCTTCTTCTGGCCAGTCCTTGTCCCTCTATCCGACAGGGGATGAAACTGGTGGGTTTGATGGTATCCTCCTTTGAGGCGGTACCGTTTGCACAGTTTCACATGAGATCTCTTCAACTTCACCTATTGACGTATTGGGACAGGTGCCCACAGTCATTGGATCAACCTTTCAGGATGTCTCCCAGGGTTCGGCAGTCCTTTCGGTGGTGGCTGGACTCGAGCAATCTGGTGAAGGGCAGACCATTCTGGTCCCTTGTTGGGAGACGGTTACCACGGATGCCAGCCTGTCGGGCTGGGGAGGTCATTGGAAGAGTCATCAGTTCAGCGGGGTGTGGGGTCCCCAGGAGGCTCACACCCCCATCAATGTCTTGGAGCTCAGAGCCATTCGACTGGTTCTGGCTCAGCTGACCCCACATTTACAGGGTCTTCCGGTTCAGGTTCGTTCGGACAACCGAACGGCAGTAGCTTACATAAATCACCAAGGAGGGACTCGCAGCAGGAGTGCCCTCAGGGAAGTCTCTCTGATCCTGCACTGGGCAGAGAGCAATGTTCCTTGCCTTTCGGCAGTCTTCATTCCGGGAGTGGAGAACACGGAGGCGGATTCCCTGAGCAGGGCGCCACGGAGAGTGGTCTCTCAACCCCGAGGTTTTTCTGGATCTTTGCCGCAAGTGGGGGACTCCGGAGGTGGATCTCTTTGCCTCGAGGCACAATCACAAACTTACGCCCTTTGTGTCTCTTTCTCAGGATCCTCTGTCTCTGGCAGTGGATGCCTTGTCACTGGCTTGGAAGGAGTTGGGTTTTCTGTACCTGTTTCCACCCGTCTCCATGCTGGGCAAGGTAGTTCGCAAACTGGTTCTAGAAGGGACACCTGCGATTCTGGTGGCTCCAAGGTGGCCAAGAAGGGTTTGGTACGCAGATGTCGTAAGGATGCCCGTAGACCAGTACCAGCTTCCCTTGTTGCCGGACCTGCTATCTCAGGGTCATCTACTTTGCCCTAATTTACAAACGCTGGCTTTGATGGCTTGGCTGCTGAAAACTTCATCTTGAAAGAGGAAGGTTTGTCTGAGGCTGTTGTTCAGACCCTGATTAGGGCTAGGAAGCGGTCCTCTTCTGGCATTTACATATATTGATTGGTGTGAGGCTAGGGCCTTGCCTTGCAGGGTTTTTTCTATACCCAGGATTTTGGAGTTTCTTTAGCATAATCTGGATCTTGGGTTCCAGCTTAGTACTTTGAAAGGACAGGTTTCTGCTCTGTCGGTTTTCTTCCAGAGGTCTTTTGCTTTACACCCGCTGGTTAAGACCTTTTTCCAAGGGGTCACGCACGTGCGGCTCCCTCGGAAGGCTGTTGTTCCTGTTTGGGATTTGAATTTGGTTCTTTTGGCTCTGCAGGGTCCTCCTTTTGAGCCGCTACAGGATATTGCTCTTTCGGTTCTCACTCAGAAGGTTGCTTTCTTGGTGGCTATTACTTCGGTTCGGCGGGTCTCTGAGTTGGCGGCCCTGTCGATTCAGGCCCCTTACTTTGAGAGACACCAGGATAAGGTGGTTTTTCGTTTTAAGCCGGATTTCCTTCCTCAATCAGGATATTGTTCTCTCTTCCTTGTGTCCTAAGCCTAACAATGACAAGGAGAGGGTTCTGCTGAATTTGGATGTTGATCGCTGTGTGAAGTACTATTTGGTGACTACTTCTTCCTTCCGCAAGACGGACGCTTTTTTCGTGGTGCCCTACGGGCCCAGGAAAGGGTTGGCGCCTGCTAAGTCTACGATTAGCAAATGGATTCGTCAGGCTATCGTTAGGGCCTATTCTGCTAAGGGGAAGTCTCCCCCTTTTAGGGTCACTGTGCACTCTACTCGTGCTGTTGGTGCATCCTGGGCTTTTCAGCACCAGGCTTCTGTTGAACAAGTTTGTAAGGCTGCTACTTGGTCTTCCGTTCATACTTTTTCCAAGTTTTACAAGGTTGATGTGCGGGCTTCAGCGGATGCTGTTTTGGGCCGCAAAGTTCTGCAAGCTGCAGTGGTTTGAGTTGGTACATTCTTTAATGTTTCTGGTTCCCACCCATGACGGACACTTTTCAGGTATTCTGGGTCTTTTATATGGGGAACCATTGGTTTTGATTTTTAAGGTTATTTTTGGTTCTTCCTGGTCCCTTTACTGCTTTTATACACTGGGGAATTGGTGGGAGGTCCCAGGTATATATGGACCGGGAGGGGCTTTCTTTTTTTGCATATTCATCTCTGCAGAAGTTCGCCCTCTACTGGAGATTACCCAGATGTCATGAAGACCGAAGTGGAGTGTATGGCACACTCATAATACCCATTTTAAAGATGAGTACTCACAAAACGGTATTTTTACAGCTTTTGGTTACTATTGGGATTTTCCAACTCTTGTTGATTTCCTAAATGATCTAAAAAAAATCTCTCAAGACAGCTTGGTTATTGGGCTTGAAGTAGAACTACATTCAAAGCTCTTAAAGGCTTTGTTGACCACCTCCTCAGTAGCAAGTCATCTTGCTTTTTAGAATCTTTAGAAAAGCTTTTGAATCTTCTGATCCAGTATGTTCAAGGCATTTGTTGGCTCTCAAAGCTTGTTTTGACCCAAATATCTGTACTTCTTCAATAGGATGCACCAGTTTGATTCTTGACGCATCCAATTGGTGGAATACTGGGCTAGGAGAAGATTGCTCTTTTGCTGAGGTTCTGGATTTTACCATCTGGTATTAGGTCTGCATTAGGTTTTGACTAGCATTTTCCATTATTTCATTTGATCCAAACATTTCAATGTTACAGGTATATGCTGCCTTCAGTTAATCACCAATATTTTTCAGAGATCACTGTTGGTCCAGAAGTGTACAGTCTAAAATCTAAAAGCCCTGCCTTTAGACACTCCTGTCCAGCAAAAAGACTAAAGATCCTGTGCAGAGTAGTCATGTTACTTTGCCGATGATAAGGTTAGGTTATATGATTATATAAAGTAGACCAAAACCTGACCTAGAATCTATAGGTAGGTAGGGAGGTAAATCTATAAGGTAGTGAAAATAGCCAGCCATCCCAAATCAGGATAGTGAAATCCCACCGGTGACCCGTTATACATACTTCGCAGGTAATCCCACAGGGCTTATGCAGCAGGAAGTAGCATCTTCTGCATCTCTCTACGACTGTGTGTGTGTGATGCAGGGGATGCTGATTTAGAAAAGCAACTAGTTCTAATTCAGCTTCTTTAGCTGTTCATATATATTGCATGGCCAAAGCTGATTTGACGATAGCTGTGCATGTGCTATGGGTCACCAGCAGGGTTTTACACAGCAGGGCAGCCCAGATCAAGATGCCCCGGGGTTACAGGCCAAAATCAGGATAGTCATCCGCTTTAAGCTATTAAAGCCAGCATTCGTGTAACAAGCAAATAGCACATATTGTTATAGGGCTAGAATAAACCTGAAGCATACTGGTAACAAATTCGCTTTAACTGGGTTGACTTCTAAATAAAAGTTAGACTGCTTTTGTGGGTCACTGAGTTTGTGCCTGTTTTAAAGGCCAGATTATGTGGCAGTTGTACTGTAAAGCTCCATTTTCACTAATTGCAACAGAAGATCAAAGTATGACGTCTACCTTCTTTACTCTTCTTATATTTTCTGGTACAAAATAGCTGCTCATTAAAAACAAATCTTCTGTGCGAACTAAGAAGGACAAGGTTATTGAGGTTCATGGATTTATTTGTTTTCATCTCTAAAGCTTTTGCAAATTATTAAAATATGTTTCCTTTCATTAAGGCTCCTCGGCCCCCAAAGCAACCAAATATCCAGGACTTTCAGTTTTTCCCACCGAGACTCTTTGAGCTGCTGGAGAAAGAAATTCTTAATTACAGAAAAACAATTGGCTATAAGGTAATTTGAAATATTATTTCAAGCACCTGTTCTGCCCAGTGCTCCAGTGCCAGGGGCTTGGTAGCAGCTGCCCTCCTGCCACTGTACAACCCTGATGTACAGTATACAATCATTTAAACCTAAAAAGCTCCTCAATGGCAAAAAATCCTCTCTATCGTTTCTCTCATTTGCTTACCCCTTGTAACCACAGTTATACAAATAAAAATAAGCACCAGACATATTACAGTATTTGTCTTTTCTCTTGCTGGAAGCCCCTCTCTGCATTTATGTTGGCAAATGCCATTGTGCTACAGAGATCATTATCAATTAAAAGTAGTGGGTGGCTCTGTGCATTGGGTAAAGAAGGGGAATTTAAATAGGATATAAGAGAATAAAGGGTAAAGTATCTAAGTAGGGGCCACCCTAGGAGAGATTTGCGGCATTCCCCTAACTCAGGCAGCCATTCCATTTCAAGGTGCCGTTGGGAGGAGTCCTGAAAGGGATAGTTAACAGATGATATGTAGCCCCAGTACAGACAATGGAGGGGCTGGGCCTCAATACAGACTATGAAGGGTCTGGGCTCCCGTACAGAAAAAGGAGGGTCTGTGCTCCAGTACAGACAAAGGAGGTTCTGGGCCCCCATTCACACAACAGAGGATCTGGACCCCAGTACATAGAATGAAGGTCTGGGCCCCACTAGAGACAATTGTGGGTCTGGGCCCCAGTACAAACAATGGAATGTCTGAGCGCCAATGCAGATAACATAGTACATATAATGGAGGTCCTGGGCCCCAGTTCAAACATCATATTACAGACAATGGAAGGCATGGGCCCCAGTACAGACTATAAAGGACACAGGCTGCAGTACTGACAATTGGATACAGACCTAGCCAAGTAAAGACTATGAAGGATAGATGCCCAGTACAGCACAGAACAGGACACAGGTTCACTCAGGGATGGAGGTGCAGTGATTCAGACCAGAGGCGGGGATAGACACATACAATTGAAGGGAAGACAGAGAAGGTACTCACAAAAACCTGAGAGAGGGCTGGGAGCATGAGGACCCCAAGGAAAACCATACCAATGTGTCAGACACACAAACACAAGCAATAAAACTGCAGATGGCACATCAACTTCAGACCTTACAGCAGGAAATCATAAATACACAGTATACCAGGATAGATGAAGATCGCTGTGTACCAAGTCACACAGAAATCACTGATAATCAAACTCCTTTTAAATGTTGTTTGTTGTATTGTTGCATGTAAGTGCATGTACCAGATGTCCTGGGAGCAGGCTGCCTGCCAAATGGATTTCAGGCTTCCTTATGAATTATGGTACACAAATAGTGCCAAAGCAGGCTGCAAGCTGAAATGGGATCCAGGCTTCCGCATGGATGTATACCTGTGGAAACTAGGAAGGCTAACTGACACAAGCTTTCCAAATTGGGATGTCCATCTGCTTGAATCCTCCCACATCCAGCGGTCGTGCCAGCTGCATCCAAGCATTCACCATTCCGTCAATGACCAATAGAGCTTGCTGGATGGGGGCGCATGCACTGTTCATAATGTCACACCCACCCTCCAGCCAATGCCATTGGTTGCCAGTGGCTACATGGGACCCATTCGTAATAATGGTGCATGGACCAGGTGAGTATCTCTGTCTGATTTTCAACTTTCTAGGGGTACTAAAATGCGGTTGCCCAAGGGAAAGAAGGGAACGGACATAAGATACAACGTCTTTTACACTGAAATATTTAACAAGCTTCAATGTGCAGGGTTTATGTCATTTTGGCCATGTATTGCATACAATACTTTTAAAAATAGTGAGTCTGATTAAAAACCAAATGGGTACTAAACAAAAGGCTTGGTGCTGAGAGTCAGCAAATATCCGCTAACATTTCAGAAATATCTTTTATGAGTTTAGAAACTTTTTTTAAGGACCTTTAATGAATCTATCCTAATGCTGATATGATGGGTCAGCTCTGGTCATATTCCGAATGATGAACCATAGTAAATTGTGTTGCAACCATCTCACTTTATATAAAGCTATAAAGTGCAATACGTTACAGTAGTGAAGCTAAAACAATGAAGACCCTGCCATAATATATTTTTTATGTACTTTTTTTAAAGCAATTTTATTTATTAAATATACCTTTTACTATGTGAGAACAGGGAGAGCTTTGTAAATATTCTATCAATTAGGTTTTACCTTCCAAATGGAACTGCACATTCATTGGCAGCATTGTAAGAGACATTTATATATACATCCTTTATAACATTTTTATCTGCCAGTTCCCTCTGGAAGGAACACATTTAATAAAGACAACAAATCTCACAGAAGGCATCATACAAGAGATTATTCCACAATAGTAAATCTGATATTGTTCTATGGAATACTTATAAAAGCAATATGATCTGAGATAAAAGCGCAGGTGAGGATTCTCACTTTGTAATAATGCTGCTAGTTTCTAAGCTATAACTGTTTCATTGACATTTGTTCTTCCCTTCTGTATTGCTGCTTATCTGCATTGTGTTAGAATTGAAATGAAGATTGTTGTTTTATGTGCTTTATAGCAGCCGTTAGAATGATTCCGACAATAGCATGAATAGTTCTTAATAAACAATAAACTTTCTGCACAATGCAGTAAACAGAGCAAACGTAAATTAAAGAGCAATTAGGGGGCCAAAAAAATCACCTTATCTGCCCCTGAGAGCTGCTCCACCTGTGTGGTGGCTCTGTACACTTTACTCTTTAGTTGGGCTCTAGGTGGCCACCGCTCTGTGCTTCTTTCAAACAGGAAAAAAAAACAGATTATCTTCTGCCTCAGGTATCCAGGTTTGGGCATCTGTATCACCCCAAAATCACAGTAAACTTTCCATCGATCCCACAGCACATGCCAAGGGCACTGCCCAATCATTGACGCGTGTTCCTCAGAGTGGCAAACAAAGCTGAAAGGAGTGTGCACCACTGGCCACACCACTGCTCCTCTGGGTACCGGCCCCAGCCATTCAGGAATGACAGGCACTTGTATGCGTCTCGCATAGAGGTATAGCAGGATGTGGCCTGTGCTGTGGGGACACCCAGTGAAGTGATTTTATGAGCAATTGGCCAACAAAGGAGGACAACGCCTGCCCTATATTCTTCTAGAATCTAGGTCACTGGTTGCTCCACTGTAAGGTCATAGTGTTTGATCCCTCACTATACTAAATAAATCAAACAAGCATAGAATTCATGATTTGGTTTGAGTCTCATGTATTGACTCACCATGGGTCCGGGGACTGGTCAATCAATCCATCTACCAGTTTGTCTTCAAGCTCTGCTACATAATGGCCACTGACAACTGAGCCCCACAGGCTCCCCACAACTAGCTGCCCCCCTGATTCTTTCCAAGACTAATCTATCTGGGGAGTGGCTACTGGGTGCGGTCCCCAAGCTCTTGTTGGTAGCCAGAGTTCCTACAATGGAAAGGGCAAGTGCTGGTGGGATTTGGTTAGGCACATGATTTTAACAATGAGGTAAGGTTATTGTTTAGTATTTGGAAATTACAGCATCGTATGGGCCGTGCAAACAAATGAGCATAGCCCATAAGTTTCTGTTGCTTCCAAACATTAAAATACACCCTTACCACATTGAAAAAACGATGCCCCATCACAGATGCAAATTATTTTTTTTGGGGGGGGGGGATTTTGAATTTTTTGTGTTCTTGTGTCAAAAACTTAATTAAGGTTGCAATTTACACCCAGAATTAAACTTGCATCATCAAATAATTAGGATGACCCCCGCATCTACTTACTCTGCAATATCTCTGACTTTATCCAAAACTAAAAGTGCAGGTGATTATTCTAATTTTGTAATAATACTGCTAGCAATGCTCTAGGCATTAACCATTTTACTGACATTGTTCTTTTTTCTGTATTGCTGCTTATCCGTATTGGATTAAAATGAAATTGTAGAATTAAAAAAAGACTGCTGTTTTATGTGCTGTGTAGCAGAAACTGGAATCATTTCATCTATAAAGAACCATAAACTGAAAATGCAGTAAACAGAAGAAACATAAATTGACTTATTTAGTGTGACCGGATTGTCCTTCCACAGCAGCAATTGTGTAATGAGGGAGGGTGTGGTCTAAGGAGATCGAGATCCTATATCAAGCTATGCATATTGATTAGGCAGCTCATTTTTCTTAGCCAAAATGGGACAAAAAAGATTTTTAACTGGCTCTTAAAAATTGTTAAAAGTCATTCAGAGGGATGCAGCATTCCTGAAATTGCTAAGAGATTAAGGTATGCTTTAAGAACTATCAAGCATTTTGTTGCAAGAAAATGTTATCCTCCAGTGCTGCCATATTCCAGAACTGCAACAACCCTGGAGTATCCAGAAGCACAATGTGTTCAGTGGCCAGAGACATGGCCAAGGAAAAACTTGAAACCAGACCACCACTGATCAAGACATCAATGTTTAAACGCCAAGACTGGGCCAATAACTTTGAATACTGATTTTTTAAAAGATTGATGAGATGAGAGTGACTTTTGATTGGCCAGATGGTTGGGTCTGTGGCTGGATATGTATTTGGCACAGAGCTCTACTTCGACTCAGATGTTAGCATAGTGGATGTGGGGTACTGCTATGGGCTAGTGTTATTTTCATGTTCAATATGGGCTCAAAATCGCACCGGTAAAAATGCCCCATCACAGGGGTAGGTGATTTTTGGGGAAAATATTAAAACAAAAAGGTCCAAGTTAAAAAGCTTACTCAGATTTAAATTTCCATTCACACCTGAAAACACCCCCAATGGTAAGCTTGCCTCACCAGATCTTTGGCATTACCCTGTATGACACAATGTCATTAATTTACGTTTTCCTTTAAATGACTTATTATTATTTTGCATTATATGATCTACCTTTTTATTTTGATCCATAGTACTTTTGAGGGTAAAAATTACACCAGAAGGCTATGGAACATTTCACTGGGTTTTGGTCCACTTCCGTGGGGCACCCCGATCGGGGGTGCCCCGCTGTGTGAAACCCCCCAGAAAGCCCCAAAACACTCACCTCACCCCGCTCCTACGGCGCATGCTCCGGACAAGAAGAGCGCGGCCGCCGCCACCTTTCGCGCTTCCCTCTAACAGGGAGCGCACCCGCGCCGGCTTTTCACAAACGGCCAGCGTGGGTGAGCGCCCTGCTAGAGGGAAGCGCGAGAGGCGGCGGTGGCCCGCACATGCGCCGTTGGAACGAGGAAAAGGTAGGATTTTTGGGAGTCCTGGGGGGTTTCACACAGCGGGGCACCCCCGATCGGGGTGCCCCACGGGCAGGAAGCTGTTCGGCCCCGGAATCTTATAGATTCCCGGGCCGATCAGCAGTGGGTGTTGGTCCACTTTAAACGCTTTATTGGTAGTATTCTGCTAGTTGGAAGCTAGTTGGAGACATTTGGTCTCTTTGTATTGCAGGATACTAATACATCAACACATGATTGGTTATTTCCTGCACTACAGTTATATTTTATGGTTAGCATGCACCTGTTTAATGATTGCAGGGCTGTAAAAAGGGATTTGTTGTCACTCTCCTAAAATGTTCCTACTCGCTAATCTAAGCTTATTAAAAACGGTGCCCTGTTATTTTCCCCGTTAGAACCACTGTACTTTTAAAAATTCCTCAAACCTTTTATCAGCTTTCCCATGCACCATTTTATATTGTGTGTTACAAAGTAAGATTGATATGAGTGTGAATACCTAATAACAGCTCTGCACCACAGCATATTCTCATCTGAACCTTTGATTTCAGGTCCCAAGGAATTCAGATCTCCCAAATGCATCTCAGGTACAAAAGGAAGAACAGAGTAAGATTGATGAGTCCGAGCCACTTAGCCCTGCAGAGTCAGAAGAGAAGGAGACACTATTAACCCAGGTATATGGAAAATATTTCCACTGCTGTCACAGTAGCAGATCATGTTGTCAGCTTGTGTGGGCAGTTGAGTAATGGCGCACCACAAAATACAAAAGAGACTGCGACAAAATGGATGTTGCTCTTGATGTTCAGAGAGTAAAGCACAATGCAGTATTTTAGAAATCTTCATGTTACTGAGAAGTCTGGCACAAGCACTTGTGATAATTTCTCATTTCATAACTACAGAACTACCTACCATCTTACTTGCTGCACTTCTCATTAGCTGCCATATTCTTTGATCTATCTATCCAACTGCAGCTATTATCCTTTCACTTGTTGCTGCTCTCCAATTCCGGTTATTATCAGAGATGCCATTTCTCTCTGCCGGGCTGTCGTCTTCTCTATGTTTTGCTTTCTGCTATCGCTTCTCCCTGCTACTGGGTATCAATTTTGATTCTTCTTTCCAGCACTGGATGCCATTTTTCTTCTTCTGTCTGCTGGACTGTCATCATCAGTGCTTGGCATCTCTTAGCTCCTGATCATTTGACCTTCATACATAAGTGTATTTACCACTAGTTACTGCAAGTTCAGTGCTATGGGTGGCCGATTAGGGGAAGGAGCAGTGTGATAAAGCTGAGAATGATTACCATTGGCAGACGTGACCAGGCTTCCACTGCCTGAGAATGAAGACCGGCACCCAAGACCCTCCATCTAATTAAAGAGAAGCTTCAGTCAAAGACGACTTGAGGTTCACTTCATTTACCAGCATGGAGCAGCCTATTTCTCAGTGCCCCACTGTGTATACCCTGATGCCGTCTGAGAACCATCAATTCATTACTTATCACTTCTTGTGACCATGTGACTGCCACCAAGCTACTGGGTTGACCCAGCAGGTGTAAGCCCCCTGAGGGTTGCTGGTGTTCAAGTGAACAGCAGCTATGGGAGTAAAAATGGTAAGCATTGAGCTTTGGTGGGGTTGTGTTGTGTGGCATCCTAAACAGGAATGCCCTGGGGCTGGTGCTGTTAGATGGAGGGAACTGGCCAGTTTTGGTCCTATTTAACATTATGCAGAGCCAAGCTAAACTCTGAGATCTAGCAGAACCAATTCATGCCCCCCCCCCCCAAAACCACACAAGCTCAGCTTCAAAGAGTAACTTCAGCCAGACATGGTTGGGTCTGCAGATCTGGGAATGAGAAAAAAAACCCATGATAGTGAGAAATGTTTTGTCATTCTACAATCCCCTCTCACCCCATGTGTGCTGCGGTGAGGGGACAGGGAAGGAAATGGGCTTTGGCTGCTTCAACCTCCCCTCATACACCTGAGGGGGTTGTATTTTATTTAGACCAATTGATATGCTCGTCTGAATAGGTGGGTTTTGAGGGCACCCTTAACAGCTTGAAGGTTTGGAGAGTGGCGAATTGTATAGGAAGGGCATTCCAGAGTAATGGGCTGGCGCATGTGATGTCCTGGAGGTGGGAGGGGGGGATTAGGGTTGAGGACAGGAGGTCCTGGGCAGAGCAGAGATGGCGCCTGGGTTGGTATTTTTTGATAATAGAAGAAATGTAGGCAGGAGCCTGATTGTAGAGTGCATTGTTAGTTGAGGTTAATATTTTAAAATGAATTCTCTCAGAAAATGGCAGACAATGGAGGGACTGACACAGAGGAGCATCACTAGAGGAATGAGAGGAAAGATGAATGTAAATAAATGCATCAATCAATATACACATAGAGTATATACACAAATACATATTTACATAAATAAATAAATATAAACACATACACATAAATAAATGAAACTGTTTTTATAGGGGTGTTGGGGGCTGAATTAGGGGGGTAAGACATTGGTGATTGGCCACGCACAAAATGGGCCAGGGAAGTACTTAAAATAATCACAGAAAACTAAAAGATTAAAGAAATACACGCATAAATACATATACAATTGCTACCTCAAGGGGGACACTGCTACCCCCCCCCCCCCCCCCCCAGGATCAGTCCCTTTTAAGCACCTGTCCAGTGCAAATCATGCCTTTTCTGGCTGAAGTGGTGAAATTCAATACCTAGTATCAAAGGTCAACAAACACAAAAGCCCAACAATATCCTAGCAATAAGGGCAGCTCATAAAGCCATACCCCTGTCCACCATATTTGTGGACACAAAGACATGATTGGTGAGGAAGTGATATAAGTAATATAGAAATGCACATGAAAAAATATAAATATTATAAGTGACTGTGACCAAGATAGTGATGAAACAAATAGTAAAAAAAATGGAAATAAAAATGAATACTCTGCCTTCATGTTTTAAAGACAAGTATCAATCAAAATAAACCAGACAACAGATATTACCTGCAGGCTGGATCCAGGTCCATTGCCGCCAGGCCGATCGTGCATCTCTTCCTGTCTCGTCACTGCAAGCTGGCACTCCCCCCTCTATTCACTGCAATGGCAAGGGGCATGTGAAGACCTAACATGGCCCTTTCCATTGCAGTGAATGGAGGGACGAGTGCCAGCTTGCAGCAACAAGGTCAGGGGCGTCTCTGTGTTGGAGAGACGGCAATGGATCTAGATCCAATTGGGACAATTATGGATGTAATCCCTAATCACTAATTACTCAATCCCTAATCTACCATTTTTAAACAAAATGCTATACAGAATTGCAATACTAATATAATTCAAGTGTTTCCCAATGACAAATAATATTTTATATTATACAACATGTTGTAAACAAGTAAATATCTTCATCATATGTACTCAAAAACTCCATAATTAGATAACTAACAATATATCCCTCATGATACTACATAAGAAATCCTATACCAATCATTAATTAATAGTTAATACATTCTACTGTTACTTTCAATAATTAAAGTGCATAATATATTCATATTCTCAAGATGTGATCAATCCAAGAAGTGTTCCCTAAACCATAAGTGACCATTAATATAATTTTATATATATGAATTACATTATTAATAAATTATCATGGTAGTAAAAAATGCAATCACTAGATAAAAAGACAATGAAAGTCAATGGCAGCTTTTACTACAGTGTAGAAAGGAGTAAACAGTTCTCTACTTTTCTAAAGAGTAAAAAAGTGCCATTGACTTTCATTGTCTTTTTATCTAGTGATTCAGTAACAGTGACATTCTCAGGCTTTTTTCACGTGAATTGAATCTTTTACTACTATGAGAATTTTTTTCTACCTTTATTGAATCGAGGCCTTTATGTTAGCCAAAGCGATACAATGCTCGACCAGCAAATTAATTCTTGTTGATCAATTGATCACTCCATGGATTATCAATTATCGTATGATTGTGTTTGCTTTATTATTCCATGGAAATGGACCATTAGCTGCAAACAATGCTTGAGTTGAGTGTCGTTGTATAGTATTCTGGTGCTAAGGGGGCATCAGTGTTTTGGACATTGTATATGAATAAATGGTTATAGCTCAAGATAGTTTTCTTAGTATAAAAGAAGCTATTTTGGCGTTCTTGTTGCTTATTTTTTTTCTTTTGCCAACTTTCATTTTCCTGATCCCTTAGCACAGTGATAAAATGCCTAATGGATCATATAACCTTATCTGTGAAGCCTGTTTCTTTTCATTTGTCCATTTTCTGACAAAACCATTTGCAAATAAAACGCTAATGGTCATTAGTAACCATGAGGTTAAGGATGGCAAATCAAAATATGATTTCTGATTAGTTGCTTTAGTTTACTGTATTTCAACTTTTTAATAAACTTTCTGAAATATAAAACCCAAAGCACTTTTTTGTCCCCGGAATCTAAAATTGCCTCTGCTGATTGAAAGCAATTGCTATTTTAAATTGCTTGTTATTAAATATGCACTTCCTTTATAATTTTGCTTCAATTTCCAGATAAAGAGATCCCCCTAGTCTAACAGAACATTTACAGAAAAGTTGGTACATTATAGAAAATTGTAGTAATTGTAGTAATAATAATGACTTCTATGTTTTTTTCTGCAATGGCAGGTGATTTAGGTTTTATTTTAGAAATCAACAACTCAGAAATGCAAATTTATTCTTTGCAGTTTTAACAGGTCCAACACGTAAAGGGTAGTTCCACTTTCAATGGCATTTTTAAAAGTTTCTGTCACGGACCGGGTGGAGCGGACTCAGGTGTGGATCCGCTTTAACCGTGGGACCGATGGCGGGTACCGTGTCAGGGGAGCGGAGTCTAAGGGGCCACCGGTATTCACCAGAGCCCACCGCAAGGCAGGTTGGTCTTGTGCGGCGAGTGACTCCCAGGTCGCTACCCCCAACAGCGGCCCAGTCCCACAGTCAGCCGAGGTTCAGCGAGGTACACAAGTGGCAGGCAAAAGGCGTAGTTAGTACAGGCAGAGATCAGGGCTGGCAGCACAGGTTCGCAGTAAAGGTGAGTAGCCGAGGTCGGGGCAGGCAGCAAAGGTTCAGAATCGGGGACAGGCAGAGGTCGGTACATAGGTGAGCAATCCAAGAATGTCTGACTTTCAACAAGCATGCAGAGACCAAGATCCGGCACTGAAGGAAGGAAGTGCCTCTTTAAATAGGGGAAGAGGATGCAGGATTGGATGACCAAACACCAATCAGTGCTGTACAGGCACTTTAAATCTCAGGAATCCAGTGCGCTCGCTCTCTAGTGGACGGAGACGTGCGCGCACCTGAGCATGTGAGGAGGAAGCATGGGGGGAAGGGCGGCAGCTGGATGCAGCCATGAGGGAAGTGCTGCAAGATGGATGACGGCTGCATGCAGCCATGGAGGTAAGTGACTTGCTGTGAGACGGGCGTGCAGCGCTCGCCCTAACAGTTTCCATTATTGTGTAGTAAAATGATTTCTTTAATGTGCTAAGATTATCTGTTATTTTTTAAATGTTCTATGTGTTTGCAACTTTATTTATGAAAGAAAGCAGTTTTCTATGGCAACACTGTGTTTACCTTAGTTATGTACACCAAAGTGATGATGTTGAGCATATATATAATAGACTTCCTCATTCTAGCTTGCTAATGATCTGATTGGCTAAGCCATGGGTGTAACCCATTCTACTAAAATTCAACTGTTTGAAAAAATCACAGTCTTGTGTTCCAGTAGTAAAGGATAATAACTGGGTTCTCAACAAAATAGATAATTAGGCTGCTTAGACTTAGCCAACGCTGCTAAAGAGTTCACCTGGTATATTGGACCTGGTATTTTTTTACTCAAGGCCACAAAAAACACTTCCACTGTAGCAAAACAGAGTCCCAGGAATACGAGAATCATGGAAACAGCATGATGATGAGTAAATCATAGATCTGGGAGCACAATCCTAACACAAATGATCATTTAACATTCCAGAAGAGGAAAACAATAAAGCATCATCAACACCTGCGAAAAATGAAGTTTTCCTTTAAACATATTTACATACCTACTATACTTTTTGGAAAAGGGACAACTCAACAGACCCCCTCTGTCTGTTTCGGTTTCTCAGACAATAACATCATTTTACATTAGCAACTATTTCTCTGTTAAATTCTTACATTCTGTAAGATAAGAGGTAACTGCTGAAGCAAAATAACACTGGGTAGGTAAATTACCCGTTTATGTACTGTAACCTTAAACATTAAATATGAGAAAGGACAAATAATTACAACAGAAAATGGGGGGGGGGGATTACAAAGGGAAAAGAGCAAGACAATATTAGATGTAAGCTGGGAGGTTGGAGGGCTGGGAGGACAAGGGAACAGAACCCAAGGCTAGATGCAAGCAGGGAGGCAGGAGGACCAAGATGAAGATGAAGAATCAGGGTTGTGGATGAGCAGATTGTCTGGAGGGAAACTGTCATGTCTGATCTTAGAGATGGTGGAAAAATACTAGAGCACTGAACCTAATTTTTATACCAGCAGTTGGAGAGAGGACCTGGCAGAGCCACTTGTTTGTGAACACCAATATGGAAGTGCATAATCAGAAATGAATCAAGGGATGTAGCTTAACCCTGACCAGTGACACATGGACTAGCAAAGGCCTCACACAACATATTATGTCCAAGCTAGGGATGAGCGAACCGGTTCGGACGAACCGGAATTCGCTCCGAATTTCAGGGAAAATTCGATTCGGCACGAACCCGAATTTTTTTTGGTTCGTGCCGATCGAATTTTCCCTGAAATAAAAAAAAAAATGCCGGCATGGTGGGAGCGGGCAGGCCGGCTACGCTGTCAGCGGGCGGCGGAAGCCGGCCCGCTGACAGCGCAGCCGGCCTGCCAGCTCCCACCATGCCGGCATTTGTTTAAAGTGGACCAACACCCACGGGTGATCGGCCCGGGAATCTATAAGATTCCCGGGCCGATCACCCCCCACCCCGCGGGACATCCGAGATCGGGATGTCCCGCGGGGTGAAACCCCCCCCAAACACCCCAACTCACCTACCTTATCTTCGGCGGCGGCCGGCCGCCGCCGCCTCCCTCGCGCCCCTGTAGGCGTGCGCGCCTCCGCGCCGGCCGTCTGCGAATGGCCGGCGCGGGGGCGCGCGCGTTCAAAGTGACGCGAGGGAGGCGGCCGCCGCTTAGACGTTCAAGATCTTACCTTGTACGTCGGCGCTGGGAGCGGGGAGAGGTGAGTTGTTCGGGGGGTTCGGGGGGGTTTCACACAGCGGGGCACCCCGATCGGGGGTGCCCCACCGAAGTGGACCAAGACCCAGGATAGTCAAAATCCTGGGTGTTGGTCCACTTTAAAAAGCAAACACTTACCTGCATGGTCGGGGGGTGGAGGCCGGCGCTGCTCTCAGGTGCCCTCTGATGACGCATCCTCTGATGACAGCTGAGAGCGGCGCCGGAGCGTGGACAGCGTAGCCGGCCTGCCCGCTCCCACCATGGCGGCATTTTTGCTTAAAAAAAAAATGCCGGCATGGTGGGAGCGGGCAGGCCGGCTGCGCTGTCAGAAGGAACCCGAATTTCTTGGAGAAATTCGGCGAATCGCCCGAATCGAACTTTCAAGAAGTTCGCTCATCTCTAGTCCAAGCCCGTGGGATGCCCGCCTTCTGGTATTACTCACCTTGCCAGACGCGGTTGCCCCTAGGTCTTATATAGCACAAAGAATGCACAAGACAGATGAACCAGGGACTTGACCTGGCGATGTCGGGTGAGCTAGGGTCATACACAGAAGGACAGTCCTCACAGTACGTGGCACCAAAAGGATTAGCAAGCGCAGGGTCAGGGTCAAGCCGGGTGGTCAGAGGGTTCGCAGTACAGAGGGGGAGACGGATTTAGGGTCAGGCAGGCAGGTGGCGGTCAAGCGCAGTCGGCAATGGTACAGAACCCAGCAGCATGCTCTCACGGGCAACGACTGAATGGCAGGGAATAACTTTATAGGGCTAGGGTGCTGAAGATTGGCCTGAGTACTTTGGGCTCATTGGCCCCTGAACAACCTAAGGGCTGATAGCCCCGCTGACAATTAGGGCACTTCGCCCACGAGTAACATTAGGGCTCATTGGCCATTTTAAACTAGGCTCTGGTGGACTCGCTGTCTGCTGCGCCACTGGAGGGCATAAGACAGTCGGTGCAGCTTGAGCCAGCACTCACTGCTGACGTGGTGGTTGAGCAACGAGGATCTCGGCACGCTGTCGCTTGAGCGGATGGTTGAGGATGAGGACGCAGCCGGACAGTGACATTATGTTTAGGCTTCATGGATGTGCCTTGACAGTAAACTTTCTAGTCACTAGTCACTGTTGGGGGCTCAGATTCCCTTACATTTTTTTGGATTCACAGAAGGGTGGGGAAAATAAATGTGTATACTTCATATGCAACAATGGTGAACATCTGGAAGGTTGGAGCAGCTTTGAAGGGGGCAACAATCTCTGGAATACATCCAAGATAAAGACATAAAGGGATCTCCCAGATGTGTGTTTTTTGGGGGGATGGCTGGGAATTAGATCCTAGGACAGATATAGTCTAGTGGCGACTTTAAATCTTTTAAAGATCTTTTTTTTAGACACCTCTAGCACTTCGTGTTTATCTGGGCTGGTGATTTCATTGAGTGTTAAGGGACGAAGAATTGGTTAAACCTACATCTTATTTATATAATCTTGTTCTGAGTGTGCCTATCACAGTTAGGTTTAAGAGAAAGGGGCTTTTAGAGACAGATCATTGCCTCCATTGTACAGTTGCCCCAGATTTTCTTTAACATAATTTAAGTCCCCAGATTGCAAGCTATTGGAATGATGTACTTTTAGGTACAAGAGGATTCCAGGGCAGAGGACAGCCTCTTGTGTTCCTAGGATACTAGAACCCATGATTGCTGGGCCATGTAGAGGACTTTGATTAGGCTTCTAATGTTCTATGATTAAAAGTATACTCCACTGAACTGGAGGTATCCAGCTATATCCAACACTGTGAATAGTAGATTTAATACCTCAAAGGCTGAGCCTTTGTGGAATGCCTCCAAGTGACTAGTGACATCACTAGTAGAGAGTCACATGGGGGATTTCACAAAGCCCCTCCCCCCCGGTTGCGGGACTGACACTAACTTAGTACTAACCTGTGTTCCTCACTACAGATTCTGGTGGAGTTACTGTAATTGCCACTCCCCTATATTAGATAACAGGCACCAGACCAGGACCGAGCCGCTGACCCTAGGGACCTGCAGAGAGCATGCAGATGAAGGATGGGACCCAAGGGACACCTATACCTATTCACACGTAGTGGTGGCTACATGCCACCTGCCATTACTGATTAGTGGCATACCATCAAATTTGTCTGAGATCTTGTCAGTATCCATGAATTGGATCAAAATGGTAAGATGGGTCAAACCGGATCAAATACAGCTTCAGCCCTATACCAAACCCATCACTAGTAAACAAACTAATAAACTAGTAAAACAAAGATTCTTGAAGGTGTGAAACCCTTGCTTACAGATATCTAGTACAACAGCCAGCTCTGGGTAACCGAAGGTTAAAACAGACTTGATGATTCTGCAGGCTTGTATTATAGGTTTGTGCATATGTGCATATATGTGTAGCATGAATGTGTTGTCATTTTGTCTTCATAGTTCATTAATTTGTTGTTTCAAAACTTAAATAAAACTATTTCTACATATGCATCATCTACCAAACAATGTCACTTGTTTCACTGAGATCTTTATAGCATATGCTTGGAACACTGAAATACTTTAGCATATTAATGAACAAGACTAGAAAATGACTGCTTAATGAAGCAGTTAAATATGAGATCAGTGGATCCTCAAGGCAGAGGATAGTTGGTCCACATCTGTATGTCTTAGAAAAGATATTAACCCAATGACCTTACGTTTAAAAATGGTTCTTTAATCCATATTATTATTATGTGTTTTTATTATTATATGTTTATATGTTTTTAGGGATTTATTTATTTATTATTACCTGTTTATATGTTTTTAGGGATTTACAAATTGGAACAAGAGGGACTTTAACCAATATATTAAGGCCAATGAGAAATATGGCCGAGATGACATTGAAAACATTGCACGAGAGGTTGAAGGAAAGGCTCCAGAAGAAGTCATTGAATACTCAGGTTGCTTTTAAAGTTTATTTCAGCGTATGAAGAACAATTATAATTTGTTTTGTATGTTTTGAAATAACAACCTTCTTATTTCTAAAGAAAAATGGCTACTATGAAATGCCTCAAACCTTGTTTTCACCTTGTACTCATAAGAGATGTAATTCAGACAATTCATATTTTCCATAATGTAACATAACATGGTTTGGTAGTTTCATAAAGTATAAGAGTAAAAGTGGCCTTTGGGCAGTGCATTTGAAATACACACTCTAAATAAGTAGGAAGTAAGCAGAGCAGCATTTAGAAGAGTTGGAATAGTAGTATGAGCAAGTCCAACAAATGCTAATGTTACAAAGATTTTTAGGAACATTTTGTTTTATATGGAAAACATGATAGGCAATAGAGTACCATAGCCAGAAAACTATTTAAATGGAAGTCCATTCATATTATACTTTTTAAATGTATTGCTTAGCAAATAATGGCATGTTTATTTTCAGCTGTGTTCTGGGAACGCTGCAATGAATTGCAGGATATTGAAAAAATTATGGCCCAGATTGAAAGAGGTGAAGCAAGAATTCAAAGAAGAATCAGCATCAAAAAGGCTCTGGATGCAAAAGTAATTAAATTTCCTTTAAAACTATATAGAGATGTCATGTAGAATATCAATTAGACAAGACTGTTTATATAAAGTAGTCTCTACATGCTGCAGTATCCGGTGCATTTTCAGTTGCTGCCATGAATTAAAGCGTCTGTTCTTGGTTGCAACTGATGCTCGCAATGCCCTTTAATTTCGATTACATGGGAAACACCAGTGATGGCTGTTCGGTATTGTTTGTGGTGTTCATGGTTCTCTGTAGCAGCCCTGGAGTCTATGAGATTCCAGGGCCGCCTAATTCCCTGCCATCCAGATTCGGGATAGTCAAAATCCTGGGTTTTGGTCCACTTTAAATGCGTCTTTGTTGTGATTATTTGAAAATACTAGTAATGTTTCTGTAAATGAAGACTTTTCTTGGAAGGGGGCGGGGCTGATTCAGCTCTCTCCTGCATCAATGCTCTGAAAATCTGAAATATTGTAGGCTCATGGGTTCTGTGCTTGGCTGTCTTAAGGGGGACCAACACCTATCTTTTTGCTAGATGGAGGAGGGAGGCATTTAGATTGCCAGAGGTGCCTGCTCATAACCGAGACCCCGTTTCATTTACCTGCCTTGCGCCCTCCCACGAAATCTGGCTCCACAATCAGCCATCGGTGATCACATGCTTCTAGGCTCTTTTGTAAGCTGAAAAAGACTCTGAACCACCGGACTCATGGTGGACAATCATAAAACTGGGGCAGAAAAAAGCCTCTCACTGTCACCCTGAACCTTCCGGCTGGAAACATTCATTAAGTTAGTGGTCTGTTAAAATGTTTAGACATGAAACCAGAGCTTTTAAATCAAGGGAAAGTAAATATATCCCATGGAATTATTTATGAACCCTTTACCTGCCAGCCTATCTGGAGATTTTATCACCCTTTGTTGCCAGACCATTTAGCACTATTTCGCGCTCCACATGTTCAACTGTGATTTTGAAGGGATTTCCAGTAATTTTCCAGGGAAAATATATATTGTTTTTTTTTGTTTTTTTTCAGCTGGGCTTTAACTTGAAATATCTTGTTTGTCATTTTTAGGTGTATTCTAAATATGTTTGGGTGAAATATGTGCAAACAATTTTTTTTTTACAATTTGTAGTGTTTTTTTTGTAATCCAAAAATGTAAATTTGTCAAGAAAATCTTTTCAAGAAAAACAACCCCCCACAAACTATATATTATCTGGAAGTACACGCCTCAAGCTTTCTAGGCATACCAGGCTTGTTGACATGGGTGCAAACAAGACAAAACAAGGTAAATCTGAAAAAGCAACACCCCCTGAACAGAACAATACCCAACATGCATAACTACTGTCAAGGGAAGAGTTGCCAAACATCCCAAAGTAAAGCATGTGTGTAAGGGTAATTTAACTTGAAAATTTCAGCTATGCAGGGCATGTAAATAAGGGCACAGGGGCCAGCGTTGGTGGCCCCCTGCCCTGCCATCTACAAGCCCCAAAGTCTAATAGCCACAGTTTCTTCTGTTCCCCCTGGGCATTGGGGAGGCAGGTAATGGGGGCTGGGGGTTAATGGCAAGTCACTCGCTAGCTGCAGGTAACTTGCCAGAACCAGAGCCCTGTGAACTGGTATAGGGGTCTCATAGATCCCTTACGAATTCTCAAAGGGTTAAACATAAAACAACCACATAGACATAGAGAAAAAATATTTTATTATTTTTTTTTAATACTTACCTTCCATCCATCCCAGAGCACTGTGTCCCATGCTGCTCTCCTGCTGATGCTCTAAGCCTTTTATACCTGCTGGGTGACAAGTAACATGGGGTTAATTTAAAACAAAAAAAACTACATAGGGTCCCCCCTCCCGGGGAGGGGGACCCCATATTTTGGGGAATTTTAAGGGTTAAAATGGAGTTAAAGGCGTAAGGTCCCCCCTACCCAGCATAACCAGCCTGTACCAGCTATGAGGGCTTGTAGAACAGGGCGCAGGGGCCAGATCAGAGGATCACTTGCCTCACGCTTCCTGTGCCCAGCGATCACCGCATCTGAGAGCAGAGAGACCTGGAGCCGGGATGACGCCCACCAGGTGACGTCATCCACCCCGCCCTCAAAGGGGTAGGGCTATCAGTTAAGATGGCGGGGACGATCAGAGAAGAGGAGGGAGGAGGGCTGTCGGGCCCTCTCCTAAAGTCGGAAGAGCCCCAGGGGGGAGGCCCCCCCGGGTCAAGCGGAGAGCCAATGGCACGAAGGTGAGTAAATGTCACTTTTTTTTTTTTTTTTTTACAGGAAATTCCGGTGACTGCTGAAATGGGGTGGGGGCCCTATTCTGGGCACTCCCCTGCAGCCGGATGAGCCGGGGGAGCCCCCCGGGTGAGGAGGAGACCCAGCTGGATCGCACGAGGGGTCAGGTGAGAGGCTTTTTTTTACTTCGTCTGCTATCAAGGGGGAAAATTCAGGCACATAGAATTTACATGGCTGGCAGTTAATGACAGGAGAGGCAGCCACGTAAATTTTATGTGGCTGGCAGTTAAAGGGTTAATGCTTCATGAGATTATTCTATTTTAACGTTTAACCGGAATAACAACTCCAAAATGATTTCTCTCCATCTGGGTTGTGCACCCACGCTATCCAGATTGCTGGCTAAAAAAAGGGTTTTTTTTTCAGAAAAAATTCATATTTCAGCCCATTATGGTGGCCCCTGGGGATAGTCTTGCCGGCAAAGTGGAAGTCGCTTTGGCCTGCACCATTGCTACACCATTTCTAGAGCTGCAGACAGCTTTCTCTTTAACAATAAATGGTGAGCAAAGTCTCTACAGTGCCTTGCGAGGTAGAACATTTGAATTTAAGTATGTACACCAATATTGTTATTTTGCCAAGCGGAAGCACCATTAAGCTCCTGTGCGAGCGGCATTCTCGCGCTGTAACTAAAATCGCTGCCTGCGCGTGCCCAGTTGGAAGGAGATAGGACTGGCGATTGCCAACTGGGAGGGCCCGTCAGGCCCGCCCCTCTTTCAAGTGGATATGTACAGGCAGCAATTTTAGTGACAGCAGGAGCACATTGCTCGTACAGGAGCTGAATGGTGTTTCCACTTGTCAGCCAAAGCGGCTTCTGGTTTGCGATCCCCTGGGGCCACAATTATGAATTAAAATATGGATTTTTACTGAAACAATAGGCAGCAACCTGGATAGCATGGGTGTGTTATCCAGATGATATACAATCATTTTAGGGAGTTATTCCAGTTTAACCTCTTACCCATCTACCACCCAAGGACATCCCAATTTGGAATGCCTTTTAGAACAGGAATTAGAAGGAAGCCTGGAATCAGTCAATACTACTTAATGGAACCATATTTTCATGTTTTTCAGCATCTTTTTTGTTTCTGATTGACACTAAAACCACTGGTAAGCTTCTCTAACTAGGGTGGTCTGCCATTCTGTCGACCATAACACCTGTAATGTCCCAGTCAGTTGCCGACCTTCTGTGAAGTATCATCCACCAAATTAACACCACTTGTTCATCTCTAAACAAGCCACTGTTTGCTGGGAGACATGAATTACCAACCTGGGCCTGGTTGCCTACCTGGACATGAAAAGCATGACACCTGATATACACAAAGGCCAATGGACAACCATAGACTGGTGAGGCATGTGAGTCATCAGGGATTCTGGAGTCAGTTCTCCAGGCAATTCAACTAAGGGCTAAATCAGAATTCTTAGCCAAAGTACAAATGTTGTGGTCCTAAAGGGTCAGAAAGGCTTGTGATCAGCATAAAGACTAAGTTGGTCAAGCTTTTAAACAGGCGAAGGGCCTTTTGAAGGTCAGCAACAGACTAACTAATGAATAAAACACAAGCACCCTCTACATGACTATTTGCTAATATGGGCACCTCCATGGTTCCTGGACAATTAGGTCACTACATGAATTCCCCCACTCCCCTCTAATGTGAAAGCTCCCGCTATGCCTGATGGGTAGCGCAGAGCAGCCAGGGGACATAAACTGCATGCATGCCCATTTGCAGATATGTTGAGCATGCACTGGCTGGCTACACTAGAAAAAGGAGATGGGTGAGTACACTGTGGGAGCCCCAAGGGAGATGGTGAGAACCAACTGCTTAAATCACCATTGTTTGCCTTCTATCACAATGAATTGAATCAATAAACAATAAACTTGAATTTTTCCTTTAAAGATAATGCTTTGCTATGTTTAGATTGCAAGGTATAAGGCTCCTTTTCATCAACTGAGGATACAATATGGAACCAACAAAGGCAAGAATTACACAGAAGAAGAAGATAGGTTTCTGATATGCATGCTTCACAAAATGGGATTTGACAAAGAAAACGTATATGAAGAGTTGCGCCAGTGTGTTCGGAATGCTCCTCAGTTCAGATTTGATTGGTTTATCAAGTCAAGGACTGCTATGGTATGTGGTAGATATACATTCATATATATATTGCAGTATTTTATACCGGCTTTTTGTTTTGCTGTTAATATCACACATCATGCGCGCACATTCATGGTTGAGACGTTTGCCGCGTACCCCAGACATTTCTCTTGATGAGTTTTAAACAAGTCATAAAAAATGTCTATAAAAATAATTATTTCAAGCAACCGTGTAAAGGCAGAGTTTCAGAGAAACGGAACCAAATATTCATCCACTCTTTTATAGTCATATTGTAGTTTTGGCGTACATAAAAAGTGTCCTACAATATCATGAATGTATTTTAATGCACTAATTGAATTGTGGTCCTTGAGATGACTGTCAGACACCAAGGACTTTCCACTACCTGACTACATTGATATCCCAGGTTCGTTCACACTTGCCTCAGCTACAGTAGATCTTTTGCAGCACTCAGTGCAGCTGGGGCAAAGATGACAGGCCAATATAATGTATTCTGCCAGTGGATTCATAGTCTGCTCTGTGTAAGCATTAACCTTCCCTGTATGGTGTGATGCAATCAAGCTCTGATCTGGGCTCCACAAAATACTCAGTTCAAAAAAGATCTCTGGGGTCAGTGTCCATTTTCCCAGGCAAACTTGTTGGTTGGAATAAAAAGTCTAACGTAGAGTTCTCGATCTTTGAAGTTCCAAATCAGCTTCTTGGATGTGGGGAGGTAGACTCTCCAAGGAGGCAATGGTGGTCACTGGTAGACCTGCTGACCACCTGATTCTAGTTCCCTGAAATATGGTTTACTGAAGGATCTGATACATGACTTTCCACTTAGCAGAGTATCTTACATGCCTCCGTTGTAAACCTGCATTGGTCAGTTGCACAGCCACGGAATTATGTGGTTGAGCATGCAAATGGGCATTTGAAGGGGCAAAAATCCAGCAGTGAAGAAACAAACAGACACATTTAGGGTTTTGTAACCACTGTCCCTGTACCATCTTGTGTGTCAGAATACTGGTCAACGTTAACCAGTTATTGCTTGTCAGCAGGAACAGTGAGGACCAAGATACTCTATTGAAGCCACTATCAGTCTAAAAACTCTCATGCTCTTAATGTTAAATGGCAAAAATTGTCATCTCCTCACCAGAAGAAAGGTCTTGACTTGTACACAGGAAGGAAACTGACCTGACCAGCACTTAACTATCCTCTGACTGAATAGCATCTCAGCAAAAGGCCAAGCAGGTTTGGGAAAATGCTGATTCCTAGTTTCCTAAGGGAATCGCAGTGACTATCACCATGGTGAAAACCCATACCATGGATAGAGCAAAGCTCAAGGCCACAAACTGGAAGAGAATGGTCTTCCATTCTAGTGGCATTTATTTCTGATGCACAGGACTGAGGCATAGAAGGAACTGAGCAAACATTTTAATATTTAGTGGGCAATACAAATAGATCAAAATAAAATTCTGTCTGTGAGAAGGGAATTACATATTCTCCTCCAAGGCACAGAGTTACTTGACTACTCCAAAAGGGCAGCAGAGGCAGTTTTAGGGTTTTGTAACTAGTGGAATTGAGAGCAACTTGGTCTTTTACCTGGGTGACCCATGCATGTGGCACCACAGCATACTGTGTAAAGCTGCCCTTTCATGAAAAACCTTGGACTTACCTCAGAGGAAAAATTTTGCACTTACCTTGAAAAATTGGCCCTTTACAAAACCCAACAAGGTGAAGGGTTTTTTTTTTATCCTTTCTTGTGCATTAAATAACAAAGATTATTCAAACTCAGAACACAGGTAAAAAAGAGGATGTTCCATAGGTGATCTAAACTTTGGCAGATCCTTGGGATGACCCTCTTCTGTTGCATTGTGTGTGTTTGGCGGTGAATGTTTGGTTTTGGGGATCCTAATCCCAGCTATTAACTTAATTAACGTTGCCTTTTAAATCTAAGTATAGTAAATGCTTGTGTAACGTCTTTATGTTTTGTTTTTTTAACATGATGAATCTAGACTATTATAATTATTATGCTTATATTCTTCTGAGTCTGTTTATATCAGAGATTAAATGAAAGCAACAGCTTCTAAATTATTCTTTTACATTTTGTTTGTGTTTACATTTATGTTATTTCTTTAAATAGAAACTATTTTATGTTAATTAACCTATAACCATTTAAATATATCTAATCAAATATGAAGATAGTTTGTGCTTGGAATACCAATATAGCAGTATTTTATTTCTATTGTGTGCATCGTAGTTGCCGCTAGGTGTCACTCAATACAAAGACATTTCTAGAGGCATATTTTGTTTTCCTTTCTCCCATTTCCATGGTGATTTTTGTCTACACATATGCTAAATATAAAATAGACCCATCTTCCTGAAAGCTAAAATCAAATATACTAACATTTACAAATTACAGTGCAAAATGGAACAAAAGTATAGATGAGTCCTTGAGTAACCTGCGTTTTTTCTGTTAACTAAAATATCACAAACTTGGGGTCATTCTACAGCACTGAATACAGAAGATTACAACCAACTCAGAAGCTAAGAAAAAGAAGCTTAGGGCCTGATTTATCAAGCACTATCTGCCCGAATACTCCACGCTGGTGCAAAACATAATTTAGAATTTTCTTTTTTTTTTTCTTACATTGGCACATGTTGCAGCGCAGCAAAAAAACACAATCCCTGAAACATTAATGTTACAGCAACATGCAGAAAAAATATATAAATTATATTTTGCACTACTCTTAATTTGCACCAACTCTGCAAAATCTGTCAGATTGTGCTTAAAGTGGACCAACAGTCAAAAATGACTTAAAGTGGACCGTCACCCATGGGTGATCGGGGTGCCCCCCTGAAGTGGACCAAAACCCAGGATAGTCAAAATCCTGGGTGTTGGTCCACTTTAAACTGGACCAACACAACAAACAGTGCTCATATGCACCCCCGTAAAGCAATTTACATTGCTGCACATAAAAAATAATTTACATTTTTCAAACTCCTGCTGTGATAAATTTTAAAAGCAAAATGGAGTCTCATGGATCTGCAGGTCGACTGCAAACAGGAAATGCTGCTGGGCTTCCTGTTACTGTGTATTGTCAGTTAGGTCTGTTAAATCCAGGGAGCAGCATGGCTGGGATGCTGGGAAAGAAAGCTCCAAAATGGCCGCTACCACTAGAAAATCTTTAAGGCGGCGTTTCAGCTATGAGTGGATGCAGGAGCAAATGTAAGTACTGACAATGATTCAGTATTATGCGCGCAGATGGGCCAAGGGGGTTTGGGGAGTTTTCTTTTCCAGTTGGAGTAAAAAGGAGGGGTTTGGGTCCTTGGAGAACTGGGCCTACTTCACAGTGGGCTACAAGTTCTTTGGCAGAGATAAGCTGCATCTCAATGGGGAGGGTGCAGCTGTTCTGGGGAGAGGATGGCTAAAAGGTTAGAACAGTGTTTAAACTAAGCACTGGGGGGGGGGAGGTATACACAGTTATAAAGGGGAATTTAGGAAAGAAAGTGACAGTGGGTGTAGACATGAAACTGGGGGTGGAGAGGGGGAAGCACATCTAGCAGGAATAAGGGCAATATACAAAATTACCATAGCTTGACAAATACAATGGATGAATTAGAACCGGTAATAAAGAAAGAACAATATGACATAGTGGGGGTAACCACGACATGGCTACGTTTCCCAACTAGTACATGCTCCAACAAGGGGTAGAGCCATATTGGACTTAATATTAACCAATGTACCAGACAAATTAACAAAGGTACAGGTTGGAAACAGTCATCATAATATCAATAATTTCCACTTTGCAGTCACTAGGGTGCTGTACCATGGAGCAACAAAAATGTTGAACTTCAAAAAGGGAAAGTTTGACCAGCTTAGAGATGCCCTAAACTGCATTGACTGGAAAATATCCTTAAAAACAAAAGCATGGACACTAAATGGGATACTTTCAAAGAAATTTTGATAGATATATACTATACAGGAATAAAAGGGTTAGAAAGCAGTGAAAACCAATGGGGCTAAACAAAAAGGTTAGGGGAGCAATACACAAAAAAAGCATTTAAACGTTTAAAGCAGGAAGGGACAGTGATAGCATTAAAAAACTATAAAGAAGAAAACAAACTATGTAAACAACAGATAAGGGCAGCAAAGCTGGAGAAGAAAGATTGATCGCCAAAGAGAGTAAAACTAACCCCAAAATGTTCTTTAGCTACATAAACAGTAAAATATACAAACCTGGGGGTGTGAGCCCCTGAAAAGCAAGTAGGGGACACCTATAGAGGGGAATGAGGAGAAAGTAAATTTAACATCTTCTTTCCTTCCAATATTCACAAAAGAATGTGACATGCCTGGTGAAATGTAGAGCAATAACTCAAACTGTCATTGGTCTATCCAAGGAAGAAGTGCTGTTCCGTCTCAAGCAGATACACATCAATAAATTCCTGGGACCAGATGACATACCGTATTTTTCGCCCTATAAGACGCACTAATTTTCCCCCAAAAAGAGGGGGGAAATGGCCATGCGCCTTATAGGGCGAATACACTTTTTTTTTTACCAACTGTGGGGCAGGGGTGCACGAGTAAATGAGCGCTGGAGCATGCGGGGCCGCCGGGTATAGGTGGCTGGACGCCATTAGAAACATCCGATCTGTTACACAGGCAGGTTTGGGGGGGGGGGGGGGCGCCAGCAAAGTCACCAACAGGAGCTGATCCTACCTGGTGTCTGGCCGCTGTGTGGGTTCCCATGTCAGTGGCCTCGGGATAGAGGAGGGAGGGAGGGTGGGCGCATAGCTATGTCTCTCAGTGAGGGAGACATGCTGGAATCACGGCTGTGCTGTCCAGAACGAGCGAGCTGTGTCTGTGAAGAGCTGACGTCACTCCTAGCCGGCCGAGACACTTCTCATTGGCTGACTCATACCAGAGAGGAGAGGAACAGAGGGGAGGGGGGAGAGGAGCGAGGGGGAGGAGAGGAGAGGAGGGAGATGAGAAGAGAGGAGAGACACTGACAAAGTGCTGAGAGTCCTGTCAGCAGTGTGAATCTTAGAATCTTCCATAGCAGGCTGCAGTCTTCTTCCTCAGTTTTAAAGGAAAAGCAGGTAGTTGTCATCTTAGCTTTTAATGTTAGTAAGAAAATCACCTGGACGTTAAAGTGGACCAACACCCAGGAATTTTACTATTCTGGGTTTTGGGCCCACTTCCCTGGATCAGGGTGCCCTGCTATGTGAAACCCCCCAGATCGCCTGATTCAACTCACCTCACCCCGCTCCTATGGTGCATGCGCGGGCGCTCATCCAATCTGCGCGCTCGGAGCCGCTGAGGTATGCGCGTCAAAGCTCAGCGGCTCTGAGCACAATGGCAGCCGCATCCCGTGCTTCCCTCTAACAGGGAGCGCACCCGTGCTGGCCATTCACAAATGGCCGGCATGGGCACGTGCCCTGCTGGAGAGAAGCGCAAGATGCGGGGAGGGATTGGATCGGCCTGGGAATCTGGGTGTTGGTCCACTTTAATAACTGTACAAGTGGACCAAAACTGACCTGGAGTCTATGAGTTGGCTGATGCCCTTTCCTTTAGGGCATCCCAAATTTGGATGCCCCACAGGGAGGGATTGGATCGACCCGGGAATCTGGGTGTTGGTCCACTTTAATAACTGTACAAGTGGACCAAAACTGACCTGGAATCTTTGAGTTGGCTGATGCCCTTTCCCTTGGGGCATCCCAAACTGGGATGTCTTGATGTGTGAAACCCCTTGCCTGTGTTCTTAGCTGTCAAACAAGCCCACAGTGCATGTGTGGCCAGTGTCTGCATCACTTGCATCCCTTTCTGAATTGCTGCCATGGCCACACACAGCCGAATGATGTAAGTGATGTTGTGTTGATCGCGCATGTGCTGTAGGACTGGGAAAAGGTGAGCTTTACTGGCAATCAAAGGTTACACAACAGGATATCCAAACCACAGTGCCCCAGGGAGACTAACCAGGAACCCGGGATAGTGAAAATGCTGGGTGTTCGTCCACTTTATTAAGTACCAACCACCTGAATGGCTGGCCCTGGAGTCTAAAAGCCTGCATGGCCAGCCAATTTACTACCCATGGGGCATCCCATTTGGCTTAGTATAAAACTTACCTAGATCACCCATAAACAATCACCTTTCACAGGGGCCGCACTCTCCGTCTGTTCAGCTGAGGCATGCTGCTGCACCCAGCCACTCAGGCAGTACACCATTTGGTTCAGAATATTTTTTTCTTATTTTCCTCCTCCAAATCTTGGGTGCGTCTTATGGGCAGGTGCGTCTTATAGGCCGAAAAATACGGTACATCCCTGTGTTTTAAGGGAGTTATGCACAGTAATAGACAAGCCATTATTTCTAATATTAGTATATTCAACAATTACAGGGCTATTCCGAGGAATTGGTGCTTAGCAAATGTGGTGCCAATATTCAAAAAGGGGTCTAAGGGGGAACCTGGGAACTACAGCCTGGTACGTTTAACATCTGTGGTGGGTAAGCTGTTTGAAAGTTTTGTAAGGGATATTATCCTGGAGTATTATTATTTTATTATTATTTATTATTATTACTCCATATCAGCATGGGCTTATGAGGAATCGCTTTCACCAGACAAACCTAATTAGCAGGTTCAAGATCAGGGGGAGTCATTGGATATCATATATCTTGACTGTTCTAAAGAATTTGATACTGTGCCACATAAATGACTGGTACAAAAGATGAGAATACTTGGACTGGGGGAAAGAGTGTGCACATGGGTGAGAAACTGGCTAAATGATCGGCTTGGGTCACCATTACTAGTGGAGTGCCACCAGGGTCAGTTCTGAGACCAGTTCTCTTCAATATATGTATTAATGACATAGGTACAGATTAAACAGTAAAGTCAGGCAGCAGCTGCCAAAGCAAACAGGATCATGGGGTGCATCAAGAGGGGCATAGGTGCTCATGACCAGATCATCATTTTACCCCTGTACAAATCATTGCTCATATGGACTACTGTGTACAGTTCTGGGCATCTGTGCGTAAGAAGGACATATTAGAACTAGAGAGCTTTCCAAGGAGGGCAACTAAGTTAATAAAAGGAGTGTGGTTACTAGAGTACCCTGAAAGATTGTCAAAGTTAGGTTTATTTAGTTTGGAAAATAGATGCCTGAGGGATGATCTAATAACTATTTATAAATATATACGGGTTCAATACAAAGATCTGTCCCACAATCTATTTATATTCTGGAGCATAACCAAAACGCGAGCTTATCGACTAAGGCTGAACTGGATGGACTAAAGTCTTTATTCAGCCTTACATACTATGTTACTATAAGGCCGATTCATTAATAGCACCAGGTAGCGACAGATGAGCGACTGTGATTTTCTCAGCGCCAGCTAGTATTCGCTGTGCTTGGCTGGGGTTTGCTTGTTGACAGCGACTCAGTCGGTGTGCGGTAATGTTGAATACGGGCTGGGGGGTCGCTGTTTCACAGGTTCAGCTTTGTATGGGTGCGCCTGACAACGAATGGCCAGAGCGAACGGCTTGCTGCAGATTCATTAACAAAACACGCTCCGAATTTTTTCGCGCTGTGAATTCCTTGTTTAACCTCCCTGGCGTTCTGATACCGACAAATGCAATGGCAACGAAAGCGTTGCCATTGCATTTGTCTCTGACGCACGGCTCCGCCCCCATGAGCCTCTGCGGCTCACAGAGACGGAACCCGGAAGCAGAGACGGACGCCGCAGCCGCGGCTCTCACCTGCGATCGCGGCGGAGACATCGCTGGATCGCAGGGAGAAGGTAAGGAGGCTGCGCCGCCCGCTCTTGCTCCCTAATCGATCCCGAGCGTGACTCGGGGTCACCGCCACTTACTGCGCAAATTGACCCCGAGTCACGCTCGGGACCACCGCCAAGGGGGTTAAACCCCAGAGCGCTGGCGGCGATGGGTGTAAAATAGTTTTTAACCCCCAAACAACCATATTTTTTGATTGTAAAATTATACAAGTTTTTATAAACATTTTGTAATATGAATACATTAATATCAGACCTGTAATATCAATTCTACACAATTTTTTTTTTTTTTTTTTACCTTAAAACATTGCAGAAGTGGTCACAGAATTTTTGACATAAAAAAAAAAAAATAAACATTAATAGGAATTAATTATGATTAATTAAAGATTGCTCCATTGAAATGCATTGGACATCGCCAGGGAGCGACAGGTCATACCTGGCGCTGTGATGGGATTAGCAGCGGCGCTGTTCGTTGCAGTCGGCTACATGATGAATCCCGCGCTAGCTGTCGCTCTCGCCGGCGCTAGCCTCATTTAGCATGATAAATGCGTCATTGTGACCGCCGCCAGGCGTACTTCAGTCGGTAGCCGCCGTTAGCTGGCGGTACCTGGCGCTCGTCAGACACTACCTGGCGCTAGCCCTTGATAAATAAGGGCCTATGTAACTGTGGCAGGTTGTTTATCCGGTTAAATAAATAAGGTCTTTAATCCCTTTAGATGGTCCCTAAAACCTGCTAAAAGCACATGAAAGAAGACCAATGAAGCTGGTAAGCAAGAATATGGTCATCCTATATAATGAAAACCTACTTTTACAGACCAGCTGTTGACTCCCACCATCCTCTGATCACAAGAAGTCAGAAGCTAAGAAAAAAAAAAGAATCCATGTAGATGGGCCCTTCAAACCTGACAAAAACAGAGGGAAAAAAGTCAAAAAATAGACCAGTGAAGCTGGGAAGCAAAAATATGGTCATACCATATGTACTGCAGCTGGGGTGAATGATTTTGACATCACATCCTTGTCTGCTTCAAAGCGTTAGTCCAGGCAAGGGCAACAAATGAGCAGCAAAGAGCTCATCCAAAGCCTGTTCCATTTGCAGCATGTTGTAGATGATGTAGCAGGGCTCTGTAGTTTGCCCGCCACTTCAATTCAGCTGCTCTATGACCATGCACAAATGTATCCAGATGGTCAAGCTTGCCTGGCTCAGGAGGGGCAAACTTTCAACTTGATACAGCAGACCCTCCAACAGGTTATGTTTTGTGGCCCTCCACACAGGTGGCTCTATAGCTTTGTCCGAGCACCAATTTCCTCAACTGTGCATCTGTGTAGAGATCTGCAAAAAATGCCTCCTTTACCTTTGTTTTGTGACTTATAAGAGGGGAGTGTCATATCACATGCCAGGAAGATCATTTTAGACACTTTAAACCTTGGTCACATACTGTTTGCCCCCATTCAAACGGGCCAGGACTATAGATTGCCACCATGTAGAACCACTAGGATCCAAGAGTGGCTTCTATTCTTCAGCCATCCGTTTACTCAATGGAGTCCATTACTTATTAACCAGTGCCATCAGATGACCTATGATGACCTAAGCTGTTAAAGCTGCTGAGTATGCAGTGCTTCTCACATTAATTTTTGTGCTACAAATGTACAGTTACACACCTATATATATTGTTTACCTTTTATTGGAATGGTGTAAACTGCCTAAAAGAATTCCTTATGTGTATGTACTTGGCAAATAAAGTTAAAGTTTTTTTTTACCTTAAAACATTGCAGAAGTGGTCACAGAATTTTTGACATAAAAAAAAAAAATAAACATTAATAGGAATTAATTATGATTAATTAAAGATTGCTCCATTGAAATGCATTGGACATCGCCAGGGAGCGACAGGTCATACCTGGCGCTGTGATGGGATTAGCAGCGGCGCTGTTCGTTGCAGTCGGCTACATGATGAATCCCGCGCTAGCTGTCGCTCTCGCCGGCGCTAGCCTCATTTAGCATGATAAATGCGTCATTGTGACCGCCGCCAGGCGTACTTCAGTCGGTAGCCGCCGTTAGCTGGCGGTACCTGGCGCTCGTCAGACACTACCTGGCGCTAGCCCTTGATAAATAAGGGCCTATGTAACTGTGGCAGGTTGTTTATCCGGTTAAATAAATAAGGTCTTTAATCCCTTTAGATGGTCCCTAAAACCTGCTAAAAGCACATGAAAGAAGACCAATGAAGCTGGTAAGCAAGAATATGGTCATCCTATATAATGAAAACCTACTTTTACAGACCAGCTGTTGACTCCCACCATCCTCTGATCACAAGAAGTCAGAAGCTAAGAAAAAAAAAAGAATCCATGTAGATGGGCCCTTCAAACCTGACAAAAACAGAGGGAAAAAAGTCAAAAAATAGACCAGTGAAGCTGGGAAGCAAAAATATGGTCATACCATATGTACTGCAGCTGGGGTGAATGATTTTGACATCACATCCTTGTCTGCTTCAAAGCGTTAGTCCAGGCAAGGGCAACAAATGAGCAGCAAAGAGCTCATCCAAAGCCTGTTCCATTTGCAGCATGTTGTAGATGATGTAGCAGGGCTCTGTAGTTTGCCCGCCACTTCAATTCAGCTGCTCTATGACCATGCACAAATGTATCCAGATGGTCAAGCTTGCCTGGCTCAGGAGGGGCAAACTTTCAACTTGATACAGCAGACCCTCCAACAGGTTATGTTTTGTGGCCCTCCACACAGGTGGCTCTATAGCTTTGTCCGAGCACCAATTTCCTCAACTGTGCATCTGTGTAGAGATCTGCAAAAAATGCCTCCTTTACCTTTGTTTTGTGACTTATAAGAGGGGAGTGTCATATCACATGCCAGGAAGATCATTTTAGACACTTTAAACCTTGGTCACATACTGTTTGCCCCCATTCAAACGGGCCAGGACTATAGATTGCCACCATGTAGAACCACTAGGATCCAAGAGTGGCTTCTATTCTTCAGCCATCCGTTTACTCAATGGAGTCCATTACTTATTAACCAGTGCCATCAGATGACCTATGATGACCTAAGCTGTTAAAGCTGCTGAGTATGCAGTGCTTCTCACATTAATTTTTGTGCTACAAATGTACAGTTACACACCTATATATATTGTTTACCTTTTATTGGAATGGTGTAAACTGCCTAAAAGAATTCCTTATGTGTATGTACTTGGCAAATAAAGTTATTCTATTCTTTTAACTGTCCAGGCATTCTACAATAGTGACACATCTGTATTGCAAATTGCAATCTATACGTAAAGAGAACAGAAGTATTAGGTGAAAAATATATAGGTAGAGTTTTCCATGTATAGGTTTCCTCAGCATCCTGATTTAGAATGTTTTGACATAACCCCTCACTGGCAACAGTGGGCCATATAGGGTCCAGGTCTGCAAGGAACCTAATACTCACATTTTCTTTATGCAGCACTATATGACAGGGGACCAGAAGACATACCTCCTATTGCTGCTGCTTTTTGCTTCTGTCAGACATCAGTTTCACTTTAAAGTGGAACACAAGCAACCCTGCCACCATAAGCTATACCTTTAGTTAGGTACGCACCTGCCCCAGGCATTTGTGAATGGCCGACATGAGCACGCACCCTGTTAGAGGCTAGCAGGCACGCTCGGCTGCTTTTGGCTAGATTTGGCCTTTAGCCGAAATTGCTGGGTGATTGGACGAGAGCCTGCACATGTGCCGTAGGGCTGGGGAAGTGAGTTTTACTGGGTGACCTGGGGGGTTTCCCACAGTGGGGCAGACCGAATTAGGGTGCCCTGGGGACCAAAACCCAGATTGGTCCACTTTAATTCAAAGCACACTGATAGCATAAGTAGGTAGTGTAGGTTAGTTCTGGGTCCATGTGGAGCAGGACCCTTCTAGGCACAGAGTTGCAGGTGGGTTTTATTAATCTCCATCTTCAAGTAAAATGTAGATATTTATGCAAATTTACTGCGGCTTCGGGGGAGTGGAGTCCGTGGACCTCATTTGAAAAAAATTGTAGCAGAAAAAACTGTTAGTATGTTTACATATGCGCTGTTTTTTCCAAAGGCAGCTTTAGTGATGGAGGTACTTACATGCAAACTTTAAAAGCATATTTACAAAAATGTGTTTTTACAAATCCCTTTATATATATAATATGCGCTCGCAACTGCACAATAGCTTGCTGATTCGCGCTTTCTCGCCAGTTCATTTCTTTCCCCAACAATCACTCAGCCCTGGAGTTTAAGCGACTAAACATAGAAAGTAATGTGCATTATATTCGAACAATGTTTAAGCTCACATTTTTGTTGACTTGTTATATAATCCTTTAAACCAGAAAAAAATCTTTATATAAAAAAGGTGCACATTGCCATTCTTCAGTTGAATTCCATGAACTGCATTTAGAAGCTTTGGAATGGAAGTTCAGTAATGTACTGAAGCATAAAAGCAAAGTACTGGTGGAAAGAAAACTCACATAACACAATAGGCAGATTTGTATAATGGAGCAGGTGTTTTGGGCTAATTTACCCACAACTACTTCTGCTCTTTTTGTACTTGAATTTGCTTATGCGTGACTATTATAGAAACATGAATTTTAATAACTGACATTTTCAGGCATATATGACTAAATAAGTAAACATAAACCTATAATAAGTTGTATAAAAATTAAAATGCCAATTTATGTGCATAGTAACAGTCAACAAACTGAATTTATATTAGTTTGAAGATATTTTGCTTTCTTTTTCAGAAAAAAAATCACCAGCATTAAAGTGTACCAAAACTCGAATTAGATTATTGGTCCACCTGCAATAGCTGGGGACCTTGGTGTACACTCACCCTTTTCCAGTTTCCAGACCTGGTGATGTCTGGCAATTAGCAGATGGCACTGCAGAACAGTGACATCTCTGCTTTTTCTGCTGTGAGCCAATGCTGCTGGAACTTGAAAATTGGGCTACTTCTTTCTTATTGTAGATTTTGGTATAAAGACGGGTTGGTGTACAGTTCCTAATAGCAACATTGTAGGTAGGTAGAGCAAACTGCCTCCAAAAACACACATTAGCAAACCTCCCAAAAAATGACAAAATTGGTGATGGTTTAGAGGCCATCATGCCTTGTTCCCCTCAAAGTGAAGCAAAGATTGACTATAAATTACTAATATCATTTCTTTAGATGACTCGGCAAAGGGGACGAGGGGACAAAGGGGGACACATGATCTGTCTACATTCACTCTGGATTAAGAGTCTATACTTCCTCTAAGGGTAGATGGGTAGTTTTTCATTCCCAAAAAAGGATGGTTCTGTCCCTCCTTTGTGGAATCAAAACCCTTTGCAGTGTTTTTGTACTTCTGGAATCTAAAAGATTCCATGGCTGACCGCTAGCCTGCCCCAGGTCATCCTATAGCAGGTTGCCCTGCTGTGTGAAACTCCTGTAAACTCACCTTTAATGCCAGCTCCCCCGACGATATGATGATCGGGGATGCGGCCACACAGCATCCGGATGCATCATCTGGCAATCTTGAGATCTGCAAATTGGCGTTCTCAAAAGTGCCAATGGACATGGCCTCGGCGGTTAAAAAAACTGGTACTTGGGCAGATGGGTGACTGTGGAAAAATGAGTTTAGATTTGCTTTAAAACAACTAAACTGCTATGTGCACACTTAAGTATAGCCTTATCTCTCTGGATCAAGAGGAGTATCCTGCTACAGTGAACATCATGAAGGCACACCTCCACATACGAATGTAAAGCATTCACTGTAGAGAGAACTGTCACTATAAAAGGCGAGTCACTAAAAAAAGCGAGATTGCAGAGCATTCACTGTAGCAGTCACTAAAAAAGGCGAGTTCCTAGAGTGTCAACAGTCATAGGTAAACTGAAGAAGTTCAATTTACTGGTAAAATTCAGCCTTGATCCCATCCTGGTCTGTCACCTTCCTGGTAATGGACATCGACATAGTAGTTCTATGTCGATGTCCATTACCAGGAAGGTGACAGACCAAGATCAATGTACCAGAGGAAAAATGTCTTCTGACATCATACAGTTATGGTGCATTAATTAAGATTGTGGCTATGTGTGATCCCTTCTAGTGAAGGGACTGTCAGTGACAAAGTCGTGTTCCAGCGTGTCAATGGTCATAGCTACACTGAAGAAGTTCAATTTACTAATAAATGATCAAAGTCATCCTTGATCCCATCCTGGTCTGTCACCTTCCTGGTATTGGACATCGACATGAAACTAGCAAGGATACTAGAGGAAAAATGTCTTCCAATAGGGACAGCTTGTGTGAACGAGATGTGAACGAGATGTTCTGTCTCTCCAAAATGCAATTGGGTATTAGACCTGATGGTAGTTTTGATGTAGTTCCATTTACTCAAATTCATACCTGACTATTGCAGATGTTTTGTTTAAATGGAACAGGCCACCTGTGTTATTGGACAGGACAGGCTAGGTGATTATGGGCATGCAGCAGCAGTGAGTGTTGAAACTGTCCCTGGAGATTTTAGAGAATACTGTGCTTGAGATTGTGAATTATTTTTGAGTGCATTTATGTTCATTTTAAAGGAGCACTATCATGAAAAAATGGGCCAATGATAAAAATCCATATAAATATGCTGGATGGAAGGAGGACAGGTCACTTATACACCCAGCATCAAGAAATATCCAGCCAGGCTTGTTTTTCTATCTTTTAATGGAAGAAATAGGAGCCTGTCACCCCTGATAGACTAAAACTGTAACCCCTGGATTTTTCCTACCAGGAGAGAATAAACCACAAGCTTGGGGGCGGGGGGGGGGGGGATTTATTCAGTTCGGGTGTATAAGTGACCCCTCCTCTCATCAGCCGACGTGTTTATATGGATTTTTAACATTACACAATTTCGTGATAGTGCTCCTTTAACATAATTCAGTTGTTTTAATTAACCACGTGTGTGGTTATCTGTGTCTGTGCCAACTGAGGCATGTTCGTTGTAGGAGGCTAAACCTATACACTCAGATTTGTTAGACATGCTGTATGTCATTACCTCTTAATCTAATATATTGTCTAGTAATATTTGGCCAATGTTGATTAGTATATTTTTTATCTGTCTTGTAATATCGAACCAGAGTTTTCACTCTGAGCGATACAAACATGAAAGAAACCTGGAAAATCAGGCTTTAATTAAAGTACATTGGTTTTCTCCTAACTCCTGTGGTTTTGCCAACTTCCTGGTGATGAATAGGGCATATTAAGCTACCTACTGAGTTGATCGGATTTCTAGCTGTGGATTGCCAAAAACTGTAATGGTTTATCGCCAATTTAACATGTAACAACATCTCTTTTAGTACCTGCTAGATTGTCTGCAAAGCACATGGCGAGGCTGCAGCAATGATTTAGTCAATTTTGTTGCTTAAATATGGTTTTGTTTTAATGCAGTTTAGCCTTACCTTTGTAAATACCCTATTCTGGTCCAAGCAAACAGTAAAAAACAGTAAAATTCTGGTCCAATTGAACTTTACCCTGAATCTGAACATTAATGGTTACCTTAGCACAAACCAGCTACTTCTATGAGTGACAAGAATATTATCTATAAATGACTCAGAAATGCAAAGTATAGTAGTATTTCCACAAATAATCAAACATATTAAGACACATACTGTGGGTAAAATATTGTCTTTATGTAGACTATCCTTCATTCTACGGAAGTTCCTTGTACTGTATGACAAGGGACAGAATTACATTTTGAGACACTACATTTATCTGCCATACATTTCTGGCATCAAAAGCATAGTCTGAGCGAAAATAAAACTGATAGAATAAAAACAATACTCATCTGTCTGCAGCTGCTTTTCAGAGGTCTAGCAGTCTTAGAGGCCTATTCATTTATAGCGGCAGGTAGCGACAGTTGAGCGACTGTAGCAGTATTTTCACAGCGCCCGCTAGTAGTCGCTGTGCTTGGCCATTGTTCGGTTGTTGATAGCGACTCAGTCGGTGTGCAGTAATGTTGAATACGGGGTGACGAGTCGCTATTTGACAGGTTCCGCGATGTATGGGTGCGCATGATAGCGACTGGTCAGAGCGACCGGCTCCCACCATATTCATCAAAAAATCATGCTCAAAAAATTATCGCGCTGTGAAATGCATGTTTAAACCCCAGAGCGCTGGCGGCGATGTGTTAAAAGTAGTTTTTTAACCCCCAAACCACCATATTTTGGAAACCAAAAAAAAAACATTTTTTAAAGAATTTAGTAATATGAATACAATAATATCAGACCTGTAATATCAATTCTGCACAATTTTTTTTTTTTTTACCTTAACATGGAAGTGGTCACAGAATTTTTCACATTTAAAAAAAAAAAAAAAAAAAAAACATTAATAACAATTAATTATGAATATTTAAAGATTGTTCCACTGAAATGCATTGGAGAGCGCCAGGTAGCGAGAGGTCATACCTGTCGCTGTTCAAGGTCGGACGCTGGCGCTGTGGGCTGGAATAATGATGAATGAGTGGCTATATGTCGTTAAGCAGGATCGGTTTGATAAATGTGTGATTGTGGTGGGGAGCCGGCGTTCTCGTGACGGTGCCAGTCATTACAGGTCGCTCACCAGTCGCTACCTGTCGCTATTCCTTCATAAATAAGGGCCTTATACTCACCAGTTCTCGAGATCGGGTCCCTCTGTGTGCATGCACCTGGGGATTCCCCATTTGTGCATGCTCCATTCTCTATATGAGGCAGTGACATGCTCATGTGCTATGGGACCTATTCTTGGTAGCGGGCGGGCATTACTGCTGAGACCTCTGTGATAAAGCTGTGGGGCAGAAGAAATAAGTATCTGCCTGTTTTTTCCCCAGACAGGGGAAAACAAAGCTGCCCCAAGTTTGGATATAGCTGGGTGATGCCAGCCAATCAGAATAGATTGCATCATCTGGCAAGCAGCTTGGCATGGAAGTAGTGAAATGGTCATGCTGTAAATGGGATGAGAATGAAAGAGCAATACTAGAAGAACTGTGATTGCATCTTGTTCCCTAATAAAAATTAACTTAAATACTTTTCTACTTTCCTTTGGACCTCTTGAGATCCCAAATATATATATATTTTCAAGATATATATTTTCCAAGTTAATTGGTTCTTGATATTTTGAGTATATTTGCAATAACCTGCAGGACCATGCATAGCCAAAAAATTAGGCCCTTATTTATGAAGGGATAGCGACAGGTAGCGACTGGTGAGCGGCCGGTAATGACGGGCCCCGCCACGAGAATGCCGGCTCCCCATCACAATCACACATTTATCAAGCCAATCCTGCTTAGCGACTGAGATAGTGCCATATAGCGCTGAGATAGCCCATATAGGCGATCATTCATCATTATTCCAGCCTCAGCCCACAGCGCCAGCGTCCGACCTTGAACAGCGACAGGTATGACCTCTCGCTACCTGGCGCGCTCCAATGCATTTCAATGGAAAAATCTTTAAATATTAATAATTAATTGTTATTAATTTTTTTTTTTTGTTTTAAATGTGAAACATTATGTGACCACTTCTGCCATTTTAAGGGAAAAAAAAATTGTACAGAATTGATATTACAGGTTTTGGTTTCCAAAAATATGGTGGTTTGGGGGTTAAAAAACTACTTTTAACCCATCGCCGCCAGCGCTCTGGGGTTTAAACATGCATTTTACAGCGCAATAATTTTTTTGAGCGTGATTTTTTTAATGAATATGGTGGGAGCCGGTCGCTAGGGCCAGTCGCTATCATGCGCTCCCATACAGCGCGGAACTTGTCAAATGGCGGATCCTCACCCAATATTCAACATTACGGCAAACCGACTGAGTCGCTATTAACTACCGAACAACGGGCAAGCACAGCGACTACTAGCGGGCGCTCTGAAAATGCCGCTACAGTCGCTCAACTGTCATTACCTGCCGCTTTTAATGAATCGGCCTCTTAGTTGTAGTACTGCAGATCCATGACTAGTGATTTGCATACAAGCCAGTATATATATATATATATATATATATATATATATATAGAGAGAGAGAGAGAGAGAGAGAGAGAGAGAGAGAGGTGCATTTTTTTAAAATAAAAATGAGTCTTGTTCCCAATATTATTAATAAATGTAGTGGCCGTTTTCTGTGTGTACACAGCTTACATCTGAGAAGACATGTTCTTGGAAGCTCTCAGAAATGACATCATAAACATGTTCAAGGACATCTGTAGACAAATAACAAATTGTCAACAAATCATATTTCTTTACCCATTGTTCCTGACCCCTAAGGATATACCCTTTCAAGCTGCCCTCTATGCTGGCACAGCTAGTTTCTTATTGTCTAACTGGCCATGGGCATAGTCGTGCAGCACCACAAGAGCCATTTCTGCATCATTCAATTTCATACAGTACACCCCATGCCTGAACACATTGCTGATCTCTTTACTGAACGCCCAGCTTTTTAAAGGGTAAGTCAGCTTTCAATGGCATTTTTGAAAGTGTATATTTTTGTGTGCCAAATATATATTGGCAAATGTGTGTTTTTATGGAAGTTTTCACTACCTGCAATTTCTTTCTATTACCAGCTGTACACAAAGTCTGTACAAGAAGAGAGAAGTGATCCTTGTACACACAGAACACTGTGGCTGGCCATTTGTATGTGGGAGTTAGCTCTGTCACATCAGCAGCGGCCATAGCAGCCGTGTTCTTTGTGTACCAAGCTCACTTCTCTCTCCATGTAGATCTTGATGTACAGACTTGTGATGGTGGCAAAGGACTGACAAGTTTATTTTATTTAAAAATGGGCAGAAATTCTTGATTACTGCAGACCTGCAATAAAAGACCTATTTCAGAAAAGGATTAATTACATGCCACAAACTATAAAGAGTAATATAATATATTCATATAATAAGGTCACATTGCTTTTCAACTGTTTTCTTTTTTATTTACCAACCTGTGCCAGGTCTTCCAGGTTGTCAACTTTGTGAGTGTTTCACTGTGGATGTTAGAGATTTAAAGAGGCATTTTAATTCCTACTATAGGGAAAGTAACAAAAAATAAATAAAAATCTGGATGCTGTCACAGTCCTATTCTGGCTAAAACTCAGTAACACATATACAGTAGCACATTTGTAGGAGATGCTATACATTACATATGAGATTGACTTCTACCTTTTCTTCGGTGACCCCAGCTATCCCCAGTGGCACACACAGTATGCACTTTGCAAAGGAAACAACGCACAGTTTACTGGTCCATGGCTGTGAATCAATAAAACTGGTTAACCAGGAATACTATATATACAGCAAAATAGAAATTGTTTAACATTTAGTTTATATGCTGGGCGCGGACTTGCTGACATATTTGGGTCGATTCACCACAGGTGCAAAACGTGCCCTTTGGAGTTAAAGGTTCTCTGTATGTAAAAAATAAGATAAAAGTGCTCATTTTGCCTCCAATGCCCCAAGGTAGAAAATTAATGTGAATGGCAGGTGCAAAAGCGACACTTGATTTTTTTATTTAGAAAAAAGCACCATTCCTATTTATTATCTGCCTAGTGGGTCAGTTAAGCATCAGTTTCATTTTTCACCTAAAGTGCCTTTTATTACGTCAATGTGCACTTTTCATCATAAACTGCCTGTAAACAATAAATAAATAATTGGCATATACATTCAACAACTATGTTGTTAGGTTGGGGTAACAGCAAACTTCCAGGTGCCACACTACCCTGGATAAGTGACTGAATATTCAAGGTATGTGTGGACACGTGGTGTAGGTACGTAGACATTTACGGCTTCCAGTTGCATGTATTGAATCTCTATTTTGAATTTGTGGTTTTGGTTCTTGTCCCTGGGGCATCCCAATTTGTTGAGCCCTTAGCGCTTGTGCAGCTGGCAGCAGCAACTCCTGCATCCCTCTAGCACTTTCCATTTTACTGTTATATTAAGTAACACCGGGGTGTGCCTGTGGACTGTCACTCTCTTAAAACCCTGGTAAAAAAAAATCACAAAGCCATTTAAAGTTCATAGAACACTCAAATATATATAGTTGTTGTCATTATCTTTTGCAGAAGTTTTGTATTTAGTTAGTAAATCATGCTTGGGTAAAGTATAGATGGCAGCAGATCATATACTGGTCAGACTACAGCCTTGTGGAGTACCACCCAATTCTCAAGTATCACCAATGTTACTAGTACCACTGGTTGGAAATTCCTGCTGTAGTCTCTGTGTGGCCAATCCCACTGTAAGTGAATGTTAAGATTAAGATTCTTTAGACACATACGCATGCTCTGCCGAAGAAGCTGATTGGAAAGCTGCGCTTGTTCCATGGGATCACCAGTGAGTTATGTTTACAGGTGACTGGTTGGGCTGGGCATTCCAAATTGAAATGCCACAGGGACAAGGACCAAAATCTGCGATCTTGTATATATAGTAGATACGTGAGAGAATACATTTTGCTGTATTTGCATGTGTCACTTTGGGCCTTATTTATGAAGTCTCTGCGCCATTTTGCGCCATCTAGCACCAATGGGTTGACTGTGTCACTCTAAGCCTAATTTAAGACAGGCGCATCGTTAAAGGAGCACTATCACTAAATTGTGAAATATTTAAAATCCATATAAACACATCGGTCACTTATACACCCGAACTGAATAAAACTTCAGCCAAACCTGTGGTTTATTTTCTCATGGTAGGAATAAAATCCAGGGGTGAAAGGTTTAGTGTATCAGGGGTGTCAGAGCCCATCACCCCTGATTTTCTCTAAATTAAAAAAAAAGGCCTGGTTGGATATTTCTTGACGCCAGGTGTCTAAATGATCTCTCCTCCCGCCATCCAGCATATTTATATGGATTTTTATCATTGGGCCATTTTTTGTGATAGCCTTATACAGACAAATTTATAACTTTTTCCTTGTTTCACAGCGTGAAAATACCTGTTTGTTTTCATATAACTTTAGTGATAATACATTAACCAGTGCCTATAAGATGCACCACCATCCTCCGCTATGCATTGAAAATGAGCAAATATGGCATTGGCAGAAAAGAGTAGCACACATTGGTGCAGTTAACAGTCTAACATAGGGGCCCATAGGTACACAAAGTGCACTGAAAAAGGCTGGCCTATGGGGAGAAACCTAGTGCATCAATGCAAGCTCATTCTTTAAGAACAGATGATTTGAATTTATGCATTATTACAGAAAGATAACGCCAAACACAAAGCAGAAGGGGACATGTCAAGATGGATGTCAATGTCAGCAATATTATGCAAAATAAAGCAGAATGGCTTGCTTAAAAAAGCAGGTTCCAGTTTAGGGCAGTATGGCCAATTTGGCAAACTGTTGTAATGCAGCCTAAATGCACTGTAAAGTTTGTCCACTTTGTTACCAGCAGTGATTTCTTGTAACTGTAAAGAAAGAACACTGACAAGCGCCGGTGACATATAGTGCCAAAGATTTCAAGGAGGAAAGAATTAATAAATATGCTGGGGAGCGCTGGAATAATGGCAGTACAAAGTCGCACTCACTGGCGCTGGGATGGTCGGCCATTGGGTCCAACAGGCGCTGACATAGGCCGTCCAAAAGTGCAAGAATCATAGCTAATTAGTAGCGTTCTGCGCAGCGACTGCTAGCGCCAATGTAGGGCGCAGCACAGCCCAGTGCCAGATAAGACGGGAATACCGGCGCTCTGAAGCTGGCTCTACAAAAACCACATCCACATCATAAATAAGGCGCTTACTATCCGGAAAAATCCCAAATCATTTGGATTACACTTGCAGAATCATAAATAACTGAAATTTTTCTTGCAGGAACTGCAAAGACGCTGTAATACTCTCATAACACTCATAGAAAAAGAAAACCTGGAAATTGAAGAAAAGGAAAAAGCTGAAAAAAAGAAAAAAACAACAAAGCCATCGGTAAGTCTGTGTATATACAGTATATATGTACTGTATATGTGTGTGTTTGACTTTATGGCCTCGATTCAATAAAGGTAGAAAAAAATTCTCATAGTAGTAAAAGATTCAATTCATGAGAAAAAATCCTGAGAATGTCACTGTTGCTGAATCACCAGCTAAGAAAACAATGAAAGTCAATGGCACTTTTTTACTCCTAAGAAAAGTAGAGAACTGTTTACTCCTTTCTACGCTGTAGTGAAAGCTGCCATTGACTTTCATTGTCTTTTTTTCTAGTGATTCAGTAACAGTGACATTCTCAGGCTTTCTTCTCATGAATTGAATTTTTTATTACCATGAGAATTTTTTTCTACCTTTATTGAATGGAGGCCTTTATATTTGTCATTTTCTGCACAGTATGTTAAGGTCCTGATTTATCGAGCCATATCGAGCACATCGGTGCAAATTCTAATTTATAATTTTTGAGCATGTTGCTGCACAGCTAATGTTCTTACAAATGTGTTGTTTGCAGTGCAGCACCAGTGTAAAAAGGAATATGTAAATTATATTTAGCTTCACTCTAATTTCCACCAATGTGGCATAGTCTGGCAGAGCTGCTTGATAAATCAGGCCCTAGATGTATAACACTAAATACCAGGGGAATTTCACGTGGAGGCTGATTCACTATTAATGGCAGGTATTGCCAGATGAGCGTCTGTATAGCGGCGCTTGGAGCGACCGCTAGTAGATGCTGTAAGCGGGTATCGGGCGCTGTAACAGAGCGTCTCAGTCGCTCTAGTAACCTAGCCAGCATTGATGAATGATGTGTGTTGGGCGCTGTAACAACAGTATAGCGCAGCAGCGAGCGAGAGGTAGCGCCAGCTGAGTGCATCCGGCACTCGCCGCTCCACACCATATTTAACAAAACATTAGGCACACAAGCCAGACACTGTGTGATTAAAGTCTGTTTTTGAACACATATCCACCAGTAACAAAGTGAAAACACATGGAATTACATTATTTTAACACTGGGACAATAACACTTTAGTGTCAGACCTGTAAATACAATTCTGCATAAAAATATTAAAAGTCAAAAACGTTTCTAAAAGTGTTTGTTTGCAGCCAGGATAGGTCACACAATGATTTGAGCAAAAAAAAAGAAAAAAATAAAATTGCAAAACACGCTGTTTATACACAACTAATGAAAGCCAAAATGAAATGTATGGGAGAGCGCTACAGAGCGACAAGTACTACATGGCGCTCCTGAGCCTAGAGCACCGGCACTATACGCTGAGCCACCTGGATTGATACATGTGATGCTACATGCCGCTGTTAGAGGCGCTCACCAGATTCGCTTTCTCAAATGTGGTTTTGTGCACAGTGCCCGGCGTTCACCAGACGCTGCCTGCCGCTACGAGGCACTAACTGGCGCTATCCGTTCATAAATAACCCTTTCCTATTGTCTCCTGTGCTCACAACTTGGTTTGGACTTTGTAGTATCTAGTTTTTATTGGTCCCTGTACAGTATGTTTTACCTTGTCTGTAAGTATACCTTGTAAAGCGCTACGGAAGATGATGCTGCTATCTAAATAACAATAATAAATGCTGTACAATGCTGTACACAAACTCACCATTCCAAATATTCTGCTGCAGATTTTTCCGGGGCCTGGATTTAACAGGCGGCAATCATATTTGAAGCAAAATGTATATTATTATAGTTTTCATTTCCCAGGCATGGAGATCTTAAGAATGAATATTATAATGGGATTTGCAAATTGAAACATAGAAATGATGAATCGCAAACTACATGGTAGTTATTTTTAGAATGGTTTGTCTTGAGCTTCCTATTAAGGATGGCTCTTTGCTATGTATTTCACTAAATGCTACAGCAAATGTTATTATTGTTTCTTAACTCTAGTCTTTAGGAGCGGATATATTTAATTAAAGGCATAACACAAAGATTACACATTATGCTAAGTTGGCTCTGTATCTTCTGCCCCGTGAAAACAGTTACACCTGTCTGTGGGTATGATGGGTATCTTTCCATAACCAAATCCACACTTCATTGCCACTTTGCAGGTCAAACCTTGTGGCATTAAAGGTCTGCCCTGTCCATTATATTTGAGATGAGATGTCATAGGGAAAAAAGAAAACATAGCAAAAACCAGTCCCCACCTAGAACTGAAAATCAAGACTAAAATATGGTGAAAAACATAAATAAACAAATGGTAAACAAATGGTGGTGCAACAATTCTGGTAGTTTTAAGGTACTGTTGAAATATCTTCCAATATGATTGGCTAATTGGCCCTGACCCTGACCCAGTCTATTATTGATCTCACTGGGTGAGCTGTTCTGCACAGATGCCTTCTCAGACCCCTGGATGCCATGCTAAATATATGGTGAAGCAAAGTGCAATTTAAAGTGGAACAACCCAGGATTTTGACTTGTTGCGCGCTCCTGCCCCATCTAATTAGCTAATTAATAATAAATCTAATTAGCTGGGGAGGGAGCGCATGCACAGCTTGAGGATGCAGGGGATGCGGATGGTCTCGCTCCCCATCCCCATCTCGCCCCCCCATAAACAATCAGAGCCATTTGGCAAAAGGCCATTCAGCTTTCCTTTGCTGCTGTGGTGTAAGTTTGGTAAAGAACAGATGAATTATGCTCTGGCTGCTCCCCTTTAGCTCTGTGTGCCTGTGCCAGCCATTGAGAAATGCCTGCCATGGGTACGTGCATCAGCCAGAAGAAAGCCGGTTAGGGAATCGGCGGCCCTGGAAACTTTTAGACTCTGAGGCCGGCCGAAACAAGTTTTGATTCAGAATGCCCTTGGCTGGGGACAAAGTGAGTATGTGTATTGTTTTGCCCAAACAGAGACTTTAAAGTCGTTATCCAGGTGATCACTCCAAGTCCAGTGCTTTGAAACTCACTGGATCGGTGTATCGAATCCTCTGCCATTCGGGCCTGATCTCAAGTCCCATGCCTGCTCCATTCACTGCATGAGGAAGCGAACCAGACATCAGCTATGACTTGAGATTGGGCCTGGACGATGGAGTATTAGGTGAGTTTCAGGCGCAGGTGACTAGGAGAGATTGCATATTGTATTTTTTTTTTTACTGGACCTTAATCCTGGCTCCAGGGCTGGTTGCAACTCTTTCAAAGGGATATCCTGATTTGGGATTCTCTGCAGTTTTAAAATAAAGACCAGGCTTAAAAATGGACTCAAATTCTTAACCACTTGTGGATCCTGCAACCAGCTGATCTATGGCAAGATCAGCCCAGCACTCCAGTGCTGTAGAGAAAGCTCACCTCCCCAGATTTCTGCTGCTTTGCAGGACCTGAAAGTGGGTAGATATTTTGGTCTTTTTTTAGGGTTTGCTTTTTATTTTAACACTACAGTGGATGGAAACTATTCATGGATACTTTTACCTTGCTGAGCTCCTTTTGACTGGGGGCACAGAAATAGTGGTATAATGCAGCAATGTATGCCCTACACCCACTATTGGTAGAGATATGGATGCCTCACAAGTGTGCAGCCACTAAAGTGTCCCCTGCCCGATGGCGCTCTGAAAGGAAATAAGTGTCTCTTAAACCCAATCATTACTGGAGGTGGGTTAGAGTGAAGATTACATTCCTGGTCTGTTTGCACTCTAACACACTTTCAATGATTGTTGCACATCACTTTGTTGGAAACCTGAAAGGGGGTGAGTATAGACCTTTTCAGAGCTCCATCTGACGGGGGATCACAAGTGCAGCAGCCACACCTGTAATAATAAGGAATGTAGCATGTGCTTCATTGTCCAGCCATTTCCATACCATTTCTGTAGTCCTGCAAGGAATAGGTAAGTATCTCTTAATTTAGTTAATTTAGTAGGCTCAGGATAGGTGTGGATGGAGAAATAGGTGTCAGGGGGTGGAGTGAGGATAGGTGCGGATGGAGAAATGGGTGTCAGGGGTGGAGTGAGGATAGGTGCGGATGGAGAAATGGGTGTCAGGGGTGGAGTGAGGATAGGTGCTGATGGAGAAATGGGTGTCAGGGGTGGAGTGAGGATAGTTGCGGATGGAGAGATGGGTGGGTGACAGCGGCAGGCTGGGGAATAGGTGTGGATGGAGGAATGAGTGTCAGTGGCAGGTGCGGATGGAGAAAATTCACCCAAGCAAGAAGCGAGCCTTAGAATCGCGAAGCGCAGGTGGAAACACCCCCTGTGTCCTGTCCTTCCTCCCCGGTGATGCCTGCTTATTATCACAGCTGAGTATTGCTCTTTTGATATGCACGTTTCCCTTTGTGTCCTTAGTTTGCTTTAATTAGCATGTGTGTTACAATTTAAGTATATATATATATATATATATATATATATATATATATATATATTTGTTTGTCACAATAAGTTGGAGTTAAGTATTTGGGTCTTTGTATTATTATTAGTTCTGCACAATGTACATTTATATTTTGTTTCTCACCAAAAATTGAAGCACTTTGCACTGTTATTGTTTACATTTGGATTATATTGATAGTGCTCAGCAGGCTAGAATCTTGTATTATACGAATTATTTATGAGGATAGTTTATGTGGCTTATTATTATTTTATTATAATACAGGTGTTTTTTATGGTTGTTTTTTATGGTTGTCTTATATGTATGTCTTTTCTTAATAAAATATTGTATATATTCTTATTGGTTGTGCTCCTTTAGTTTGTGGGTCCTGGGGAAGTTGCTATACCCCAGGCTCCATTTCTTGTTTGCATTGATAGTATAGTGTTAAACACGCCTTGACTTAAAAAAATATTAGTGGTGCACCAGGTCTTGTACATTTCTTTGTGCTCTCTTGTTTTTATTGTGGCTACTTAGCGTAATGAGTTGAGAATGTCAATTAACATCCTGAAATAACGTGGCTTGTACGCCCGGTCATCCGTCTCCTTTGAGTTGTAACAACAAATTGGAGTATTCCCTATTTAATGTGCTCACTGCCAAGAATCTGGTAAGTGGACATCTGAGAGGTGGAGGGCACGTGTGGACAATTTGGGTGTGCATGCACCATGGGATACTGTTCGTATGTAATTCTGAAAAAAACTTTGCTCTGTGCCTATATTGGATTATTACTGTTTTGGATTTATTTGGCATAAGGAGTCTGGCACGTTGAAGCAGATTTGAAGATTTTTGATTTATGGTTAAATTGCGGACTTAAGAATTATTTCATGCGTGGTGTTCTCACCATTATATATCTTGCATGTTGGCAGTCAGCAGTTAGACTTAAGCAGTTTACTCACTGTAAATTTCTTCTTTCACTAATTATGGAATATTTCAGAATGGAGATGTTACTGTAATTGTTGATTGTCGTGTCCTTTGTTACATCGGCTTAATTGGTCCCTTTGGGTCAACTTTAGGATACTACAGTACGTTAATAAAACTAAAATCTAATGGTCAGGTAAAAGAGGGGTAGGGGTGTTCTTTTATCCTGTTTTCAAATGTCCTAAATACTGCAGATAGGAATATACTCCAATGCAGAGACCCCCAACTCGTATTACCATGAAAGCCACACTAAGCAGTAAGAGATAGTGGTGAGCCACAATTAATACACATAACATTCAAAACATAATATGCAGAGCTCACATGCATCACTCATCCAGCATCTAAAGCAAATAACAACTTGTGTGGACCTTACTGATTCAGAAATATCCCAAAAAATGAGTTCTGTATCTTCCCAGACCCCACAACATAATATGCAGAATGCACATCAATCCCCCACTTTTTAAACTACTTCCACCTGTCACCTGTCTCTACCTGTCTCTGTCCTCTGTGTGCCACTATAATGTTACTCCATGCTGGGATGGTGGCTGAATGTGACACTGGAAGCTGCAGACCAGCCAACACACTTTTCTTCCTACCTGGCTCTGCATCATGACCATGCACAGTGCTGACAGACAATACCTTTCCCCAGGGATTGTGTAAGCCCGCAGCAACAGCAGCTTTCTAGACCTGTAAGGTGTTCTTGTTTAGCAGACAGACCATGAGCCACAACAAAGCAGTTCGTGAGCCACCTGTTACTCCCCAGCTACAAGTCTCCTGCTCCAGTCTAAAAATGTGTTAAACACAATTTGCATTGAGGACTACATCACATCAGGATTCATGTCATTCATTATTGTATTACTCCTATTGTGCAAAATAGTGAGTATGGCCTCGATTCAATAAAGGTAGAAAAAAATTCTCATGCTAGTAAAAAATTCAATTCATGAGAAGAAAGCCTGAGAATGTCACTGTTACTGAATCACTAGATAAAAAGACAATGAAAGGCAATGGCAGCTTTTACTACAGTGTTGAAGGAGTAAACAGTTTTCTACTTTTCTTAGGAGTAAAAAAGTACCATTGACTTTCATTGTTTTCTTAGCTGGTGATTCAGCAACAGTGACATTCTCAGGCTTTTTTCTCATGAATTGAATCTTTTATTACTATGAGAATTTTTTTCTACCTTTATTGAATCAAGGCCTACGTCTTTATATATAAATGTTAATACCTCGATTTGAAAATATTTGTTTTATAATAAATCCCTTTTCTCAAACATTTAACCAGTTGTTACCCTTTTGCAGTAAATGGCCTACTGAAATAAACTAATGTAATGCGATTTTACAAATGTAATAGTATTAGCTGGAATTAAATATGTTCAATAAGCTCACACTTTTGTCAGTGAGAAGCCAAAATGTTCATACCATTAATTTGTGAATCATCTAATAATCAAGTAGTTGAAAAAATAAGACTGCTCTGTGAAGCAAACTTGAAGTAGAGATAATTTCTAAACCACTTTTAATTAAATAGAGACAAATGTTCAAAACTAAACTCTTATATTCAGTGTTTTAACAAAATAATGTTATGCATTTTTTTCCTTTCAGGCTGGTAAAAGAAAAATGGATGCATCAGCAGAGAGCACAAAGAAAGATATAAAGAAAGTAAAGTCATAAGCTTATAAAAATGTCTTTTGGTACATTGCTATTGTTATTAAAGTGATACAGCAGGCAAAGATAATTGTTACACTATTGTGCCGGGCTACATTTGGCACTGTCCTATACTGTTTTTAAATTTTTAAATTGAAGAAGAAATGGCCGAGCCATCAGGGTTTACAGGTTCAGCTTAAGATTTTTCTTCTGAAAAAAGTGGGTGTTGCCCTTTGATCTGTGATAATCACAGATAATAATAATCAGCTCTCAGCAATATGATGAATCTGGAGGAAAAAGTGGAGGAGGAGGCGAACGAAGGATCAGGAGGAGGGAGCTGCAATCCTGTCCCACTCTGCAGAGCCGATTGGAGGATGGGATGAAAAAGAGAATGTCATTGGCATAACCTGTAAACCACAATATCTCTTCTGCTTCAATTTAAAAACGGAAAACAGTTTAGGACAGTGCCAAATGTAGCCCGCCACAATGGTGTAACAATTATCTGTGCTTGCAGTATCACATTAATGTGCTTTTAATGCTAACAATGGCTATCACTTCTAAAGGTGTCTTAAAGCCATTTCCTGGATTAAAAAAAAACATTAACCCCCTCCAAATCTGATACCTCAGAAGGGATTATGTACACTTGTTTCTACTCCCATTCTTCACAAGCTAAACTCAAAGATCGAAGATTTTTTCTATATGCACAAAAGGCCTCTTTCTTTCAAAAATTGTTCACAAATTTGTCGAAATCTGTGTTAGTGAGCACTTCTTCCTTGCCAAGTTAATCCATGTAGCTCACAGGTGTGGCATATCCAGATGTTGATTAGACGTTAGGCATTATTATTGCACAGGTGTGCCTTGTTCTGGCCATAATAAAAGCCTACTCTAAAATGTGCAGTTTTATCACACAGCACAATACCACAGATTTTGCACGTTTGGGGGAAACTTACTATTGGCAGAAATGTCTTCTATAGCTGTTGCCTTCAAACTGAATGTTCATTTCTCTACCATAAGCCATCTCCAAATGTGTTTCAAAGAATCTGGCAGCACATCCAACCTCATAACTGCAGACTATGTGTAACCACACCAGCCTAGGACCTTCACATTTAGTGTCTTCACCTCCAAGATCTTCTTAGACCTGCCAACCAGACATCAGCTGCGTCAATCCGTTTGCATACCCAAAACATTCTTGCATGAACTGTCAGAAACCACCTCAGGACAGCTCATATGCATTCTTGTCATCCTCTTCGGGGTTTCCACTTAACTGCAGTTTATTTTAGTAACTGAATTGAGTGGGCAAATGCTCACATTCAATGATGTATGTCTCATTGGAAAGCTGTACAGGGCATATGGCAGACTGCATGTATGTTTGCTGTGTGTGTGTTTGCTGTTGTCATGTTGTGAATCGAGTGACCCGTGGTGGTGGTGAGGGTTATGGTATGGACAGGCATATGTTATGGACAACGGAAGGAGTATGTTAATGGATTTTTTAATGCACAGAGTTGCTGTGATGAGATCATGAGGCCCATTGTTTTGTCATTCATCCACGAGTATCACCTCAAGTTTCAGCATGATAATGTACTGCCTCATATTGCAAGGATCTGTACACAATTCTTTGAAGCTGCAACCATTCCACTATTTGCATGTCCAACATACTCTTTGAACATACCAACCATTAAGCATGTTTGGAATGTTCTGGATCGGTGGACACAACAGCGTGTTCTTGTTCCTCCCAATATCCTGCAACTTTGCACAGTCGTGAGAGTAGACCGACATTTCACAGGCCACAACAATCAATTTTAGCAGCTCTATGCAAAGGAGATGTGTTGCACGGTGTGAGGCAAATGGTGGTCATGCAAGATACTGACTGGTTTTCTGATCCCCCCGGACTTCCCCCCAATAATATAGTTAATCATGCTGTCTAATCAGCATCTTGATATGCCACAACTGTGAGGTGAATGGATCTCAGGGTTATCTCGGAAAATACGTGATTACTAAGACAGATTCAGATACATTTGTGAACAATATTTGAGAGAATAAAGCCTTTTATGTACATAGGAAAAGTCTAAGATTTCTTTGATTTCAGATCATGAAAGATGGAAGCAACAACAAAAGTGTATTTTGTTAAGTGTATGTTCTTCATAGGGACAGTTACAGTACATATCTACTTAAACCTAAGCATCATATTACAGAGCTAGGTAGAAGGTGTCTAGAAGAAGGTCTAGAAGGGGCATTCTCTCACCAATTATGCTCACTGAGCCTGTGGGTGAACTCCCAATGAGTCATTGAATGAATTGCCCACTTTGGAAATGAGGCAGAAGTAGTAAAGTGATTGTTCTGAAGATTGCAATTCAATTGCAGTGCAGACCATAGGGAACTTTCAAGTGGTCTGGAATCCTGTTAATCAAGTGGATGGAATCCTGATTTTGTTCAATCATCCCTTTTTCCAATATTTTTATGTAAGACACTTTTAGAAATAGGGCCCAGTGTATTGGTCACAATTGTGCTTTATTGTAGGTCAATAAATAATATATCACTTGTATATTTTCCAATGTTCTGTCCTGTACACATATTATACTCGCATGGAAAAAATAAATTATAGATTCTAATTTACTGAAATAAATGAAATCTTATAAGATAATGCTTTTGAATTATGTTTCAACAGAAAAATGTTAAAACACCAACTAATGAAACTGTCCTGGACAAAAACAATAGTACTCTCAGTTTTTTTTGCAGTTCAACCTTATTAGACACACTCGCTGCAACCTATTTCTCTAAATCTCAATGAGACTTATGCATCTGCCCATGAGAATTTTGGTTCATTCCTCCTGATCATATTGTTCCAGCTTTCTGATGTTTAATGGAGTGTTCTCCAGGCTGCAGATTTCAGATCTTTCCACAGATGTTCAATGAGTTTTAGATTAGAGCTCATAAAAGTCTACTTTAGAATAATCCAATACTTTGCTCTTAGCCATTCTTGAATGTTTTAGCTGTGTGTTTTGAGTCATTGGCCTTTGAAGATCCATGCCCTGCTAAGGAAAGCTTTTTGATGCTGAGTAGCACATTTTGCTCCAGCATGCCTTGATAGTCTTGATATTTCATTGCACCCTGCACAGATTTGAGCAACCAAAGAACATTCTCTCAGAAGCTTTGTAACTGGTCAGTATGCATTTTGGCAAATTCCACTTCCACTTTTTATGCTATGGTTTAAGCAGTGGTTCCCTCTTCAGCCGTCTTCCATTAAGTCCACTGAGACAAAGACAGTGACAGATGCTGCAATCTGACACTAATGTACCTTGACCTTGGAGGTCACCTCTAATCACTTTCGAAATTATTCTGGGCTCGTTACCATTCTTTTCACCTTTCTCTTGTGGCCACCTTCAGGGAGGTCCCTTAGACCTTAAACACCTAAATATGATGTGCAGCTGTTTTAGCAGGAACAATACTCAGCTTTTTAGGTCCACATTCAGTGGTACATACCATGATACCAAACAGCCTTTACACCCTTAGGCAGACTGACCGACTAAAACTTTGAAGACACCTGTGCTGTCACCTTAGTTAAACACTATTTCAATGTTTCCTAGGGGTACCACATCATTTTTACTTAGGACAGTCATATTAGTTTGTTATTAACATGTTTATTATCTTTCTGTTGAATCACAATTAAAAAACAATGTCTGATTTTTAAGTACATTAAATATAAAACACTTGTGTTTCAAGTGATTTCAGTGACATTGTGGGTTTTTCTATCTTTAATGGAAGGGTACCAACAACTTTGACCAAGTGTGAATTATATTTTATGCTTTACACTATAAACATCATTAGCATATTCAGAATATCATATATTTCATGAGACAGCTATCCCAGTTTTAGGTGAATAGAGTTTTTGCTTTTCTATGTTTTTTATTGTATGCAACTGCATTTTAATAAAAAAAAAAAAAAATCAAGTTGTTGTCTCAATATCCTGTAAGCAGAGCTACACGACAGCAACAGGGCTCATTCAGCACCAGCAGATTTTTTTTGTGTGAGAAAAACATTTTATCTTGATTTCTTTCCTCAGTCCAACCGAGTAAAAAAAAATCAAGATGCAAAACATGTGAAATTAAAATTTTCATGGTACTGAATCAGCCCTAATGTCATAAAAGGACATTAGGCTCGATTCAGAGAGACAAAAAAAACCTTCAGTTTTAGTGCCGATGTCGTATTATCCTCCATCTTCCCTTTTGGACCCTTAAAGCTCACCTAATAACAAACACTAAAGAGACAAGGTTTAGCGTGGGACTGGCACAAAATTGCTGAAAAGTCAAATGACAATATATCCAAAAGCTTTAATGGTTATCAAAATGCACAAACACATTATACCAACAGTTGAATAAAAGACATATATAAAGTGATTTAAAACACGGGGGCCCCCCCATCCATGCAGCCACAGCCACACAATCACGCCATCGCCACTCCACACCTCACAACTCACTGGCCTAGTTTGCAGAGATCCCGAAAGTAAGACACCCCAGCCGGGGACTATAATGGTCTCTATAGACGCTGTTTGTCAGTATCTGGCCAGTTAAGGTAAGCATAAGGGGAAACAGGATCCAGATATGGCTTCCAAGTGGGTTCCAGGGTGTGCGCCTCAAGTCCACAGTGATAAGTGCTCGCTGAGGAATCCAAAAGTTATGCCACAGATGGTTCTGTGGACCGGTCTGAATGATAAGCACAAAACTCCTGCCCAAAAATGGAAGACAGTACTTATCTTGATTCTGGCGCCGCAGCGCATCCACGTTTCACCACCGCAGGGTACAAAGAGATACAGGCCGCCTGTCACAGACCTCACGCCGACTCTTCCGCGGTACCTAACAGTCCACCGCTGGCATAGGACACACTGAACACAGCACGTGCAGGCACCGAGCATTGGAGGCTGGGGAGCGGGGAGCGCAGGTTGGCCGGCCGTCTGCCGACACGTGTTTCGCTCCGCCCACCGGAGCTTCGTCAGGGTGGGGGGCGGGCGGTTTGCTCATTAATTTAACTAATACATTGCCCCTCCCTTTTCAGTCCCGCAGCCAATCATCTTCCCACTGCATAGCCTGTCACTCACAGGCAGCTCGGACTAGGTGTCCCAGCAATACTTTTTATTGACAGCTCCGCCTCAGCTCCCCGTTCTAGATTCTGGCCAATCACTGTTTAAGTATGGCTGCAGTATAAACACGGGGGGGGGAGGCGCACACCTGCATATATAGCAAACGTGTCTCCCATAACGCTGTGTATATAGCAAAGTCCATAATCCAAATAGGAAGTTTTTGGGTACTGAAAAGTCTTGGGCTGTTCATCCAGAAAAATTCCTAATATACCCCATAACATACAGGGATTGCTGTTATATATACACACAGCACCTGACATTACATCATCTCTGGGGGCCAATCACTCACCATACTAGGAATTAATTTGTGTCAACACATCCATATCACATATATACAAGAATTAGGGCATATAATATATCAGCACGCCTATGTCCCCACCAATCAGGAGACAATACTTCACTCATCTTTTTCAAGTCATATATCCTCCAGACAGCAATAATAAATGGGCATTGATATTTATTTAGGCATAAGTGAACAATCAACTAAGAGCCAACATTAATGTCAAAAAAGGGGCCACCATTAAGTAGGGCCTACAAAACCCCACTAACCAGACAGACGCCCTATTTTTTGCGCGTGGGGTACTCATAAGATCATATCAAATACCAAGATATATAAAAACGCATTTAACCCTGACTCTGTATTTAAACCGTCAGGGAACATAGTGCCCATCTCATAAATTAAGCGGGCCTCCTGCTGTATCAAGCATTGATCATGGAAACCCCTCCTCCCCCCTGTGTGGAGAGCAAATATCCCACACACTTTTAAACCTGACGGGTTGCCCAAATGGAACTGGCGAAAATGCTCTGCTATGGGGCTCCGCTCGCTGCCACGTCTGATGTCCCGCACATGTTCACCTATCCGTACGCGCAACTCACGCTTGGTCTTCCCAATGTACTTCTTGCCGCACGGGCAGGTGAGCATGTACACCACCAGAGATGTGGCACAGCTGATGAATCCCTTGATGGGCTGTGGTCTCGTGACACACTTAGGTCCCCAGAACACTGTCGCCTTCTCCATATATGAGCAAGCCCTACAGTGGCCACATTTAAAGGATCCATTCAGGTTATTACTTGGGCTTCTATTAGAATTATCCACCAAGTCACTATGGACCAACAAGTCTCGGATATTGGTGGCCCGGCGTGCAGTCAAAAGAGGCCTCGGGCCCACTATTCTAGCTACAGTGGGGTCCATACAGAGAATGTGCCAATTCGCGCCCAAAATTGCACTAAATTTTTCCCAGTGCGACCCATACTGGGTAATAAGTCTTAGAGGCTGATCAATAGGGGGACCAGATTTTTTATTCATCCACACCCTCTCACGGCCCCCAAGTAGATCTTCCCTATTCCTTTCTTGGGCTTTTTTGACACAGGTTCTCAACAATCTATGGGGATATCCCCTCTCCCGAAAACGTTCAGTCAGGTCACGGGCCTCCCGCTTGAACTCCTGCTCTGATCCACAATTTTTCCGTTTTAGTGCCGATGTCGTATTATTTTCAAATGTTCCCTCTCTCGTATGAATGTGCGAGCGATTCTTTTTTTTTTTTTTTTTTTTTAATTAAACGTTTTTATTGAAGGAAGCAAGAATTACAGTGCCAAAAATTACATTGCTTGGCAACGCAGTGCCACAAGTTTATACATAGAACACAGAGCACATAAACATATATCTAAACATGAACGGAGTCGCTTGGTGACGATCATAGATGGTCATAGAACCATACGAAAGAGGTGCAGGGCCCCAGCAGGCCCTGCTCCCTACGGCCCCGGGCAGCGGCCCCGTTCAATGACACACTTTATCTGCTGCAACCCTCGCCTCCAATTTTCTTTTCAAAGGGTAAAACAAACAGGACAATACCAAACCATTCTGGAATAAGTAACGGGGGGGGGGGGAGGAGGGATAGACAAAACGGACACAATCAAGGAAGCGGAGGGAGAGGAAAACTGCGTGGATACTAGAGGGAGAAGGGTGGGGCGGGAAGATCGCCCCCCCGATAGTCTGCCCAGGCCATGCTACGTATAGAGGAGGAAATCTGACGAGAAGGTGAACTGATCCCACTCCTGCCAGAGCCGCCTGTGTTTTTCATGGGTCCCCCTGAGTGAAGCAGTGAGTTCTTCCATCCTACAAATCTCCTGGACAGCAGCCAGCCACTGCGCTGTAGTGGGGGGTTCCGTGGACTTCCATTTGGCTGGTATGCACGATCTGGCAGCACTTAGTAGTGGGGCAAGGAGGGATCTACGCCTTAGTCTCATAGAGGCCGGAGCCAAGTTAAGCAGGTAACACGCAGGGTCTTCGCCTAAATCAATCCCCGTCAATTTCCTAACGACCTCCCTCACCCCCCTCCAGTAGCCGGCCAACTTCTCGTATTCCCAAAAGACATGTAACATGGTCCCTCTATTTCGCAGGCACCTCCAGCAAAGGGGGGAGGAGGAAGGGAACATGGACGCCAGGAGCGCTGGGACCCGATACCATCGGGAAAGGATTTTGAAAGTGGTCTCCTGGTACTTACAGGAGATGGAGCTTCTATGCGCCAGTTGAATCATGGCGCACCTTTGCTCGTCCGTAAAGGTTCTGTTCAGTTCCTTCTCCCAGCCCCTCACGTAGGGTGGAACAAAGTCATCTGGAGGCTCCACCAGTAACGAGTACGAGTATGACAGGGCACCCCTAAAATGACCGACCCCCAGACAGATCTGCTCGAAATGCGTTAGCCGCCTCGATACGTCAGCCGCAGACCCGACCGACCGCTGGTAGTGCAGAAGCTGGAGGGTCTGTAACTGCGTGATGGGTCTGAGGGCGAGGTCCTCAACCAGGGCCTCTGGTCTCCTCCATTCGCCGTCAACCTGCATATGGAGCCTTCTAAAACAGTTCTGCTGAATCCAAGCCTTAAAGGGGCCCCCAGCTATCTCCACCGGAAAGTCAGGGTGGCCCAGGACCGGCGCCAAGGGGGATCGCCCGGGCGAGAGGCCCGGCCTTGGAAAAAATCTGTCCACCACTCTCCTGGACGGGCCAATTGTGGGGTGCGTGTTCAGCTGTGGGAGTTTATTCAATGGGACCCATGGTAGACCCGGGAGAGGGCAAGGAGAAGCAGCTTGTTCCAACTGGACCCACTGTTTCAAGGCAGAGTGTCGGCACCAATCAATAACTCGGCTCAAATGAGCCGCTGCGTGATAACATCTCCAATCTGGCAGGCCCAACCCCCCCTTAGATTTAGAGATTGTCAAGAGAGAAGCCGCCATGCGGTGAGCTCGACCAGCCCATACAAACCTGGTGCACATTCCCGTGAGCTTTTTAAAGAAGGTAGAGGGGACATCTATTGGGAGGGTCTGGAATAAATACAGTACCCTGGGGAGGATGTTCATCTTGATGACACTGACCCTTCCGAACCAAGAAAAGACTCCCCTGTTCCACTTCAGGAGGTCTTCCTCCAGCCGTTTTAACAGTGGGGGGAAATTCAAGGCATATGTTTCTTGCAGTTTGGAAGGGATCCGTGTGCCCAAATATGTAACTGCCTCCCGCTCCCAGTTAAAGTGAAAATTTTTCATGATTTGGCTCAGTCTCTCTGCGGGGACATTAATGTTGAAAGCGGAGGACTTTGTGCGAGCGATTCTATGCATGCATTGTAAACCTTCTGTAAAGTTTCTGTCCGTTCGTATGCCAGAGTATGAGTAATAGGATATCATTTTCCATCGAGACTTTTCTGATTCATTTTCTCAGGTAACAACGTAGGCTTTCGTTTTTGCCCTTTTCCAATCGTATCCTCACACGAATCTTTTACGTTTCCCGATAGATTCTGTTTCCCTTTACCCAAAAATAATCGTCCAGACGGAAATCCTTACGATCTTGCGGCTGCGCACTACAAACTTAACTCATTAGTGCTCGCCTACATATTTGACACCCTCACTTCTACTACAATGTTTAGCTAAATCACTTAGCACTATCCTCCAGCTTCCCTTTTGAACCCTTAAAGCTCACCCTAACCACTTAGCACTATCCTCCATCTTCCCTTTAGAACCCTTAAAGCTCACCCTAACCACTTAGCACTATCCTCCAGCTTCCCTTTTAAACCCTTAAAGCTCACCCTAACCACTTAGCACTATCCTCCAGCTTCTCTTTTGAAGCCTTAAAGCTCACCCTAACCACTTAGCACTATCCTCCAGCTTCCCTTTTGAACACTTAAAGCTCACCCTAACCACTTAGCACTATCCTCCAGCTTCCCCTTTGAACCCTTAAAACATACCCAAATCACTTCGCGGTTAGGTTCTTCTCCCATTTTAGGTCCCTAAAACGTACCCAAATCACTTCGCGGTTAGGTTCGTCTTCCATTTTAGGTCCCTAAAACTTACCCAAATCACTTCGCGGTTTGGTTCTTCTTCCATTTTAGGTCCCTAAAATGTACCCAAATTACTTCGCGGTTAGGTTCTTCTTCCATTTTAGGTCCCTAAAACTTACCCAAATCACTTTGCGGACATCGGAATCTTCAGCTCAAAATATGTATTTGCCCCTTTGTTTGTTGTAAATGTATGTGTTTCAAGAAATGACACTGAAACGTTGGTTTCTTTAGTTTTTTTTTATATTAAATATTTATATAATTTAAAATTTTTTAGTTTTTTGGATTAAAACTTTTTTTTAGTTTTTGGCTGGCCTAATAAAACTTTGTTAAAAAAAAAAAAACAACTTGTTTGAAAAATTAAAAACTTCGAACATGTTAAAAAATTGGGACAGCAGAACAGGCCCAGGACCCAGGACTCTACGCCTCTTCGTCTTCTTCTGTTCTCCCCAACGAGTCAACCATCACCTTCATATCGGCCACCAACGCAAGGACCCTCCGATGCATTTCCAAAATTTGTTGTCGTGTGGTCCCTGTAACAAATAGAGAAAAAAACATTAGTTTGATACCAATACATGTTTGCCACCTGTGGATTGAATGTTTTTAAGTTACACAAATAAATAAAGGCGACATATGTAATTCTGGAAAGTCATTAAGCTAAGGAAGTGGCCACAGGTCAGTCTTATATTGCCATTGCCTAGGCCTTGATGTATCTGTGTGTTCATGTCAAGTACCACATAAATGCAACTAATTGCATGACTACTTACTTGGTTGGTGGCCGAGAGATGGCTCGTTGGGGACAACACAATGTCCTGGGTCCTGGCTCTGCTGTGAAGAAGTGCCTGTAGAAACATGGGAAATACGGTCAGTTTAAATGTCTTATTCCACAGTCATCAAATGTATCTTGCAAAGTCTGGGTCACATCACTCACCTTCTCCAGGTTCTGCTTGTAGCAGATCTGCTGCCTCTTCCCCCACCTCACCCGCTCCCGAAGCATCTAGAAAAACAGATGAAAGGAATCAGTTTGGTAGGAGATAGTATGTATATGTGTGTGCGTATACATGAAGAGTGACATACCAGAGGCTCTCGCATGCGTTGCACGGGTACGACTGCCTGCCCACTCCGTGCCGCCCCTCCTCTGTGGTAAGGTCCAGGGGCTGGTCGGAGGACCCAACAGAGGGGTAGGACCGTCGCCCTTGAGATCCACCACCTTCACTTCCAGCTGCAGAATCATGCAGCACTGTCGGCCTGTGCGCCTCCGGGTGTGGTAATCCATTTCCAACACTACCAAAGAAAAGGCATTATAACTAAAGGGCTACCTTCTGTCGTAGTTACATCTTGCATGCAATCGATATGTACTTACTTGGGAAATGGATTGCGAAAAACCTCCACACCCGGGGCATGTGCAGTCGTTTCAGGTCCGACCAATGCTGCATGATCTGCGTGTGGGTGAAGGTGGTGTTGGTCTGCTGTTGGATTTCCGAGATGATCTCCAGGGCGAGGTTGCGTTTTCATAAGAGTTAGGCAGGTAGTCGTACCTGCGCTCCAGCATGGTCTACAAAACAGAAACAAAACATACCAATTAATTATAAATGGCTATCAATATGTGGCAACAATACACTATTTTAGGAAATGCCACACACATTTCTAGGCTAAGGCAATTTTTGAATCTGGCCGCACTGTTGTTTGGCACGTGTGTGCCGTGACTTTGGTTGTGCATGTAGTTTAACACATTTTGAAATCAATCCCTTACTTCCTGCGCATCCTTAACATGTAGAGCAGCATATAGATTGAATTGAAAGTGCTACAAATACACTTACGAGCATGATGATCTCTTCTTGTTGGCGGGTGAAGATAGTGGGCGCCATCTTTCTTCTTCTTCTCGGCAGGAAATAAGTAATGCCCAAGCGGTTTCCGGGTTCCGCACGGCCGTGTGAATGGCCGGACGTACGGGTAAGCGAACGCGTAGGCGTCACACGCCGGCTACCTTATTTAAAGGTCCCTGGACACACAGATCATTCTCTTTGAGAGTCCAATCCAAATGGCCCCCAAAAAAGCAGCATCCAAAGCTGACAAGGAGACCACGCTGAAGAAGGCAGCCAAGCGGCATGAGCATGCCGAAGGCCCACAAACAAGGTCTCAACAGGCCAAAGCCAAGTTAAGACCTACAACCAAGGCTCCGCCAAAGCAGCATCCAAAGCCAACTACCAGCTATGGGAAAAAAAGGAGGCGGCAGCAGCCAAAGGCAAGACGCAGGCACCAAAGCCTACAACATCTCATGCCCTAAAAACGGGTAAGAGGGTACGAAGCCCCACCCCACCCTGCCCCACATCCCCCCCCCCACGTGGCACCAAGGCACTTGGCATCGGCCCAAAACACAGGCCCAGAAGCTGCAGCAGGGCCAGAAGCCGCAGCAGGCCCAGAAGCCGCAGCAGGGCCAGAAGCCACAGCAGGGCCAAAAGCCGCAGCATGGCCAAAAGCCGCAGCAGGGCCAGAAGCAGGGCCAGAAGCCGCAGCAGGGCCAGAAGGACAAGAAGAAAAAGCAGGCACAGCAGGCCCAGAAGCCCTAAAAGGAAGACAATGGCAAGCTCCCCCTCCCCACCCGCATGTAGCTACCAAACGATGGCCAAGAGTGGCCGACCCACCAGCTCTGGGTCACCCCAGCCAAGTACCTCCAAGGGCCCACAGCCACAGGGCCACAAGCACCAGTTCCAGCTCCTCAAGACCCTCTCTTCCTCGCCCACATTCCCCACCGGCACAGGATGGCAGGCAATCACCCTATGCCACATCAACCCCTGCAACTTCTGTGGCCACCCAGCCACGAACACCCAGTCCCTTTCCCAGTCCAGTACGATCAGCAGCCAGCCTCCAGTCCTTGATGTCTCCTACACACACCCAGGCCAGAATGTCACCCCATTTGCCTGTAAACAATGAGGAGCCACAACCACCACAAACAGGGCGAACATTGCGCAGAGGCCACTTGAGTGGCCGTTTTGGTGAGTCACAAACTCTGGCATTGGCTAGTGGGCTAACGTTATATTATGATGAGCTATATGGGAGCAAATCCAAATCAACTAGCAAGCAGCGCAAATCTGAGATTTTGGCAGACCTCACCAGACAAGTCAATGCAGCGGGGGACGAACTCAAAGATGTAGAACAGATTCAGCGGAAAATATCGGATCTCAAATATGCCTCACGGAAGAAAGAGAATAAAAGGCGGCAGTACAGGTACATATCTTATTTGTTGGTTTTTATTCTTCTTGTCTATACATCAGTGAGCTTATTTCTGAATACTATGTTTTTCAGCTTACAAACTGGCGGAGGATTCACCACTAAATTGAAATTTACCCAGGCTGAAGAGATGGTGCTGGGCCTGCTACATCCTGTTGCATTAGAGGGACACTCAGCACAACAGGACACGGACAACCCACCAATTACAGCAGGTTAGTAATGTGTGAATTTCCATCAAAATGGACCAAACAGTCAAATTAGCCAGCAAGGCATATCTAAACACATGCCCCTAGGGTGTGCCTTGTAGTGGAGTGATCAATTTGACCAGGGTGTGTCATGTGTGTCGACAGGTAATGTGCAAATTAGCAGGACCATACATGACGTTTATGAACACTTAGGAAGAGTAGTAAAGTATGGAGATTAGTAAAGGAATACGTGCTATGTATTTTGATTCAATCACATGCCACACTTACATCTTTTTCCGTTGGCCACTTTGGTTAGAGCTGTGCTTGGGTCCCAATGGCTTAAGATGGTGTGATTGCAATGTTTTAATAGATACAATGGTAACCACCAGAATCATATTGTACCTGCTATTTGCCAGCTGAGTGTGTTAACTAGGGATGAGCGAATCGATCCGGACGAACCCGGATTCGATCCGAATTTCAGGAAAAATTCGATTCGGATCGAATCCGAATTTCCCCGCGATTCGATCGCTCGAAGTTTTCCTTTAACATCCATTCATTTACATTACAGGCATTCTAAGATGGCGGACGGGACATGTCCAGACATCAACCCCGCGCCAGTGCAAGCTGGGACAGTCACATGCAGCCTATCAGCAGCCAGCAAGCCCGGTGACGTCACAGCGATATTTAAGGCCGGCCATCTTGCTTTCCAGCATCATTTCTCTATTGCATTCGTGACAGACAGAACGCTGTGTAGCTGAGGGAGAGACAGACAGTTAGACAGGCAGGGACAGACAGGGACAGGCTGGAGACAGGCAGGAGACAGACAGGAGACAGACAGAAAGTAAGCGAAAAACAGGGAAAGGAAGGGAAAATCGGAGGCTGTCAGTTTTTTTTTTTTTTTCATCCAGCCTGCTTTGTTAGCGTTTTCAGGCTGCTTACACTAACTAACAGTGCATATATACTGAACTGATCTTAAGTCTGCTGTGAGGCATCCCATTCTGTGACTACACCAGCCTCTATTTAATAGCATAATAACCATTTGCACTTATTCTCATAGAAATCAGGCCTGATAAAGACACTTTTGCTGGGCATGCTCTCTGGTTTTTGTGGCATCCCATTCTGTGACAACACCAGCCTCTATTTAATAGCATAATAACCATTTGCACTTATTCTCATAGAAATCAGGCCTGATAACGACACTTTTGCTGGGCATAGCACTACTGGTTTTTGTGGCATCCCATTCTGTGACAACACCAGCCTCTATTTAATAGCATAATAACCATTTGCACTTATTCTCATAGAAATCAGGCCTGATAAAGACACTTTTGCTGTGCATGCTCTCTGGTTTTTGTGGCATCCCATTCTGTGACAACACCAGCCTCTATTTAATAGCATAATAACCATTTGCACTTATTCTCATAGAAATCAGGCCTGATAAAGACACTTTTGCTGGGCATAGCACTACTGGTTTTTCTGGCATCCCATTCTGTGACAACACCAGCCTCTATTTAATAGCATAATAACCATTTGCACTTATTCTCATAGAAATTAGGCCTGATAAAGACACTTTTGCTGGGCATAGTACTACTGGATCTTTTTTGGGGGCATCCCATTCTGTGACAACACCAGCCTCTATTTAATAGCATAATAACCATTTGCACTTATTCTCATAGAAATCAGGCCTGATAAAGACACTTTTGCTGGGCATAGCACTACTGGTTTTTGTGGCATCCCATTCTGTGACAACACCAGCCTCTATTTAATAGCATAATAACCATTTGCACTTATTCTCATAGAAATTAGGCCTGATAAAGACACTTTTGCTGGGCATAGTACTACTGGATCTTTTTTGGGGGCATCCCATTCTGTGACAACACCAGCCTCTATTTAATAGCATAATAACCATTTGCACTTATTCTCATAGAAATCAGGCCTGATAAAGACACTTTTGCTGGGCATGCTCTCTGGTTTTTGTGGCATCCCATTCTGTGACAACACCAGCCTCTATTTAATAGCATAATAACCATTTGCACTTATTCTCATAGAAATCAGGCCTGATAAAGACACTTTTGCTGGGCATGCTCTCTGGTTTTTGTGGCATCCCATTCTGTGACAACACCAGCCTCTATTTAATAGCATAATAACCATTTGCACTTATTCTCATAGAAATTAGGCCTGATAAAGACACTTTTGCTGGGCATAGTACTACTGGATCTTTTTTGGGGGCATCCCATTCTGTGACAACACCAGCCTCTATTTAATAGCATAATAACCATTTGCACTTATTCTCATAGAAATCAGGCCTGATAAAGACACTTTTGCTGGGCATAGTACTACTGGATCTTTTTTGGGGGCATCCCATTCTGTGACTAAAGCAGCCTCTGTTTAAGACCATATAAGCATTTGCTCTTATCATATTTGAAATTAGGCCTGATAAAGACACTTTTGCTGGGCATAGTACTACTGGATCTTTTTTGGGGGCATCCCATTCTGTGACTAAAGCAGCCTCTGTTTAAGACCATATAAGCATTTGCTCTTATCATATTTGAAATTAGGCCTGATAAAGACACTTTTGCTGGGCATGCTCTCTGGTTTTTGTGGCATCCCATTCTGTGACAACACCAGCCTCTATTTAATAGCATAATAACCATTTGCACTTATTCTCATAGAAATCAGGCCTGATAAAGACACTTTTGCTGGGCATAGCACTACTGGTTTTTGTGGCATCCCATTCTGTGACAACACCAGCCTCTATTTAATAGCATAATAACCATTTGCACTTATTCTCATAGAAATCAGGCCTGATAAAGACACTTTTGCTGGGCATAGCACTACTGGTTTTTGTGGCATCCCATTCTGTGACAACACCAGCCTCTATTTAATAGCATAATAACCATTTGCACTTATTCTCATAGAAATCAGGCCTGATAAAGACACTTTTGCTGGGCATAGTACTACTGGATCTTTTTTGGGGGCATCCCATTCTGTGACTAAAGCAGCCTCTGTTTAAGACCATATAACCATTTGCTCTTATTATATTTATATTATAAGACACTTTTGCTGGGCATAGGCTTACTGCTGCCTGCCAGGTGCACTTCTGTTGAGGCATCCCATTCTGTAACATAGCATACCCCTCTTTATTTACACTAAGCAGCTCTCTTATTTACACTAAGCAGGCCTGTTGGAGGCTGAGTGTTACTGCTCACTTTTGGTGTGCATTATATTCTGTTTCATATAGACCCACCGCTGCCCGGGGGATCTTAAAATATCACCTACTACCACGCCAGTTAGACTATGTCGGGCAGACAAGTGCCTGGAAGTGAAAAGAGGAGTGGCAGAGGCCAAGATTCCGCAGGCAGAGCTCGCATCAGACTGGGGGCCAGTAGCAGCAGGAGTCACGCTGAGAGACCTAATCTGCCAGTATCTGCTAGCGGTCGGGTCTCCACCAGTAACGCATCTGCCGTGGTAGATTGGCTGACGCGCTCATCAACAACATCATCACAACTTACGTCTGAGACCCCCAGTCTAGGGTCGGTAGGTTCCTCTGACACAACCCTGAGTTGGTATGCCCCGAGAGCAGTCCCTGTCCTCCCATTGCCTCTGTCCTACGCCATTCCCTCCCCCAGCGACGTATCCTATGCTTTGGGTTCAGCTCCACTCTTTAGTGAGGAGGACCATCAGATAGAGGACAGTCAGCAGCTACTGCCCAGCCAAGAAATGGAGGTGGCTTCTCTAGCTAGGCAGACAAATAGTGATGTGGACAGTGTCGTGGGTGCTGCGAGCGTTCCAGCTCCTGCGCCAGACACTGTTGACGAATCCACGAACATCAGTGACGTACAGCCACAACTCGGTGATGATGATGATGATGACGATGAAGCCGATCGCACTTGGGAGCCGGGTGATGAAGGGGCTTCATCGTCATCATCAGGAGAAGAGGGGCGCAGGTTGCCCCGGAGTCAGCAGCTGAGGCAGCAAGGTGGTAGCAGTCAGCATGGGGGCACAATTCCAAAGGCTGGAGCCGGCCGGGGCCGGGGTAGAGCACCTGCTGTGCGGCAGTCTACCTTATCGGGAGGTAGTGGAGCAGGGGTTCCTGGAGTTGGCAACAGCAGCAGTGAATCAGTGAGGCCAGGGGGTGGGAAAAGTAGCTACTCGGCAGTGTGGCAGTTTTTCCTGAGGCATCCGCAGGAGGGTAACATGGCCACATGCAAGATATGTAGGCAAAAGGTGAAGCGTGGCCAGGGTCCAAATGTTGGCACCACGGCCCTGCGTCAACATATGATGCGTCACCATAAAACGACCTGGGAGAACCGAGGCTCCCAAGGGGTGGTCCAGTCTGCTTCCTCACCAAGTGAGCTCCCAATTTCTGCCAGCCAAGGCTCCAGCACCTCAGCCGAAGACAGCTGTGCGTCATACCCATCCTCTGTCGCTCCTGCTCCTCCTCCTCCTCCTCCTCCAAGTCATGCATCCCGCCAGCAATCCATCAGCGAAGCCATGTCCAAGAGACAGCAGTAAAACAAGACAAGTGGTGAGTGACCAGCCAAACTCACCAATACCTCCCTGCTATCAATATGGAGATAGGCCGCTCAACAGAAAAGTCATTATATCAATGTGCAAAAATTATATACAAAGGATTTTATTATAAGCCAAAAGACAAAAACACATACATTTAAAATACATAGAATGATTAAAACCCCCTGTGTGGGGTGTAGCAGGGCTTATATGGACTAATTACAAGGTGCAAAATATCTATGAATGTACACAATTAATTGTGGATGTAAAAAAGGTTATTTACACTAGTGTATACAATACCATACATGTTGTATTATTTAGCATTATCCATACAAGATGGAAAATTTATTGAATGCCACGGGAGCTATCCCTGAGAAACTGTGAAGTGTTATAATAGTGCTAAGAGCATGCAGCAAGGAAACCGTGAATAAAGAACAGCGTGATGAAAATAAGACAAAACAAAAGGAGGGACAACACTGTCCCAATAGTGAAAACACAAACGCCAGTGAGGGCTTAAATGTGCAGTGTGTCTACAAGTGCCAAAGGATAAAGAGAAGGGATAGGTGCCCGGGCATATGATCATACATTTATACCAGTCTCAATTGTTCTATAGGGTATTGCATATACAAGGATAACCACAGTGCGCGAAGTATGCAAGCTCGCGCTTTAAAATATACAAGTAAATGCAAAATCAATACAGAGTTAATAGAAAATTATCATAAAACAATGTACATTACCAAATCATGCTGTCCAGGTCCTCCTACACCCTCACACTACCATCACTGACGCGTTGCGTAGCCAAATGTCCGGCCACTTCATCAGAGTGTGGCCTAACACCATCTATCCTCCCTTATATATGGCCCCCTTAATTGCTGATTCCATATCCTTTGTACTGTTTACCAAGAAAACCGCCAAAATCTAGGTCAAGGTGAGGGCGGAAGTGAGCGGACTGAGCCCTATGTGTGTGTACTTCCGCCAGGGCCTGAAAGCCCTTTACTAATTATGGCCACTACAATACTCGTTTCTAGTTGGCCACCTGAAAGCCCTGCCAGATCGTGTTAGGGTAGCGTCCTCCCAAACAAGTCTAAATGTAGAGATGTATGTCTGAAAAGAGACCTCATAGCCTCATAAGAGGGCTGGCTAGATTACTAGTGATGACCGGAGTGCGCGTGCGCAGTTGGATAATGCGCGCGCGCACCGTCCTGGGCCGAAAGTATGTGTGTCAGACCCCATGTCAGGGGCTGGCTGGTCATGTCAGCCAAGAGACAGCAGTATGCGCCCACTCATCCTACGGTGCAGAAGCTGAATGTGCTCCTGTCCAAGTTGCTGGTGCTGCAGTCGCTCCCTTTTCAGGTGGTGGAATCTGCACCTTTCAGAGAACTGATGGCTTGTGCCGAGCCGAGGTGGAGAGTCCCAAGCCGTCATTTCTTTGCCAAGAAGGCAGTACCAGCGCTGCACATTTTTGTTGAACAGAAGGTGGGCCAGTCCTTGAGCCTGTCGGTGTGTAGCAAAATACATGGCAGCGCCGACATCTGGAGCTGTAACTACGGTCAGGGGCAGTACATGTCGTTTACGGCCCACTGGGTGAATGTGGTCCCTTTGCAGCAGCAACTTGGACAGGTCACGCCGCTTCGGCCTCCGCGCTCTCTGCCCATTGGGCCTGTGACACCGTGCGACTCGGCCTCCTCATCCTCCGCCATCTCCTCACCCTCCACTGTAGGCTCAAGTCTCAGTGCCCCTCCAGTCTACCATGTGTGCAGGGCACGGAGGTGTCACGCAGTGCTTCACATGGTTTGTCTTGGCGAACGGAGTCACACAGGGGAGGAACTGATTAAATGTATTCATCAGGAAATCCAAACATGGCTTACTCCGAGAAAACTTAAAATGGGAATCATGGTTACCGACAATGGGAAGAACATTTTGTCTGCGCTGCGCCAAGGAAGCCTGACCCATGCCCCCTGCATGGCTCACGTCTTCAATCTGGTTGTCAAGCGGTTTCTGAAGTGTTCCCCCCATCTGCAGGACATCCTAACAACTTCAAGGAAACTTTGCATGCACTTCAGCCACTCCTACACCGCCAAACACACCCTTCTTGAGCTACAGCGTCAGAATGGTATCCCCCAACATAGTCTGATTTGCGATGTTTCCACCCGTTGGAATTCCACCCTTCACATGTTGGACCGATTATATGAACAGAGAAAAGCCATCACGGATTTCCTGATGATCCAAGCAGATAGGGGGACTCCCCTGTGTAACTTCAATGTCAACCAGTGGCAGCTCATACTTGACACCTGCCGTTTGCTCAGGCCCTTTGAGGAAGCCACTTTATTTGTCAGTCGGCAGGATTACGGGATGAACGACGTGATTCCACTGCTTCATGTACTACAGCACATGTTGGAAACCATGGCTGGTCAGGGCACTGGAGACATGGCGTTTACATCTTACGGCCACATGAACCCCGTTGGAGCTGAACTGGAGGAGGAGGAGGAAGAGGAGGAGGAGGAAGAGGAGGAGGAGGAGTTGCCCAGCGAAACACAGTTTAGGCTTGGCGAAATGGCTGGTTTATCTAGTCAGCGGACAGGAGAGGAGGAGCAGGAGCAGCCAGAGGAGCTAGAGGTTTTTGAGGAAGGCGAGACAGAGGACCCGGGCACACCGTGGCAGTATGCAGTGGAGATGGAGACAGGTAGTCCATCCGAGTCACTTGCGCAAATGGCACGAAGCATGCTCACGTGCTTGCGTAGTGACCCCAGAATTGTTTCCATCTGTCGGCGGGATGACTTCTGGCTGTCCACCTTATTGGACCCTCGGTTCCGGCACAAAATGGGGGCATTTTTTAAACCCACCGAGAGGGAGGACAAACTCAACTACTACAAAGACATTCTACGTAGGCAGTTGGCCGATGCCTATCTGCGCCATGGTCCATACTCTCGCAGGTCTGACTCGAGGGGACCTCTGCGCTCACCTTCCACTGCCATGGCCGCTGGGGGGGTTGGCAGGAGCAGCAGCAGCAGCTCCATCAGCAGCAGCAGCCTCAGTCTTCAGTCGCTAATGAGTAGCTTTCTACACCCGCATAGTGAGGCTACTCATGAGCAGCAGGAAGACCTGGAGCAGGACCTCAACCAGCAGGTCATGTCATACTTTGACATGACCATGCCAACACACCTTGAGGATCCGCTGGACTTCTGGGCAGCCAAACTTGATTTGTGGCCGCAACTAGCAGAGTTTGCCCTGGAAAAGCTGCCCTGCCCGGCAAGTAGCGTGCCATCTGAGCGGGTGTTTAGTGCGGCGGGGGCCATAGTTACGGCGAGGAGAACTCGTCTGTCAACTAAAAATGTGGAGAGACTCACCTTTGTCAAAATGAATCAGGGATGGATCAGCCAGGATTTCCACCCACCAATGCCTGATGCATGCGACTAGATTCAGCATGGTGCCACGTTTTACACTTTCCAAATGGTGCAAAACATATTTATGTCTTTAGGCCATTTTTTGGGCTCCTGCTGCTGCTGCTGCCAACTTCTGCCAACTCCAGGGTGTGATTCATCTAATTGTTGGGCTCCTGAAGCCAACCCCAGTGTCACTTTAAAGTAATATTTGGGCTCCTGCTGCTGCTGCTGCTGTCAACTCCTGCCAACTCCAGGGTGTGATTCATCCAATTTTTGGGCTCCTGAAGCCAACTCCAGTGTATATTTGGGCTCCTGCTGCTGCTGCTGCTGCCAACTTCTGCCAACTCCAGGGTGTGATTCATCCAATTTTTGGGCTCCTGAAGCCAACTCCAGTGTATATTTGGGCTCCTGCTGCTGCTGCTGCTGCCAACTTCTGCCAACTCCAGGGTGTGATTCATCCAATTTTTGGGCTCCTGAAGCCAACTCCAGTGTATATTTGGGCTCCTGCTGCTGCTGCTGCTGCCAACTTCTGCCAACTCCAGGGTGTGATTCATCCAATTTTTGGGCTCCTGAAGCCAACTCCAGTGTATATTTGGGCTCCTGCTGCTGCTGCTGCCAACTCCAGGCTGTGATTCATCCAATTTTTGGGCTCCTGAAGCCAACTCCAGTGTATATTTGGGCTCCTGCTGCTGCTGCTGCTGCCAACTTCTGCCAACTCCAGGGTGTGATTCATCCAATTTTTGGGCTCCTGAAGCCAACTCCAGTGTATATTTGGGCTCCTGCTGCTGCGGCTGCCAACTTCTGCCAACTCCAGGGTGTGATTCATCCAATTTTTTGGCTCCTGAAGCCAACTCCAGTGTATATTTGGGCTCCTGCTGCTGCTGCTGCCAACTTCTGCCAACTCCAGGGTGTGATTCATCCAATTTTTGGGCTCCTGAAGCCAACTCCAGTGTATACTTGGGCTCCTGCTGCTGCTGCTGCTGCCAACTTCTGCCAACTCCAGGGTGTGATTCATCCAATTTTTGGGCTCCTGAAGCCAACTCCAGTGTATATGTGGGCTCCTGCTGCTGCTACTGTCAACTTCTGCCAACTCCAGGGTGTGATTCATCCAATTGTTGGGCTCCTGAAGCCAACCCCAGTGTCACTTTAAAGTAATATTTGGGCTCCTGCTGCTGCTGCTGCTGCCAACTTCTGCCAACTCCAGGGTGTGATTCATCTAATTGTTGGGCTCCTGAAGCCAACCCCAGTGTCACTTTAAAGTAATATTTGGGCTCCTGCTGCTGCTGCTGCTGCTGTCAACTCCTGCCAACTCCAGGGTGTGATTCATCCAATTTTTGGGCTCCTGAAGCCAACTCCAGTGTATATTTGGGCTCCTGCTGCTGCTGCTGCTGCCAACTTCTGCCAACTCCAGGGTGTGATTCATCCAATTTTTGGGCTCCTGAAGCCAACTCCAGTGTATATTTGGGCTCCTGCTGCTGCTGCTGCTGCCAACTTCTGCCAACTCCAGGGTGTGATTCATCCAATTTTTGGGCTCCTGAAGCCAACTCCAGTGTATATTTGGGCTCCTGCTGCTGCTGCTGCTGCCAACTTCTGCCAACTCCAGGGTGTGATTCATCCAATTTTTGGGCTCCTGAAGCCAACTCCAGTGTATATTTGGGCTCCTGCTGCTGCTGCTGCCAACTCCAGGCTGTGATTCATCCAATTTTTGGGCTCCTGAAGCCAACTCCAGTGTATATTTGGGCTCCTGCTGCTGCTGCTGCTGCCAACTTCTGCCAACTCCAGGGTGTGATTCATCCAATTTTTGGGCTCCTGAAGCCAACTCCAGTGTATATTTGGGCTCCTGCTGCTGCTGCTGCCAACTTCTGCCAACTCCAGGGTGTGATTCATCCAATTTTTTGGCTCCTGAAGCCAACTCCAGTGTATATTTGGGCTCCTGCTGCTGCTGCTGCCAACTTCTGCCAACTCCAGGGTGTGATTCATCCAATTTTTGGGCTCCTGAAGCCAACTCCAGTGTATACTTGGGCTCCTGCTGCTGCTGCTGCTGCCAACTTCTGCCAACTCCAGGGTGTGATTCATCCAATTTTTGGGCTCCTGAAGCCAACTCCAGTGTATATGTGGGCTCCTGCTGCTGCTACTGTCAACTTCTGCCAACTCCAGGGTGTGATTCATCCAATTGTTGGGCTCCTGAAGCCAACCCCAGTGTCACTTTAAAGTAATATTTGGGCTCCTGCTGCTGCTGCTGCTGTCAACTCCTGCCAACTCCAGGGTGTGATTCATCCAATTTTTGGGCTCCTGAAGCCAACTCCAGTGTATATTTGGGCTCCTGCTGCTGCTACTGCCAACTTCTGCCAACTCCAGGGTGTGATTCATCCAATTTTTGGGCTCCTGAAGCCAACTCCAGTGTATATTTGGGCTCCTGCTGCTGCTGCTGCCAACTCCAGGCTGTGATTCATCCAATTTTTGGGCTCCTGAAGCCAACTCCAGTGTATATTTGGGCTCCTGCTGCTGCTGCTGCCAACTCCAGGGTGTGATTCATCCAATTTTTGGGCTCCTGAAGCCAACTCCAGTGTATATTTGGGCTCCTGCTGCTGCTGCTGCCAACTTCTGCCAACTCCAGGGTGTGATTCATCCAATTTTTGGGCTCCTGAAGCCAACTCCAGTGTATATTTGGGCTCCTGCTGCTGCTGCCAACTTCTGCCAACTCCAGGGTGTGATTCATCCAATTTTTGGGCTCCTGAAGCCAACTCCAGTGTATATTTGGGCTCCTGCTGCTGCTGCTGCTGCCAACTTCTGCCAACTCCAGGGTGTGATTCATCCAATTTTTGGGCTCCTGAAGCCAACTCCAGTGTATATTTGGGCTCCTGCTGCTGCTACTGTCAACTTCTGCCAACTCCAGGGTGTGATTCATCCAATTGTTGGGCTCCTGAAGCCAACCCCAGTGTCACTTTAAAGTAATATTTGGGCTCCTGCTGCTGCTGCTGCTGCTGTCAACTCCTGCCAACTCCAGGGTGTGATTCATCCAATTTTTGGGCTCCTGAAGCCAACTCCAGTGTATATTTGGGCTCCTGCTGCTGCTACTGCCAACTTCTGCCAACTCCAGGGTGTGATTCATCCAATTTTTGGGCTCCTGAAGCCAACTCCAGTGTATATTTGGGCTCCTGCTGCTGCTGCTGCCAACTCCAGGGTGTGATTCATCCAATTTTTGGGCTCCTGAAGCCAACTCCAGTGTATATTTGGGCTCCTGCTGCTGCTGCTGCTGCCAACTTCTGCCAACTCCAGGGTGTGATTCATCCAATTTTTGGGCTCCTGAAGCCAACTCCAGTGTATATTTGGGCTCCTGCTGCTGCTGCTGCTGCCAACTTCTGCCAACTCCAGGGTGTGATTCATCCAATTTTTGGGCTCCTGAAGCCAACTCCAGTGTATATTTGGGCTCCTGCTGCTGCTGCTGCTGCCAACTTCTGCCAACTCCAGGGTGTGATTCATCCAATTTTTGGGCTCCTGAAGCCAACTCCAGTGTATACTTGGGCTCCTGCTGCTGCTGCTGCTGCCAACTTCTGCCAACTCCAGGGTGTGATTCATCCAATTTTTGGGCTCCTGAAGCCAACTCCAGTGTATATTTGGGCTCCTGCTGCTGCTGCTGCTGCCAACTTCTGCCAACTCCAGGGTGTGATTCATCCAATTTTTGGGCTCCTGAAGCCAACTCCAGTGTATATTTGGGCTCCTGCTGCTGCTGCTGTCAACTCCTGCCAACTCCAGGGTGTGATTCATCCAATTTTTGGGCTCCTGAAGCCAACTCCAGTGTATATTTGGGCTCCTGCTGCTGCTGCTGCCAACTCCTGCCAACTCCAGGGTGTGATTCATCCAATTTTTGGGCTCCTGAAGCCAACTCCAGTGTATATTTGGGCTCCTGCTGCTGCTGCTGCTGCCAACTTCTGCCAACTCCAGGGTGTGATTCATCCAATTTTTGGGCTCCTGAAGCCAACTCCAGTGTATATTTGGGCTCCTGCTGCTGCTGCTGCTGCCAACTTCTGCCAACTCCAGGGTGTGATTCATCCAATTTTTGGGCTCCTGAAGCCAACTCCAGTGTATATTTGGGCTCCTGCTGCTGCTGCTGCCAACTTCTGCCAACTCCAGGGTGTGATTCATCCAATTTTTGGGCTCCTGAAGCCAACTCCAGTGTATATTTGGGCTCCTGCTGCTGCTGCTGCCAACTCCTGCCAACTCCAGGGTGTGATTCATCCAATTTTTGGGCTCCTGAAGCCAACTCCAGTGTATATTTGGGCTCCTGCTGCTGCTGCTGCCAACTCCAGGGTGTGATTCATCCAATTTTTGGGCTCCTGAGGCCAACCCCAGGGTCTCTTTAATGTAATATTTGGGCTCCTGCTGCTGCTGCTGTCAACTCCTGCCAACTCCAGGGTGTGATTCATCCAATTTTTGGGCTCCTGCTGCTGCCAACTCCAGTGTCTCTTTAAAGCAATGTTTGGGCTCCTTCTGCCCCTCATAGTGATGCCACTTCAACTCTCTGCAATTGTGCCGCTCTGCGATTCTATTAGCGATGCCTCTGATCTGCATGTGATATTTCTTCAAAGTATTATTTAACTAACCCAGCACGCATCCTGTGCGTGTTACAGCAAGGCAGAATGGTTTACAACCCTATTGAGGCTCTAGGAGGCTCAGAAATAGCCGTTTTTAATAGCGATTCGTCGCGAATTTATTCGGGTCGAAACGATTTTTGTCGGAAAATTCGGCGAATCAGTCGAATCGAATTTTTCAAAAGTTCGCTCATCTCTAGTGTTAACTTAATGGCCTATAATGGATGTTTAAACACACACAACAGGCATTACTTGCATGTTTGTTTTGCTTCACGTGACCAATGTGTCTGTTCTGGGTTAAGAATCCATGTTCAATCTAATAGCATTCATAGTGAAGGTCAAGTTGCACCGTTGTGGGAGTGGCCATTCCAGCTTCGCCACGTGTTTGATTTAAGCATATGTGTTATTAACCATCACCAATGCATAGTTGTATGTTTACATTGTTTGTTTTCTTATAATGCAGCCCAGCCTCATCCCTCAGCTAGTGAGGAGTCCTTTTTAACTATGCCGTCTTCTTCCGTGCTGCCTCGGACCCAGGATCCGATATCTACGGTAAGTGGTTTTTGATGAGGTGGCGTATGCATGTGGCTTGCCATGTTTCTTTGGCCTGAATTACATATGTATTCCCCACACTGAACCTTTTTGTTTTACATGTCCCAACAGAGCCACACACTGATGGAGGAAATCCAGGAGCTGGAGGAGGATGGAACCTTCCTTGGAGCTTATGAAGATCTCCCCCTGTGCCAGAAACTGCAACTGTCCCAAAATGTTTCTCCGACAAATCCTCAGCAGCAGAGGGAAGCTGGCTGCATGCTGCCTGCACATCGTGGGCAGCATGCAGAGACTGACCCTCCAGTCCCCAGTTTAAGATCTGCTGTTGAGGATTTGCCCAGCATACCTGTGGCTGTTGGGGGTCCTAGAGCAACATCATCTGCACGCCCCACAAACCGGGGAATAGGAAGGCATACTCAGCAACATCGCCCAGTTTCCCAGGGGAGGGGCGTGCAGATGATGGAGTCAGCATGGCACCATGAGAGGCGGCTATTTCGGCGCCAAAATCAACAAAACCACGAGAAAATTGTTGGGCAATTAGATAACCTCAATAATACCTGCTCAGCCATGCTGACTGAATTTAGGACCCATAACTGCCACATGGCCAACTTGACCACAGAAATCAGGTCCAGCATGGCTGAATTGCAAAGTAACCAAAGAAACATTTTGGAACAGTTGCAGATTCGGAATGCCACACAGGCCCAGGTTAGGGCCCACCCCCAAGGGCCACAACCTGGGTTCTATGGGCATCCCCCATATTAATGTGTATTTGACCTGAATCTGTTCTACATCTTTGCTCTACATCCCCACTGTATTGACTTGTCTGGTGAGCCCTACCAATCTAGCATTTTGATCTGCCTTTGCTAGTATGTTTTGGATTTGCCCCCATATAGCTCATTAAAGTCCTGAGGTAGGCCACTAGCCAATGCCAGAGGATAAGCCTCACTGAAGCGGCCACTAAAGCTGTTGCGCTGCAGCCTTGCCCCTAATTACATTGGTTGTGGCTCCTCCTGTTTGTAGGTATGATTGTGTGACATTCTGGCCTGGCAAACTAAGACCTGGGACCCTGGTTGCCATTTAACTGTACTTGGATTGGGACTGGGTGTTCTTGTTTGGGTGGGCCACTGAGTAACAGGTGTAGATGTGGCATAGGTATGTCTGCTTTCAACCTGTGCCTGTGGCAAATGTGGCCAAGCAGGAGAGGGCGTGTTTGTGTGCATATTTTTACAATGTAACATCTGTGATTTGTAACATTGACAATGCTTGCCACACATATGTTACTATGTTATTTTGAAGGTTAACTTTCTCCTGGGGTGCCTTACTTAGTAAATCCAGGCTGTGTGCAATTGGTCTGTGGCATGTTTTGACCTTAATTTCAGGTCCATGTATTCCCCCTAACTATGTGAGTGACCATCACCTACAATTCTGTTGATATCAAAATTGAACCTTTAAAAATTAAACAAACGTGTTTCTGACTAAGTTAATGTCTGTTGGTTTTTGGTTAATAAATATGACTTAAAGTTGTCCCAAAAACAAGCACACACAAATATGATAAAAAGAGGAAAAATACATTGTTGTTGATTTTGGTAATTAATTCATTATTGTTTTGTTCTTAATCCAACAAAAATAAACAAGCAAATGGAACAAAGCAATCACAACAAACAATGTCAAAACAAACTAAAAAAAGGAGAAAACAATTAAGCAAAATGTGTTGCTATTAGATTAGCATGGACGGCTTGGCCAGACGCACTGTGCTGCCCAAAATTGGCGTCCTCTGGCTCATCGCCGGGTGGAGAGGGTGGAAAATCCACATAGCGGGGGACCCACTGCAAGATAGAAAAATTATGCAGCACAGCACAGGCCATGATGATATCTATTACCTTTTTTGGGTCGTACTGAAGGGATCCCCCGGTATGGTCCAAACATCTAAATCGGGTCTTCAATAGGCCAAAGGCCCTCTCCACCACTGCCCTGGTTTTGCAGTGCACCCTATTATAGGCCTCTTGGGCGGCATTCTGTGGCCGTAGTACAGGCGTCAACAGCCACGAGAGGAGTGGATATCCAGAATCTGCTGGCAAAAATAAAGGTCAAAAAATATAAAGATTAATCCATACATTTCAGCAACAAAATGCAAAAAACACCTGATTAAGAAGCTAGGTGAGCATACATATTGCACAGGCCAAAGCGACAAAGAAACATATCTGATAGATGGTGGGCCAAATTACAGAAATAATATTGGGGATGCTGGACAATCAGGCAGACTGTTAAGAGCTATTGTTTTCTGTCTGTGCTGGTCAGCAATGTTGTATGGGTTAAGTTTGCATTACCCATTTTCTGCTTTGTCTGAGTCCCAAACAGGTCTAAGCCGGCCCCTGCACTTTATCCCGCTCACCTCTACTCAGTAAGTGTAATGCATGTAAGCAAAGATGGCGCAGACCTATGATAAAATCAAGAACAGATTTACTGAAAAGTGTGGGGAAGCCTGATTACTAATTTGGCACAAATTACTTTTTGGAGTTTAAACAATGCAGGACAAACATTTTGCCAGGCTTTGTTGTTTTGATAATATAATGGGTCCAGTCGTGTTTCACATGTTCCCAAGGTGATGAAAAAGCCATTGTTTAAGAAAGGTGAATAAAACAAAAATCCAAGCCATACATAGAAAATCTAATGAGGTTATTGGACTCAACTTACCAAGGAGCCATGCACCCACAAATTCCCCAGACTCAAACCGACGGAACAATCCAGATCTTCTAAGGATGTAGGCGTCATGGGATGAGCCAGGGTAGCCTGCGAGGACGCTAAGAAAGCGCATGTCCTGGGCCACCACTGCTTGCACATTCAGTGAGTGGCCCATTTTGCGGTTCCTGGGAAAAAAGGAAAAAATTACATTAGTAACACTTGGGAAATTAGTCAAACGCTCACTTCTAACTCCCTAAGTCAAACGTTTTTATCCAGACAACTAACACTAAACAACTACATTAAATTTAAGTGCCGAACAAAAGGAGATGTATGTTAGAGCCTTTAAAGTTTGGATTTACTTGTTCAATTTTAAGTACACTTTCAAATGTTTGACTTTGCCCAACATGAAAAAGGTTATAAGTTGGTTCACATGCACTCTTTGCAAGGAGGGGGTATTTGCAAGGAGGGGCTGTTTAAAATGAGGGATTAATTACAAGGAGGGACAAGTACCAAAGAGGGATTGATTACAAGGAGGGACAAGTACCAAAGAGGGATTAATTACAAGGAGGGACAAGCACCAAATAGGGATTAATTACAAGGAGGGACAAGCGCCAAAGAGGGATTAATTCCAAGGAGAGACAAGCACCAAAGAGGGATTAATTACAAGGTGGGACAAGTACCGAAGATGGATTAATTACAAGGAGGAACTGTTTACAATGAGGGATTAATTACAAGGAGGGACAAGTACCGAAGAGGGATTAATTACAAGGAGGGACTAGTACAGAGGAGGGATTAATTACAAGGAGGGACTAGTACAAAAGAGGGTATAATTACAAGGAGGGACAAGTACCAAAGAGGGATTAATTACAAGGAGGGACAAGTACCAAAGAGGGATTAATTACAAGGAGGGACAAGTACCAAAGAGGGATTAATTGCAAGGAGGGACAAGTACCAAAGATGGATTAATTACACGGAGGGACAAGCACCAAAGAGGGATTAATTACAAGGAGGGACAAGTACCAATGAGGGATTAATTACAAGGAGGGACAAGCACCAAAGAGGGATTAATTACAAGGAGGGGCAAGCACCAAATAGGGATTAATTACAAGGAGGGACAAGTACCAAGGAGGGATTAATTGCAAGGAGGGACAAGTACCAAAGAGGGATTAATTACAAGGAGGGACTAGTGCCAAAGAGGGATCAATTACAAGGAGGGACTAGTACCAAAGGGGGATTAATTACAAGTAGGGACTAGTACCAAAGAGGGATAAATTACAAGGAGGGACTTGATCCAATGAGTGATACATTTCAAGGAGGGACCAAAACAAAGAAGGGATTTGTTCAAAGGAGGGACCCCAAAAAACCAAAACAACATTAAATAAATAAATTAAAAGTTAGCTCAACATGGAAGACTGAACTTGCCTGTATATGTACTCGTCGGCAGCCGGAGGGACAAGGGCAACGTGGGTACAGTCAATGGCACCCATGACGTTGGGCATATCAGCAATATTATAAAATGTCAGTTTAACCTCGTTTCTGGCTACCATATCCTCAGGAAAACAAATATATTTTCAAGTTATTTTAGCCATGCCTTCCAAAAACTTGGATAGGGCGCGGCTCAGCATAGGCTGGGAGATCCCCACGGAGAGGGCACCCAGCCTCTGGAACGAGCTGTTCGCCAAAAATTGCAGGCAGCCAAGCATCTTGGTCATACCTGAAATTGCTTGCCCCTTCCTTGTGGTGCGGGCTAGCCATGGCCGCAGCTCACTATACAATTTATGGAGGGAAGCGCGATTAAGTCTGGTGAGCTTGAACAGCTCAATGTCATGCATGCCATTGATGTCCATGCGTCGCCGCCGGTGCAGTCTGGCCTCTGACCTCCGGAAGATCTCAATGCCCATGAGCTGCAGATCCTCATGCTCCTCAAATGCACAAGAGTCGTCCATACTGCTAGGCTGCTAGTTCCGAGGTCAAAATGGTCCCGGAAATGAAACGGATTTATTGGGTGTTGGCCCCTCGGCAATCAGCTCTCTGAATTAATCGCCAGCCCACTGCAATAACGTAAGTGTTCTGAACGGTCAAAACATTTCAGATTTGGTGGGAAAAAGGTCCCGAAATTACGTAAAACTTCCGTTTTCCTTTGGATCATTGAAAGAGCATATACATATTAGTACGAACATTCATACGAGTAGAAAATGGACGAAAAAAAGCAAAAAAATGACAAACACCCACCAAAACTTTCACAGACAACTACGGAAGTCCGGACCAATGTGTCTTTGAATCGAGGCTATTGTGTTGCAAGTGAGATTTGACTACCAACATGGTGATATGGAGGTTACACCTGTGACTGCACTTTGCAAACGTGGAGGCTGATTCATTATAACGGCAGGTATCAGCAGATGAGTGCCTGTATAGCGGCACTTAGAGCGACCGCAAGTAGACGCTGTAAGTGGGTATCAGGCGCTGCAACAGAGTGCCTCATTCGCTCTAGTAGCCTGGCTGGCATTGAAGAATGTGATGTATGTTAGGCGCTATAACAGTACAGCACTGCAGGGAGTGAAAGGTAGCGCCAGCTCAGCGCTCCACACCATACTTATCAAAAAAGGACACACACACAGCGTTGGCGCTCTAAATCTGGTCGCTATAGCATAGAGTGTCTGACGCTGTGTGATTAAAGTCTGTTTTTGAACACATTGTGGTAATGTGTATGGCAAAGTGATAAATAGTGTGTATTTTTCCCCTGCTATGCTGTATCAGGCACTGTCCATGCCGGGTTTTCAGGACCCAGTTCACATTCCCCAGTCCTCTACAGGTTTGTTCCCTGATCTCAGGCTTTGCACAGGTGATGAGGCTGATTGCAGGGGAAGCCTGAATAAAAGGAGCCGCTAAGCCTGTCAGTTTGTCTGTTGACCAGCCTGAAGTAAGGAACCCAGGCTGCACTGCACAGTGGTGAATAAGAGACTGGATTCAAGCCGAATGACTTGGCTTCTGTGACCCCAAAACGTGGACTTGTGTAGATGAGCAGCGGGGGCTTGTATGCCCTGTAAAGCGGAACCTGATACCCCAGACTTGCAGCTTGCTGGAGTATCAAACCCTGGACTTTCCTTAAGTTGGTGAAGTAACCACTTGATTTATTGCATTTTATGCTGCAACCTCTGAAGTAAGAGACATTGCTTTTCTTTTGAACATTTTGGTTTTTCAATAAAACTTGTCTATAATTTTTGAAGAACTGTTGTCCTTGTCACTGCGGTTCGCCCCAAATCGCTTACAACATATACACCAGTAACAAAGCGAAAACACATGGAATGACATTGTTTTAACACTGGGACAATAACACTTTAGTGTCAGACCTGTAATGAAATTCTGCATAAAAATATAAAAAGTCAAAAAAGTTTCTAAAAATGTTTGTTTGCAGCCAGGAGATGTCACACAATGATATGAGCAAAAAAAAATAAAATAAAAAATGTCAGATTCAGAGCTTCTGTTCAAACACAAGCAAATGAACGCCCATTGAAATGTATGGGAGAGCGACAGTGAGCGAAAGGTAATACATGGCGCTCTGGAAGCTAGAGCGCAGGCGCTATATGCTGAGCTGCCTGTAATAATACATCGGGCGCTACATGGTGCTATTAGAGTCGCTCACATAGAAACATAGAAGGTTGATGGCAGAAGGAGACCATATGGTCCATCTAGTCTGCCCTTATGTGTATACTGTATGTTCTCTTTATCTTAGGATAGATGTGTGCTTATCCCAGGCATGTTTAAATTCAGTGACTGTTGATTTTTCAACTACCTCTGCTGGAAGTTTGTTCCAAGAATCTACTACTCTTTCTGTAAAATAACATTTTCTAACATTGCTCCTGATCTTCCCCCGACTAGCTTCAGGTTGTGCCCCCTTGTTCTATCATTAAGTTTCTTCTTAAAAACACTTCCCTCCTGAACCTTATTCAATCCTTTCACATATTTAAAGGTCTCAATCATGTCCCCTCTCTCCCTTCTTTCCTCCAGACTGTGCAAATTGAATTCTGTAAGTCTCTCCTGATAAGTTTTAGTTTTAAGTCCTTCCACCATTTTTATTGCCTGCCTTTGGACACGTTCTATTTGAATAATGTCTTTTTGCAGGGAAGGTCTCCAGAACTGCACACAGTATTCTAGCTGTGGCCTTACCAGGGTTCTATACAGGGGCATCACAACCTCCCTCTTCCTAATGGTGATGCCTCGAGCTATGCAGCCGAGCATCCTGCTTGCTTTTCCCACTGCCTGGCTACACTGTCCACTCATCTTGCAGCTATCAGTAATCAGTACCCCTAAATCTCTCTCCTCCGAGGTCCTGGCTAACACAGTGCTGCCCATACGGTACTCAGAGCAGGGATTCCTTCTACCCAAGTGCATGATTTTACATTTAGAGACATTAAACTCTAGTTTCCACAGTTTTGACCATCTATCCAGTAGCTAAATCGTTTTCCATGTTGCAGACACCTCCAGGAATATCCACCCTATTACTAACCTTTGTATCATCAGCAAACAGGCAAACTTTTCCTACCAAGCCTTCTCCTATGTCACTTACAAATATATTAAAAAGAATGGGGCCCAGGACAGAGCCTTGCGGCACACCACTTGTAACTCGCCTTTGTTCAGCTCTGATCGCTCTGATACCGATCCCTCAGCCAACTGGAAATCCACTGAACTATCCAGGGATTGAGTCCTACCTTCAATAACTTATCTATGAGCTCCTTATGTGGTACAGTGTCAAAGGCTTTGCTAAAATCCAGATAGGCGATATCTACAGCACCACCTTCATCTAACACTTTAGTGACATTGTCAAAGAAATCAATAAGATTGGTCTGACATGATCGGCCCTCAGTAAAGCAGTGCTGCTTTGGGTCCAATAGGTCATTAATTTTTAGATGGGAAATTATCTGTTTTTTTAAGAGTGTTTCCATTAATTTGACCACTATAGATGTTAAACTAACTGGCCTGTAATTACTGGCTTCTTCTCTACTCACCAGATTCACTTTCATAAATGTGGTTTTGCCTACAGCGGCCAGCGTTCACCAGACGCTGGCTGACGCTAAAAGGCCCTACCTGGCACTATCCCTTCATGAATAACTCCCCTAATGTCAGAAAGTACCAATAAGCTAAGGGCAAATTTAAGCCTTTTTTAATTAAGCAGCTGCGGGGTTTGTTATTTTCAAGTAGACATTGGTGTACTACATTTCAAACCACATTTTGCCAATAATATTGTACACTGTAATTACTTTTAACTTTTCTGTTTATAAGGCAAGAACGTCCCCAAACACATTTGCTAAGGTTCTCTCCCAAACAATGAATTGTAACTTATTAATATGCAGTATGTTATGCCAAGAGGATTCAACCCTGCACAGATTCAGAAATGCCTAACCTACAGTAACATTGGAGGTCATGCAAATTATTTGGTAAAGCAAGGTACACTTTGCATGTGCCTTCCGGTATAAATAGCAACCTTTATTAAATTTAGAACAGTTCCCAATGGCAGTAGGGGTAAATAAATGTGACCAGGCATGGGTGCAGACATTAAATTGGGTTCTGTCATGGCTCATACATTAACCTATTTCCTGTAGTTTTCACTAAATTGGATATAAATTAAGACTAAAACGGCAGTGTGCTTCTTTCTCCTGTACACGATGCCTTGAGAGCAGAAATGTAATAAATAAGGTGGAGTAGCCTGTCTGATGGGGCTATCTGACCTTATGAGCCACGGTGTGATCGCTATCCCTGCTCGCCTTATAGTTGTACCCCTATCCTATGGGGTATACAGAAAAAAGCCAAAATATTTCCAAACATAAAAAATAGTTTTACCTCGCTGTAAAAATGATGTACCTCACTTTTAAAAATGCTCTACTGGGGGTACAGGTAATTTTTTTTGGGGGAAAAACCTGAGCAACATTTTTTTGGGCACCGTTTAGCAAATTAGATTAAGAAAGTTCACTGAGATGCAGGTTGCAATCCATTCTTCAAGTCACACCAAAAGTGCACCAAATAATTAGCAGGACCCCCAATGTGGTGCAATGTGGTTGAGGATGACTATAAAGAATTGCTTCTTGAAATACAAAATAAAATATAACAACCTATTACTGTAATGCAATAGGGGTCATGCTAATTATATGGTTAACCAAGTTAAACCCTCGTTGTACATTTGATTGGGAATTGCAACCTACATCTCAGTGTTTTTTTTTAACTCAAACACAGAAAAAGTTTGTTCTATTGTTTTCACTGCACCTGCAATATGGAATTTTCACAGATGAGGTACATCTTTTTTCCGATAAGGTAAGGTTTTGTGAAACTTTGGAAACCACGGCACCCTATGGGGCTATGCAGAATAAGTATGAATTCTTTAGCAAACTTAAACATACTATCTCTTATTTTAAAAATGATCATCTTGAAAAATTCTCCATCACAGGTATAAGTGTTTTTTTTGGGGAAAAAAATCTAAACAAAAAATGTAAGCTCGTTTAGGTTTAAGTTTCAATTCCCACCCCAAAACACACAAAGGTAAACATGCTTAATTTGCATGAGCCCCAATCTTTGTTAATTAGAAGATGCCATATTGGTAAACTTCCAAATGCTGCACACAGAAAGAAACATAAGGTAGACTCAAAGCTCAAAGGGGTTGATTCAAAGCCCTGCAAGCTTGCATTTCTTGTCAGAAAGACCCATTTTTCCCCCTCGACTGATTCAGCAGACCTTTTTTTTCTGCAAGATTTTATGAGTACGATTTTTTTCGTTTTTGGCGTTTTTTAATTTGTTTGCGAGAACTCCAAAAGTTAATTTTCATGCGTTTCAGGGGGCCTTTTTACGGGGGAATTTGGGCAAGAAACCTTTTATTCCCCTGCTATTCATTTTCTGGAGAAACCCCCTCTAGGCCACTCCCTTTCTGCGACATCATTAGTGACGTGGGGAAGATTTCATGGAGGACCTTCTTGCCTCCTAGTACTGAAGAGGATCCTCGCTGAGTAGCATAGGTTCCCACTTCCTCCAAGTGACGACGCAGAGGGCAGAGAAGAACCCTGAAGACCAGCGGAGACCACAAGAAAGAGGACGTCGCCCCGCACTGGAATGAAGATAGAAGATGGGACCGGTAAGTAGTCAATTTTTTTTTGCGTTGTGTCTTTGTTTACTCGGGGTGAACTACAGGGGACCCCTTTACCAGTTCAACAGGGTCAGGAGCTGGAAAGGAACCTGACAAACCTGGTGGATGACATGCCAGTAACCAGACAAATTATTCGCACCCCCACTGGGTGCGCCCAGAGGTATGCTGGTGCTGTGGGCAAAAGGCATAGATGTTTGTGACTGGCAGGCCTGGGGACCACACGGCACACCCTCTGAGCCTGGGGTTGCAAGCCCTAATACCTGGTGCCCAGGCTGGTTGCCTTGGGGGGGAACCCCATGCTAATGTTTTCTCAAACAAACACATTTATAATTAAAAAGGCAAAAATAAAACGGCTGTAGCGACACTCCTTTTATCAATGAAAACTAATACAACTCAATGACAGTGTTTGATTGTAGAAGTTGTAAAATCACATATTGAAGTGAAAATTCTCACCATGAACTTTTGCTTTATTACGCTCAAATAAAAAAATCTCGGAAGAGGCTTGTGAGAATTTACATTGGTGAGTTTACTTTCTCACCAAAATGAGATTTTACACAGGGGCTAAGAATCAACACCATAGTATGGGAAATGTAACCACTGATTTTCAGTTCCATAGGCCCCAAATGAGATTTCAGCACAATATACACACTATTTATGGGTAGGCTAGATGGTGTAATAAGCATTATGCCATTTGGTATAGGCACCGGGCTCTTCTGCACCCCCTATGCTCCAAATAGGGGTGCGGATAATGTGTCATTTTATCGGCATAGCACCCACTGAGCCCAGCAGATGCCATGCCAGCTCCTTATCATGATAAACTAGTATAGGAGTCCCCTTGACTGATTACCAGTTCATCCCAAGTGAAAAAAAAAAATTAGACACTACACCAAAATATTTTTATTGTTCTTTATTTAACTTATTCTCACCCATTACCATCTTCCATATTCTGTAGCCCGCAGTGCGCCATTTTCATCGCGTCCATGGGTCTTCTGTGTCCCGTGCAGTCTCCTCTTCCTCCTACGGTGCTCTTCAGGGCCCCCTCCAGTGTGTACATTTTGCAGCGCCAGCCATCAGAAGCTGGTTTGGATGAAGGGGGAACATAGGTTTCCCCTTCTTTCATCCTCATTACGCAGCGAGGGACTGAAGTGAGGGCCAGGGGAGTCGGCTTTTATACTTGGAGGCGTGGCCTCCATGGAAACTCCCTGATGTCATTGCTGATGTCACAGATAAGGAATAGCCTAGAGGGGATTTTACTTTCGTAATGTCATAAGTGACGTTGGGATTATTCCAGAGAGGCTATATAGAAACCTCCTTGTAAATGCCACCTGTCAAGAAAACATGTATTTTGTGAGCCCAGCTGATCTCACACATTCAATAAGCTTTCCCCTTGTCCCAGTCTGTCACTTTCCAATGGTGTGTATTTCACCAAAAGGCCAGACCCAGAAGTTCACAATCAAAGCAAAAGAACCAGCTCAAATTAAATAAAGATTTTTTTTTAACACGAGTCTGAGAAAGCAGGATACAATGTACAAGTAGGTGAATTACAAGCAGAAATACAAAACAGATGACAGTAGAATGCATTCTGATGGGTTGATGTGTGGTGAAGCAGGCCCCAAAGAAGCATGGCACAACCTGCCTACGTTGTTGTCATACCTCTAGATATATTATATATATATATATTTTTCTTTTTTTCTTTTTTGCCAAATCTTCAGAGAAAGATGCAAAAATCACAACCCTGTAGAAGTAGCTAAGGTCATAAAAAAATATGTGGCTAACTCTGCTGTATGGACTCTCTGTGCTAGGAAATAATATTCTATTTATTGTATTTCAGGTGAAGAAAATGTTAATGAATAAAGGGGGGTGGGAGCAGCTCAATCACTATTATTTATACAAAATTATTATTATTATTCAGGGCCTGGGAACTAATTTACCACCCAGTTTAACCCTCTCATCAACTAAATATCAAGCAACAAACATGTCTAGTTATGTGGAAAGACAGAGATTTGGTTGCACATATCTGCAGATACATGTGGAAGCCACACCGCCCCAACAAGGCACTCTGTGTTTAGTGTGGTCCCTACTCTTAATTTGGGAACTAAAAATTAAGAGTAGGGACCACACTAAACACAAAGTGCCTTGCCGGGGCAATGTGGCTTCCACATGTATCTGTAGATATATGCAGCCAAATCTCTGTCTTTCCACACAGCTAGACATGTTTGTTGCTTGATATTTAGTTGATGGGAGGGTTAAACTGGGCAATAAATTAGTTCCCAGGCCCTGAATAATAATAATAATTTTGTATAAATAATAGTGATTGAGCTGCTTCCACCCCCCTTTATTCAGGAAAATGTTAATGTTGTCTTTTGTTCAACAGACCCCTTCAAAGCTATGTTCAATGTGTTTCATAAAAACCCCAAAAACCTGGAAATGTACTTACAAACTAACTAAATAGAATTTACACTGATATATAAATCTGATATAGTATATAAACATAGCTGGAAATGCTATCTTAAGAGCAAAAAATAAGCCTTCTACGTACATTATGCCTAAGATGAAAACTTTTTATGCAGGCAATAGACAAGCATATAATTCTGTACATTTTTAGAGCTAAATTGTTTATAACTGAGTCTATTTTTTAAATGTGAATAGTCTTTTGTGTTGAACATGATGAAGCACAACGTCTAGACTCTATGTCAAGGTTATAACTTCAGAAGTCAGACAATAAACAGAACAGATAACATCACAAATTATGGAACAGAGATTCTCTTAATGCAGAGAGTGTTCTCTGAGACCTGCAGACCTGTTTTAAAAAGCTGATCTAATCCAATATTCTGACCCCTGAAGAAGTTAGGTGTAGACTTTGAACATAATTTTTAATAAATGTTGCTATCAATTTTACTTGTATTCCTTCTATATTTCACCTCTGATAAGTAAACTTGTGTGATTATTTTTTATTATTGGGGTAATAAACTGATAAGCAGTGGCAAAGTGAGTAATTCAGCTTGTTTTTCTGTTTCCTAGGTCTCAATAGTGAGTGAAGGGGGTTAAGCAGACCAAAAGTACCATATTTTTTCACTCCATAAGATGCCCATCTCCACAAAAAAACTGCAGGTGGAGATGTTAGAGAGTCTTATGCAGAGAAGCACTGGTCAGCAGTGTCAAAAACTCTGATGAGGAAGTCCAGGTAGCGGTGTTTCTAATATAGACTCTGTGAGGCTTACATCGTGATTGGCCAACATTCTACTTTAGATGGCACTAGTGGCTCCTGCACCATCCTAAGCTTTTCCTGCTGTCTGCCCTGTCCCCATATGATGTAGGTAGACAGCAATTACAGCTGAAGATGGCATAGTGGAATAGGGAGAGCATAGTAGAGATGTAGGTGCAGTGAGGAGAAGGGCAGAGATGGGAGTACAGCAGGGAACAGGGAGTAGATGGGGCAGCATGGGAAACTGCAGCACAGGTGGAAGCACACTACCCGTATCTGGGGTCCTTCCCAACAGGCAAATCAAAGGAAGGTCCTGCAGCGAGGTGTCAGATTCATGCAGGTGTGGGGTGCCCCCATATTCATTGATTTGGTTCATATATTTTTTTCTAATTTTCCTCATCTAAACCTTACAGTGCCTTATACTGGAAAATACATTTTCTTGTCTGTGTTAAGCATTTAAGAATAATTCGCCCTTTGTCTTTTCTCATCCTAACCTGTGTGGACTTTCAGTTTTACATTAGTGCTTTTATTTACTAGAAGAAGCCAGTTTTTTTTACCTAGAATATTCACACTCATGGGGAAGCCTGCAGAATCCCTTGTTTTATGGGCCACATGGTGGGGGTGAATATAAAGACTTGGGGGAGAGAGAGGCATTGGCATTGTAGAGGCAGTGGCTACACCTGGCATGGGGGAGGTGGCTTCAGCATGGACAGAAGGACCCCAGCTTCAGGGCCCACAGAAAGATGGCTGTGGCAGACACCAAACACTGAGAATGGAGACAAGTGATGTCAGTGGGGGCAGTTTGTGATGCACTGGGATGTGTGGAACATATGGGCCCTTTCACTAAAGCATAAAATCTGTGCTGCCTATAGATTCTTTCTTTTGAAAAATGTGGTGCAGACAATGTAAAATGATGAGAAAAGGTTTATTGTTCAATTTTAAAAATAGCCATCCAGTGCATTGAAATATTTCAATCTAGTGCAAGCAGAAATGTCTGAAAACTTAAAAAAACAATAATATCTGCTGTTTGGAGGAACTAATATCAAACTTGCTAAGCAGAGCTTCCTATTGTCATTGTTTATCTCTGTACTTTTTTTGCTTCTTTTTTGTCACATTGTTTGGGGAACAAGTTGGTAGCCCTATACCAGTGTCCCTCATAGTTTTTATGAAAGATATTATTAGCACTTGCACTTTAGGTAGCACTTTAATATTTTACTCTAATTGCACTATGCATTGGTATTGGCTTGACTATGTTTCCTCCAGTGTGCAACTCAGGTTTTCTTTTTAATGTACTGTATATGTCGAGCTGTGTTTGAGTGTTCCTGTACTTCAGTAAACATACTTTCTATTTATATGAGCGTTAATTTCGCACATTTTTAACTTGGTTTCATTCTTTTTATGCTTTTATCCATACACTGTGGAGTAGCAGCCCAGATTATTTATGGTTGTAATATTTGTGTAGTGTCACCTACAATTTTTTTTTATTAACAACAGAAGAATTTAGATTTTATGTATATATTTTACATTTTTTTAGAAATTGATGGTAGCAATATATGGCTAACAAAAAGATGGAAAAGTAAGTGGTACTAATGAAATATAGCTGTAGAGTCAATTAAAACACACATCTGTGTTACATCATAACGTAAGTGTGTATAAAAAAGCATATTAGAGAGGCAAAGTCTCTCAGGAGCAAAGATCATCAGAAACTAAATTGTGGAACTATTTCATAAAAATGTTAGTCATTCATAAAGTTGCAAAGACTTTGAATACCCTGCCACCTACAGTACATAATTAGAGATGAGCGAACTTTTGAAAAATTCGATTCGACTGATTCGCCGAATTTTCCGACAAAAATCGTTTCGACCCGAATTAATTCGCGACGAATCGCTATTAAAAACGGCTATTTCTGAGCCTCCTAGAGCCTCAATAGGGTTGTAAACCATTCAGCCTTGCTGTAACACGCACAGGATGCGTGCTGGGTTAGTTAAATAATACTTTGAAGAAATATCACATGCAGATCAGAGGCATCGCTAATAGAATCGCAGAGCGGCACAATTGCAGAGAGTTGAAGTGGCATCACTATGAGGGGCAGAAGGAGCCCAAATATACACTGGAGTTGGCCTCAGGAGCCCAAAAATTGGATGAATCACACCCTGGAGTTGGCAGAAGTTGGCAGCAGCAGCAGCAGGAGCCCAAATATACACTGGAGTTGGCTTCAGGAGCCCAAAAATTGGATGAATCACACCCTGGAGTTGGCAGGAGTTGACAGTAGCAGCAGCAGGAGCCCAAATATACACTGGAGTTGGCTTCAGGAGCCCAAAAATTGGATGAATCACACCCTGGAGTTGGCAGGAGTTGACAGTAGCAGCAGCAGGAGCCCAAATATACACTGGAGTTGGCTTCAGGAGCCCAAAAATTGGATGAATCACACCCTGGAGTTGGCAGGAGTTGACAGTAGCAGCAGCAGGAGCCCAAATATACACTGGAGTTGGCTTCAGGAGCCCAAAAATTGGATGAATCACACCCTGGAGTTGGCAGGAGTTGACAGTAGCAGCAGCAGGAGCCCAAATATACACTGGAGTTGGCTTCAGGAGCCCAAAAATTGGATGAATCACACCCTGGAGTTGGCAGGAGTTGACAGCAGCAGCAGCAGGAGCCCAAATATACACTGGAGTTGGCCTCAGGAGCCCAAAAATTGGATGAATCACACCCTGGAGTTGGCAGAAGTTGGCAGCAGCAGCAGCAGGAGCCCAAATATACACTGGAGTTGGCTTCAGGAGCCCAAAAATTGGATGAATCACACCCTGGAGTTGGCAGGAGTTGACAGTAGCAGCAGCAGGAGCCAAAATATACACTGGAGTTGGCTTCAGGAGCCCAAAAATTGGATGAATCACACCCTGGAGTTGGCAGAAGTTGGCAGCAGCAGCAGCAGCAGGAGCCCAAATATACACTGGAGTTGGCTTCAGGAGCCCAAAAATTGGATGAATCACACCCTGGAGTTGGCAGAAGTTGGCAGCAGCAGCAGCAGGAGCCCAAATATACACTGGAGTTGGCCTCAGGAGCCCAAAAATTGGATGAATCACACCCTGGAGTTGGCAGCAGCAGCAGGAGCCCAAACATTACTTTAAAGAGACCCAGGGGTTGGCTTCAGGAGCCCAAAAATTGGATGAATCACACCCTGGAGTTGGCAGAAGTTGGCAGCAGCAGCAGCAGGAGCCCAAATATACACTGGAGTTGGCCTCAGGAGCCCAAAAATTGGATGAATCACACCCTGGAGTTGGCAGCAGCAGCAGGAGCCCAAACATTACTTTAAAGAGACCCTGGGGTTGGCTTCAGGAGCCCAAAAATTGGATGAATCACACCCTGGAGTTGGCAGAAGTTGACAGTAGCAGCAGCAGGAGCCCAAATATACACTGGAGTTGGCTTCAGGAGCCCAAAAATTGGATGAATCACACCCTGGAGTTGGCAGAAGTTGGCAGCAGCAGCAGCAGGAGCCCAAATATACACTGGAGTTGGCCTCAGGAGCCCAAAAATTGGATGAATCACACCCTGGAGTTGGCAGGAGTTGACAGCAGCAGCAGCAGGAGCCCAAATATACACTGGAGTTGGCCTCAGGAGCCCAAAAATTGGATGAATCACACCCTGGAGTTGGCAGAAGTTGGCAGCAGCAGCAGCAGGAGCCCAAATATACACTGGAGTTGGCTTCAGGAGCCCAAAAATTGGATGAATCACACCCTGGAGTTGGCAGGAGTTGACAGTAGCAGCAGCAGGAGCCCAAATATACACTGGAGTTGGCTTCAGGAGCCCAAAAATTGGATGAATCACACCCTGGAGTTGGCAGGAGTTGACAGTAGCAGCAGCAGGAGCCCAAATATACACTGGAGTTGGCTTCAGGAGCCCAAAAATTGGATGAATCACACCCTGGAGTTGGCAGGAGTTGACAGCAGCAGCAGCAGGAGCCCAAATATACACTGGAGTTGGCTTCAGGAGCCCAAAAATTGGATGAATCACACCCTGGAGTTGGCAGGAGTTGACAGCAGCAGCAGCAGGAGCCCAAATATACACTGGAGTTGGCCTCAGGAGCCCAAAAATTGGATGAATCACACCCTGGAGTTGGCAGGAGTTGACAGTAGCAGCAGCAGGAGCCCAAATATACACTGGAGTTGGCTTCAGGAGCCCAAAAATTGGATGAATCACACCCTGGAGTTGGCAGGAGTTGACAGCAGCAGCAGCAGGAGCCCAAACATTACTTTAAAGAGACCCTGGGGTTGGCTTCAGGAGCCCAAAAATTGGATGAATCACACCCTGGAGTTGGCAGAAGTTGGCAGCAGCAGCAGCAGGAGCCCAAATATACACTGGAGTTGGCTTCAGGAGCCCAAAAGTTGGATGAATCACACCCTGGAGTTGGCAGGAGTTGACAGTAGCAGCAGCAGGAGCCCAAATATACACTGGAGTTGGCTTGAGGAGCCCAAAAATTGGATGAATCACACCCTGGAGTTGGCAGGAGTTGACAGTAGCAGCAGCAGGAGCCCAAATATACACTGGAGTTGGCTTGAGGAGCCCAAAAATTGGATGAATCACACCCTGGAGTTGGCAGAAGTTGGTAGCAGCAGCAGCAGGAGCCCAAATATACACTGGAGTTGGCTTCAGGAGCCCAAAAATTGGATGAATCACACCCTGGAGTTGGCAGGAGTTGACAGTAGCAGCAGCAGGAGCCCAAATATACACTGGAGTTGGCTTCAGGAGCCCAAAAATTGGATGAATCACACCCTGGAGTTGGCAGGAGTTGACAGTAGCAGCAGCAGGAGCCCAAATATACACTGGAGTTGGCTTCAGGAGCCCAAAAATTGGATGAATCACACCCTGGAGTTGGCAGGAGTTGACAGCAGCAGCAGCAGGAGCCCAAATATACACTGGAGTTGGCTTCAGGAGCCCAAAAATTGGATGAATCACACCCTGGAGTTGGCAGGAGTTGACAGTAGCAGCAGCAGGAGCCCAAAAAATGGCCTAAAGACATAAATATGTTTTGCACCATTTGGAAAGTGTAAAACGTGGCACCATGCTGAATCTAGTCGCATGCATCAGGCATTGGTGGGTGGAAATCCTGGCTGATCCATCCCTGATTCATTTTGAAAAAGGTGAGTCTCTCCACATTTTTAGTTGACAGACGAGTTCTCCTCGCCGTAACTATGGCCCCCGCCGCACTAAACACCCGCTCAGATGGCACGCTACTTGCCGGGCAGGACAGCTTTTCCAGGGCAAACTCTGCTAGTTGCGGCCACAAATCAAGTTTGGCTGCCCAGAAGTCCAGCGGATCCTCAAGGTGTGTTGGCATGGTCATGTCAAAGTATGACATTACCTGCTGGTTGAGGTCCTGCTCCAGGTCTTCCTGCTGCTCATGAGTAGCCTCACTATGCGGGTGTAGAAAGCTACTCATTAGCGACTGAAGACTGAGGCTGCTGCTGCTGATGGAGCTTCTGCTGCTGCTGCTGCCAACCCCCCCAGCGGCCATGGCAGTGGAAGGTGAGCGCAGAGGTCCCCTCGAGTCAGACCTGCGAGAGTATGGACCATGGCGCAGATAGGCATCGGCCAACTGCCTACGTAGAATGTATTTGTAGTAGTTGAGTTTGTCCTCCCTCTCGGTGGGTTTAAAAAATGCCCCCATTTTGTGCCGGAACCGAGGGTCCAATAAGGTGGACAGCCAGAAGTCATCCCGCCGACAGATGGAAACAATTCTGGGGTCACTACGCAAGCATGTGAGCATACTTCGTGCCATTTGCGCAAGTGACTCGGATGGACTACCTGTCTCCATCTCCACTGCATACTGCCACGGTGTGCCCGGGTCCTCTGTCTCGCCTTCCTCAAAAACCTCTAGCTCCTCTGGCTGCTCCTGCTCCTCCTCTCCTGTCCGCTGACTAGATAAACCAGCCATTTCGCCAAGCCTAAACTGTGTTTCGCTGGGCAACTCCTCCTCCTCCTCTTCCTCCTCCTCCTCCTCCAGTTCAGCTCCAACGGGGTTCATGTGGCCGTAAGATGTAAACGCCATGTCTCCAGTGCCCTGACCAGCCATGGTTTCCAACATGTGCTGTAGTACATGAAGCAGTGGAATCACGTCGTTCATCCCGTAATCCTGCCGACTGACAAATAAAGTGGCTTCCTCAAAGGGCCTGAGCAAACGGCAGGTGTCACGTATGAGCTGCCACTGGTTGACATTGAAGTTACACAGGGGAGTCCCCCTATCTGCTTGGATCATCAGGAAATCCGTGATGGCTTTTCTCTGTTCATATAATCGGTCCAACATGTGAAGGGTGGAATTCCAACGGGTGGAAACATCGCAAATCAGACTATGTTGGGGGATACCATTCTGACGCTGTAGCTCAAGAAGGGTGTGTTTGGCGGTGTAGGAGTGGCTGAAGTGCATGCAAAGTTTCCGTGAAGTTGTTAGGATGTCCTGCAGATGGGGGGAACACTTCAGAAACCGCTTGACAACCAGATTGAAGACGTGAGCCATGCAGGGGGCATGGGTCAGGCTTCCTTGGCGCAGCGCAGACAAAATGTTCTTCCCATTGTCGGTAACCATGATTCCCATTTTAAGTTTTCTCGGAGTAAGCCATGTTTGGATTTCCTGATGAATACATTTAAGCAGTTCCTCCCCTGTGTGACTCCGTTCGCCAAGACAAACCATGTGAAGCACTGCGTGACACCTCCGTGCCCTGCACACATGGTAGACTGGAGGGGCACTGAGACTTGAGCCTACAGTGGAGGGTGAGGAGATGGCGGAGGATGAGGAGGCCGAGTCGCACGGTGTCACAGGCCCAATGGGCAGAGAGCGCGGAGGCCGAAGCGGCGTGACCTGTCCAAGTTGCTGCTGCAAAGGGACCACATTCACCCAGTGGGTCGTAAACGACATGTACTGCCCCTGACCGTAGTTACAGCTCCAGATGTCGGCGCTGCCATGTATTTTGCTACACACCGACAGGCTCAAGGACTGGCCCACCTTCTGTTCAACAAAAGTGTGCAGCGCTGGTACTGCCTTCTTGGCAAAGAAATGACGGCTTGGGACTCTCCACCTCGGCTCGGCACAAGCCATCAGTTCTCTGAAAGGTGCAGATTCCACCACCTGAAAAGGGAGCGACTGCAGCACCAGCAACTTGGACAGGAGCACATTCAGCTTCTGCGCCGTAGGATGAGTGGGCGCATACTGCTGTCTCTTGGACATGGCTTCGCTGATGGATTGCTGGCGGGATGCATGACTTGGAGGAGGAGGAGGAGGAGCAGGAGCGACAGAGGATGGGTATGACGCACAGCTGCCTTCGGCTGAGGTGCTGGAGCCTTGGCTGGCAGAAATTGGGAGCTCACTTGGTGAGGAAGCAGACTGGCCCACCCCTTGGGAGCCTCGGTTCTCCCAGGTCGTTTTATGGTGACGCATCATATGTTGACGCAGGGCCGTGGTGCCAACATTTGGACCCTGGCCACGCTTCACCTTTTGCCTACATATCTTGCATGTGGCCATGTTACCCTCCTGCGGATGCCTCAGGAAAAACTGCCACACTGCCGAGTAGCTACTTTTCCCACCCCCTGGCCTCACTGATTCACTGCTGCTGTTGCCAACTCCAGGAACCCCTGCTCCACTACCTCCCGATAAGGTAGACTGCCGCACAGCAGGTGCTCTACCCCGGCCCCGGCCCCGGCCGGCTCCAGCCTTTGGAATTGTGCCCCCATGCTGACTGCTACCACCTTGCTGCCTCAGCTGCTGACTCCGGGGCAACCTGCGCCCCTCTTCTCCTGATGATGACGATGAAGCCCCTTCATCACCCGGCTCCCAAGTGCGATCGGCTTCATCGTCATCATCATCATCACCGAGTTGTGGCTGTACGTCACTGATGTTCGTGGATTCGTCAACAGTGTCTGGCGCAGGAGCTGGAACGCTCGCAGCACCCACGACACTGTCCACATCACTATCTGTCTGCCTAGCTAGAGAAGCCACCTCCATTTCTTGGCTGGGCAGTAGCTGCTGACTGTCCTCTATCTGATGGTCCTCCTCACTAAAGAGTGGAGCTGAACCCAAAGCATAGGATACGTCGCTGGGGGAGGGAACGGCGTAGGACAGAGGCAATGGGAGGACAGGGACTGCTCTCGGGGCATGCCAACTCAGGATTGTGTCAGAGGAACCTACCGACCCTAGACTGGGGGTCTCAGACGTAAGTTGTGATGATGTTGTTGATGAGCGCGTCAACCAATCTACCACGGCAGATGCGTTACTGGTGGAGACCCGACCGCTAGCAGATACTGGCAGATTAGGTCTCTCAGCGTGACTCCTGCTGCTACTGGCCCCCAGTCTGATGCGAGCTCTGCCTGCGGAATCTTGGCCTCTGCCACTCCTCTTTTCACTTCCAGGCACTTGTCTGCCCGACATAGTCTAACTGGCGTGGGAGTAGGTGATATTTTAAGATCCCCCGGGCAGCGGTGGGTCTATATGAAACAGAATATAATGCACACCAAAAGTGAGCATTAACACTCAGCCTCCAACAGGCCTGCTTAGTGTAAATAAGAGAGCTGCTTAGTGTAAATAAAGAGGGGTATGCTATGTTACAGAATGGGATGCCTCAACAGAAGTGCACCTGGCAGGCAGCAGTAAGCCTATGCCCAGCAAAAGTGTCTTATAATATAAATTTAATAAGAGCAAATGCTTATATGGTCTTAAACAGAGGCTGCTTTAGTCACAGAATGGGATGCCCCCAAAAAAGATCCAGTACTACTATGCCCAGCAAAAGTGTCTTTATCAGGCTAATTTCAAATATGATAAGAGCAAATGCTTATATGGTCTTAAACAGAGGCTGCTTTAGTCACAGAATGGGATGCCCTGGCAGGGACAAGTAGTGCTATGCCCAGCAAAAGTGTCTTTATCAGGCTAATTTCAAATATGATAAGAGCAAATGCTTATACGGTCTTAAACAGAGGCTGCTTTAGTCACAGAATGGGATGCCCCCCAAAAAAGATCCAGTAGTACTATGCCCAGCAAAAGTGTCTTTATCAGGCTAATTTCAAATATGATAAGAGCAAATGCTTATACGGTCTTAAACAGAGGCTGCTTTAGTCACAGAATGGGATGCCCCAACAGGAATGGACCTGGCAGGGTCCAGTAGTGCTTTGCCCAGCAAAAGTGTCTTTATCAGGCCTAATTTCAAATATGATAAGAGCAAATGGTTATATGGTCTTAAACAGAGGCTGCTTTAGTCACAGAATGGGATGCCCCAACAGAAGTGGACCTGGCAGGGTCCAGTAGTGCTATGCCCAGCAAAAGTGTCTTTATCAGGCCTAATTTCAAATATGATAAGAGCAAATGCTTATATGGTCTTAAACAGAGGCTGCTTTAGTCACAGAATGGGATGCCCCAACAGGAATGGACCTGGCAGGGTCCAGTAGTGCTTTGCCCAGCAAAAGTGTCTTTATCAGGCCTAATTTCAAATATGATAAGAGCAAATGGTTATATGGTCTTAAACAGAGGCTGCTTTAGTCACAGAATGGGATGCCCCAACAGAAGTGGACCTGGCAGGGTCCAGTAGTGCTATGCCCAGCAAAAGTGTCTTTATCAGGCCTAATTTCAAATATGATAAGAGCAAATGCTTATATGGTCTTAAACAGAGGCTGCTTTAGTCACAGAATGGGATGCCCCAACAGGAATGGACCTGGCAGGGTCCAGTAGTGCTTTGCCCAGCAAAAGTGTCTTTATCAGGCCTAATTTCAAATATGATAAGAGCAAATGGTTATATGGTCTTAAACAGAGGCTGCTTTAGTCACAGAATGGGATGCCCCAACAGAAGTGGACCTGGCAGGGTCCAGTAGTGCTATGCCCAGCAAAAGTGTCTTTATCAGGCCTAATTTCAAATATGATAAGAGCAAATGGTTATATGGTCTTAAACAGAGGCTGCTTTAGTCACAGAATGGGATGCCCCAACAGAAGTGGACCTGGCAGGGTCCAGTAGTGCTATGCCCAGCAAAAGTGTCTTTATCAGGCCTAATTTCAAATATGATAAGAGCAAATGCTTATATGGTCTTAAACAGAGGCTGCTTTAGTCACAGAATGGGATGCCCCAACAGGAATGGACCTGGCAGGGTCCAGTAGTGCTTTGCCCAGCAAAAGTGTCTTTATCAGGCCTAATTTCAAATATGATAAGAGCAAATGCTTATATGGTCTTAAACAGAGCCTGCTTTAGTCACAGAATGGGATGCCCCAACAGAAGTGGACCTGGCAGGGTCCAGTAGTGCTATGCCCAGCAAAAGTGTCTTTATCAGGCCTAATTTCAAATATGATAAGAGCAAATGCTTATATGGTCTTAAACAGAGGCTGCTTTAGTCACAGAATGGGATGCCCCAACAGGAATGGACCTGGCAGGGTCCAGTAGTGCTTTGCCCAGCAAAAGTGTCTTTATCAGGCCTAATTTCAAATATGATAAGAGCAAATGCTTATATGGTCTTAAACAGAGGCTGCTTTAGTCACAGAATGGGATGCCCCAACAGGAATGGACCTGGCAGGGTCCAGTAGTGCTTTGCCCAGCAAAAGTGTCTTTATCAGGCCTAATTTCAAATATGATAAGAGCAAATGCTTATATGGTCTTAAACAGAGGCTGCTTTAGTCACAGAATGGGATGCCCCAACAGAAGTGGACCTGGCAGGGTCCAGTAGTGCTATGCCCAGCAAAAGTGTCTTTATCAGGCCTAATTTCAAATATGATAAGAGCAAATGGTTATATGGTCTTAAACAGAGGCTGCTTTAGTCACAGAATGGGATGCACCAACAGAAGTGGACCTGGCAGGGTCCAGTAGTGCTATGCCCAGCAAAAGTGTCTTTATCAGGCCTAATTTCAAATATGATAAGAGCAAATGGTTATATGGTCTTAAACAGAGGCTGCTTTAGTCACAGAATGGGATGCCCCAACAGAAGTGGACCTGGCAGGGTCCAGTAGTGCTATGCCCAGCAAAAGTGTCTTTATCAGGCCTAATTTCAAATATGATAAGAGCAAATGCTTATATGGTCTTAAACAGAGGCTGCTTTAGTCACAGAATGGGATGCCCCAACAGGAATGGACCTGGCAGGGTCCAGTAGTGCTTTGCCCAGCAAAAGTGTCTTTATCAGGCCTAATTTCAAATATGATAAGTGAAAATGGTTATACGGTCTTAAACAGAGGCTGCTGTAGTCACAGAATGGGATGCCCCAACAGAAGTGGACCTGGCAGGGTCCAGTAGTGCTATGCCCAGCAAAAGTGTCTTTATCAGGCCTAATTTCAAATATGATAAGAGCAAATGCTTATATGGTCTTAAACAGAGGCTGCTTTAGTCACAGAATGGGATGCCCCAACAGGAATGGACCTGGCAGGGTCCAGTAGTGCTTTGCCCAGCAAAAGTGTCTTTATCAGGCCTAATTTCAAATATGATAAGTGAAAATGGTTATACGGTCTTAAACAGAGGCTGCTGTAGTCACAGAATGGGATGCCCCAACAGAAGTGGACCTGGCAGGGTCCAGTAGTGCTATGCCCAGCAAAAGTGTCTTTATCAGGCCTAATTTCAAATATGATAAGAGCAAATGCTTATATGGTCTTAAACAGAGGCTGCTTTAGTCACAGAATGGGATGCCCCAACAGAAGTGGACCTGGCAGGGTCCAGTAGTGCTATGCCCAGCAAAAGTGTCTTTATCAGGCCTAATTTCAAATATGATAAGAGCAAATGCTTATATGGTCTTAAACAGAGGCTGCTTTAGTCACAGAATGGGATGCCCCAACAGGAATGGACCTGGCAGGGTCCAGTAGTGCTTTGCCCAGCAAAAGTGTCTTTATCAGGCCTAATTTCAAATATGATAAGAGCAAATGCTTATATGGTCTTAAACAGAGGCTGCTTTAGTCACAGAATGGGATGCCCCAACAGAAGTGGACCTGGCAGGGTCCAGTAGTGCTATGCCCAGCAAAAGTGTCTTTATCAGGCCTAATTTCAAATATGATAAGAGCAAATGGTTATATGGTCTTAAACAGAGGCTGCTTTAGTCACAGAATGGGATGCCCCAACAGAAGTGGACCTGGCAGGGTCCAGTAGTGCTATGCCCAGCAAAAGTGTCTTTATCAGGCCTAATTTCAAATATGATAAGAGCAAATGGTTATATGGTCTTAAACAGAGGCTGCTTTAGTCACAGAATGGGATGCCCCAACAGAAGTGGACCTGGCAGGGTCCAGTAGTGCTATGCCCAGCAAAAGTGTCTTTATCAGGCCTAATTTCAAATATGATAAGAGCAAATGCTTATATGGTCTTAAACAGAGGCTGCTTTAGTCACAGAATGGGATGCCCCAACAGGAATGGACCTGGCAGGGTCCAGTAGTGCTTTGCCCAGCAAAAGTGTCTTTATCAGGCCTAATTTCAAATATGATAAGTGAAAATGGTTATACGGTCTTAAACAGAGGCTGCTGTAGTCACAGAATGGGATGCCCCAACAGAAGTGGACCTGGCAGGGTCCAGTAGTGCTATGCCCAGCAAAAGTGTCTTTATCAGGCCTAATTTCAAATATGATAAGAGCAAATGCTTATATGGTCTTAAACAGAGGCTGCTTTAGTCACAGAATGGGATGCCCCAACAGGAATGGACCTGGCAGGGTCCAGTAGTGCTTTGCCCAGCAAAAGTGTCTTTATCAGGCCTAATTTCAAATATGATAAGTGAAAATGGTTATACGGTCTTAAACAGAGGCTGCTGTAGTCACAGAATGGGATGCCCCAACAGAAGTGGACCTGGCAGGGTCCAGTAGTGCTATGCCCAGCAAAAGTGTCTTTATCAGGCCTAATTTCAAATATGATAAGAGCAAATGGTTATATGGTCTTAAACAGAGGCTGCTTTAGTCACAGAATGGGATGCCCCAACAGAAGTGGACCTGGCAGGGTCCAGTAGTGCTATGCCCAGCAAAAGTGTCTTTATCAGGCCTAATTTCAAATATGATAAGAGCAAATGGTTATATGGTCTTAAACAGAGGCTGCTTTAGTCACAGAATGGGATGTCCCAACAGAAGTGGACCTGGCAGGGTCCAGTAGTGCTATGCCCAGCAAAAGTGTCTTTATCAGGCCTAATTTCAAATATGATAAGAGCAAATGGTTATATGGTCTTAAACAGAGGCTGCTTTAGTCACAGAATGGGATGCCCCAACAGGAATGGACCTGGCAGGGTCCAGTAGTGCTTTGCCCAGCAAAAGTGTCTTTATCAGGCCTAATTTCAAATATGATAAGAGCAAATGGTTATATGGTCTTAAACAGAGGCTGCTTTAGTCACAGAATGGGATGCCCCAACAGAAGTGGACCTGGCAGGGTCCAGTAGTGCTATGCCCAGCAAAAGTGTCTTTATCAGGCCTAATTTCAAATATGATAAGAGCAAATGGTTATATGGTCTTAAACAGAGGCTGCTTTAGTCACAGAATGGGATGCCCCAACAGAAGTGGACCTGGCAGGGTCCAGTAGTGCTATGCCCAGCAAAAGTGTCTTTATCAGGCCTAATTTCAAATATGATAAGAGCAAATGGTTATATGGTCTTAAACAGAGGCTGCTTTAGTCACAGAATGGGATGCCCCAACAGAAGTGGACCTGGCAGGGTCCAGTAGTGCTATGCCCAGCAAAAGTGTCTTTATCAGGCCTAATTTCAAATATGATAAGAGCAAATGCTTATATGGTCTTAAACAGAGGCTGCTTTAGTCACAGAATGGGATGCCCCAACAGGAATTGACCTGGCAGGGTCCAGTAGTGCTTTGCCCAGCAAAAGTGTCTTTATCAGGCCTAATTTCAAATATGATAAGAGCAAATGGTTATATGGTCTTAAACAGAGGCTGCTTTAGTCACAGAATGGGATGCCCCAACAGAAGTGGACCTGGCAGGGTCCAGTAGTGCTATGCCCAGCAAAAGTGTCTTTATCAGGCCTAATTTCAAATATGATAAGAGCAAATGGTTATATGGTCTTAAACAGAGGCTGCTTTAGTCACAGAATGGGATGCCCCAACAGAAGTGGACCTGGCAGGGTCCAGTAGTGCTATGCCCAGCAAAAGTGTCTTTATCAGGCCTAATTTCAAATATGATAAGAGCAAATGCTTATATGGTCTTAAACAGAGGCTGCTTTAGTCACAGAATGGGATGCCCCAACAGGAATGGACCTGGCAGGGTCCAGTAGTGCTTTGCCCAGCAAAAGTGTCTTTATCAGGCCTAATTTCAAATATGATAAGAGCAAATGGTTATATGGTCTTAAACAGAGGCTGCTTTAGTCACAGAATGGGATGCCCCAACAGAAGTGGACCTGGCAGGGTCCAGTAGTGCTATGCCCAGCAAAAGTGTCTTTATCAGGCCTAATTTCAAATATGATAAGAGCAAATGCTTATATGGTCTTAAACAGAGGCTGCTTTAGTCACAGAATGGGATGCCCCAACAGAAGTGGACCTGGCAGGGTCCAGTAGTGCTATGCCCAGCAAAAGTGTCTTTATCAGGCCTAATTTCAAATATGATAAGAGCAAATGCTTATATGGTCTTAAACAGAGGCTGCTTTAGTCACAGAATGGGATGCCCCAACAGGAATGGACCTGGCAGGGTCCAGTAGTGCTATGCCCAGCAAAAGTGTCTTTATCAGGCCTAATTTCAAATATGATAAGAGCAAATGCTTATATGGTCTTAAACAGAGGCTGCTTTAGTCACAGAATGGGATGCCCCAACAGGAATGGACCTGGCAGGGTCCAGTAGTGCTTTGCCCAGCAAAAGTGTCTTTATCAGGCCTAATTTCAAATATGATAAGAGCAAATGCTTATATGGTCTTAAACAGAGGCTGCTTTAGTCACAGAATGGGATGCCCCAACAGGAATGGACCTGGCAGGGTCCAGTAGTGCTTTGCCCAGCAAAAGTGTCTTTATCAGGCCTAATTTCAAATATGATAAGAGCAAATGGTTATATGGTCTTAAACAGAGGCTGCTTTAGTCACAGAATGGGATGCCCCAACAGAAGTGGACCTGGCAGGGTCCAGTAGTGCTATGCCCAGCAAAAGTGTCTTTATCAGGCCTAATTTCAAATATGATAAGAGCAAATGGTTATATGGTCTTAAACAGAGGCTGCTTTAGTCACAGAATGGGATGCCCCAACAGAAGTGGACCTGGCAGGGTCCAGTAGTGCTTTGCCCAGCAAAAGTGTCTTTATCAGGCCTAATTTCAAATATGATAAGTGAAAATGGTTATACGGTCTTAAACAGAGGCTGCTGTAGTCACAGAATGGGATGCCCCAACAGAAGTGGACCTGGCAGGGTCCAGTAGTGCTATGCCCAGCAAAAGTGTCTTTATCAGGCCTAATTTCAAATATGATAAGAGCAAATGCTTATATGGTCTTAAACAGAGGCTGCTTTAGTCACAGAATGGGATGCCCCAACAGGAATGGACCTGGCAGGGTCCAGTAGTGCTTTGCCCAGCAAAAGTGTCTTTATCAGGCCTAATTTCAAATATGATAAGTGAAAATGGTTATACGGTCTTAAACAGAGGCTGCTGTAGTCACAGAATGGGATGCCCCAACAGAAGTGGACCTGGCAGGGTCCAGTAGTGCTATGCCCAGAAAAAGTGTCTTTATCAGGCCTAATTTCAAATATGATAAGAGCAAATGGTTATATGGTCTTAAACAGAGGCTGCTTTAGTCACAGAATGGGATGCCCCAACAGAAGTGGACCTGGCAGGGTCCAGTAGTGCTATGCCCAGCAAAAGTGTCTTTATCAGGCCTAATTTCAAATATGATAAGAGCAAATGCTTATATGGTCTTAAACAGAGGCTGCTTTAGTCACAGAATGGGATGCCCCAACAGAAGTGGACCTGGCAGGGTCCAGTAGTGCTATGCCCAGCAAAAGTGTCTTTATCAGGCCTAATTTCAAATATGATAAGAGCAAATGCTTATATGGTCTTAAACAGAGGCTGCTTTAGTCACAGAATGGGATGCCCCAACAGGAATGGACCTGGCAGGGTCCAGTAGTGCTATGCCCAGCAAAAGTGTCTTTATCAGGCCTAATTTCAAATATGATAAGAGCAAATGCTTATATGGTCTTAAACAGAGGCTGCTTTAGTCACAGAATGGGATGCCCCAACAGGAATGGACCTGGCAGGGTCCAGTAGTGCTTTGCCCAGCAAAAGTGTCTTTATCAGGCCTAATTTCAAATATGATAAGAGCAAATGCTTATATGGTCTTAAACAGAGGCTGCTTTAGTCACAGAATGGGATGCCCCAACAGGAATGGACCTGGCAGGGTCCAGTAGTGCTTTGCCCAGCAAAAGTGTCTTTATCAGGCCTAATTTCAAATATGATAAGTGAAAATGGTTATATGGTCTTAAACAGAGGCTGCTGTAGTCACAGAATGGGATGCCCCAACAGAAGTGGACCTGGCAGGGTCCAGTAGTGCTATGCCCAGCAAAAGTGTCTTTATCAGGCCTAATTTCAAATATGATAAGAGCAAATGCTTATATGGTCTTAAACAGAGGCTGCTTTAGTCACAGAATGGGATGCCCCAACAGGAATGGACCTGGCAGGGTCCAGTAGTGCTTTGCCCAGCAAAAGTGTCTTTATCAGGCCTAATTTCAAATATAAGAGCAAATGGTTATATGGTCTTAAACAGAGGCTGCTTTAGTCACAGAATGGGATGCCCCAACAGAAGTGGACCTGGCAGGGTCCAGTAGTGCTATGCCCAGCAAAAGTGTCTTTATCAGGCCTAATTTCAAATATGATAAGAGCAAATGGTTATATGGTCTTAAACAGAGGCTGCTTTAGTCACAGAATGGGATGCCCCAACAGAAGTGGACCTGGCAGGGTCCAGTAGTGCTATGCCCAGCAAAAGTGTCTTTATCAGGCCTAATTTCAAATATGATAAGAGCAAATGCTTATATGGTCTTAAACAGAGGCTGCTTTAGTCACAGAATGGGATGCCCCAACAGGAATGGACCTGGCAGGGTCCAGTAGTGCTTTGCCCAGCAAAAGTGTCTTTATCAGGCCTAATTTCAAATATGATAAGAGCAAATGGTTATATGGTCTTAAACAGAGGCTGCTTTAGTCAGAGAATGGGATGCCCCAACAGAAGTGGACCTGGCAGGGTCCAGTAGAGCTATGCCCAGCAAAAGTGTCTTTATCAGGCCTAATTTCAAATATGATAAGAGCAAATGCTTATATGGTCTTAAACAGAGGCTGCTTTAGTCACAGAATGGGATGCCCCAACAGGAATGGACCTGGCAGGGTCCAGTAGTGCTTTGCCCAGCAAAAGTGTCTTTATCAGGCCTAATTTCAAATATGATAAGAGCAAATGCTTATATGGTCTTAAACAGAGGCTGCTTTAGTCACAGAATGGGATGCCCCAACAGAAGTGGACCTGGCAGGGTCCAGTAGTGCTATGCCCAGCAAAAGTGTCTTTATCAGGCCTAATTTCAAATATGATAAGAGCAAATGGTTATATGGTCTTAAACAGAGGCTGCTTTAGTCACAGAATGGGATGCCCCAACAGAAGTGGACCTGGCAGGGTCCAGTAGTGCTATGCCCAGCAAAAGTGTCTTTATCAGGCCTAATTTCAAATATGATAAGAGCAAATGCTTATATGGTCTTAAACAGAGGCTGCTTTAGTCACAGAATGGGATGCCCCAACAGGAATGGACCTGGCAGGGTCCAGTAGTGCTTTGCCCAGCAAAAGTGTCTTTATCAGGCCTAATTTCAAATATGATAAGAGCAAATGGTTATATGGTCTTAAACAGAGGCTGCTTTAGTCACAGAATGGGATGCCCCAACAGAAGTGGACCTGGCAGGGTCCAGTAGTGCTATGCCCAGCAAAAGTGTCTTTATCAGGCCTAATTTCAAATATGATAAGAGCAAATGGTTATATGGTCTTAAACAGAGGCTGCTTTAGTCACAGAATGGGATGCCCCAACAGAAGTGGACCTGGCAGGGTCCAGTAGTGCTATGCCCAGCAAAAGTGTCTTTATCAGGCCTAATTTCAAATATGATAAGAGCAAATGCTTATATGGTCTTAAACAGAGGCTGCTTTAGTCACAGAATGGGATGCCCCAACAGGAATGGACCTGGCAGGGTCCAGTAGTGCTTTGCCCAGCAAAAGTGTCTTTATCAGGCCTAATTTCAAATATGATAAGAGCAAATGGTTATATGGTCTTAAACAGAGGCTGCTTTAGTCACAGAATGGGATGCCCCAACAGAAGTGGACCTGGCAGGGTCCAGTAGTGCTATGCCCAGCAAAAGTGTCTTTATCAGGCCTAATTTCAAATATGATAAGAGGAAATGGTTATATGGTCTTAAACAGAGGCTGCTTTAGTCACAGAATGGGATGCCCCAACAGAAGTGGACCTGGCAGGGTCCAGTAGTGCTATGCCCAGCAAAAGTGTCTTTATCAGGCCTAATTTCAAATATGATAAGAGCAAATGCTTATATGGTCTTAAACAGAGGCTGCTTTAGTCACAGAATGGGATGCCCCAACAGGAATGGACCTGGCAGGGTCCAGTAGTGCTTTGCCCAGCAAAAGTGTCTTTATCAGGCCTAATTTCAAATATGATAAGAGCAAATGCTTATATGGTCTTAAACAGAGGCTGCTTTAGTCACAGAATGGGATGCCCCAACAGGAATGGACCTGGCAGGGTCCAGTAGTGCTTTGCCCAGCAAAAGTGTCTTTATCAGGCCTAATTTCAAATATGATAAGAGCAAATGCTTATATGGTCTTAAACAGAGGCTGCTTTAGTCACAGAATGGGATGCCCCAACAGGAATGGACCTGGCAGGGTCCAGTAGTGCTTTGCCCAGCAAAAGTGTCTTTATCAGGCCTAATTTCAAATATGATAAGTGAAAATGGTTATACGGTCTTAAACAGAGGCTGCTGTAGTCACAGAATGGGATGCCCCAACAGAAGTGGACCTGGCAGGGTCCAGTAGTGCTATGCCCAGCAAAAGTGTCTTTATCAGGCCTAATTTCAAATATGATAAGAGCAAATGGTTATATGGTCTTAAACAGAGGCTGCTTTAGTCACAGAATGGGATGCCCCAACAGAAGTGGACCTGGCAGGGTCCAGTAGTGCTATGCCCAGCAAAAGTGTCTTTATCAGGCCTAATTTCAAATATGATAAGAGCAAATGCTTATATGGTCTTAAACAGAGGCTGCTTTAGTCACAGAATGGGATGCCCCAACAGGAATGGACCTGGCAGGGTCCAGTAGTGCTTTGCCCAGCAAAAGTGTCTTTATCAGGCCTAATTTTAAATATGAAAAGAGCAAATGGTTATATGGTCTTAAACAGAGGCTGCTTTAGTCACAGAATGGGATGCCCCAACAGAAGTGGACCTGGCAGGGTCCAGTAGTGCTATGCCCAGCAAAAGTGTCTTTATCAGGCCTAATTTCAAATATGATAAGAGCAAATGGTTATATGGTCTTAAACAGAGGCTGCTGTAGTCACAGAATGGGATGCCCCAACAGAAGTGGACCTGGCAGGGTCCAGTAGTGCTATGCCCAGCAAAAGTGTCTTTATCAGGCCTAATTTCAAATATGATAAGAGCAAATGCTTATATGGTCTTAAACAGAGGCTGCTTTAGTCACAGAATGGGATGCCCCAACAGAAGTGGACCTGGCAGGGTCCAGTAGTGCTATGCCCAGCAAAAGTGTCTTTATCAGGCCTAATTTCAAATATGATAAGAGCAAATGCTTATATGGTCTTAAACAGAGGCTGCTTTAGTCACAGAATGGGATGCCCCAACAGGAATGGACCTGGCAGGGTCCAGTAGTGCTTTGCCCAGCAAAAGTGTCTTTATCAGGCCTAATTTCAAATATGATAAGAGCAAATGCTTATATGGTCTTAAACAGAGGCTGCTTTAGTCACAGAATGGGATGCCCCAACAGAAGTGGACCTGGCAGGGTCCAGTAGTGCTATGCCCAGCAAAAGTGTCTTTATCAGGCCTAATTTCAAATATGATAAGAGCAAATGGTTATATGGTCTTAAACAGAGGCTGCTTTAGTCACAGAATGGGATGCCCCAACAGAAGTGGACCTGGCAGGGTCCAGTAGTGCTATGCCCAGCAAAAGTGTCTTTATCAGGCCTAATTTCAAATATGATAAGAGCAAATGGTTATATGGTCTTAAACAGAGGCTGCTTTAGTCACAGAATGGGATGCCCCAACAGAAGTGGACCTGGCAGGGTCCAGTAGTGCTATGCCCAGCAAAAGTGTCTTTATCAGGCCTAATTTCAAATATGATAAGAGCAAATGCTTATATGGTCTTAAACAGAGGCTGCTTTAGTCACAGAATGGGATGCCCCAACAGGAATGGACCTGGCAGGGTCCAGTAGTGCTTTGCCCAGCAAAAGTGTCTTTATCAGGCCTAATTTCAAATATGATAAGTGAAAATGGTTATACGGTCTTAAACAGAGGCTGCTGTAGTCACAGAATGGGATGCCCCAACAGAAGTGGACCTGGCAGGGTCCAGTAGTGCTATGCCCAGCAAAAGTGTCTTTATCAGGCCTAATTTCAAATATGATAAGAGCAAATGCTTATATGGTCTTAAACAGAGGCTGCTTTAGTCACAGAATGGGATGCCCCAACAGGAATGGACCTGGCAGGGTCCAGTAGTGCTTTGCCCAGCAAAAGTGTCTTTATCAGGCCTAATTTCAAATATGATAAGTGAAAATGGTTATACGGTCTTAAACAGAGGCTGCTGTAGTCACAGAATGGGATGCCCCAACAGAAGTGGACCTGGCAGGGTCCAGTAGTGCTATGCCCAGCAAAAGTGTCTTTATCAGGCCTAATTTCAAATATGATAAGAGCAAATGGTTATATGGTCTTAAACAGAGGCTGCTTTAGTCACAGAATGGGATGCCCCAACAGAAGTGGACCTGGCAGGGTCCAGTAGTGCTATGCCCAGCAAAAGTGTCTTTATCAGGCCTAATTTCAAATATGATAAGAGCAAATGGTTATATGGTCTTAAACAGAGGCTGCTTTAGTCACAGAATGGGATGTCCCAACAGAAGTGGACCTGGCAGGGTCCAGTAGTGCTATGCCCAGCAAAAGTGTCTTTATCAGGCCTAATTTCAAATATGATAAGAGCAAATGGTTATATGGTCTTAAACAGAGGCTGCTTTAGTCACAGAATGGGATGCCCCAACAGGAATGGACCTGGCAGGGTCCAGTAGTGCTTTGCCCAGCAAAAGTGTCTTTATCAGGCCTAATTTCAAATATGATAAGAGCAAATGCTTATATGGTCTTAAACAGAGGCTGCTTTAGTCACAGAATGGGATGCCCCAACAGAAGTGGACCTGGCAGGGTCCAGTAGTGCTATGCCCAGCAAAAGTGTCTTTATCAGGCCTAATTTCAAATATGATAAGAGCAAATGGTTATATGGTCTTAAACAGAGGCTGCTTTAGTCACAGAATGGGATGCCCCAACAGAAGTGGACCTGGCAGGGTCCAGTAGTGCTATGCCCAGCAAAAGTGTCTTTATCAGGCCTAATTTCAAATATGATAAGAGCAAATGGTTATATGGTCTTAAACAGAGGCTGCTTTAGTCACAGAATGGGATGCCCCAACAGAAGTGGACCTGGCAGGGTCCAGTAGTGCTATGCCCAGCAAAAGTGTCTTTATCAGGCCTAATTTCAAATATGATAAGAGCAAATGCTTATATGGTCTTAAACAGAGGCTGCTTTAGTCACAGAATGGGATGCCCCAACAGGAATTGACCTGGCAGGGTCCAGTAGTGCTTTGCCCAGCAAAAGTGTCTTTATCAGGCCTAATTTCAAATATGATAAGAGCAAATGGTTATATGGTCTTAAACAGAGGCTGCTTTAGTCACAGAATGGGATGCCCCAACAGAAGTGGACCTGGCAGGGTCCAGTAGTGCTATGCCCAGCAAAAGTGTCTTTATCAGGCCTAATTTCAAATATGATAAGAGCAAATGGTTATATGGTCTTAAACAGAGGCTGCTTTAGTCACAGAATGGGATGCCCCAACAGAAGTGGACCTGGCAGGGTCCAGTAGTGCTATGCCCAGCAAAAGTGTCTTTATCAGGCCTAATTTCAAATATGATAAGAGCAAATGCTTATATGGTCTTAAACAGAGGCTGCTTTAGTCACAGAATGGGATGCCCCAACAGGAATGGACCTGGCAGGGTCCAGTAGTGCTTTGCCCAGCAAAAGTGTCTTTATCAGGCCTAATTTCAAATATGATAAGAGCAAATGGTTATATGGTCTTAAACAGAGGCTGCTTTAGTCACAGAATGGGATGCCCCAACAGAAGTGGACCTGGCAGGGTCCAGTAGTGCTATGCCCAGCAAAAGTGTCTTTATCAGGCCTAATTTCAAATATGATAAGAGCAAATGCTTATATGGTCTTAAACAGAGGCTGCTTTAGTCACAGAATGGGATGCCCCAACAGAAGTGGACCTGGCAGGGTCCAGTAGTGCTATGCCCAGCAAAAGTGTCTTTATCAGGCCTAATTTCAAATATGATAAGAGCAAATGCTTATATGGTCTTAAACAGAGGCTGCTTTAGTCACAGAATGGGATGCCCCAACAGGAATGGACCTGGCAGGGTCCAGTAGTGCTATGCCCAGCAAAAGTGTCTTTATCAGGCCTAATTTCAAATATGATAAGAGCAAATGCTTATATGGTCTTAAACAGAGGCTGCTTTAGTCACAGAATGGGATGCCCCAACAGGAATGGACCTGGCAGGGTCCAGTAGTGCTTTGCCCAGCAAAAGTGTCTTTATCAGGCCTAATTTCAAATATGATAAGAGCAAATGCTTATATGGTCTTAAACAGAGGCTGCTTTAGTCACAGAATGGGATGCCCCAACAGGAATGGACCTGGCAGGGTCCAGTAGTGCTTTGCCCAGCAAAAGTGTCTTTATCAGGCCTAATTTCAAATATGATAAGAGCAAATGGTTATATGGTCTTAAACAGAGGCTGCTTTAGTCACAGAATGGGATGCCCCAACAGAAGTGGACCTGGCAGGGTCCAGTAGTGCTATGCCCAGCAAAAGTGTCTTTATCAGGCCTAATTTCAAATATGATAAGAGCAAATGGTTATATGGTCTTAAACAGAGGCTGCTTTAGTCACAGAATGGGATGCCCCAACAGAAGTGGACCTGGCAGGGTCCAGTAGTGCTTTGCCCAGCAAAAGTGTCTTTATCAGGCCTAATTTCAAATATGATAAGTGAAAATGGTTATACGGTCTTAAACAGAGGCTGCTGTAGTCACAGAATGGGATGCCCCAACAGAAGTGGACCTGGCAGGGTCCAGTAGTGCTATGCCCAGCAAAAGTGTCTTTATCAGGCCTAATTTCAAATATGATAAGAGCAAATGCTTATATGGTCTTAAACAGAGGCTGCTTTAGTCACAGAATGGGATGCCCCAACAGGAATGGACCTGGCAGGGTCCAGTAGTGCTTTGCCCAGCAAAAGTGTCTTTATCAGGCCTAATTTCAAATATGATAAGTGAAAATGGTTATACGGTCTTAAACAGAGGCTGCTGTAGTCACAGAATGGGATGCCCCAACAGAAGTGGACCTGGCAGGGTCCAGTAGTGCTATGCCCAGAAAAAGTGTCTTTATCAGGCCTAATTTCAAATATGATAAGAGCAAATGGTTATATGGTCTTAAACAGAGGCTGCTTTAGTCACAGAATGGGATGCCCCAACAGAAGTGGACCTGGCAGGGTCCAGTAGTGCTATGCCCAGCAAAAGTGTCTTTATCAGGCCTAATTTCAAATATGATAAGAGCAAATGCTTATATGGTCTTAAACAGAGGCTGCTTTAGTCACAGAATGGGATGCCCCAACAGAAGTGGACCTGGCAGGGTCCAGTAGTGCTATGCCCAGCAAAAGTGTCTTTATCAGGCCTAATTTCAAATATGATAAGAGCAAATGCTTATATGGTCTTAAACAGAGGCTGCTTTAGTCACAGAATGGGATGCCCCAACAGGAATGGACCTGGCAGGGTCCAGTAGTGCTATGCCCAGCAAAAGTGTCTTTATCAGGCCTAATTTCAAATATGATAAGAGCAAATGCTTATATGGTCTTAAACAGAGGCTGCTTTAGTCACAGAATGGGATGCCCCAACAGGAATGGACCTGGCAGGGTCCAGTAGTGCTTTGCCCAGCAAAAGTGTCTTTATCAGGCCTAATTTCAAATATGATAAGAGCAAATGCTTATATGGTCTTAAACAGAGGCTGCTTTAGTCACAGAATGGGATGCCCCAACAGGAATGGACCTGGCAGGGTCCAGTAGTGCTTTGCCCAGCAAAAGTGTCTTTATCAGGCCTAATTTCAAATATGATAAGTGAAAATGGTTATATGGTCTTAAACAGAGGCTGCTGTAGTCACAGAATGGGATGCCCCAACAGAAGTGGACCTGGCAGGGTCCAGTAGTGCTATGCCCAGCAAAAGTGTCTTTATCAGGCCTAATTTCAAATATGATAAGAGCAAATGCTTATATGGTCTTAAACAGAGGCTGCTTTAGTCACAGAATGGGATGCCCCAACAGGAATGGACCTGGCAGGGTCCAGTAGTGCTTTGCCCAGCAAAAGTGTCTTTATCAGGCCTAATTTCAAATATAAGAGCAAATGGTTATATGGTCTTAAACAGAGGCTGCTTTAGTCACAGAATGGGATGCCCCAACAGAAGTGGACCTGGCAGGGTCCAGTAGTGCTATGCCCAGCAAAAGTGTCTTTATCAGGCCTAATTTCAAATATGATAAGAGCAAATGGTTATATGGTCTTAAACAGAGGCTGCTTTAGTCACAGAATGGGATGCCCCAACAGAAGTGGACCTGGCAGGGTCCAGTAGTGCTATGCCCAGCAAAAGTGTCTTTATCAGGCCTAATTTCAAATATGATAAGAGCAAATGCTTATATGGTCTTAAACAGAGGCTGCTTTAGTCACAGAATGGGATGCCCCAACAGGAATGGACCTGGCAGGGTCCAGTAGTGCTTTGCCCAGCAAAAGTGTCTTTATCAGGCCTAATTTCAAATATGATAAGAGCAAATGGTTATATGGTCTTAAACAGAGGCTGCTTTAGTCAGAGAATGGGATGCCCCAACAGAAGTGGACCTGGCAGGGTCCAGTAGAGCTATGCCCAGCAAAAGTGTCTTTATCAGGCCTAATTTCAAATATGATAAGAGCAAATGCTTATATGGTCTTAAACAGAGGCTGCTTTAGTCACAGAATGGGATGCCCCAACAGGAATGGACCTGGCAGGGTCCAGTAGTGCTTTGCCCAGCAAAAGTGTCTTTATCAGGCCTAATTTCAAATATGATAAGAGCAAATGCTTATATGGTCTTAAACAGAGGCTGCTTTAGTCACAGAATGGGATGCCCCAACAGAAGTGGACCTGGCAGGGTCCAGTAGTGCTATGCCCAGCAAAAGTGTCTTTATCAGGCCTAATTTCAAATATGATAAGAGCAAATGGTTATATGGTCTTAAACAGAGGCTGCTTTAGTCACAGAATGGGATGCCCCAACAGAAGTGGACCTGGCAGGGTCCAGTAGTGCTATGCCCAGCAAAAGTGTCTTTATCAGGCCTAATTTCAAATATGATAAGAGCAAATGCTTATATGGTCTTAAACAGAGGCTGCTTTAGTCACAGAATGGGATGCCCCAACAGGAATGGACCTGGCAGGGTCCAGTAGTGCTTTGCCCAGCAAAAGTGTCTTTATCAGGCCTAATTTCAAATATGATAAGAGCAAATGGTTATATGGTCTTAAACAGAGGCTGCTTTAGTCACAGAATGGGATGCCCCAACAGAAGTGGACCTGGCAGGGTCCAGTAGTGCTATGCCCAGCAAAAGTGTCTTTATCAGGCCTAATTTCAAATATGATAAGAGCAAATGGTTATATGGTCTTAAACAGAGGCTGCTTTAGTCACAGAATGGGATGCCCCAACAGAAGTGGACCTGGCAGGGTCCAGTAGTGCTATGCCCAGCAAAAGTGTCTTTATCAGGCCTAATTTCAAATATGATAAGAGCAAATGCTTATATGGTCTTAAACAGAGGCTGCTTTAGTCACAGAATGGGATGCCCCAACAGGAATGGACCTGGCAGGGTCCAGTAGTGCTTTGCCCAGCAAAAGTGTCTTTATCAGGCCTAATTTCAAATATGATAAGAGCAAATGGTTATATGGTCTTAAACAGAGGCTGCTTTAGTCACAGAATGGGATGCCCCAACAGAAGTGGACCTGGCAGGGTCCAGTAGTGCTATGCCCAGCAAAAGTGTCTTTATCAGGCCTAATTTCAAATATGATAAGAGGAAATGGTTATATGGTCTTAAACAGAGGCTGCTTTAGTCACAGAATGGGATGCCCCAACAGAAGTGGACCTGGCAGGGTCCAGTAGTGCTATGCCCAGCAAAAGTGTCTTTATCAGGCCTAATTTCAAATATGATAAGAGCAAATGCTTATATGGTCTTAAACAGAGGCTGCTTTAGTCACAGAATGGGATGCCCCAACAGGAATGGACCTGGCAGGGTCCAGTAGTGCTTTGCCCAGCAAAAGTGTCTTTATCAGGCCTAATTTCAAATATGATAAGAGCAAATGCTTATATGGTCTTAAACAGAGGCTGCTTTAGTCACAGAATGGGATGCCCCAACAGGAATGGACCTGGCAGGGTCCAGTAGTGCTTTGCCCAGCAAAAGTGTCTTTATCAGGCCTAATTTCAAATATGATAAGAGCAAATGCTTATATGGTCTTAAACAGAGGCTGCTTTAGTCACAGAATGGGATGCCCCAACAGGAATGGACCTGGCAGGGTCCAGTAGTGCTTTGCCCAGCAAAAGTGTCTTTATCAGGCCTAATTTCAAATATGATAAGTGAAAATGGTTATACGGTCTTAAACAGAGGCTGCTGTAGTCACAGAATGGGATGCCCCAACAGAAGTGGACCTGGCAGGGTCCAGTAGTGCTATGCCCAGCAAAAGTGTCTTTATCAGGCCTAATTTCAAATATGATAAGAGCAAATGGTTATATGGTCTTAAACAGAGGCTGCTTTAGTCACAGAATGGGATGCCCCAACAGAAGTGGACCTGGCAGGGTCCAGTAGTGCTATGCCCAGCAAAAGTGTCTTTATCAGGCCTAATTTCAAATATGATAAGAGCAAATGCTTATATGGTCTTAAACAGAGGCTGCTTTAGTCACAGAATGGGATGCCCCAACAGGAATGGACCTGGCAGGGTCCAGTAGTGCTTTGCCCAGCAAAAGTGTCTTTATCAGGCCTAATTTTAAATATGAAAAGAGCAAATGGTTATATGGTCTTAAACAGAGGCTGCTTTAGTCACAGAATGGGATGCCCCAACAGAAGTGGACCTGGCAGGGTCCAGTAGTGCTATGCCCAGCAAAAGTGTCTTTATCAGGCCTAATTTCAAATATGATAAGAGCAAATGGTTATATGGTCTTAAACAGAGGCTGCTTTAGTCACAGAATGGGATGCCCCAACAGAAGTGGACCTGGCAGGGTCCAGTAGTGCTATGCCCAGCAAAAGTGTCTTTATCAGGCCTAATTTCAAATATGATAAGAGCAAATGCTTATATGGTCTTAAACAGAGGCTGCTTTAGTCACAGAATGGGATGCCCCAACAGGAATGGACCTGGCAGGGTCCAGTAGTGCTTTGCCCAGCAAAAGTGTCTTTATCAGACCTAATTTCAAATATGATAAGAGCAAATGCTTATATGGTCTTAAACAGAGGCTGCTTTAGTCACAGAATGGGATGCCCCAACAGGAATGGACCTGGCAGGGTCCAGTAGTGCTTTGCCCAGCAAAAGTGTCTTTATCAGGCCTAATTTCAAATATGATAAGAGCAAATGCTTATATGGTCTTAAACAGAGGCTGCTTTAGTCACAGAATGGGATGCCCCAACAGGAATGGACCTGGCAGGGTCCAGTAGTGCTTTGCCCAGCAAAAGTGTCTTTATCAGGCCTAATTTCAAATATGATAAGTGAAAATGGTTATACGGTCTTAAACAGAGGCTGCTGTAGTCACAGAATGGGATGCCCCAACAGAAGTGGACCTGGCAGGGTCCAGTAGTGCTATGCCCAGCAAAAGTGTCTTTATCAGGCCTAATTTCAAATATGATAAGAGCAAATGGTTATATGGTCTTAAACAGAGGCTGCTTTAGTCACAGAATGGGATGCCCCAAAAGAAGTGGACCTGGCAGGGTCCAGTAGTGCTATGCCCAGCAAAAGTGTCTTTATCAGGCCTAATTTCAAATATGATAAGAGCAAATGCTTATATGGTCTTAAACAGAGGCTGCTTTAGTCACAGAATGGGATGCCCCAACAGGAATGGACCTGGCAGGGTCCAGTAGTGCTTTGCCCAGCAAAAGTGTCTTTATCAGGCCTAATTTCAAATATGATAAGTGAAAATGGTTATACGGTCTTAAACAGAGGCTGCTGTAGTCACAGAATGGGATGCCCCAACAGAAGTGGACCTGGCAGGGTCCAGTAGTGCTATGCCCAGCAAAAGTGTCTTTATCAGGCCTAATTTCAAATATGATAAGAGCAAATGCTTATATGGTCTTAAACAGAGGCTGCTTTAGTCACAGAATGGGATGCCCCAACAGGAATGGACCTGGCAGGGTCCAGTAGTGCTTTGCCCAGCAAAAGTGTCTTTATCAGGCCTAATTTCAAATATGATAAGTGAAAATGGTTATACGGTCTTAAACAGAGGCTGCTGTAGTCACAGAATGGGATGCCCCAACAGAAGTGGACCTGGCAGGGTCCAGTAGTGCTATGCCCAGCAAAAGTGTCTTTATCAGGCCTAATTTCAAATATGATAAGAGCAAATGGTTATATGGTCTTAAACAGAGGCTGCTTTAGTCACAGAATGGGATGCCCCAACAGAAGTGGACCTGGCAGGGTCCAGTAGTGCTATGCCCAGCAAAAGTGTCTTTATCAGGCCTAATTTCAAATATGATAAGAGCAAATGCTTATATTGTCTTAAACAGAGGCTGCTTTAGTCACAGAATGGGATGCCTCACAGCAGACTTAAGATCAGTTCAGTATATATGCACAGTTAGTTACTATAAGCAGCCTGAAAACGCTAACAAAGCCGGTCAGACAGCTAGTAACACTCAGGCTGGATGAAAAAAAAAAAAATCTCCCTGTGACAGCCTCCGTTTTTCCTACCTTTCCCTGGCTTTCTGTCTGTCTCCTGTCTGTCTCCTGCCTGTCTCCAGCCTGTCCCTGTCTGTCCCTGTCTGTCCCTGCCTGTCTAACTGCCTCAGCTACACAGCGTCCTGTCTCTCACGAATGCAATAGAGAAATGAGGAAAAGCAAGATGGCCGCCGTTAAATACCGCTGTGACGTCACCGGGCTTGCTGGCTGCATGTGACTGCCCCAGCTTGCACTGGCGCGGGATACATGTCCAGACATGTCCCGTCCGCCATCTTAGAATGCCTGTAAATGTAAATGAATGGATGTTAAAGGAAAACTTCGAGTGATCGAATCGCGGGGAAATTCGGATTCGATCCGAATCGAATTTTTCCTGAAATTCGGATCGAATCCGGGTTCGTCCGGATCGATTCGCTCATCCCTATACATAATATCATCACACAATTCAGAGAATCTAGACTAATTGACTGTCTGTACACAATGGACAGGGCTAATGGCCAACATTGCATACTAGTGATCTACAGGCTGCCAGGCAGCGTTGCATTTAAAATGGTCATGAATTAATACCACAAATAGCTAAATGGGTTCAGGAAAACTTTCTGAAATCATTTTCTGTAAACACATTTCACAGTTGAAAGAATGAACACAATCCAGACTCGCCACTATCTTCTCTGGGTCAAAGCTAATCTAAAATAGACTGAGGTAAAATGGACTCAAAGATGTAACTCACAATTTGAAATTGTGACTACCACTGGGCATGCAAGTCCTTATGGAAAAATGTGTTGGTCGACCTAGTTGGTTTGGGCATTTCTGGGGACTTACAACAATGAGCATCTTAAATTCGGGGAAGCTAAATTGGCACACCTGAGGTGTAGGGTCACAGCATCCCTGAGAGCGGGTTTTTGTTATAGGTCCATTAGATTTAGGGTTCAGGTTAGAGTTTGGGATTAACATGGGGTCACAGTTAGGTTTATGATTAGATCTATCATTAATTTTTGTATAACCTGTTTTTATTAAAGATCAAGTGATAAGAGTGAAAAAACAAAAACAGTATAATATTTCAATCATACAATGGAAATCTGCAATGTCTGTAAGAGGAAAAACAGCAGTTCAGTACATCAATCATACAATGGAAATCTGCTTTGTGCCATTACAGAATGTATTAATTCCAGCAACATTGTGCAGATTGGATACCGTCAAAACAGGCCCACTGCGTCACCATGAACACCCAAAGCCTCCCCATTCCATGCTTACAAACAATTCAGGTTGCACAAACGAAATTCCCTAGGTGTCCAAGACCCCCCTCTAAGCCCGAACTGCATGGGTTAGAACCTGCAGCCGACCCACACTTGGCCCAAAGAGCACCACCGCAGGAGAACACTCAGTGCCAAGAGTCCACACATATGCACAGGCCGCAAGAGGAAGGAGGCCCCCACAGCCATATATTGGTAAGTACCCCTCCATCGCAAACAGTTATCTGGTGGGGGGGGGGCGCCCAGCTGTCTTGGGTCTCCATCTGCCCTCTTCAGGTACACTCAAAAGCCCACCCAGAGCTTTTTCCACCTCAGTGGTCTAGGTGATCCCCCACCAGTGGACACATCTGTACAGACCCCCCGCCACCCCTGACCAAACAATATGGCCCCAGCAAGGGCCTTCCATCTATATCTATATCTCCAGTGTGGCGCTCCACCACCAGTATCCAGGACTATAAAAATAGCTTACCACTCGTTGTCTCCTCTTGTTAGGACCTCACCCCCCCTACTACTAGTTGCTGAGACAGAAACCTCCTCCATGCCTGGTCATAACATAGCTCTAACCCTTTCTGAGTGCGTAAATCTTCCCAGCTAGCCCAGGTCACCATATACTTGTCCCTAAGTCCCTTGTCCGCTAGAATGAGCTCTTCCATTTGTTTGATGCGTTCAAGCTCTGCCACCCATTCCTGCAGAGAAGGAGCCCCTTGTGTTTTCCAATGCCCGCACCATCAAGAAGTATGTCTTTCTTGCACCAGGATAAGGATATGGGTCCCTCCCAGAGGGAGAGAAGCGCCAACTGAGGGGAGTTTTTTTACTACTGTACTGGTGGTATGGGTGTATATGTTCAGAATGTTATCCCAAAAGACTCTGATAGCAAGACAAGCCAACCAAACTTGGGTCATGTTACCCTTCTCAGTTAGGCATCTCCAACATCTGTCCGAGGAATGAGGCGCATAGGTTTGGATATCTGGTCGGCATCTGTACCACATAGAGATAATCTTATAGTTCCTCCCTCCTCCCTCCACCACGATTTGTGTGTTAGATTAGACATTTTGGATTGATCCCCCACCCCGAGAAGGACTGGTCCATCTCCCATCTAGTAATATACTCCAAAGGGCCAGAGTGAATGTTGCTCACTAGAGCAGTGCATATTTTGTAGAGAGCGTGAGGTACCTTTGTGGCAGATGAGAGAAGCTTCTTCACCTCTGTCATTGGGCCATTAATGTCTCCCTTCAGTCGTTGGAAAGATATAAAAGCCGCTAACTGCCCGTGTAAGAACCAGGACATATATACACCAGGACTCTGCTCCTTCCGCTCCCCCAATGACAGAAGGCCCAACTCATTTATTATCTGCCCCAATCTCGGATAGGCTGCCACCCCAGAAAGGGCGCTACCCCCACTCCCGGACCAAAGTCTAGGTTCCCCATTAAGGGGGTTAAAGGGACTGTACGCCACACTATCTTGGCTCTGGCGGTCAGGCAGTCCCAAATAGCAAACAAATGCTGCATCAGGAGGGGCAGGGTCCTGATTAACCTTTTTAGCTGAGGCTTTGTCCATGGCAGAGAGACTAGAGGCAGGGGGCACAGCTGCCTCTCGATAGTGACTCAAGTTTTATTTGGACTTTGATGGGCCCAGTCTAGCATTCTTATAAAGACTGCTGATGTGTGGTAGAGTTTAAGATCCAGCATACCTGCGCCTCCCTTTGCTTTGCTATGGGATAGGGTATCATAATGAACTCGAACTTGGAAAGCCCCCAAACGAATTTGAGAAATTAGGTTTCTAGAATCTTAAAAAAACAGTTGGGGGGCTATAGGGGCAGTCTGGAAGATATATAAAAAGTGGGGCAAGATATCCATTTTTATAATATTGATTCTCCTGAACAAGAAGAGAAATCTATCATATTGTTTAAGGTAACTGTCTTATTCGTCAGTGTTGCAGAGTTCAGCTAATATACTCTTGTCAAGTTACTTAGGATCTGGACTCCCAAATATTTAATAGCAGCAGGCTGCCATTTAAAAGAGATGAGGTAAGGTTGAGGGCTTCTGATTTCGCGTAATTTTGTTTAAAGTTCCCCACACTGTCATTAATTTTTAAACTCATATCATATATAACTAACAATAGTGATAAAAGGCCCAGCTGAGAGTACATTCTAATAATAGCCATTCAAACTGTACACTTCTAAGGTAGGTAAAACATTTAGGCTCAGTTCTGAGGATCAAACTTTAAATCTTGGTGACATGTTCCCCATAATTAAATATGCCATTTAAATGAGATAAGGTAAGGTTAGGCGTCTCTGATTTTGCGTAATTTATTTTAAAGTTGCTCACTCTGTCATTCATTTTTGAGCTCTTATAAATAATAATAGTAATAAAAACCCCTGCTGAGAGTACATCCTAATAGTAGCCATTCAAACTGTACACTTCTTAGGTAGGTATAAAATGTCGGCTCAGTTCTGAGGATCAAATTTTATATCTTGGTTTCCAATAAATAAATATGCCCAATTAAAGAAAGCTTATCTAAAATGCTAAGTGACATTCAGAATAAAGATGTGAAAAATTCAGCCTTATTACAGTTGATCCCTAGTGCTGACAGACTCAGATGAAACACATCCATTAACATTAACTAATAATTAGTGATGTAAGTTTTATTTCATTTTTTTAAATCATTGTAAGTCTAATTTATTGGTTAACAACTATAAAAGCAGTCAAGCAGCATCTGCTTGGATAAGGTAATCCTCACAGCCAGATGTGTCTCATAATTACCAACAATATTGTATTCTTTAGTATTATAGTACTAAATGCTATGTTCTGTATACAAAGAAACCCGATCGGGGTGCCCCGCAGGCAGGGAGCCGATCAGCGGTGGGTGTTTGTTCACTTTAAGCACAGTGGCATAATTAAATGTGACCGGACCCTGGTGCGAACATTAAATGGGGCCCTGTCATACCTGTGAGCAGCAATGGTGGGACCCCTGACCAAATGGGCTCTGATGCAATGAAGTCAATTGAGCAGGTGTGGCCAGGCTCTGTGACTGAGGAGGCAGTGAGGAAGTAGACATATGTGATTGTAAACCCTTGTACCAACCGAAAATATCTTGCACAAAGCTTATACAGTCAGAAGTGTATGGCAAATGCAGTAATTGCTGAGCTTGTCACATCTCCATCCGCTGTGCCTCACATCTGAGCTCTCTGGCCCTCTTCACAACCTAGGGAGATGTGTGTGTGATTTTGTGTGTAGGGGAGGGGGCTCAGACATTGGAGTGCTAGACCTCTGTTTTAGCCTGTTTAGTCAGGAAAGTTCCTAAGCAGAATAGCATTTAGCGTGGAAAGGAAATTTTTTTCTCCCTTCACCACCCATCCTTTGGCACCACTGTAGTTCCGTACAGGTATATGCCATGCCAGGCCTCTTCCTTAGCAGCAGGCAGTGCCCCCTCCCCATGACTGAGCCCAATATAGGGAAATGAGGCATGCACCACTAACAGAGGCCCTGACTCATCTGCAGAAAACAGGATGGCTGTGATGAAAGTTCCCCCAAAGGTTTTGGTACCCAGTGCATTCACCCTGTTTGCCCTTCCCTAGAAACAGCTCTGACCAGAATCATGCAAATTCAGCAGGGAAACAAAGGCAGCACTTCTGACCTTAACAGTTCTACCGCTCTGGCGGGGAGCAAACAGTCAGGGGCGGCAGGGGCATGCTGACTAAGCGTAAGGTAAGAGGCTTGTTATGAAAGTACTCCCCAGTAGCATCAGTAAAAAATAAAATGAAAGCAAACTTGGTGATGGCATGTGAGGGCAAGGTAGGCAGATTGCACCTGGCTCGTTTTGCCAGAGGTCTGATAGCAGCTGCCGTCCCTGCATCTATTGTATGTACATCATTAGTGTAAGGCTCACCAGTTAGTGGGTTCAGGTTAGTTTAAAATGTCCAATCTCTGTCGCTATCTTTACCTCTAAACAAACCCCCATTTGCTGAGACGCAAGCAGGCCTCACCAGACATGACCTTGTCCCTAGGTCTTACAATGTGCAAACTATATAAACTGAAGACTGGAGTAGCAAGAATTCAGAGCACTGCACAACACCCAAGCAATAGCTTCCACAGGCACTGATGACAGGGGCACTTTTATTAGTGGAAGCGTGCGGGGATTGGTTGGAGCAGAAATGGCGGATGGGCCCACAATAACCCAAGGACTGATAGCCCAGTGCTAAATGAGGACTAGGTAAACTTTGTATTAACACTCCTGAGAGTAGGATTTAGAACCTATTAGTTGTTGTGTCTCTTAGTCAGCAATAAACATCTATTAGATAGTAACCAGTAATGATGATCTTCAGAATCGCAACCATATTCTGGACAAATTGTTAAGGCCTTTTTTATTATTTATTTTTAAAAAAGTGCCACTACCACCCCCCCTGAATACCATACACAGGGGCTGGTAGCCAAAGGACCAGGAGCCCGAAAAGCCAGCACCTTTGGCTTACAACAGAAGACTGGTGCTCATGTCAGTGCGCAGTGTGCTCCTTTTCACCCCTCTTGCCATTCGGGCTGTGGAGGCAAGTCACTTGCCACCTGCTTATCCTTTGAACTAGCAAATAGGACCTTGGGACCCTTTACAAGACCACATAGAGGCATGGATTTTGGTGATAACCCTCCATGTGTGTCTCTGTGGAGAAGCATGGAGGGGAATCTCAGTAGGAGGTATCAGATAGGAGGATGGTGCCTAGTTGTCACGGATTGGACGTGGCGGAACAGGTATGGATCCGCTGTGACTGTGTTGCTGGTAGCGGGTACCATGTCAAGGGAGCGGAGTCTAAGAGGCCACCGGTATTCACCAGAGCCCGCCGCAAAGCAGGTTGGTCTTGTAGCGGCGAGTGACCTCCAGGTCGCTACCCCCCAACAACGGCTCAGCCACACAGTCAGCCGAGGTACAGCGTGGTACAAAGGAGGCAGGCAAAGGTGATGTCAAGGTTCAAGCAGAGGTCGGGGCAGACGGCACACTCTCGAGATCAAAGGTAAGTAGCCAAAGGTCGGGACGGGCAGCGAAGGTTCAGAGTCGGGGACAGGCAAGGTCGGTACACGGGAGAGCAATGCTGGAACAACTGACAATCTGCAACCATGGAGAGACCAAGATCCGGCACTAGATGCAAAGGAAGTGCCCCTTAAATAGGGGAAGAGGCAGCAAGATTGAATGGCCGGACACCAATCAGTGATGTACCGGCCCTTTAAATTTTAAGAAACCGGCGTGCGCGCCCCCTAGTGGATGGGGACGTGCGCGCACCGGATCGTCAGAGCACGAAGGAGGAGGACGAGCGGCCGCAGCAGGCGCGCCGCCAGACGATGTGCCGGTAGCCGCGGACCCGCGGACATAAGTGGACGAGAAGGGGGAAGGAGAGACGCCGCGAGACGGACCCGCAGCGCCTGCCTGGGCAGCGGGAGCAACAGAGGAGGTAATGGGAGTGCCGCAAGATGGCCGCGCGGCACTCACCCTAACAGTACCCCGCCCCTTGGGTCTCCCCCTCTTCTTGGGACCAAGAAAATCCGAGATGAGACTATGGTCCAGAATGTTCTCCTCAGGTTCCCAAGATCTTTCCTCTGGACCACAGCCTTCCCAGTCGACCAAAAAATATCTTTTGCCTCTGGAGACCTTAGGGGCCATGATCTCTTTCACCGTGAAAACGTCAGCGGTACCAGAAATTGGAGCGGGCACCAAGATTTTCGGAGAAAATCACTGGCTTCAAGAGAGAGACGTGAAAGGAGTTGGGGATACGAAGAGATGCTGGAAGGTGAAGCTTATAGCAAACCGGATTGATCTGTTGCTTGATCTTATAAGGGCCCAGGTAGCGGGGACCCAGTTTGTAGCTGGGAATTCGGAAGCGGATGTATTTCGCCAAAAGCCACACCCTATCTCCGGGAGAGTAAACAGGAGGAGTTCTTCTCTTTTTATCAGCGCTGTTTTTCATACGAGCAGAGGCTTGAGAAAGAGCACGTTGAGTCTCTTGTCAGATGGTGGAAAAATCCTGTGTGAGTTCTTCTACGGCGGGTACTTCAGAAGACGTGAACAAGGGCAGTGGCGGAAGAGGATGACGACCGTACACCACAAAGAACGGAGATTTTCTTGTAGATTCAGAATCCTTAAAGTTATAGGAGAACTCCGCCCAGGGCAGAAAATCGACCCAATCATATTGATGCGCAGAAACAAAACGGTGAAGATAAAGGCCGAGGACTTGGTTAACTCTTTCCACTTGGCAATTAGACTGGGGATGATAAGCAGAAGAAAAGTCCAACTTAATCTTCATTTGTTTACAAAGAGCCCTCCAGAATTTAGAAACAAATTGCACTCCTCTGTCAGACACGATGTGTGTAGGCAGCCCATGTAGTCGAAAGATATGCATAGCAAGTGCTTAGCCAGCTGAGGAGCCGAAGGAAGGCCAGGCAGGGGTGTAAAATGCACCATCTTAGAAAACATATCCACTACCACCCAAATAACGGTGTTGCCATGCAAAGAAGGGAGGTCAGAAAAGTCCATAGCAATGTGTGACCATGGAGTATTTGGAATAGGTAGGGGAAAAAGTAAGCCTGCAGGTCTTTGGCGAGGAATCTTGTCACGTGCACAGATGGTACAAGCCTGGATGAATTCCGTCACGTCCTTCCCTAGAGAGGGCCACCAATAACATCTGGAAATGAGAGAACAAGATTTTCTGATAACAGCATGGCCAGCTACATGAGAAGAATGGCCCCATTTTAATATTCTGTAACGTTGACGAGGAGGTACGTAGATCTTTCCAGGTGGTGCCTGTACCAGAGAAGCGGGAAGGACTAAGCATTCAGGAGAGTTAATATGTTGTGGAGTGTAGTCTGACCCGGAGACGTCTGCGGAGTGAGAAAGGGCATCCGCCCTGATGTTCTTGGCAGCTGGACTGAAGTGGATTTGAAAGTTGAATCGGGCGAAAAATAACGACCATCGGGCTTGTCGGGGGTTAACCGCTAAGCAATTTTTAAGTAAGACAGATTTTTGTGGTCGGTAAAGATGGAAACAAGATGGGCAGAACCTTCTAAAAGATGGGTTCTAAAAGACGCCACTCCTCCAATGCTAACTTGATGGCGAGTAATTCTCGATCTCCAATGGAGTAATTCCTCTCTGCTGGAGAAAACATTTTCGAAAAAAAAACGCAAGTGAGAGTCCTGCCCGTAGCAGATTTTTGAGTAAGTACGGCTCTAGCTCCAATCGAGGAGGCATCTACCTCAAGGGCAAAAGGTCTAGCTGGATATGGTCTTGAAAGCACCGGAGCAGAAGAAAAGGCATTTTTAAGAGTATTAAAGGCCTCTTCAGCCTGAGGAGGCCACGACTTAGAATTGGCGTTCTTCTTCGTAGAGCCACAATAGGCGCTACTATAGTTGAAAAATGGGGAATGAACTGGCGATAATAGTTAGCGAAGGCCAAAAAGTGCAGGATAGCCCATAGGCCAGAAGGACACGGCCAGTCCAACACTGCCTTTAACTTGCTGGGGTCCATCTGGAGACCTCGCCCAGAAACTATGTACCCAAAAAATGGTAGAGTGGTGTGGTCAAATATGCACTTCTCCAGCTTGGCGTATAAGCGATGTAGGCGGAGGTGAGCCAGGACTTGCCGGACGTGGCGGTAATGTTCTTCAGGATTAGAAGAGAAGATGAGTATATCATCCAAATACACTACCATGCAAAAGTAAAGCAAGTCCCGGAATATGTCGTTCACGTACTCCTGGAATATGGCCGTTGCATTGCAAAGTCCAAAGGGCATCACTATGTATTCAAAGTGGCCATCATGGGTGTTAAATGCGGTCTTCCACTCATCGCCCTCACGTATACGTATCAGATTATAGGCCCCTCTCAGGTCGAGTTTAGTGAAGATCTTGGCACCACGAAGTCGATCGAATAACTCAGAAATCAAAGGTAAAGGATAATGATTTTTTATGGTGATCTTGTTGAGGCCACGGTAGTCAATGCAGGGGCGAAGAGAACCATCTTTCTTGGCTACCAAGAAGAAGCCTACGCCTGCTGGAGAGGAAGACTTCTGTATGAATCCTCTTTGGAGATTTTCCTGTATTTACTCTGACATAGGCTGCGTCTCAGGAGCCAAGAGAGGATAGATTCTGCCACGAGCTGGAGCGGTACCCGGCAAGAGGTCGATAGGACAATCATAGGGACGATGGGGCAGAAGTACCTCTTCTTGCTTTTTGCAGAATACATCAGAGAAGGCCTGATAGATCGCAGGCAGGTCGGGAAGTGGCGCAGAAGCAGGAACAGGTCTGGCAGGAACGGATTTCAAACACTTCTTGAAGCAGGCTGCACCCCAACTCTTGATATCGCCGGTATTCCAGTCAAGAGCAGGATCGTGACGTTGAAGCCAGGGTAGACCAAGAAGAATCTGAGAGGTACAATGAGGGAGCACGTAGAACTCAATATTCTCTTGGTGAAAAAGCCCGATCTTTAAAAGGAGGGTTACAGTGCGTTAACGCACAGTGCAGTCAACCTGTCACCACTGACCGAAGCAATAAATAGGGGCTTTGCGAGGCGGTTCACAGAGATGTTATATTTACTGATAAAGGAGGCCTCAATAAAGTTTCCTGCGGAGCCAGAATCCAAAAAGGCAGTCAGGTTCAAGGAGACGGTAACTGTGACGGTAAGTTGTACAGGGACCGTAAGCCGTGAAGAGGTGGCACACACACCTAGGGACGCCTCTCCCACATTCACTAGGTGCGCCAGTTTCCCTGTCTTGGTGGGCGAATAGGACAGTCTTTCAGGAAGTGCTCAGAGCCAGCACAATACAAACAAAGATTCTCATTCCTCCTGCGAGTTCTCTCCAATGGGGTTAAGCGAGATCGATCCACCTGCATGGCCTCCTCACTGGAAGGTGCATGTGCGGACAAACGATGTTGAAACACAGGAGCCAAACGGGATGCCCTCCTAGGGTGCTGAGAGTCCCTTTCCAGGCGGAGTTCCTCACGTCTTTCAGAAAAGCGTACATCAATGCGTGTGGCCAAATGAATGAACTCAGTCAAGGATGAAGGCAAGTCACGTGCAGCTAGAGCATCTTTAATATTGCTAGACAGTCCCTTCTTGAAGGAGGCACATAAGGCCTCATTATTCCAAGACAGCTCAGATGCCAGGGTACAGAACTGAATGGCGTATTCACCAACTGACAGGTTGCCCTGGACCAAGTTCAAAAGGACTGTTTCTGCAGACGAAGCCCGAGCTGGTTCCTCGAAGACCTGGCAGAACTCGGAGACAAAGGCAAGTACATTGGAAGTAACTGGATCCTCGAGATCCCATAATGGGGTGGCCAGCGCCTTTCCTTAGAGCAGACTAATAAAAAAGGCCACCTTAGCACGTTCAGTGGAGAATTGGTCCGCCAACATTTCCAAATGCATAGAACACTGAGTAAGGAAGCCTCGGCATAATTTGGCATCCCCGTCAAACTTAGCCGGCAAGGAGAGACAGATTCTAGAAGTAGATGCTACTGGAGTCTATGGCAGCGATACGGGAGCAGATGGTGGCAATTGCTGAAGAGCTGCTGAACCGTTAATTTGGCGGGATTGCATAGCCACTATTGCAGGTAGTTCAGTGGTATCAGGCAGTGGCACCTCAGCGGGATCCATGGCCGGATCTTACTGTCACAGACCGGACGTGGCGGAACAGGTGTGGATCCGCTGTGTGTTGCTGGTAGTGGGTACCGTGTCAAGGGAGCGGAGTCTAAGAGTATTCACCAGAGCCCGCCGCAAAGCAGGTTGGTCTTGTAGCGGCGAGGGACCCCCAGGTCGCTACCCCCCAACAACGGCTCAGCCACACAGTTAGCCGAGGTACAGCGTGGTACAAAGGAGGCAGGAAAAAGCAATGTCAAGGTTCAAGCAGAGGTCGAGGCAGGCAACACACTCTCGAGATCGAAGGTAAGTAGCCAAAGGTCGGGACGTGCAGCGAAGGTTCAGAGTCGGGGACAGGCAAGGTCGGTACACGGGAGAGCAATGCTGGAACAACTGACAATCTGCAACCATGGAGAGACCAAGATCCGGCACTAGATGCAAAGGAAGTGGCCCTTAAATAGGGGAAGAGGAAGCAAGATTAAATGGCCGGACACCAGTCAGTGTACCGGCCCTTTAAATTTTAAGAAACTGGCGCGCCCTAGAGGATGGGGACGTGTGCGCACCGGATCGTCAGAGCAAGGAGGAGGACGAGCGGCCGGAAGCCGCGGACCCGCAGACAGAAGCGGGTGACAAGGGGGAAGGAAAGACGGCGCGAGACGGACCTGCAGCGGGAGCGACAGAGGAGGTAAGGGGGGCACTAACACTAGTGTTGGATGAAAATGTCAGAGCTGAGTAGAGTACAATTTTTTTTTACTTTTTTTTTTTAAACTATTGTGAACTAGTAATTACCATATATATCAGTTCAAAGGAAAGAGGTGATGGCAGGTCTCATGTCGGGGAGTGGCTTGCCAATTCTCTATGCCCAATTTCCTGCACAGAGCTGTGGCATAGGATATAAAAGTTTGTAAGTTGCCATGGCCCTCCTGGCTTTGGGCTACCAGCCCCTGATGCCCCAGGCAAGTGACAGAGGGGCTTAAATAAATTAAATAATAAAACATGGGAAACATTGGGCCAAATAATCTGACTGATTTTCACATTTTAGAATTGAGTTGTCTGGCTTTGGGTCTATAATAACATGAATAGCACATAACACATTCAGACCAACAGCCTTCAAACTGAATAGGGGTCTGTTTGACAGAAATTGTAGCTGTTTGGCATCACTAGTAACCAGCCCTAGCATAGTGTACAGTAGATCAAAATGCTCATGTTTCTGCACAGCTTCTTGGCCCATTTTAATCAAAACTGTAACACAAAAAAATGTCTAAATATTTGGTTACTCTGACTTTGCAAGACATTTGAAAATTACATGAAATATATGCATATTTTAATAAATGATCAGCACACACATTTAAATAACCATAGAATTGTATTTATCTGACTTTTGTGCAAATCTGGATCCTGGAAGACATTGTCTTATGAATGTTTAATAGGATGTCAGTCAAGGCAAAATGCCAACTTTGAAATAATATCATTGTGTAGAAAAGACACATACAATGACTTTGCATATTTCCAATCATCTCTTCCTTTGACGTTTTTAGGGGACAACACAAAATACCATGCTTTAAAAACATTATCTTCTGTCTTTGTCATGAATGCTTTAAAAAAATACATGGACGCGCATGCGCATGTCTGAACATGGTGATCACATGATTTAAGAGCTCTGCACCCTGTGGGCATAAAAGCATTATAGTGCAACCAGAGACAAATTATTAATATCTTGAACAGCAGAATAAGACCATTTAACCTTCCAAAATAAATCCACTGGCAACAATGCAAACAGCGTGTGGGGACAGGTCCCGCAGTGACGACTGTAATGGCAGAGGCACCACCTGTAAGAGAAAACCACAGCACGGTTACTCAGCAAAGTCAACAGCTGAGCTGAGAAACAAAAGCCAAGGAATATTTTATCAGAGAAGAAATCTTCTGACTCAGAAGCTACAATGTTAGCAGTTTCCAGAGCTTCATCTAGTAGCAGAGATTCAGCTGTTTTTTCATTTACTCAGTCAGTCACAGGAGGTGATACTTCTCACTCCATTAAAGTAAAAAATGGCTCATGATAAACTGACTGCTGGTTTGAAGAAAGATTTTGAGAATATAGGGCAGATTATGGGATCAATGCAGCATCAGATAGACTAATCTCAATCTAAGTCAAAAGACCAAGAAAATAGGTCTAGAATATATAATTTTAGGGTGTGAGACCTTCCTGGTTTCATCACAGATATAGATTCAGCCATAAAAGAACTGATAAGAGCTATTTTACATCATGCTGATGAAGGTCATTTACTCCCTGATAGGGTGCATAGGGAACTCACATCACCTAGACAAGATGGAGCACCAAAATATAATAGTAAAAACACATTACTATCAAATTAAGTAATATGGGAAGAGGACACCTTCATTTAATGCTAAGAGAAATTCCTATCCACATTTTTGCTGGTCTTGCTCCATTAACAATTCAAAGAAGAAGATGAGTGAAACCACTCTTGACTATGTTGATTCAAATACAGATGGACTTTCTCCTTTAATTTAAACTTTACTTTGAAAGGCAAGAATTATTCCTTTGCTATTTTGTTTCTGAGGGAGAAGATTTACTCCTTGACCTTGACATAATCAAGGAGTCTAACCTGGAGGAATTTTCTAGAAGTGAGGCTAAACTTCAATCACCTTCTCCTTTATGGAAGAAGAATATTTGGGTATGTTCCAGAGTGGATACATGAGTTTATTCTATCACTTTCCACTTGTTTTCTCAACATTTAGTTTCAACATCTAGGTTGATGTCCTTCAACACTTTGATCCTAATAGGAGGATTATGAGGAGAAGAGAATAAATACTCACGGTAAAGCTAAATTACGTTCATGAATACTTTGGTATTGTTAATGTTAAGTACTTATGTAAGGATTGAAGGGTTAGAGATGTTTTGAAAATATAGCTGTTCACTATGTTTATATAGTTTTGAAATTTTTGGTTGATTTGGGCTTGGTTTGCACCTCTGTACCTTCTCTGCATTGATGTAGCACAGTTACAATGGAGAGGAAGCACTGCACATTGTTCTAAATGGGATAGTTAAAACATTTGCACTGCATAGTGCAGCGCATTAAAAAAACAATGCAGACACATTTTTAGTGCAATGTTGCAAAAGCCCAGGCCGGTAGGGATCTGTGGTGGCGCAGTTGCAGCACTGTTACAACACTCTGTACCTGTGCTGCGTTTGCATCGCCATAGACTTTACCATTCATATAATATGCAAAAATATTTTGTTTTAATGCAAACACATTGCTAATGCAATAAAAGTGCAGTGTATGTTCTGATACAATGTCCCTATAGCATATTTACAAAATGCAATGGAGAGGGGTGAATGGAGCCCTATAGTTTATGGTTAAGTACTATATAAATTATAGTGTTATTTAATGAAATACTTCATTAAATGAATGGACTTTATTTGTCCAAAGGGTTAACATTTTCAGATATGCCTGCGGGGTGAACATGAGCCTGGGGGAAAGCTTGATTCACAGTTTAACCCTTTTTCTTTGGGGGGGGGGGGGACTCTTGTGACTCAACTCTTTCCTGGAACATTTAGGTGTTCATAATACCCGTACTGGGTAATTTTTTTGGTTCTGGTTTTTGTTGTTTCATTTTTGTGTCAAAATGTTTCTTGATAGTTTTTGGTTTATTTGTGTGTTTTTATTTTCATTTTCTTTCTATTTTTATTCTCTTTTCTTCTCACTAGGGGAATTGGGGCCTTGTTTAACCCTAAACTCTCTGTAAAATGGGAAGAGTTTTTTCTTCTCTTAACTTGATATGTCTTTTTAGAGAGACTCATTTTGGGAAGGTGATTAATGGCTAGTTTGGTTAACTGACTCAGAGTTATTTATCATAACATTCAGGGTTTTAAATCACCCATTAAAAGAGATAAAGCATTCAGTTATTATGGTTCTCTTGTGGCTGACATAGTCATGCTACAGGAGACCCATTTTTCAGATTCTTTTTCACCAAAATGTGGCTAACAGCAGCGTAAGGGGTGGCAGAATTTCATTTATACACATGGACATAATTGGAAATACCGATGGTAGATACTTGTTGATTAAGAGAAAGATTGGAAACTTGTTAGTCTTTTTTGTCTCTTTTTTGTCTCTTATTATGCTCCTAACAGAGGTCAGATCTCGTTTTTAAACAACTTTCTGGGGACATTATAAGTGAGGCAGAAGGCCAATTAATTTTAGGAGGGGATTCTGACCTTGATGCAGCTCTTGATGCAGTAAGAGACAAAACATATAAAAGTTTGGCCGCACAGCGTCCCATATCTAAAGCCAGTATCAGATTTACTAAGCTCATATCAGGATCTTATACATACTTGACAAGAGATGAACCCTAACTCTGCAGAATACACCTTTTTTTCTCAGGCTGACCATACTTTTTCTAGGATTGACCATATTTTTATAAGACCTAGATTAAATCCCAATGTAATGTCTTGTTCTATAAAGTAAGTATTTTGGGCTGATCATTCCCCGGTGGAGACTTGATGAATCCTTATTAAGTAAACTTGAAGTAGTTACTGAGCTGGATCAAAATAAGGCTTCTGATACATCTCCTTCATTAAATGGGACAGCCCATAAGGTATATATCAGGGGGGTTCTGATCAAATTGGATAGCAGAAAGAAAAGGAAAAATTTTGAAGCATTATTAAATAAAGTATGTAAAAATTATAAATCAAATCCACACAAGGATCTTTTACATAAAATTAACCAGACTAGCCTGGAGTTATACCTGATTCTTACTACCATGGAATAAATCTAAGTTTTATTACCAATAAGATAAAATATCGGTCACTTTTGGCAAGCAGATTAACGCCAGGAAGCAAATTAAAAAAAGAAAAAAAAAACCTTTAATGAAATAGATCCCTTCTAGCCAAATGTATTTTTAGAGTAAAAAAAAGAAAAAATATCCTTTAGCTAAACAATGACTTATAATACTAAATATTCACTAGAAGAAGAAAGAAATTTATGCAGATGATCCCCTTTAGCCTACCCTTATATTTTTATACAAAAAATAGTAGTAGAGGAAACGCATTGAAGCCTTGTACACGATACCTTGCGCAAGAGTTAAAGTGAATGGTTATCTCTCCGCGCCCTTGCCGATTAGTAATGGAACCCGCCAGGGCTGCCCTCTGTCGCCACTGTTATTCGCCCTGACCTTGGAGCCCTTTCTATGTAAAATTAGGAAAAACGTGGATGTGGGGGGACTGAGAGCTGGAGGCAGTATTCATAAGGTTGCCGCTTACGCGGATGACCTCCTGTTCTTTATCACAAACCCCGCGGTCTCCGTCCCGGTGTTAATGAAGGAGCTTGAAGCTTTCGGGAGGCTATCCTTTTTTAAAATTAACTTTGAGAAGTCAGAGGCGCTAAACATCTCTCTCCCTGGGGAGGTGGCCGGGGCCATCCAACAGGCATTTTCTTTTAAATGGGCCAAGGGTTCAATAGCGTATCTTGGTACGCGGCTGCCAAATCGCCTGACGAACCTTTTTGCCTTGAACTTCCTGCCCCTGTCTCAGAGAATAAAGGCTGACTTGGATAAATGGGATTCCCCTACCTTTTCATGGATGGGTAGGATGAATATAATTAAAATGTCGATCCTACCAAAATTACTGTTCCTGTTCCAAGCGCTCCCAATCAAGATACCTACTCGCTTCTCCAGGGAACTGAGAAAGTTCTAATGGGATTTGTGTGGCAGAAGAAGAGGGTAGGCTCCGCCGCCAGGTGTTATTTAAGCCGAAAAGTGTGAGTGGCACATGTGCAGGGGGACGAAGAGATGGGTACAGCTTGAGCACTCCCTGGCCCCTGCCCCTCTGGATGTCGTTGCTTGGAATAGAGAGACCCTGGTGTCAGCCCTGAGATCCCACCCCACTGTGGCGGCCACTCTGGGCGTCCTGCGGAGTTCTAGGGAACGTTCGGAGGTTTCCCCCTGGCCCTCCCCCATGGTGGCTTTATTAGATAACCCGCAGCTCATGCCTGATTGTACTAGAAGAGACCTTAGAGAATGGGGGAGGTTAGGCCAGCTAAGAGGGTGTGACCTGCTGTCTGAAGAGGGCTGGGCTGCGTTGGGAGAACTGAGGGCAAAATTTGAGAATGGGGACTTGGACCCCTGGACACTCCTGCGGTTTCAGTTGGTTCTATCTAAAATAGGCTTCCGCAGGGAGAATTTCAGGAATCATACAGATTTTGAGAAACTCTGTATGGCGGGGCAACCACAACCCCATCTAATTTCCTTGTTGTACTCGCTCCTCATCCGGGAGGCAGAGTCCCTGCCTGCTTTTTGGGGAGAGTGGGAGTCAGACTTGGGTAGGCCCTTGAGTGAGAAGGAGAGAACTAAGATAGCTACCTTGATACATAAGTCCTCGATGGCCACGACAATCCAGGAAGTTAATTATAAATTGTTGACTGGTATTACACCCCTGACAGGCTGGGCAAGATGTATGACACGACGGACACGAGCTGCTGGAGATGTGGAGGGGAACGTGGGACCCTATTCCATTTGTTCTGGCAGTGCACCAAAATTCAGGAGTATTGGGGGGCGGTACTGAGCATAGTGGCGCTGCTGACAGGGCACAGCTGCTGGGAGATCCGGCGCAGGTCCTGCTTCATTCCACGAAGTCCCTGTTAGGGAAATATAAAAAAACATTGCTGATTCACTTGTTGAACGCTGCCAAACAGGTAATACCCAGATTCTGGAAGCAGAAGAAAGCTCCTTCCGTTAGGGATTGGCTACCCTGGCTGATTTTTGAGGAATCAGCAGAGTTCCGTAATTTGTTCACGTGATTGACCTGACACAATATCCGCTGTGGTGCCTCCTGTGGTCACGCTCCACTCAAACGAGATGTGTCTTGTTCCTTCCTGCGAAGGGCCTGACCTGGACGGTTGCCGGGCGGTGCTCGGCCTGGAGCTCTGTCCCGCACGCCATACCCATACCTACCCCTTCCTCTTGCCTCTTGCCCCCCTCCCCTCCTTTCTGCTTCCTCCCCCCCCTACCCCCCCTTATCCTTCGCCCTTCCACCCCCTCTCTGTCCCCCTTGTACGTCTAATCTCTTTACCCTGGGGAGGGCTTGTGGTTCTACCCGAAATGAGGGAATTGAAACCGACTCTACCTGAAGGCTCCCTGGCTAAATGTATCTGCGGAGGCGGAGATGCGAAAGGATGGATTGACCGGACGGGCGCTGGGCGGCATTTGCCGCGTGTAGCTCCCTCGCCTTGTGACCTCCTGTAGTCGGTAACCGCACTATACTACGTTATGCAATGTTGTCTGATATCATTACTCAGCTGCGATTTGCTACCTCTGTTATGTTACTGATCTGCATGAGCCCCCCCATTTCTTTTATGTCCCCTGTACTGTTGACTCTATTGTATGTATGTATGTTATAAAACTGCAAAATCTTTAAATAATAAAAAAAAATAGTAGTAGACATACAAAGTTTTCAAATTGGGGTACACCTAGGGAAAGGTTTCACATTGACCTAGAGTCTGTTAGACTATTGGAAAAAAACCTCACTCAATGACCAGCAGGGCAACACTGATGCCACCAAATATACAGGGTAAACCTATTTTTCTCCCTTCTCTCTTCTCTCTCTTCTTTTGTAGTCACTCTCTGTTTTTCCTTAGTCTGTCTATTTTTACCTTCCCTCCCTGATTTAACTTCCTTTCCCTTTTCTCTCTTTTTACAGCATTGCCCTGCCTTACTCTTGTTCCAGTTTCCCTCTATCTCTCCCTCCCTGCCCTTGGGTGCCTAAAGGGATTCTATAGTAGATAGCTGGCAATAATGTGTGTAGTAGTAACACAACTATATTTCTGTGGATGGCCAATGAAAATATAGCTACAGTAATAGATGAACACTGGTAAAGGGTATGAGCCATTTAATTAAAACACAACCGTTCCCCTTTCCTATTTTACTTGGCCTTTAATGAACATTAAGGGGGTCATTTAATAAACGATTCACCTGCCATTCATTATCCTCGCTACTTTCCACATTTACAATGTGCACCAAGGCGTGTTAGCCAGGCCATGTCCATGTTTGTAGGATTTACGTAGTAGGATCTGAGTCATTAAGTGCAGCGCAGAAAACACCTTTTCTGTTCGCCAGCTGTGAACCCTATAGGAATCAATGCTATTTTCAGCGAGATATTGGGTTTAGGTCTTTTTAGCACCTTTAACTTATTTTTCGAGCGTGAATGTCAGAAATGACCCAGTATGTAAAAAACAACTAATGATACTGTTTTCACATTTATTTAATATTTTAAATTAAATTGTTTTTCTAAAGTTTTTCGAACAACCCAGACACACCCAAGACACCCCACATGACCCCACACAATGCTGACATATGCTGTAAAAGTGTGTTTTCAGCAAGATTTATTTTTTTTAAACAGAATTTGCCAAACCATTTTACCTAGTAAATAGCATTTATTTTCATTGACAAATTGTGGCCCAAACATAGCAAAATGCCAGCAGATAGGCAGTTGTTCACTTTTAAAGTGGACCAAAACCAAGGATTTTGACTATCCTGGGTTTTGGTCCTTGCCCCAGGGCACCCCAAAAGGAGGACCAGAAAAGAAGGTGAATTATATGGTTGACCTGGGGGGTTTCACACAGCAGGGCATCCCGTTTTAATCTTATAGATTCCTGGCCCGATCTCCATGGGTGTTGGTCCTCTTTAAGATTAGATTTCAGTTTGCTGTGGTATTCTACTTATGCAGCACACACAACACACCCAGGGATGCCGAAACTCGCAGAAGGCTGCAAATTGAATAAATTACTCCATAAATGAAAGAAAAATGTTTCCGTAAATATATAAATGAAGAGAGGAACTTTCCTAGAAAGGTAAGTATTTGCACAGTACCCAATACAAGGACAGATGGCATTACCCATCTACCCTTGCAGTAGGCGGAGCTATGCAAATCATCTCTTTATGTCTCTGTGCCATCCAAGGCCCTTAGAAACGCTAAGGGTGCAATACCAAGGATTAGCTTTAAATTTACAGAGTCAAACACATCCAACTAGTGGACACATGTTTCGAGCTTCAGGCTCTCATCAGCACTAGGGCAGATGTTTCTGGCTGTATGGGGAGTGAGACTTGGTGAGTCGCAAGCCAGTATGTGGAGAGACCCATGTTAGGCTTAATATATAAATAAAACTAGTATTATTTGTTAATATAGGAAACACATCCACATGTCCACACATCTCACTGCTGTATAAATGCCCAGATTTGAATATATTTTGAGGGAACTGTGGGAATATTTTTCTGTAAACACACTGAAAACTAGGGAGTACATCACAAACTAATACAGAAAGCATACAAGTCAGAATTGACCTTAACGCCCAAATGCTGCATAGCAAAATGGTTAACAATTTACTTCCTATGCTGATCTGTGCCAAGAGCAAAAACAGACTTTGCCTGAGGAAACTGGCAAGCAGTTCAATACCGACTATACTTTCTGATGCTGAGACAAACTTGGATAGGTACACATCGTCTTTTAGCATTTGGAACGTATGATAGCTGCTCCAGTTTTTTTAGATTTGCATAAGAGTGTAATTATAGAAGCAATTAACTTTAGTAAGTGGAAAAGAGAGAACATTTCCCACTCAAGCATGACAACAAGATGTGTGTTATGCGAATCTCTTCCTGTCATTTCCCCTTTTTCTGCCAATAAAACGAGGTAGGTCATATAGCTGTCACATTCGTCAAATTTGATAAACAAACAGCTTGCACATATTAGGCACAGGGTCTAGGATAATAGGACGTGAGCAGAGCAGATAGACAAAACAACATTTAAGGCTGGAAATTAGGTTTAATATGCTACAAATCTTGTGTAAAAGATGCCATATTTGCATATGAAGTACTAATTGATTATAATGAGGACAAATACGAAACTATTTTACCTATTAATAAATAAAGCCTATCACTAGAATATGCCAGTCTATTTGCATGGGAAATGGTTTGAAAATCTAAGTGATGCTGTCAGTAGTATGCTATCTGTTAACAGAAAAATATATTTAAAATGTATGTAGTGTTGTAATTGTTATATTAGGGCATGCTTTTTTAATCAAATTGTTTTTGACAGCGTAGGGTCCATCGTCCGAGTTATTTAGAGGAAGGATCACAGATGTAAAATCCCGGGTGGGTCAGTATAGCCACCTTTATACTGCCACCAATCACCTCCAAACCTACATGAAGTTTCCCACCACTGTTCAATTTGCCATAGCAGTGGTAAGACATGCTATTTTTTTTCTTTCCTGACTCTCTGTTTAGCCCAAGACAGAATGATTAGTACTGGGGGAAAACAGTACACCAAGTACAGACAAAACAGAGGAAGAAACTTAAGAGACGGGAAGAATAGGCTACATTGACAGGCAATGGGATGGAGAAGAATCATAGGAGGTAGTATGGGGAGCAGATCAAAATTACAGATGCAATTAATCTAGCAACATAAACAGCGTTTTTTTCACCAGTTTAAACAAAGGGGGTTATTCATTAAGGGATAGTGCCAGGTGGTGTTTGGTGAACGCTGGGCGCTGTACGCAAAACCACATTTATGAAAGCAAATTCGGTGAGCCCCTCTAACAGCGACAAGTATTTTTCGATTCATCATTACAGGTGGCTCAGCGTATAGCACCGATGCTCTAGCTTCCAGAGCGCCAGGAATTACCTGTCGCTACCTGTCGCTCTCCCATACATTTCAATGGACATTCCTTTTTTTCTGTTTAAACAGGGTTTTTTTTTTTTTTTTTCTCAAATAATTGTGTCACCTCTCCTGGAATAGAAAAAGTCATTTTTGAAAACTTTTTGGATTTTTTTGCTTTTTATGCCACAGGTTTGGTACTAAAGTGTCACAATGTTACAACAATGTAATTCCATGTGTTTTTGCTTTGTTACTGGTGGATATGTGTTCAAAAACAGACTTTAATCACACAGCGTCTGCTGCTCTATGCTACAGCAACCGGATTTAGAGCGTCCTGTGTGTGTGAAGTTTTTTGATAAGTATGGTGTGAGGTGCTGAGAGTCGGTCGCTCCCTGCAGCGCTTTACTGGTGTTACAGCACCCAACATACATCACATTCATCAATGCGGGCCAGGTTACTAGAGCAACCGAGATGCTCTGTTACAGCGCCCAATACCCGCACATGAGTGTTTACTAGTGGTCGTGGGAATTATCAGTTTTCCATAACATATCTTGGACCTACTTGCTGTATATTCCCTTGTTTCCCATTCAGTTTGGTTTGTTATTTTTTTTTTTCTATAAACACTTTAGATACCTAATCTCATAAAGAGGTGAGATTATGGCTTTAATTGACTTTATGGGGGTGTAGTATTCTAAAAAAGTAAATGAAAAGTAAATTTTTGAAAATGAATTTCTGCTTTTTGATTTTGTTGCTAATTGGGTTGTGGCTTCCTAGAGGGTTCTGGAGTTATGGCATCTAATTATGGGATATGCAGCTGAACACAGAAATGGTAGCCATACTTTTTCACAAATTTCATTTTCATCTACTCATTGTTGTACAAATTGAGGACAGATGTTCTATAAGCAAGCAATAAAATGTTATTCCTTTAGTATTTTTTTAGTTTAGTATTTTTCCTTTGGTTTTTTTTTTTTAAATCACCCCTTGTTCATTCAACAAGAACACATGATTTGCATTCATACAGGACAAGTCAGTTCATAAATAACACACACTTCCTGGAAGAAGTTTTAACAACTATATAGTATGTTGTGAATGTTGTTGTCAAAGCTTAGCACCGAGATCCTGTAGCTGCTGATCTCCAAACACTCTTAGAGGAACATCAGACCAAAACTAAAAAGGGGCTGATTCCCCCCCCCATCGACCCCTACTTACCTTTTGGATGTCACCGCTGCTGCTGCTTTAGGGCCCGATCCTCACCTCGCTGTCCACTTAGCCATCTGGTAATGACAAGCACGGCCTTAGCTGTGCTCATCAATGTCCTACGGCGATCTCGCAGCTCAGTGAAGTCTCAGGGGATTTTGGGTGGCCCCATTGCATCCCATTCATGGTCAGGTACGAGAAACCGAGGGACCTAGAAGATGGATCCATTGGTGAGGTGAATAAATAATGCCCAAAGGTAAAACCATGGGGGGGGGGGGGGGCAGCAGATTGGTGGAGCTTGGGGGAGGTTTTAACCTTAAATGCCACCAATGATTCTCCATCATCCCTGTATCTTTGGATTCTTTGTCCTCTTGCTGTTTTGCTGCCCCACCAGCAGCCTATCGGGCCCCTTTTGCCCAGTGCTTAATACTGACATGTGCAAAAGGTATATTATACAAAATATTAATGCTAGTGCAGGCCAGTTAATACTTAAACCATACACATGGGAAACAGCAGCTACCCGAGTCAAATGTTGCCCGACATAGCCGTATGAAAATCAAATGTATTTTATTTAAAAAAAAAAAAAAAAACACCTGCTTTCACTGTCATATTTGTGAGTTTATTTTTTTATATACTTTGATATCTGGCTCTGAATACATTTGGCCACTGTCTTTTGGGTATACCATTTGAATTTTGTTAGACACTGCTTTTGGATAATTATTTTTTATCTTCATTGTGTTATTTTTTGTACACATATTCACTAGCATTAAGGTTCCCCTCCCTTTTATTTTCTCCTTGGAGTGGGGATTGTTTTGGCCTTTTTGATTTTAATTGTCCTCAGTGTATATGTTGTAGTTCATTTTTAATGTATTGTAGTGAACTATAACTATCTAATAAATTAGATTTTTTATACAGCTAACCCTTAATTCAGGTAGCTGCTGCGTCTCATGTTTATGGCATAAGTTATGGTAGGACCCTCCTCTGTCTCCAGCTTTTAGTCCCCACCCCCTGATCTGGTCCATCAATAAACCTTTGGTAGACCAAGAACGGACACCCCCCCCCTCTTGCCACAGGTGCCTTTCTAGCCCCTCAAGCCTTGTAAACTGGTATGGCGTCTCATGATCTCCTTACCACTTCTCAAAGGGTAACTGTAAAAATAAAACACAGACACAGAGTGAAAAGTCATTTATTAAATTTTTCTTTCTTTGCTCACCTCCGGATCCTGTGTCCTTCGCCGATCGATCCTGTTCTGCGCTGAACCGTAGCAGGATACCAGTAGTGTTTGGTGCAGGATGGTTTGGGGCAGGAGATCAGAGCCCCTTGCCCTCCCACCCGCTATGCCCCGGCACCTGTTATTATCAGAGCCAGAAACTACAAGGAGATGGGGCTCAACCCATTCCCTCACCTACCTGTCACTTCCACAGCACTGACGAGAATGTGTGTGCTGATTGACTGAGTGGCCTGCTCAGCCAATCAGTGTGCTCGCTTTCACTTGGCTCCCTTCAGTCCCGCTGACGGCTAAGTGGAGCTAAGCCAGCAGAGGGTGGGTAACAGCAGCAGCAGTAACTCTGAGAGCCTAAGGCCTGTGAAAGCCAGTGGAAGTAGCTAACAGGGATAACAGCAGTCACCTTATGTGCCTAAGGCTTGTGAAAGCCAGTGAAGGTGGATAGCAGGGGCATCAGCAGTCTCTCTGAGTGCCAGAAAGCCTGTGATGGCCTGTGGAGGGTGGATAACAGCATCAGCAGTTCTATGAGTACCTAAGGCCTGTAAAAACCAGTGGGTAGCAGGGACATCAGCAGTCTCTCAGATTCCCTAAAGGCCTGTGACAGCCAGTGGAGGGTGGGTAACAGCATCAGCCGTCTCTCTGATTGCCTAAAGGCCTGTGACAGCCAGTGGATGTGGGTAGAAAGGCATCAGTAATCTCTCTAAATACCTAAAGACTTGTGATCCAGCTGCCACGTGCAGTCGGTTATGCAGGTTTCACTGCCACTATTGTCTCCCTCCACTGCCTGGCACACTGTTCTCCTAGCTCCATATGAATTTGCCCCTCCCTGATTTGCTCTCTTTATCGCTTCTGAACAGCAGATTAGAGTCAGCATGCAACCCTATAATTTGTTCTCAGGCAGTTGGTGGAGCATAACAGTGGGATTTCAGCACTGGAGAAATCCCAGATGAATGTTGCAGCCCTTGCCATTGAATGGTAATGTCTGAGGAACCACTCGATGCCTGTCTCTGTAATTGATTCTGAAGACTATGGAGTCAGAGACCTGTGTCAACCAGTCCAAGACAGCTGGTTGGTGTAAAGGGAGATCCACCCTGTTGCCACAACTGCTGCTGACAACACTATTCAGGTATTCAGATACATACGTAAGTGTGCCCAGTTCAATACCCTGGCCTCAGTTTAAGGTAGTGGCCCTGTGGGTTAACATTTAAAACTTTACAGGTCTTGTATGAATGACAACTTGCCACCCCAGAGCCTGTGAGAGGTAGGTAGGTACATAGACAGTTAGGCAAGTAGATGTGCCCAGTTCAATATCTTCAACTCAGCATAAGGTAATAGCCCTGTGGGTTAACTTTTAAAACCTTCCGGGTCCTGTATGAAAGACAACTTGCCACCTAGAAACTGTGAGAGGTAGGTAGGTACTTAGGTATTTAGATAGTTAAGCAGATGTCCAATTCAATACCCTGACCTCAGTACAAGGTAATGGTTTTGTGGGTTAACTTTTTCCGTTTAGGCAGTTAGATAGGTAAGTAGGTGTGCTTAGTTCAATACTCTGACCTAAGATAAGGATAGTGGCCCTGTGGGTTACCTTTTAAAACTTTACAGGGTGTGCTTAGTTCAATACTCTGACCTAAGATAAGGATAGTGGCCCTGTGGGTTACCTTTTAAAACTTTACAGGTCTTATATAAAAGACAACTTGCCACCCCAGAGACCACAGGAGGTAGGTAGGTGGTTAGATAGGTTAGTAGGTGTGCCCAGTTTCATACCCTGGCAACAAGATAAGGTACTGACCTTGTGGGTAAATTTTCAAAACTTTACAGGTCTTTTATGAATGACAACTTGCCACCCCAGAGACCGTGAGAGGTGGGTAGTTAGGCACTTAGATAGGTAAGAAGTAGGCCCAGTGGGTACATTTTTAAATCTTTGCAGGTCTTGAACGACAACTTGCAACTCAGAGACTGCGAGAGGTGGGTGGGTAGGTAGGTGACATTGGTGACCTACCGCTCCTGCTTCCTGTACCTTGCTTCTGGGTCACTTTCTGGCAAACTGGTGACTTCCTGGCACCCAAAGTCAGTCAATGAAAATTGGGAGTTTGTTTAAATGAACCCCCCGGGACTGCTGCGAACCAAACATTTACAGAAGTTCGATCCGAACTCCGGTTCCAATAGTTCATCTTGCTCATCTCAGCAATAATAATATTTATAAAGCGTTCTCATTTTCCATGACACTGTACACTGTGAAATTGCAAACAGGGTAAAACAACTAACTTACAATACATGACAGAAAAGCACAAATACATAGTCATACTGAAATACACTAGTAGACATGGCCCTGCCCTTGCGGGCTCTAAAAGACAAAAGTGGAGACAAAAGCTAGGTCACAAGTAATATATAATTAGTATGATGGCAAGTGATCTAAAGTGGCTTGGGCTGTTGTCATGATTGATTTACCTTCAGTTCGTGCCCGTGGTGTCCTTAGGCAAGTGGCCGGGGTTTCTCCTGCCCAGCAGCCGCTTCCGCCTCAGGTGCCAGCTCCAACGGCGCGTGCGTCGCCAAGCGCGCCCTCCTTCATCGTCCACTGTCATTCGACTCATGCTTGCAAGCACAGTCAGCTTATGTCCTCCGGTGGCGCTACACATAGCGCGGCCGATGGAGGCTGCTTAAAGGAGCTAAACCTAGGAGGTCCAGTTCTGGGCAGCTGGGGCAATCAGCCCAGAGCTGTGCACCAATCAAACCACAGTTCCGAAGTGCACCAATCAACCTTCAGATCCGAAGTGCAACAATCACAGTCACTGCCTCCCTGTCCAATCCGGTTGAGTTCAGTCCTATAAAGGGATTACCACTTCAGTGTGTCAGTGCCTGTGATAGCGTTTAGCTGGCTTTGTGATTGCTCCTGTGAATTCCTGTATATATCGTTATTGACCATCTGCTTGAATCTCGACCATGTCTCCGTCTCATCCCTTTGTACTGTGCAGCTCTCTGACCTCCCGGTGTGACCCTTGGCTTGACGTCTGACTTCTCTTGATTTCTCCTGAGCACCCAAATTGCTTCCAGTACTCACCCGTTTCCGAAGCACCCGAACTGTTTCCAGTACTTACCCGACATTACCCAGTCTGGCCTCTGGTTCATTCGCCTTCACCCCCTGTAAGCTCACATCCTTTGTGCTATTAAGTCCTGGGGGCAACCTTGTCCGGCGAGGCGTATAAAGCATCCCAGCAAACGGGGGCTTGACTAAAGGTGAAGCTAGCAGCGGAGATTGGGGGTTGTGGGCTTACCTTGAAGGCAGGTGTCCCAAGGGGCCTGACAGTTGTCTTTGATTTAGACCAAATGATATGCTCTTCTGTTCTAATACCCCTGTCACGTGCACCTCTCAGCTTAATTATACATTGGTCTGAGCAGCAGGCACCTTTCTTTTTCATATATTTTGGATTTGTGCAAGCATATAGGGATCATTCTGACTCAAATGACCAAAGCAGTGGAGGGGAAATGCTCTGGCCTGTGTTCAACCCATTGAACCCCCCCTTCACACAAATACACTCAGCATCCTTTTGTGGCTGGGGGGTGCTTTTTGGGAGGCAATTTATTTTCTTTACTACAGTAGTAAGGGCAGTGCCCTCCCCCCTTCCAGGTTGCCACCCTAGGCACGTCCCTAGGGTTGCTTAATGGTAAATACAGCCCTGCTTGGGACCAGTGGAGGGGGTGCAAACTCCCTTGGAGCTCAGGTTATCCAAGAGACTGTGATATGTAGTAGGGTATTTCTGAGTATCTAGGCCTTGCAGTCTATTTTTTCTGCCCCTGGTTTTTTCTGACCCTTCCATTGTCATCTTTTTTGTGCCTATGTTTGTAGTGGTCTTATGCAATAATATTAAACCAAATGCCAATATTAAAAAAATGTATGCCGTTTCCCTTCAATTTATACAGTCTGGAATGTGAGTGGCCAAGAAACAATTTGAAGGAAAGGTTATAGCCAACATTAGTGTTCCTTTCACATATCAGTGGAAAACCTGTTTTGCACATCCCAAGGGTTACTAAATGTTTAACAGTTTAATTTTATATGTGTATAATGGCAGGGAAGCATGTGCCTGATGTTATAAACTATTTATTAGTTTAAGATAAAAAAAAAATAACATGTGCAACTAGAGTTTAGTGAGTTTATATTGCTAATTGCTGCCTTTTACCCTAAATAGATGACAGCTAGCCCCATGCAAGTTATTTTGGAGTAGATACTGTATGTATTTTCTGTTAATGAAGGCTTTGTTAAATTTCCTTTAAACAGTTGCTAATGTGATTTTAATGCCACGCTAACCTGCTATTAGACATAATGACCCAAAACATCCTTATTATCGTATAAACCACCAATTTAACCAAGACACAATTAAGAATATGAAATGATGGAACTAAGTGGCAGGAACATTTTACCACAATGCTTAATAAACAAGTAGAAGAGACAAAATATTAATTAAAGTTAATAAAATTCTTACTTTCCAAATGTGCACAAAGTTTTCTTTCGAGATTATCGTTATTGGGAATGCGACATCTGAGTCAGCAATCCCAACGAATGTTTGCAATCTAACAGTCCTCAGATTTTCATATTGCTTTTCTCTCAATATTCATAGAAATTTAATTGACACGGATGACAGTTTTTGTCAGGTACGCTACTGTCTGGATGTTCTGGCTTTTAAATGATTTTTTTTTTATTGCTGAGCTGTTGAGTATTGTAATTGTGTTATGGTTACGCTTTAAAAGCATGCATCATGTATAAGCTGCTTTTTAATCAGATTGATAGCATAGTAAGTAGTGTGGATGTAGGACAAAATAGTGCAAAAATAACTTCAGCTAGTTTTCATGTAATAACAAAGAGCTTGCAGTGTTCTAGTATATAAATTGTAATTGATTTAAATGTACTGCACAAATTTAAAAAGGGTGTCACTCTAAAAGTACTCATAGATCTTAGATGATCATTACCTACTTCTAATTTGTGAACAGGACATACACTCTATCAGGGTTTCCCAACCTTCTTTCACTGATAACTACTTCACATTTTTACAATTACCTCTGCCCAACCCTAATAAAGACCTCCCAAGGATAGTGGAGGACCTATGCTAATCCAACAAATCAATCATTTCAGCCAGCAATACAATCATGCCAAAATGCTTCAATTCAGAAGCTTGTTGAATTGGCCACTGGGCACATCCTACTAAAGCAGTAGCTTGTCTGCAGTGCTTCAGGTCCCCTCACTCTCACTTCCAGTATCCAGTACCAAAAGAGGCAGGGCCGGTTCCAGGGCTATGTGGGCCCCTGGGTGACAGTGACTTAGTGGGCCCTTTGCGGTGTGGTATGACACGCCATACCTGGTAGTAAAGTTGGATGTAGGGTGAATATTGGCAAATAGAAAGAAAAAAAATATAAGGAATGACAGAAAAAGTGAAGAATAATGTGATACCATAACTGAATATACTTTAAGGTAAGCTTTCGAGAATACTCAGTTCTTTTCTTCAGGCATGTTATACAATGAAATCACAAAATCACAGACATTTATACACATAAAACCACCACACTCAAAAAGATGTAAAAAAATTGTTAAAAACTCACCAGGAAAGTATAGAAGAAATGTGAAATAGAATGACAGAAAGAGAAATAATGAATGAAATAACAGGAGTGACAGAAAAGATAAAAATAGAATAAATTACAGAAAAAAAGTAAGAAAGAAAAAGAGAAAGGGAATGATCAAAATTAGAAAGAATATAAGGAAAAAAGAAAGAAAATGACAAAGAATAAATTAAATATGGAAACGGGGAGGCAATTCATTAATAGCGTCAGGTAGTGACAGTTGAGCGACTGTAGCGGCATTTTCAGAGCGCCCGCTAGTAGTCGCTGTGCTTGGCCGTTGTTCGGTAGTTGATAGCGACTCAGTCGGTTTGCCGTAATGTTGAATATTGGGTGAGGAGTCGCTATTTGACAGGTTCCGCGCTGTATGGGAGCGCATGATAGCGACTGGCCCTAGCGACCGGCTCCCACCATATTCATTAAAAAATCACGCTAAAAAAATTCTTGCGCTGTAAAATGCATGTTTAAACCCCAGAGCGCTGGCGGCGATGGGTTAAAAGTAGTTTTTTAACCCCCAAACAACCATATTTTTGGAAACCAAAAAAACAAGTTTTTTAAATAATGTTGTAATATGAATACATTAATATCAGACCTGTAATATCAATTCTGTACTATTTTTTTTTTTTTTTACCATACAAAAAATTACCTAAAATGGCAGAAGTGGTCACAGAATTTTTGACATTTAAAAAAAAAACAAAAAAAAAAACAATTAATAACAATTAATTAATTATGAATATTTAAAGATTGTTCCTTTGAAATGCATTGGAGAGCGCCAGGTAGCGAGAGGTCATACCTGTCGCTGTTCAAGGTCGGACGCTGGCGCTGTGGGCTGAGCCTGGAATAATGATGAATGAACTATATGGCGCTATCTCAGTCGCTAAGCAGGATTGGCTTGATAAATGTGTGATGTGTGATTGCGGTGGGGAGCCGGCGTTCTCATGGTGGCACCCGTCATTACCGGCCGCTCGCCAGTTGCTACCTGTCGCTATTCCATCATAAATAAGGGCCAAAGAATATGGAAAGAAATAATAAATGAAAAGATAAATGAAAGAAAGAAAGAAAGAAAGAAAGAAAGAAAGAAAGAAAGAAAGAAAAATGTAGAATGAATGACAGAATCAAAGAAAGATGAAATGGCAGTGAAAAAGAATAGAAGGAATAGAAAATAATGGAAGGGTTACTATTGGCCAAAATGAATTCAATATTTGTTACAAAAGCTGAGGGGTATAAAAAAACTGCGGCAAAGAATATTATTTTTCAGAAGTGCAGACATGCATTTAACACAATAACTAACTGCCCTGAAAGCTATCATTATTGTATACATATTTAGAGAAATAATAGGATTCAAAGTCAAGGCCAGCAGAAAGAAAATATGCAAAGTACTCTTTATTAGAAAAATACAGATAGTTGTTATTTAAAGCCTAGCTCTTGCCAATCATCAGTTTAAACATGCCTAGTTCCATGCAGTATTAGGCAGTATTCGTATAAGTTGCAGATATCTTTTTACCTTAATAAACTATTTTTTCTATTTATCAGTGTGAAAAACACTTTAATGTTCACAATGTTTTGTGTTTTTCATAACTCTTCATGAAAGAGAAACATTAAGAGAAATAAAAGCAAAAAAAAAGAGAAACAGTATTCATATAATAGGAGTGGAACAAAAGGTGTAGATAGACGGCCAGGCTGATTCAATACTAGCGGCAGGTAGCAACAGATGAGCGTCTGTAGCAGGCATTTTCAGAGCGCCCGCTAGTAGTCGCAGTGCTCGGCCGTGAGTCGCTAGTTTATAGCGACTCAGTTGCTGTCCAGTAATGTTGAATACATTGTGAGGAGTCGCTATTTGACCAGTACAGCGCTGTATGGGAGCGCATGTTAGCGACTGCTCATAGCAACCGACTCACACCATATTCAGCAAAAAACAGCCTTACAAATCTCTGGTGCTGAAAAATACTTGTTTGAAGCCCAGAGCGCAGGAGGCGGTGTTTTAACCCTTTAAGTGCCAGCCTACCTGGAGTTTTTGTCACCCTTTGTTGCCAGACCATTTTGTACTATTTTGCGCTCCCCATGTTCAAATGTGATTTTTGAAGGGATTTCCCAGGAAAATGATATATTGCTTTTTTCAGCAGAGTCTGAGCTTTAACATGAAATGTCTTGTTTGTAATTTTTAGGTGTATTCTCAATATTTTTTGGCAAAATATGTGCAAAAAAATAAAAAAAAAATCTATTTTTTACAATTTGTAGTGTTTTTTGTAATAAAAAAATGTAAGTTTGTCAATAAAATCTTATTGCGTGTGAAATCCCAATTTTTCCCGGTCACAGCGGTACCACATATGTATTGGTAGACACCCTTTCCCGCCCAGGAGACTCCCCCAAACTGCACACCTTGCAGTTTTTCCAGAAAAACAACCCTTTACATTTGAAATACCCCCCACAAACTATATATTCTCTGGAAGTACACACCTCAAGCTTTCTATTTGTACCAGGCTTGTTCATGTGGCCACAGTTTTCTAGAAGTAATCCCTCAATGTATTCTTTGGTTGCAAAGAGTTTCCCTAAAAAAAGGTAAAAAATCAGAATCAAAGCCACATTTTCCTAAAAAAACTATATACAAACAAGAAAAAACAAGTATAATCTAAAAAAGCAACATCCCCCGAACAGAACAACACCCAACATGCATTGCTACTGTCAAGGGAAGAGTTGCCAAACACCCCAAAGTAAAGCATGAGCATAACGGTAATTTTTCTTGAAAATTTCAGCTGTGCAGACAAAGTGCGCACCTTGCGATTTTTCAACCAAAACAACCCTTTACATTTGGAATATCCCACATAAACCATATATTCTCTGAAAGTACACATGTTAAGCTTTCTAAGCGTACCCAGCTTGTTGTAGTGGGCTAATCTTTCTGGAATTGATCCCTCAAAGAATTCTTTGGTTGCACAGGGTTTCCCTAAAAAAATTTATAAAAAAGCTGAATAAAAAACACCTTTTCCTAAAATATAAATATGCAAACAAGAAAAAACAAGCTAAGTCTGAAAGCGCAAGGTCCCCCGAACAGAACAATACCCAACATGCAGAGGTACTATTAACCCTTTTAATTGCCAGCCTACTTGAGATTTTGTCACCCTCTGTTGACAGGTCATTTTTCCCCATTTTGCGCCATGTTTTGCGACATTTTTGCTGGAATTTTCAGGAAAATTATATATATATATATTTTGCAGCAGAGTTTAGGCTTTAACATGAAATGTCTTGTTTGTAAATTTTATTTATTATTAATTTTATTTATTATTAAGTAAAAAAAATAAATAAATAAAATTTTTAGAAATAAATTTTTAGAAAATTGCCTCCTTTATTTTAAATAAAAAATGAATTTTATTAGGGAAAACCATATTGCATGTGAAAGCCCCATTTCTACCGATTAGAACGGTACCACATATTTATCGGTAGCCCCCTGTTCCTGCCCAGGAGACCCCCCTAACTGAAACAAGTAATTTTTAACATTTACAAATAAAATACAACTACCATCCACACTACAAAGGGTTAAATCGAGAAAAAAAAATGACATGGGGGGGGGGCATTTTTTGGGGGGATTTTTAAGGGTTAAAAACCCTTAAAAATCCCCAAAAAAATGACACCCTTAAAAATCCCCAAAAAAATGACACCCTTAAAAATCCCCCAAAAAATGACAAATAGGGGGGGGACCCTATTTTATTTTTGGAATTTTAAGGTTTAAAAACCCTAAAAAATCCCCCCAAAAAATGACATAGGGTCCCCCCTACCCAGCATTACCGACCCGGGCCAGCTATGGGGGCTTGTAGAACAGGGCGCAGGGGCCAGCGTTGGTGGCCCCTGGCCCTGCAGGCTACTAGCCGACATAGCCACTAAGTGGCCCGGGCCCTTCTGCCCCCCCTCTGGCCATTGGGGAGGCAGGTAATGGGGGGCTGGGGGTTAATGGCAAGTCACCCGCTAGCCGCAGGTGACTTGCCAGACCCAGAGCCTTGTGAGCTGGTATAAGGGGTCTCATGGAGCAGCTCACAAAAGGTTAACTGTTAAAAAAAAAACAACACACGTTAATAAAAAGTATTTTATAAAAAAAAAAAAAAAGAAATGTTTTTACTGTACTTACCTCCGATTGCAAGCTCTTGTCCCTCGCCGCTCTGATGACAGATGCCGGTGATCGACATCCAGAGAAGGGGGAGGCAGGAGATCAGAGGATCTCCTGTCACCTCCTTCCCCGGCACCGATCACCGGCATCTGACAGCTGAGAAGGCTGAAGCCGGAGATCGGGGCCGGGATGACGTCATTTTGGGGGCGGGGCTTAGCGGCAAGATGGCAGCCGCCATTGAGGATGAATAGGGGAGAGAGCCTTCCTGAAGTCCTGGGGGGGGGGGATCGGAGGCCCCCCAGGTGAAGAGGAGGGACAGCAGGAGCCAGCGCACACGGAGGTAAGTGAATGTCATTTTTATTTTTTTATTTTTTTTTACAGTTAGCAGCTGCTGCTGCAGAAGTGTGTGGGGGGGGGGGCTATTCCAGGGGCTTTCCTGGAGCTTTCCTTTTCCCACGGGGGATCGGATGGCACCAAATTAAAGAGGAGACCCGGCCGGATCCAACGAGGGGTCAGGTGAGTATTTTTTTTTTTTTTTTAGCAGGGGTAAATGCCAGGCACGTAAATTTTACGTGGCTGGCACTTAAGTGACGGAGAGGCAACCACATAAATTTTACGTGGCTGGCATTTAAAGGGTTAAAGTGTGTTTTCAAGCTTCTATCAACTAGTAACAAAGCAAAAACATATGGAATTACATTGTAACAACATTGTAACATGAACACTTTAATGCCAGACCTGTAATGTAATTTCTGAGGAAATCTATAAAAAAATGAAAAAATTATGAAAAAACTGCTTTTTCACTGCCAGAAGAGGTCACAGAATTATTTGTGATTTTTTTGGGAAAAAAAAAAAAACAAATACCCCGTTTAAAGAGAAGAAATGGTTCATCCATTGAAATGTATGGGAGAGCGACAGGTAGCGAGAGGTCATACCTGGCGCTGTGCAAGGCAGAACAATGACGCTGTTCGCTGAGGCTGTGAAATTGATGAATCATCCGTTACATGTGGCTATTTCAGTCGCTAAACAGATTCTGGTTGATAAATGTGTAATTGTGTGCCGTGTCCGGCGTTCAACAGTCGCTATCTGTCGCTACCTCTCATTAACCAGGCGCTACCTGACGCTATCCTTTCTTAAATAACCCCTATAGTCAATGATAGTGATGAATATATATTGCAGGTGTGAAGTGGGGAAAATCATGGAGGGTATGTTTTTTTCAACCAGGGTGTTAAGCTGGGTGAGATAAAAGAATCCAGGAATACAGTTTGCTGTAGAGGTTTTAGATAACTTCCCCATGCGGGTGTTGGTCCCTTCTCAATAATGCAGGATGTGGTGCATCCAGAATGCTGGAGCCCCCCGCACATAATCCCCCAAAATGTCCCACAATCTTACCTTAGCATTGATTCTGTCCGTGAATACAGCCTTGCGATAAACTGCCGGCGTTTACATGGGCAGAGCTTTCTGGCAGTCGGAATATTCACTATCCATGTGAGCACCGGGCAGCCAACCGCAACACTGTATTCCAGGCAAGGATTAAGGCTAAGGAAGGGGGGTTATGTGTGGGGGGGGGGCTCCAGCATTCTAGAAAATAAGCAATAGAAAATCTATGACTGAGCTCAGCGCAGACAATTAATAACCAATCTTAACCTTAAAAGTTTATAAGAGAGTCCAAAAATTCCAGCATTCTGCATGCCCCTCAGCCTGTCTTATTGGAGCAGGACCAACTCCCGCACACACACGGCGTTGGTCCACTTTAAGCTGTTTCCCTTTCTTCCAGCACTGGTTTTACTTGTATTCCTCAGCTGACACAGGTGGGTGAGATCAGTCCGTTACTGGGCTACAAAAAGGCTGCATTAGAAATAGTAGAGGGGAGAGATCTGCAGAGGATACAAATATGTTAATGACAGAAATGTATGCTACATGCTTCTGACGTGTATTGAAGTGATAAGGAAACCAGCTGATGTTTTGATTAAACCCAATAAGATGGAGTTTGTTGATATTATTCTAAACCATTTATATGTCATTGTCAACTTCAACCCCAGATCCTGACAATATATAAATACATACAGTGCCTTGACAAAGTATTCATATCCCTGTCCCTGCTGAAGAAAGGCATCCCCACATTCATGATGTTGCCGCCACCATGTTTCACGGTGGGTATAGTATGTTCAGCAATGTGCAGTTTTAGCTTTCCTCCACAAATAGCATTTGACAGCTAGGCCAAAAAGTTCAGCTTTGAAATGAGGTTGCAAAAATCTTTAAAGCGATCATTGGTCTTAACCATGAGATTTTCCTTGTGTAGCACCTTGTTAAATGGCTGGATTTCTAATTATTCTTCATGTGTTCCATGCTTTTTCCCTGTGGTAATCCCTTAGGATTACCAATTAGGGATGAGCGAATCGATTTGGACGAAACCGAATTCGTTCCGAATTTCATGAAAAATTCGATTTGGAACGAATCCGAATTTCCCCGAGATTTGATCGATCAAAGTTTTCCTTTAAACTCCATTTATTTCAATTACAGCCATTGTAAAATGGTGGATGGACATGTCCGGACATGTCCCCTGGGGCAAGTTATCATGGGAAGGTCACATGCAGCCTATCAGCAGGCAGGAAGCCCGGTGACGTCACAGTGCTATATAAACGGCAGCCATCTTGCTTGTGCGCATTTCAGCCTTGCATTGCAGACAGAACGGAGGTTGCTGCAGACATGGAGAGACTAACAGACAGGCAAGGAGAGTCAGGGAGACCCACACAGTGACAGGAAGAGCCAGAGAAATATAGTGAAAAATCGGGAACGATCCAGGCAGGGACAGCAGAGAAAGTGACAAGGAAAGTATTTTTTATTTTCACTTCACTTCATTTGCCAGATCAGTTTTAAATTGCTCTTTTTTGTGCTGTAAATATTCCTGGCCACTGTGCATCCCATCTTGGCAGTGGCATATTTAACCCTATCTGTTACACGCAAGCATTTCTTATAACTCGATTAGTTTATTTATTTTTTTTTGTATGCTGTAAAAACCCCAGCCCACATGGGCATACTATTTCAGCACATTTCACCCTATCTGTTATACTAAATCAGCTTCTAAAGGCTCTGTTTTATTAATATATTGCATTTTGAATTGGTTTTGTGCGTCCTTTAAAAACACCAGGCCGCAGGGTATCCCAAACTGGCACATTTCACCCTATCTGTTATACTAAAGCAGCTTCTACAGGCTCTGTTTTATTAATATATTGCATTTTGAATAGTTTTTTTTGCATCCTGTAAAAACACCAGGCCACATGGGCATCCCAAACCAGCACATTTCACCCTATCTGTTATACTAAATCAGCTTCTAAAGGCTCAGTTTTATTAATATATTGCATTTTGAATTGGTTTTGTGCGTCCTTTAAAAACACCAGGCCGCAGGGTATCCCAAACCGGCACATTTCACCCTATCTGGTATACTAAATCAGCTTCTACAGGCTCTGTTTAATTAATATATTGCATTTTGAATTGTTTTTTTGCGTCCTGTAAAAACACCAGGCTGCATGGGCATCCCAAACCAGCACATTTCACCCTATCTGTTATACTAAATCAGCTTCTAAAGGCTCTGTTTTATTAAAATATTGCATTTTGAATTGGTTTTGTGCCTCCTTTAAAAACACCAGGCCGCATGGGCATCCCAAACCAGCACATTTCAACCTATCTGTTATACTAAATCAGCTTCTAAAGGCTCTCTAATATTAATATATTGCATTTTGAATTGGTTTTGTGCATCCTGTAAAAACACCAGGCCACATGGGCATCCCAAACCAGCACATTTCACCCTATCTGTTATACTAAATCAGCTTCTAAAGGCTCTCTTTTATTAATATATTGCATTTTGAATTGGTTTTGTGCATCCTTTAAAAACACCAGGCCGCAGAGCATCCCAAACCGGCACATTTCACCCTATCTGTTATACTAAATCAGCTTCTACAGGCTCTGTTTTATTAATATATTGCATTTTGAATTGGTTTTGTGCATCCTGTAAAAACACCAGGCCACATGGGCATCTCAAACTGGCACATTTCACCATATCTGTTATACTAAATCAGCTTCTAAAGGCTCTGTTTTATTAATATATTGCATTTTGAATTGGTTTTGTGCGTCCTTTAAAAACACCAGGCCGCAGGGTATCCCAAACCGGCACATTTCACCCTATCTGTTATACTAAATCAGCTTCTACAGGCTCTGTTTTATTAATATATTGCATTTTGAATTGTTTTTTTGCGTCTTGTAAAACTGATGGCTTGTGCCGAGCCGAGGTGGAGAGTCCCAAGCCGTCATTTCTTTGCCAAGAAGGCAGTACCAGCGCTGCACACTTTTGTTGAACAGAAGATGGGTTAGTCCTTGAGCCTGTCGGTGTGTAGCAAAGCGCCGACGTCTGGAGCTGTAACTACAGTCAGGGACAGTACATGTCGTTTACAGCCCACTGGGTAAATGTGGTCCCTTTGCAGCAGCAGCAACTTGGACAGGTCACGCCGCTTCGGCCTCCGCGCTCCCTGGCCGTTGTGCCTGTGACACCGTGCGACTCGTCCTCCTCATCCTCCGCCATCTCCTCACCCTCCACTGTAGGCTCAAGTCTCAGTGCCCCTCCAGCCTACCATGTGTGCAGGGCATGGAGGTGTCACGCTGTGCTTCACATGGTTTGTCTTGGCGAACAGAGTCACACAGGGGGGAACTGCTTATATTTATTCATCAAGAAATCCAAACATGGCTTACTCCAAGAAAACTGAAATACCGACAATGGGAAGAACATTTTGTCTGCGCTGCGACAAGGAAGGCTGACCCATGTGCCCTGCATGGCTCACGTCTTCAATCTGGTTGTGAAGCGGTTTCTGAAGTCTTCCCCCCATCTGCAAGACATCCTAACAACTTCAAGGAAACTTTGCATGCACTTCAGCCACTCATACACCGCCAAGCACACCCTTCTTGAGCTACAGCGTCAGAACGGTAGCCCCTAACATAGTCTGATTTGCGATGTTTTCACCCGTTGGAATTCCACCCTGCATATGTTGGACAGACTATACGACAGAGAAAAGCCATCACGGATTTCTTGATGATCCAAGCAGATAGGGGGACTCCCCTGTGTAACTTCAATGTCAACCAGTGGCAGCTCATACGTGACACCTGCCGTTTGCTCAGGCCCTTTGAGGAAGCCACTTTCTTTGTGAGTCGCCAGAATTACGGGATGAACGATGTGATTCCACTGCTTCATGTACTACAGCACATGTTGGAAACCATGGCTGGTCAGGGCACTGGAGACATGGCGTCTACATCTTACGGCCACATGAACCCCGTTGGAGCTGAACTGGAGGAGGAGGAAGAGGAGAAGGAGTGGCACAGTGCACAGTTTTGGCTTGGCGAAATGGCTGGTTTATCTAGTCAGCAGACTGGAGAGGAGGAGCAGGAGCAGCCAGAGGAGCTAGAGGGTTGTGAGGAAGGCGAGACAGAGGACCCAGACACACTGTGGCAGTATGCAGTGGAGATGGAGACAGGTAGTCCCTCCGAGTCACTTGCGCAAATGGCAGGAAGCATGCTCACATGCTTGCGTAGTGACCCCAAAATTGTTTCCATTTGTCAGCGGGATGACTTCTGGCTCTCCACCTTATTGGACCCTCGCTTCCGGCACAAAATGGGGGCATTTTTTAAACCCGCCGAGAGGGAGGACAAACTGACCTACTACAAAGACATTCTACGTAGTCAGTTGGCCGATGCCTATCTGCGCCATGGTTCATACTCTCACAGGTCTGACTTGGGGGGACCTCTGCGCTCATCTTCCACTACCATGGCTGCTGGCGGGGTTGGCAGGAGCAGCAGCAGCAGCTCCATCAGCAGCAGCCTCAGTCTTCAGTCGCTAATGAGTAGCTTTCTACACCCGCATAGTGAGTCTACTCATGAGCAGCAGGAAGACCTGGAGCAGGACCTGAACCAGCAGGTCATGTCATACCTTGACGTGACCATGCCAACACACCTTAAAGATCCGCTGGACTTCTGGGCAGCCAAACTTGACTTGTGGCCACAGCTAGCTGAGTTTGCCCTGGAAAAGCTGTCCTGCCCGGCAAGTAGCGTGCCATCTGAGCGGGTGTTTAGTGTGGCAGGGGCCATAGTTACGGTGAGGAGAACTCGTCTGTCAACTCACCTTTGTGAAAATGAATCAGGGATGGATCAGCCAGGATTTCCACCCACCAATGGCTGATGCATGCGACTAGATTCAGCATGGTGCCACGTTTTGCACTTTCCAAATGGTGCAAAACATATTTATGTCTTTAGGCCAATTTTTGGGCTCCTGCTGATGCCAACTTCAGGGTGTGCCTTTCAGCCAAATTTTGGCCTCCTGCTGCTGCTGCTGCTGCCAACTGCAGTGTGTCTTTAGGCCAGTTTTTGGGTTCCTGCTGCCAACTCCAGTGTCTCTTTCAAGCTATGTTTGGGCTGCTGCTGCTGCTGCTTGCAACTCCAGGGTGTCATTCAACCAATTTTTGGGCTCCTGCTGCCAACTCCAGTGTCTCTTTCAAGCTATGTGTGGGCTGCTGCTGCTGCTGCTTGCGTCTCCAGGGTGTCATTCAGCCAAATTTTGGGCTCCTGCTGCCAACTCCAGTATGTCTTTCAAGCTGTGTTTGGGCTGCTGCTTCTGCTGCTGCTGCTTCTTGCAACTCCAGGGTGTTATTCAGTTAATTTTTGGGCTCCTGCTGCCAACTCCAGTGTCTCTTTCAAGCTATGTTTGGGCTCCTGCTGCTGCTGCTTGCTACTCCAGGGTGTGATTCAGCCAATATTTGGGCTCCTGCTGCTGCCAGCTCCAGGGTGTGTTTTTCAGGCAATATAGGGGCCCCTCATAGTGATGCCACCTCAACTCTCTGCAATTGTGCCGCTCTGCGATTCTAATAGCGATGCCTCTGATCTGCATGTCATAATTATTTACAGTATTATTTCACTAACCCAACACGCATCCTATGTGTGTTACATCAAGGCAGAATGGTTTACAACCCTATTGAGGCTCTAGGAAGGCCAGAAATAGCCGTTTTTAATAGCGATTCATCGCGAATAAATTCGGACCAAAACTAATTTTGACGGAAAGTTCTGCGAATCAGCCGAATCGAATTTTTTAAAAGTTCGCTCATCCCTTGTACCATTGTATGTGTGGACTGGATGACTTGTTACCGACATCTAGGGATTTTATTTCACTAGCACCTTTAGAAGTATATGTAATTAGAATATGGGGGGGAGTCAAAGGAGTAGCTAGGCTTTCTGGCACCCGGGGCAAAGATTCGACATGGCACCCCCCACCTGTGCTCATGCCTCCCTTTGGCACCCCCTGACCGGCTGCACCTGGGGCAAGTTCCCCCTCTTCCTCCCCCCTAGCTACATCCCTGGGGTGATTTACTATGTTCCTAGCGTTTGCTGCTTCACACAAAATTATGTTCACTGGCTACGCAATGCACGGGTGACAACAGAGAACACAGACTGCAATGCATTTTGCTGTGTTTTTGACACAATTAGCTGACAAAAGGCAAAGGTATTTACATTGAAAAGTGGTTTGGAGAATGCTGGCAAATTACCGGCCAGTATATAGAAGAATTCTTTAGCAAAACGACGAAACTAAATCTTGCAAAAAACACACTTTTATAGCATATGTGGGCAATGGAGGGATCTCAGAAAATATGTGGGGTATCTTGGGAGTGCCTGGGTTGTTTAAAAAACTTAAGAATAAAAGTTAACTTGAAAATATAATAGTAATGTAAAAAAATAATTATTTGTTGTTTTTCACATACTGGATAACTTTCTAATGTTCACGCTTGAAAAATAAGTTAAAGATGCTAAAAAAACCTGAAGTGATAATCTCTCCCTAAATAACATTGATTCCTATGGGATTAGCCATTAAAAGGTGGTGATGGCAAATACAAAACTGCTCGCCAGCCTTCTCTGAGCCAGAATGAAGTAGAAGACATCGCTTATAGAACATGCAAAAATTCATCTGGTAAATGATATAGCATATGCACGGCGGATACCTGTGAATTGATTAGTAAATTACCATATCTATATATATATATTATGCCCATTGTTCTGCCATTACATGTTATCCATGAGCTGTATTTGTTACAACTATTTTACCTTATTTAACAAATTTGCTCTTCTTAACATAGAAATTGGGGAGAAAAGTGGTTCATTTCTTACTGCAGCCTTGTTGGAAAAATGTACCTTCAATGTAGAAGTTTGTGCAAAGGAGTGGTTTATCTCTTATATTTTAATGGCTTGAGAACTAGTAAGGGGACCCCTATACCAAATGTGGTGGCAAAAGCTACTGTATACAGCATTTGGAACTACCAATGCTGGATGCTAGGGACCAAAAAATGCTTTTTATCCAACTCAGGCTTGCCTCACGGAAAAGAACTGAAGGGGGGGGGACAACTAAAGGTTAAAAGTATTGCTTGGACTTCCTCTTTAAAGAATATTAAACCCTGTACCACCCAACTAAGCTAAACTAAGCTAAACTTGAGCATTAGATAAAGCTATACTTAACATAATAGGTTCCATTTATCACCAGGTGGAAAAAGTCCATTTTAGGTGAACCCATATGCAGACAGTGACTTTTTATTTTGGAGTAAAAAGTGCAATTCCTTTTCAATGTCTCCCTAGGGGTCGACTCAGCACCAGATGTATGAAAAGAGCAATTCTATTTAATGTTTCTCCTAAAGTCCACATTTTTCTCCTGATGCAGAATGAACCCCCAATGTGTCATCAATTTTCGCAGGAAAACACTATTTTTCAATATCAATCTTGTGAAAAGTTTTGTACTGAAATTTATTGTAAAAACAGGGTTTACTTTGTGCGAACTATAGTACATTACACAAAAACAGATGTATTCAGATTTGAGTACTGCGGCAAAGAATATTATTTTTCAGAAGTGCAGACATGCATTTAACACAATAACTAACTGCCCTGAAAGCCATCATTATTGTATACATATTTAGAGAAATAATAGGATTCAAAGTCAAGGCCAGCAGAAAGAAAATATGCAAATTACTCTTTATTAGAAAAACACAGATAGTTGTTATTTAAAGCCTAGCTCTTGCCAATCATCAGTTTAAACATGCCTAGTTCCAGACAACATTGTTGTATCCATTGTTTACTGGAGACACATCAGTTACTCTGCGCTATAAACTTACTTAAAGAAGTGAGAACTGGAACTTTCCTCTCAGTTCATAAAAGGAGCACAAAAAATGACTGAAAAAAATCCATATAAATATACAGGGTAGCTAGAGGAGGGTCCACTTATACACCCAGCATCAAGAAATAATGTGCCAGACTTGTTTTTTTTTTTTTATTTAGTGGGAGGATGAGGAAATCAGGGCAGACAGGTTCTGTCACCACGATACACTGAAACCTGGCAACCCTAGATTTTAGGAGAAGAAAGCCACAAGCTTGGTGAGAGTATTATTTAGTTTATTATTTCATTAGCGATTGTGTTTGTATGGATTTTTAATGATACACAATTTCGCGATACAGCTCCTTTAAGGAGGTGTTTGCTTGCAGGAAAATGTCTTATTCTTTTCAGCTTCATCGTTAGAACGACCCAAGTCTCACAAAGGCTTAGTGGACCCATTGGGGTGAGCATCTATTTTACGACGAATCCTTGGAGTCTGTGAGGAAACCAATCACATGGCTCCAGCTGACATTGCTGTTACTGTCACCAGAACCACGTGATACATTTTCGTACATACAGGTCCAATTACCCTGACTGGCTGTGGGATGTTTTCTTTGGCATCAATGAACAGAACCCTGCCGGCCCACAATAACTGTCACCAGCCCTATAAGCCCAGTCTGTTCGCAGGTTTTTATCAGGCCAGAATCCAACCGTAATAGTTTATCATGTAATTGAGAAAACATGGACGATGGGTTCGGAATCAAGATACAAAAGAAGCCTAAGATTAAGTTATGTATTTAAGAGCATAGTAGACAAAATATACACATGCAGTTAACACATTTATGTACAGATCTGAAGGGCATATGGTTCCTAACCCAAGTTCTCTGTAACTCTGTTCCTGAACACCCTCAAATCGCACGATAAATACCCCAGTGTACCTTATGAATTCCAGAATATATATAATAACGGTTTACTAAAGGTAAACTGCAAACTAAAAATTTCTGGCACCATGTTGGAGCACAAATGTCTGCGAGATATCTTTGAAGTTCCACTACCATTGGAGCTTTCTGGCAAGGTTTTCCTTCTGGCTCCCTTTAATCTATGCTAGGTATGACTAGACAGAGAAGGCCTTTTGAAGTGTGGAGGCACTGTCAAGCTTGTGTTTACTGTGTTTATCTGCTTTGGAGCTGGTCCTTCTGCCAGATACTGTAGGTGACACTTCCTCTAGGTTAGCAAATGGCATGGCAAGAAAGGTATATTCCTCACAGAACACCTCAGACTCAGACAAACCCCTATAAAAAGTTTCTTCTGAGCTGAAACTTTCCCCTCCGACCTCTTATAATTAATGTTTACCATCTCTGTTCACCCTCCTCTCCAGTACTTTTGGGTCTTGGTACACTGTTTTCCATAATGGAACTGACCTATGTCTCTGCCTGATCATGCGCTTGCCAACCTCTGAGGGAGTAAATAGCATACCGCACTTTTTAACTCCCCCTGTAACTCAGGGGTTCCCAACCAGTGGTATTAGTTATATCTGGCGGTACGCAACAAAACTGAAAACTCACCTGTACTCCAACCTGATCTACAGTAAACTTTGTCCAAGCCAAAACTGCTCCAAAAGGTGATACCAACTATTTCTGAGCATTTTAGTGCGTTTCACAACATGCGGGCAGAGATTCATTCAGATGTTATGATAGAAAAAAAATCACTTTGAACAATAGGCTAACATTCCATTTTCTACTTAAAGCATCAAGCTTATTTTATTTTACAAGGAATATATAATGGGGCAAATCCCACTATTTGCCCAACCACCCATCAAAACATGGCACTACCGCTGTTATCAAAAATAGATATTTCTTTATTACTAGAAAGCATCACATATACTGGACAAAGTTAAAAAACATTGAAGACAACAATATGTACAATAAGGAAGGGTACAACATATGGGGGCAGTGGGGATGGCAGTTCTAGTAAAAATTATTATCACACTTCAATATATATTGAACCCGGCTGCAAACTAAAGTGCATCAGTGCAATGTGCTCAATTCCATATGTGCTGAGTGGCACCTACTAACTAAATCAATACAAGCCTAATAAAAAATCATATACCAGAACCATATGGTTCTAATCCCTAACAGTGAACAATGCAACTATGTGAGCCATGAGTAAAACCACCTAACTATAACTATAAGTAATATATATGAGAACCACGCCAGGGGGGACCAAAGCAACAATCCCCAGTATAAGAGAAAGTGAACTTACATGACTGTACGACCACCTGCCCACTGCCCACAACCGTCTACGCGTTGCGTGACGTCATACGCGTCACTTCCTCAGGACTAGCCTAACACTCCCCCCTATTTATATGTACTAACCTGCACCGCTCATCAAGCACGTGACCCATTAATAGCACCTGTGTCGTCAGAATGAATATGACCTTCCATCGCAGCGTGTGAACAATAAAGGCATGCGGCCGTGCCCCGGCCGGTGGCACGCCCACACTGACGAACTCCGGCGCGTCCCGGCCGGAGGCGCGTCAGAGCCAAACCTGAAGATTAGAGATGAGCGAACTTTTGAAAAATTCGATTCGACTGATTCGCCGAATTTTCCGACAAAAATCGTTTCGACCCGAATAAATTCGCGACGAATCGCTATTAAAAACGGCTATTTCTGAGCCTCCTAGAGCCTCAATAGGGTTGTAAACCATTCAGCCTTGCTGTAACACGCACAGGATGCGTGCTGGGTTAGTTAAATAATACTTTGAAGAAATATCACATGCAGATCAGAGGCATCGCTAATAGAATCGCAGAGCGGCACAATTGCAGAGAGTTGAAGTGGCATCACTATGAGGGGCAGAAGGAGCCCAAATATACACTGGAGTTGGCCTCAGGAGCCCAAAAATTGGATGAATCACACCCTGGAGTTGGCAGAAGTTGGCAGCAGCAGCAGCAGGAGCCCAAATATACACTGGAGTTGGCTTCAGGAGCCCAAAAATTGGATGAATCACACCCTGGAGTTGGCAGGAGTTGACAGTAGCAGCAGCAGGAGCCCAAATATACACTGGAGTTGGCTTCAGGAGCCCAAAAATTGGATGAATCACACCCTGGAGTTGGCAGGAGTTGACAGTAGCAGCAGCAGGAGCCCAAATATACACTGGAGTTGGCTTCAGGAGCCCAAAAGTTGGATGAATCACACCCTGGAGTTGGCAGGAGTTGACAGTAGCAGCAGCAGGAGCCCAAATATACACTGGAGTTGGCTTCAGGAGCCCAAAAATTGGATGAATCACACCCTGGAGTTGGCAGGAGTTGACAGCAGCAGCAGCAGGAGCCCAAATATACACTGGAGTTGGCCTCAGGAGCCCAAAAATTGGATGAATCACACCCTGGAGTTGGCAGAAGTTGGCAGCAGCAGCAGGAGCCCAAATATACACTGGAGTTGGCTTCAGGAGCCCAAAAATTGGATGAATCACACCCTGGAGTTGGCAGGAGTTGACAGTAGCAGCAGCAGGAGCCCAAATATACACTGGAGTTGGCTTCAGGAGCCCAAAAATTGGATGAATCACACCCTGGAGTTGGCAGGAGTTGACAGTAGCAGCAGCAGGAGCCCAAATATACACTGGAGTTGGCTTCAGGAGCCCAAAAATTGGATGAATCACACCCTGGAGTTGGCAGGAGTTGACAGTAGCAGCAGCAGGAGCCCAAATATACACTGGAGTTGGCTTCAGGAGCCCAAAAATTGGATGAATCACACCCTGGAGTTGGCAGGAGTTGACAGCAGCAGCAGCAGGAGCCCAAATATACACTGGAGTTGGCCTCAGGAGCCCAAAAATTGGATGAATCACACCCTGGAGTTGGCAGAAGTTGGCAGCAGCAGCAGCAGGAGCCCAAATATACACTGGAGTTGGCTTCAGGAGCCCAAAAATTGGATGAATCACACCCTGGAGTTGGCAGGAGTTGACAGTAGCAGCAGCAGGAGCCCAAATATACACTGGAGTTGGCTTCAGGAGCCCAAAAATTGGATGAATCACACCCTGGAGTTGGCAGGAGTTGACAGTAGCAGCAGCAGGAGCCCAAATATACACTGGAGTTGGCTTCAGGAGCCCAAAAATTGGATGAATCACACCCTGGAGTTGGCAGAAGTTGGCAGCAGCAGCAGCAGGAGCCCAAATATACACTGGAGTTGGCTTCAGGAGCCCAAAAATTGGATGAATCACACCCTGGAGTTGGCAGAAGTTGGCAGCAGCAGCAGCAGGAGCCCAAATATACACTGGAGTTGGCTTCAGGAGCCCAAAAATTGGATGAATCACACCCTGGAGTTGGCAGAAGTTGGCAGCAGCAGCAGCAGGAGCCCAAATATACACTGGAGTTGGCCTCAGGAGCCCAAAAATTGGATGAATCACACCCTGGAGTTGGCAGGAGTTGACAGCAGCAGCAGCAGGAGCCCAAATATACACTGGAGTTGGCCTCAGGAGCCCAAAAATTGGATGAATCACACCCTGGAGTTGGCAGCAGCAGCAGCAGCAGCAGGAGCCCAAATATACACTGGAGTTGGCTTCAGGAGCCCAAAAATTGGATGAATCACACCCTGGAGTTGGCAGGAGTTGACAGTAGCAGCAGCAGGAGCCCAAATATACACTGGAGTTGGCTTCAGGAGCCCAAAAATTGGATGAATCACACCCTGGAGTTGGCAGGAGTTGACAGTAGCAGCAGCAGGAGCCCAAATATACACTGGAGTTGGCTTCAGGAGCCCAAAAATTGGATGAATCACACCCTGGAGTTGGCAGGAGTTGACAGTAGCAGCAGCAGGAGCCCAAATATACACTGGAGTTGGCTTCAGGAGCCCAAAAATTGGATGAATCACACCCTGGAGTTGGCAGGAGTTGACAGCAGCAGCAGCAGGAGCCCAAACATTACTTTAAAGAGACCCTGGGGTTGGCTTCAGGAGCCCAAAAATTGGATGAATCACACCCTGGAGTTGGCAGGAGTTGACAGCAGCAGCAGCAGGAGCCCAAACATTACTTTAAAGAGACCCTGGGGTTGGCTTCAGGAGCCCAAAAATTGGATGAATCACACCCTGGAGTTGGCAGAAGTTGGCAGCAGCAGCAGCAGGAGCCCAAATATACACTGGAGTTGGCCTCAGGAGCCCAAAAATTGGATGAATCACACCCTGGAGTTGGCAGGAGTTGACAGCAGCAGCAGCAGGAGCCCAAATATACACTGGAGTTGGCCTCAGGAGCCCAAAAATTGGATGAATCACACCCTGGAGTTGGCAGAAGTTGGCAGCAGCAGCAGCAGGAGCCCAAATATACACTGGAGTTGGCTTCAGGAGCCCAAAAATTGGATGAATCACACCCTGGAGTTGGCAGGAGTTGACAGTAGCAGCAACAGGAGCCCAAATATACACTGGAGTTGGCTTCAGGAGCCCAAAAATTGGATGAATCACACCCTGGAGTTGGCAGGAGTTGACAGTAGCAGCAGCAGGAGCCCAAATATACACTGGAGTTGGCTTCAGGAGCCCAAAAATTGGATGAATCACACCCTGGAGTTGGCAGGAGTTGACAGCAGCAGCAGCAGGAGCCCAAACATTACTTTAAAGAGACCCTGGGGTTGGCTTCAGGAGCCCAAAAATTGGATGAATCACACCCTGGAGTTGGCAGGAGTTGACAGCAGCAGCAGCAGGAGCCCAAACATTACTTTAAAGAGACCCTGGGGTTGGCTTCAGGAGCCCAAAAATTGGATGAATCACACCCTGGAGTTGGCAGGAGTTGACAGTAGCAGCAGCAGGAGCCCAAATATACACTGGAGTTGGCTTCAGGAGCCCAAAAATTGGATGAATCACACCCTGGAGTTGGCAGGAGTTGACAGTAGCAGCAGCAGGAGCCCAAATATACACTGGAGTTGGCTTCAGGAGCCCAAAAGTTGGATGAATCACACCCTGGAGTTGGCAGGAGTTGACAGTAGCAGCAGCAGGAGCCCAAATATACACTGGAGTTGGCTTCAGGAGCCCAAAAATTGGATGAATCACACCCTGGAGTTGGCAGGAGTTGACAGCAGCAGCAGCAGGAGCCCAAATATACACTGGAGTTGGCCTCAGGAGCCCAAAAATTGGATGAATCACACCCTGGAGTTGGCAGAAGTTGGCAGCAGCAGCAGGAGCCCAAATATACACTGGAGTTGGCTTCAGGAGCCCAAAAATTGGATGAATCACACCCTGGAGTTGGCAGGAGTTGACAGTAGCAGCAGCAGGAGCCCAAATATACACTGGAGTTGGCTTCAGGAGCCCAAAAATTGGATGAATCACACCCTGGAGTTGGCAGGAGTTGACAGTAGCAGCAGCAGGAGCCCAAATATACACTGGAGTTGGCTTCAGGAGCCCAAAAATTGGATGAATCACACCCTGGAGTTGGCAGGAGTTGACAGTAGCAGCAGCAGGAGCCCAAATATACACTGGAGTTGGCTTCAGGAGCCCAAAAATTGGATGAATCACACCCTGGAGTTGGCAGGAGTTGACAGCAGCAGCAGCAGGAGCCCAAATATACACTGGAGTTGGCCTCAGGAGCCCAAAAATTGGATGAATCACACCCTGGAGTTGGCAGAAGTTGGCAGCAGCAGCAGCAGGAGCCCAAATATACACTGGAGTTGGCTTCAGGAGCCCAAAAATTGGATGAATCACACCCTGGAGTTGGCAGGAGTTGACAGTAGCAGCAGCAGGAGCCCAAATATACACTGGAGTTGGCTTCAGGAGCCCAAAAATTGGATGAATCACACCCTGGAGTTGGCAGGAGTTGACAGTAGCAGCAGCAGGAGCCCAAATATACACTGGAGTTGGCTTCAGGAGCCCAAAAATTGGATGAATCACACCCTGGAGTTGGCAGAAGTTGGCAGCAGCAGCAGCAGGAGCCCAAATATACACTGGAGTTGGCTTCAGGAGCCCAAAAATTGGATGAATCACACCCTGGAGTTGGCAGAAGTTGGCAGCAGCAGCAGCAGGAGCCCAAATATACACTGGAGTTGGCTTCAGGAGCCCAAAAATTGGATGAATCACACCCTGGAGTTGGCAGAAGTTGGCAGCAGCAGCAGCAGGAGCCCAAATATACACTGGAGTTGGCCTCAGGAGCCCAAAAATTGGATGAATCACACCCTGGAGTTGGCAGGAGTTGACAGCAGCAGCAGCAGGAGCCCAAATATACACTGGAGTTGGCCTCAGGAGCCCAAAAATTGGATGAATCACACCCTGGAGTTGGCAGCAGCAGCAGCAGCAGCAGGAGCCCAAATATACACTGGAGTTGGCTTCAGGAGCCCAAAAATTGGATGAATCACACCCTGGAGTTGGCAGGAGTTGACAGTAGCAGCAGCAGGAGCCCAAATATACACTGGAGTTGGCTTCAGGAGCCCAAAAATTGGATGAATCACACCCTGGAGTTGGCAGGAGTTGACAGTAGCAGCAGCAGGAGCCCAAATATACACTGGAGTTGGCTTCAGGAGCCCAAAAATTGGATGAATCACACCCTGGAGTTGGCAGGAGTTGACAGTAGCAGCAGCAGGAGCCCAAATATACACTGGAGTTGGCTTCAGGAGCCCAAAAATTGGATGAATCACACCCTGGAGTTGGCAGGAGTTGACAGCAGCAGCAGCAGGAGCCCAAACATTACTTTAAAGAGACCCTGGGGTTGGCTTCAGGAGCCCAAAAATTGGATGAATCACACCCTGGAGTTGGCAGGAGTTGACAGCAGCAGCAGCAGGAGCCCAAACATTACTTTAAAGAGACCCTGGGGTTGGCTTCAGGAGCCCAAAAATTGGATGAATCACACCCTGGAGTTGGCAGAAGTTGGCAGCAGCAGCAGCAGGAGCCCAAATATACACTGGAGTTGGCCTCAGGAGCCCAAAAATTGGATGAATCACACCCTGGAGTTGGCAGGAGTTGACAGCAGCAGCAGCAGGAGCCCAAATATACACTGGAGTTGGCCTCAGGAGCCCAAAAATTGGATGAATCACACCCTGGAGTTGGCAGAAGTTGGCAGCAGCAGCAGCAGGAGCCCAAATATACACTGGAGTTGGCTTCAGGAGCCCAAAAATTGGATGAATCACACCCTGGAGTTGGCAGGAGTTGACAGTAGCAGCAGCAGGAGCCCAAATATACACTGGAGTTGGCTTCAGGAGCCCAAAAATTGGATGAATCACACCCTGGAGTTGGCAGGAGTTGACAGTAGCAGCAGCAGGAGCCCAAATATACACTGGAGTTGGCTTCAGGAGCCCAAAAATTGGATGAATCACACCCTGGAGTTGGCAGGAGTTGACAGCAGCAGCAGCAGGAGCCCAAACATTACTTTAAAGAGACCCTGGGGTTGGCTTCAGGAGCCCAAAAATTGGATGAATCACACCCTGGAGTTGGCAGGAGTTGACAGCAGCAGCAGCAGGAGCCCAAACATTACTTTAAAGAGACCCTGGGGTTGGCTTCAGGAGCCCAAAAATTGGATGAATCACACCCTGGAGTTGGCAGGAGTTGACAGTAGCAGCAGCAGGAGCCCAAATATACACTGGAGTTGGCTTCAGGAGCCCAAAAATTGGATGAATCACACCCTGGAGTTGGCAGGAGTTGACAGTAGCAGCAGCAGGAGCCCAAATATACACTGGAGTTGGCTTGAGGAGCCCAAAAATTGGATGAATCACACCCTGGAGTTGGCAGAAGTTGGCAGCAGCAGCAGCAGGAGCCCAAATATACACTGGAGTTGGCTTCAGGAGCCCAAAAATTGGATGAATCACACCCTGGAGTTGGCAGGAGTTGACAGTAGCAGCAGCAGGAGCCCAAATATACACTGGAGTTGGCTTCAGGAGCCCAAAAATTGGATGAATCACACCCTGGAGTTGGCAGGAGTTGACAGTAGCAGCAGCAGGAGCCCAAATATACACTGGAGTTGGCTTCAGGAGCCCAAAAATTGGATGAATCACACCCTGGAGTTGGCAGGAGTTGACAGCAGCAGCAGCAGGAGCCCAAATATACACTGGAGTTGGCTTCAGGAGCCCAAAAATTGGATGAATCACACCCTGGAGTTGGCAGGAGTTGACAGTAGCAGCAGCAGGAGCCCAAAAAATGGCCTAAAGACATAAATATGTTTTGCACCATTTGGAAAGTGTAAAACGTGGCACCATGCTGAATCTAGTCGCATGCATCAGGCATTGGTGGGTGGAAATCCTGGCTGATCCATCCCTGATTCATTTTGACAAAGGTGAGTCTCTCCACATTTTTAGTTGACAGACGAGTTCTCCTCGCCGTAACTATGGCCCCCGCCGCACTAAACACCCGCTCAGATGGCACGCTACTTGCCGGGCAGGACAGCTTTTCCAGGGCAAACTCTGCTAGTTGCGGCCACAAATCAAGTTTGGCTGCCCAGAAGTCCAGCGGATCCTCAAGGTGTGTTGGCATGGTCATGTCAAAGTATGACATGACCTGCTGGTTCAGGTCCTGCTCCAGGTCTTCCTGCTGCTCATGAGTAGCCTCACTATGCGGGTGTAGAAAGCTACTCATTAGCGACTGAAGACTGAGGCTGCTGCTGCTGATGGAGCTTCTGCTGCTGCTGCTGCCAACCCCCCCAGCGGCCATGGCAGTGGAAGGTGAGCGCAGAGGTCCCTTCGAGTCAGACCTGCGAGAGTATGGACCATGGCGCAGATAGGCATCGGCCAACTGCCTACGTAGAATGTCTTTGTAGTAGTTGAGTTTGTCCTCCCTCTCGGTGGGTTTAAAAAATGCCCCCATTTTGTGCCGGAAGCGAGGGTCCAATAAGGTGGACTGCCAGAAGTCATCCCGCCAACAGATGGAAACAATTCTGGGGTCACTACGCAAGCATGTGAGCATGCTTCGTGCCATTTGCGCAAGTGACTCGGATGGACTACCTGTCTCCATCTCCACTGCATACTGCCACGGTGTGCCCGGGTCCTCTGTCTCTCCTTCCTCAAAAACCTCTAGCTCCTCTGGCTGCTCCTGCTCCTCCTCTCCTGTCCGCTGACTAGATAAACCAGCCATTTCGCCAAGCCTAAACTGTGTTTCGCTGGGCAACTCCTCCTCCTCCTCTTCCTCCTCCTCCTCCTCCAGTTCAGCTCCAATGGGGTTCATGTGGCCGTAAGATGTAAACGCCATGTCTCCAGTGCCCTGACCAGCCATGGTTTCCAACATGTGCTGTAGTACATGAAGCAGTGGAATCACGTCGTTCATCCCGTAATCCTGCCGACTGACAAATAAAGTGGCTTCCTCAAAGGGCCTGAGCAAACGGCAGGTGTCACGTATGAGCTGCCACTGGTTGACATTGAAGTTACACAGGGGAGTCCCCCTATCTGCTTGGATCATCAGGAAATCCGTGATGGCTTTTCTCTGTTCATATAATCGGTCCAACATGTGAAGGGTGGAATTCCAACGGGTGGAAACATCGCAAATCAGACTATGTTGGGGGATACCATTCTGACGCTGTAGCTCAAGAAGGGTGTGTTTGGCGGTGTAGGAGTGGCTGAAGTGCATGCAAAGTTTCCGTGAAGTTGTTAGGATGTCCTGCAGATGGGGGGAACACTTCAGAAACCGCTTGACAACCAGATTGAAGACGTGAGCCATGCAGGGGGCATGGGTCAGGCTTCCTTGGCGCAGCGCAGACAAAATGTTCTTCCCATTGTCGGTAACCATGATTCCCATTTTAAGTTTTCTCGGAGTAAGCCATGTTTGGATTTCCTGATGAATACATTTAAGCAGTTCCTCCCCTGTGTGACTCCGTTCGCCAAGACAAACTATGTGAAGCACTGCGTGACACCTCCGTGCCCTGCACACATGGTAGACTGGAGGGGCACTGAGACTTGAGCCTACAGTGGAGGGTGAGGAGATGGCGGAGGATGAGGAGGCCGAGTCGCACGGTGTCACAGGCCCAATGGGCAGAGAGCGCGGAGGCCGAAGCGGCGTGACCTGTCCAAGTTGCTGCTGCAAAGGGACCACATTCACCCAGTGGGCCGTAAACGACATGTACTGCCCCTGACCGTAGTTACAGCTCCAGATGTCGGCGCTGCCATGTATTTTGCTACACACCGACAGGCTCAAGGACTGGCCCACCTTCTGTTCAACAAAAGTGTGCAGCGCTGGTACTGCCTTCTTGGCAAAGAAATGACGGCTTGGGACTCTCCACCTCGGCTCGGCACAAGCCATCAGTTCTCTGAAAGGTGCAGATTCCACCACCTGAAAAGGGAGCGACTGCAGCACCAGCAACTTGGACAGGAGCACATTCAGCTTCTGCGCCGTAGGATGAGTGGGCGCATACTGCTGTCTCTTGGACATGGCTTCGCTGATGGATTGCTGGCGGGATGCATGACTTGGAGGAGGAGGAGGAGGAGCAGGAGCGACAGAGGATGGGTATGACGCACAGCTGCCTTCGGCTGAGGTGCTGGAGCCTTGGCTGGCAGAAATTGGGAGCTCACTTGGTGAGGAAGCAGACTGGACCACCCCTTGGGAGCCTCGGTTCTCCCAGGTCGTTTTATGGTGACGCATCATATGTTGACGCAGGGCCGTGGTGCCAACATTTGGACCCTGGCCACGCTTCACCTTTTGCCTACATATCTTGCATGTGGCCATGTTACCCTCCTGCGGATGCCTCAGGAAAGACTGCCACACTGCCGAGTAGCTACTTTTCCCACCCCCTGGCCTCACTGATTCACTGCTGCTGTTGCCAACTCCAGGAACCCCTGCTCCACTACCTCTTGATAAGGTAGACTGCCGCACAGCAGGTGCTCTACCCCGGCCCCGGCCCCGGCCGGCTCCAGCCTTTGGAATTGTGCCCCCATGCTGACTGCTACCACCTTGCTGCCTCAGCTGCTGACTCCGGGGCAACCTGCGCCCCTCTTCTCCTGATGATGACGATGAAGCCCCTTCATCACCCGGCTCCCAAGTGCGATCGGCTTCATCGTCATCATCATCATCACCGAGTTGTGGCTGTACGTCACTGATGTTCGTGGATTCGTCAACAGTGTCTGGCGCAGGAGCTGGAACGCTCGCAGCACCCACGACACTGTCCACATCACTATCTGTCTGCCTAGCTAGAGAAGCCACCTCCATTTCTTGGCTGGGCAGTAGCTGCTGACTGTCCTCTATCTGATGGTCCTCCTCACTAAAGAGTGGAGCTGAACCCAAAGCATAGGATACGTCGCTGGGGGAGGGAACGGCGTAGGACAGAGGCAATGGGAGGACAGGGACTGCTCTCGGGGCATGCCAACTCAGGGTTGTGTCAGAGGAACCTACCGACCCTAGACTGGGGGTCTCAGACGTAAGTTGTGATGATGTTGTTGATGAGCGCGTCAACCAATCTACCACGGCAGATGCGTTACTGGTGGAGACCCGACCGCTAGCAGATACTGGCAGATTAGGTCTCTCAGCGTGACTCCTGCTGCTACTGGCCCCCAGTCTGATGCGAGCTCTGCCTGCGGAATCTTGGCCTCTGCCACTCCTCTTTTCACTTCCAGGCACTTGTCTGCCCGACATAGTCTAACTGGCGTGGGAGTAGGTGATATTTTAAGATCCCGCGGGCAGCGGTGGGTCTATATAAAACAGAATATAATGCACACCAAAAGCAGTAACACTCAGCCTCCAACAGGCCTGCTTAGTGTAAATAAGAGAGCTGCTTAGTGTAAATAAAGAGGGGTATGCTATGTTACAGAATGGGATGCCTCAACAGAAGTGCACCTGGCAGGCAGCAGTAAGCCTATGCCCAGCAAAAGTGTCTTATAATATAAATATAATAAGAGCAAATGCTTATATGGTCTTAAACAGAGGCTGCTTTAGTCACAGAATGGGATGCCCCCCAAAAAGATCCAGTAGTACTATGCCCAGCAAAAGTGTCTTTATCAGGCTAATTTCAAATATGATAAGAGCAAATGCTTATATGGTCTTAAACAGAGGCTGCTTTAGTCACAGAATGGGATGCCCTGGCAGGGACAAGTAGTGCTATGCCCAGCAAAAGTGTCTTTATCAGGCTAATTTCAAATATGATAAGAGCAAATGCTTATACGGTCTTAAACAGAGGCTGCTTTAGTCACAGAATGGGATGCCCCCCAAAAAAGATCCAGTAGTACTATGCCCAGCAAAAGTGTCTTTATCAGGCTAATTTCAAATATGATAAGAGCAAATGCTTATACGGTCTTAAACAGAGGCTGCTTTAGTCACAGAATGGGATGCCCCAACAGGAATGGACCTGGCAGGGTCCAGTAGTGCTTTGCCCAGCAAAAGTGTCTTTATCAGGCCTAATTTCAAATATGATAAGAGCAAATGGTTATATGGTCTTAAACAGAGGCTGCTTTAGTCACAGAATGGGATGCCCCAACAGAAGTGGACCTGGCAGGGTCCAGTAGTGCTATGCCCAGCAAAAGTGTCTTTATCAGGCCTAATTTCAAATATGATAAGAGCAAATGCTTATATGGTCTTAAACAGAGGCTGCTTTAGTCACAGAATGGGATGCCCCAACAGGAATGGACCTGGCAGGGTCCAGTAGTGCTTTGCCCAGCAAAAGTGTCTTTATCAGGCCTAATTTCAAATATGATAAGAGCAAATGGTTATATGGTCTTAAACAGAGGCTGCTTTAGTCACAGAATGGGATGCCCCAACAGAAGTGGACCTGGCAGGGTCCAGTAGTGCTATGCCCAGCAAAAGTGTCTTTATCAGGCCTAATTTCAAATATGATAAGAGCAAATGCTTATATGGTCTTAAACAGAGGCTGCTTTAGTCACAGAATGGGATGCCCCAACAGGAATGGACCTGGCAGGGTCCAGTAGTGCTTTGCCCAGCAAAAGTGTCTTTATCAGGCCTAATTTCAAATATGATAAGAGCAAATGGTTATATGGTCTTAAACAGAGGCTGCTTTAGTCACAGAATGGGATGCCCCAACAGAAGTGGACCTGGCAGGGTCCAGTAGTGCTATGCCCAGCAAAAGTGTCTTTATCAGGCCTAATTTCAAATATGATAAGAGCAAATGCTTATATGGTCTTAAACAGAGGCTGCTTTAGTCACAGAATGGGATGCCCCAACAGAAGTGGACCTGGCAGGGTCCAGTAGTGCTATGCCCAGCAAAAGTGTCTTTATCAGGCCTAATTTCAAATATGATAAGAGCAAATGGTTATATGGTCTTAAACAGAGGCTGCTTTAGTCACAGAATGGGATGCCCCAACAGGAATGGACCTGGCAGGGTCCAGTAGTGCTTTGCCCAGCAAAAGTGTCTTTATCAGGCCTAATTTCAAATATGATAAGTGAAAATGGTTATACGGTCTTAAACAGAGGCTGCTGTAGTCACAGAATGGGATGCCCCAACAGAAGTGGACCTGGCAGGGTCCAGTAGTGCTATGCCCAGCAAAAGTGTCTTTATCAGGCCTAATTTCAAATATGATAAGAGCAAATGCTTATATGGTCTTAAACAGAGGCTGCTTTAGTCACAGAATGGGATGCCCCAACAGGAATGGACCTGGCAGGGTCCAGTAGTGCTTTGCCCAGCAAAAGTGTCTTTATCAGGCCTAATTTCAAATATGATAAGAGCAAATGCTTATATGGTCTTAAACAGAGGCTGCTTTAGTCACAGAATGGGATGCCCCCCAAAAAAGATCCAGTAGTACTATGCCCAGCAAAAGTGTCTTTATCAGGCCTAATTTCAAATATGATAAGAGCAAATGGTTATATGGTCTTAAACAGAGGCTGCTTTAGTCACAGAATGGGATGCCCCAACAGAAGTGGACCTGGCAGGGTCCAGTAGTGCTATGCCCAGCAAAAGTGTCTTTATCAGGCCTAATTTCAAATATGATAAGAGCAAATGCTTATATGGTCTTAAACAGAGGCTGCTTTAGTCACAGAATGGGATGCCCCAACAGAAGTGGACCTGGCAGGGTCCAGTAGTGCTATGCCCAGCAAAAGTGTCTTTATCAGGCCTAATTTCAAATATGATAAGAGCAAATGGTTATATGGTCTTAAACAGAGGCTGCTTTAGTCACAGAATGGGATGCCCCAACAGGAATGGACCTGGCAGGGTCCAGTAGTGCTTTGCCCAGCAAAAGTGTCTTTATCAGGCCTAATTTCAAATATGATAAGAGCAAATGCTTATATGGTCTTAAACAGAGGCTGCTTTAGTCACAGAATGGGATGCCCCAACAGAAGTGGACCTGGCAGGGTCCAGTAGTGCTATGCCCAGCAAAAGTGTCTTTATCAGGCCTAATTTCAAATATGATAAGAGCAAATGCTTATATGGTCTTAAACAGAGGCTGCTTTAGTCACAGAATGGGATGCCCCAACAGGAATGGACCTGGCAGGGTCCAGTAGTGCTTTGCCCAGCAAAAGTGTCTTTATCAGGCCTAATTTCAAATATGATAAGTGAAAATGGTTATACGGTCTTAAACAGAGGCTGCTGTAGTCACAGAATGGGATGCCCCAACAGAAGTGGACCTGGCAGGGTCCAGTAGTGCTATGCCCAGCAAAAGTGTCTTTATCAGGCCTAATTTCAAATATGATAAGAGCAAATGCTTATATGGTCTTAAACAGAGGCTGCTTTAGTCACAGAATGGGATGCCCCAACAGGAATGGACCTGGCAGGGTCCAGTAGTGCTTTGCCCAGCAAAAGTGTCTTTATCAGGCCTAATTTCAAATATGATAAGAGCAAATGCTTATATGGTCTTAAACAGAGGCTGCTTTAGTCACAGAATGGGATGCCCCAACAGAAGTGGACCTGGCAGGGTCCAGTAGTGCTATGCCCAGCAAAAGTGTCTTTATCAGGCCTAATTTCAAATATGATAAGAGCAAATGCTTATATGGTCTTAAACAGAGGCTGCTTTAGTCACAGAATGGGATGCCCCAACAGGAATGGACCTGGCAGGGTCCAGTAGTGCTTTGCCCAGCAAAAGTGTCTTTATCAGGCCTAATTTCAAATATGATAAGAGCAAATGGTTATATGGTCTTAAACAGAGGCTGCTTTAGTCACAGAATGGGATGCCCCCCAAAAAAGATCCAGTAGTACTATGCCCAGCAAAAGTGTCTTTATCAGGCTAATTTCAAATATGATAAGAGCAAATGCTTATACGGTCTTAAACAGAGGCTGCTTTAGTCACAGAATGGGATGCCCCAACAGGAATGGACCTGGCAGGGTCCAGTAGTGCTTTGCCCAGCAAAAGTGTCTTTATCAGGCCTAATTTCAAATATGATAAGAGCAAATGGTTATATGGTCTTAAACAGAGGCTGCTTTAGTCACAGAATGGGATGCCCCAACAGAAGTGGACCTGGCAGGGTCCAGTAGTGCTATGCCCAGCAAAAGTGTCTTTATCAGGCCTAATTTCAAATATGATAAGAGCAAATGCTTATATGGTCTTAAACAGAGGCTGCTTTAGTCACAGAATGGGATGCCCAAACAGGAATTGACCTGGCAGGGTCCAGTAGTGCTTTGCCCAGCAAAAGTGTCTTTATCAGGCCTAATTTCAAATATGATAAGAGCAAATGGTTATATGGTCTTAAACAGAGGCTGCTTTAGTCACAGAATGGGATGCCCCAACAGAAGTGGACCTGGCAGGGTCCAGTAGTGCTATGCCCAGCAAAAGTGTCTTTATCAGGCCTAATTTCAAATATGATAAGAGCAAATGCTTATATGGTCTTAAACAGAGGCTGCTTTAGTCACAGAATGGGATGCCCCAACAGGAATGGACCTGGCAGGGTCCAGTAGTGCTTTGCCCAGCAAAAGTGTCTTTATCAGGCCTAATTTCAAATATGATAAGAGCAAATGGTTATATGGTCTTAAACAGAGGCTGCTTTAGTCACAGAATGGGATGCCCCAACAGAAGTGGACCTGGCAGGGTCCAGTAGTGCTATGCCCAGCAAAAGTGTCTTTATCAGGCCTAATTTCAAATATGATAAGAGCAAATGCTTATATGGTCTTAAACAGAGGCTGCTTTAGTCACAGAATGGGATGCCCCAACAGAAGTGGACCTGGCAGGGTCCAGTAGTGCTATGCCCAGCAAAAGTGTCTTTATCAGGCCTAATTTCAAATATGATGAGAGCAAATGGTTATATGGTCTTAAACAGAGGCTGCTTTAGTCACAGAATGGGATGCCCCAACAGAAGTGGACCTGGCAGGGTCCAGTAGTGCTATGCCCAGCAAAAGTGTCTTTATCAGGCCTAATTTCAAATATGATAAGAGCAAATGCTTATATGGTCTTAAACAGAGGCTGCTTTAGTCACAGAATGGGATGCCCCAACAGGAATGGACCTGGCAGGGTCCAGTAGTGCTTTGCCCAGCAAAAGTGTCTTTATCAGGCCTAATTTCAAATATGATAAGAGCAAATGCTTATATGGTCTTAAACAGAGGCTGCTTTAGTCACAGAATGGGATGCCCCAACAGAAGTGGACCTGGCAGGGTCCAGTAGTGCTATGCCCAGCAAAAGTGTCTTTATCAGGCCTAATTTCAAATATGATAAGAGCAAATGCTTATATGGTCTTAAACAGAGGCTGCTTTAGTCACAGAATGGGATGCCCCAACAGGAATGGACCTGGCAGGGTCCAGTAGTGCTTTGCCCAGCAAAAGTGTCTTTATCAGGCCTAATTTCAAATATGATAAGAGCAAATGGTTATATGGTCTTAAACAGAGGCTGCTTTAGTCACAGAATGGGATGCCCCAACAGAAGTGGACCTGGCAGGGTCCAGTAGTGCTATGCCCAGCAAAAGTGTCTTTATCAGGCCTAATTTCAAATATGATAAGAGCAAATGGTTATATGGTCTTAAACAGAGGCTGCTTTAGTCACAGAATGGGATGCCCCAACAGAAGTGGACCTGGCAGGGTCCAGTAGTGCTATGCCCAGCAAAAGTGTCTTTATCAGGCCTAATTTCAAATATGATAAGAGCAAATGGTTATATGGTCTTAAACAGAGGCTGCTTTAGTCACAGAATGGGATGCCCCAACAGAAGTGGACCTGGCAGGGTCCAGTAGTGCTATGCCCAGCAAAAGTGTCTTTATCAGGCCTAATTTCAAATATGATAAGAGCAAATGCTTATATGGTCTTAAACAGAGGCTGCTTTAGTCACAGAATGGGATGCCCCAACAGGAATGGACCTGGCAGGGTCCAGTAGTGCTTTGCCCAGCAAAAGTGTCTTTATCAGGCCTAATTTCAAATATGATAAGAGCAAATGCTTATATGGTCTTAAACAGAGGCTGCTTTAATCACAGAATGGGATGCCCCAACAGAAGTGGACCTGGCAGGGTCCAGTAGTGCTATGCCCAGCAAAAGTGTCTTTATCAGGCCTAATTTCAAATATGATAAGAGCAAATGGTTATATGGTCTTAAACAGAGGCTGCTTTAGTCACAGAATGGGATGCCCCAACAGGAATGGACCTGGCAGGGTCCAGTAGTGCTTTGCCCAGCAAAAGTGTCTTTATCAGGCCTAATTTCAAATATGATAAGTGAAAATGGTTATACGGTCTTAAACAGAGGCTGCTGTAGTCACAGAATGGGATGCCCCAACAGAAGTGGACCTGGCAGGGTCCAGTAGTGCTATGCCCAGCAAAAGTGTCTTTATCAGGCCTAATTTCAAATATGATAAGAGCAAATGGTTATATGGTCTTAAACAGAGGCTGCTTTAGTCACAGAATGGGATGCCCAAACAGGAATTGACCTGGCAGGGTCCAGTAGTGCTTTGCCCAGCAAAAGTGTCTTTATCAGGCCTAATTTCAAATATGATAAGAGCAAATGGTTATATGGTCTTAAACAGAGGCTGCTTTAGTCACAGAATGGGATGCCCCAACAGAAGTGGACCTGGCAGGGTCCAGTAGTGCTATGCCCAGCAAAAGTGTCTTTATCAGGCCTAATTTCAAATATGATAAGAGCAAATGCTTATATGGTCTTAAACAGAGGCTGCTTTAGTCACAGAATGGGATGCCCCAACAGGAATGGACCTGGCAGGGTCCAGTAGTGCTTTGCCCAGCAAAAGTGTCTTTATCAGGCCTAATTTCAAATATGATAAGAGCAAATGGTTATATGGTCTTAAACAGAGGCTGCTTTAGTCACAGAATGGGATGCCCCAACAGAAGTGGACCTGGCAGGGTCCAGTAGTGCTTTGGCCAGCAAAAGTGTCTTTATCAGGCCTAATTTCAAATATGATAAGAGCAAATGCTTATATGGTCTTAAACAGAGGCTGCTTTAGTCACAGAATGGGATGCCCCAACAGGAATGGACCTGGCAGGGTCCAGTAGTGCTTTGCCCAGCAAAAGTGTCTTTATCAGGCCTAATTTCAAATATGATAAGAGCAAATGCTTATATGGTCTTAAACAGAGGCTGCTTTAGTCACAGAATGGGATGCCCCAACAGAAGTGGACCTGGCAGGGTCCAGTAGTGCTATGCCCAGCAAAAGTGTCTTTATCAGGCCTAATTTCAAATATGATAAGAGCAAATGCTTATATGGTCTTAAACAGAGGCTGCTTTAGTCACAGAATGGGATGCCCCAACAGGAATGGACCTGGCAGGGTCCAGTAGTGCTTTGCCCAGCAAAAGTGTCTTTATCAGGCCTAATTTCAAATATGATAAGTGAAAATGGTTATACGGTCTTAAACAGAGGCTGCTGTAGTCACAGAATGGGATGCCCCAACAGAAGTGGACCTGGCAGGGTCCAGTAGTGCTATGCCCAGCAAAAGTGTCTTTATCAGGCCTAATTTCAAATATGATAAGAGCAAATGCTTATATGGTCTTAAACAGAGGCTGCTTTAGTCACAGAATGGGATGCCCCAACAGAAGTGGACCTGGCAGGGTCCAGTAGTGCTATGCCCAGCAAAAGTGTCTTTATCAGGCCTAATTTCAAATATGATAAGAGCAAATGCTTATATGGTCTTAAACAGAGGCTGCTTTAGTCACAGAATGGGATGCCCCAACAGGAATGGACCTGGCAGGGTCCAGTAGTGCTTTGCCCAGCAAAAGTGTCTTTATCAGGCCTAATTTCAAATATGATAAGTGAAAATGGTTATACGGTCTTAAACAGAGGCTGCTGTAGTCACAGAATGGGATGCCCCAACAGAAGTGGACCTGGCAGGGTCCAGTAGTGCTATGCCCTGCAAAAGTGTCTTTATCAGGCCTAATTTCAAATATGATAAGAGCAAATGGTTATATGGTCTTAAACAGAGGCTGCTTTAGTCACAGAATGGGATGCCCCAACAGAAGTGGACCTGGCAGGGTCCAGTAGTGCTATGCCCAGCAAAAGTGTCTTTATCAGGCCTAATTTCAAATATGATAAGAGCAAATGCTTATATGGTCTTAAACAGAGGCTGCTTTAGTCACAGAATGGGATGCCCCAACAGGAATGGACCTGGCAGGGTCCAGTAGTGCTTTGCCCAGCAAAAGTGTCTTTATCAGGCCTAATTTCAAATATGATAAGTGAAAATGGTTATACGGTCTTAAACAGAGGCTGCTGTAGTCACAGAATGGGATGCCCCAACAGAAGTGGACCTGGCAGGGTCCAGTAGTGCTATGCCCAGCAAAAGTGTCTTTATCAGGCCTAATTTCAAATATGATAAGAGCAAATGCTTATATGGTCTTAAACAGAGGCTGCTTTAGTCACAGAATGGGATGCCCCAACAGGAATGGACCTGGCAGGGTCCAGTAGTGCTTTGCCCAGCAAAAGTGTCTTTATCAGGCCTAATTTCAAATATGATAAGAGCAAATGCTTATATGGTCTTAAACAGAGGCTGCTTTAGTCACAGAATGGGATGCCTCACAGCAGACTTAAGATCAGTTCAGTATATATGCACAGTTAGTTACTATAAGCAGCCTGAAAACGCTAACAAAGCCTGTCAGCCAGCTAGTAACACTCAGGCTGGATGAAAAAAAAAAAAAAATCTCCCTGTGACAGCCTCCGTTTTTCCTACCTTTCCCTGGCTTTCTGTCTGTCTCCTGTCTGTCTCCTGCCTGTCTCCAGCCTGTCCCTGTCTGTCCCTGTCTGTCCCTGCCTGTCTAACTGCCTCAGCTACACAGCGTCCTGTCTCTCACGAATGCAATAGAGAAATGAGGAAAAGCAAGATGGCCGCCGTTAAATACCGCTGTGACGTCACCGGGCTTGCTGGCTGCTGATAGGCTGCATGTGACTGCCCCAGCTTGCACTGGCGCGGGATACATGTCCAGACATGTCCCGTCCGCCATCTTAGAATGCCTGTAAATGTAAATGAATGGATGTTAAAGGAAAACTTCGAGTGATCGAATCGCGGGGAAATTCGGATTCGATCCGAATCGAATTTTTCCTGAAATTCGGATCGAATCCGGGTTCGTCCGGATCGATTCGCTCATCCCTACTGAAGATAACACACGTAGCGAAAGCGGAAGGGAGGACACCGATGACGGTGTGTCCCGCCCTCAGCCAGTGAACAGCGCGCTCGTCAGATGACGCGCCCGGCAGTGAGAATGACAGGGCTGCGCGCGCACATCCCCCACCTAACCGCTGATAGTTGCCAGTCGGTAGTGGGTGTGCGCATGCGCCCAGTAGCGGGCACAAACTGCGCAAACATGTGATGTGAGGAAACTGCGCAGGCGTACCGTAGGCAAACGCGCTGCCCCTGTAAACATAGAGGAGGGGGAAATTAGGGACAACTGTGCGAAGGAGCGAGTGCAGGTAAGTAACAGCCTAAGTTAAAAACATACTCAACGAACAATTACTGATGCATATAATATCCTGTAATACCATATCTCTCCTCATTTTGAAACACCATATCTATGACATGAATTATCACTATTAGTCCATACACCTTATCTGTTCTACCCACTAGCTAGGGAAATTATAAGCCACTACTGCTAATCATCTTGCGCCCAATGCCGATCCTTCATGCAGGGGGTGAAGCCCTTGGACCAAAACCCAGAGGGGGAACAAACACCTCCATATAAATATAAAAATATAAGAATATAAACAGGCCAGTGCATACGTACGGAGTGGAGTCACTTATACTGGCAAATACTACTGCAACTACTGGGGCAACCCATATACTGTAGTATCCACATTCCACATATGGTTGCAATTTTAATGCTGTTACTACATATCAAAAATGGCCCAATAGGACACACAGGCCCCTGAGTCCTCCAGCACCAATTTCTTCTTCCTAGGACCAGGGTCCAATGGATACAGGCTGCTCCACCCGTCACCATCGCTGAACAACGGCCATGCACTGTGGCCACAGTGATCCCGGAGCAAACGACCATGATTTCATGGTTTCATCTATTTTCTCCATCCAGGGTCATCGCACGGGTTTCATCAAACAGGAATTTATTATGATGGAGCCTTCATAGGATTCTTGACAAATGATCACCGTTTCCATAATAATCCAGAATGCCCCAAGTGCCCCAAATGCCTATCCTATAAAGAGAGACAAGACAAAATTAAGCCATCTCAAACTGTGCAAACGCAAAGTACCTTGTTAGTGAATCAACGTAATCAAAATAATCAAAACAACCCCCCCCGCCATTACCCACCCACCCCCCAAACCGCAAACACCCCACACCCCCAAAACATCAATGAACAACCTTAACCAACCCGTGCAATACCCATAGTAGTGCTCTAATGATAACAAGTGCCCCCAAAGCCAACCTAAGGTGATATCCTACATTGATAAGCTCTAGCCTTAAAGATAGAGGCCAAAGTTATTCAAGTGCCCAAATAGGGGGTGAAAGCTGTATCTTCATTCAACCCCCCCGGTGACTGCGTGTCAAGATTCCATATCCATCTCAACTCCCTCTGTTGTAAAGCCCGTTTAATGTCCCCGCCCCGTGGCCCACTTTCACCCGTTCAAGGCCAGTAACTTTGAGGCAGCTGAAGTCGCCCCCGTGTGTTTGTAAAAAATGCAACGCCACTGGGGGAATCTTATATAGAGGATATATGCGTAGACGGTTGTGGGCAGTGGGCAGGTGGTCGTACAGTCATGTAAGTTCACTTTCTCTTATACTGGGGATTGTTGCTTTGGTCCCCCCTGGCGTGGTTCTCATATATATTACTTATAGTTATAGTTAGGTGGTTTTACTCATGGCTCACATAGTTGCATTGTTCACTGTTAGGGATTAGAACCATATGGTTCTGGTATATGATTTTTTATTAGGCTTGTATTGATTTAGTTAGTAGGTGCCACTCAGCACATATGGAATTGAGCACATTGCACTGATGCACTTTAGTTTGCAGCCGGGTTCAATATATATTGAAGTGTGATAATAATTTTTACTAGAACTGCCATCCCCACTGCCCCCATATGTTGTACCCTTCCTTATTGTACATATTGTTGTCTTCAATGTTTTTTAACTTTGTCCAGTATATGTGATGCTTTATAGTAATAAAGAAATATCTATTTTTGATAACAGCGGTAGTGCCATGTTTTGATGGGTGGTTGGGCAAATAGTGGGATTTGCCCCATTATATATCCTATATATATCCTTATATAGAGTGTTTAATACCCACGTGTGCACACTGCCCTTTCTATTTGATTATCCTATTGTGAATATACATTTTGTGTAGTTTCCGGTGCAGTCTCAAAACATTTTTTAGCATTTATATTACAAGGAAGGATTATTGTGGAATTTAAAGTATATCAGAATGTTGTGTATTCAGCCCCATAAAAGCTTCATAACAAAATGGAAAAGTGTCTGTATTGTTCAGGATGTACGTGCATTTTTGTTATGTGCATGAACTTGTCTAGCATTTCCAGTAACTGCTACAATTTTAATTCACTACTGTTTTGTATTTCAGATACCATATAATAAGAGCTGTCAGGACAGATCTTTTTTTTATTCTGCTGCGACATTAGACATTACAACCTGTCTTCTATCTTTAAAACTACATTATTCTCAGGAAGATGCAGTTTATATAGTTTCTGCTGCACTACCCTAACAACTGTAAAGAGTAAAGAACACATAAATGCTTAACCCTTCTAGTGCCAGCTATGTGAGTCTCAGCTGCCTCTCCAACCGTTAAGTGCCAGCTACGTGAGACTCACATAGCTGACTTTAGAGCCCCACGAAAAAAAAAATAACAAAGATACAGACTTACCTGACCCTCGTTTGAAAGTGCCAGCGATTCTCTTCAAGTATCACCTGTTCGATTTCAGCCCCCGAGCCTCTGATCTTCAGGATTACTTAACCCTTTTTGAACTGGTAAGGGGTCCATGAGAACCCTTATACCAGTTCACAAGGCTCTGGGGCTGGCAATCACCTGCGGCTAGCGGGTGACTTGCCAAAACCCCCAGCCCCCCATTACCTGCCTCCCCATCGACCGGGGGGGGGGGCAGAAGGGCCCGGGCCACTGAGTGGCTATGTGGGCTAGTAGCCTGCAGGACCAGGGGCCACCAACGCTGGCCCCTGCGCCATGTTCTACAAGCCCCCATAGCTGGGCCGGGTCGGTAATGCTGGGTAAGGGGGACCCTACGTCATTTTTTGGGGGGATTTTAAGGGCTTTTAACCCTTAAAATTCCCCAAAAAATGAGGTCCCCCCCCCCCCTGGGAGGGGGGACCCTATGTCATTTTTTTTTTTACGTTAACCCCTTACAACTATGCAATCATATTGCATAGTTGTATCCTATCTAAAATATCCTAAACTGCTGTTTCAGTTTGGGTGAGTTTTCTGGGCAGGAAAGGGTGTATACCAATACATATGTGGTACCATTGTAACCGGGAGAAATAGGGCTTTCACAAGCAATAATATTTTATTAACAAACTTAAATTTTTTATTACAAAAAAACACTACAAATTGTAAAAAATAGATTTTTTTTTGCACATATTTCACCCCAAAGTATTGAGAATACACTAAAAAAAGGCCAAACAAGACATTTCCTGGACAATTCCTGGAAATCCCTTCAAAAATCAAGGTTGAACATGTGTAGCGCAAAAACGTGAAAAGTATTCTGGCAACAGAGTGTGACAAAAAATCTAGGTAGGCTGGCACTTAAAGGGTTAAAGTGACCAAAACCCAGGATAGGCCCGGGAATCTATAAGATTCCAGAGCCACTTGATTCCCTTCCCCCGGGACATCCAAAATCAGGATGCTACGCTGTGTGAAGCCCCCCAGGTCGCCCAGAGACTCACCTTCTATCCCGGTCCATGTGCGAGCTATCCCTTTAGCAGGGCGCGTGACTGCGCTAGGCATTTGGGAATGGTCAGAATGGGCACGCTCCCCGTCAGAAGGTAGCGGGGGATTGCCGCCAGCGTGCTCGAATGCCTTAGGTGAAGGCTTAGATGAGAGAGGGAAGCACATCCGAGTGCGCTGATTGGATAAGAGGCCGCGCACGCGCCATAGGACTGGGGAGAAGTGAGTTCTTTCAGGTGGCTTGGGGGGTTTCATGCAGCGGTGCATACCCGATCTGAGTGCCTGGGGGGCAAGGACCAAATCCCAGGATAGTAAAAATCCTAGGTTTTGGTCCACTGTAATTAGTGTATATGACTTACTGCAAACATGGGCCTTTTAACACCTCCAATGTCAATGTGACAATGTACATGTTCATGCAATTTAGTTTCAAAATAAATAGATAGAGGTGAATGCTTGTAAATATTATTTCTCACATTTTTTTAAGGATAGCTAAGACATTATTGTCCATAAACATTATTTTGAAAAGCAACTCCAATTACACATACTTGAGCTTTTAAAGATGCATTTTTTTTAGTATATTTATGGTGAATTTTCTGAAATTCGCTTTAGGTCCAATTTGGAGGAAATATTAAGATATTAAAGTGATTGGCATGTCAAAAGATGAAAAAATAAAAATCCCTTCCTCCCTCATGTTTCCATCCCCACCCTGCAGATCTGGTCCTCCAATCAACCTTCTGGGGATAGACAACAGAAACACCCCCCATTCCCTTCTCAGATGTCCTAAGTGTCTGACTCTCCCTCTCAGCTATGAAATGCCTCCTCTGTCTGGAAGCCGCCGCCTGAGCCCAGGCAAAAGAATAGGGGAAATTTAAAAGCAAACATATGAGTAACTATGGTACACATATGTAGTATATTGTGTATATCATATGTATATTGCTAATATGTTGGGAATACATCTAGAACACTGTATATGTGTGCCAACTCAGGGATCATGTACAGGAATATTTCGAATCTCTCATAACATTTTAGGGAAGTACATGAATGGCCACCACGAGAGTTAATGTTTTGGAGCAGTTAACCTTTGGACCCCGTGGTGGGGACATCAAAAAATTATTGTCCAGAAAAGCTTTTTGGATCTTTAAAGTGCAGACAAGGACCCCTTGTGGTGTGAATGATAGATGGGATATATCCCTACATACCAATATATAAAATTTGAAAAATCAACATATTTTATAACACTTACAATATTGCATATTATAAAATTATGCCATCCGTATTTCATGATTGAGAGAATAGATTATAATATGCCAATCGGTCTACAGACATATCCCCATAAATATAGCTAAAAGTTATAAATGTGATATGCAATGTTACTATGTTTTTGAGCAGTTACTCCTCACGCAATAGCTTTTTGCTAGGTGCCGTCCCGAGAATCCATTATGTTCTCAAACCTCATTATATCGTTCACCCGTTGAAACCATGTAAGTATGCTTGGGGGGTCCTTACTCTTCCACATCTGAGGGATGCAGGCCTTTGCTGCATTCAACAGATGACACGTAATTGATTTGCGGTATCTTTTAATTAGAACCTCCGACCTATGGAGGAGACACAAAGCAGGGTCGTCAGGGACCTCCGAGCCCGAAACCTTTTCCGCCACCAATCTCACCCTATTCCAGAATTCCCTCAACCCGGGGCAGGACCAAAACACATGCAGCAGGTCCCCCCTCCCCTCACCACACCTCCAGCACTCCGCAGGAGTCTCCGGCAACCACTTGTTTAGGGCCGCCGGGACCCTGTACCACCTGGTTAGCAGCTTGTACCCGCATTCCTGGTACCTGGTGAATATTGACGATTTATGTGGGAGTTTCAAGAGTTTTTGGTGCTGCTCGGGTGTCCACGTCTCTTTAAGGTCCCTTTCCCATTTCACTAGATAAGAGGGGACTTCTTCATCTGGGGGGTCTATCAGCAACTTGTATATCCTAGAAAGGGTGTGTCTCTCCACCTCCTTGCTCTGGCACATTTCCTCGAAGGCCATGGGAGCACACCTACCCTCTCCGAAATCCTGCAGGGAAGCTAAAAAATGACCAATCTGCATGCCTTGCCAATGAGACCACTCAGGGACCCTGTATCTCTGTGCCAGTTCCGCTAGTGGGGCCCACCCGTCCTGCGACCTAAAGTGGCCTGCCCTGTACACACTCGCTCTAGTCCATGCCGCAGCTATAGGCCCACTGCTTCCCGGCATGAAACTCGGGTTTCCCAAAATAGGATACATAGGGGATGGGGAAGGTGAAATACCCTCACGCTGCAGCGCAGCCTTGCACACGTTCAGCGTTGGGCCAATAGTAGGGTGTTGCATTGCCTGCGTCGTTCCCTCTCTGATTAGCCAGGGGGCGCCCCCAATCGGATACGTCAGGAAGCTCTGTTCTAAGCCAACCCACTGTTTGTGGCGTCCATAAATGCACCAGTCAACCACCCTACTGATATATGGTACACCGCCAAATCGGGGACACCTACGCCACCTCTCTCCTTCGTTCTCATCAGAAGGCTCCCTCTCACCCTCGGCCTCTTTCCATCCCAGATAAATTGAATAAATATAGCTCGCACCTTCTGAAGATAGGAGCGTGGGATCGTTACTGGTTTGTAACCTTGTAAGTTCCCATACTCGGATCTTTCATGAGGTTCGGCAGGGTCACCTCCGGGCAGGACAAGAAGAAGATTAGGTCATCGGCATAGGCCGCGACTTTATAGTGCCCCGATGCATTCTCCACCCCTCTAACATCTGGATTCCCCCTCGCCCTACACAGGAAAGGCTCCAACGCCAGTATGAAAATTAATGGTGACAGCGGACAACCCTGTCTCGTCCCATTTGTGATCTCAAAGGATCCGGAAGAGAGCCCGTTTACTCTCACCGACACCGAAGGGCAACTATACAGACTTTCGATCAAGCTCAGCATGTTCGGGCCAAGACCGATATGCCTTAGGACAGAGCTCATGAACCTCCAATTGACCCTGTCAAACGCTTTTTCGGCATCGGTGGAGAGCAAAAGGACAGGTGTCTTTTATTTCTGGGCCAGATGGATCACGTTTAACACTTTGGTGGTGTTGTCTCAGGCCTCTCTCAAAGGCATAAAACCCACCTGATCAGGACCAATCACTAAGTGCAGGTGAGGGGCAATCCTGGACGCCAAAATCTTGGCAAAGAGCTTGATGTAGGTGTTCAGGAGGGAAATGGGCCAGTAACTAGTAAAGAGAGTAGGGTCCTTACCCTCTTTGGGGATCACCGTGATATGAGCTCTAAGTGTGTCTCTAGGAAGCAAGGCCCCCCTAATATGGCGTTCATCATGGACAGAAGTTTAGAACCCAGGACAGGGAACAAATTTTTGTAATACTGAAGTTGGAACCCATCCGGCCCAGGCGCCTTCCCCTTAGCCACGGTTGCTAGTGCTCTCTGCAATTCCAGCATAGAAATCGGCACCTCCATCTCCGCGATCACCTGTTGCGGGACAGTCGGCATCCCCGAACTCCTAATGTAATCCCCACATCTCTGCTCCTGCCCAGGTTTCCGGGACTCTGGCAAGTTGTACAGGTCCCTATAGAAAACACGGAATGCCTCTGCTATGTCCTCCGCGAGGTGTGTAGCCTTACCCCTATGGTCAGATATTTTAGGGACAAAAGTCCTGGCTCTTTCTGTTCGCAGGGCTCTAGCCAACAATTTGCCGCACTTGTCCCCGGACTCGTAAAATGAGCACCGGCATTGCACCAGCTGCGCTTTGATTTTGTCGCAACAGACCATTTTCAGTTTCTCCCTTAGCGAAGTCAGGGTAGGCAAGTGAGCGGCAGACAGGGATTCTTTATGTAGTGCTTCCAACTTACCAATCTCCCTGAGAAGATTCATGGTACATTCCATCTTTTCCTTTTTAACCCTGGCCCCGTGGCCTATGAATAACCCCCTAACAAAGCACTTATGGGTCTCCCAGAGGGTCCCAGGTGCCACCCCCGGAGTGGAGTTTATTTCGAAGAAACTTTTAAGTTCTTTCTGGACATCCTCCATCACTCTCTGGTCATCCAGCAGTGAGTCGTTAAGACGCCAGTTCCAAGTCTTGGGGGCGGGGGAGCGGCCCCTGACTGTAAGAGTTATGGGGGCATGGTCAGACAAAGTAATGTTGCCTATTGTTGAATCTTCTACACGAGGCAGCAGGGAATGTGGAACCAGGAACAGATCAATTCTGGAGTAGGAATTGTGGTGGTGCGAGAAGAAAGTGTAGTCCCTCATCCTGGGGTGTTGGACTCTCCATGGGTCTACCAGTTGGTGTAGATGAAGGATCTTCCTAAATCATTTTAACTTAGCGTATGCAATGTGGGGTCCCCCTCTAGAGGCATCCAGCAAAGGCTCTAGCGCCAGATTAAAATTCCCACCAATTATCAGATCACCCTCCCGAAAGTCTACCAGGGCCTCTAGCAGGCTCTCAATAAAACAAGCCTGCCCGGTGTACGGGGCATATACATTAACCAGCATGACCTTTTCAGAACACATCTTCCCCTTGACAAACAACCATCTGCCCTCTGTGTCTGCTTTATAATCTTCTAATTCCCACATGAGGGATTTCGCTATCACGATACTGACCCCTCTGGACCTGGAATCGGGCAAGTAGCTGCTATATGACCTAGGGAAAAACCTGTCACCCAAGGATGGAGGGTTTGAAGCTTTAAAGTGTGTCTCTTGCAGGAAGCCCACTTGTGCTTTAAGGCCTTTGAGATTACACAGTATCATGGAACGCTTTTCAGGGCTGTTCAATCCCTTAGCGTTCAGTGAGACGATTTTGGTACCCGCCATCCTAAGCGACCCTCAAGGAGCACAGCAATGGGGAGGGGTGAAGGGGGGGGGACTGTGGGATGATCAATAGGAAATAGGTTTCCCCTTTCCGGAAGACACCTAGGGAGGGAAGGGGGAAACAATGGGCAGGGGGGGAGGGAGGTCGTCCCCTCGTCAAAGGACTATGGGGGTAGAACACAACAACAAAAAAAACACAAAACTCTATTCTAAATATCCTCTAAGGAAGAAAAATCAAAACCCAACGGGTCCTGTGAACCCGCGAGTTGGTCCTAATGTGGGGAAGGGTGCCTGTCGGAACTCACCGCAAGGCAAACTACTCCCTCCCACACCGGACCAGCCCGTGAATCAACCTGAATATGAGAAATGAACAGTAAACCAATATTAATAATGAAGCAAGCATCAATAACAACAATAAGAACCATCAGTTCCATTCTGGGTGCAGCCCCACATAAAGTAGGCCCCCCCCAGAGGGGAACCCTTAAACAAAGAGGAAGTGAGCACGCAACCCATCCAGCAGATCTGCAGCGGCTCGCCCCATCTGATGCTGGAGTCAAATATGGGTTGGGGCCCCCACCGGGGGGATGGAAGCGACCAAGGCACTCCCCACGACCAGCTAGCTCACGTCTCCACGTCGTACGGCCTGGCTTGCCATCTCGCCTGGCGTTGTCTCGCGGCCTCTTCTGGACTCTCTCCCAGGCCGGGGGGGGGGAAGCGCCACCCTTGTCGCCAGCCAGTCCTGGACCTCCACTGGGTCACACTGAAGAAAATCAAAAAGATATACCAGGTCTCTTGGCGATTTCAGCAGGAAGGTGTCTCGGTTTCTCCTAATGATTAGGTGGAAGGGGTATCCCCACCTGTATGACGCTCCTGTGTTACTGTCTCCAGCAATGGCTTCAAGGCTCGGCGCATAAGCAAGGTTCTGCGCGAAAGATCTTGCAGAATCTGGATGTTGGCTCCATCGAAATTGATGTCCCCTTTCCGCCATGCACCGCAGGCGATGTCTTCTTTCAGCGTGTAGCGGTGCACTCTGCAGACCACATCCCTTTGTCTTGACGGATCTGAGCTGGGGGGGCCTAGCGCTCTATGAACTGTCCAATTCAATTGGAGTGGCTGGGTCTCTGTCCAGCACCGTGTTGAATATGACTGTAGTTATGCGTTTCAAGTCCTCACCCGACGATGCCCCGCAACCGAAGATTATTTCTACAGCTGCAATTTTCAATATCGTCGATATGCAGCATTTGGGCCTGGATCAAAGAATCTTGCCGATCGCACCTCTCCTCAAGTGCTCTGAGGTGGTTCACAGTCGACGGGCCCTCCGACTCAAGCACGACCGCCCTTTCCTCAACCGCGGAGACTTGCTGCTTGACCACTCCCAGCTCACATCTATGCGCTTCCTCGTACTTCGCAATAAGACTCTCGATGTCAGCTCTGGAGGGCAGGCTCCGCAGGATCGAAATAGTTTCCTTGTGGATGTCGGTGCTACAAGAGGACCCGGGATCTCCAGACCTCTCAGTCAAAAGGAGGGCAGGGGACGGCTGCAACTGTTCTTTGACGGGGTCAGGCATCTAAGGGACCTGCGGCTCCGGTCCCTGCTCGGGGGAAAAATGAGGCTGGTGCGGGGACATCGGGGCCGGGCTGAGCTGACTCGCGGGCCATGAGATCTCTGGCGAAGGCAACAGCGGAGGGGTAAATGGACTTGGGGGTGTAGGCTCCCATCGCTGAACCAAAATCTCCGGTTCCAGGGGGAGTGGGTGCTGAAACGTTGGGGTCCTCTGTGGCAGACCCAAAGGAGGGTGTGGCTCACTCCCCGGCTGGCTCTCTGTCAATGTCTCCCCGTCTCCATCATCCCCCTGCCTGGGCATATAGTCAAACCTGCCCAGATTCAACAGTGGCGTAGCGCCTGGTTTATCCCCCGGGAGCCTCTTAGTGGCAGCACGGGGCACTCCTGTTCTGGGGTTGTGAGGGGGCGCGCTTTCAATTCCGGCCTTGTGCATGACCTTATCTCGGTTGGCTGGGGGGTGGGGGGGGGCAGATGGGTTCAGGCGTATGTGGCCAGCCTGATCCCCAGAGGCACTGACTGCCTCGATATGCGGCTTCTCCCCACCCTGTACCCGCTGTGCACCAACCTTGCATGTTGCGCTGCTATGGCTGGGCTCCTTCCGCCCTCTCATCTGGTCCGGGGAGTCCTGGCTGACAACTGGAACTCTGCCCCTCCACGTCACAGCCGCGTGACTCCCTGCACCGTTGCCCGCAATCTTGAAACTCTCTCCAGCTCCACTGCCGATCAGCGCCGCCATCTTCGTACACCCACCGGTGTTCCCCGCTGCAGCCTCCACCGCTGCTGCCTCTCCGCTCAGCGGGCTGCCGTCCAGCGTCTCCTCCGCGAGCGGCTCCAACGACGCCGCTCCTCCTGAACCGGACACCGGACACGCTGCAGGTGAGTGGTGCTTCTCCTCGCCGTGCTTTCTCCCCGTCGCCGCCTGTCACTCCTCGGCGGCCTCAGGAGCCACACCACCGGCACTACCGTCCGCTGGCCCCGCCCCAGACAAGCGCTGACCCTCGGGCTTGTTCCCCGCCACAGGGACCTGGGGGGGTGTCGCCGTCACCTCGGGGTCCCCGGCCTCTCCCACTCCCAGCTCGCTCCTCGCCATTTTGTCTCGCCGACACTTGTCTCTGGCTCTCCTGTGTTCGGCGATCTGGGGGCACTGGGGTCCCCTCCGCTGTCCTCCTCCACATTTTTGGGGATTCTTCTTCCTCGCCATAGCTTTTTGACCGGTTTACTGCCTGCAATATTTGCTAAAAGGGCTGCCGATGCGGGAGCTTGTAGAAAACGCTGCCTCACGGCTCCATACCTAGGACACGCCCCAGCTTTTTGCTTTTAATTATTGTTGTTTTTCATGTTTGTAATATTATGTGGGATGCATGCACTCTTCGTGACTTCTGGGCCCTCCTGGTGGGGTAGGACTAGTACATTCTTCTGGAGTGCTGGGCTCCGGGAAGTGTCTGCCCGCTGATGGCTGGCGCCTTCACTTCTCTCCCTAATCTCCTCCCGGCCGACTGGTCTCTGAAGGAGGTTCAGTTGTTGGAGGGGGTCGAGCAGTAATCCTCGGTCGAACTGTGATTCACAGTTCATGCTGGGGATGATACACCTGAGAGAGGGAGGTTGGGTCTAGGTGGTGGCCTGCAGTGGGATGGGAGTGATCGGGGCCGAGTGCACTAGGAGCTGTACTATATGCGCCGCGGCACTCTGGTCCATGTAGTTCACCTGTTACAGGCTCTACTGGCTAGATGCTGAGTTTCTATCCATATGCGGCCTTAAATTCCCATGTTCCCCAGCTGAGTCCGGTGGGCAGATAGAGAGGAGGAGTCAAGATACTGGTAATCATTTTGAGTGTAGCACACATGCATGACTAAGGAGCAGGACACCCTGAAATGCGTAGCAACATGTTCTAGGAGACATGGATCTCTGATTTCTACTCTTCATTGAATTATGCACATGCATGCCTGGTGGTGTTTGCATGTGTTTGGAAGTGCAGTGCGATGGTGTGAGCATGTGTGGGAATGCTTACATGTTGGGAGTGTAAGGGTGCATGCATTTGTTTGGGAGTGTGTGCATATTTTTGGGAGTTTGAGGGTGCGCACATGTTTGGGAGTGTGTGCATGTGTTTGAAAGTGCAAGCATGCATTTGCGCATGTGTTTGGGAGTGCAGGTCTAGGCATTCAATGTCGCCAAGCAAAAGGGAGAGAGGGAGGGAACTCATCCAGCTGATTATTATACAGTATTACAGTTCCAAGGGCCACACCCACATTCTTCAGAAGAGAAATCATATGGCGAAACTATAAACCCCGATATCTCGCCCATTTCTTTTTCAATTAAAAAATGGAAAACACTTGAAGACAGTGGCAAACTTAGCCAGACGCAATGGTGTAATAATTAACTTTGCCTTTAATATCACTTTAAGATTTGGTTTGGTATTAACTTATCTATAACAAATCTTGGAAGAGCTAAAATTGAAAACAAAAATGGTATTAGGTCCAAGACGACCAGTTTAAATTGCCAAACGCACAATTATTTTCTTCCTCACAAGTCCATGCTGATGAGCCCTGGACTCTTCTGCACCCCCTGGCCCGATTGGGTGGGGATAAGCTCTACTCAATCTAGCTCCACCCATTTAGCCTCCCTCCTAGCTTCACATATTCCTCCTCCTAGCATCACTCACTCACCCTTCCATCCCCTCCTCCCTGCTCCACTCATCCACCCCTGCCTCCCAGCTTGCCCCACACATTTTTTTCCCCCAGGGCATCACCGCTTCCCCCCATATACCAAGAGATAAAAATATCTGATTGGTTACTTATTTTGCTAGAGCAGAGAGTGCTAATATGCAGTGTCAGTGTAACCTGAAATACATTAGTATCCTCCCTAGTGAACAAATTTACAATCTCATCAAAGTTTTTTTGCTTTCTTTGGCAATAGCATAACGATTTTTACGTTTCCCATAGCATGCAGCAACATTGTCCTATAGCAGCTCACAGACTGTCAGGAGTCATTACAGAGCTGAGCATAGGTGGAAGCACGCTGACTTACTCTTCAGCTTTCAGTTCCACATGCAGTTCCATAGTCTTCTTGCCCAAGTCACATTCTTGGGCTCTGTGGAGGATGGAAGCTGACAAACCAAATGTGGTTATGAATGAAAGACAGGTGAACTAACATATTTATACATCTACCTATCCATGTATTTTAACCTCTTGGAGGCTGGAGAAGTCAACATTTGAATGTGGCTTGTGACATCATTCAGTGCTGAGTGTGGCACTGGTGTCCCTAACCCCAGGGCCGATTTCAGGTTTATGCGGGCCCCTGGGTGATAGAGCGGGTGTGGTCTAACACTCCATACATGATGGTAAGTTGCATGTGTGGTGAATACTGCCAAAAAAGAGGAATCAAAAATCTAAAATTATAGAAAGAAAGAAAGTCCAATCTGCTTCTGAACGACAGTGTTAAGAACAACTGCCGCAGAAGAACCCCCATCATCTCTATAGCAGACTGTGTGGCAGAACAACCCCCATCATCCCATAGCAGACTGTGACAGAATTCTCCCATCATCTAATAGCAGACTCTGGCAAAACAACCTTTATCATCCTGGGACGGACTGGAGTTTAAATACGGCCCAGGACTTTTCTGGTCACACCAGCCCTACAGTGCGGTCAAGCCAGTTATCCTCACCCCCCCTACAACAGGCAGTGTGCAGAACCCCCCCATCACCCTATAAAAGCCAGAGTATCAGAACCCCTCCATGACATGCGGAGTGGCAGAATCCCCTTCCCCATAACATGCTGAATGGCAGAACCCACCATAATATGCTGAATGACAGAACCCCCATAACATGGCGAGTGACAGAACCCCCCATAACATGCCGAGTGGCAAAGCCCCCATAACATTCCGAGGGGCAGAGCCCCCCATAACATGCCGAGTAGGAAGAGCCCCCCATAACATGCTGAGTAGGAAGAGCCCCCCATAACATGCTGATTGGCAGAGCCCCCATAATATGCCGAGCATGGCCGCCCTCCTCCCTCTCCTCCGCGTCCCCGGCTCCCATGCTCGCGCGCCCGCCGGAGGCTCTGTTAAGAGCCAATGAGCCCAATGGATTTGAGGGATAATGCCCCTAGTTTGAGTTAGGGCCAATGAGCCCAGGTTAAGGATTTTTGGGCTATACGCCCTCTGGTTGTCTGGGCCAATCTTGACTGAGTTCTGAAGTTACACCAATCACGCACTCACTTCCCCATCCCCAATCATGTCTGGTCCCTATAAAGCTTCACCCCGTCATTTACTCAGTGCCTGTGATAGCGCCTTGTACCTAGTTTGTCTCTTGAATTATGCTCTGATCTTCGTTGCCGACCCCTGCCTGAACCGACTATTCTCTGCCTGATCTCCGTTGCCGACCCCTGCCTGAACCGACCATTCTCTGTCTGATCTCCGTTGCCGACCCCTGTCTGAACCGACCATTCTCTGTCTGATCCCTGTTGCCGACCCCTGCCTGAACCAACCATTCTCTGCCTGATCTCCGTTGCCGACCCCTGCTTCGTACCCCGACCTCGAGCTGCCTCATCTTACTGTACCGCTGCAATCTCTGCTTACCCGGTGTCGACCACTGGCCCGTCTTTGGACTTCCTAGTGAAACCTGCTTCAACAAACTGAACTCTGATTCCGCTCTTCATTATTGGTTCTCCAGACCTCCAACCAGTAAGCTCCCATCCTTTGGGCCATTGAAGTCCTGGCGGCAACCGATCCCGGGCAGGCATATACTGCGTCCCGGCAAGCAGCGGCTTCTACAGGTGAAGCTGGCTGCGGAGATTGGGGGTTGAGGGCTTACCTGGAGGGCTGGAGTTACCTGAAAGTGACATCAGAGTACCCTGAGCGTGACACACACCAGGCAGCAGCATAGGGAGCTCATATATTGCCTGAAAAACACATTGGAGTTGGCAGCAGCATAGGGAGCTCATATATTGCCTGAAAAACACACCATGAATTTGGCAGCAGCATAGGGAGCTCATATATTGCCTGAAAGACACACCCAGGAGTTGTCAGCAGCAGCAGCATTAGGAGCCCATATATTGCCTGGAAGACACACTCTGGACTTGGCAGCAGCATAGGGAGCACATTTATTGCCTGAAAAACACATTGGAGTTGACAGCAGCATAGGGAGCTCATATATTGCCTGAAAGATACACCCATGAGTTGGCAGCAGCATAGGGAGCTCATATATTGCCTGAAAAAACACATTGGAGTTGGCAGCACCATTAGGAGCCCATATATTGCCTGAAAAACACATTGGAGTTGACAGGAGCATTGAGAACCCATATATTGCCTGAAATACACACTCAGGAGTTGGCAGCAGCATAGGGAGCTCATATATTGCCTGCAAAACAGATTGGAGTTGGCAGCAGCATTGGGAGCCCATATATTGCCTGAAAGACACACCCAGGAGATGGCAGCAGCATAGGGAGCTCATATATTGCCTGAAAAACACATTGGAGTTGGCATCAGCATAGGGAGCCCATATATTGCCTTAAAAACACATTGGAGTTGGCAGCAGCATAGGGAGCTCATATATTGCCTGAAAGACACACCCGGGAGTTGGCAGCAGCAGCAGCAGCATTAGGAGCCCATATATTGCCTGAAAGACACACCCAGGAGTTGGCAGCAGCATTAGGAGCTCATATATTGCCTAAAAAACACATTGGAGTTGGCAGCAGCATTGGGAGCCCATATAATGCCTGAAAGACACACCCAGGAGTTGGCAGCAGCATAGGGAGCTCATATATTGCCTGAAAAACACATTGGAGTTGGCAGCAGCATTAGGAGCCCATATATTGCCTGAAAAACACATTGGAGTTGGCAGGAGCATTGGGAGCCCATATATTGCCTGAAAGACACACCCAGGAGTTGGCAGCAGCAGCAGCAGCAGCAGGAGCCCATATATTGCCTGAAAAACACATTGGAGTTGGCAGCAGCATTAGGAGCCCATATATTGCCTGAAAAACACATTGGAGTTGGCAGCAGCATAGGGAGCTCATATATTGCCTGAAAAACACATTGGAGCTGGCAGCAGCATTAGGAGCCCATATATTGCCTGAAAAACACATTGGAGTTGGCAACAGCATAGGGAGCTCATATATTGCCTGAAAGACACTCCCAGGAGTTGGCAACAGCAGCAGCAGCAGCATTAGGAGCCTATATATTGCCTGAAAAACACATTGGAGTTGGCAGCAACATTGGGAGCCCATATATTGCCTGAAAGACACACCCAGGAGTTGGCAGCAGCATAGGGAGCTCATATATTGCCTGAAAAACACACCCTGAATTTGGCAGCAGCATAGGGAGCCCATATATTGCCTGAAAGACACACCCAGGAGTTGGCAGCAGCAGAAGGAGCTACCATGCATCAGCTACTCGCATGCATCAGCTATTGGTGGGTGGAAATCCTGGCTGATCCATGCCTGATTCATCTTCACAAAGGTGAGTCTCTCCACATTTTTCATGGACCGACGAGTTCTCCTTGGTGTTACTATGGCCCCTGCAGCACTAAAGACCTGCTCAGATGGCACACTACTGGCCGGACAGGACAGCTTTCCCAGGACAAACTCTGCCAGTTGCGGCCACAAGTCAAGTTTGGCTGCCCAGAAGTCCAGCGGATCCTCAAGGTGCGTTGGCATGGTCATTTCAAGGTATAACACGACCTGTTGGTTCAGGCCCTGCTCCAGGTCTTCCTGCTGCTCATGAGTAGCCTCACTATACAGGTGCAGAAAGCTACTCATTAGCGACTGAAGACTGAGGCTGCTGCTGATGGAGCTGCTGCTGCTGCTCCTGCCACCCCCCCGGCAGCCATGGCAGTGGAAGGTGAGCGCAGAGGTCCCCCCGAGTCAGACCTGCGAGAGTATGGACCATGGCGCAGATAGGCATCGGCCAACTGACTACATAGAATGTCTTTGTAGTAGGTCAGTTTGTCCTCCCTCTCAGTGGGTGTAAAAAATGCCCCCATTTTGTGCCGGAAGCAAGGGTCCAATAAGGTGGAAAGCCAGTAGTCATCCCGCAGAAAAATGGGGTCACTACGCAAGCACGTGAGCATGCATCGTGCCATTTGTGCCAGTGACTCAGAGGGACTACCTGTCTCCATCTCCACTACATGCTGCCACGGTGTGTCTGGGTCCTCTGTCTCGCTTTCCTCACAACCCTCTAGCTCCACTGGCTGCTCCTGCTCCTCTTCTCCTGTCAGATGACTAGATAAACCGCCCATTTCGCCAAAACCAAACTGCGCTTCACTGTGCTGCTCCTCCTCCTCCTCAGCTCCCACGGGGTTTATGTGGCCATGAAATGTATGCGCCCTGTTCCAGTGCCCTGACCAGCCATGGTTTCCAACATGTGTTGTATTACATGAAGCAGCGGAATCACGTCGTTCATGCCGTATTCCTGGCAACTGACAAATAAAGTGGCTTTCTCAAAGGGCCTGAGCAAACGTCAGGTGTCACGTATGAGCTGCCATTGGTTCACATTAAAGTAACACAGGGGAGTCCCCCTATCTGCTTGGATCATCAAGAAATCAGTGATGGCTTTTCTCTGTTTGAATAGGCGATCTAACATATGTAGGGTGGAATTCCAACGGGTGGGAACATCGCAAATTAGACTATGTTGGGGGATACCGTTCTGACGCTGTAGCTCAAGAAGGGTGTGATGGGTGATGTAGGAGTGGCTGAAGTGCATACAAAGTTTCCTTCCCGTTGTTAGGATGTCTTGCAGATGGGGGGAAGACTTCAGAAAAAGTTTGACAACTATGTTGAACACATGTGCCATACAGGGCCCATGGCTCAGCATTCCTTGTCGCAGCGGAGACAAGATGTTACTCCCATTGTCAGTCACCATGGTACCCATTTCCAATTTTCGCAGAGTAAGCCATGTTTTTATTTCTTGATGAATGAATTTCAGGAGCTCCTCCCCTGTGTGACTTCGTTCGGCAAGGCAAACCATGTGAAGCACAGCGTGACACCGCCGTGCCCTGCACACATGGTAGGCTGAAGGGGCATTGAGAATTGACCGTACAGTGGAGGCTGAGGAGACGGTGGAGGATGAGGAGGCGGAGTCGCACACTGTGATAGGCAAAATGGCCTGGGAGCGTGGAGGCTGAAGCGGTGTGACCTGTCCAAGTTGCTGTGCAGGAACCATTCACCCAGTGGGCTGTAAAGGATATGTATTGTCCCTGTCTGTAGTTACAGCTCCAGATGTTGGCACTGCCGTGCACTCTGGTGCACACCAACAGGCTCAAGGACTGGCCCACCTTCTGCTCAACAAATTTGTTCAGGGCTGGTACTGTCTTCTTTGCAAAGAAATGACGGCTTGGGACTCTCCATCTCGGCTCGGCACTAGCCATCAGCTCTCTGAAAGGTGCAGAGTCCACCACCGTAAAAAGGAGGGACTGCAGCACCAGCAACTTGGACAGGAGCACATTTAGCTTCTGCTCCGTAGGATGAGTGGGCGCATACTGTTGTCTCTTGGACATGGCTTCGCTGATGGATTGCTGGTGGGATGACTGACTTTTAGTAGGAGGAGCAGGATCATCTGGAGTGGCAGAGGATGGGTATGATGCACAGCTACCTTCGGCTGAGGTGCTGGAGCCTTGGCTGGGTGAAATTGGAAGCGGCGTGGCACTGGCTGACGCAGCAGGCTGGACCCCCACTTCAGAGCCTCAGTTCTCCCAGGTCTCTTCATGGTGACGCTGCATGTGTTGCCGCAGGGCCGTGGTACCAACATTGGGGCCCTGGCCATGCTTGACCTTCTGTCTTGCATGTGGCCAGGTTACTCTCCTGCGGATGCTTGATGAAAAAGTGCCACACTGCCGAGTAGCTAATTTTCCCTCCAGCAGTCCGCACTAATTCACTGATACTGCTGCCAACTCCAGGAACCCTTGCTCCACTACCTCCCGGCAGCCTGGTCTACCCCGCCCCCGGCCACGTATGGCTCCAGACATCCCAAATCTGCCACCATGCTGACTGCCAACCCTACTGCCACTATGCTGACTGCCAACCCTACTGCCACCTTGCTGCCTCAGCTGCTGACTCTGGGGCAACCTGGGACCCTCTTCTCCTGATGATGATGAAGCCCCTTCTGCACCGGGCTCCCAAGTGCGATCGGCTTCATCATCATCATAATCGGGTTGTGCCTGCACGTCACTGATGTCCTCCTCGGTTTCCACAAGAGTGTGTGCTGCAGGAGACGGAATGCTCACCACACCACCTCCCATGCCACTCTCCTCCTAAGTGTTTGTCTTCCTAGCGGAAGAAGCGGCGGATGTCTCCTCCATTTCTTGGCTGGGCAGCAGCTGCTGACTCTCCTCTAACACATCGTCCGCACTGAATAGTGGAGCTGAACCCAAAGCATAAGATACGGCAGCTGGAGGGGGGGGGCGTAGGACAGAGGCAATGGAAGGACAGGGGCTGCTCCCGGGCCATACCAACTCAGGGTTGCGTCCGAGGAACCTACGGACTGTTGACTGGGGGTGTCAGATGTCACTTGTGATGAGGTCAATGACCGCGTTAACCAATCGATGATGGCAGATGAGTTGGTGGTCAAGACACGACCACTAGCAGATACCGGGAGATCAGGCCTCTCACCGCAACTCCTGCTGCCACTCGCCCCTAGTCTGCTGCGACCTCTGCCTGATGAATCTAGGCCTCTCCTCGGTGCACATCCTGGCACATCTCTGCCTGACATTTTTACTGCGTTTAGGAGTGGAAAACAATATACTACACTACACCTACAACGGTATTTTTGTAACAGCAGGTGTGTAGAAAAGTTAGATCAAAATAGGCAGACACTGTAGCTAAAAGCTAATGCAAAAAGATACTGTCAGATGGTCTTATACAGGATGCCCCTGGTCAGAGTTAAATGCACACAGGCAGTTTTAAAACTTGTTTTTTGTTCAAAATGTAAAAAAGGTAAAGATGCAGGTTCTATTAAAAGCTAAGTGCTAGTATTCGGGATGCTCCCCCGGTGAAAGGCAATGGGTGCTTTAAACTTGTAAACCAGACTTGTTTTATACAAAAGGCAAAAGGTTAGTAGGCAGGTACTCTTAAAAGGTAAGTGCTAGCACTGACAATGGCCCCCGGTGAAAGGCAATGGGTGCTTTAAACTTGTAAACCAGACTTGTTTTTTACAAAAGGCAAAAGGCTAGTAGGCAGGTACTCTTAAAAGGTAAGTGCTAGCACTGACAATGGCCCCCGGTGAAAGGCAATGGGTGCTTTAAACTTGTAAATCAGACTTGTTTTATACAAAAGGCAAAAGGTTAGTAGGCAGGTACTCTTAAAAGATAAGTGCTAGCACTGAAAATGGACCCCGGTGAAAGGCAATGGGTGCTTTAAACTTGTAAACCAGACTTGTTTTATACAAAAGGCAAAAGGTTAGGAGGCAGGTACTCTTAAAAGACACGTGCTAGTATTTAGGATGCCCTCTGCTCACGTCCTTTGATTGTGGAAACGTGACTTTGCTTACAAAATGCAGCCAGTTAGTACACAGGTAGTCTTGAAATATTACTGCTAGTGTTTGGGATGTCTCCTGCTTACATACAGAGGTGGCCTCCCTTGATTGTGGAAAAGTGATGTTAATTATAAAATGCAAGCAGTTATCAGACAGGTAGTCTTGAAATATTAATGCTAGTGTTTGGGATGCCCCCTGCTCACATACAGAGGTGGCCTCCTTTGATTGTGGAAAAGTGACGTTGATTATAAAATACAAGCAGTTATTAGAAAGGTAGTCTTGAAATATTTATGCTAGTGTTTGGGATGCCCCTTGCTCACATACAGAGGTGGCCTCCTTTGATTGTGGAAAAGTGACTTTGATTATAAAATGCAAGTAGTTAGTACACTAGTACACAGGTAGTCTTTAAATATTAATGCTAGTGTTTGGGATGCCCACTGCTCACATACAGAAGTGGCACCTTTGATTGTGGAAAAGTGACGTTTATTATAAAATGCAAGCAGTTATTAGACAGGTAGTCTTGAAATATTAATGCTAGTGTTTAGGATGCCCCCTGCTCACATACAGAGGTGGCCTCCTTTGATTGTGGAAAAGTGACTTTGCTTACAAAATGCAACCAGTTAGTACACAGGTAGTCTTGAAATATAAATGTTAGTGTTTGGGATGCCCCCTGCTCACATACAGAGGTGGCCTCCTTTGATTGTGGAAAAGTGACTTTGCTTATAAAATGCAAGCAGTTATTAGACAGGTAGTCTTGACAAATTTATGCTAGTGTTTGGGATGCCCCTTGCTCACATACAGAGGTGGCCTCCTTTGATTGTGGTAAAGTGACTTTGCTTATAAAATGCAAGCAGTTATTAGACATGTAGTCTTGAAATAATAATGCTAGTGTTTGGGATGCCCCCTGCTCACATACAGAGGTGGCCTCCTTTGATTGTGGAAAGGTGACTTTGCTTATAAAATGCAAGCAGTTATTAGACAGGTAGTCTTGCAATATTTATGCTAGTGTTTGGGATGCCCCCTGCTCACATACAGAGGTGGCCTCCTTTGATTGTGGAAAAGTGACGTTAATTATAAAATACAAGCAGTTATTAGACAGGTAGTCTTGAAATATTTATGCTAGTGTTTGGGATGCCCCCTGCTCACATACAGAGGTGGCCTCCTTTGATTGTGGAAAAGTGACGTTGATTATAAAATGCAAGCAGTTATTAGACAGGTAGTCTTGAAATATTAATACTAGTGTTTGGGATGCCCCCTGCTCACATTCAGAGGTGGCCTCCTTTGATTGTGGAAAAGTGACGTTGATTATAAAATGCAAGCAGTTATTACACAGGTAGTCTTGAAATATTAATGCTAGCACGCTTTTTAAAGAATGACACCAGGTAAAGGAAAAGCTAAATAGGCAGGAGTGTTATTAACACTAAACAGGCTTTAAAGCTAATGCAAACAGTTTAAACTGTCCCCGTCTTTATCTGACACTGTCACAGGCTCTCTCCTTCTCTATCTGCCCCTCGCTCTGCTTCTTCTGTTCTTACTATCCGTCTGTTTGTCTATCTGTCCCTCGCTCTATCCCTGGCTCTGGCCGCAACCACACCTACCCAGCATTCCTTGCCCCATGGGACATGTCCTGACATGTGGATCCACCATTTCAAACAGGCTGTATAGCAGTAAATGGAGTTTTAAGGAAGCGATTTGAGCGATCGAATCATGGCGATATTTGGAATCGTAACGAATCGAATATTTCATGAAATTCATAACGAAATTGGGTTCGTCAGAATCGATTCGCTCATCTCTACAAGTGATGCTGTACTATCCTGTCCAGCAGTGATAAATGTGATTTCTGGTGTGCGCTGTAGAAGCGCTCTCCCTAATTCACTGCAGAGCCAATCGAGAACGCTAGGTGATGTCCCGAGGTCAAAGCATCCAAGGTTGCGCTACATCTACAGGACAATGCTGCAGCGAGCGATAGGTAGCACCAGTTAAGTGTGGCCGACAATCAGCGCTGAAGAATATATTTAAGAAATAAATACACACAACTTGCATTGGCGCTCTAAAACTGGGCGCTCTAGCTCCAGACGCTGTATGGAAAAAATCTGTTTCTCAACACATATACATCAGCACCAGAGCAAAAACATATGGAATGACATTATTTTAACACAATGACATTATGACAATGACACTGCAATGACAGACCTGCACATACAATTCTGCATAAGAAATAAATAAATAAAAGTGTTTGGTTGCTGGGCAGGAGACCACACACAATGATTTGAGCCAAAAATGTAAAAATGTACTTTAGCAACACGCTATTTAAATACAAGAAACACCATTGAAATGTATGACAGAGTGCTACTGAGCGACAGGTACTACATGACGTTGCTGAACACACAGCGCTGGCGCTATACACTGAGCCGCCGCTAGTGATACATGTGACGCTACATGACGCTTTTAGAGGCTATGACCAGATTGACTTTCTTAAATGTGGCTTTCACATACTGCGCCCAGCGTTCACCCGATGCTACACGGTACTACCTGGTGTTACCATTTCTAAAATAACCCCGATTGATGATGTTAGAAATGTTTAATTAAAAATACTCCCTTTACATTCTAAGCTTTAACATAAAACTCTAGATGCTGTAAATTAATAGGGCTCATGCGATTTTGTTATGTGAAGTAGGTTTAACTTTGGGTGTGGACTGAAACTTACAGTAAGTTTTGTTACTTTCATACACAAACAGAACAAAATGTTTGTTCTAATGAGGAAGGAATATTTTTTCTGAAAGTTTGTATTTAACACCACCCTATAGGGTAGCTAACTTTTGTGGCCCTTCTCCTCTCATTCAAGTATATATATATATATATATATATATATATATATATATATATACCTGTATAGTATTATTATGCACACATGTTTATGTTTGTAAGTAGAGAAATTCTCAAAGCAAGCTGCTATAAATATACACATTATCGTTTTAATCAGCAGCACTTGAAGAATTAATATTGCCCTTATTCATCAAGCGATAGCGCCAGGTAGTGTCTGACGAGCGCCAGGTCCCCAGCTAACGGCGGCTACCGACTCAAGTACGCCCGGCGTCGGCCACAATGACGCATTTATCAAGCTAAATGAGGCTAGCGCCGGCGAGAGCGACAGCTAGCGCAGGATTCATCATGTAGCCGACTGCAACGAACAGTGCCGCTGCTAATCCCATCACAGCGCCAGGTATGACCTGTCGCTCCCTGGCGATGTCCAATGCATTTCAATGGAGCAATCTTTAACTAATCATAATTAATTGCTATTAATGGGTTTTTTATTTTTTTAAAGGCCAAAAATTCTGTGACCACTTCTGCAATGTTAGGATTTTTTTTTAAGGTAAAGAAAAAAAAAAAAATGATTTTGTGCAGAATTGATATTACAGGTCTGATATTAATGTATTCATATTACGGGATGTTTATAAAAACTTGTATAATTTTACAATCAAAAAATATGGTTGTTTGGGGGTTAAAAACTATTTTAAATCCATCGCCGGCAGCGGTCTGGGGTTTATACAAGGAATTCACAGCGCGAAAAAATTCAGAGCGTGATTTGTTAATGAATCTGCAGCAAGCCGTTCGCTCTGGCTATTCGCTGTCAGGTGCACCCATAAAACGCTGAACCTGTGAAACAGCGACCCCTAAGCCCGTATTCAACATTACCGCACACCGACTGAGTCGCTGTCAACAAGCAAACCCCGGCCAAGCACAGCGAATACTAGCTGGCGCTGTGAAAATCACGCTACTGGCGCTCATCTGTCGCTACCTGGCGCTATTAATGAATCGGCCTCCCGTGTCATATTAAACAATGGCTAGGATGTTTTAATTTTTCTTTCAATGGAAGCTCAGAAACGTTACATTTCTTGTAAATAAAGTGTTAGGGGCTACTGCCAAAACAAGTAAATGATATTTTGGTTGCTATCAAAATGCTGAATTGGTCATCATATAAAAATAAAAAGGTATGGGAGCTTTCAGAATCAATCATGAAAGTGTAGCATCAATACAGGCAATGCCTTGTAACATTAGTTCATAGATTGAGCTTCAAACAAGAAAATTGACAAGAAGTGAGGCAGGGAACATACCTACTTTTGACATGAAGGTGACACCGGTGACCACAGCCTTGTTTAGAAATGAGATGCAGTCCTCTGGGAACTATTTTAGACAACATCAATAAAAGCATTGGATGCTAGGGAATGAACAGTTAGAAAAGATGATAGACATGACTTGAAGAAGGTTATAAGCCTGGTGGTTTATATGTAATTCATGTTCTGATATATAAAACAAATGACACATCAATTTATTCAGGTTGACTATGTTCTGTGCTTTGGTGTTGTAAAATGGCTGCATAAACCTGGGCTTAAAAAAAGGAAAGAAAATGACTATACTCACCTTTTGTCCAGTGCAGCTCCACTGCCAGCACCAGCTGGTTTAAAACCTACCAAGAGCATAGAACAAGTGTATAGTTGGTCCTCTCTGCTCCATGGTGATGGCAGTGGATGTGCCTGGTTTATGCCCCACATCACTCCCACTCCATGATGGTGGTTAGCCATCATTACCCACCCTTGGTATCGCACAGACACTTCCACAGCCATCATCTTAGACTAGAGAGTACCGACGGGGCACTCATTCTCTGCTCTTGGTAAGTTTTACAAAAAGGTGAGTATAGCTTTTTTAATTTTTGGCAGTACAATCCCTCTAATTTTAAAATATAATTGTGCCCTAGCCTTAGAGCAGGCCAAAGGTGGGCAATGTAAATATCATTGATGCACATGCAAACCGCTGTATGCTTATCAATGATCTGCTACTTCTTAATGATCTGAATCCACCGCATTTGTCGCCAACTTGCTGCACCCGAGATGTGTAAACTTCCCACAATCCTACCCAGGGCACTGACTGATTCATTTCCATTCATGCCAGTATGTGGTGGCATGGGATTTTAAAGCTGGGGGTTTGGCTGGTGACTGACAGCAGCAGCCGCTAGCCAGCAGCTTTCTAATGGTTAAGGGAGCACAGATTTTTTTTTTTTTTTTTGCACCTCATGAACACGGAAATGACCAGAAAAAAAAGCAGCACGGTAGTCAGCTTTGTGCTGCAGTAACCTCCGGACCTGAGACGGAAGGTGAGTAACTCTCCTGGGCATTTTTCTATTTTTTGGTCGAGATTAATATATCTTTATAGCTTTGTTAGGAGATACTATGATATCTGTATCAAATATCTAAGGCAACTTGATGTACTGTATTGTGTGTTTCACTAGCCTTCAGCCTGGCTTTCAGAAAAATTCAAATTTCTTGAAAGATTGCCACAGAAATATCACTTGAATAAATTAGAACCTTCACATATGACGAAATATAATCAACTTCTATAGTTAGTATAGTATAAAAAGTCTAGCTTGCACAATTTATTTTGTAGTAAATAGACGTGAGTGAAACAATTCAGCACAAATCAAATTCAGTCTGAATTTACTTACATTTCAATATTGCAAAACCAAGTGGAATCATTGCGCTGATTGACCTTTCCCTGGTTCTATGGTGCATGCTGGCTCTTGTCCAATCAGAGCTGTTTGTGGTGCATATGTAATGTTTGGCTAATAGCTCTGTTTATGGCAACGAAGAGCTGAAGTGGTGGCATCCCCAGAAGCAGATGTTGTCTGAATAGCTGGCGGTGAGAGATCGTGCATAGGCCAAAGATGATGGGGAAGCAGCCGTCCGATATTTACATCAGCTAAGGAGCCAGGAAGCAGGTGAGTTTTGCGGTGCCCCCGGGGCCAGCAGCATTGAGTTTTTTTCAGCTTTAAACTCTATGATTAGGTTTTGGGCAAATTTTCAAAGCTAAAATAAATGTCTTTCTTCACCTTCAAAAAAACAGAAGGTGTTTCTACTTCTCGACACAGAGAACATGTACAGAGGAACGTGACCAATAATTGACTACAAGAGGAACACAGAGAGGTGAGTATTAATATGTGTAAAACACCAGAGTTGGCTCAGAATTTCGGGCAAAAATGGTTTGGGCACAAATCCAAATTTTCTTGTGATTCATAGTGATCAAATTTTACCCTGAAATCCTTAAATAAAAAAAATAAAAATGCTGCTTTAAATCTGTCCGCGCTATCCCACGCTGCTCTCTGCAGACATCTGGTTTCTGACAGGGGAGCCACTGGTAGAGACCTTGCTTGCTTAGAATGGATAAGTACTGCTGCTCTTTAAAGTGGGATGACAGTCAAAAAAACCTTCGTTTTATTACACTCCTCTGGGGCATCCTAGTTCCTTAGAAAGCAAAAACCTGGCATTAAGACTTTTATGGTGGTGGACAGGAAGTAGCTGCACTCTTCATTGAAGCAAGTTTCTTATTGAATGATTTGCAGATTCCACATATGTGTCAAGTTATCAACTAAAAATCAGTACCTTTCTAATGCATGGATCCGTGATAGTGTAAGGGGGAAGATGAGGTTAGTAACTAGGACCCACCCTGGCACATTAAGTCAAGTGAAGAACATTTAATAGAAGCAAGTTATAAATTATACCAGACCTACTCTAAATTCTCCATGCAAGTACACAATGCATCCACATACACTTCTTCAGTTTGTAGTCTTGATTGGGTAAACACAGAAAGGGTGTAGCAAAGTGGTTGTAGGAGGGAATTATTTATGTACTGACCTGTATGGTCTTCCCCTATATTAAACTTAGGGTGTAAGTCTACTTTAAGTAAGGCATAATAGCAAAATGTATCATGACTGTTTATTCAGTGTCTCTAAACATGGGAGCACAAGCTAGCTAGGGAATGCACGCTTATACCTTATTTTTCATTGCTCCGGTCTTGATTTAAGCCCTGGCTTGAATGCACTGTCCATGACCAGATCCCGTATAATCAATTAGAGGAAACGGTGCTCATTGCAGAAACATGAAACTAAACATATGCGGACTATGTACCGATTTATATGCAAATGTGTTTTCCTGCTGTTAATAATATTACTGGTTGCTAATGACATTTAATGCAGGGGAATAATTCTATTTTCGATAAATGGCAATGTCAATCAACATTACCTTCATTTGAACGACATCTTCTGTAAACAGCGGCATTATATTTATTATAATAATAATTCTCCTGTATTGTGGCAGCAACATGAAGAAGGGAAATAAATACGTATTGCTTGGCTGGTGTTCTTAAGCTGATGAATGTAAACGGGGGTTTACAACAACTTGCAAATTGATGAAAGAAGTGATTTGATGTCAGACGATGGCAAGATGTAATTATCCTTTGGGTTGTAATAGAACAGTGATAAGAGGAGTCTTTTCAAACCCTTATTCTATCCAATTGATTCAACAAATTGGCAAAACTTTGTGCAGAATTGAATGATTGTCTTTCTTGTACACCTGAATAACAGTCTCAGATTTCAAAGAAAAAAATTCTCAGTCTAAAAGTGTGGCGCTTAATGTTTTAAGCCATCTTTATGTCATTCCAGTCACTCATCATTGTCTTTTTTTCAAATGGTAGACCTGTTTTAGTTAATAAAGCGGAAGTCTAATCACTCTGTACCATCCTCACACTATGGACCTAATTAACACAGGTCAATAAATATTCATCTCAGACAACCCAAACATTTTTTTCACTTGTTTGGGTCATTCAGCAACCAACGCTGGATAATTTTTTAGTGTGAGCATTTCCATTAAATAGATGAAAGCATATGATGTATGTGTGCTCTTGCTTTGAAGTGACTGCTCTGCCAGAGACCAGGCTTCTGGTGGCTGCCATCCACATGACTATGCGTCATTGTGGAAATGGCATGGAGGAAAGAAACAGTGTATAAAAGGCTCTTTCCCTGGTAGTCCAGTTGTTCACCTTCAGCCCACATGCCAGCACAACAGACAGAGCCCTGGGAGCAGTGAGATAAGAGGTAAATATAAGGCCTGATTTATCAAGCACTATCTGCTCGACTACGTCACATTCGTGCAAAATATTTATATATTTTTTTTAACACTTGTGCATGTTGCTGCACGGCAAACATTCACTAAAACATTAGTGGTGCAGCAACATGCTGAAAACATTATAAAATTTGCACTAATACTTTGGGGGTTATTCATGAAGGGAAAGCGCCAGGTAGCGCCTCGTAGCGGCAGGCAGCTGCCGTCTGGTGAACGCTGGGTGCTGTAGGCAAAACCACATTTATGAAAGTGATCTGGTGAGCAACTCTAACAGCGCCATGTAGCTTCTGATGTATTCTTACATGTGGCTCAGCGTATAGCGCCGGCCAGGTATTACCTTTCGCTCACTGTTGCTCACCAAAAAACATTTCAATGGCTGTTCATTTGCTTGTGTATAACTAGCGGGTTTGACATTTTTACATTTTTTTTGCTCCAATCATTGTTTGACCTCTCCTGGCTGCAAACAAACACTTTTAGAAACTTTTTGGACTTTTTATGCAGAATTGTCATTACAGGTCTGGCACAAAAGTGGTATTGTCACAGTGTTAAAACAATGTCATTCCATGTGTTTTTGCTTTGTTACAGGTGTATATGTGTTCAGACTTTAATCACACAGCGTCTGGCGCTCTATTCTATAGTGACCAGCTTTAGAGCGCCTGTGTGTGTGTCCTTTTTTGATAAATATGGTGTGGAGCGCCGAGAGTCGGTCGTACTGAGCTGGCGCTACCGCTCGCTCCCTGCAGTGCTGTACTAGTGTTAGAGCATCCAACATACATCACATTCATCAATGCCGGCCAGGTTACTACAGCGACTGAGGGGCTTTGTTACAGTGCCCCATACCCGCTTACAGCGTCTACTAGCAGTCGCTCTAAGCACCGCTATACAGACTCTCATCTGCCGATACCTGGCATTAGTTATAAATCAGCCTCTTTGATAACTGTGTGCGTTTTCTTTTTACTTTTCACTGCTTATGACTTGGTAAGAGATCCAAAGCATCCCTACACCAATTCACTGAGTAGAATTTCAAAGAACCAGCAAACTGTTAAAGTAAGATTTTTTTGGATTTGCTAATCCTCCTGCTTAAATATGTACCAGGTTTCTTTCTTCTAATTTTACATTACATTTAACACATTACCAATTTCAACACATTGATCTTTTTCTTGATAGTATTTATATGTTCAGCTTCCTTTCCAGCTGTTACACAGCTGGAAAGCTGGAAATGAATAGCCTTCTGTAATTGCAATAATACTCTAGCCTCATTACAATTTCTTTTTAAAACTACCGACCTCATCCAGTAGCCTACTGGGTATAATTGTAAAATTATACCATTTGCCCATATTATGCATGAATCTGCAATCTTTTCATGCCACAAATTATTTTGACATTTTTCAATGAATTTAAAGGCAAGAAAGTCTAAAGTACACATAACACCTAAAGACATCCAATTAGAAGGACACCTGAAAGCGATGACATGCCAGATTTCTAGGTCTGTACAGTAAGAAGTATGTCTGTGTTTTGTTTTGAGGTTTTCATCTTTAACACCCTTCTAGGTTTAGGTTGTAGGATAGTGTGATACGTGTCAGAGGAGCACCCAAGGGGGGTGGTTCAGGAATGTGATCCCATGCCGACCATGAGTAGCACATCGCTGCAGCACTGTTGAGCTCAGAATGGTAACACTAGAGAATGTTTAGTATCAATGAGCAGCCCGGCACTTAACCCTTTAAGGTAGAAACTCACCTCCACCGACAATCGATTCAACCGGGTCTTCTCTTCATCCCGGGGGCTTTTGATCCCCATTTGGCTCTTCCAGCTTCAGGAGAGCACCCAAAACAGCCCCTCCCTTGCTTCCAATGTCACTGACAAATAAAAATATAAAAATTAACATTTGCTCACCTCCGCCCGCAATGCCTCTGACCGGGTCTTTGCTTCACCTGAGGGGGCTCCAACCCCCCCCCTCCCGGTTCTTCAATCTTCAGAAGAGGGCCTGGAATTGCTGGTGTCTCTAGCCCCCGCCTTTTGTGGGAGGAACGGCATGAGGCAATCCTGCTCCTCTTTATTTCCGCCTCCGGCTCCGACAGATGCTGGGAGTACCAGTGCAATATGGGTGGGAGGGCAGTTGTGGGACACAGGATCAAAAGTGAGTAAAGAAAAAAAACATTTTAATAAAGGTAATTTTTTTCTGTTGTGTGTGGTGTGTTTTTATTTACATTTAGCCCTTTGTGAAATGGTAAGGGATCCATGAGCCCCCTATACCAGTTCACAAGGCTTGGGTGCTGACAAGTCACCTGCAGCATTATCTGCCTCCCCAAGGGCGGGGGGGGGGGCAGAAGAGCCTACGCGGGCTCGTAGCCTTCAGGGACAGGGACTATGGGGCTGGCCTACAAGCTCTGCATAGCTGGTGCCTGTGCTGGTTATGCTTGGAAGGCAGGACCCTACGCCATTTTCTTTTTCATTTCAAAGGGTAAAGATAAAAAAATGGTCCCCCATGTCATTTTTTTCTAATTAAATCTTTACTCCCATCAATCAGCAGCTATAAAAGGATTCCAGCAGCAGATAAGCAAAAGACAGAGTGCTCGGTGTGGGATACTGATCTGGGAAGAATCAGAGGTAACTATAAAAAAATGAAATCTGTAAAAAGGGGGCTTTTAAATGCAATATGTTTTTCTTGAATAAAAACATGTTATTTTAATTTAAAATAAACAAAGACAAATTTTTAAAAACTTTTTTTTTATTTTTGTTTACATTTTTCACTCTAGGAAATGTTCAAATGTTTTCATACTAGGAAAATGTGCCTTTGATTCATCTTTTTTGTTCTTCTTTTAGGGAAACCCTGTGCAACCAAAAAATTCATTGAGGGACTAATTCCAGAAAACTGTGCCCATGCCAACAAGCTTGTTACGCCTAGAAAGCATGAGGCATGCACTTCCATATAATATATAGATTCTGAAGGGTATTTCAAATATAAAGGTTTCTTTTTCTTGAAAAAACTGCAATGTGCACATAGCAGTTGTACTGTATTTTATCTGAAAAGCTCCTAAAGTGCCATTTCAGTTTGGAGGAGTCTCCTAGGCATGTATGGTTGTCTACCAATACATATGTGGTACTGTTATAAACAAGAGAAATTGGGCTTTTTAAATTTTTTGCACATTCTCCACCCAAAAATATTGAGAATACACTAAAAAATTACAAACAAAATATTTTATGTTAAAACCCAGAATTGACAGGGAATGGAGGTGGGAGAGGGGGCATAGGAACTACAAGTTCATGGAGCTCAGGACATATCTCAAGAGGAGGAGGAATGGACTGTCAGGTTCAGTGTGGTTCAGGAGTTAAGCTTCAACACTCAAATCCTCCTCTTTACCTCCTCTTTACCACTTCGGCAAAAATTCCACACACCAACTCTGCCACAACTTCCCCCCAATACATTTCTTAGGTAATTCGCTCATATAGGCTGTAGATTTATCAGGACCATTGCTATTTGGACTGTCATTATCTTTTAAGTGATTATCCTTAAAGCCCATACTCACACTTGTCCCCTGCAGCTCTTACCCAGCAGGTCCGGTGTTCCCCCACAGGTCCTGTCCAGCACAGTCAATTTCAAATTTACTGGGTGTGGCGAGCCAGAGGTTCTAACAGCACCATGTAGCGCATGATTCATCATTACAGGCGGCTCAGTGAATAGCGCCGGTGCTCTAGGTTCAGCAGCGCCAGATATTACATTTTTCGCTCAGTGACGCTCTTCCATACATTTCAATGGGCATTCATTTGCTTGTGTTTAAACAGCGTGTTTGACAATATTTATTTATTTTTTTTTTGCTCAGATCATTGTGTGACCTCTCCTGGCTGCAAACAAACATTTTTAGAAACTTTTTTGACTTTTTATATTTTTATGCAGAATTGTCATTAAAGGTCTGACACTAAAGCGTTAATGTCACTGTGTTATAACAATGTCATTCAATGTGTTTTCGCTTTGTTGCTGGTGTATATGTGTTCAAAAACAGACTTTAATCACACAGTATCTGGTGCTCTATGCTATAGCGACCAGATTTAGAGCGCTGGCTGTGTGTGTGTGTGTCATTTTTTGATAGTATGGTATGGAGCGCCAAGAGTTGGTCGCACTGAGCTGGCGCTACCTCTCGCTCGCTGCAGCGATGTACTGGTGTTAGAGCGCCCCACACACATCACATTCATTAATGCGGCCAGGTTACCACAGGGACTGAGGGGCTCTGTTACAGCGCCCAATACCGGCTTATATTGTCTACTAGTGGTCGCTCTAAGCGCCGCTATACAGACGCTCATCTTCCGATACCTGCCATTAGTAATGAATCAGCCTCCACGTCTGGGTAAGCATACTCCAATGGCAAGAAAAAGCAAAAATTCCAGCTGTATTTGAAGGTTGACATAGGTGCAAAAAACAACTATTTTTATAGCCACCCCTATCCAAGTAAAGCTAGAACAACGGAACAGAAAAAAATGACTTAAAGGGGTACTATGGCGAATATTTGCATTAAAAAAGATACATAATTAATTAGCCACCCAATAGCTTCTAACGTGTATAAATAATGACAATATGGCAATAGTAAAATAGTAAAGAAAAAAAATGTATGTTAGCAGTTTTGGCTAAGTCAAGCAGCAGTAACGACTGCCAGCTGGGAAGGCTGGCAGTAACCATTTAGCTACTTGAATACAAGACTGTGATTCTCCCTATCTGAATAAGTCGAATTACAACAAAATGGGTTAAAACTGTTGCCTATGTCTTAGCAAATCAGATGATTAGCAAACTAGAGTGAGGAAGTATCGTATCTGTACATCTAATACACCAGTTGATTGTTAAGGTAAACACATTGTTGCTAGGGAAAAAGGTTTTCTTTAATAACACAGTTGCAAACAAATAGAAAACAAATAACAGATAAGCTTAGCCCACTGAAGACAGCATTTTGGCACACATTAATGGAAACTGCCATTGAAAGTGGAATTACCCTTTAAAGATGATTGCTCCTAGGCCCTCCTCCCCATTGATGTTGGAATGTTCCTTCATTTATAGCAATGAATGGGGTGTACCAGATGTTGACATACCCCCTCTATTGAAGCGCCAGTGTCACTGTGAAGGATGGCAGGGGGCGACCCGCTGTCATGCAGGGGGATGTGATTGACAATCAGTCCTGGGACTTGATCTGATATAAATGTAAAGCTTTTTTTGGCTTAGCCTACAGATGTCCTTTAAGTGCATTCTGGAATGATGTTATAATTATTATTATTGAGGCCTCTAAGGCCAAAACAATATGGAATGAAAAGTTGGTAAATAAACTACAATCAGACGTAAATGAACCTGTTATATGCCTGCTGCAATCAAGCCATGACCAACGTTCGTTTGTCACATTGTTTTGGCTGACATTACATTTTGTGCTCGTCGTATGACAATTGACATGTGGAAATAAACACAAATAGGATGTGGAGTGCACAGCACTACGAACAAGTGCAAATCGTCCGTCGCATATTGTAGCATTCGGTCTATTTATCTAAACATGGAAATGGGCCATTACTTTCTGGTGACCCTAAGCTCATCTTACTAGTTATTTAAATCCTAAAATAGTTGCTAGAAAATACTAACAAATCTGTTATTCTATGTAGGGAGCTCAGTCTGGCTGGGTCATTTCCCACACCTCCTATTCAAGAACTATGGTTAAACTATATACATAGTTGTATATTTATTTATTTTCCTACCTTCCCGTACCTAATCCCAGAACCAGATTACTACCAGTTACAACAACCTTTCTTGTTAAAATATGTCAATTAATGATAAGGCACCCTTCTAATGTCCTGGTATAACGGTTCCTACAAGTACTGTAATGGCAGCCAGCTGAGCTTTGATTGGATCCTCTCAGTTAAAATAAACTATAATGTACAAGAACTAACCTGCATTTGTATGGGCCTAACAGGGGCATACATAGCCCTGATGGGGCCCTATAGCAGGCGTTCAATGCTGGAGACAAAAGGTGCATGTTCTCTGGTGAAGACAATGCAAGTAAGTAAGTATGAGCAAGGCAGGTGCATACCACAGAGGTGGTGGAGCCACAGGCCCGGGTGCAAGTTACTTGCACTGCCTCTACGGTATGTATGCCCACAGGGTCGGACAGGCTGATTCATCACTAACGACAGGTAGCGACAGAAGAGCGTCTGTAGCAGGCATTTTCAGAGCGCCCGCTAGTAGTCGCAGTGCTCGGCCGTGAGTCGCTAGTTTATAGCGACTCAGTCGCTGTGCAGTAATGTTGAATACATTGTGGCGAGTCGCTATTTGACCAGTACAGGGCTGTATGGGAGCGCATGGTAGCGACTGCTCATAGCGACCGACTCACAACATATTCAAGAAAAAAAAGCCTCACACAACTCTGGTGCAGAAAAATGCTTGTTTGAAGCCCAGAGCGCAGGAGGCGGTGTGTTTAAAGTGTGTTTTCAAGCATTATATATTTCTTCAGAAATACACTGCAAGAAAAGAGGGACACCCACAGTACCCTCTAAAAAGTGCCAAGGATGAAACAGTTGCACCACTTTAAGGGTCTAAAAAATATTCAAATTTATTGACTAATTACATATATTTACAATCACAATGAACATTAAGACTATAACAACTACATGACATAAACATTTAAAACCACAAGGGGGCGCTGGAGGTCTGTCTCAGTGCAAAGAGTAAAATACTCTCCATTAAAAGTGTGTATCCAAATCCTATATACTATAACTAGTATGCTCTCAGATGCAAAAGTGCAAAAATACAACAAAAAATGTGCTAAACCCACCTATTAATCAATTCAGATCCACATGAGTGGCGTTGTTACCTGTGGGGGGTCCACGTCTGGTTGGTCTGTATGCACTTTTGTTCATTTCTTTCTCTTTCACTTCCATCACCACGGCGTGTTTTCCTGCTCAATGGTATGTTATTCTGCTTTATTTTTGTACACTCATGTCGATCTGAATTGATTAATAGGTGGGTTTAGCACATTTTTTGTTGTATTTTTGCACTTTTTGCACTGAGACAGACCTCCAGCGCCCCCTTGTGGTTTTAAATGTTTATGTCATGTAGTTGTTATTGTATAGTCTTAATGTTCATTGTGATTGTAAATATATGTAATTAGTCAATAAATTTGAATATTTTTTAGACCCTTAAAGTGGTGCAGCTGTTTCATCCTTGGCACTTTTTAGAGGGTACTGTGGGTGTCCCTCTTTTCTTGCAGTGTATTGAGTTTTGAGTGCTGGGATTAGTGTGCACACTATTATTGGCTTTATTGTTGACTTACCATTTGGCTTATAGACTGGTGCAACTTTTCTAGCTTGTCTAAAACTTGTACCTATTTCTTCAGAAATGACATTACAGGTCTGGCATTAAAGTGTTCATGTTACAATGTTGTTACAATGTAATTCCATATGTTTTCGCTTTGTTACTAGTTGATAGATGCTTGAAAACAGACTTTAAACACACCGCCTCCTGCGCTCTGGGCTTCAAACAAATATTTTTCAGCGCCAGAGTTTTGTGAGGCTGTTTTTTTTACTGAATATGGTGTGAGTCGGTCGCTATGAGCAGTCGCTAACATGCGCTCCCATACAGCGCTGTACTGGTCAAATAGCGACTCCTCACAATGTATATTCAACATTACTGAACAGCGACTGAGTCGCTATAATGTAGCGACCCACGCCCAAGCACAGTGACTACTAGCGGGCGCTCTGAAAATGCCTGCTACAGACGCTCATCTGTCGCTACCTGCCGCTAATGATGAATCAGCCTGGCCGTCTGTTCTAGCTGTAAAGCTCATCCTCCTCCATTCATTGCCACTGTTGTGTGTGACAATGATGTCACACTTATGCAATGACTGATCGCCTGCCATCTCACACAAGGACACAGCAAAAAAAATCAGTGTTCCAGGACAATTAGAAAAGCGAAAATTCCCATTTCTAGATCTATACCCTAAGAAGAAAGGATTAGCAGGGGCTTTGGCCAAATTTTTTTCACATGTTCAGTGGGTTTTGGTCCACTTTAAATCTGATGCTGAGTGCTGCTGAGGCCAAAAAAGTTGCGCTGTGTGGCACTGACGCCTCTTAAATAAGACTGCCTGTTTTAAACTTGTAGAGTGAACTGTTGTGCATACAGCCTTGCTTTTTTATATAAAATAATGAATTCCTACATAAAATGTTCACAATTTGACGACTGTCACTTTTGAAAACCAATTAGCTGGACAAAAAAGAAAACACAGTTTTAATGTCTAATTACTGTGCAACACCTCACAGCTAATACATTTGTCATATTGACTTGGTAATGAGATATGATTCTTTGACTTGCAGTTTTGAATAGAAAAGCATTCGTTATCAGATGGCATTGTTATTTTTGTATGATAAGTCTGGCACTCTGGGAGTTACAGAAAGGTGAATTAAAAATGTTTTATAATTACTGTCACTGTCATTTGCTATACACAAATATAATTAAAATATGAGCGTGGGGTTACTTTTTATTATTATTATTTTGCTTTGTTCTTTTTCCTTTCAGATAAGATGCAGAATAATTTAATTATGTTATCCCAAGCTTTGAATCATCAAAATAAAACAGCTTTTCACTTTCATGAACTTTTATGAAGGTTGCAAAGTATCTGGCTGTAATTCATGAACACTTTGGCCCTTATTTATGAAGGAATAGCGACAGGTAGCGACTGGTGAGCGACCGGTAATGACGGGCCCCGCCACGAGAACGCCGGCTCCCCACCACAATCACACATTTATCAAGCCAATCCTGCTTAGTGACGGGATTGACACACTAGCTGACGCTATCACTTGATGAATAAGGGCCTCTGAGATAGCACCAGATAGCCACTCATTCATCATTATTCCAGCCTCAGCCCACAGCGCCAGCGTTCGACCTTGAACAGCGACAGGTATGACCTCTCGCTACCTGGCGCTCTCCAATGCATTTCAATGGAACAATCTTTAAATATTCATAATTAATTGCTATTAATGTTTTTTTTTTTTTTTAAATGTGAAAAATTCTGTGACCACTGCCATGTTAGATTTTTTTTTTAAGGTAAAAAAAAAAATTGTGCAGAATTGATATTACAGGTCTGATATTAATGTATTCATATTACAAAATTATTTAAAAAACTTGTTTTTTTTTGGTTTCCAAAAATTTGGTTGTTTGGGGGTTAAAAAACTACTTTTAACCCATCGCCGCCAGCGCTCTGGGGTTTAAGCATGCATTTCACAGCGCGAGAATTTTTTGAGCGTGATTTGTTAATGAATATGGTGGGAGCGGGTCGCTATGGCCAGTCGCTATCATGCGCTCCCATACAGCGCGGAACCTGTCAAATAGCGACTCCTCACCCAATATTCAACATTACTGCACACCGACTGAGTCGCTGTCAACAACTGACTACTAGGGATGAGCGAATCGATCCGGACGAACCCGGATTCGATCCGAATTTCAGGAAAAATTCGATTCGGATCGAATCCGAATTTCCCCGCGATTCGATCACTCGAAGTTTTCCTTTAACATCCATTCATTTACATTACAGGCATTCTAAGATGGCGGGCGGGACATGTCTGGACATGTATCCCGCGCCAGTGCAAGCTGGGGCAGTCACATGCAGCCTATCAGCAGCCAGCAAGCCCGGTGACGTCACACAGCGGTATTTAACGGCGGCCATCTTGCTTTTCCTCATTTCTCTATTGCATTCGTGACAGACAGAACGCTGTGTAGCTGAGGCAGTTAGACAGGCAGGGACAGACAGGGACAGGCTGGAGACAGGCAGGAGACAGACAGGAGACAGACAGGAGACAGACAGGAGACAGACAGAAAGCCAGGAAAAACGGAGCTGGCTGACAGGGAGATTTTTTTTTTTTCATCCAGCCTTTGTTAGCGTTTTCAGGCTGCTTATAGTAACTAACTGTGCATATATACTGAACTGATCTTAAGTCTGCTGTGAGGCATCCCATTCTGTGACTAAAGCAGCCTCTATTTAATAGCATAATAAACATTTGCACTTATTCTCATAGAAATCAGGCCTGATAAAGACACTTTTGCTGTGCATGCTCTCTGGTTTTTGTGGCACTGGCATCCCATTCTGTGACTAAAGCAGCCTCTATTTAATAGCATAATAAACATTTGCACTTATTCTCATAGAAATCAGGCCTGATAAAGACACTTTTGCTGTGCATGCTCTCTGGTTTTTGTGGCACTGGCATCCCATTCTGTGACTAAAGCAGCCTCTATTTAATAGCATAATAAACATTTGCACTTATTCTCATAGAAATCAGGCCTGATAAAGACACTTTTGCTGTGCATGCTCTCTGGTTTTTGTGGCACTGGCATCCCATTCTGTGACTAAAGCAGCCTCTATTTAATAGCATAATAAACATTTGCACTTATTCTCATAGAAATCAGGCCTGATAAAGACACTTTTGCTGTGCATGCTCTCTGGTTTTTGTGGCACTGGCATCCCATTCTGTGACTAAAGCAGCCTCTATTTAATAGCACAATAAACATTTGCACTTATTCTCATAGAAATCAGGCCTGATAAAGACACTTTTGCTGTGCATGCTCTCTGGTTTTTGTGGCACTGGCATCCCATTCTGTGACTAAAGCAGCCTCTATTTAATAGCACAATAAACATTTGCACTTATTCTCATAGAAATCAGGCCTGATAAAGACACTTTTGCTGTGCATGCTCTCTGGTTTTTGTGGCACTGGCATCCCATTCTGTGACTAAAGCAGCCTCTATTTAATAGCATAATAAACATTTGCACTTATTCTCATAGAAATCAGGCCTGATAAAGACACTTTTGCTGTGCATGCTCTCTGGTTTTTGTGGCACTGGCATCCCATTCTGTGACTAAAGCAGCCTCTATTTAATAGCACAATAAACATTTGCACTTATTCTCATAGAAATCAGGCCTGATAAAGACACTTTTGCTGTGCATGCTCTCTGGTTTTTGTGGCACTGGCATCCCATTCTGTGACTAAAGCAGCCTCTATTTAATAGCATAATAAACATTTGCACTTATTCTCATAGAAATCAGGCCTGATAAAGACACTTTTGCTGTGCATGCTCTCTGGTTTTTGTGGCACTGGCATCCCATTCTGTGACTAAAGCAGCCTCTATTTAATAGCACAATAAACATTTGCACTTATTCTCATAGAAATCAGGCCTGATAAAGACACTTTTGCTGTGCATGCTCTCTGGTTTTTGTGGCACTGGCATCCCATTCTGTGACTAAAGCAGCCTCTATTTAATAGCATAATAAACATTTGCACTTATTCTCATAGAAATCAGGCCTGATAAAGACACTTTTGCTGTGCATGCTCTCTGGTTTTTGTGGCACTGGCATCCCATTCTGTGACTAAAGCAGCCTCTATTTAATAGCACAATAAACATTTGCACTTATTCTCATAGAAATCAGGCCTGATAAAGACACTTTTGCTGTGCATGCTCTCTGGTTTTTGTGGCACTGGCATCCCATTCTGTGACTAAAGCAGCCTCTATTTAATAGCATAATAAACATTTGCACTTATTCTCATAGAAATCAGGCCTGATAAAGACACTTTTGCTGTGCATGCTCTCTGGTTTTTGTGGCACTGGCATCCCATTCTGTGACTAAAGCAGCCTCTATTTAATAGCACAATAAACATTTGCACTTATTCTCATAGAAATCAGGCCTGATAAAGACACTTTTGCTGTGCATGCTCTCTGGTTTTTGTGGCACTGGCATCCCATTCTGTGACTAAAGCAGCCTCTATTTAATAGCATAATAAACATTTGCACTTATTCTCATAGAAATCAGGCCTGATAAAGACACTTTTGCTGTGCATGCTCTCTGGTTTTTGTGGCACTGGCATCCCATTCTGTGACTAAAGCAGCCTCTATTTAATAGCACAATAAACATTTGCACTTATTCTCATAGAAATCAGGCCTGATAAAGACACTTTTGCTGTGCATGCTCTCTGGTTTTTGTGGCAATGGCATCCCATTCTGTGACTAAAGCAGCCTCTATTTAATAGCATAATAAACATTTGCACTTATTCTCATAGAAATCAGGCCTGATAAAGACACTTTTGCTGTGCATGCTCTCTGGTTTTTGTGGCACTGGCATCCCATTCTGTGACTAAAGCAGCCTCTATTTAATAGCACAATAAACATTTGCACTTATTCTCATAGAAATCAGGCCTGATAAAGACACTTTTGCTGTGCATGCTCTCTGGTTTTTGTGGCACTGGCATCCCATTCTGTGACTAAAGCAGCCTCTATTTAATAGCACAATAAACATTTGCACTTATTCTCATAGAAATCAGGCCTGATAAAGACACTTTTGCTGTGCATGCTCTCTGGTTTTTGTGGCACTGGCATCCCATTCTGTGACTAAAGCAGCCTCTATTTAATAGCATAATAAACATTTGCACTTATTCTCATAGAAATCAGGCCTGATAAAGACACTTTTGCTGTGCATGCTCTCTGGTTTTTGTGGCACTGGCATCCCATTCTGTGACTAAAGCAGCCTCTATTTAATAGCATAATAAACATTTGCACTTATTCTCATAGAAATCAGGCCTGATAAAGACACTTTTGCTGTGCATGCTCTCTGGTTTTTGTGGCACTGGCATCCCATTCTGTGACTAAAGCAGCCTCTATTTAATAGCACAATAAACATTTGCACTTATTCTCATAGAAATCAGGCCTGATAAAGACACTTTTGCTGTGCATGCTCTCTGGTTTTTGTGGCACTGGCATCCCATTCTGTGACTAAAGCAGCCTCTATTTAATAGCACAATAAACATTTGCACTTATTCTCATAGAAATCAGGCCTGATAAAGACACTTTTGCTGTGCATGCTCTCTGGTTTTTGTGGCACTGGCATCCCATTCTGTGACTAAAGCAGCCTCTATTTAATAGCATAATAAACATTTGCACTTATTCTCATAGAAATCAGGCCTGATAAAGACACTTTTGCTGTGCATGCTCTCTGGTTTTTGTGGCACTGGCATCCCATTCTGTGACTAAAGCAGCCTCTATTTAATAGCACAATAAACATTTGCACTTATTCTCATAGAAATCAGGCCTGATAAAGACACTTTTGCTGTGCATGCTCTCTGGTTTTTGTGGCACTGGCATCCCATTCTGTGACTAAAGCAGCCTCTATTTAATAGCATAATAAACATTTGCACTTATTCTCATAGAAATCAGGCCTGATAAAGACACTTTTGCTGTGCATGCTCTCTGGTTTTTGTGGCACTGGCATCCCATTCTGTGACTAAAGCAGCCTCTATTTAATAGCACAATAAACATTTGCACTTATTCTCATAGAAATCAGGCCTGATAAAGACACTTTTGCTGTGCATGCTCTCTGGTTTTTGTGGCACTGGCATCCCATTCTGTGACTAAAGCAGCCTCTATTTAATAGCACAATAAACATTTGCACTTATTCTCATAGAAATCAGGCCTGATAAAGACACTTTTGCTGTGCATGCTCTCTGGTTTTTGTGGCACTGGCATCCCATTCTGTGACTAAAGCAGCCTCTATTTAATAGCACAATAAACATTTGCACTTATTCTCATAGAAATCAGGCCTGATAAAGACACTTTTGCTGTGCATGCTCTCTGGTTTTTGTGGCACTGGCATCCCATTCTGTGACTAAAGCAGCCTCTATTTAATAGCATAATAAACATTTGCACTTATTCTCATAGAAATCAGGCCTGATAAAGACACTTTTGCTGTGCATGCTCTCTGGTTTTTGTGGCACTGGCATCCCATTCTGTGACTAAAGCAGCCTCTATTTAATAGCATAATAAACATTTGCACTTATTCTCATAGAAATCAGGCCTGATAAAGACACTTTTGCTGTGCATGCTCTCTGGTTTTTGTGGCACTGGCATCCCATTCTGTGACTAAAGCAGCCTCTATTTAATAGCACAATAAACATTTGCACTTATTCTCATAGAAATCAGGCCTGATAAAGACACTTTTGCTGTGCATGCTCTCTGGTTTTTGTGGCACTGGCATCCCATTCTGTGACTAAAGCAGCCTCTATTTAATAGCACAATAAACATTTGCACTTATTCTCATAGAAATCAGGCCTGATAAAGACACTTTTGCTGTGCATGCTCTCTGGTTTTTGTGGCACTGGCATCCCATTCTGTGACTAAAGCAGCCTCTATTTAATAGCATAATAAACATTTGCACTTATTCTCATAGAAATCAGGCCTGATAAAGACACTTTTGCTGTGCATGCTCTCTGGTTTTTGTGGCACTGGCATCCCATTCTGTGACTAAAGCAGCCTCTATTTAATAGCACAATAAACATTTGCACTTATTCTCATAGAAATCAGGCCTGATAAAGACACTTTTGCTGTGCATGCTCTCTGGTTTTTGTGGCACTGGCATCCCATTCTGTGACTAAAGCAGCCTCTATTTAATAGCACAATAAACATTTGCACTTATTCTCATAGAAATCAGGCCTGATAAAGACACTTTTGCTGTGCATGCTCTCTGGTTTTTGTGGCACTGGCATCCCATTCTGTGACTAAAGCAGCCTCTATTTAATAGCACAATAAACATTTGCACTTATTCTCATAGAAATCAGGCCTGATAAAGACACTTTTGCTGTGCATGCTCTCTGGTTTTTGTGGCACTGGCATCCCATTCTGTGACTAAAGCAGCCTCTATTTAATAGCACAATAAACATTTGCACTTATTCTCATAGAAATCAGGCCTGATAAAGACACTTTTGCTGTGCATGCTCTCTGGTTTTTGTGGCAATGGCATCCCATTCTGTGACTAAAGCAGCCTCTATTTAATAGCATAATAAACATTTGCACTTATTCTCATAGAAATCAGGCCTGATAAAGACACTTTTGCTGTGCATGCTCTCTGGTTTTTGTGGCACTGGCATCCCATTCTGTGACTAAAGCAGCCTCTGTTTAAGACCATATAAGCATTTGCTCTTATCATATTTGAAATTAGGCCTGATAAAGACACTTTTGCTGGGCATAGCACAACTTGTCCCTGCCAGGTGTACTTACTGCTGGTTTTTAGGGCATCCCATTCTGTGACTACACCAGCCTCTATTTAAGAACCTAACCATTTGCACCTATTCTAATTGAAATTAGGCATGATAAAGACACTTTTGCTGTGCATAGTCTTACTGCTGCCTGCCAGGTGCTCTCTGGTTTTTGGGACATCCCATTCTGTAACATACCATTAGCCTCTGCATTAACTGTAAGCTGCACAGTTATTTAAAGAAATTTGGCCTGTATGAGCCTGCTAACACACTGCTGCTGTGTGCATATATACTGATCTCAAGTCTGCTTTGGGGCATCCCATTCTGTAACATACCATTAGCCTCTGCATTAACTGTAAGCTGCACATTTATTTAAAGAAATTTGGCCTGTATGAGCCTGCTAACACACTGCTGCTGTGTGCATATATACTGATCTCAAGTCTGCTTTGGGGCATCCCATTCTGTAACATACCATTAGCCTCTGCATTAACTGTAAGCTGCACAGTTATTTAAAGAAATTTGGCCTGTATGAGCCTGCTAACACACTGCTGCTGTGTGCATATATACTGATCTCAAGTCTGCTTGGGGCATCCCATTCTGTAACATACCATTAGCCTCTGCATTAACTGTAAGCTGCACAGTTATTTAAAGAAATTTGGCCTGTATGAGCCTGCTAACACACTGCTGCTGTGTGCATATATACTGATATCAAGTCAGCTTGGGGCATCCCATTCTGTAACATACCATTAGCCTCTGCATTAACTGTAAGCTGCACAGTTATTTAAAGAAATTTGGCCTGTATGAGCCTGCTAACACACTGCTGCTGTGTGCATATATACTGATCTCAAGTCTGCTTTGGGGCATCCCATTCTGTAACATACCATTAGCCTCTGCATTAACTGTAAGCTGCACAGTTATTTAAAGAAATTTGGCCTGTATGAGCCTGCTAACACACTGCTGCTGTGTGCATATATACTGATCTCAAGTCTGCTTGGGGCATCCCATTCTGTAACATACCATTAGCCTCTGCATTAACTGTAAGCTGCACAGTTATTTAAAGAAATTTGGCCTGTATGAGCCTGCTAACACACTGCTGCTGTGTGCATATATACTGATCTCAAGTCTGCTTGGGGCATCCCATTCTGTAACATACCATTAGCCTCTGCATTAACTGTAAGCTGCACAGTTATTTAAAGAAATTTGGCCTGTATGAGCCTGCTAACACACTGCTGCTGTGTGCATATATACTGATCTCAAGTCTGCTTTGGGGCATCCCATTCTGTAACATACCATTAGCCTCTGCATTTACTGTAAGCTGCACATTTATTTAAAGAAATTTGGCCTGTATGAGCCTGCTAACACACTGCTGCTGTGTGCATATATACTGATCTCAAGTCTGCTTTGGGGCATCCCATTCTGTAACATACCATTAGCCTCTGCATTTACTGTAAGCTGCACATTTATTTAAAGAAATTTGGCCTGTATGAGCCTGCTAACACACTGCTGCTGTGTGCATATATACTGATCTCAAGTCTGCTTTGGGGCATCCCATTCTGTAACATACCATTAGCCTCTGCATTTACTGTAAGCTGCACATTTATTTAAAGAAATTTGGCCTGTATGAGCCTGCTAACACACTGCTGCTGTGTGCATATATACTGATCTCAAGTCTGCTTGGGGCATCCCATTCTGTAACATACCATTAGCCTCTGCATTAACTGTAAGCTGCACATTTATTTAAAGAAATTTGGCCTGTATGAGCCTGCTAACACACTGCTGCTGTGTGCATATATACTGATCTCAAGTCAGCTTGGGGCATCCCATTCTGTAACATACCATTAGCCTCTGCATTAACTGTAAGCTGCACAGTTATTTAAAGAAATTTGGCCTGTATGAGCCTGCTAACACACTGCTGCTGTGTGCATATATACTGATCTCAAGTCTGCTTGGGGCATCCCATTCTGTAACATAACATAACCTACCTACCATACTAAGCAGCTCTCTTATTTAAACTAAGCAGGCCTCTTGGAGGCTGAGTGTCCACTTTTGGGTGTGCATTTATATTCGGTTTCATATACAGTGGGGTATCCCAATTTGTAAGATAACCTACCCCAACCATGTAAACTAAATAGGCCTGTTGCAGCCTGAGTTTCTCTGCTTGCGTATGGCCTGCATTACAATCTGTCTCTTTCAATGACACTGCTGCCTGTGGTATCCCAATTTGTAAGATAACCTACCCCAACCATGTAAACTAAAGGTTACGTCCTTCCAGAAGGAAAACTTATGCCGAACACTATTTTTGTTAGGGGCATTGACCTTTGGATTGATCGGCATGAAATTAATTTTTTTTTTTCAAAGTATGGCGCTGTGAAGAAGGTCAAAATGATGTCTCATACTTGGATTATTGTTACTTTTTGTTCAGCTTGAAATATAACAGGCCACACGGGCATCCCAAGGCACATGCTATTTTAAACCTATCTGTTATACAACATAAGCGTTGATCAGGCTACTTCAGTTTGCACTTGTTTTTGACTGCTTTTAATAAACCAGGCCGCAGGGCACCCCAAAGCTGCACCTTGCACCCTATCTGGTATACAACATAAGCGTTGATCAGCATCAGCTTCATTAAGCTACTTCAGTTTGCACTTCCTTTTTGACTGCTTTCATTTAACCAGGCCGCAGGGCACCCCAAAGCTGCACCTTGCACCCTACCTGTTTATACTAAATAAGCATCTACAGCCTCAGCTTTATTAAGTTATTGCATTTTGAATTGGTTTTGGTCTGCTTTAAATACACCAGGCCGCAGGGCATCCCAAACCTGCATGTTGCACCCCATCTGTTATACTAAATAAGCGTTGATCAGCATCAGCTTTATTAAGCTATTGCATTTTGCATTGGTTTTTGTACTGCTGCCAAAACACTAGCCCATATGGGCATCCCAAACCAGCACATGTCACCCTATCTGTTATACTAAATAAGCTTCTACAGGCCCTTTTTTTATTTATTTATTTTTATTTATATAGAGCTGCAATAGCTTATATTGTGAGGTTAATTTGCCATTTTGCAGCATAATATAGAGCAGCCCCTGTGTAAATCTGAGGGGCAATAGCTTATATAGTGAGGTAAATTTGCCATTTTGCTTCGTTATATAGAGCAGGCCCTGTGTAAATCTGAGGGGCAATAGCTTATATTGTGAGGTAAATTTGCCATTTTGCAGCATAATATAGAGCAGCCCCTGTGTAAATCTGAGGGGCAATAGCTTATATTGTGAGGTAAATTTGCCACTTTGCAGCATAATATAGAGCAGCCCCTGTGTAAATCTGAGGGGCAATAGCTCATATAGTGAGGTAAATTTGCCATTTTGCTTCGTTATATAGAGCAGCCCAGTTGCCATCTAAATCAACTACTGTCCGGCCAGTACAGCTTTTCCAGGGCAAACTCTGCTAGTTGCGGGCACAAGTCAAGTTTGGCTTCCCAGCAAATCCAGTGGATCTTGAAGGTGTGTTGGCATGGTCATGTCAAGGTATGACATGACCTGCTGTTTGAGGTCCAGCTCCAGGTCTTCCTGCTGCTCATGAGTAGACTCACTATGCGGGTGTAGAAAGCTACTCACTAGCGACTGAAGACTGAGGCTGCTGCTGATGGAGCTGCTGCTGCTGCTCCTTCCACCCCCCCAGCAGCCATGGCAGTGGAAGGTGATCGCAGAGGTCCCCCCGAGTCAGACCTGCGGGAGTATGGGCCATGGCGCAGATAGACATCGCCCAACTGACTACGTGGGATGTCTCTGTAGTAGGTCAGTTTGTCCTCCCTCTCAGTGGGCGTAAAAAATGCCCCCATTTTGTGCCGGAAGCGAGGGTCCAATAAGTTGGAGAGCCAGAAGTCTTCCCGCTGACAAATGGAGACAATTCTGCGCTCACTAGTACGCAAGCATGTGAGCATGCATCGTGCCATTTGTGCAAATGACTCGGAGGGACTACCTGTCTCCATCTCCACTGTAAACTGCCACGGTGTGTCTGGGTCCTCTGTCTCACCTTACTCACAACCCTCTAGCTCCTGTGGCTGCTCCTGCTCCTCCTCTTCTGTCAGATGACTAGATAAAATGGTCATTTTGTGAAACCTAAACTGTGGTTTGCTTTGCCCCACCCCCTCCTCCTCCTCCACTTCAGCCCCCACAGGCTTCATGTGGCTGTGAAATGTATGTGCCATGTCTCCAGTGCCCTGACCAGCCATGGTTTCCAACATGTGTTGTAGTACATGAAGCAGTGGAATCTCATCGTTCATCTCATAGTCCTGGCAACTGACTAATAACGTAGCTTCCTCAAAGGGCCTGAGCAAACGGTCGGTGTCACGTATGAGCTGCCAATGGTTTACATTGAATTTACACAGGTGTCCCCCTATCCGTTTGGATCATCCAGAAATCCGTGATGGCTTTTCTCTGTTCCTATAGTGCAGTGGTCCTCAACCCTGTCCTCAAGGCCCACCAACAAGTCATGTTTTTTGGATCTCCAAATAGCCAGCTCTATTGCTCTGCAGCTGCACTAATTACTCCACCTGTGCATCTTTGTGGAGATCTGCAAAACCTGGCCTGTTGGTGGGCCTTGAGGACAGGGTTGGGGACCACTGCTATAGTGGATCCTGCATATGGAGGGTGGAATTCCAACGGGTGGAAACATCGCAAATCAGACTATGGTGGGGTACACCGTTGTGACGCTGAGGCTCAATAGGGTTGTGCTTCGTGGTGTAGGAGTGCCAGAAGTGCATGCTAACTTTCTTTCCTGTTGTTCTTTCAGATGGGGGCAAGACTTAAAAACTAGACTGAACACGTGTGCCATGTGAGGACGCATGACTTTGGCTTCCTTGTCGCAGCGCAAACAAGATGTTCTTCCAAGTGTAATGCAGCAGGCTGGACTTATGGTGACGCTGTCTGAGAGGAGAAATCCCTCAGACATCAAGATTAAAAATTCCAAGAATTTTTGAGGGCTAATTATTCAGAGGCAAATGATAGCTAGTTGTTTCTGATTTAATTACAAGGTGGAAACACACCCTCAAACAAAACTTCACTTTGGCAATACTATTGCATTTGTCTATTCATAATTTTATGTATATACACTAACTAACCTACTTTTTCTCCCCAGGATGCTGCATGAAACACTGCCACATCGCTGAGTAGCTGATTTTTCCGAACAACAGTCCGCAATAATCTGCTGCTGCTGCCGCCGCCACCGCCGCAGACTCCAGGGACCCTCTTCCACTACCTCGGCTTGCAACACCTCCTCCCACGACACTCTCCTCATCACTAATTGCCGGCTACTGGAAGAAGAGGCGAGTGTCTCCTCCACTTCTTGGCTGGGCAGTAGCTGCTGAATTTTATGATTATCAGATCTTCATCAATGGATAGTGGAGCTGAACCCAAAGCATAACAGACAGACAGTTGACTGGGGGTGTCAGATGCCACTTGTGATGCAGTGGACTGCTTTTGCAGCACTTCGAGACAAAGTTGCTTCATTGGCTGACACAATGACTGGTAAATCTGTGGAACATATGGTTTACAAGCAAGAATAACCATTTGTTTTTATATGAAAAAGACCCTGGTTTATACAGACTTTTTTTTTCCAGAGACTGCCCTGCGTGGAAATGAATGGCGCTTGGATCATCCAAGCTTTCCTCCCAACAATGCCTGATGTATTCCAGTAGATTGATGACGGGGCCAGACCTACACTAAAGAAAGATGGATCGTGCAAAACAGATTTAAGGCGCTGCTCTCCAGTTACAGACATTCCTCCGCATCGGACCACAAGTAAGTATTGATAAAAAATCCTTTCCGTTACTCTTACTTTTTATTAATATTCTTCGGATAAGACGGATCAGACATGATTCCAGATTAAAAATTCCAAGAATTTTTGAGGGCTAATTAGTCAGAGGCAATGATACCTTCTTGTTTCTGATTTAATTAAAAGGTGGAAACACACCCTCAAACAAAACTTCACTTTGGCAATACTTTTGCATTTGTTTATTCATAATTTTATGTAGATATTACTAACTAAGCTACTTTTTCTCCACATGACTCTCCACAGGGTGTGATTCATCCAATTTTTGGGCTCCTGAAGCCAACCCCAGTGTCTCTTTAAAGTAATATTTGGGCTCCTGCTGCTGCCAACTCCAGGGTGTGATTCATCAAATTTTTGGGCTCCTGAAGCCAACCCCAGTGTCTCTTTATAGTAATATTTGGGCTCCTGCTGCTGCTGCTGCCAACTTCTGCCAACTCCAGGGTGTGATTCATCCAATTTTTGGGCTCCTGAGGCCAACTCCAGTGTATATTTGGGCTCCTGCTGCTGCTGCTGCCAACTTCTGCCAACTCCAGGGTGTGATTCATCCAATTTTTGGGCTCCTGAGGCCAACTCCAGTGTATATTTGGGCTCCTGCTGCTACTACTGTCAACTCCTGCCAACTCCAGGGTGTGATTCATCCAATTTTTGGGCTCCTGAGGCCAACTCCAGTGTATATTTGGGCTCCTGCTGCTGCTGCTGCCAACTTCTGCCAACTCCAGGGTGTGATTCATCCAATTTTTGGGCTCCTGAGGCCAACTCCAGTGTATATTTGGGCTCCTGCTCCTGCTGCTGCCAACTTCTGCCAACTCCAGGGTGTGATTCATCCAATTTTTGGGCTCCTGAAGCCAACTCCAGTGTATATTTGGGCTCCTGCTGCTGCTGCCAACTTCTGCCAACTCCAGGGTGTGATTCATCCAATTTTTGGGCTCCTGAGGCCAACTCCAGTGTATATTTGGGCTCCTTCTGCCCCTCATAGTGATGCCACTTCAACTCTCTGCAATTGTGCCGCTCTGCGATTCTATTAGCGATGCCTCTGATCTGCATGTGATATTTCTTCAAAGTATTATTTAACAAACCCAGCACGCATCCTGTGCGTGTTACAGCAAGGCTGAATGGTTTACAACCCTATTGAGGCTGTAGGAGGCTCAGAAATAGCCGTTTTTAATAGCGATTCGTCGCGAATTTATTCGGGTCGAAACGATTTTTGTCGGAAAATTCGGCGAATCAGTCGAATCGAATTTTTCAAAAGTTCGCTCATCTCTACTGACTACTAGCGGGAGCTGTGAAAATACTGCTACAGTCGCTCAACTGTCGCTACCTGCCGCTATTAATGTTATTTAGTTATTATCGGCCTCCCCGCTGCAAATGTGAACATTAGCAAAGATAGGAATCTTATGGTGTTAATCAGCAGGTGCATCTGATTGATGATGAATGATTAGATAACCAGTGCTGTAGGAAGTTCAGCCTCCGTTGGACTCCACTGCTGATGCCCTCCACCTGTTGGGCGGAGGCTAATTTGAGCATTATTTATTTTTTTTTTTTTAAAGCTTACCTTACCCATGCTGGGTCACTCCTTAGTCACGCCCAGGCCAAGAGCCCAGAATGCAAGAGCATTGTCCGTTTACCACCAGTGGGTATAGAGCAACTTCAGGTTAAACCTAACTCCAAGGTTGTTTATTGAGTTTGGCTTGGGTAGACCCAAATTGAAGCAAACTTTAAACAAATGAAGAGAAAATACTAGAGGATGCTGCAGACAAGTCCCTTGCAAGTAAGCCAGGGCCTGCTAGGAAGCCTCTGGAGATTGGGTAGACCCAAATTGAAGCAAACTTTAAACAAATGTATTTTCTTTACTTAATAGAAGGCCCCCACTCTCATGGGGGCTTGAAGGCTCAACTCACCAGGCATAGAGACTGGTACCTTTAGAGCTTGGAGACCTGCATTCATGGTGGTAAACTGGCCTTCTATGCACTTCTACAAAGTTCCATGCCCAGAGAGGTGCCAGTAATCAAACTTCTTCTCTGCTGTTTTCTCTTCAGGAGACACAGGTCTACTCTCATTTGCCTCAATGGTGTCCCCTGAAGAGAAAATACTAGAGGATGATCCAGACAAGTCCCTTGCAAGTAAGCCAGGAGCTGCTAGGGAGCCACTGGAGATCTTCAAGCCACTGGGTGGACTGGAAGAAAATGCTGAGTGTGATTTTTTTAGAGTCTTTTGAAGGGGTAACTTGTTTTATTGTTCTGTGTCCACTCAGTTCAAAGGGTAGAGTGGCAGGCATGCCACCTGCTGTCACCAGAGTTGACACAAAGGGTCCTTATTTACCAACTGTGATATCTATTTTTGTTGGACATATGCTGGAATTATAGCACTAACTGACAAGATGAGATGAGAACAATTTCCATTTTAATGTGACTTTCCTCTTCAAAACATATGAATTTAAATTGTTTGTCAATGTTCTGCTTACTGTAAAAATGTAAAGAGGCTGCCTGCAAATCAATGAAAATAAATAATTTAAATTCAATATCCCTCTGCCACTATCAATAACAGTTGTGAAAATATGTGATACAGGGGTAATTGAATTTTCCTGACAGCAGAACAGTTTTGGATGTCATTTTGTGAAAGTTGCAAACTCAATTTGGAAGACACAAGTAGAAGGAAGCTTAAGAAAAATTAGATTTTTATCGAAACCATTAAAAATAATCATTTTTTACCCCCTTTACTGTAAGTTAAGTAAATAATATTTTACATTAAAAAGGTGACTTTCCTTATTTTAGATGTATTTGTGATGAAAACTTTAATTTGAAGGGCTACAGCTTTTTCCAATCATAAATATCTAAGCCAAGCAGATGCTGTGAAACATGCTGATCAAGTGTTGGCCACAGTTATAGAATGCAAATGGTTATGAATTTGAGAGTGAGGAAGTATGGACATTTAGTATATCAGAAAACTGTAATAGTAGTCAGGACTACATGTACATACTGTAAAAAATAAACTGATTTTACATGTGGACCGATTCTTCATAGACCTTTGGTTCACTTCCTATACTACCTAGGGAACATCCAGAATTAGGATGCCACTAAATAGGAATTGCTATAGAAAAGCTATCTGGTGCAGAGAGGAGACAGGAGACAGAATCTAGGCCATGCATTGCTCTTAGACAATGGTGATGTGACTAGAAAGCAATCTGGTGGCGGGGGGCATAGAAGAAGAGCTAAAACTAAACAATGCCACTCTTTTGTTTATTGTTTGATCGCAGTGACCATTTCCACATATCGATTAATTGCAGTTTCTTTGGCAATTTCTCAGTCGATAATCACTCCGTGTAAACCTTAATCCCTTTATTTTTAAAAAGTGGCTGAAAAATAGACCCTGACGACCTTAATGCTGTCATTTAACACGTTTCAAGATTTGTCCTTATCTGTGTCTTCATACATTTGATCATCCCATCTGAGGTAGAGCTCTCCTAATTCAACTCAGAGCATAAGCCAGCAAAAATACAGTCTGGCTCCCTTTAACAGCTGAAAAGTTTTCAACTATAAACTAGTAAGGAATAGGCCACATATTTATTATTTAACAAAAATCTAAATGCAACACTTCTGGTAATGTTCCCATTTTTCATGAGCCGAACTCAAAGTTCTAGGACATTTTTTATGTACGAAAAAAAGGGGCCTTTTCCTCTCAAATATTGTTTACAATTTTGTCTAAAACTTTTTATTTATTACTGAGATAATGGCATATATGCAAATATATGTATATAAGGATGCAGATTAGAAAACATGATTATTGCACAGGTGTGCCTTAGGCTGGCCACAATAAAATGTGCATAGAACATTGCCAAAGATGTCACAAGCTTTAAAGGGAGTGTGCAATTGCAGGAATGCAATCCATTTCTCAACCAAGGCATTAGAGAATTTGTCTGTTTCAAAGCCACTCTCGCACGCATTCCTGCCAGTGTGACGGGTGATTCTGAGCCTTGTCTTTTTGGCCGAGTTTTCCTTTTTACGGGAAATTGCGGTATGTGAACGCCAAACTGAGTGTTCACAGTATAAGGTTAGGGGCACTGTCAGTTGGCATGTCCCTTCGCTGAACAGTGCTCTAACTAAATTTCTCAATGGCATGGCCGTCCTGCAGGAGAAAAACATTTATTTTCCAGACAGCCTGGAACACGGTGAGGTTGGGCTTTTTTTGATTAGCGAATATGCCAATTGACATGGATGAGGCTAGCCTATCTTCCTGTGTCCCATTTGGCCCTTGTTTGCCTTTATTTTCACAGCTTATTTGTTGTTGCCAGTTTAGTAACCTTTTTTTGTGGCTTCTTTTCAGCAACCGCTTTGTTGCTGACCAGGGGTCAGTGAGCCCTATCTGACAGTAGTAGTGGAGTGGAGAGTTAGGCCCCCCTTTTGGCCTAAGTGTATCTGCGCTTGCAATCTGCTACTACTGTGGGATGGGAGAGCTGGATTACTTAGCATTGGCATATACAAGCATATATGAGGCTTGGGTGTTTGTCCCAGAAAGAGGAGACCCAAACAGAGGACATAAGTTAACAATGTACATCTGTTTGTTGTTTGCAGACATATATTGACCAAAAGTACGACTTCAAGCCCAACACACATGAAAAGAGGACGTTGGCAGAGGAAGTGGCTGCACGTGAGAAGTGAGAGGGAACATGTTTTACAAAATTATATTTTCTTTTGTAACTGATGTGGACACAATTTATGTTGCCGCACCGCAACCATGAGCGTGGTGGAACAATACAATACCAAAGAAAACGTGGGGTTAGCCCCAAGAAACCTCCACACAACCACAGCAAAAACCTCAGCAACGCGGTATATATTCCAAAGCAATATACATTTTATTATTTTAACAGGGCAAAGACACAATTAAAAACCATTAAAATAGATATAACACGGACTAACCATAAGTTCTCTAGAGCACTGCAATACAATAAAGTACAATTGTTAATAAATAAGGCTAAATGGTCCCTCTAAATAATATCTCACAATTCCCCAATAACATGCAAATAATAAACCCTGTGCAAAAGAACAATGTGCATTACAGTTACAATATTTCCCTTACTAATGCCAATCTATATATTATATGTCTCTACAATAAATCCTGCTGTAGCCAAACCTTATATCCTATATCATAATACCCCCAAAGGTAAAGTGCTTGTGCTAAATTGATAACCCCATAATAAACCCACAGTGAAAAAGGACTCAGAGGGGACTTAACCCTTTCAGTGCCAAGCACATAGATTCTACGTGCTCGCTTCCACTCCACTTAAGTGCCAAGCACGTAGAATCTACGTGCTTGACTTTTCCCCCTGCTACAGTAAAAGTAAAATAACAAAAACACTCACCTGACCCCTTGTTCGATCCGGCCGGGTCTCCTCTTCATCTGGGGGGTCTTTGATCCCCCACCCAGGCCCCCCCGGGTGCAGGGGAGGGCCCGAACTAGCCACCCCCCCTTCAGCAGCCGCCGAAATAGATGTAAAAAAAAAAATGACATTTACTTACCTCAATGCTCAATCGCTCCCGCAGGGTCTCCTCTTCACCAGGGGGGCCTCCGATTGCCCCCCCCGGCTCTCCCTGTCCTCCTTGACGGGCGCCGCCATCTTGCCGCTAAGCCCCGCCCCTTTTGGGGAAGGGGCTTATGATGTCACTCCCGGATGTCGTCCTGGCTCCGGGCTGTCATTTCTGACACTTGTCATCGCTGGCCACAGGAGGAGGAAGGCAGGTGATGATCTGATCGTCTGCCTCCCTCCTCCACTGGCCAGCGATGACACCAACTGTCATCAGAGCTGCGAGGGACACAGGAGCTGAGGATCAGAGGTGAGTAAAGTAAAAAAAAAAAAGTTTTTATTTTTTAATAAAGTCATTTTTTATTCTGTCTGTGTCTTTTTTTTTTTACTGTTAACTCCTTGTGAACTGGTAAGGGGTCCATGAGACCCCTTATACCAGTTCACAAGGCTCGAGGGTCTGGCAAGTCACCTGCGGCTAGCGGGTGACTTACCATGAACCCCTGGAACCCCCATTACCTGCCTCCCCAAAGCCCAGGGGGGGCAGAAGAGCCCGTGGCCATGGGCTATGCGGGCTTGTAGCCTGCAGGGCCAGGGGCCACAAAAGCTGGCCCCTGCGCCCTGTTTCTACAAGCCCTGCATAGATGGTCCCGGGCTAGTTACTTTGGTAAGGGGGACCCCATGTCATTTCTTTTCGATTTTTAAGGGTTTTTAACCCTTAAAAAATCCCCCCCAAAAAAGGGGGTCCCCCCCCCCCGGGAGGGGGGACTCTATGTCATTTTTTTTCTTGATTTAACCTTTTGCAGTGTGGATGGTAGTTGTATTTTATTTGTAAATGTTATAAAGTACTTGTTTCAGTTTGGGGGGTCTCCTGGGCAGGAACAGGGGGCTACCGATAAATATGTGGTACCGTTCTAATCAGTAGAAATAGGGCTTTCTCATGCAATATGGTTTTCTTTAATAATATAAATTTTTTATTTAAAATTAAGGATGCAATTTTCTAAAAAAAAAATTATGTATTTATTTTTTTTACTTAATAATAATATTTTAAAAAACAGAATTAAATTTGCAAACAAGACATTTCATGTTAAAGCCTAAACTCTGCTGCAAAAATATATATATATAACTTTCCAGAAAATTCCAGCAAAAATGGCGCAAAACATGGCGCAAAATGGGGAAAAATGACCTGTCAACAGAGGGTGACAAAATCTCAAGTAGGCTGTCAATTAAAAGGGTTAAAAGTAGCTATGCATTTTGGGTATTGTTCTGTTCGGGGGACCTTGTGCTTTCAGACTTAGCTTGTTTTTTCTTGTTTGTATATTTATATTTTAGGAAAAGGTGTTTTTATTCTGCTTTTTTATACATTTTGGGAAACCCTGCACAACCAAAGAATTCTTTGAGGGATTAATTCCAGAAAGATGAGCCCACTACAACAAGCTGGGTACGCTTAGAAAGCTTAACATGTGTACTTTCAGAGAATATCTGGTTTATGGGGGATATTCCAAATGTAAAGGGTTGTTTTGGTTGAAAAAACGCAAGGTGTGCACTTTGTCTGCAGAGCTGAAATTTTCAAGTAAAATTACCGTTACGCACATGCTTTACTTTGGGGTGTTTGGCAACTCTTCCCTTGACAGTAGCTATGCATGTTGGGTATCGTTCTGTTCAGGGGATGTTCCTTTTTCAGATTTTACTTGTTTTTTACTTGTTTGTATATAGTTTTTTTTAGGAAAACGTGGCTTTGATTCTGCTTTTTTATCTTTTTTTTAGGGAAACTCTTTGCAACCAAGATTACATTGAGGGATTACTTCCAGTGGCCACATCAACAAGCTTCAAGGTGCGCATAGCGCATAGCATAGTTGCATTTTATCTGAAAATCCCCTAAAGCGCTGTTTCAGTTTGGGGGAGTCTCCTGGGCAGGAAAGGGTGTCTACCTCTACATATGTGGTACAGCTGTAACAGGGAGAAATTGGGATTTCACACGCAATAAGATTTTTTTGACAAACTTACATTTTTTATTACAAAAAACACTACAAATAGTAAAAAATAGATTTTTTTTTTCACATATTTCACCCAAAAATATGAGAATACACCTAAAAAATTACAAACAAGACATTTCATGTTAAAGCCCAGACTATGCTGAAAAAAAACAATATATAATTTCCAGGGAAATCCCTGGAAATCCCTTAAAAAATCACATTTGAACATGGGGGGCGCAAAATAGTGAAAAATGGTCTGGCAACAAAAGGTGACAAAAACTCCAGGTAGGCTGGCAGCGAAAGGGTTAAGGAACGTATTCAGGCTCATCTGTCAAGTATAAAACTAGCTGAACGCAATCGGGAATTGAGTAGAATTATACTGCCGGTGGCCTTGCATTTTCTCCAGCAACATAAGGGGGATTTCAGCAGTTTAACAGTCACTGCTTTGGAAAAGGTGAGTAGCTGGGAAAAAACAAAAAAAGAATATGTCAGAAAGCCACCGAAAGACACAGCAAACCGAGAACAATGGGCTCCACAGCAAGTTATTGCCGAAAACAGGTAAAAACTCAGCTTTCGAGACTACTTCGGCTGCACATACCATAAATGCTCGGCTAAACCATATGTGAACCTTAACCCAAAAACACAGGGTGGGACAGGGTGGCTCTGGATCCAGCCACATGTGTAACCACATCAGCCCTTCACCTCCAAGTTCGTATATATACGTTTATATGGCAGCATGTTCCAGTTCCTGCGAAGTTCCATCTTATTGGACACAGTAGGTAAGGAAACCAAAGCGAAATTTAGCCAATATAGACAATTATAGACAACATCCCTTGTAATCCAGAAATACAACTCAAAAAATAGGGAGCAAGACGCCAGTGATCGATATAACCCCTTTGCCAGGGACCTGATTTGTGGTGAGATATGTGACAACAGAAGGGCAGCTTTTCAGTATTTTCAAATTACGTGGTTTATGATATTCATCATGAGTCATGAGATCTAATCTACAATATTCTAATATATTGTAAGTTTATGGAAAACCAGTTGGACTTGTACATAAATGACTTCCTTCAGGGTTTTAATATCATGATACTGGTGAATGAATATAATGAGATTAATGAGTTTTTAATGGGGCATCTCCATTTGGAAGGCTCCTCTGTGTAAAACCCGATGATCACCTGTAATACATATCTCATCGGTGATCCCACAGTTAAGCTCTGGCCCTGCTCCAATCACCTACTTTGCCACACATTTATATGAGCAGCTTAAAAAACTGAATGCGAGCTTAGCTGCTCTTGCGAACACGAGTGGTTCCCCCTACATTGCTTTAAGGCTGTGAGCGGCCATGCCAGCCATTTAGTTACTGCAAACATAGGCAGGCACAGACTACATGTAGATGAGATATACATTACGAGTGACTGGTGGGGTTTTATAACACAGTTCATTCCAAACCGGGCAGTTATGTAACCGGACCTATAGTCTTAGATAGGGATGGGCACATCTGTATATCAGAACATCAAACTTTATACTGTTGCAGGTTCCATGTGCATGCTTTTTATGGTGAAAGATTTTAACTTTGCATGTTTTTTTTTATTTAATGCAATATCTTTGGAGCTTATTTATTTGGCTCAAGCTTTGTGGTGAATTTGCAGTTAAAAACTAATAACCAATGTAATGCATCTTCCATTTAAATTTAAGAAAGAAAATACTACCTACAAATTCCCAGTGTTCTGTGCAGGTAACTGTGTCACTGTGAAAATATTTATTATTATAAGCCTTATGTAGAACACTTTTGCTTTTTGCTCAACACATCATTTTCTCATCCACTGGAGCTTGAAAATCTGTAATTAGTGCTGCTATGGGATTTTAAAGCAAAGTAGAAATTTATTTACATGTAGTTCGGGTAACAGAAATTCTCCAGATGATATCTATAAATTCATAGAATTAAAGTTATTGCTCATGATATGATTTTCTCAAAGAACGATATGCAAACTTCAGTAACCTGAACTAGGTCTTTTATTTATTTATTATGATGGAAATGCTGACATAAGACATGGAGATTTGACAGAAATTTAAAGGGACCAGTAGGAGTGCTTAAAAAATGAATATACTTTCTCTTCTCTCTTGTTTGCTACTCAACAGATTCCTCTTTGCCTCCCATATTCTAATACAATGCCCAGTCGGCTAAACAGCCAATTCTATATGCCTTTGTGTTTTCTATCCTGTTCGATGAGAGCACTGAGGTGCTACACACTATGATGTGAAATGGGTTTGGTTTCCTACCACACACCGTGGCCTGACCAGAATTTTTCATTGAGACATCAGAAGCATAGCCATTAATTGAGGTTTATTTCAAACCAAAGGTGCAACTTCTTAATGGTGAACCAATAGTTATCAGCTGTGTGGCTGGTGGGGTTAGTTTTTTGTTTATATTTTCATGAAATTTTACCAAAGATTTTTAAAAGGAAAGTGGTCTCAGATCAGGAATGCCATTTGGGCATGAGGTTCCCTTCTAATGTTCCAGTATTCTTGTGGCATTGATCACACTGCCTCAGCACTGGTATCTGAAGCTTTAGATACTGGAGCTGCAGTAGTGCATTTGAGGCTGCAGGAAGTCTGGCAGTTGATGAGGAGAGCCTCGAGCCTCTATGGCACCCCTGATCTGAGCTTTGTGGGCGTTTAAATATTTGGAGTTATTTTTTCTCCCTTTCTTAACATTTTGCCTTAGTATAGACCTTTGTTTAGCTCAAGTGCATTTCAACTCTATATTAGGGTTGGAAGAACTCAAACCGCAAATTTCAGGTTTGTACCAAACTTTGTGAGTTTGGGTCCCGAAACCCAAGCACGGATTTCAAATTGAAGTCCATGTTCTCATTTGGCGCTTGGCCAATCAGCCTTCTTCCCTCCCCAGCAATCATTGGCCAGACGGAACATGTGACCCCCGGTATATAAAGATAGGGTCAGTGCCACACTATGCTGGTGCTGGAGTCTGCAGTCGTTAGGGAAATGTGCTGCTGGCTGCTGCTGCAGCTGAGAGACAGATCTGTTTTTTTTTCTTTACTAAAACTGTCCTTGTAAGGACATTTATACAGGGAAAGCTGCTGTCATGAGGGCTAAATAGGTTGGGTGTCAGTACTGTTTAATACCACTTGGATGTGAGTACTCTTTAATACTACTGGCTCCAACCACTTGGATGTGAGTACTCTTTAATACCTCTAGCTCCAACCACTTGGGTGTGAGTACTCTTTACAACAACAATAATGTAAAATCTTTGCTAAGTTTCTTTTCATACGCAGACTGTGGGATTAGGTCAGTTTCCCCTGTAATTCAGTCACTCAGAGCTGTAGCTAGCTTCTTTTGCGCCCGAGGCAAGCCCAGAGAATCGCGCCCCCCCCCCCCCGCAAAAAAAAAAAAAAAAAAAAAAAAAAAAAAATATATATATATATATATATATATATATCTTTTCTTTTTGTTTTGTTTCTTGTTTACTGGATTATTTTGAGAGGCATTAAGGAAAATAGGCATAAAGAATGTAGAATAGAACTGTTTAATTTTTCAGCTACATGAGATTCAAGAAGGTATGTAACTTAACATGTTAATATGCAATTAAGGTAATATAATATGCAACTTTTCCTTTGCACACATTTTGATAAATCTCCCTCATTTTTCTGTGAAACGGGGCTTCTGGGGGTTTTAAACAGCGGGGCATCCTAGTTTGGGATGCCCCAAGGAGTGAAAGTCGAATGACCCTAGAGTCTTTTCGACTCCAGGATATTCGCCAAATACCCCGCTGTGTAACCCCCCAGAAAGTCCTGTAACCACTTACCTTCCCTGGCTCCAACGGTGCATGTGCAGGCTCTGGTCCAATGAGTGCTGCATGGCGTCACTACGTAATTCACCTAGTTACAGCTGGTGGCTCTCATTGCACCATAGCCTGCACATGCGCCGTTGGACCGGGAAAAGAGGTGAGTGTCTATGGGTGACCCCCCCCCCCCTCCCCCCAGGGCATTCCAAATTGTAGTATTTTTATTTTTTTTTAAATATATATTTGTGGAAAAAATAGATCTCCATTTGGAATGCCCTGGGGGGGGGGGAGGTCACCCATAGACACTCACCTCTTTTCCCGGTCCAATGGCGCATGTGCAGGCTATGGTGCAATGAGAGCCGCCAGCTGTAACTAGGTAAATTACGTAGTGACGCCATGCAGCACTCATTGGACCATAGCCTGCACATGCGCCATTGGACTGGGAAAAGAGGTGAGTGTCTATGGGTGACCTCCCCCCCCCCCCCCCAGGGCATTCCAAATGGAGATCTATTTTTTCCAAAAATATATATTTAAAAAAAAAAAAAAAATACTACAAACACAAAGCAATCGTGACAGGTCCACGAATCCCTACCTACTCCTACAGTACCTTTCACTTGTCTGAGGGAGTGATGAACCCAGCCGCCCCTAGTCACATGGTAGATGGTGAGCAGGTGGGCCTGCGTCGGCCCTACTGCAAACCAATGGCTGGAGGCTGGCCACCCAGACGGCAGGGCGGGGCTGGTACGGTCGGGGCAGGTTCGGGGGGAAGGCGGGACCCAAAACCAATGGCTGGACGCAGGCCGGCCAGACAGCGGGGAGGGGATGGGCGGGGCTATTATTCAAGGGGAGCGGGATCCATACCTCACAACTTCTGAAGATATGAGAGCGGGACAAGTCACGCCCCCGGTCACACACCCTACCACGCCCCCAACCATGCCATATTTCCAAACCATTGACACAAATGCACATCTAAACCTGAGGAGCTCCTTTCCTAAAAAATAATAAAAATAAAAAAAAAAGTTTTTACTAGACATTTCTAAACATATATTTAACTTTAATTGACAGACTGTACACAAAAGGAGCAACCCCCAGTTATTTTACTATCCTGTTGATGGTTCCTCTCCAGTATGGTATCCTGATTCGGGATGCCCCGCTGTGTGAAACCCCCTTGGAATGACAATTATTACTTAACCTGGAAATCCCACAGCAGCTCAAACGCCATTGATCTTATTTTAAAGTGGACCAAAACCCAGGATTTTGACTATCCTGGGTTTTGGTTCTTTCCCCCAGGACACCGCACAGCAGTGCCAAACTTATTGTAAAAGATGTGGTATCTGCAAGTGTGCAGCCAGTGGCAGGGCACCTTTATGTATCATAACAGTGGTCCACCCTAAATGCATTTTGGATTGGGATGCCCCCACTGTGAGAAACTCCTTGGACCACCCCTATATTCCCCTTGATCTCTTTATAATCCCCAGGTATGCATTGCTGATGTGTGAGCGAGGAGAGCAGCCAGTGGCACTCAGCCATCTGTTCATTCAGAATAGACTGCCAGCCAATATGCACTGCACTCTCTTCTGAATGGATGAGAGTCTGTGCATGTGCTGTGATAGTGGGGATCAAGGTAGGTAAACAGCTTATCCGGCGGTTTCCCAGACAGGGGGAATCCAAAATTGGGATACCTCTGTAATGCAGACTAATGCAACCAATATAAGCTATATAAGGTCAGAAGTCAGTCAGACCGGGAGGCATGACCACCTGTTAATAGCCTCTTGTGGCATAAATGTCAGGACTTGGAGCTAACTGTAAAAGGAGAGACTAGGTGGTGATACCAAACTGCAATCTAAACTTCAACTCAATGGAACTACTATAACGAGTTTACACTAGGCACTATTACAGACACAAACGTTTTTTTGTTTGCTCAGCCTGACCTTTCATCCCTGGAGTCAGGAAATTCTGCTGTGTCTGGCTGGCAGGGGCTGTCTCTCTATATCTTCTCCACACAAGCTGTCTGCTCTGCAGAATGAAGAGCCATTCTCTGCTCTGTCTCCCTGCAATGCCGCGCTGTAGCTGGCCCCGCCCCTCCCCTTCATGATCGTATTAGACAGGCAGGGGAGAGCTCTGAGGCTGCTAAAAAGAACAGATCAATGCGCCCGAAACACAAGAAAAAGTCCCTGGCTGGCATCTGGCTAGAAATGCTGTTTGCTAATGCCAGACTTCCACAAATAATGCCTCTGTGCAAGTTGCTGACTGATCTTTATCTCACTCCTGGCAGGGATATTCAGAGCAATATCACAACCCAAGATCAGTCTCAACCCGGCTGCTTCTGCTGTGCTGCACGGCTATGATGTGACAGGAGGCGGTGCGCGACCGCACAGGCTGACTAAGTGACTGGCCACAGCGCAGGGCGTCCCGGGAAGGTAATGAACTTTCCGTGACCGCGGGATCACTGGGGAATATCAGTGCAATCCCAGAGGAATCGGGACAGTTGGGAGGCATGGGGATCTGCTGGCTGTGGGGGTGCTGGCGCTCCTGCGGGCACAGGCCCCTCAAGCTGAACTGGGAAGGAAAAAAAAAATGTAGCCCGGCTGCGCCCCCTTGCATGCAGCTGTAGCTGCGCCCGAGGCCAGTGCCTCATTCGCCTCATGGCTGCTACGGCTCTGCAGTCACTATTATATGCATTAATTGTATCAGTCCATTCAAGCTATGTGCCCAATCCTAGGACTCAGATCCAGTCACTGGACTGGTTCTTATGGTCCCTGTTTGTTCCCTTAAGTTGTAGCTTGTGAAAACGCCACCTGTGGTTTTACCCACCAATGAGTTTTTTTTCCACGCTCCTTAATGCTACTAGTTACACAAAGAAGGACAGTGTAACACTCACCGTCGTACCTAAGAAGCTTGTAAGAAGTTATGTAAATCCACTAAGTAAACAGCAAGAATTATTTAAAGGCTTTAGGGCATGTGGGAAATGCAAGGGTTACAGAACATGCAAAAGTAACCAAATGAAACAACAAAATAGTGTCATTGGAAAAGGGCTGCATCCCATAATATTAAACAAGGTGTGACGTGTGCAACCAAGGGTGTTGTGTATCTGCTTCAATGCAAACATGGACCCAAATATATAGGATGCACAAAACAGGAATTTAAAGTACGCTTGGCCAAACATGTCAGGAACATTGAGAAAGGGGTTTAAATCCATAGTGCTCGATTCAACAAAGTTTGTAACATTAAATTAGTCTGTTTCTTGAGAAAAAAATACTACTGTTTTAGCTTTTTCAAATTCTTGTAATTCAACAAAGAAAAAAACATGCTTAATTTTCTATACTAATTGCTTTCACTTGTGTTTTCTAGTGAAAAATAATTGTCTAAAGTGAAAAAATTACAACTGAAATTTGCAATTGTAAAACATTAGTGTGATTCAGCAATGTTTTTACTACGCTTTTGAACGAATTATTTACAGCTGCCCCGAGCAGGTGTAAAAAATTCTCAGCACATTTCCATATGGTTATTTTACCTAAAAAAGCTAGGTCAACAATTGCCAGCATGTTTTTTTTTATCAGTTTAAAAGACATGCAGAAGTAAATGTATATTTTTTATGTTTAAATTTAAAACTGCCGACACCCCAGGCAAAGCGCCAAACCTGGGCCATTTGATTTGTTTTCATTTTTATTGAAACAGGAAAAATAAATAAATAAAAATTAACTTAACATACATCCAGTGGGATGAATTACAAAACATGTGGAGTAAGAGAAAACAGCAAGTCTGGTTGCCTTTATCTATTATTCAATACATCTCTTTAAATTACTGTTTTAATAAAATATTAAAGCTGACACCCCCAGGAAAAGTGCTAAACCCTGGCCAAAGGTTCTGGGGCAGGAAAGTTGCCAGGGCCAGGGGGCAGTTGGTTCGGCTTTTGTACCCTGGCCTTACTATGCCTGGTGCACCAGTCTGGTAATCTGAGGGAAGGACCATGATTCTTCTTTCATTTTATCTGAAACAGTTACAAAATAAATAAATAAAGTTAACTCCAGCATATCTGTAGGAATATATCTATGCAAATGCAATAGTGTTTTTTTATTTCAACACATTCCACAAGTCATCCAGCTGCCTTTCCTAATAGTGGGATGAAGAACAAAACATATGAAGCAAAAGAATCAGCATGTCCAGCTGCCTTGATCTATTACTAAATACATAACTAGTTATTGTAGTTAGATTGTAGTTATAATTGTGGTCATTTGCATTTATTCTTTAATAACAAAGAAAGGAAACACAGAGCTTATAAATGTCCACAGTGATGAGGATAAATCCACCCGTGTTTTCTACAAGCTGGGTAATCCGCCACCAATCATACAAGCTTCTTACCAGATGACCGATATGAAAGTGCCAAAAGATAGTATCTTGATAGTGTCTTGATCTCAAATGGATTGATTTAAAACCATCAATAATGAATCAAAACTCGAGCTTTTGAAATAAACGTATAAGATGAAGACTCTGCATCAGTTTCCAGAGTTATGTCCATGGAAAGGACTCCGAATCCAATTCACAAATCACAGCCAAAGCTCAATAGCAATTCAAGGTGAAAACCCATGTGGGATAAAAAGATAAAAACAGATCTAGTGCAGATTGTCTAAATAATCACTACTTTAATAGATATAAAATGCACTCACAGAGTATCAAATAAAAACAGGCAATCGTCAGATACAGCTCCAAAAAACGCCAACAGCAGTTCTCACCACACAGGCAGCCAGGGTCAGCATGTATCCAGAAACGTCCAAACGGATAAAACAAATAGTATAGCTGACTTTTCCAATGCGTTTCACCCCTCTCCTGGGGCTTTAACTAGGATAGTCAGCATAAAGAACTCACCTATATTTATGGCAATAACGTTGATTGTACAAACATCCAGTTCTGGCCTCCATGCGAGAGAAACGGAAGTAGTGGTAACCCAAAACCCGGAAATCAGTCTTCAGGCGCGCTCCGATCTTTGGAGCGCACAGGGAGCATACAAGAAAAGACCCGGAAGTGATAGTGGCCCATACCCCGGAAGTGATGGTGCAGCGCACTCCAAGCTTTGGAGCGCACGGAAATGACAGGCAGAGGTGTGTCACGTGTGCCACTGCAAACGCACATATCAAATGCGCCAATCGCTACAGCTTCAGAGAAAGTTTATACCAATCAGTCACAATGCCAATACTAGCACAAACTACTTATAGATTACGCTTATTAAACTGATAAAACAGCAGCGGGATGTATAGTTTATAGCGCTGCATTAGGTGAAAAGTGACATCCACAAATGTGATAGGTGGAACCTAAAACCAAGTAAGAGGGCGGGATCAATGTCCATGTCCACACCTCCACCATGTCTATCAAAAAGAGGGGAAAAGAAAGGAAAGCTCTAAGCAAAAAACTCGCTTTTACACCAAGTGCTAACAGGAAAAGTATATATTTTTTTACTGTCTGTAGGACAAAGTATATATAACAAAATATATAAAATTAACAATATATGTGCGAAATTACATGTAAACCCCTAAGGCAACCATGTAAAGTGAGAACTGCTTTACACATTAACATATTAAAAACTCGCTTTAATCGAGATCTTTTTCAAATCTCGTAAGATCGGTCTTACGAGATTTGAAAAAGATCTCGATTAAAGCGAGAAAGGATCCATTTTCTCAGCCAAGAGTCTTAAGGGACCTGGAGGATAAACATGACATCGTAGCCAAGCCCGCCGACAAAGGCAGCGGACTGGTGATTCTAGACAAGCAGGATTATATGGATGAGCTTTCGAGGCTCTTATCAGATGTGGATACCTATAAAAAGCTAGAGGGAGATCCCACTAAAGACTTTCAAAAAGCTCTATTAGAGTTATTGAAAGAAGGGCAACTAGATGGAATCTTGAATACTAAAGAGTTTGAGTATTTAAACATCACTACCCCCAAGATTCCAACGATTTACCAACTCCCAAAAGTTCACAAAAGCTTATCAAAACCGCCCGGCCGCCCGATTGTGAGTGGGGTTAACTCCGTTACAAGCTGCCTTGGGGAATATATAGATAGTTTTCTCCAACCTTTGGTGGTCTCATTGCCAGCGTATTTACGTGATTCAGGTCAAGTACTTAGATTATGTGAATCACAGGTCCTTTCTGATGATTGTCTGCTAGTGACAGCTGATGTAACTTCTCTGTGCACAGTAATACCACATGGCTTAGGTGTACAAGCTGTACGCTATTTTTTGGAGCTTCAATCGGGCCTCCCCCAAAAGCAAATTGATTTTGTGATTGACTGTTTGGTCTTTTCTTTAGATCATAATTATTTTTGGTATGGAGGTGACTTCTACCTAGTATGGCAAATTTGTTTGTAGGACTCTGGGAGGCACAATTCATTTTTGGTAGAACTTGGCCCTCGCTTAAGTTATGGCGTCGCTATATAGATGACGTGTTCATCATATGGGAAGGTTTGAGAACCACATTGGATGACTTCCTTGCACAGGTTAATCTGAATACTTGTAATTTAGAATTTACAGCTGAGGTAGATCCATTGCAGGTTAACTTTTTGGATCTCACAATTAAAAAAGAAGGATCAGGGTTGATAACATCAACTTACTTTAAATCGACTGATAGGAATGGAATGGATATGTCCCTCAGGGGAGTTGCCATCGTCCCAACTGGCTCCGGGCTATTCCTAGGGGCCAATTCCTTAGACTTAGGCGAAATTGCAGTAGACTGTGATTTTGTTTGACAATCTCAATTGTAATTCGAAAGGTTTATGGAAAAGGGATATCCAGTAGATATTATTAATCAACAACTTGGAGTAGTAAGGAGCATGGATAGATCCACACTTTTAAAACCAAAGGGGCCAGAAATTGTTAGGAAACAGCAGAGTGAATTTGCCTTCTTAACTGGATTCAATTTACAGCACCGAAAAATCCAAGATATCCTCAAAAGACATTGGCATATTCTGCGGGATGACCCAATTTTAGGTCCAGTATTACCTGAAAGACCGGTTCTTATTTATAGGAGGGCACCGTTTAGTTCGTAGTTATGTGAACCCCCTGAAAGCTATCCCTCCATTTAATACTTTACCAATTGGCTTCTTCCGCTGTGGCACCTGCTGTGGTTGTAAGATTAGCCCAAAATCTAATAAATCGATTAAGGAATTTCAAGTTATAGGGCTCCGTAGACCCATTAAAATGAAGAAATTGATTAGCTGCAACACAAAATATGTGGTCTATGTTATATGGTGCCCTTGCAACCTGATGTGGGTAGAACCACTCGACTTTTGAAAATATGTATATGAGAGCATATTTACAACATTAGACGAGGCTATGAAGCACACAATCTTTCAAACCATTTTAAGAAATTTCATGCCTGTGACCCTGGTCAGATGTCTTTTTTAGGCATTGATAAAATTGATGCTCACTGGCGTGGCACCAATCTGTTAAGGGAGTTATCACAATGGGAAAGTCATTGGATATTTGATCTAAACACCTTAATCCCCAATGGACTAAATGTGGAGTTCGATCTGAACTGCTTTATAGACAGCTCTTAGAGAGTCAACATTGTGAGTCTCTCCTATCTGATATATTTTGGAGGTTGTTCTCTTTTTTTAAATCCTGTTTTTAATTCGTTAATGTGTAAAGCAGTTCTCACCTTACATAGTTGCCTTAGGGGTTTATATGTAAGTTTGCACACATAGTGTTATTTATGATATCTTGATATATATATACCCTGTTTTATAGACAGTTTAAAAAAACTTAAAAAAACTTAGACTTTTACACTGTTTTTAATATGTGTAAAGCAGTTCTCACTTTACATGGTTGCCTTAGGGGTTTACATGTAATTTCGCACATATATTGTTAATTTTATATATTTTGTTATATATACTTTGTCCTACAGACAGTAAAAAAAACATATACTTTTCCTGTTAGCACTTGGTGTAAAAGCGAGTTTCTTGCTTAGAGCTTTCCTTTCTTTTCCCCTCTTTTTGATAGACATGGTGGAGGTGTGGACATGGACATTGATCCCGCCCTCTTACTTTTTTAGGTTCCACCTATCACGTTTGTGGATGTCACTTTTCATCTAATGCAGCGCTATAAACTATACATCCCGCTGCTGTTTTATCAGTTTAATGAGCGTAATCTATAAGTAGTTTGTGCTAGTATTGGCATTGTGAGTGATTGGTATAAACTTTCTCTGAAGCTGTAGCGATCGGCGCATTTGATATGCGCATTTGCAGTGGCACACGTGACACACCTCTGCCTGTCATTTCCGTGCACTCCAAAGCTTGGAGCGCTGCACCATCACTTCCGGGGTATGGGCCACTATCACTTCCGGGTCTTTTCTTGTATGCTCCCTGTGCGCTCCAAAGATCGGAGCGCGCCTGAAGACTATTTCTGGGTTTTGGGTTACCACTACTTCCGTTTCTCTCGCATGGAGGCCGGAACTGGATGTTTGTACAATCAACGTTATTGTTATATAAATATAGGTGAGTTCTTTATGCTGACTATCCTAGTTAAAGCCCCCAGGAGAGGGGTGAAACGCGTTGGAAAAGTCAGCTATACTATTTGTTTTATCCGTTTGGACGTTTCGGGATACATGCTGACCCTGGGTGCCTGTGTGGTGAGAACTGCTGTTGGCGTTTTTTGGAGCTGTATCTGACGATTGCCTGTTTTTATTTGATACTCTGTGAGTGCATTTTATATCTATTAAAGTAGTGATTATTTAGATAATCTGCACTAGATCTGTTTTTATCTTTTTATCCCACATGGGTTTTCACCTTGAATTGCTATTGAGCTTTGGCTGTGATTTGTGAATTGGATTCAGAGTCCTTTCCATGGACATAACTCTGGAAACTGATGCAGAGTCTTCATCTTATACGTTTATTTCAAAAGCTCGAGTTTTGATTCATTATTGATGGTTTTAAATCAATCCATTTGAGATCAAGACACTATCAAGATACTATCTTTTGGCACTTTCATATCGGTCATCTGGTAAGAAGCTTGTATGATTGGTGGCGGATTACCCAGCTTGTAGAAAACATGGGTGGATTTATCCTCATCACTGTGGACATTTATAAGTTCTGTGTTTCCTTTCTTTGTTATTTGAGATGTTGTTATAGGGTGAGGGACCCTTTAAATCACACGTTGAGCTATATTTTCATCTCTTTGAGCAGCGCGGTATTATCTTTTTAGTCATTGTATTTATTATTTGTTGGTTTGTTAGCACTATTTAATTTACCATATATTTATTCACACTTATTTGTAATCTATTTGCATTTATTTATATTAGTTGTGGTTTATTGTTGAATTGTGTAATTGATTGGGTTGGGTTGGATTCTACCAATTTAATTGAGTCCAATCACATCCCAAATCTTTATAATTCTTACATAAATTTATAAGATTACTAGAATTTGTGCCGGCACAATAAATTTAAAAATTAAAAATATTAGATATTTTTGCACATATAAATTAATTGACAAGCTAATCAAGATAGTGACATTAAATAGGCTATACTCTTTATTGTATTAATAATTGACTCATGCTTTAATTATAGATTTAGGCCTAAAAAATAAATACCAAATAAATTAATTAATAAGTTAATCAACATAGCGATAATAAATAGGCTATATTATTGTATTAGTAGTTGATTCATGATTCAATTATATATTTAGATCTAAAATATACTTTTGTATAGATATCAGTTATTTAGACAAATATTAGACAGCGGTTCCCAGGGTTATAAATATGATACGTATAGGCTTGTAATTATTATTATAGAATGGTCATGTAATTGCATATTGGAGAGAATATCGTCAGGACAGTTGCAGTTGTGGTTTTAAAGCGTTGTGTGTACTGTATTTGTCTAGTGTTGTTTTTATGGTCCATTGTTTTGATATTGTATAGATAAAATCGAATTTGAACTTTTTATTAAGCGTTGGTGCTCCTGTTTGGAGGGAGTTGTGGCGAGGACCTAGGATGCTGAGCCCCTCCCTCTGCTTTGGTATAGTTAGTTGGTTACAGTGAGCACAAAGACATTTAGATATTCATTTGGTGCCACCCTCTGTTTAAGTAAATACATAACTAGCATTACATGGATGAATGTGATCCTTCATAACAAAGGACTATGTTCTTTGGACAAAGTACTGGAAAATTCAAGCACATTTTCCAATAGTTTTTGCTTGCTATAGCCTTTTTACGAGCGCTTCGAAAATATTACGATCACATTTTTGCACACATTTGAGTGCACATATTTAATTCAACCCCTTTGATGAATCGCACGAAAAAGTTAAAAATTCACGCATGGGGGGCGTGGCTTGCCGATGGCGGAGTAGGTTGTGAGACGCCGGAGCTCTGCACAGGACCACCTGGACCAACGACTAAAGAGCCAGAGACCAACACACCTACCTCAATGTCCAGGCGCAGGAAGACCTCGACCACCACCAGGAGACAGCAGCCGGCCTCCATTACACGCTATTTCGGGGCAGCCAGCCAGGAGGAGAAAGGAGGTGGCGCCGGCAAGATGGCGGCGGCGCGGCGAGGGTCAGCGCACGTGGAGCGGAGGGAAGTGGAGACGGGACCCGAGTTTCCCTCCGTGCTGCAGGCGGGGGCGGAAGAGCCCGAACAGGAGCCCCGGGAAGCGTCTGTCTCTGTCGGCACCCAGAGCAGACTGGCAGTGGAGGAGGCGGCGGCAGCGCGCCCGCTGACGGCTGGTGGGACGCCGGCTGCTCAGGTGAGAGGGGCGGCGGGGAGCTGCGGCTCGACCTTCCCCGCTCGGGGAGAGGGGGGGAGAGCCCCCTCGCTTACGTCCCAGCCATCAATGGGGCGGAACACTTGGAGTGGGGGGACCGCAGGAGGGCCATATAATGGAGTGGGCCCAACACCTAGCATGAGGCTCCCTGATAGTCCCTCTGATCGGGGAACAGAACCCTGCCAGACAGAGGGAAGGGGAGACAGCCCCCCCCCCCCCGGACCAAGTTAACGCACCCGCACACAGGCTTAGCCCCCTGGCCAGCCCATGGGCCCCAACACATGCCCTGGAGAGGGTGAATACGGGATGCCCCTCGTACCGAGATGACCCGGAGGGACCCCTGAGAGACTCCCCATTAGGAGATGCCACTTCCCTCCAGCAAGCAAGATCATTGCCGTCGGCCGACCCTGTGGCGCGCCTTTGGGATGCCCCTGACGTGACAGATAGGGACACCGCACACTCCAGCTGTCAGTCCCCAGAGAGACCCTGGGATGCGGAGCTCACCAGCTGGGGCGGGGCCCCTGAAACCCCTCCTCCCAGGTGCGATGGCGGAAGCTCAGTGTTGACGACTGCAGCCCCCTCAGGCGGGATGCCCCCAGCAATGCAACATATACCCCCGTCCCTGCTCTCGGCCTTGGCGGACGTGGTTCGTACCAACGTTTCAGACGCCTTACGGGCGCTCCCTTCCCGATCTGATTTTGATGGATACATCGTGCAAATGGAGAACACACTCCGGAGAGAACTCAGCACGCTACAGAACTCCATTTCTGAAGTTTCCCACAGAGTGGACACGATTGAGCAAGACCAATCTACACTGGCCCGAAGAGTGGCGACCCTGGAGCAGCTACAGCGGGAAGATAGAGGACACGCCTCCGCCCTGTACCTCCACCTAGATGACCTCGAGAACCGAGGCAGACGCAACAACGTCAGGCTGAGGGGGCTCCCGGAGACTGTCACCCAGCCGGAGCTAGAGAACACAGCTAAAAACATATTCAACACGATCCTGGACTCCCCTCCTACTAGCGATATAGTCATCGACAGAATTCATCGCGCCCTTGGCCCCAGACCGACGGATCTGCAGCGCCCAAGAGATGTGATCTGTAGAATCCATTTTTACAAGACCAAGGAAGACATCCTGAGAAAGGCGTGGGAAAAGGGACCAACCAGATTCGAGGATTCATCCGTGGTGGTCCTCCCTGACCTCTCATCCAGGACACTTCAAATGAGGCGAGCACTGAGACCCCTGTTGGCGGTGATCCAACGTCAGGGGGCCTCCTACCGCTGGGGGTTCCCCTTCCATCTTATTGTTCGACGGAACGGCAGAACATTTGCTTTGAAAACCCCTGACCAACTTCCTCAGCTTTTTGCCTTCCTGGATGTTGATCCAGTACAGATTCCAAACTGGCTTGCACCGACCCTGGAGGCCCAGCCTGGTGGGCCTATGGTGAGGAGACGACGCGGACTGCCTGGGGGAGCGGGGGGAGGTCCGGGACGCCGGAGACCCCCACCCGCTAACAGAGACTGAAAGCCAATCCGTCGCTGAGCCGTGGCCCCCCCTTGCTGAGTTCCAACTTGAACTACTAACCGATACCCGTCCCCCTCGGCTGGGCCCGCCGGGGCTGATTGTCTTCTGGGCCTCCTCCCCCGGGGGCGAGCTGCGCCAACTGGGGATGTGGGGCCCCGTGAGGTTGAAGGCGGGGGCCCGGGTGGGCTCGGGAGGCCCTTGGGGGTGAGCCCGTGGTGGGTTTGCGGGCCTTAAGCGGGACGCATGCCCCGGGGGGAGCCCGGCTCAATTTGTTCTACCAGTTATAATTTTGTAGTTAAGTGCCTCATTACTCTTGGTCCGCAACCATGTGGTGGACCCGATGGGCGATCAAAGATATGGGTGCCGTATGTGTGTGGGGGGGAGCCCGCGGGGTCCGGGGTGCCGCCGCGGCCACCGGGCCCTACACGGGGGTTGCCCGGTGGGGGGTGCGGGTGGCCGCGGGGGCGCCTGGCCCGGCGCAGCACCCGGGCTGGCTCCTGGGTGCACCCCCTCGTGTAGCTGGCGCCAACGGGTCCAGGACTGTTGTGGTTTGAGAGTTTGGATTGTTGCCCGCGCCTGCTCCGGGGCTGCTACTCAGCCGCGGAGCACGCCAGTAATGAGGTATAGATGTGGGTGTCCTCTGGGTTCGGGGCCTGGCGGCTTGAAGCGGACCGGGGCAGTGCCTCCTGCCCCTAGGACCGGGCGGGCCCGGGCCTCCCCTCTTTGTCCTCCCACCCAGATTGGTGGGGGACGGAAGACGGGAGCTCGGCCACGGTTTCGGCGTGACGCGGGGGTTGCAGCCCTGCGCCCGTGCGTGCCGACCGAGGGCGCCCGCTTTGGGCCCCGGGCTCACAGGACACCATAATTTTGCACTGTTGTTTCTGCCTTTTATAAAGTTATAAAAATGTTTCCTCTCGTTGGTCCTTTCACGATGTGACAATGTTTTCCAGTGTGTGCATCTCCTACACCTGTACTGTTTTCGGCTTCCACTTCCCCAATTTAGGAGTCCCTGGTTGGGTTCTGTGCTAGCTTATCTGGCGCTACCCCAAACAGGGAAACGAGGGTACCTGTGGTCCTTGTGTATCGCGGGGCCCCTCGTAGTAGAGTTCGTTGCGGTTTCACCTAACCCCGGTGTCCCGCTATCCTGATTATCCCCTTCCTGAACGACAGCCCCCCTAATTATTTCCTTCCCCTACCCGGCCCTACCCCTTACAGGTTCTCCGCCCCACCTACCTAGCCCTGACTGTACAATCCTCCCTTACTACTCTTTCCCCCTTTCCTCTTCCTCTTCGCCGCTAGCCCTTCTCTCCGGGCCCCCTCCCTCCTGCCCCCGGGACTTGGGCCTTCTCCTCTTGGCGCCGGGCCGCCCGCCTCCGCCCACTGCTCCCTGCCGGGCCATTTGATAGGCTTCCCTGACCCCTACGGCGATCAGTGCCTGCGTTCACGCCGGCGCCCCCTATGTGAGATGGCTAAGCTGACGGTCTGCTCCCTGAACGTCAAAGGATTCAATGTCCTGTACGATCTGCATAAGCAGAGAGTGGACGTCCTTCTCCTCCAGGAGACCCACTTCCAGGAGGGTAATGTCCCTGCCCTGCGCCATAGGTACTTTACATCCTGGTTCCATAGCACTAATCCACAGAGCAAATCTCGGGGCGCATCTATAGCAATTCATAAATCCCTGCCCTTTACGGAGGTGGACCACCTGGCAGATCCCGAGGGAAGATTCATCTTCCTCAAGCTGCAGATACACCAAAAAACCTACACAGTGGCAAACCTGTATTTACCAAACTATGACCAGGCTAGGATGCTCCAGAGGTACCTCAGGAAACTGGAGGAGTTCGCTGACGGAATCCTAATTCTCGGTGGAGACTTCAACCTTACGTTGAATCCCCCCCTAGATTCCTCATCTGGGAAATCCTCAGTGCCGCTCGGGAAATTGCAGTCCCTGAGGAGGACACTGCATGACATGCAACTGATGGACGTATGGAGACTGGAACATGGACAGGATAGGGATTATACTTACTTTTCGCCCTTGCACGGCTCCTATAGCCGTATCGATTATATCCTCCTAAGCCACCATGCTTTGCAGTGGCACCCTGAATCTCGCATTGGTCCCTTTCTATGGTCCGACCATGCGCCGGTATTTGTATCGTTTGTCCTACCTAATGCTGTGCCGAGGTGCTGGAACTGGCGCCTGAATGATAATCTCCTAAAGGACACAGTATGCATGAACAAAGTGAAGGAGGCAATCGCCAACTTTACAGTTGATCACGAACAGGATGACTGCACACCACCAGTTCAGTGGGAGGCCTTAAAATGTGTCCTAAGGGGTATCTTTATTCAGGAGGGGTCAAGGCTGAAACGCGAGAGGGCGGCTTTGATCACCAAGACCCTGCAGACCATCAGTGACCTGGAGTCTAAACATAAGAAAGATCTCGCGCCGGAGGTGCTGGCTGAGCTTTCGCTCAACAGACACAAGCTGCTTGGGCTCTACGATCAAGCTCACCTTCGGTTCAGGGACAGACGACGTGCTACCATGTATGAGCACGCAAACAAATGCGGGAAGCTCTTGGCCAGGTCGCTTCACTGCAGGTCGACAACAACATTCATCCCAAGCATCAACACGGGTAGAGGAGAGAACATCACGGACCCCTCTAAGATCCCGGAGGTGTTTAAAAGCTTCTACAGCAAACTTTATAACCTTCAACCAGACCTCACCCGAATATCGGCCGCAACACTGGATACGAACATAGATAACTATATAGCAGAGACTCCACTTCCAACGATTTCAGAGGACTCCTCAGCAGACTTGGAGGTGCCATTTACCGAAACGGAGGTCCTGAAGGCGATTAAGGACGCTCCTGCGGGAAAGAGCCCGGGACCAGACGGCCTCACTCCGAGATTTTTCAAGGCTCTGGCCCCCCAGCTCGTCCCTTGGTTGCTGAGAGCCTACAACCACATAGGTGCTGACAGCCCTTTCCCGAAACAGACCCTGGAAGCCACGATTACAGTGATCCCTAAACCAGACAAGGACCCCTCGGCGTGTGGCAGTTACAGGCCCATCTCCCTGCTCAATGTGGACGTGAAATTATATGCAAAAATGCTAGCCACCAGGCTTAAACCATTGCTCCCTCAACTAATACATTTGGATCAAGTGGGCTTTGTCCCTGGCCGTGAGGCCAGAGACAACACCAATAAATTGCTCGACCTGATTGCCCATGTCCAGAGTAATAACATACCAGCCTGTCTTCTGTCCTGCGATGCCGAGAAGGCATTTGATAGGGTAAGCTGGCGCTTCCTCAGAGCAACCCTTTGTCAGATTGGCTTGGGCCCTATCATCATCTCCAAAATACTGGCACTGTACCAGGAACCTTCGGCCCGTGTCAGAGCCAACGGGGTGCTCTCAAGCCCCTTTACAATCTCAAATGGCACTCGCCAGGGATGCCCTCTCTCGCCCCTGCTGTACATATTAACCATGGAACACTTAGCGATAGCAATAAGAAACAACCCGGATGTCAAAGGGATTGTATGCGGAGGCAGGCATTACAAGGCCTCAATTTTTGCAGACGACTTGCTCCTCCACCTGACATCTCCAGCCATATCCTTCCCGGCGGTTCTCAGGGAGTTTGAGAGGTTCGGTCAGCTGTCCAATTTCCGCATTAATTATGCAAAGTCGGAAGCGCTGAACCTTACCCTACCGCAACCCCTAGTGGAGAGACTCCAGAGCAGCTTCGCCTTTAAGTGGCAACCCACCGCAATAAAATATCTGGGCGCCCTCATACCATCTGACTTGGATAATCTATACGAGCTAAATTTCAAGACACTGCAGGCTAAAGTTCATCAAGACCTGACGAAGTATGACAGAGGTCGATATTCATGGTTTGGTAGGATCAATATCCTGAAAATGGATATACTCCCCCGGTTTTTATACCTCTTCCAAACCATACCAATCACGCTCCCCAGACACTTTTTCAAAACAATACAGATGGATTTCTTGAAATTCATATGGGGCTCGCGGAGGCCACGCATCAGATTCAATATACTGGCCAGACCGAAAAGCGCCGGCGGAACTGGGGCCCCCGACCTAAAGCTTTACCATGCTGCGGCAGTCATTGCAAGGATGGCGGACTGGGTGTACAGGAGAGAGGACAAGCTCTGGGTCCAACTGGAGCATGATATCGTGGGATTTGACCCGTGCTCCCTCCCATGGATCTCCACCGCAGTGGATGCCAGCAAAAAAGGATTCCCTTACTTGACCCGACACTTTCTCTCTAGCTGGGACAGATTGCAGCGACAGGGAGAGCTGGTGAACAGGCCGGGACCCCTCACCCCTCTGTTCAACAATCCGGAGTTCGTACCGGGACAGAACACCTCCCGATTCCTGATCTGGAGAGCAGCCGAGGATGTTAGGCTACGCGACATCTTGGTGAGGGGGAGACTGCCTACCCTGACGGAGCTGAGGGCACGGGCTGAGGGCGGCCACCTGTCTTGGCTACACCATTGGCAGTTGGAGGCGTTCCTTTCTTCGGGGGGGCGTCTCAGAAGTGCGTCCCTACCCTTAACGCCTCTAGAGGAATGCCTGACACAGGCGCAGCCGCTGGAGCATGTGGTATCAGCTTTCTACAGGATGTTGGTGGCTGCCAGAAATACTTCAGAGCTGGAGTTCATGTCCAGGTGGGAGAGGGACCTGGGCACGACGATTACAGAGGAAGACACTCAGAAGATCTTTATGCTGACACATAAACTAGCGGGGGCCAGTTCAGCCCAGGAGAAAAACTACAAAGTTCTTACCAGGTGGTACAGATGCCCACTGGACATTGCTTTGTACACACCGGGGGGATCGGACGCGTGTTGGAGATGCGGGGCACCCCGGGGAGGAATCCTGCACATCTGGTGGGAATGCCCCCCGATTAGGTAGCTCTGGGAGACGGTTCTCAAGATTCATACGGAAGTAGAGGGCTTTGTAGTGCCGAACAAACCGGAGGTTGCTCTGCTTTCCCTGATCCCTGGCCCCATTGCCAGGGCTAAGAAAGGAGTCCTCAAATTCTTTCTGACTGCTGTACGGTCAATTATCCCCAGACATTGGAAGTCCCCCCTCCCACCAAACCTAGCGGAATGGTTTGCTGAAATGGATCACATCTTAAGGATGGAGGAGCTGGTGACGGAGGGTGATGGGGAGCATTGGACAACATGGATGAATTGGATCAGATTCAGGGAGTCAGACGAGGCTGGGGCCCTCCTGGCACTGGACGGGGGCCGGAGCTGACGCGACCTACGGGCGGGGCCGTGGCGGCCTGGTGGCGGGGGGACTTTCCTATAGCGTGGCCCCTCCCCGGTCCACCTCTTCCCTCCTGTCCCCCTCTCCCCCTCCCCATCTCCCCTTCCCCCCTTGACCTCATCCCCCCTCTTGTCCGATCCTCCTCCGCACCACCCTCATTCCTTACTCACCTCTTCTCCTCATGATGGGCTCCCGGTCTTTCCCCGTCCCGCCTTGGACCTGCCCCCTGGTCTCGCTTTGAGCGGGAACCCTGCCCCTTGAAGAGGCAGACGAAAGGACTTGTACGCCCCGGGTCCTTAGCCTTTAGCCCTCTATCGGGCTTCGGGTGGGGAGGCCGGGGTTTCGGTCCAATGTGACGCGACATAGGCGGTCCCCTTTCACGAGCTCCGAACAAGATGCTGATTACTCCCCCGTGAGACTGCCCCTGCCCATCGAGGCCTGGCTACCTTCCTCTCGGAAAATTCTAACTCTCGCCATTAGGGGTAAGAGATGCAAGCACAGTGTGCAATTTATGGGGTGTTCGCTGGGGGGTGCTGCCTGTGGGTGGGGGGGGGGGACCTGGGGTGGGCTGCTGCTCCAGTTGCGCCTGGGGGCGGGGGGGGATGCGGGAGCCCGGATTGTCTCCATCTTCATGTCTGTACTGCCTTTCCTCATGTACCTTTTATTGTATTGATTTTCGAAAATCTTAATAAACAAGAGTTTAAACAAAAAAAAAAAATTCACGCATGCGATTCAATTTTCCGAGCTTAAAGAATTGTTTTCTACCTTTGTTGAATCAAGCCCATAAGCCTCACTTTTATTATAGACATGACAGAAATCCTGCAGATCTCAGTTTCTGTGCAGTGGAGAGGGTAGACCCACGCTAGAGGGGTGGTAATTGGGTGAGGGAACTGTCTAAAAGGGAGACTGTTGCAACTGTTGCAAGCAGGGTAGTGAGGGCAAACCAGGATCATCATCGGCTCAGGCTGGCAAAGGCCTGAGGTGCAGCTGTGAGTGTTACACTGTCTTTACATATCCCTTCCTTGTGTGACGAGTGGCATTAAGGAATGTGGGGAAAAATGCATTGGTGGGTAAAACCACAGACGGAGATTTCCACAGAGCAACCCAAGAGAACCAAAAAGGGACCGTGGGACCAGTACAGTGACTGGGCACATAGCTTGCGCAGACTGATACATTTCATGTATATAACTGTGACTCTTTAATACCACTAGCTCAAACCACTTAGGAGGCCAGTACTCTTTAATATAAATTGTTATTGGAGCATAGGGGCAGCTAAGGCCCTCTTGAAGAAAAAAAAAAATTTGTGTAGTGTGCTCTAGTTCAAACCACTGGTGTGTCAGTACTCTTTAATAGCACTTGCTCCAACCACTGGTGTGTCGGTACTCTTTAATAAAAAAGTTGTTCACACCACTTTGGGGCATTGCTCTTTGATACCAATTGCTCAAACCACTTGACGGTCACTGCTCTGTAATACTAATTGTTCAGGCCATGTGGGGGTCACTGCCCTGTAATACCAATTGTTCAGGCCATTTGGGGGGTCACTTCACTTTAATACCAATTGTTCAGACCACTAGGGGGTCACTGCTCTGTAATACCAACTGTTCAAACCACTTGGGGGACACTGCTCTGTAATACCAATTGTTCAGGCCACTTGGGGGTCATTGCTCTGTAATACCAATTGTTCAGGCCATGTCTGGATAATGGGCCAAGAAGCTTTGCACTACCAAGTGAAGCACATGCACCAGCCAACGGATATGCCTCAACCCAGCTCGGCCCAAGGTGACCTTGCAACATATAGCATTGAGCAGTTCACACCTTATTATCTTCACAAGCTGTTGGTGCAGGACAGGTATGGCCTGCCGAGAAAAGTTGTGGCATTTGGGAATGATGAATTTTGGGGCAGCCACATGCTCTAACTAGCTGAGATAACAGGACCCCTCGCCATAAGATCGTTAAAGCTCTCCAGCTCCACCAGCCAGAATGGGAGCATTTCAAAGGCAAGAAATTTTCAAATGCTCACATTCAAGGCCGGGCTCACGGGCGATATGGGCCAATCTTCAACTTTCTGTCCACTATTGAGGAATAGAGAGCTGAACACTTCCCTTGGATGGTGTGGACAGGCTTGGTAGTAGTAGTGGTGATGGTGGTGATGGTGATGTTGGTGGCGGTGGTCTTACAACCTCCGTTTGGAGAGAGACTGGTGGCAAGCATGTAAATGACCTGCGTCTTCCTCCTGCTCCTTGGCCTCTGCCTCGTGCCGCCACTCAGCCCTCAATGTCATTTGGGAACTCCGCAGTAGTGCTTCTGCCAGGTTACGTTTTTATTTATTACGCTCCAGTGGTGGAATCAAAAATGTGATGTTATCTTTATAGTGGGGATCAAGCAATGTGTCCACCCAATATATGGCACTTTTGACTATGCGGGTAACTCTGCAGTCAGTCTCCAGGCACTAGAGCATGTAGCCAGGCTGCCCTGAGTCAAGGAGATGCTGTTCTCAGTGGCAGGTGTCTCTTCTGCATCCCCCGAGCCACGCTCTATTGAACCCAATGAGCTGTGCTGGATACCACCCTGTTGTGAGGAACAGCACTCCTTCGAAGTCTCCAATACTGTCCCTTGGCTGGCCGGCAACCCACCCTGTAGGTCAGATGTGGACTAGTCTGACACCTGTGTAAATGGGCCTTCCTCTTCCTCATCTTCTTCCTCCTGGGGCAATATTACATTCTTCGTCATGTCCTGAAGTGTTTTTTTCTAACAGGTGAAGGATAGTAACATATTGGTCGCGTATTAGAAGCACAGCACCACAGCACATGGAGGCCCACTTATTAGTGGTGAAATGCTGTCGGTCTGCTCTTCTACTCACCTGGGCATTTTGTAGCTGGAACTACACTACTGAGCACATGTGCCAGGCAACGGGCGTGCCTCAACCCAGCTCGGCCCAAGACTGCTATTAGGTTCAGCCCCTTGTTGCACACCACTTTCCGGGCTTCAGGTCCAGCAGCAGCAACCACTCACATTTATGCCAAGACTGGATGGAAGGAAAGAAGGAAGTGGAGTGGCAGGCAACAGAAGGCAACAAGTGGAGGCATATAATAACACTATCAATTGTATTCTCTTTGCTTTGCAGGTTCCAGGCCATGGACATGTTGAAGTCCTACCATCCTGTATTTTTTAGTTTGCACAAAATCCGATAAATAACTATATATATATATATATATATATATATATATATATATATATATATAACAATAATAATAACGTTGTAATAATAATGTTTTTTGTTTGATTTGCAATTCCCTGGTGACAGACGTTGTGCAGAGATTCACAATTTTCCCTCTGCAGCGACTGTTTGCACAGCTTGCAAATTGCCCAAGACTGTTGTCTGTGCACTGTTTGAAAAAATGCCATGCTGGTGAGATCCTTTGAGCCAGTTTTTTCAGTGCTCAGTCCCTGGGGGTGGTGGGAAGTAATAGCAAGGGGCTGATGGTTTCTCCTGCTTCTGCTGGCTGCCTGGGTCTGCATGCCCACCACCTGTTCCACCGAAATCTGATTGCCTTCAGCTCACATTGGATCTAGGACTTTGTCATCACCCATCAGATTGTCTTCCACCTAACCCCCTTCTCAGTCTCCACATTGCAGAAAGCTGCAGCAATCAGCTCTTGGGTTTTATATCCATCATAGATGTCCTGCAATGGTCCAATGTCTACATCCTCATCCTCCAACACAAGTTGTTGGGCATCTGGGAACCCCTATGTCTGCAACTGGGGCAGGGGCAGGTGGATGGCCCACAGAATCCTAGCTAGGAGAGTCATCATAGAGCATTAGTGACTGCTCCATGACTTGTGGCGTGATCTAATCAATGCCTCAACTTGGTTTTGCTCTCACCATTCTGACACCGGTATTGGGGCCTACAAGAATATGCTGCAAATCCTAGTGCCTGCTGGCACCTGAGGAAGACATAGCAGGCACAGATGTAACACTTCTAGTGATTAACGGATCCGTTGAAGTTCAGCTTCGCAGAGTTTGGCTGAACTTGTCATCAAAGTTTGGATTCGGGTCCCTGAACCTGAACCCTATTGAAGTCAATAAGGGTCTGAATTTCAGGGCCCAAAATTGGCTGTAAAATGGGGGTAGCAAGGGTTAGAGGGATGAAAGTTAAAGTGGGAACACCAGGGTGATTGCCCTGCTCAAAATGGGCAAGGGAAAGTACTCAAAGTACTCAAAGCAATAAATAAATACAAAAATAAAGAAAAAAGAAAAATGTTTTTTTTTAGGGGTGTTGGAGGCCGAACTGGGGGGTAACACCTGGGTGATTGCCGTTCATAAAATGGGACAGGGAAGTACTCAAAATAATCATAGAAAACTATAAAAATAAAGAAATATATAAATATACATACATAAATGAAGAAAAAAAAAACAAAATATTCCTTTTTTCAAGGGTGTTGAGGGCCAAATTGGGGGTGGAAGGCACTTGGGCAATTGCCCTGCACAAATTGGGCTAGGGAAAGTACTAATAATAGTAATAACATTAAACCATTGTAATAAACCATTAACGGAATACATAAATACAATAAAAAAAAAAATATTTACAAGTGTCAGAGGGTAAATCAGGAGGTAACACCAGGTAGATTGCCCTGCACAAAATGGGGTAGGGAAAGAACTCTGAATAATCACAGTAAGCAATAATATTAATTACATACATTAATAAATAAATAAAATAATTTTCTGTGTTCGATTTGTTTATGCACAGGTAACTAACTGCCTGTGGTTAATTTTTTATTTTTTTGGCCTTATTGGTTAGAGCCAACAAAAAATAGTCTGACTTTTTATTTTTTTATTTTTTCAGTTGTAACTGTTTTACTAAATGTGGCTTTTCAAAAGCATCCCATTTACTATTGAAACTGCCTGTGGGTTTTATTTTTTTGTATTTCTTGGTATTTTTGGGGCATTTTTGGTTAGAAATAATTTTTATCTAATGAAGAATTTTTATTTTTTAATTGTATTTTTTGAGGTTTAACTGTTTTACTAAATGCTGTTTTCAAAAGCATTCCATTTAACATGAAAACTGTCCGTGGGTTTATTTTTATATATGTTTTGGTAATTTTATTGGCATTTTTGGATAGATCCAATTTTTATCTAATGAAGAATAGCCTGACTTTTTATTTTTTAATTGTATTCTTTTGTGGTTTTAATTGTTTTACTAAATGTGGCTTTATTGCAGCCCTCTAGCCCTTGCCCTTTTCTTGCTGGGGAGTAAAACAGGTACATTTTTAATTCACCACAAACAATGTGACCACAAACAATGTGACTTTCTTTAAGGCTGGGGTGAGTATTAGACAGACAGACAGGGAAGCCGCTGTGAGGGTGAATTATTTTTTTTTACATTTGCTTAGAGTTTTTTACGAGTTTACTTTGAGTATTCAAAGTGTGCCGTCTTAATATGTCATACTACAATATAACGTAGCATGCAACCTAGGGGAGCCTTAAAGCTTGTTGTGAAAAAGATTGCACATTGTGCCACAAAACCACCATAAAAAGGCAATACATAACATAAAGGGCACATATGACATCAATATACCATTAAAATAATGTTGGGACCTAAAAACAGGAACACCTCCTCCTGCACAAAGTGCTCTATAATGATAAATATTGAACCAAAGTGCAGTGGACACTGAAGCATAAGAATGAATAGAGACACAAAGATTAGAAATATTAATAAACCCAGTAACCATAAAATGGAAGTGCATGTGTAGCTAAAGTAATTCCTGAATTCACATAATACAAAAGCAGATAATCAAAACTCATGATGATGACATCAAGAATAATAAATAGCACTGCCATAAGACAATAAGCAAATAATCTAACTAATATGAATGAGTAGGCAGGAGGGAGAGGTGGGAACAATTCCAGAATCCCTAATCCACTCCTCAGCTTCTCAGCCAAACCAGAAAACATGACCTGGAGAAGGTGGAATAGGCAATGATGCTGCTACAGTCAACCAGCTCCAGCAGCTGAAGGAGAGCCACTGACAACCAATCCCTGTAATGGAGAGCAGGAAACAGATGGGGCTGTGGGCATGACCATGGGTACATGTGTACAATATACACTTGTAAGGAGGTAGAAAGCCTCGGAACACATTGGGTCTACTTGAGGGTCCTCCCTACTGCCTGCTCACATTTACTTGAGCATTTGCCTTTGCCATATTGCAGTAGTATTTAAGTTTCTTTATGTTATCATGAGTTGAACCATAATCTGAATATGTTTTTTTATTTGACTTATAGGATACAGTTTAGGTACGCTTGCACTTTCTGATTATTGTTTTTTTTTTTATGCATGTGGCATATCCTGGCCAACTTGTTTTGATATTTATAATCTCTTTGTCACTATTCCTATTTAATTAATTAGGGTCAACTGCAATTTGGTTTAATATTAATTAATATAGAGTGCTTTGGCTGAAGGGAAGTTGTTCTTGCATTGGGGTCCTCCCATTATTTTAATGATCTGTTGATGTCATACAATATGTGTCTTTTATATTGGATTTTTTATATTTTCTCACAGGAAAAATAACACATGAACATAACAAAAAGAAACTGGTACTTTACTCATCCAATAGCAACCCCGGTGTACAGAAGTTCCTGTTATACAGAGGGTCCCAGTTGTTTTCAGTGGGAGCCAGTCATACCAGGGCCATGCTCATCTGCCAGCCAGAAACCGGAAGGATGATAAGCTGTGTGGGACCAACTTTTAGATACACCGCCTGATGTTAACATCCACGAGGGAGCCAGGAAACAGGTGCGTTTTGCGGTGCCTCGGGGGGGGGGGGTCACACAGCGAGGCATCCCAAATAGGGGAAAGGCCTGCGGTCAGAAGAGAAATACATTCCTCCGAGGGGGTTGAAATATTTGATTGGCATGCAGATGCTGTTCGTGTTTTTTTCTCTACAATATCTCCTCAGCTGATGGTAAACTCATGGAAAAATATCTACACAGTATAATCCTGTTCTTTAATATGCAAAACATTTTCCATTTCCATTTAGCAAATCTGCATTCCATTCTTAAGTACACTGCACAGTTCAAGAGCTGCAAGCTATTTAAACGTTGGCTTGTTACATTTCTCTGGATACCCGTGACACGTAGATGGGGACAATTTGTCTTTCACACTTTCATAAACTGTGAATGTCAGTAGCTACAGAGAGATTCTTTCAATGTTACGCATCATCTTGCTTATAAGCAGCACAAACAGGTATTGGACACACCAAGACAAAACCGCGCTCTGTTGCCACCAGGCCATTGTTCATATAAATTAATGTCAAACAACATTTTCAGAAAATATGAATGTGTTATTTCTTACCACAAGGCTGAACATTACTTTAGTTTTATGGCTAAGCCTTATTCATCTTTTTTAAAGGGATAGTTCAAGCATAACAATAAGGCTACATATCATTCATCTTTAAAGGGAGAGTCCAGGCAATATAATTAAGGCAGCAAGGAGCTCACCTTAAAGTGCACCTATACTTAGGGGGTCATTTAAGAAGGGATAGCGCCAGCTAGTGCGTCGTAGTGGCAGGCAGCTTCTGGTGAACGCCAGCTAGTGCGTCGTAGTGGCAGGCAGCTTCTGGTGAACGCCAGGCACTGTACGCAAAAACACATTTATGAAAACGAATCTAGTGTGTACTGTAACAGCGCCATGTAGCGTCCGATGTATTATTACAGGCGGCTCAGCTTATGGCACCGGCGCTCTAACTTCCAGAGCGGAAGGTATTACCTTTCGCTCAGTGTCGCTCTCCCATACATTTCAATGGCCGTTCATTTCCTTGTGGTTGCTTGTGGTTAAACAGCGTGTTTTACATTTTTTTTTTTCCTCAAATCATTGTGTGGTCTCTTCTGGCTGCAAACAAACACTTTTAGAAACTTTTTTGACTTTTTATATTTTTATGCAGAATTGTCATTACAGGTCTGACACTAAAGTATTAATGTCACAGTGTTAAAACAATGTCATTCCATGCGTTTTCGCTTTGTTACTGGTGGATATGTGTTCAAAAACAGACTTTAATCACACAGCGTCTGGCGCTTTATGCTATAGCGACCATGCTGTGTGTATGTGTATGTTTATAGCGCCCATGCTGCGTGTGTGTCCTTTTTTGTTAAAAATGGTGTTGAGCGCCGAGTGTCAGACTCACTGAGCTGGCGCTACCTTTCGCTGGCTGCAGCGCTGTACTGGTGTTAGAGCACCCAACATACATCACATTCATCAATGCCGGCCCGGTTACTACAGTGACTGAGGCGCTCTGTTACAGCGCCCGATACCCTCTTACAGTGTCGCTATACAGAAGCTCATCTGCCAATACCTGGCATTAGTAATGAATCAGCCTCTTAGAAAGGAAGTAGTCACCTTCTATCCCTAGCACTGTGCCTCAAAAGAGCCTGTGTTTCTGTTGTCACCTCAGCCTTTGCCCATAATCCATAAAAACACCAGGAAAAAACAACAGGAAGTAGTATTATGGTGTATCGCATGTCATACGCTAATTAACTCAGTTACGACCAAACTGTCACATAATGGGCATTTTTAACAGAAAGGTTTAATGATTATATTGTTACTTTGTTATAAAATATTTAAACCAGATTTTTGAGACTTCCGTTAAATTTACACCATGAGTTCCCTTTCAGCTCTGAAACAGCTGCATCCTCAGTGGGAAAGCTAAGCCACCATTCTCTTTTTTTATGGATATTTTGGAACGCCGGTGATCATTCATAATACAGTAACTTATTGCCCTGTATGAAATAATAACCAGCGAGCAGAAGATGAAAGAGCATTCAACATGTGCAATTGCATTTCTGAAAGCAGATTTTGTCCAGAGCTATTATGCTGTGAGGCATATTTCAGAGAAATGGCCTGATTTTGAAATGGAATCCATCCTTTATGAAACATTTAAGTCACAATGCCCTTTCTCTATTACGCTTCACCTGTAAATGTGCACAACCATTACTAGGCAGTCATTTAGGCAAGTCTGAAACACTACTCTTTCCAAGTCTGGAGCTATTTATTATTCACTGCTATGATTATTACTTTACAGCACAAATCTGATGTTTGCATGTCTTATTTCCATTGTTGAAATGCTAGACTGTTATGACAGCTTTTGTTTACTGTCAGAAAATATACGAAAAAATCAGGGTGATTTGTAAAATATTACTCACGCTGCTAGAATGTCAACAAGCTGCCTGGTTTTGCCAGTGAGTTTTATGCTACTAACTTTTCTTTTATTCAAAATCTAAGAACCAATGTTGGGTGACATTTGTAAACTGACTGTTATGTTACTTTTTGGTATGTAACATATATACTTTTTTGTAGTAAAAAAACTGTATTCATTAAAGGAGCACTATCGCAAAAAATGCCCAATGATAAAAATCCATATAAATATGCTGGATTGCGGGAGGAGGGGTCACTTATACACCTGGTATTAAGAAATATCCAGCCAGTACATTCCCTTTAGTTAAATATTTGGAAAGGATTATTGAGCTGTTTCTCTGTGCTTCAGCCACAGTTACAATTCACAGAGCATTTTACAGCTTAGAGGCCGATTCATTAATAGCGGCAGGTAGCGACAGTTGAGCGACTGTAGCAGCATTTTCAGAGCGCCCGCTAGTAGTCGCTGTGCTTGGACGTTGTTCGGAAGTTGATAGCGACTCAGTCGGTTTGCCGTAATGTTGAATATTGGGTGAGGAGTCGCTATTTGACAGGTTCCGCGCTGTATGGGAGCGCATGATAGCGACTGGCCCTAGCGACCGGCTCCCACCATATTCATTAAAAAATCACGCTCAAAAAAATCTTGCGCTGTAAAATGCATGTTTAAACCCCAGAGATCTAAAATGGCAGAAGTGGTCACAGAATTTTTCACATTTAAAAAAAAAAAAAAATTAATAACAATTAATTATTAATATTTAAAGATTGTTCCATTGAAATGCATTGGAGAGCGCCAGGTAGCGAGAGGTCATACCTGTCGCTGTTCAAGGTCGGACGCTGGCACTGTGGGCTGAGGCTGGAATAATGATGAATGAGTCGCTATACGGCGCTATCTCAGTCGCTAAGCAGGATTGGCTTGATAAATGTGTGATTGTGGTGGGGAGCCGGCGTTCTTGTGGCGGGGCCCGTCATTATCGGCCGCTCACCAGTCGCTACCTGTCGCTATTCCTTCATAAATAAGGGCCTTAATTTTTTTCCTGCATATGTCCTCGCCTTTTAATCCTCACCTCTAAATTTTTATTGTTAGACTTTACATATACAATACATTGGGGAGTAGCATTGATATAAAATAATATATTTTAAGCTGGTGTCATATTTCCAAAGCCATACAGAACATTTGGTTAGAGAGTGGGTGAATGAACATGCAGAGATTCCAGGATGCCCTGGGGAGAGTTTGTTAAGTGCACCTAAAGTCATTTTTTAACTTTAGGTGCACTATACAGTACATGCATAAATGAAGTACGGTAAATGCATGGTGTTTTTTTTTTGTTCCTTCTCCTTCCTTTTTGCACCATTTGGCATCATTTTGTAAGTATATGCGGGCACCAGGAAGGGGCCATGTCTTTTATATTTTGGCTCTGCTGTTCTTTCATATTGGCGCTGCAAGTCAACAACAAAACTTTAGAGAGTGGTTTGGCAGTTTTTATTTGTTATTGTGCTATAAAGTACACACTGGTAACAAAAAACAGTAATGAAAAACAACGGCAGGCTGATTCATCATTAGCGGCAGGTAGCGACAGATGAGCGTCTGTAGCAGGCATTATCAGAGCGCCCGCTAGTAGTCACTGTGCTTGGCCGTGGGTCGCTAGTTTCTAGCGACTCAGTCGCTGTGCAGTAATATTAAATACATTGCGAGGAGTCGCTATTTGACCAGTACAGCGCTGTATGGGAGCGTATGTTAGCGACTGGTCATAGCGACCGACTCACACCGTATTCAGCAAAAAACAGCCTCACAAAACTCTGGTGCTGAAAAATGCTTGTTTGAAGCCCAGAGCGCAGGAGGCTGTGTGTTTAAAGTGTGTTTTTCAGCATCTATCCACTAGTAACAAAGTGAAAACATATGGAATTACATTGTAACAGCATTGTAACATGGACACTTTAATGCCAGACCTGTAATGTCATCTCTGCAGAAATATCTGAAAAATGAAAAATTTGTCAAAATATGCTTTTTCAATGCCAGAAGAGGCCACAGCATTATTTGAGATTTTTTGAAAAAAAATAAAAAACAAAAACCCTGTTTAAAGAGAAGAAAAGTATCGTCCATTGAAATGTATGGGAGAGCGACAGGTAGCGAGAGTTCATACCTGGCGCTGTGCAAGGCTGAACGCCGGCGCTGTTCGCTGAGGCTGGGAAAATGATAAATCACACGCTACATGGTGTTATCCCAGTCGCTAAACAGATTCTGCATGATAAATGTGTGATTGCGTGCCGTGTCCGGCGTTCACCAGTCGCTACCTGTCGCTACCTCTCATTAACCAGCCACTACCTGACGCTATCCCTTCTTAAATATTCTTATCTCGTTCATGGTCATCTCCGGGAATACAGCACTGCGATTGGCTGGCTCATCTGGGTAGCTATAGCAGGTTGCTATAGGGGGTGGGCACGATGTTTGTGAGTGCAGCTAGGCTCCCATTCAGCTTCTTCAGCATCCCATTCATATACACAGTCAAAAAGCAGATTGGAGCAGAGCAGCGTCTGCACTGTGGGAGTGCTGGTATGTATATGGTCTGCTCAACCTAACTTTGCAAAGCCGGGCATCCCAAACCAGGATGCTCCAGGGGGACCAATATCCAGCATTGTGCAAATCCTGGGTTTTGGTTTGCTTTAACCATATAAATGTAATTATGTAACATTAGTTTAGGTTCAGACACTTCTCTAAAGGATTTAAATCCCTTTCGATTGTAATATAGAATGTAAATATACTGCAAAGCTGGGATGGTATAATTTAGCCGCCAGCCCTGGAATGTATTGTATGTGCGATAATGGGAAGCTGTCTATGGTAATATACCATTGAGCCAGCCTTGTTGTCTGCTGTTTTCTACAGCAGGAAAAAAAACATTAATGTACACAACTCCCAAATGCTCCCTCTGTGTGGACATAATTGGTTTTAAATATAGCACTTGAACTCCACTGTACGTTCTGGAAGCAGACAAATGCATTTCAATTTCTGAACAGCGAGAGCCCATTGCATTTAGCCTAGCGTAACACAGGGCAATACATTAAGCCTTTGCAGCAGGGGCCACAAACCAGCCATTTCATCACCCTTGCTCTATGCAAATTATATGTAATTAGAAAGGCGCAGGACTGTGTAAAGCCGTCAAAAGCACAAGAAATCCCAAAATGACTTGTAAAAATAAACAGTAATATTGTTGTTTGTTAGCTTTTTCCTTTATACTATGACAAAAACACACTGCCAGGAACATGCACTAAAAGGTTGTAAACAATATTTACATTCCTTTCTTGTTTTGTTTTTATTTTTTGTTTACTCAGTTTAGTTTACTTTCTATTTATAAAAAAGACAAATAATTGCACATGCACCACAATAAATTCAAAAAGAGCTTGTGTGCACTCGACAAGCAAAAAGCCCGGCAATATATATATATATATATATATATACATATATATATATATATATAGCTCTATAGTGATACAACTAAAAAAGGAGAGGGTTGGAGAACCTTCCCAGGGGTAGAGAAGGCACCGCCCAGCTCAATCAAATAAGATAATAAATAGTTTATTAGTTAATCAACAAAGACAAATGCACACAAGTGGTTATGAAATTCAAAGATTTTTCGAGGCTGTTGTTGGGGAACAAATTGTTATCAGGTGACACCTTTTGGGGTGTGTGGGGACTACTGAGCTTTGTTTAGACCCCCCTCCATGTATTGCTGCTTTATTGTATTTGAGCTTGATTGTTCTGGTCTAGTGTTGGTTTTAACTGTTATATGTGCATCGGTCTATTGTACCTGATTAACTGAAAACTATTATCTTATCTGATTGAGGTGCGTGCTGCTAGCGCCAGCTCAATGTTTTCTGTGCTTTAATCTTTTCCATGCCTCCAATAATCTTAAATGATAGTTATAGATAGTCGTTCACTTTATAATGAAGCAGTTCAGTAATCTTAACAGACTGTGAACTATTTAAAATGAATACACTAAAAAAGCAGTTTTGGGGGAGTGAACTTCACACCACACAATTGGTCATACAGATGTAGTGGTGGACTGGAAACATAACTGGCCCTAGGAGTCACTATTGAGTCTCCTCCCTACAACATATGCTCCCTGGTCGGTCAGTGAGTGAGATCCAAGGCTAATGCTAAAGCACTGCAGGGAAAGCTCATTCATATATATATGACCAAATCTGTGCTTTGGAAGCTTTATTTTTAGTATTGTAGGGCAGATAATGTAGAAGGGCTGATATGCTCCTACAGCCATTACCCTGAGTCTTTAGCATGAAATGCAGACCATATCCTGAGTTTTCTTGGATGGGGGGTTGTGGGGCCAGGTGCAGGGGGGTGGGGAAAGACTATGGAGGTAGGAATTGTATGTGGGTGTAAGGAGCAGGAGCCCAACCAGAAATTTATGATTTGGATGTGGCCTAACCAGAAGGGTATGAATTGTATGTGGGTGTAAGGAACATAAGTCCAACCAGACAAAAAGCAATGAAGATGACCAGAAGTTCTCCTGAGTCTCCCTAAGCCGGTCCACCATTGCACATACTAAATTTTAGCCACATCAGTAGTGTGAACGAAAAGCTTTTAGCCTTCCCCCACCCAATCACCAACGGCCAGCAGGCTGGCAATCTCGCCACCCCTGCCCTGCCCAGATCCGTCCGCTCAACCAACCAAGAAGGGGAGCAGGCATGGCATAGGCTGGGACAGGCCGCGACAAGCAAGCTGACCCAGCCCGGCCAGCATACAAGGCTCTGCCATACAGCCTGTTTTGGGAGAGGTCCCCATTGACTTCAGTGGGGTTCAGGTTTAGGTTCAGGTCAAGTTCAGGCCACGGAACCGAACTTTTGTTCAAACTTTGTCCGAACTTGCTGAACCTGAACTTTTATAGGTTCACCCATCACTAGTAGCTAGCCATAGAGCAATGGAGCAAAAAATCCACAAGCTCTAATAATGGTTAAACTAAAATTCTGCAGGGAGTCAGTCTCAGTTACTGTCTTTGCAGTAAAGGAAATGTCCATGATCATATGCAATTCTAATTATAACATAGAGATCATTAGTGGCAGAGGAAAAAAGCTATTCACATATTTAGCAGCAGTACTAATGCATCCATTAATGATAATTAACTAATACTGTAAATGTAATGATTAATTATTTATAAGTATGCATAATAGCAGAGTTGGCAAGCTGTAGGTATTGAGATTGAGTCTCGCCAACGTGAACCATGACTGGTTATACCCACTCCATATGACATGATAGTCACCCCTGAGCAGAATTGCGGGTCTCTACACCACAGGACTCCATCTGGGAGCCTAGTATGTTTTGTTCAACCAGACTAAGAAGAAATGGCTACTTTTAAAATATATTTAATTATTGCATGTACTGTCCATTTAAGATTCACTTGAAAAAAAGTGTGCACATCACTTAAACAGCCCATTATGAGATAATTTAAGTGTTTGTGTTAGTGTTATCTAAATGATTTTAAGAGTCATTTTACTTCCAAGAAAGTAGAAAAATCATCCATTAACCCTTTAAGTGCCGGCCTTCCTAGAATTTTTGTCACCCTTTGTTGCCAGACCACGTTTCACTATTTTGTGCTACATATGTTCAACCTTGATTTTTGAAGGGATTTCCAGGGATTTTCTGCAATGTCTTGTTTGGCCTTTTTTTTAGTGTATTCTCAATACTTTTGGGTAAAATATGTGCAAAAAAATAAAAACAAAATCTATTTTTTGCAATTTGTAGTGTTTTTTGTAATAAAAAATTTAAGTTTGTCAATAAAATCTTATTGCGTGTGAAACCCCAATTTCTCCCGGTCACAGCGGTACCACATATGTATTGGTAGACATCCTTTCCTGCCCAGAAGACTCCCCCAAACTGAAACAGCGCTTTAGGAGATTTTCAGATAAAATACAACTATGCTACGCGCTAAGCGCACCTTGCAGTTTTCCAGAAAAACAACCCTTTACATTTGAAATACCCACAACAAACTATATATTCTCTGGAAGTACACACCTCAAGCTTTATAGGCGTACCAGGCCTGTTGACATGGGCACAGTTTTCTGGAAGTAATCCCTCAATCAATTCTTTGGGAGTTAATCCCTCAATCAACTTTCAGAGTTCCCTAAAAAAGAATAAAAAAGAAGAATCAAAGCCACATTTTCCTAAAAAAACTATATGCAAACAAGAAAAAACAAGTAAAATCTGAAAAAGGAACATCCCCCGAACAGAATGGTACCCAACATACATAGGTAGTGTCAAGGGAAGAGTTGCCAAACACCCCAAAGTAAAGCATGCGCATAACGGTAATTTTACTTGAAATTTTCAGCTCTGCTGACAAAGTGCGCACCTTGCAATTTTTCAACTAAAACAACCCCTTACATTTGGAATATCCCGCAAAAGCCATATATTCCCTGAAAGTACACATGTTAAGCTTTCTAAGCATACTGAGCTTGTTGTAGTGGGCTCATCTTTCTGGGAGTAATCCATTGAAGAATTCTTAGGTTGCACAGGATTTCCCTAAAAAAAATTATAAAAAAGCAGAATAAAAACCATGTTTTCCTAAAATATCAATATGCAAACAAGAAAAAACAAGCTAAATCTGAAAGCGCAAGGTCCCCCGAGCAGAACAAAACCCAACATGCATAGGTACTATTAACCCTTTTAATTGCCAGCCTACTTGAAGTTTTGTCACCCTCTGTTGACAGGTCATTTTTCCCCATTTTGCGCCATGTTTAACCGTGATTTTTGCTGGAATTTCCAGAGAAATTATATACATATTTTTTGCAGCAGAGTTTAGGCTTTAACATGAAATGTCTTGTTTGTAATTTTTCTACTGTTATTTTAAATATTTTTGATTAAAAAATACAAAAAAATAAATAAAAAAATATTTTTTAGACAATTGTCTCCTTTATTTTAAATAAAACATTTGTTTTATTAATGAACACCATATTGCATGTGATAGCCCCATTTTTCCTGATTACAACGATACCACATATGTATCGTTAGCCCCCCCCCCATTCTTTCCCTGGAGACCCCCCCCAAACTGAAAAGAGCACTTTATAACATTTAAAAAAAAACTACTATCCACACTATAAACATAAGGGGTTAATTTTAAAAAAAAGACATAGGGTCCCCCTTCCCATTTTTTGGGGGAATTTCAAGGGTTAGGGTTAGGCTAACCCTAACCCTTAAAAATACCCCCCAAAAATTGCGTAGGGTCCCCCCTACCCATCATAACCAGCCCAGGACCAGCTATGGGGGCTTGTAGGAACAGAGTGGAGGAAACAGCTTTTGCGGCCCCCCACCCTTACAAGCCCGCATACCCTGTGTGGGCCTGGGCTCTTCTGCCCCCCCCCCGGGCTTTGGGGAGGCAGGTAATTTGGGGTGCTGGGGGTTAATGGCAAGTCACCCGCTAACCGCAGGTGACTTGCCAGCCCCCAGCCTTGTGAACTGGTATAGGGGTCTCATGGACCCCTTACCAGTTCACAAGGGGTTAAATGTAAAATAACACACAGACACAAATAAGAAAAAAAAAAAAAAATATATATATATATATATTTTTTTATACTTACCTCCCATCCATCCCTGGGCACTGTGTCCCACACTGATCACTCTGGCTTCTGCTCTCCTGATGCTGCTGGAAGCCTTTTATAGCTGCAGGGTGACAGAGCATAAGGGGTTAATTTAAAAAAAAAAGACATAGGGTCCCATTTTTGGGGGGAATTTTAAGGGTTAGGGTTAGGCTAACCCTACCCATCATAACCAGCCCGGGACCAGCTATGGAGGCTTGTAGGAACAGAGTGGAGGGGCCAGATTTTGTGGCCCCCCACCCTGCAGCCTACAAGCCCACATACCCTGTGTGGGCCCGGGCTCTTTTGCCCCCCCCAGGCTTTGGGGAGGCAGGTAATAGGGGTGCCGGGGGTTAATGGCAAGTCCCCTGCTAGCCGCAGGTGACTAGCCAGCCCCCGGCCTTGTGAACTGGTATAGGGATCTCATGGACCCCTTACCAGTTCACAAGGGGTTAACAGAATAAATAAAAACACACACATACACAATAAAAAAAAATGACATTTATTTCCTTTTTTTTTTTACTTTATTCACCTTTGATCCTCTGTCTCCCGGCTATCTGCGATGACAGCTGTCGAGTGTTTGGAGGAGAGAGCCTGGGGGGGGGGGCGATCACAGCCCTCTCCCACTCCCCACCTCTCTTCTCCCAGCGGGGCTAGCAGTCGTGATCCAGGAAGTGGGGGGGGGGGGCAATTTCTGCCCCACGGGGGATCGGATGGAACCAAATTAAAGAGGAGACACGGCCGGATCAGGGGTCAGGTGAGTTTTTTACTTTTATATTTTTTTTACTTCTATATTTTTTTTACTGTGGGGGTTTAAAGTCAGCTATGTGAGTCTTACGTTCTGCAGGTGAAGGACAACTATTTAAATAGGAAAATATTTGTTTTTACAAATGTAAAAAAAGAAGCAACTTATGGACAATTCAAACTCATTTTAATATCTATTATATATAATTTCTATATGTGATATTGATAAAAAATGTTAACCCGCAGTCAGAGAAGTGCCTCGGAAGTTTTTGCTAAATTAAAAGAACTGTGGTTGAATCAGAAATGATCTGCCTGTATTAAATCTGCTTTACATTATATATACTATATATATATATATATATATATACATCCTCAAATGAGGTCAGGAACATAAAGTACAAACTGCAGTGGCCGACACCTCTCCAACAGGAAAAACCTTATGTAAAAAGATATTGCATCTTTACTGTAGGGCAGTGGGGTGGAAGGATTGCACTTGGCACTAGAGAGGGTGTAGGTTTGCTTTAAAGGGAAGGTCCACCTCTGTATAATTTCCCTGTACACCCTAGATCAAGAATGACATTTGAGTAATGAGATAAACCTTATTTCCTGCTGCTGTTCCTGTTGGCACCCAGCATCTCAGTGGGCTCCCCACACTTTTGACTCCATTTGTTCAAAATGTATAGATACAGGACTTAACCAAGGTGCTTATTGAATGTCTGGGCTGGTACTCTGCCCACTTGCTGTGTACAGGTAATGGTGCTGCAGGATTGGTGCAAGTAAGAGGATTTGTCTTGTACTTCAAATAACACTTCTGGGTCTGAAAGAAAAGTCCTAAGAAGTAGACTCTTCCTTTAAAATAAACAAAAAAAGAAAACATGAATATAGTTTCAACATAAATGTAAGTTACATTACTAACAGCCAAGTCTTCCCCTTTGCCTCTATTACTGTAAATGTAAACCAATGAAGAGAGAATGAGATAGCTTAATTTATTTTCCCCAGATAATACAATGTCTGGAAATCTATAAATCTCCTTAAAATCCCTTATTAGAAGAAAAACCTCTGTCAATGGAAATGTACAAACCTTTTTAAAAGCCAGCCTTCTTTCTGTCAGCGTCTGGAACCTTTGTCATGACCTATTGGTGGGAAAGAGCCCTGACAACTGCTTTATCATTTTGAGGACAATAGGAGAGATATTTACAGCTGCCTGGATCTCCTACTGTCTGACTGCATTTATGTTTTTAACCTTGAAAGCAAATATTCTCAACCTCCGCCGTTCCAAACTCTGCCTTTCTGTCTTACTCGATTTTAAGGGTATTTATGTGAATAAATGCGGCTTCTTACAATGGAGAAACAATAATTTATGATTGAACAAGAGAAAGCACATTATCTGTTAAGACTTATAAACTTTTGTCAATGCAGATTCTCTATTGTTTTTTCTTTCCCGTATTGTCAAGTGAACATTTTATTTTCTCGGAAACTTGTTCAGAAGAACAGTGCGTGATGAACAATCATTCAACCTTTACATCTAAAACTGTAAATTATAGACTGCACTGAAACATCACAAAGGCAAACAAGAACTTTATTAGAGTGCTTTAGAAAGAATAGTTATATGTCTGTCAAGTCCACATAGTGTTTCATTGCTTTGGAATTAAGCTGAGAGCACAGGAAGCTGCCACTCTTCTGTTTTTCCTGAGCTATGCAGCCCTGATATTATACCCAACTGATACTCTTTGCAGCTTTTCTAATGGATTTGAGATTATCACCTATAGCACAAGATGAAATCTAGACATTGGTAATGTTGTTCTATTGTGGTGAAGTGGTTTTAGTGCACCGGTCTTATGGTTAGTACACCAAGCCACTGAATGTATCTCTATTTTTCTTTCAGGCTGATTCATCACTAGCGCCATCACTAGCGCTGTAACAGAGTGCCTCAGTCGCTCTAGTAACCTGGCCGGCATTGATGAATGAGATGTATGTTGGGCGTTTTAACACCAGTACAGCATTGCACGGAGCGAAAGGTAGTGCGACCGACTCTCAGCGACTCACACCATATTCAACAAAAAAACAGACAAACAGAGCGTCGGCACTCTGGATCTGGTCGCTATAGCATAGAGCGGTAGCCGCTGCTGTGTGATTAAAGTGTGTTTTTGAACACATATCCACCAGTAACAAATCAAAAACCCCTGGGATGACATTGTTGTAACATTGTGACATTAATACTTTAATGCCAGACCTGTAATGACAATTCTGCATAAAAATATCTAAAATCAAAAAACTCTTGTTTGGGGGCCCTAAGGCTTGGTCCCATTATATTTAGCCAAATCATTTGACCACATCAATCATATTTAAAAAGGATTTTTTTACATAGTTTATTTAGTTCTTACATTAAAAAATTATTTCATTCCATGATATTGTTAATACATAATGCACATGATTGTACTCATCCTCAAAAAATCTTGGTACACATAACATTTCATCTCATGATTATTTTGTAGGCAAAATTCCCCTCTTTAAGGTAGACGTGTTGCCTTCTGGCTTTCTCAATAGCTGAGTAAAGAGACAATCATACTATGCATAATCCATGTCTGTGATTTTTTTACTCGCCCGCAACTACTTTAAGAAGTGGTTGAATGAATGAGTGACAAATGCTAATAGATACATTACCCAAGGGGTTATAGACTATAATTCAAAGGAGTAAATAAGTTAACAAAACAATGCTATATTGTGATCTTTTATAGACACCTTCTAGAATAAAAAGAAAAACACTGGTTAATCTGCATCTTTTCCCAGAGGGGTAGGAGAAGTATATAAGGCATATGCTACAACAAGAAAAAAATCTGCAAGGTTTAATGTGTGTATTAAAGGGTATTGGGCACAAACCAGACAACAAATAAGGTAAATCATGAGTCTCCAATAACTATATGCCTATTATAATAGGCTATAGTTATAGAAAAATTACAGACATGGATTATGCTTAGTATGATTGTCTCTTTACTTAGGTATTGAAAAAGCCAGAAGGCGAAACAATAACAGGAAGAAAATCATGAGATGAAATGTTATGTGTACCAAGATTTTTTGAGGATGAGTACAATCATGTGCATTATGTATTAACAATATCATGGAATTAATTTATTGTTTTTAATGTGAGAACTAAATAAACTATGTAAAAACTTCCTTTTTAAATATCATTGATGTGATCAAATGATTGGGCCAAATATAATGGGACCAAGCCTTAGGGCCCCCAAACAAGAGATTTTTGATTAAGGTTGCCCAACTTCTGAACCAATCCCATAGTGTGTCTGCATGAGAGGTCGCCCTCAAAAGACCCAGTAAATGGGATCTCTACTTTAGTTTAAAATCAAAAAAAGTTTTCATAAATGACTCTTTCTAGGCCAGGAGAGGTGATACAATTATTTGAGAGTAAAAAAAAAAACAAAAAAAAAACCCTGTTTAAATAGAAGAAAAGAAACATCCATTGAAATGTGTGGGAGAGCGACAGGTAGCGACTGGTAATACCGGGTGCTCTGGAAGCCAGAGCTCTGGCGCTATACGCTGGGCTGCCTGTAATGATGAATCGGACGCTACATGGCGCTGTTAGATTCGCTCACCAGAATCGCCTTCATAAATGTGGTATTGCGTATAGTGCCCAGTGTTCACCAGATGCTGCCTGCCGCTACGAGGCACTACCTGGTGCTATCCCTTGATGAATAAACCCCTATATGTGCACATGAACAATTATCCAAATAATTTAGAAAACTTCTGTAGTTTTTGGAGCAGCTGAGCATGAAAGAGACTTGAAGAGATTTGGAGAAATGGAAGGACACCAAGGGGTCGATTAAGCCCTAGGCACAAAATGTTCACTTTGGAGCTCACTTTAGGTGAAACTTGAAATAGAAGTGCTATTTTAACACCTGATACTGCATCACCCCCTAGGAAGACAATGAAAGTGCATGGCTTTGTTCCCACAAAAAAGTAATTTTTAAACCAGGTGCTAAATCATCCTTCCATTTACAAGGTGTTCCACTTTCTATGAGTAAAAAGTGACATTTACATGTATTTAGGGGTCGATTCAGCATCAGGTGTAAAGCACACTTAGTGGTGAGTGCTTGGCCTGGCCATGTTGAAGTGCTTAATTTATGGATGGTCACTCTAAGCTCATAGGGACTAAAGACTATGCAGTCAGTTCTTGGGCTGAGAGTATTTTTGTGCAGATAAAGGCATAATGAGGAAGGTTTCTGCTAGAAAAAATCATCAGGTAAGAGAGCAGCTGTGAAAATGCAGCAACCAGGGATTAGAATACGACATGGAAACCTATATTTCCTAAAACGTTCCTAAAATAATTAATGTCCCAGTAGAGCACAGAGCAAAAATGGTGATTGTAAAATCTTGGACAGGTATTTGAAGCTGCTTGTTCCTCTGGAGTCATGTGAACTTCAAGGTGTAGGCTCCCCCATAGGCTTGCAGTTGTGTATAAACCTACTATTTGGCCACTCCTATCCAGAGTGCACTAGCAGAAATGGTTGCAGTTGGCCCACACATAGAGGAAGAAACAAACTGATGATGAGTGCAACCTTGGTCCAGATGGATGGAATAGTGGATGGTCAATATGTCATAATAAGGCTGCAATGTTGACAAGGAGGTGATCTGGAATCATTAGAGCTGTTAGGTCCCTTTAGGGTCCCTTAAGGTTTAAAATTGACTTATAGCGTCATATAGCGGCATAAAGCGTCTCTGACTGACCACTTTCTTACATGGTACAAAATTAGGACCATACCTTCCATGGACAATGAACCATCCCATGCCGCAAATAATTTCACTTTCATTGGCTGCTATGGGTATAAAAGGAGAGAAACTCATGATGTGGCTGACATATTTCCCTGACCTCAACTTTATTGAGAAGCTTTAAAGTATCCTTAAGCAATATATATATGAGGGTGGGAGGCAGTTTATAAAAGCAGCTTGGGGAGGCTATTCTGAAATCCTGTAAAAAAAAATGTAAGCATAAACTTCCCAAAAATGTACACGTTAAATAGATGCAAGTATTTTCAATGTCAAGGAATGGGTCCTATATTAACATGCAACTGGACCAGTTAATGCTGATAATTCAACAAATGATCATTTTCAGGTACAACCTTTTAAATGTAATAGAACCCTCGTGCATAGTTTTCTGGAACAGTGCATTTTGAGTATTTCATTTTGCACTGTTATCATTAGGAGGTTTGCTCAATAACATTTGAAATAGTTGATGACTTGACACTTGAAAAATGTACTTTTCATCTGCTTCCACCAGTTAGGAAAATGTTTTGCATAGTAATTTGGAACATGGTATAATTGCATTTTTTTAATGGAAAAAAATATGCTCCTGTGATTTTTTAAAGAAATAAAATGATGGCTACTGCAACAAAAGTATTAAGAAAACATTACAAAGCCTACTCAAATGAGGGTTAAAGGGGTAATCAGGAGTCTACAGTGGCTATATTTTTCCAATGGAGTTTCCTAATATGAGAAAACAGTGGGTGGCAATGCTCCACAATTAGCAATGATAAAAACACAGGATAGCCAGCGCTTTTAAAACAAATAAACTGGTTATCAAAATAGTCCCAACCGTTTCAAACCCTGTGCACGCATTGCTGTACACACATCGAAAATAAGATCATTTGCATTTATATTGTGTATAATTCAGTCACTGCATGATGATTGGTATCATGTTGCTTTGAATTCCCAGTGTAACTTGCTAATATTTTATTGCTGAAATCACGGCATCTCTATCAGCATTTTGACATCACCTGTGTGCTTACTACAACCCCCCTCTGATTGATGTATAATTACCTATAAAAACCATCACTCTTCCAAAGTCTCTTCTCACAATTTCATCTTCCTATTACAAGGTGGTTGCGACTCTCGGGTGTCTGCCGGCTACATACTCCTTGGAGCGCTGCCGAACTCAGATTGTCATTGGCGGTAATTATAGATCTCTCCTGTGTCTGCATTGCCTGGGAGTCTGTGATGTTCCAACATCTGGCAATACACAATTTTAATATCACTGTGAAGTGGCATACTGTTTTTATTTTCTTTCTGTAATAAATCTTGTCTACTCAGTCTAATCATGTGCCATAGTAAAGTCCTCCGGTGTTTTATAGCAGGAACAATGGCATCAAACTAAAGGATGTGGATGATTCATTATCTTGTGATGCCTCTCTCAGTGGGTACGTTTAATACTAAGGATTTTCATCATTGCTCTGGCATACCTTTTGAGATTAAAGGAACCTAGAAGCAATAAAATGTCTCTGTGTAAAGTTGATTTGGGCAGTTTTAAAAGCAGAAATGATAATGGTTCTTATCTATATATAGTATGCTTTGTATACAAATTGGCAGGCCTACACCAGGGACAGTAGGTTTTATCATCAATGCTGAATATAGAATAGATATATTATAGGAATAGGTATAAATAATAGAATAAGAATATATACTGGGCTAAATAATTTAGGATGGTTTCTCCCTCCCAAACACACACACATACCTCCCCTCACTGAATAGAGAGGAAGTATTAGAAGGATAGAGGAAAAGCAAAAGAAAGATTGGGATAATGTCAAGGAGAGATGAAATGACAGGCTGAAAGAGGAAATGTGGCAAAGAGAAAACAAAGGAGGAAAATGGAACAAAAAAAGGAGGCAGAGGGGATGTGGCAAGGGGAAAGATGGATGGAATGTGGCCAAGAAAAAGTTGGAATAATGGAAAAAGTAGGCAGAGAAAATGTAAAAGAGAAAAAAACAATGTAGGAAATGAAAAAAGCACCAAAGATGAATTCTGGAAATTAAAAAGGGGAGAACAATGGAGGGCATGGGGAAAAGAAAGAATGATGAGGTGAATTAGAAAAGGAGGGACTGGCAGGGAAAAGGGCAGAAATATGGAAGAAACCATATGGAATTAAATGATTGAGGGATTGAGATTGAATTTGAAAAGGAGAGAACAATAGAGGGGATTGGAAAAAGGCAAGAATGATGGAGGGAATGGGAAAAGATGTATAGAGGGAATGTAGAATTGAGAGAAAATGGAGGGAATGTGGAAGAAGAGAGAAAATGCAAAAATGTGGAAAATGATAGAACACGGAAACAACAATGATGGAGGGAATGTGAAAAGGAGAGAATGATGTAGGAAAGGGGAAAAATGCAGGAATGTGGAATAGAAGAGAACACAGAAAAGACAATGATAGAGGTAATTTAAGTGTCCTTGCCCTCAGGACACCCCAGTTTGGGATGCCCCGCTGATTGAAACCCCCGAGGTCCCCCAGTAAACTCACCTTTCACCGGTCCTGCGGTGCATGCGCAGACTCTCGTACACTTAAGACTGAACTAAGGGCCAAGAACAGCGGAGTGGAGCAGAGTGCCCGGCGCCCGCATCCCCACTACCCTCTAACAGTGTGCGTGCCTGCTCCAGCCATTCACAAATGCTTGACAGGGGAGCAGACCCTGCTAAAGGTAAAGCAGAGGGTGGGCACAGCTTGCACATATGCTGTTGGATCATGGAGAAGGTGAGTTTTAAAGGGGATTCAAGAGGTTTTTACACAGTGGTGCATTGTGAATCTGGATGCCCCACGGGGGAGAGAATCAGATGGCCCTGCAGACTTTTAGACCCCAGATACGATTTTGGTACACTTTAAGTGAAACTGGTGCATAACTATTGAAAGCAGGTATACAGTGTTGGTGGATGTCATAGCCAATCTTTGCAGTGCCTAAGGCTACATATATGTCATCCTAAAGCTAGATTTAGGAAACAGTAAAAACAGTAAAAATACTTATGCCATTTTATCTTAAAGGGACTCAAGCCAACAGCAATAATTAGCCAGAAAGCAGTGCCTATCCCATGTGTCTCTGCTGCATTTCCTGCAGCATAGGGTAAAAGCAGTAGCAGGGCTCCAAAGTTTCCCCCTTTTTTAAAATTTTATTCTTCCAGGACCATGAAAAAAAATGGTCCAACAGCTACTCTGTCCCTTGGAGCTCTCAGTGTGAGAACAGCAAGCCACAGCTTTCTATGACCACAGCAGAACATGCTCAAGACAAGCTGTAACATAACATACCCTTCAAAGCTCAGTGATGAGACAAAAACTAAAGTAAAAAAGCGGCTTCAATTAGAATACATGCGGTATTTACAGATAATTGGAGATTTTTAGATGATTTGAAATGTCTAATTTGGCACTATTCTGATGGGGGTTAAACCGGACCTTCAGCATCATTTAATGAAAAGCCCAAACCCCTAAAAAAACTATTCCCCAGCATCAAAAATGAATATATTTCACATTTTTGATCATTTACTTTTTATTCTTTCCCCCGCTGGGCTGCAACTCTGTTCAGGACTCAAGGATATGGGCGCTGCCATCTTGCTTCAGAAGCATCACGTACTGAGGATAGGAGCCGGGGATATAGCTGTGACAGAACAAACCAGGAAAAGAACACTTCCTGTTTGCAGGCAGCCTGAGACTTCACGGGCCGCCATCTTGGATATTTAAAGGCTCCTAAAACACACTAGATGCAGGTAGGATGATTTTTAATGTAGGCAATCTGTATGTATGGGGTGGGGGAACACATAAGATAGGCTTTTATTCAGGGTAAAGGTCGGGTTTAAGGGGGCAGAACATTAGTATGTATCTGGACAGGGACTTTAACTCTCATTTACCCGTGGGTAAGTACAAGTGGGTAAATTTGAATATCCAGCAACCCTCTAAGGGAACTATTTGAATCATTTATCAGATTTGACATATTGCTGTAAAGGTGTGATGGAGTAAAGAAAAAGATTTTCATTCAATGTATGTCAACAAGACTGCTAGGTGTATTCAGAGAAAATTATCCACACAGCACCTTCACAATATTAACTTCTTCAGAAAAAAGCAGCCATATTCCCAGTTTTAGCCCATCTTTGGTGATTTTAAAAAAATCTAAAAAAAACTATACTGGATGGGTTTAAGTTTTAGCCAAACTATTTAAAGAGTTTAGAAACTAAACTGAAGTAATTTTACAGTATGTCATTTTATAAAAGATACTCACGGTGAGCCTACGTGTAGGCGGCTTTAAATGTCAAAGTAAAATTCGGTAATGCATTGTCTCTGCTTAGCATTGACTATGCGTTATAATGTTTATACAACTGAATCCTGTTATACACAATGTTTAACTAAGAAACCTTTGTGTATGCCCTCTGGACTCGTTCACATTATTTGTTTATGGGTCGAAGAAAATTGTGCTAGAAATGAATGTAAATTGTTTTGTTTTGTTTAACTGCAAATCAATACCACAAGCGTATTGGAAAGTAGCTTCAGCAGAACAATTGGATGAAGAACCTATAGCACAATTATCTCTGATAAACTATTTGCTATGGTAAGATCTGCCTGCTAGATGCGGCTTTTGCTGCCTTATTTCCTGTGAAATCTAATTACGTTTTCCATATTATTTTTTCGATTGCTAACCCCAGTGCAATGTTATTGTAACAGTTGTGAAGTTTTTATGTGCTCAGATTGGTTCCGTACAGCAAAAGGACCATTAAAATAAAAAATAGGTTTGCAGTGAAAGCTGTATTTAATAACAACACTTATTAAGAATTGTGGATCAATCACAAAGAGCAAACAATGTCACTGGAGACTTTTATATAATTTTATTAGTAATTTCCAGGAAGCAAAAATGACATTTTATACATTCCTATATCACCAGTAAGATTTAAAGGGCTTTTATAGATTCAGGCAGCAATAAAACATTTTGTGTTGCTAAAATGGGTTGTGGGGAAGAAAAGAAGTTTAGAGATGACACTCTGAAGGTATTCATATTTGCATTTATTTTTTTGTAAAATGAAGACTGTCGAAATGCAAGTTAGCAAGTGAGCAATCTTGACTGATGTCAATTTATTCAGGAAAATCACATCATATACACAATTTCATCCAATGATTGTTGACATAATAGTAGAAAGGAATGTCAGATGTGCAGTCAAGAGAACCCTGTTCTGGAGGTTTCCTATTATATTTTATTGTCTGTGTATAATAGAAGATTTATTCTCTGGTATAACCATAGGCCTAATAGCCAGATAAACTGGAGGGGAGCCAAATGATGAGAAAACCCCATAGCACTCACTCCAAAGTATGTTACATTATTAGGGTTCTTTCCCCTCTGCCTCCCGCCTACCTGTATAAGTGTCATTGGTCTGGGCACTCCAATTCCAGTTCCATTCAAAGTGCATGCCAAGGTGAAGGTGTGAAACTGCGCACTAATACAATACACATGTCTACTAAGCATGCTTGGGGTCATTTATAAGAAGCTCCCCTGCACCAGAAGATCATTCTGGAACAACCTGTGCCCCTGTTCACGTGTTACTAAAACTCAAAACTTTGCTTCTTTGGTTTACCCATTGCAGACTTTTCCTGAAATGTTGCCAGCTACCAGCTCATGACCCTTTGGCTGTTATTGTAGTAACCCTTGCTTGTTGCTGGTCCCTACCTTTGGCTTTTAACTTTGGGCATTCTACATTCTCCAATCTTTGTCCTTGGCTACATCTGACCCTGATTATGATCCTGTGCCATCTGGGCCTAGGAACCGCCTGCCTGCCTGCTCAGTCCCTTAACTCCCTGTGCAGGACCTGGGAGCTCTCAGAGAGCAAACCTTTCCTCCCTAGTGGGGGCTCAAAAGAAGACCAGGAAGCTCCTTAGAATCCAGGTTGCAGGGTCAAATCTTAGGTTGTGGGTAGTAGTACCAGGGCCATCCCTGCCAGGCAGGGGAGCCTTGAAAACTTCTCTGTGATCAGTGTCCCGCCGGAGTAATGATAATAAGTAACTCAACCTCTGCTTAAAGGATTACTATCACAAAAAAGGAACAGTTTCTTATACATTGTACACAAAAACGAAAAAACATACAACCTAAGTATTCTTCTTAACTGGAAGGAATTGGAAGGATTCAGGGTGACAGGTTTGTGATCATACTATTCTGTATTTAAAAAGAAGGACTGCTCTAAGTGCCTGTCCCCTGAGTGAGATTCTACTGGAATGGAAGCTTATTGCTTATTGCTCATTAAGGGCATCCCCCCTCCCATTTTCCATAAGTAGTATATTATTCCCCCCATCCCATTCCCCAAAGGTAGTGTGGCATTCCCCCCATCCCATTTCTCATAGGCAGTGTGGCATTTCCCCCAGCCCATTTCCCATAGTCAGTCTGAAATTCCCCATCACATTCTTCATATGTAATGTCGCATTTCTTCATCCCCTTTCCTATAGGCAGCTTGGCATTCCCCCATCCCATTCCCCATAGGCATTTTGGCATTCCCCCCTCCCATTCCCCATAGGCAGTGTGGCATTACCCCCTTCCATTTCCCATAGGCAGTGTGGCATTACCCCCTTCCATTTCCCATAGGCAGTGTGGCACTCCCTCGTTTACATTCCCCATAGGCAGTGTGGCATTCCCCTCATGCCATTCCCTATAGGCAGTGTGGCATTCCGCCTCTCCCATTTCCCACTGGTAGTGTGACATTCCCCCATCCCATTTCCATAGGCAGTGTGGCATTCCCCCATCCTATTCCCCATATGCATTGTGGCATTCCCCCATCCAATTCCCCATATAGGCAGTGTGACATTCCCCCCATCCCAATCTCCATAGGCAGTGTGGCCTTCCCCCCTCCCATCTCCCATAAGCAGTGTGGCATTCCCCCCATCCTATTTCCCATAAGTAGTGTGGTATTCCCTCCATCACGTTCCCCATAGGTAGTGTGACATTTCCCCTATCCCATTCCCAATAGGCAGTTCGGCATCCCCCCATTCCATTCCCCATAGGCATTGTGGCATTTCCTGACTCATTCCCCATAGGTAGTGTGGCATTCCCCCCTCCCATTCTCCATAGGCGGTGTGATATTACCCCATTCCTCAGGCAGTGTGGCATTACCCCCTTCCATTTGCCATAAGCAGTGTGGCATTACCCCCCTCTATTCCTCATAGGCAGTGTAGTATTCCCCCATCCCTATCCTCATATAGGCACTGTGGCATTCCCTCCCTCCCATTTCCCAAATAGGTTGTGTGGCAGAATCATCCTGACCTATCCCCTCCTTCGCCAACACTGGACCAACCCAAAAAAAAGTAAACTTACATAAGGCGCTTCCATGTTGCTGGCAGCCACCAGGAGACCAGGCGATCAGTGAGCAGCGGCCTGCTGTCCCTGCTGTCACCGCTGCTACTTCTCCTCCGGCACAACGCATGCCCTACACAAATACATGGTCCGTTCAGTGGTTGGGTGTGGCTAGCATCCAATGAGGACAGCAGACGCAGGCCACGACCACACCCTGCATGGACTGGGTGTTTGTGTAGATCATATGGCACACCTTAGAAGCAGCGGCGGGGACAGCTGGCTGCTGCTCATAAATTGTTTGGCCTTTTGGTGTCTGACAGCAAAGCAGAGGCACTGTATGTATGTTAACTTTTCTTTTTTTTAAGTTTGCCCAAAAAGACACATTTCTCCCCCACATTTGTGGGAAAAAAGTGACCATTAGGGCAAAAAATACAGTACTATCATGCAATGAGCAACCAGTGAAAGTTATATTTTCAGGTTGGAAAGTGATTGATTAAAGAGTGCTTTGTGAAGCTACAACTGCTTATGAAATAAATGTCCAGTGAAATATATTCGTTGAACCAGAAGTGTCTGATTGATAAGCATTTTATCATACTATAGCTGGTAAGCAGTTTGCATGAAAGGTTTGCAGTTTGCAGAAAAGTAAAAATAAATACAGCGCTCCCGCGTTGCTGTCTGCACGATTGGTGATTTAACGGGAGCACACAAACAAGCTTAGGAGTAAACACTTTGGAAACTTACCTTGTTATATGATTACCTTATTTTATCATCATCTTATTACTGATTTTAGAAATAGATTGTCTTGTGGTATTGTGTCATATTTTAAGTCTATCATTTGTATTGCATGTTTTAACAACTATTCCTAGTTTATTTGAACAAATCTTTTAATGTTTTTGAATGCAGTAGATAGCTTTGAGTAGCAGTGATGAGCCGGAGCTGGGACAAACCGGGTTCAGAAATCCTCTGGCTGGATAGTGCCCAGTATCTGGCGCTCGGTTCTCCTTAATGCTGGATACAATAGCTTGGGCCACCACACAATGTGTGAACTGGTATGGGGGTCCCTTGAACAGCTTACCAATCTACCGACAGTTAAAATAAAATGTAAAAATATATAAATGAACCATTACCGCTTCTTCCTGCTTATGTACTCCGCTGGGCGGCATCTTCTCTGCAGGAGGTCTGTTGGGTCGAGGGCTCCCCTGTGGTCCCGCAGGTACTGGTCTGCTGTTGGTAGCATTTTCAGCCCCCCGCCAAAATCTGGCACAAAGGCCCCCCTCCTTCTTCCTTGGCATCCCCCCATTTATTCCCCGAGAAAGCCCCTCCGGTGATGTCATTAGTCACATGAGGGGATTCCACAGAGGCTCATTCTTTAGGATCTAAAAGCCTCCCTGTCCTTGTGGGCCGGGATTAGCTTGGTAGTATGGGAAGGTAGGAGGAGAGCAGCTCCCAGCAGACCAGTGCCCAGTGGACCAGGTGGGAGTCCCTGATCCGGCAGGGAAAAATTTGTCTTTTGCTTTTAACCTTTTTTAACTTTTGATGAACTGGTAAGGGGTCCAAGGAACCTGAGAGGTTGTTGAAGCAGTGGGAGACCCAGGAAAGTAGTAAGCAGCAGCAGGAGACCTGGGAGATGGAGGTAGCAGCAGGAGACCCACAAGGAAGAGGCAGCAGCAGAAGATCCGGAAGGAGAAGGCGGCAGCAGCAGGAGACCTGGGAGGTGGTGAAGGGGCTCATTGATTTCAATGGCCAGGATTCTCTTTCTGATTTGCAATGCAATGCTATTATGGCCACGCTGCCAATGATGTTCCTGGATCTTAGAAAAAAAACAACTATTTTAAAAGGTATAATTAGTAGTTACTAATTGCAAAATATATTGTTATATAAATGTGAATGGAATTGTGGCTGGGATTTTTCTTTGAGGAGATCTTTGATAGAGCATTAAGCATTTATAATAACATTTCTACTTCATCCAAATCGAATATTTATACTGTATAAAAGATTACATTTTTAAAACTTTTTAAAAGACTTAAGTATGTTACTACTTGCTAATCTGTTACTTATCTTGCTAGATATATCTGTCCCATGCTTAAATATTGGTAGACATGAATTCTTTCCAAACGCATGTACTTATATCTGGACAATCATTCTTGCTGCATATACAGATATTTGCATTTTTAAGCTAGTAAAAGAATAAAAGAACAACCTGCAGAGGAAATGGCAGCATGGCAACTGTAGCAAGAGCAGAGTGACCCAGAAATTCAAAAAGCTTTTTTGTCAGCTTAGCATTGGGTCTTTTTGCCTTAATGCAAATAACAGCATTTATAAGCCTGTTACTTTGCAATAGGCCATGCCTGTTCATTTTGAACAATAGATAAAATTGCATCTATTTACTAAAATCTTTGAAAGCTTTGATAAGAAGCAAAATGCATAACATTACTGATGAATGCACCTTAATTTACCAATTATACGTACTTGCTGAATTTGTCACAATTGCCTGTTAATTATGTTTGATATTCAATTGTCCAGAGACAAACTGGGGATTATTGTTGTTGTAATTTATTGTTATTGTAATGTATTGTTACCTAATTATGCAAAGATACAATTTTATGTATAAAGAAGTTCACTTTCACACTTCATTTATGTGTTGGGGTTTTGTTTCGTCCTATGTGGTCAGTTTGTTACTCTTAGACTGTTCCCAGGTGTTCATTATTCTCTTCCTTTTTTCCATGATATGCCTAAGTATAATTTCAATCTCTACTGGATCATTCAATTCTTTGTTGTTGCTCTAAGCTTCTGTGCTTTGTTTGGCTCGTGGCCTTCTGCTTGTTGGATAATTCTGTTTTTGCCCCCTGATCCTTTGTTTTTTGGCAGGTTCTGTGTTTGGCTTCTGACCTTCTGTTTGTTGGTAAGTTCTGTGTTTGGCTCCTGGTCTTCTTTGTGTCTTTGAGCTCCAAGTTTACTTCAGGCTTTTGTTCTTTTGGTTAGTTCCATCTTTGGCTTCTTGCCTTCTGTTTGTTTACGAGATCTGCTTGACTTTTGGCCTTCTGTTGGCATGGTATCTCTTTTGCTTCGTTGGTTAGTTCTGTGTTTGGCTTATGACTTTTTGTTTGTTGGTGAGGTCTGTGTTTGGCTTATGGCTGTCAGTTTGTTGGTGAGTTCTAGGTTTGGCTTCTGGTCTTCTCTATGTCAGTAAAGTTCTGTGTTGGTCTTCTGGCCTTCTGTGTTTACATGATTTCCGTATTTAGATTCAGGCCTTCTGTGTGTTGGTGAGTTCCATGTTTAGCTTCTGTGAGTTGGTGAGCTCTGTGTTTGGCTCCTGGCCTTCTCTTAATCAGCAAAGTTCTGTATTTAGCTTCTGGCCTTCTGTTTCTTTTTTATTTTTTAATTCTTTATTTAAGGTTTTCACAGGCAGGTACAAAGCAGAATGTCTGCAAAACAGTGCTCGTGCATAAGACAGTAAAAGGTCATGAACATTAAAAAGGTCATTTAGATTTCACGACAGGTCACAGCAAACAGATTATGCTCAAGTCACAATAGGGCAATCTACCAATGAAATCGGGGGGGCACGGAACTCTGGGCCTCTCCCAACAGTGCTCTGCATTCGTTAGATTCAGAGAACTGCAACCAGCTGAACCATGTGCATGTGAAGCTCTCAAATCTATTTTCACGTGAAAGGATCACACTTTCAAATCTCATGAGCTCATTGACTTTCAGTATCCACATCGCAATCGAAGGAGGATCGGAGCTCTTCCATTTTTGGGGGATACAGATCTTAGCCGCATTGAGAAGGTGGCACAGTAGTGATTTTTTGTAGGGCTTCAGGGGGTGGTTGACAAGTGAAGAAGACACACGGCTGGATCGTCCGCTACTTCTGTTTCTGTCACATGCCCGCCAACTCCCTTACAGAGTCCCAAAAGAGTCTGAGGATGGGGCATGTCCAGAAAATATGCATCATTCATGTCTCCCCTTGCCATGTCGCATCTCCAACAATTTTCTGAAACAGCTGGGCACCATTTGTTGATCGAAGCCGGCACACTATACCACCGCGTCAAGATTTTGTAATGGAAGATGCAGATGGAAGTTTTGTGCGGCATTGCTAGAAGCCGTCTACGCTGGTCAGGCGTAAAGGGGACATGAAGGTCTCTCTCCCACTGCTCCAGAAAAGATGGCACCTCTCCTTTTAGGGGGTGGCTAACAATCTATGAATATAAGAGAGGGTATGTTTGATCGCCTGTTTGCTTGAGCACAGACTTTCAAACGGCGTTAGCTTCCTCTTTCCCTCAGAGTATTCCAGAAGCGTGCGCAAAAAGTGTGTGCATTGGCTTCTCTGCCAACCTGTCCATTCCATCAATCCCTTTGTATGCGTTAGATCCGCCAAGTTTGCCCAGCCTCCAACCGTCCAAAAATGCACAGCCCTGTATATACCTGCCTCCCTCCATGCTTTCGCTTTAGGCCCTTCATTACCTGGGGGGAAGCTTGGATTGCCAAGAATTGGGAACATTGGGGAAGGAGCAGGGGAAATATCCTGATGCCTCGAGTGTCGCTGATATACTTTCAGCGTGGCGCCTATTGTGGGATGTTTGGCTGCTGGGGGGATCTCCAGGAATCCCTGCTCCAAGCTGACCCACTGCTTGTGGCTCTTATGCAGGCACCAATCCACGATCCGGTTAAGGTGAACCGCCACGTGATATCTAATTGGATCAGGGAAGCCCAGCCCCCCACTTTCTTTTGCCCAGGAGAGAAGGGTTCTGTTTAATCTAGGTTTCTTGCCCCCCCAAATGAATCTGACAAAAAGTGCCCTGGTCTTCCGTAGGAAGCCCTGTGGGATTGTCATCGGGGGAGCCTGCAGGATGTATAACAAACGCAGGAGTAAGTTTATCTTGGTGGCATCACACCTGCCAAACCATGACAACCTCCCTTTTCCCCATCTCTCCGTCTCCTCCTCAAATCTCTTCAAGAGTGGTGGAAAGTTAAGTTAAAAAATTTTTGCCAGGTTACTCCCTATTTTTGTACCCAAATAAGTGACACACTCCCTTGCTCATTTAAATGGGAATAAGCCCTGGATCTCTCGGGAAACGCTCAGAGGGAATGCTTACATTGAGAACTTTAGATTTTTGATAGTTAATCTTATAACCTGCCAGCTCCCCATACACACTTTGGGCATCCCTGAATCCATTATGTACTGTTCTAATTTCTTCCTAAGTTCGGGCCTCTGATTTTCCCGGATATTGTATAGGCCTTCATAGTAAGTGCGGAACGCTTCCCCTATTTCATGGAAAAGGAGTGTAACCCGTCCTCCCGCCTTAGCAATTTTCGGGACGTATGTTCTAAGTCGTTCCTCCCTTAGTGCCCTAGCCAGAAGCCTGCCGCACTTGTCCCCCAATTCATAAAACACTCATTTGCGGCTTAATTTTGTCGCAGCAAAGTGTCTTGAGTTTTTCTCTCAATGAGGTTAAGGTGGCCAGGCATTCAGCTGACTTGCTGAACCTTATCTCTTTTGATCCTGGACCCAATTTTTATGAAGATACCCCTAACACATTTATGGGCCTCCCAAAGGGTCCCGGTCTGGTGTCAAATTAGTTTGAAAGAAGCTTTTAAGTTCTGTTTGTATTTCCGCTAAGATGGCTTGGTCTTCAAGTAGTGAGGCGTTTAGCCTCCAGGACCAGCTCATCGGGATTGGCTGTAGACAGATGACTGTCAACGTAATGGGCACATGATCAGAGACCGTTATGCTACCAATCGAGGCGCTGGATATTTGGCTCAGGGAGGCGTGGGGCACCAGGAACCAGTCTAATCTGGAATATGACCCATGGGGCGGAGAGTAGAAAGTATAATCACGCTCATTTGGATGGATTATTCTCCAAGGGTCAACCAATTTATGGAGATCAAGCAAACCCTTCAACTTCTTCAGTCTGGCATAAGACTCGTAAGGGCTCCCTTTAGAGATGTCTAGGAGAGGGTCAAGGGCCAGGTTAAAATCACCCCCCAGGACAAGTTCACCTTCCTGAAACGATGATAGTGTCTCCAGTACTTTTTGCATGAAGGCCACCTGACCCGTGTTCGGCACATATACATTGGCAAACGTAAAGCTGCAGGAGGCAATCTTACCCTTAAGGAAGATCCACCTCCCTTCCTCATCCGTAAGAAAGTCCCCCAACTCCCAGGGGAGGGCCGGATCAATAAGGATGCTGACCCCTCTTTACCTGGAGTCCGTAGAGTGACTGTGATAAGCCCCTTGTAAAGTATCTGTTGCCAAACGAGGGTGAGTTTTTAGCCTTAAAGTGTGTTTCTTGTAAAAATGCCACTTGTGCCCTTAAACCTCTCAGGTTCCTGAGTATAAGAGAACATTTTTCAGGACTGTTAAGACCCTTGGCATTTAGGGACACTACTCGTATCTTGGTCACAGTGCCTACCAAAGGACGACTGTTATTTTTTAAACTGCTGGGCCCAGCAAAAGCCCAGAGATCCTCACCAGGGGATAGGGGGTGAGAGGGATAGGGGGTTGAAGGAATGTCCGCCCCTAAAGGCGGGTACGGTAACGTAGAGGGGTAAGGAATTTGGAAATAACTAAACAAACCTAAACAGATCTATCAATCCCACAACGAGAGCGTAATCGGTCTAGGGGGTCCCTACGTGTCCTCCTGACCAATCCTACTGGGGGTGCTGCATCCATCAAAGAGGAGAAAGCAAAAACAGGCCGATGTAATAAGTAAACCTTCAATAAAACGCGACATGAACAACTAGAACAATTTCTACTCCCAAGGGGAGAGGGTAGGTAATCGACAGCAACAACAGGAGCCCATACCCAGCACACCACTTCAATAGGCTTTTTAAAGCCCTCGTTCCCACCCCCTCCCCAGACGGAGGAGCCGGGGGAGAGAGGGAACGTCGGGGCCCGCCATCTCGGGGCTCTACCGGCTCAGGTTCTGAAAGTGTTCCAACGGGAGGGGCCCATCTTCTAGCTCCTGCGGGCCTTTGCTGGGGGCCTCTAAGGTGCTTGAGCTCTCCGAAGCTCCTCGGGCCTCCGCTCCTCTTGTTCGCAGGGCATAGGCGCGGTGGCTGTACGTCAGGGTCTAGCCAGTCGGGGATGCAGATCGGATCACACCGTAGAAAGTTGAAAAGTTCCTCTAAATCCTGATTCTCTTTCAGCTGGAAAACGCCTTCCGTGCTTTTGACAATCAAATGGAACGGGTAACCCCATCTATACATGGCACCTGCTCTTATGATGACATCTAGAAGAGGCTTCATTATCCTTCGCATTTGGAGAGTTCGTGTAGATAAATCTTGTAGGATCTTGACTTCATGGCCCTTGTATAATACCGTCCCTTTTTCCAGGCCTTTCTGAGGATTTCCTCTTTAAGAGTGAAGAGATGGACTTTGCAGATAACATCTCTGGGGTATGAAGGGTCGGCGCTTTTCGGACCCAGTGCTCTATGAGCTCTATCCAGTTCTATTGGAGTGGAAAGGTCTCTCTCAAGTATTTCATTGAAGATAGTTGTCACAATGGCTCCGACGTCTTCCTCATTGTGGGATTCCGGGATGCCCCTGATTCTCAGATTGTTTCTTCTGTTACTATTCTCTAGATCATCCTAATGCAGGTGGCAGGACTTAATAATTGCTTCTTGTTTGTTGCATCTTTCTTCTAATGCTCTCATCCGTCTGTCGGTCGAGTCGTTATCCCTTTCCAGGACATTTACTAGATTTCACCTCAGAAATATCCTGACGAACCGCAGTGATTTCACGCTTGTGCGCTGCTTCGTACCTCTCTATTAACTTCTCTATATCCGTTTTGGTTGCCATCCCTTTTAATAAGGAGATAGTTTCGAGGCGGATCTGCTGCTCACCGAACTGCCCATTTTCCGGTACATCCTGTGCCTTCTCCGCTCCCCATTCATCAATAGCTTCCTCCATTAATCTGGGTGAGTAAGCAAACTTCACCAGGACCGCTGCAAACTTGCTGTGGTGACCGTCATGCGCATTACTCTCTGCTATGGCTGCTACATCTGGCCTCAATTCCTCTTGGGGCCCAGAAGTGTTCAGGGGTCCGTGTGAAGTGCCGACACTCGTTGGGGGAGCACTAGTGGATTGTTCCTCATCCCTTTGTCCGCCCAGGCTGTGGGTCATCTTTCTTTCCCCCTTCATTAATCTGGGGTGCTCGGGGGGTGCTCCTCCTACTGCGACTTTTGTCTATGTTTCTATGTTTCTATGTTTCTCCTACCTCTGTCACACGCTGGTCTGCTTCCCCTCGTATCTCCATGTCAGGGAGTGCTGTGCTCCGTCTCTCTGCAGCCACCATCTTTGTACACCCGGACTTCTCAGCCAGGCACCCAGCTTGCTCTTCACTGCCGCTCCCGTCAGTGTCTCGTGCTGCAGCTGCACAGTCCGCCGGCGGCCTCTCCTGGGCTGCCTTGTCTCGACTGTTGTCCTCATCAGAGGACGTGAAGGTGCACTCCTCCTCGCTGCCATCATGGGCTTCTGCCGCCGCCGCCATCTTGGCCACCTCAGCCTCCTCCAGACTCCTCGCTTTTCCTGTCAACCGGCGACCCTGCGGCGTTCTGTCGTCCTCCTTCCTTTGTCTGTGGCCTTTAACTCGCCTGGTCATTGCTCGATTGTCTCTCCAGTCGCCCGGGAAATGTACGTTTTAGAGGGTTGGGAAGCAGGGGCCTGCTCACACACACCTCATCCGCTCCAAGCCGGGACACGCCCCCTGGCCTTCTGTTTCTTAGTGATCTCTGTGTTTTGCTCCTAGCCTTCTGTTTGTTAGTGAGTAGAGATGGGCAAACCCCCCAAAGTTTGGGTTTGGCAAGTTCTGCCAAACTATAAATAAATGTTCAGGTTGAAATCAATAGGGACCCAAACAGTGGGGGGCAGCTGTGGTGGTGGGGGGTGCAGAGTGTGCAGCAGAAATGCTGCTGTAACTTACCTGAGCCACTGCTGGAAGAAGAGGTTCGGGGCTTTGTTCAGTTTCAGCAGCGCTTCTGCTGCTGCAACCTTAGGTGAAGTTGGTTGATGGGCTGCTCAGCAGAATAGTGAATAGACTATGAGACTTAGTTTGGGGTTCAAGAAAGAAATAACAGCAGTGCCAATGCGTCCACTGGATAGCGTCTTATTTAACACCAGCGGCAAAAATGATGCAGCGCCAGGCGCTCTGGTTGAAGTAGCGGCAGATGAGACCTGGTGCTGTAGCTCAAGATCCCATAGAGCATAATGGGAAGAACTGAATTGTAGTGTTTAATACTCATAATTAATATTAAACACAAATCTTTTTTTTTAATGCAGTATCTACCTTTCTATATTGAGTAGCCGTAATAAGCTGGACCTGGGACAAACCGGGTTCAGAAATCCTCTGGCTGAATTGTGCCTAGTATCTGGCGTTTGGTTCTCTGTAATGCTGGATACAATAGCTTGGGCAACCACACACTGTGTGAATGTCAGGAACCGCTTACCTGGTCCCCGTTCCAGCGACGTCTCCAGGCGACCAGCTGCAGCTGTCACTGTGCGGCGGCCGTGCGGGGCGGCGTCGGCTCGAGCAGCGTCGGCTCGAGCGGCGCCCAGCTCAGCCACGCCCCCCGCTTCCTCCTCCAGTAGACGTGCTCGCGCGCGGCTGCGAGCACGTGTCTGTTATGCCCTCCGGCGGCGCTGTGCTGCGCGCACCCGCCGGAGGATCAATTAAAGGGTTAATGAGCCCTAGGGGATTGAGGGCTTCGCCCTCTTCTGCTCTGCAGGCCAATCAGCCCCATTGATATCTTGGCCTTACCTCCTCCCTTGTTGCCAGCCAATTACCCTTGGAATCCTACGTGCTCCAATCAGTACACTGCTTCCCTCAGACCTGTCCCTATAAAGGCAATTCCCTCTCAGTTGTGAATTGCCTGTGATAGTGCTCAGAACCCTGTGTACTCTATTCCTGTGAAGTTTAGCCTGTTGCCGACTTGATTGTACTGACCATTCTCGATCCTGAATCCTTGTTGCCGACCTCTGCCTGTATTGACGCCTCTTGATCCTGAACCCTTGTTGCCGACCTCAGCCTGTACCCCGACTACGTCTTGCCTGATCCTTGGTGCCGCTACGATCTCTGCCTTCCTGTTATCGACCTATTGCCTGTCTCTGGACTTCCGTCACTCATGTTCCAGTTATTGGTTCTCCAGATCTCTCCATATAAGCTAGCATCCTTTGAGCCAATAAGTCCTGGGGGCAACCGATCCCGGGTAGGCGTACTTGCGTCCCGGCAAGCGGGGGCTCCTATAGGTGAAGCTGGCTGCGGAGATTGGGGGTTGCGAGCTCATTAAGAGGTCTGGAGTTACCCCCTAGCGTGACAGTGAACTGGTATAAGCCATTACCGCTTCTTCCTTCTTTTGTGTATATATGTTTAACAGGTGCAAAATCAAAGAAAGCACTTTCATTCCTAAGATGAGGATTATAGTTTAAGAAATGCTGCACTAGAAGGCAAAGAAAGCTCCGTCAATTAGCAGTCCCAAATTTGATCATGGTTACATTGCCGAAAATAGATGTCTTTGTTTTAAAATTAGATTGTTTTAAAATGAGATACTGCCACTGGTACTCAGTGGAGCCTCAAATGGATAATATTATTTAATACGCCCCCCCCTACAAGCATATTAGCAGAAATTGCCTTTGTAAACTTGAAGTGTGGAGCATGTGATTGGAGGAGCAGGTGTCTGTGACATGACTGAGTAAATTGTGTACCTTGACGGAGGGAAAAAAGTTAACTGGCTAGAGAAGTTAAGTGGAGGCTGGAGGGGCGGGGCAAGGGGCAGGAGGAAATGGGAGAACCATGTATGGTTTGATTTGATTGTATTAGTGATGATATAAATGAAAACATGAAACGCAAAGTCATTAGACTTGGTAGCACGGTAATATAATTTCACGATATGTGCAAAAAAATGCTTCAGCAAGTTTTCTGGTAAAAGGTGAGTATTGCTGCTTTTTTATGTTTTTGCCCAGACAGTTCCTTTAAAATAGCATTGAAAGGACTTTCTCACAAACCATACCATATACTGCCTACATAGACCTAGTGATCAGCGATTGCTGGACATATCCAATCTACTAGTGTTAAACCAAATATTTCTCTATTCTGTTCTAGTGCAGTTCTTCTGCTGAATATTTTGCAATATTCTGGTTCTATATCACCTGGCTCCAAATAAAAAAAAAAACATGATGTGTCTCTGGAAAGCAACTAAAACAGCTGAATGCCCCCCATTAAAAAAAAAACATCATATGGGGAGGTGAAGAATATGTCTAAATTTCTGTATGTAACGCTAGTTTTGTAAATAATGTGTTTTTATAGAGAAGAACAAAATTCCTATTTAAAGGAGCACTATCGTGAAAAAAATGGGCAAATAATAAAAATGCATATAAATATGCTGGATGGCAGGAGGAGAGGTCACTTATACACTTAGCATCAAGAAATACCCAGCCAGGCTTGCTATTTATTTTTATTAATAGAAGGAAGAATACATTGGGTGACAGGTTCTGTCACCCCTGATATACTAAACTTGTCATCCCTGGATTTTATTCCTACCAGCAGAAGAAAACCACAAGCTTGGCAGGAGTTTTATTGAGTTTGGGTTTATAAGTGACCCCCCCTCTCATTAGCCAATGTGTTTATATGGGTTTTTAATATTACACAATTTCATGATAGTGCTCCTTTAATGCCTTAAAAATATTTGTATTTCATGCTAGAGGTGAGAATAATCTCTTTTGAACTTCTTTAAAACATCTTAAAAAAACAGAACAATAATGTATAATAAATACATTAAACAAAGCTAGCGCTTGTCTTACAGTGTTATAAGGGAACAATCCCCAAATGTAAGGCTTCTTCTCTTGACTGATATAATTCCCAAACACTTAAAATGTAACTGATACATTTGTATCCTTGGTTTTATACACAAATCATTGCATCTGGTACTGTATAACAGACTTCTAGCCTCACATACTGATGTTTTAACCCTTTGAGTGCCAGCCTACCTAGATTTTTTGTCACACTCTGTTGCCAGACTACTTTTCACGTTTTTGCGCTACACGTGTTCAACCTGGATTTTTGAAGGGATTTCCAGGGATTTTCCAGTAAAATTATATACTGTTTTTGAGTCTGGGCTTCAACATGAAATGTCTTGTTTGGCCTTTTTTTAGTGTATTCTCAATATTCTGTTTTTTAGTGTATTCTCACCCATATTTGGGTGAAATATGTGCAAAAAAATTAAAAAAATCTATTTTTTACAATTTGTAGTGTTTTTTTTTATTAAAAATTGTAAATTTGTTAATAAAATATTATTGCGTGTGAAAGCCCTATTTCTCCCGGTTACAACGGTACCACATATGTATTGGTAGACACCCTTTCCTGCCCAGGAGACTCCCCTAAACTTAACAGCAGTTTAGGAGATTTCAGATAGGATACAACTATGCAATATGATTGCATAGTTGTAAGGGGTTAATTTAAAAAAAAAATGACATAGGGTCCCCCTTACCCAGCTTTACCGACCCGGACCAGCTATGGGGGCTTGTAGAACAGGGCGCAGGGTCCAGCGTTGGTGGCCCCTGGCCCTGCAGGCTACTAGCCCACATAGCCACGTGGCCCGGGCCCTTCTGCCCCCCCCTGGCCGTTGGGGAGGCAGGTAATGGGGGGCTGGGGGTTTTGCCGCAGGTGACTTGCCATACCCAGAGCCTTGTGAACTGGTAAGGGGTCTCATGGACCCCTTACCAGTTCACAAAGGGTTAAGTAAAAAAAAAGACACAGACACAAAATTCTTTATTATTCTTTTTTCACTTATACTTACCTCTGATCCAGTGTCCCACGCCGCTGCAGATGACAGTTCTCGGTAGTGATCAGAGCAGGGAGGGAGGGAGACAGGGAGATCAGAGCCTCCCTGCCTGCCACCCTCCCTGCACCGATCGCTACCGACAACTGACAGAATGGAGCCCGGGTGCCGGTAACCCGAGGAGCGGGATGACATGTCATCAAGTGGGCGGGGCTAGGGGCGGGGCTAGGGGCGGGTACTAGGGGCGGGGCCAGTGCCGGCCAAAGAGGATGGTGAGGGCCTGTTTCTGGGCCCTCACCCGAAGCGTGGAAAGCCCGGGGGGGATTGGAGCCCCCCCTGGTGAAGAGAAGACCCGGGGAGAGCCACCGCGCTGCGAGGTGAGTAAATGACATTTTCTTTTCTTTTTTTTTCTTTTCAGATGTTGGCGCCGGGGGGGGGGGGTGGGCTATTACGGGCCCCCTCCTGAAGATCAGAGGCCCGGGGGCGAAAATCTAATACTTGATTCTTGTACAGAATCGCTGGCACTTTTTTAAATGGGGCTCTAAATTCAGCTACGTGACTCTCACGTAGCTGGCACTTAACGGTTGGTGGAGAGGCAGCTACGTGAGAGTCACGTAGCTGGCACTAGAAGGGTTAAAAGAGTTATAGAGCGATTATTTGTTCACTGTAAATCTCTATTATTATTTTAAAGGTGGCCTATAACATTAATTCAGAGGTTTGCTATAGTTACATTGGGTTTACGCTTTCTTGGGCTTTATGTAAGATATGCACTGCTTAGCATCTTTCTGGTGGCTATAGCATGAGTTTTGGAGCGCCAGGGTTTTTGTCCTGTGGACTACACTGGCACTAAAAGTCGTAGCGCTGAATGCTAATGTGAGGCTTATTCATTACTAGCCCCAGGTATTGGCAGATGAGCGTATATGTATAGCGGCGCTTAGAGCGACCACTAGTAGCCGCTCATGTGCGGTTATCGGGCGCTGTAACAGAGCGTCTCGGTCGCTGTAGTAATCTGGCCGGCATTGATGAATGTGATGTATGCTGGGCTGTAACACTAGTACAGAGCTGCAGGTAGCGAAAGGTAGCACCAGCTCAGTGCGACCGACTGTCAGCGCTCCACACCATACTCAAAAAAGGACACACAGAGTCAGTGCTCTGGATCTGGTTGCTATAGCATAGAGCGCCAGACGCTGTGTGATTAAAGTCTGTTTTGAACACATATCCACCTGTAACAAGGTGAAAACACATGGAATGACATTGTTGTACCATTGTGACATTACCCTTTAGTGCCAGACCTGTAATGACAATGACGCTAGAGCTTGATGAATAACCCCCTCATTTGCTTTGATTGTTGCACTAGGAATTGGACGACCAGTGCCTGTTGGACCTGACAGCCAAATATTCCAGCGCCAGTTAGTGCCACATCTTTTGGATGCTGTACAGCGTATTTATTAATTTTGTCCTGTATTTTTTAGGCACTGGTCAGGGACAAGCTTTACAGTGTGTTATTAATAATAATATATATTTGTGACTATTTCAACCGAGCCAGGCAGGCTATATATCTTTATTGGTTACAAGTTTAGTTGTTAAATTGTGTACAAATAGGGCTTAGCCAGGCATGAGTTATTATGGTATTAATCGTTGATATTTCTATTGATGTTCTTTATAATAATAATTGTTTACATATTTGGCCATATATATATATAATAATTCTTTACATTGGCACTGTATTTTTCAGGCACTGCTCAGCGTTTCAACATTGCAGTTACAAGAAATCAATGTTGGGGACAAACGGGACAAACTTTACAGTGTGTTTAGGCTGTGTTTTAGTTGTTGTGGTCCAAATGACATTTGGTGACATATAGGTCCTGTATTTCCACTATTGACAAGTTCTGTAAAAGTAAATGAGTGTAATGTTAATTATAAGCATAAAACACTGCAATCCAGTTCTGCCCATTGAGCTCTATGGGATCTTGACCTACAGCGCCACTTTCATTTGGCGCTGCCTCAACCAGAGCACCAGGCACTGTGACCTTTAGGGTGCTAGCTTTAAATAGGACACCGCATCGGCACTGCCACTTTTTTTTCGGGGAGGCCGATTCATTAATAGCGGCAGGTAGCGACAGTTGAGCGACTGTAGCGGCATTTTCAGAGCGCCCGCTAGTAGTCGCCGTGCTTGGCCGTTGTTCGGTAGTTGATAGCGACTCGTTGTTCGGTTTGCCGTAATGTTGAATATTGGGTGAGGAGTCGCTTTTTGACAGGTTCCGCGCTGTATGGGAGCGCATGATAGCGACTGGCCCTAGCGACCGGCTCCCACCATATTCATTAAAAAATCACGCTCAAAAAATTCTCGCGCTGTAAAATGCATGTTTAAACCCCAGAGCGCTGGCGGCGATGGGTTAAAAGTCATTTTTAACCCCCAAACAACCATATTTTTTAAAATTATTTTGTAATATGAATACATTAATATCAGACCTGTAATATAAATTCTGTACATTTTTTTTTTATTTTTTTCCCTTAAAAAAATTATCTAAAATGGCAGAAGTGGTCACAGAATTTTTCACATTTAAAAAAAAAAAAAAAAAAAATTAATAACAGTTAATTATTAATATTTAAAGATTGTTCCATTGAAATGCATTGGAGAGCGCCAGGTAGCGAGAGGTCATACCTGTCGCTGTTCAAGGTCTGGCGCTGTGGGCTGAGGCTGGAATAATGATGAATGAGTCGCTATATGGCGCTATCTCAGTCGCTAAGCAGGATTGGCTTGATAAATGTGTGATTGTGGTGGGGATCCGGCGTTCTCGTGGCGGGGCCCGTCATTACCGGCCGCTCACCAGTCGCTACCTGTCGCTATTCCTTCATAAATAAGGGCCTTAAATTGCAGGCTGGCTCCTGCTGAGGCCAAAAAAGTGTAGCTGAGTGGCGCTGACGCTTCATAAATAAGGCTCCCTATTCCACTTTTAAATGCATACGTTGGTTATTGGTTACAAATTACTGGTGTTAAATAGTTTTTTCTGCAAAAAACTAAGATGGTTAAAGTTGACACTTGTAGTGTTAATTTTCTGCTTTGGCAAAAGGAGAATTGGTAAATTTACCCTTCCCCAGTTTTTTACCTTTACTAAAGCCTACATGTTATTGTACAATAGGGGGCTTTTTTGCACAACAACCACATGTTAATTTAACCAGAGGAACCACACTGCTGACATTTTATTGGTTGTCATTATTCTTTCTTTTTATTTCTTATTTTATCTTATTTCCTTTCATATCATGAGTCATGAGTATTTTTGTACACTGCAATTTCACAGAATGTATTTGATGGCTAGTAATCAAATGTAGTTTTCATTTTCTTTGTTGTGTCTTACAAGGTGTTTGTTCTAATGTGGCCTTGGTCAGCGGTAATCTTTGCTATATGCTAATCAACCTGTTTTTTTCTTTTTCCATCTTAAAATGTACTTGCATAAATGATAAAAAATGATTTTGTAAAACGGACAGCTTGAAGGTGAGCAGAAGGTGAGCGCTCTGTTGGCCCAGCACACGAGAGCCTCCGTTCATTTATGCAGACACTTAAATAAATCCATGTGTTCCTCTAGCTTTGTTGGACAATAAAACGGAAGATTAATTGCTGCAAGAGAATCATAAAAAGAATTAGCAGAAAACCAACAAAAAATCTGTTTTCCTGGCAACCTCCTGTGTTAATCAAAAGTTGAAATACAGGATTGAAAGATCAATATTTCACTTCAGAATGAAACATGGCAGAGCTTCCACTGAGGGAGAGTGAGAGAAGGCTTGAGAGAGAACTTTGAAGAGAACATTGGCAGCCTTAATCGAAATGCACCAAATGCAAAAATCCATTTGCTTTTTTGTGATCTCCAATAAACAGATCACATTAGTGGTTCATAAATTACAGTGTGCATTGCACATAACGGAATTCACCTTGGTTCCTTCACAAGGGGAAGAAAACCATCTGTTTGTTTTGTTGTAATAATTCACATAGCTGGCTCACATAGAATCCATAAGAAATGTGTTTTATGCTGACAAACATCTACTCAATAGAGACAGGAAGAAAACAAGAACATAGGCTTATAGAATACAAAGGTTTATTTAATAATTATATTTGGATACGTATTTTCATGCCATAAAGAAATGTGCTTTCAATAAATTGTTCACTACTACTTGAAAGAATCTACATTCTGGACCAGGATGATTTGGATGGATGTTGGAAAATTGCTTCAATTCCATAAAAAATTAAACATTTTGGGTTAACGGGGAGGCCGATTCATTAATAGCGCCAGGTAGCGACAGATGAGCGACTGTAGCGTGATTTTTTCAGCGCCAGCCAGTATTCGCTGTGCTTGGCCGGCATTAGCTTGATGACAGCGACTCAGTCGGTGTGCGGTAATGTTGAATACGGGCTGGGGGGTCGCTGTTTCACAGGTCCAGCGTTGTATGTGAGCGCCTGACAACGAATGGCCAGAGCGAATGGCTAGCTTCATATTCATCAACAAATCACGCTCCGAATGTGCTGTCGCTGTCCATTCCTTGTTTAAACCCCAGAGCGCTTGCGGCGATGTGTATTAACTAGTTTTTAACCCCTAAACAACCATATTTTTTGAATGTAACATTATACATGTTTTTAGAATCATTTTGTATTATGAATACATTAATCTCAGACCTGTTAGATCAATTCTGCACATATTTTTTTTAATTTTTTTTTTTACTTAAAAATAAATCCTAACATTGCAGAAGTGGTCTCCGATTTTTTGACATTAAAAAAAAAAAAAAAAAAAATTAATACCAATTAATTATGAATAATTATAGATTGCTCCATTGAAATGCATTGGACATCGCCAGGGAGCGACAGCTCATACCTGGCGCTGTGAGGGAATTTGCAGCGGCGCTGTTCGGTCCAGGCGGCTTCATGATGAATGCCGCGCTAGCCGTCGCTCTCGCCGGCGCTAGCCTCATTTTGCTTGATAAATGCGTCATTGTGACCGCCGCCGGGCGTACTTGAGTCGGTAGCCGCCGATAGCTGGCGGTACCTGGCGCTCGTCAGACACTACCTGGCGCTATCGCTTGATGAATAAGGGCCATAGTCTCCTTATTATTATCTTAGACTCGGTCTTAGAAACAGGAAGGTCACTGAGCACAGGGCTGGCTGGGAGACTTTCTGCAGGAGACAAAAGTGAGTAGTCTTTTTTTTAGGAGTCATTATCTGACATTGACGCCATGTATTTGAGCCATGGCTTAGTACAATCCTTTTCTGCCACTCTCAGAACAGTTAATCTTTTTTTTATATTTCCATAGCAGCCTTTCCAGGGGTGTTTTCACTTACCCCTAGCGAGGCGCCCTCTTTGCAACAAAGAGCCGTCAAACCTACTGCCATAAAGGTACTTTTCAATATTACCCAAGGTTTCCTGCTGATGAGTTGGATTAAAACAGTCCACAGCTGAACTGTGGTGGAAAGTCTGCAGATCAAGCAACAATGGAAGACATGGCCATGCATAGTTGTGTTGATGGAGGTAATAGTGGCACTTGTGGGGGTGGGTGGTGAGGTGGTAGGGCACAGGAAGCTGGTCAAATCTAAAGGTGGGAATCAGTAGGGGATGCAAGTGCCTTTAGTATATGATATCAAAAGTGGTATGCATGTAGATGATTTTCTGCTGGTCAAGACATCCTATAAGCAAGGTGGTGCGGGGCAACCGAGCATGGTTTTCCTGGCACCCTGAAAAAGTGGGTTTACCCCACGGAATGCGTGGGTAAAAGGGCCACCAGGATTCAGTGGGGACACCAATTGGCCATTCTATATGGTGATATCTTTTATGTTGATCTATCTGGGCACTTTAGAGAGTTTTCTCTTTCTGTATTATTGAGCATTTGCACTTTATGTAAAGCACTTTAGGTATGCATTGGCACATTTTTGAGCTAATTATATACAAGTTTGGATATTGCATATACTGTGTTTCTTGGATCATGTTATTGGATATAAAATTGCACTTTTGGCATTGATGTCCCTATTGTAAATAATGTTTTTAAATATTTGTTGTGAGCCTACTTTTTAATAATAATAAATTCATGATTATTGTGTAAATAGTGAGTTTGTGATCTTCTAGGTTGGTGGTGCCGGTTTGGATTTTTTTCTGTGGTTGCTGGGGCCACATATTTTTGGTGTCTCAAACTGGCAGGGGAAGATGTGCTTTTATCTTCAGTTGGAGAGTTGTAGTTGATGCAGATTTAAAAAAGCTCTCAGACTTTGGGCAAACCCCGGTAATGACAGTGGTGGATTTTCAAACACAAATGTTGCAAATGGATTTCTCTTACGCATATGAAACAGCATCACCTGGTCATGTAACAAAATCAGACCATCAAAATTCTCTCTATCATCCTCTATCCAGAAGCCAGACCAAGTACATAGTGGTTTCGATTATAGTAATTTCCTGCTTCCTCTACTTGTGCTATTTTTCTGTCTCCTTCTTATTGCATTGTCAGTCATCCATATTTAAATGTATTGACAACTGGCAAGAAGCAGCTAAACCATTTATTGTATGGCAGATAAACATATCACTGCAAGGTACTTGTGGAGTAGTCACTGCCATGCCACCTAAGGGAATTGCACTGCTTTTAGGCAACTATTGGTGATTATTCAGTGCACGCGGGGATGCAACAAGAGGCAATTATCCACCTCTCTCTAGTCTTCCTTAATAGATCAAATAGGAATAAATCAGAGAGCAAGTGTATGTTAGAAAATTAAAATCAACTAAACATTCATATCCATAACAGTCCTTATGGTCTGGTTTTGTGACAACAAATTTTAGAAAATCAAAAATGCAGGATCCGTTCCACTGGTCTTGCTGGTGATGGCTGGATTCCAGCTGCCAGTGTTGTGCTGCACAGAGGAGGGGACAGGATGCCTGGGGAATGCAAAGCCTGAGCTGCTGCAGGTGCACCAGCAAGACCAGTGGAAAGGATCCTGCATTTTTTGAGGGAGCATCCTTAAGAGATCAAGAGGCTCATTTTGATGCGCACATGATTTTATTGCCATTTGGTACGAGTAAATAATACAGGTGGTGGGCACGAGGTGGATGTCTTTCCCAAAGCTGATTATCTTGAAACACGATAATTAGAGCATACACTTTGGGATAACAGGATAAAAGCACTTTCAAGTTTGAAAATACAAGTCACTCGGAAGTTTGACCTGGACTTACTCAATTATCATTTGTTGTCACAAAACCAGACCATAAGGACAGATATGGATAGGAATGTTTAGTTGATTTGAATTTTTCTAACATACACTTGCTCTGTGATTTATTGCTATTTGTTATGTTTAGAACCTAGTGGGATAATTGGGTTGATGCACGTTGAGCAACTAGCTCGTTTTTTTATATTTGTTTTCATTTGATTCCTCAATAGATCCCCAACCAGCAAAAGAGCAGATCAATGTTTTTGCTCCCTGACAGTTGGTCCAGTTTCATTGTAGTATCAGAGAGGGTATTCATTGTTTCTGTTAGTTTGTTTACTCTCCTTGGTGATAGTGTTCACAGCTGACCTACTTGCCTTGTAAGTGAACTAAAGGTGATCCATGATTTAATTAGTGGATTCCTTCAGATGGGACATCACCATACATTTAAAGGTATTTATTATAATAATTGTCAAGGTGATGGGCCTGAAACCATTTAGGCCTAGTGCAGTAAATTGCTTTGGAACCAGAATGATGATCATCTTCTATAAACATACAAGAGCAACAAATACCCTCAATTATCTCCTACAGGTGACCATCGCAAGTTGTTCTGCATAGATTTTCAGGCATGATGGTATTACTGTTTATCTTCCAGTCCAGATGTCTTTCTGAGCTTGACGCCTGACAGGAGTGCCTTTCGCCTTTGACTCATCAACCTTTAGCTGGTTTCATGGAGGACTGGGATATTGCTAATTGGTGATCTAGAAAACTCGATGATGAAGTGACAGGTTGCTTGAGGACTTCCAAAATCGAATCTCCAGTAAAGCTCCTAAATCTCGCCAGATATTTATAAAAATACTGTTGGCAATGGGGAGTTGCGCATGTAATTTTTTATTTTATTAAGACTCAGACTAGTCTTGCATACCATAACATAAATGTATTATCTATTCTACCATCATATACTTCTTTGTAGCTTTTTCTTTATGAATTGAAGATGAGTATGGCCTTTTTTTCTTCAATATGATAAAATGCTAGGCTTGTACAATTTCATTATTTAAAATAATGGGTATTCTGTTTTTTGTCATATTTTAATATGAGTAAAACATTTGAAATATTATAATGTATTTATTTATATAGTGTCATCTTTTTATAAAGTAATTTACAGTGTAGTAATTACAGACAGGGTAAAACATTGACAATTGCAGATCAAAAGCAAACACTATGCGAATAGAACACTATAGGAGAGAGTTATTGCTTGTAGCTCTACTTATTTAAGTGATTGAATAATATAATATGTAGAACCCTGACGGGTATATCAGAGAACATATTGAATAACAGTATAACAGTAACATAACACTTTTTTTACAAATTAATTTTAAACCTGTGACTGATGCATTTCTACTAAAACTGTATAAAATAAACTGGGGGATATGTCATTAGATAGGTGTTAAGAAAATAGGGATTAGCTCAAAAAGATGGATGAATATGAACTTTGACAATTTACATCCTTTGGGGGTACATTTTGACCTCAGGTGTTTAATCCATACTGCTTGACTGATATTGTATTTTCTTTGCTGCTGAAGAAAACTATTATTATTAAGATACAGCTTACCCCTTTCTGAATTTATGTCTTATTATCTTTCTGTCATTTTCAGTTTACAGTGAATAATTCTGCATCCAAAAATCGGGATCTCTGCAGTATATTTTTTATGGGTTTGTGATCTTTTCATGTTATATATTGCATAAGTATTTTAGCCCTCACTTGTCATTATGTATGTTGGTATAACACTGGTAAAGCTTAATGCGGCCTCCCTGTATCTTATACATTTGGAAACCCTTGTAGCCCTAGGTTGACCTAGTCCCAGAAGGATAAAACACCTTGTACCCCACTTTGAAAACAAATTGAATGTGATATCAATGTGAGTCAGTAAATGGGTTTAGGTGGCAATGCCATTTTGATACGCAGAGGACGATCGCAAATGATTTTTTTATAAAGGTATTGAGCTGAATACTTGTGTAATGCTTATACTATATTTTTAAAGCTAAAATATAAATAAACAATTTAATTGTAAAACAGTTATCAAGGGAATAGTTTATTTTTCTCCCCATTAGCTATATTTATTTTTAGTTTTATTTGCATTTACAGATGTAGCAGTTGATAACTAACATATCACAGCTCAGCCAATTGTGAAATCTCACACAGAAGCCATTGAAAGTGCACCAAGTTGAGTGTTAAAGAAAGCTGCATCTGTACATATAATGCAGAAAATCTATGATACTTCTAAATTTTAAAACCTGCAGATAGCACTAAAAATGTAATGTAGCAAATCATTTATTTTCCTGCCAGCAGTGTCCTTTGCAGCTCCAGGTGACTTCAAACACCTGAAGGTCAGGGGTCAGCCCATTTTTCATGCAGCTATTTAGTGTCAGTGACTTCTTTGGCATTTTTGCGATGTCAGCTGAAAGGTACATCTTTATCTGTGCAGCCTGATGCCATGTCACATCAATTACATTGAGGATAATCCGGAGGTAGTGGAGTGGTTCTGTAGCTGTCAGAAATTAATCCTTCACGCCAATTTTCCAGAGTAATTCTAACTGAAAAGTGACACTAACAAGAGTGACTGACCTTCAGGATTACGAAGGAGTTGTCTGTCATAATTGGTAGGGCCATGGCCACTAACCACATGTGGTATTTACATTTTATTTGTAGAGACAAATGACATTTGCTTGCTGTTGCAAGAAATATATACTGTGGCTAAAACATGTCCATGCTTTATATTTGAACACACATTTCTATCTCCAGCAGAGAATACAAATAATGCATAAAGGCAGTATAGCACATGTCTTTTATTAATAAGAATTTGCCTTACTTTCAATAAAATCATATTGACAGGATTAAAAGTAAGGAATTCTAAAAGGCATTTGCCAATATAAGGCTTGGGAATATGGGTTAGGTGCTGCAGCCTCTCCTGCGGTGATGCACTATAATAATAAATATAAAATCAATAATAATATTAAAGGGTTTCTCCCAGCTGATGTAAAAGCTATACATTATTTCCTTACATCCCATACAGCTGATCTTTCCTGCTGTGCTGCTGGAAAAAGCTTTTGTTCTTTACTTCTAACTCATTCTAACCAAACACCATTTTTTTTCTAGCACAACCACTTTTTGCTAGACCTAGTGGTGGACTGAACTTCACCCACTCCATCATCACACTGTGCAAGACAACCCATACACTTTGAATGTAGGGAGATAGTTTAATAATCTGCATGTCTAATGTATTTTGTTTTTCGCTTCCATTCACAATTCAGAACCAGAAAAGGATCCTGCTGTATTATACTTTTCAACTTTTGCTAGTTTTATGTCGCGCAAGGGGCTCAAATTAAAGGGACAGCCCAAGCAATGGCAATTATAAGAGAACAAGAAACTCACCTAAAGCCTGTACTTCTCCTTCATTTCCTGCAGTGGGCTGTAAATTCTGTAGCAAGTCTCCAAGGTTTGCTCTTTCTTTCTTTTCCATTTATCCACAACCATGTTCCAAAGGGGGCCACGCGGCTGCCTTTTAGCATACCCAGCAAGAGCAAGTCCAGCAAATGTGCCCAATGTGGCTTGCAAAGCTTATTAACGTTGGGATAGCTAAGGGGCATGGGCTGCAAGATCCATCTTGCTGTCCAGGATCTCTTTATAAAGGCCTAGGTGGGCCTTGATTGGATTTAAATATTAGCTGACATGACAGATGCATCGTCTGACAAGGCAGGTGAATGTTTAATGTCAGCTAATATAGTAGATGCATCAGCTGACATGGCAAATTCATCTGCTGACCAGGAAGTTAGAAATGGATGTCAGCTGACAGGTGCATCTATCTCTTAACCCTTTCAGTGCCAAGCCCGTAGATTCTACGTGCTCGCTTCCACTCCACTTAAGTGCCAAGCACGTAGAATCTACGGGCTTGACTTTCCCCCCTGACAGTAAAAAAAATATAAATCAAAAATACTCACCTGACCCCTCGTTGGATCCGGCCGGGTCTCCCCTTTAATTTGGTGCCATCCGATCCCCCGTGGGGGGTCGGATGGCTCCAGGAGAGCCCCCGGAATAGCCCCCCCCCCCCGCTTCAGCAGCAGCAGCTGCTAAATGTAAAAAAAAAAAAAAAAAAAAAAATGACATTTCCTTACCTGAGGCCGCGCTGTCTCCCGATGGGTGTCCTCTTCACTGGGGGGGCCTCCGATCGCCCCCCCCAGCCTCTTCGGTGGCGAGGAGAGGGCAGAAATTGCCCTCCCCCCCCACTTCCTGGAACGGGTCTGCTAGCCCCGCCCCCTGGGGGGCGGGGCCAGGTGACATCTTATGATGTCACCAGCAGCCCTCTTACTGCCGGGATGTGAGACAGACAATCAGTCTGCTCGTGTGCCTGGAGGAGGGCAGATGGGGAGGAGGAGAGGGCTGAGATCGCCCCCCCCTCCTCCCCAGGCTCTCTCCTTCAAACACACGAGCAGGCTGTCAGCGGAGATCGCCGGGGGACACAGGATCGGAGGTGAGTAAAGTAAAAAAAAAAAAAAAATAAAGATTTTATATCTTATGTCTCTGTGTCTTTTTATTTAACATTTAACCCCTTGTGAACTGGTAAGGGGTCCATGAGACCCCTTATACCAGTTCACAAGGCTGGGGGGATGGCATGTCACCCGCTTGCCGCAGCGGGTGACTTGCCATTAACCCCCGGCACCCCCAATTACCTGCCTCCCCAAAGCCCAGGGGGGGGCAGAAGAGCCCGGGCCCACACAGGCTATGTGGGCTCGTAGGCTGCAGGGTGGGGGGGCCACAAAAGCTGGCCCCCCCACTCTGTGCCTACAAGCCCCCATAGCTGGTCCCGGGCTGGTAATGATGGGTAAGGGGGACCCCATTTCATTTTTTTTTTGGATTTTTAAGGGTTTTTAACCCTTAAAATTCCAAAAAAAAATGGGGTCCGCCCCCCTGGGAGGGGGGACCCTATGTCATTTTTTTTTTTAATAAACTCTTTGTGTTCTGTCATCCAGCAGCTATAAAAGGCTTCCAGCAGGTGAGCAGAAGCCAGTGATCGCCGAGGGACACAGTGCTCCAGGATGGATGGGAGGTGAGTACAGTGTAAAAAAAAGAAATTAATAAAATATTTTTTTCTCTTTTGTGTGTCTGTGTTTTTTTTTTTACATTTAACCCCTTGTGAACTGGTAAGGGGTCCATGACCCCTATACCAGTTCACAAGGCTGGGGGGGATGGCATGTCACCCGCTTGCCGCAGCGGGTGACTTGCCATTAACCCCCGGCACCCCCAATTACCTGCCTCCCCAAAGCCCAGGGGGGGGGCAGAAGAGCCCGGGCCCACACAGGCTATGCGGGCTCGTAGGCTGCAGGGTGGGGGGGCCACAAAAGCTGGCCCCCCCACTCTGTGCCTACAAGCCCCCATAGCTGGTCCCGGGCTGGTAATGATGGGTAAGGGGGACCCCATTTCATTTATTTTTTGGATTTTTAAGGGTTTTTAACCCTTAAAATTCCAAAAAAAAATGGGGTCCGCCCCCCCTGGGAGGGGGGACCCTATGTCATTTTTTTTTCTCGATTTAACCCTTTGTAGTGTGGATGGTAGTTGTATTTTATTTGTAAATGTTATAAAGTACTTGTTTCAGTTAGGGGGGTCTCCTGGGCAGGAACGGGGGGCTACCGATAAATATGTGGTACCGTTCTAATCGGTAGAAATGGGGCTTTCACATGCAATATGATTTTCCTTAATAAAATACATTTTTTATTTGAAATAAAGGAGTCAATTTTCTAAAAAAATTTTTATTTATTTATTTATTTATTTTTTACTTAATAATATTGTAAAAAACAAAATAAAATTTACAAACAAGACATTTCTTGTTAAAGCCTAAACTCTGCTGCAGAAAATATATGTATAATTTTCCTGAAAATTCCAGCAAAAATGGCGCAAAACATGGCGCAAAATGGGGAAAAATGACCTGTCAACAGAGGGTGACAAAATCTCAAGTAGGCTGGCAATTAAAATGGTTAAAGGTAGCTATGCATGTTGGGTATTGTTCTGTTCGGGGGACCTTGCGCTTTCAGACTTAGCTTGTTTTTTTCTGGTTTGCATATTTATATTTTAGGAAAAGGTGTTTTTTATTCAGCTTTTTTATACATTTTTTAGGGAAACCCTGCGCAACCAAAGAATTCTTTGAGGGATTAATTCCAGAAAGATGAGCCCACTACAACAAGTTGGGTACGCTTAGAAAGCTTAACATGTGTACTTTCAGGTAATATATGGTTTATGGGGGATATTCCAAATGTAAAGGGTTGTTTTGGTTGAAAAATCGCAAGGTGCGCACTTTGTCTGCAGAGCTGAAATTTTCAAGTAAAATCACTGTTACGCACATGCTTTACTTTGGGGTGTTTGGCAACTCTTCCCTTGACAGTAGCTATGCATGTTGGGTATCGTTCTGTTCGGGGGATGTTTCTTTTTCAGACTAAACTTGTTTTTTCTTGTTTGCACATAGTTTTTTTAGGAAAATGTGGCTTTGATTCTGCTTTTTTATCCTTTTTTTAGGGAAACTCTTTGCAACCAAAGAATACAATGAGGGATTACTTCCAGAAAACTATGGGCACATCAACAAGCCTGGTACGCCTAGAAAGCTTGAGGTGTGTACTTCCAGAGAATATATAGTTTGTTGGGGGTATTTCAAATGTAAAGGGTTGTTTTTCTGGAAGAACTGCAAGGTGCGCATATTGCATAGCATAGTTGTATTTTATCTGAAAATTCCCTAAAGCGCTGTTTCAGTTTGGGGGAGTCTCCTGGGCAAGAAAGGGTGTCTACCTATACATATGTGGTATCGCTGTAACTGGGAGAAATTGGGATTCCACACGCAATAAGATTTTATTGAAAAACTTACATTTTTTATTACAAAAAAAACTACAAATTGTAAAAATGTATTTTTTTTTTATTTTTTTTTCACATATTTCACCCAAAAATATTGAGAATACCCCTAAAAAATTACAAACAAGACATTTCATGTTAAAGCCCAGACTCTGCTGAAAAAAACAATATATCATTTCCCTGGGAAATCCCTGGAAATCCCTTCAAAAATCGCATTTGAACATGGGGAGCGCAAAATAGTGCAAAACGGTTTGGCACCAAGGGTGACAAAAACTCCAGGTAGGCTGGCAGCGAAAGGGTTAACTATGGTTTGACTGACCATCACACATGCTGCTCACACCTGCACCTGCATAGAGCCAGCCGGGCGCACAGGATTATGACAGTGCCTCCCCCTTAAGGTCAGCCACTGGACTACCCTTGGAGAAGGCCTGTTATGGAAGACCTTGATCAACTGCAGTGCATGAATATTATGAGACAGTTCCCAGGAATAACCCTTTTGGGAAGCATAACCCTTCCATTTAACAAGATACTGGATTCCCACACCTCTCACTCTGAAATCCAGTATCCTCTCCACCTCATACTCCTTCCCACCATCTACCACCACTGGCTTGGGAGAATCCAGCTGGACTATGGCCTGTGTAACAGGTTTTAACAGGGCAGCGTGAAAGACTGGATGAAAGACTGAATGAGACTGGAAGTTTGTAATTAAAAGGCTATTCACTTAATCCTTCTCCTAATGGGGAAAGGTCAAATGAAGCAGAGAGCAAGCTTCTTGGATTCTTCTTCGACAGCCAGACCAGATCCCCTACCTCATAATCAGGCTTTGTCTGCTGGCGGTGGTGAGCTCCTCTTTTGTATGATTCCTGACAGAAAGGCAGGATCTCTTTGGCCATGGCATGAATTTCAGATAGGAGGCAAGGCTATGGAGACTGCCGCCGTTAGATCAGGTTGGGTTCTAGGGTGGTAACCCTGGCTGATGAAAAATGGCCCATAGAGGAATGCAGAGAGATATTATAGGCATACTCAGCCATAGGGAGAAGCCGACTCCAGTCTTCAAGCAGATAGGAAGATTAACAGTGGAGGTACTGTTTCAGAGTCTGGTTAGTATGTTCTGTCTGTCCATTGGACTGGGGATGATAAGCAGATGACATTGCTAGCTTAAAATTAAGGGCTTGTCAAAGATGTGTTTTGAATTGCAAATCCATCTTTGCGACCCCCTTTTGGAGACAATCTCTTCAGGAAGACCATGGAGTCGGACCATCTCCCTAACAAAAATATCAGCCCCTCCAGGGCAGATGGTATAGGCTTCAATGAAATGAAGTAAATCTATCAACGATCATCAGTATGATATTATGGCTCGCTGAGGGAGGCAGCTGAACAGTGAAATCCATGGATATACTGTTCCAGTGGAGTTCAGGAACTGGTAAAGACATGAGAAGACCTGTAGGATGAGAGCAAGTGTGCTCTTGGCACATACAACACAGTTCCGTCGGGTTGACCACAGATATTCCAGATTGTGGTGGTCAGTCAGAATGAGTAGGGGATGCTTGCTGTCCTCCAAGAGATATCTCCATTCCTCAAGTGCCAGTTCAATGGAAAGGAGCTCCCGGTCACCCCAATCATTTCACTCAGCCAGGGATAAATCTTTGGAAAGAATGCGACAGGGTGTAATATCTCCTTTTCACTAAACCTCTAAGACAGAATTGTCCTCACTGCAGTTGTTGAGGCATCTACCTCTAAGATTAAATCCGGATCAGGATGCCCTAGGATAGGGGCAGATGTAAACTGGCACTTGAGGGGAATCAAATGCCAGCTAAGAAGCCTCTATCTGGGTTAACCACTGATGTTTCTTTTTGAGATCGGTCTTGGGTCTTACGAGAAATCGAGGATACATTTCCTATAGAAATTCGCAAAGCCAATGAAGCATTGCATCTCATGACTAGAAACAGGGACAGGCCAATCAAGGACAGTGGATATCTTCTCAGGATCCATAGTGGTTCCCATGTCCAAGATCACAAAACCTAGGAACTGGACAGAGGCCTTCTCGAACTCGCATTTCTCAGCTTTGGCATAAAGATTGTGATTCCGCAACTGAGAGAGCACCTGATGAACATGGTCAAAATCTTCTTGGAGAGTGGAAGGGAAAATGAAGATATCATCCAGGTAGACCAAAAGAAAGATGTCCAGCAGGTCCCAGTAGATGTCATTTACCAAATGCTGGAACATCGGGGCATTGCCCAAGCATCATCATCAGATATTCAAAATGGCCTTGGTTCTAAATTCTGTCTTCCACTCATCCCCCTCTCAGATGCAGATTTAACTGTACACTCCCCTAAGATCCAATTTAGCAAAGATGCAAGCGCTCCCCAAACACTGAAAAAGTTCTGGCAGGGGATCTTATTCAGGTCCCTGCAATCGATGCAGGGTCATAGGGAATCATCCTTCTTCTCTACGAAGAAGATCCCTGCATCGGCTGGAGAGGAAATGTAGTGAATGAACCCCTTTGCCAAGTTGATATCTATGTACTCCTGAAGGGTCACCAATTCCTGTTTAGAGGGAGGATAAATCCTCCCATAGGGAATGGTGCCCCCAGGGAGCAAGTCTCTGGGACAATCATAGGGGTAATGCAGAGGCAACACATCTGCCCCTTTTTTACTGAAAATGTATAAATAGTCTTGATAGGCCAGGGGGATGTTCTCCAGCTCCTCCTGGGACACTGTTACCAAATGTTCTACTGCAGACAGGGACTGGACACAATAATCCATGCAGTAATGTGAACCCAATTGAATGGCCCCTGATTCCCAGTCAGTCCTAGAGTTATGTCATCTTAACCACAGAAGCCCAAGGATGACTGGGAACTGAGGTGAAACCAGCAAACCAATACGTAACCATTCATGATGATGACCATTGGCTACTATAAGAAGAGGATTGGTTTTAGTGGTAACTCGCACACGCCCCAGAGTCCACAATGGTAGAAACCTCAAGGGATCCAGTCGGCAGTTGCCAAGAGACAGGAAGGGATATATAAGTACCCAGCAATGATAGCAAAAGTGTACCAGGTACAAATTGAGCAGCAGGCTTACCCTTGGGTCGGATGTGACACTCTGAAGTGGCCTGCTACTCCACAGATGAGAGCCCTAAACGGACTACAGCTGCTCAGATTCATTCTCCAGGGTAGTCCCAGAATTTGAACTGTAGGACTGGTGATTCCAGCCAGAGATATAGTCCTCCACTGGCCTGAGAACTTGACGAATGTTGCTCAGGAGGGTCTCAGAAGAGGCTTGATGGCCAGGATCATCATATTGGACTGATAAAGCCCTAGATCCCAGAACTGGATACATTTTTTCCAAGCGACGATGGGCCCAATCATGTGGGTTTCCCCAAAGAAAGGTTATATTGTCCAAGACCTTCAGGATGTCATTTGGGTAGGTCGTAGGCTGTAGATCGGGCAAAGAAAGTTGAGGTTCAAGTTAATCAGATGCAAGGTGCCAGAACCAGAGCAGGGACAGGAGACACAGCAGGCATTTCAGCAGGTAAATGTGCAGAAGCAGATTTAGGGTTAGTGACTCAGCCTTGAAGATGGCTGAAACTTTTGTGGAGTTTATTCATGGCCTCCATTAATGCAGACATCTGTTGGGCAACCTGACCAAAAGCAAGTACTAAGGCAGAGCCAGACAGGTTAGGGTATCAGGCAGAGGTGCAGAAGTAAACAAAGCTGGGTTCATACACGAAAGGAGCTGTCCAATGGTTAATCCAAAAGGGATGGTCAGAAGGTAAGCCAAGTAAAAAACAGGAATCTAAATAAAGTCCAAAGGGTTAATCTGAGAGGCGTGGTCAAGAAGCGAGCTGAGGTCAAACCTTGAATTCCAAGGATAATCAGAGATCAAAGAGACAACGGTGGCACAGTCAAAACTGGAGAGAATCCCCTGGCACCATCTTGATGTCCTAGGTGTGCCTTGACTGGATGTAAACCTCAGCTGTTTTGCTTTGTTGTAATTTTGCTAATCTCTGAAATTACAACACGTTTGTCTATAAGTTCATTTAAAATATTGAGTTAGGGATGAATGCACTACAAATTACTACTACTTAATTCATCACTCCACAAGCAACCAGGCAAGACCCAAGACAAAGAAAACTGGTCTGACTAGTTTGCAAGAACAATTGGAAGGTTACTTCATAAAGTAACAAAGGAAAAAGATCTAATAAGCCAAGTAAAAGTGTGTCTACAAAGCAGCGTGGAATGCTTTTGTCCAACATAGGACCACACCTCATGACTAATCACAGGTCCCCAAAATCGTCCAATGAGTGATTGCCATCTATGCAACCTATTAACCTTTATTCTATTATCCCAGATCGACACATATACCCAAAGGAAACAAGCCGCATGGTTTATACATATTTTATAATAGATCAAATCAATATAATGTCTCACTACACCTCACCTCACATGACAGATGCATCAGCTGACAAGGATGGGGATGTTTATTATCAGCTGACATAGTAGATGCATCAGCTGATAGGCAGGTGTAAACTGATATTAGCTGACATGGCAAACGCAAGTCCTGCAATTCTGAGAGTAAGGATGGATAGTTGGCTCCATTGAAAATGGAGGGAATCCTGTACATTTTGCAGAGCTTCTTTCGGTAAGTTGTTATTTACAGCATAGGACTTTGTTAGGTGGACTTGGAGTCCAGATATTCAATTAAAGTTTCATAGCAGATCAAGGAGATTTGGTAAGGAGGTGAACGGGCTAGTCAAGAAAAGTAGGTCACCTGCAGACATTGTTCCCCCTAAGCCTCAGGTGCTGCTGTGCTGAGTAACAAGAGAGCTGGGCAATCCCCAACCAAAGCTGACTGCTGGACGATCTCCGACAATCAGCGCGCCCCTCTACTGTAGACTTATGGCCCTACATCATGGAGGCTGCACCTAGTGTCATAGAAGAAAGCGACGATGGCACAGGCGCAAGATCAGAAGACAATGTAAGTTTTAAAACGTCAAACAATGAGCAATCAGCTCAGAGGTGCAGGTAGGCTTTCTGGCACCCGTGGCAAAGATTCAGAATGGTGCCCCCATCTGTGCTCAGGCCCTCCTTTGGGGCCCCCCTGACCTGACATGTGCCCCCCTGCCCCCCCAGGGGCTAGGGAAAAGGTGAGTATACTTCCATTTTTTTTTTAATTCGCTGGTCACTTTTTCATTAGGTTGTGCGTGTATATAAATATACACTTTCACCAACAAATTAACATAAGATAAACTGCCCACAAATTTTAATTAAATACAAACATCTCATCACTATCCTTGACTGGGATTTTTTGATGGTTTTGCATTTAGCACCAACAGTTGTACTGGTTCCACCTGGAACAGTGCAGGACTAGGGAAAGAAAACCCAGTGTTCAGGCCCAGATTAAGGACATTCATGGTATGGAGCAGTTCTTTTGTGGGGGCCCCCCATTATCACATCCTATGGCCCCTACTGTCAAAACCAATAAAAAAGGGAGAATATGGTGACATAAAGGTAAGAAAGGGGTGAAATAGAGATACGGAGGAGAGAAAGGGGGAATAGAAAGTTATGAAGAAGAGAAAGGAGAGAAAATGGGAATAAGGAGAGATGGAAAAATAGAAATGGGGGATGTGGTGAGAAGAAAAAGAGAAAGGGAGGATAAGGAAAAACTTAGGCGAGAAAGGGGGGATATGGAGAGAAAGCCAGATACAGGAAGAAGGAAGAGAGAAAGGGGGGATATGGAGAGAAAGCCAGATACAGGGAGAAGGATGGGAGAAAGGAGGAATATGGAGATTTAGAGGAGAGAAATGTGAATACGGGGAGAGAAAAAGAAGAGAAAGGGGGAATATGGAGAGACTAGGGAGAGAAAGGGGGAAAATGGAGAGACTAGGGAGAGAAAGAGAGGGAATATGGAGAGGAGGAAACAGAGGGAATAGGGAGAGAAGGGAAAAAAAGGAGGAGAGATAGAGAGAATATGGAGAGAAAGGGGGATATGGGGAGAATGAGGGGAGAAAGGGAGACTATGGAGATATGCAGGAGAGAAAGGGGAAATACAGAGAGGAGGAGAGAAAGTAGTAGTAGTGGCGTCGCCATGTATGCGACACCATTTTTGTTATAATAAAGCTAATGCCTGGGACATCGCTATCCCATTTTGTAGGTTATCTATGTTGTCCATTTTGTAATTGAGGCTTTGACTTTCGTATTGTTAGGTGCTCAATTAGGGGCTGTGAAGCTGTACAGACTGGGAACATTGTGGGCAACTGAATTTGTATGATCTCTTAGGCTTTACATATAGTAACAGATTGTGAATAAATTATGATCGAATAAAAAAACATGCCAAAGGAAGTTTTCATTGTGTCCTTGTTTGTTTGGTTTGGTGTATTGAGATTGGATTTTGTGGGATTTGATTATATTTGAGCATGTGTGGAAATAAAATTAACCCATTCTGTTTAAGTATTTTTCTGTTCACCCCACCCCCCTCTCCATTTAAGTTAACCTCCAGAAGCTGTGCTGCCTGTAGCCTCACTCGAGAGCATAAGGAGGACGGGAGTGCGTGCGCAAGCACACATATGTGAGGCTCCTGGGGATGCGAGAGGAGAGTGGGTGCGGCGCCGCTCGAGCCAGAGCCACTCAAGCCGGAACATGGGGCTGGCTGGGTGACAGCCACCTTAGCATGCTGCTCTGAGTCATCGCTAGAGCGAATGACAGGTGAGTGGATCTCTGTGACACTACCCCCCTTGAGGAGGGGCCTCAGGACCCTTATTAGGCTTATCTGGGTGGTCACAATGACATTTTTTGACTCGTGCCTCGGCGTGAACATTCCTGCCTGCCACCCAACATCTTTACACAGGACCAACTCCCTTCCAATTTATTAAATATTGTAGCGAGTTACGCAACATTCAAGAGACAAGAATTTTATTGATTTTATATACAGGTTAATTTTCTACAATGATGGGTGGCAGCAAAGATACCTGAATGTTACCAGCAGATTTCAATAAAGATACATGAAACGCATTAGGGATTTTTATGGAAGGCGGAAGCTCGACTTTGAAAGTAACATTGCTTATTGTATTGTATGACTGGAAAAGAACCAATGTATTTAGGTCCCAGTTTACACAAAGGTTGACAATGTTTTGGGTGGATACCCAGACCAAATGACAAAATCGCTGGCTGGCTCCATAGACCTATGTCGGTCAGCAAAGGTCTTGTAACTCTTAATAGCTATTCTTAGATTCTCCTGGACTTTGGACCAGATGGTTGCTCTTTCTTGAAATCATTCAACCAAGGCCGACACATTGGAGAGAAGATGCTTTAGGATTTTTGCTGTAATTACAGAAAAATTGCGAAAACTTAGTTGATTCACTGGACACATTATTGAAGGCAAATTCAGCAAATCCAATAAATTCGGACCATTGGTCTTGGCTATCGGACATAAAACAACGCAAGTATTGTTCTAGCGTCTGGTTAATCCTCTGCATTTGACCATGAGACTGTGTATGATAAGCTGACGACAAAGACAAATCCCCTTAGTGCACAGAACTCCCCCCACAAGCAAGAAATGAATTAGAACCCCCCCCAGAACGGACACAATAGCTCTGATTCAGAGCCTCTCTCCCAGGCAATTTTTCAACATAGCTGTCCTGCAGGATAAATACATATCTTTTTTCTGGCAGCATGGCAGCCTGGAGCGGGGTGAGGTTGGGTTCTTTCAACATTGTAAATATGCCAAGTGTCATGGTTGCCATCAGTAGTATCCACATGGCCCTGGTTCCCCCAACTGCTCAGGTGTATATGTTTTGGTATGTTTAGGTCCAAATTGCTGATCCTTCTTACCCACTGTCCTGTATTTATGATTGATTTATGTTCTTTTATTGTTGCCTTTATTGTTGACTGTGATGGGCCACTCTCCTAATGTCCAAAGGGTCATGGAACAGGATCTTCCTTGTTTAAGCATTTTGGCTTGCTTCCCAGGTTCGATCCCACAAAACATTCATCTTGAGTTGTTCAAGTTTGTATACCCATTTTGAGAGTGTCGAGCTGAATGGCAGCTGGCTTAAGTGTGTCTATTCTTCTTTTTGATATGCGTGTCTGTTTGTAGCATTGCATTTCCACTGATTTTTTGCATTTGAAATGAGTGGGCCCTTTTTTGATAGTTTGTTGTGGATACCTATTTGTCTCCCTGCCCTACATCATTACTACTCATGATCACTACTACTGCTCATGATTTAAATGTCCCCTTCTCCCTGTTGCTATTAAAACCCCTTGTCTAAGCACAGTGCCTTATGTTTACCTATATTTGGCAATGGTTTTGCCTAGACCCCACTAAGTTGTTGCCTCCTTACAACTGTGTGCCTCGATCTCCTTCAGGTTCCACTTCTTGGTTGGTCTATGTGGTTTGTGTGTTTTGTTCTTTTTATTGTTCTTTTAGGAGATTCGGGATACCCCCAGCTTCCCTGGCTCCTGACACCCAGACAGCTGGCCAGGAGCACGCCAGGAGCACACATTTTGCCTGCTCAAGTCCAGATTTCGCTGTCTGGGCCACACAGGGAGCACAGAAGGCAGTGAAAATCATATTTCCATGCACCACCCTCCACAATTTGTCCTTGATGGAGAGGGTAGCAGCATATGTGGATGAGGAAATCCCTGCTGAGGCTCCTGAGATACCTGGCCACTTCTAATCTGGGACATTGAGACTTGCTGGCCAATCAATTCCCCGGCATTTGGTGGACTTTTTCCTAATTGTGTTTTTTTGGTTTGCTTACATCTTTTTGAAATGTCCTCTGCCCGTCGGCCAATCCAAAAGTGTATCCCTCCAAAGTCCATCAGCCAGGGATATGGCTTACAGTGTGAGGTTCTATTTGATCCTCAAGCAAGGCCAGCCTTCTGCTGGTTGGCCTCCATCATCCCCCCCCCAGCAGTGCCTCCAACCTATGGTTGTGGCGCTACTGCTCCACCACCCCTGCAGTCAGGTCCTCATGGATCAATCTGGCATTGCACCACTTTAAAATACTGGGTGGAGTTGCATCAGAAAGTGGTGCTATTGGCCCACCAGTTTGTCTCCATGAGTTGCCACTGCCTTACCAAAGACAGGTGCCATCTGGCTGCAGGGCAGGGCTGGCTTCCTCCTGGGCACTCGGTGGAGGGGGTGGGGTTGCTGCTGCCAGACTGCTGTGGTTCAAGTTGATTCTGGGAGATGTTAGTTATGCCAGTGGCAGGTGCTGCAGCAGACTGTTTGGGCTGTGTTCAACACTTTCCTCTGTGCCCTCCTCCATCTCTTGTATAGCATCCAGTAGAGATGTCGTCTGCGTGGAAGAAAGGTACACATTAGTGTTTGCTTTGGTCAATGGGTCCCCACAGGTGCCTTAAAAAGGCATTTTATTTGGCTCTTCCGCCTCCTCCACTCTGCCCCTTGCCATTGGTTCATTAAGAACACACATTTACCTTGTCTGTGTCTGTGCTCACCTCACTGGGTGGGTTACTTGTGGATGGTCCAGGCCTTTGTGGTGGGCCTGGGGAAGAACACCAGATGGGGAAGCTGTTGGCACAGATCTTGCCTCTTGACCAGTAGTCTCTGCTGGCCGGTGGGTTGCTGCAAAGTCAAGGGAAAACTCAGTTAGTTTGAGAAACACATTATATGCTCTCTTTTAAAAACCTCAACCAGGGTTACACACTGTTTCACACATCTACGTGTGGCCTAAACACAGGCGTGTGGCCTAAACACTACATCAATGGGCTGGCTTCCATTGTTATAGTTGCAAACAGGATTTGTGTGTTAGTTTGCCCAACATATGTGTCCAAGGCAAGCCCTCCCATTTGGGGGTGCCTGTGGCCACTCATGTTTGTGGTTTTTGGAGTTGTTCACCATCCTCCCCCATGTGCATATCTGCATTTAGCGCCCAAGTCTTAACACTGGTGGGCACATGCCGCCGAACGGTGTCAATGGTCTCCGACACACCCTGCTATGTGTTGCGGTGGCCCTTGCCTGGCTCGAAAGGGCTCTTTTGGCTATGCCTTTCACTCCGCAGGGGGCTCCACTGTGGACTCTGCATTGGGGCCCACACTGGGCTCCCATGTCCTTACCACTGGGTGGAACGTGGTGGGCTGTGCCAGGATCCCCGGGAGCCCTGGGTGTGGGTCTCCCACTGCTGCTGCCTCACATTGCTGCAGGTGACCCGCTCTGAGTGGGTAGTGTGGGTAGCAGCAGGGGAGTGCCTATGGAACGAACAGCGGTGCCTTGGGCTTGGGCCATGGTACCTTTGCCAGGTCTTAAGGGCAGTACAAATACAGTGATCAAAACAGAATGAGCTCCACTTCATTCCACTTGTTGAGGTTCCCAAAGTCGTCAAAGTTTCCTTATCTTGAAAAAAAAGAAACATAGAAAACATAGAAGGTTGACGGCAGAAGGAGACCATACGGTCCATCTAGTCTGCCCTTATGTGTATACTGTATGTACTCTTTATCTTAGGATAGATGTGTGCTTATCCCAGGCATGTTTAAATTCAGTGACTGTTGATTTTTCAACTACCTCTGCTGGAAGTTTGTTCCAAGCATCTACTACTCTTTCTGTAAAATAATATTTTCTAACATTGCTCCTGATCTTCCCCCCGACTAGCTTCAGGTTGTGCCCCCTTGTTCTATCATTAAGCTTCTTCTTAAAAACACTTCCCTCCTGAACCTTATTCAATCCTTTCCACATATTTAAAGGTCTCAATCATGTCCCCCCTCTCCCTTCTTTCCTCTAGACTGTACAAATTAAGTTCTTTAAGTCTCTCCTGATAAGTTTTAAGTTTAAGTCCTTCCACCATTTTCGTTGCCTGCCTTTGGACAGGTTCTATTTGAATGTCTTTTTTCAGGTAAGGTCTCCAGAACTGCACACAGTATTCTAGCTGTGGCCTTACCAGGGCGCTATACAGCGGCATCACAACCTCTCTCGTCCTACTGGTGATGCCTCGAGCTATGCAGCCGAGCATCCTGCTTGCTTTTCCCACTGCCTGGCTACACTGTCCACTCATCTTGCAGCTATCAGTAATCAGTACCCCTAAATCTCTCTTCTCCGAGGTCCTGGCTAACACAGTGCTGCCCATACGGTACTGAGAGCAGGGATTCCTTCTACCCCAGTGCATGGTTTTACATTTAGAGACATTAAATTCTAGTTTCTAGTAAATCTAGTAAAATCTGAGAGGTTTTGAAATGGCTTAAACCTCTGCCAATATCAGACCCACGCACATGCACACTCAAAACTGCTTCCATAAAACACAGCTTTGCAAATGTAAGAAAAAATTTAAAAACAGTACTAGATAATCTCAGCAATCTAAGGACATTCTTTTAGAACAAAAATTTACACTTCAAAAAATGGTAAAAAGTGGACTTTCCCTTTATTTTCCAACTTCTGGTATATGTTCAAATCATTGCTTTCTTGTATTTGTTAATTCATACAGGGTCCCAACCTTTTTTGTAGTTGAGGTTTTATGAATTTGAAATTAATTACTGTATGTTATCACAAAACATGGACAGAGAGATTTGTTAAGAGGTGTGGGGAAAACCAAACCTAAGCACTAGTATTGACCAATGAACAGGGAATTGAGTGTGTATTCACTATGCTTTTAGCTATGTTTAGCTATAGGCCCTGTATTTTTCTGGCAGGACTTTTTACAACTCATCTACCATGATAAAATCAAAGCAATTATAAAATCCCCCGTTCAAAGCCCAGGGAGCCTTGTCCAATTTATAAGAAATTTAATTTGAGATAAAAATAAAAGGGTTTTTGTTCATACAAAATGTAATAGGCTTGAGGATGTTCATTTCAGAGAGCTGAAATGTGTAAAAAAATGACAGATATTGTTGTAATTAACATACTGTTATACAGTCTCAGGATACACACCATACCTTTTTTTTTTTTTTTTTTTACTTTTGGACACGAAAGATTTTACATTAATGGATTAAACGCAAAGTTTTATTGATTTTGTTCTCTAGACATCAGTTCTGGCTTTAATTATTTTAAATTAATAAGAATAATTGATTTGTAGAATGCATCTATTGAAATGAAACAGGTGGGTCAAGGGCAAGAATAAATAAGTGCAGCACCAGGGACGTATAACGGTTTTAGAAGGCCTCAAAAGTCACAGTGGACCCCCTTTAAGCCAGCTCTCTGCATCAATAAAATAACCCCCTCCCAAACCCAAAGAATTAAACAAATTTAAGAGACATATCACCTGCCTGCGCCTTTTTTATGTGGCTTCCAGGCCCCATTGTTGCTAATCCAGATGGCAACAGTGCTTCTCCAGTCCTACAGTGGGCCTGTGTGAGCATTTCCAGTGGTGTTGGCAGATGGGGAGGAGGTTGCATGGAGACCCTTTTTCCCCATGGCCGGTAGCAGTCACCTCCCTGCCTCCTCCTAGTATGTATGCCCCTTTGCACCTTCACATCCACAGGCTTAGAAAGCAGACAGCTAGCTGGGAAGCCTGCACCAAAATTATAATTAAGAATTAAGAGTGGCCATTGAGCTGCTTATCAGGCTTGTACTTTTAGGGCTTGCACAGTAATGTGCATGACCTTCAGTCAGCCTTATAGGCTGCTCAGGTTCCTGTGTCTAGGTGCAGCAGGTCAGGGGGCACCAGAGAACGGCCTGATGGTGGGGGGTGCCATTTTGAATCTTTGCCCCAGGTGCCAGAAAGCCTAGCCATGTCTCTGGCAATATACATTTAGATATATCAAAATGTATAGGCTAAAAATACTTTGTGCACTGTAAAATAAGAGATTATACTCGTGCAGGTGCATGGGAATAGAGGGTGACTAGAGGATAATCATCAGCAGCAATGGATCCTTCATCAACAGTGGGGAATAAAGATCTGGTGATGGTGGAACCTTTAGTGACTCAGGAAAGCAGTGAGTGTAAGGTTCAACCTTATCTAGAATCCAGGTCAGATAGATATTGCCCAATCTTCACCTCTGCTTCACCCTAAGTCCCCGTTTGCGTGGACTCTGGAAGCGCCTACCTGGGTACGGTTGTTGCCTGAGCTCAGGTATCACCTGGTGAGCACTCACTGGAAGGTTTGACAGGTAATCAAGGATTGCCAACACCATACATGGGAAGACAATTCAACCAAATGACAAGGTACAGGGAGGAAAGGATTTGAGGTTAAGGAGCCAGTGGACATGCCATGTCAAAGACAAGGTCAGCAGGAGAACACAGTCATACACAGGTTGAAAAAAAGAAAAGACAGCTCACCTACAAAAATGTTCATGACATGAGGAAGTGCAGCAAGGGCTGCTGCTAGACCATTAGGATTACTTTGTGAAAAGAAGATTGCCAGCTACCATCCGAGTATAAGAACGAATTAAAACGTAACTTTTACTATATACATGTAGAAAGCATACTCCCTGATATAAGTGCACATGTTTTGGGGGTTAAACAGCACTCCTTAGTTTTGTACACTCACCTAGTTCACAATGTCATTTAAACTTCCCTGGAACACAGCCACGAGAATGCATGTCCCCCAACTGGTCAGTGTGTGGCCTACGAAATGACTAGGACCACGCATGTGTGAGTAGCATATTAAAATGCACATAAAATATGAATATAGGCACCCCTAGGTGATGAGATATTATTATAGATGCCCACATACGCCTGTAAGGTTATAATGATAATTCCTACTACAGGGGCGGGCACCAAGGTCAAGACGGCCTATATGGATTGGTTGCTCATGTGGCAATGGTGGGCATCGCATTGGTGAAACTGGTGAACCCTTGTGGCTGGAGGTGAATGCCTCAGAGAGCATTGACTTTATTTTTGGTTGTTCTACTCACCATATGCAAATTCAAGAAAAGACATTGGGGACGAGAAGATGCCTAATATCTGTTGCATCTCTTTTCTGTTTACTTTCTGTGCAAAACATGTTTCACCCTACGAGACGCACCTGCCTATAAGACGCACCCTGGATTTGGAGGAGAAAAATTAGAAAAAAAAAAAAATCTGAACCAAGTGGTGTGCTAATATACCCTATCCCAATCACCCCATTATAGACAGTGTGCAGAATTCCCCCTGATCACACCATTACAGACTCCACATTACAGGCAAGTTGGCAAGGAGGACAGTCAGGAGAATATTTTGTGTCTTATGTAGTGGAGTAATTCCTCCCCTGGATGCCTGCATTTTCCCAGGCTCTCCAGGTGTTAAATATGGCATTGGTGAAACTGGAACAGGATGAACTGTGGACAGATGGGAGGGGGAGACCAAAGTCTGAGGAAGAGGTGTGTGAAGGACACCCATGATTGCACCATGGAGGAGTCACTGCTGTGATGGGGTCATGTTGCTGCAGTGCCTGGGTCAGAAGGCCATTTATCCAGTGGAACTATACTGTTCTTACCTATAGTTGGATGTACACATTTTGGCACTGAGGTGCACACTAGAGGGCGAGAGACCCAAGGACTGGCCCATGGTCGGCTGCATATAGTTGTACAAGGTAGATACTGTCTTTTTGAAAAAGATATGCCTCACCGGCATACTCCACCTTGGATGGGAGCAAGCCTTAGGGTCTCTGAGCAGAAAGGAAGGGACTTGAGCACCAACAACTAGGTCAGGAGATATTCCTTGCCACTGGATGAGTGGTCGCATACTGTTGTCTTTCAGAAGTTGCCTCAGGAGTAATTGCTGTTTGAAGGAGCAGCAGGAGCACAAAACAAAACTCCAGATAGTGAAAATCCTGGGTTGGGCTTTACTCAAAACACACAAAGCTGAAAGAAAGATCATATGGAAAAATGAAAAATAAGAATATGAAAGAGAAAATGGTAAACTGAAAGATTCTGCAGCAGAGCCAACATGAAGGGAAAACTGTCAAAATAAAAAAATGTTTAGAGCAAAAAAATAGGATGCAAACAAAAAAAAAAAGAAAAACTAGTGAGTCTGAGATTCGAACCAATGACTCTCTGGTTCAAACTGACATTGAATTTACCAATGAGCTAAATGACTTCTAGAGCTTGCCTTTCTGTTTTAGATATATGAGTTCTGGCCAGGCAATGTTGTTATCTTATGCTGGATGGCTGCCAGCACTGAACAGCTGATTACTTTGTTACATTGTTTCCCCCTCTCCTCAGCGTGGAACAGTCCAGAGTGTCGGGCCCCGACACTCAAAAGACATAAACATGAGCTATTAGTCTCCAGCTGCACAACACACACATCATTTTTTTCTAAATTTGTAATTCTTACTCCAACACTTACCTACATTCAAAGTACCATTTAAATATAAGTTACCAAGAAAAATTCGCGATACTGCTCCTTTAAGGATGATTATGTACATCAGGAGCAATGTAGGATGAAGAGGTGAGTGGGAAAGACTGACTACATCCATCACTCCAGAAGCGGTTCTCCCAGGCACTTCTGACTGCTGAACCTTTCCACCAGCATGCTGGCTGATTGCAGCAGCTGCTTCTATGTACCTGTGCACTACCAGTGTTGCTTCAAGCTATTATTATTACTAGCAGACGATGTACCACTTCTACTGCCCCTCTCCCAGCTTTCATTAGTGTTTTCACTATTTTTTCTCTGCTGTAGATGTCTCCTCAAGATCAACACTTCCCTCCAACCAATGTCTGTATATGCCCTGTTGGGATGGGGAGACAGGCCTGGCGCACATGCCCCCTCAATAGGCCAGCGCTTACAGATGCAGTGGGAGCACGCTTCCACTTTGCTGCACTTTTTTTCTTTATCTACTTTTAGGACTTACATGAAAATATGATGTTTTAGTGTCAATTTATGCAGAAATATGGAAAAATCGGAAGGGTTCACAAGCGTTGAGGCATCACTGTATATTAGCATTAGTTTAGCAGCCAAACTTGTGAAAATCTAATGTAGTAGTTTTAGGTAAAATTAATAGGGTTCACAAACTTTATAAATATTTACATAGTTATGCTCACTATCTTTTAACGGGATACAAATTAAAATATCTTACATTAAATTGAATTAAGTATTCTTTGTTTAGCAAGGCATTACTTTTGCAAAAAGGCCTAATGCAAGGCCAATACAAAGATGACAATTAGGCTGCATATAGAAGGTATTACCTATGTGCAATGGGATTCAGAGACACACCCTTCCTTTCTCTGAGTATGCATTTGCTTTTGATGAGAAGAGTATAGGGTTGGTATCTGCATATGAAGGCCCCTTGCTGTGACTCCCAGGTCAAGGGGATAATAGCCTGTATTTATGGTGTACCGGACTGTTTAAGGAAAAAGGGAAAGCCTCACTGTTAGAGCGAGCGCGGCGGTTACACCTCATAGCGCTTCCCACTGTCCTTTCCCCGGGGCGAGAGCCGCGCTTCCTTCCCGCAGCGTTCCTCGCCGGGTTTCCCCTAGCCCGAGCGCTGCTTGCCTTCCTGGCAGCGCTTCTCCCCTACCTGATTTCCTGCCGTCCGTCCGGCGTGGCGGCCGGGGTCTGCGGGCGCCTCCCTCCCTTCCGCATTCCTCTCTGCCTCTCCTGCGCGCACGTCCCCGGCCACTAGGGGTCGCGCGCCGCAATGCTGACGAATTTAAAGGGCAGGTGCATCATTAATTGGTGTCCGGTCGTCCAATCCAGCTATGACACTTCCTTTTTATTCTGGCCAGCCCTTCTTCCTCTGCCGGATTATCGGTGTTGTTCCGTGAATGTCAGTTGTTGAATATGTGGCTTTCTCGTGTATGACCTCGGCTTACCCTCTGACTACGATCCTTCGCTGCCTGCCCCGACCTCGGCCAGTCTCTTCGTCTGTGAATCATCGCTGCCTGCCCTGAATCTGGCTTCTCTCTGAGACCATCGTTTATCTCTGCTGTACAACGCCTCGGCAAATTGTGGAACTGTGCCGCCGTTGGGGGGTAGCGACCTGGGAGTCATCAGCCGCACAAGACCAACCTGCTTCGCGGCGGGCTCTGGTGAAAACCGGTGGCTCCTTAGACCCCGCTCCCCTGACGTGGTACTCACCAACAGTTTCACAGTCCCAGTGGGTCCACACTTCATTCGTTCCATCCGGTTTGTAACAGTATAATCCGGCCATGGATCCCGCCGAGGTGCCATTGCCAGACGTCTCTGAGCTACCCGCACTAGTCGCCATGCAGTCGCGGCAGATTAATCAACTTACCGCCATGATGCAGCAACTTCTTTCTATGCAGCAACCGCAGGCTCCACCGCCAGCTCCTGCAGTACCACCACAGCCTTCAGTGGCTTCCTCCAGGATTCGTCTCTCCCTGCCAGCTAAATTTGAAGGGGACGCAAGATTCTGCCGTGGGTTTCTTGCCCAATGTTCTCTACACCTAGAGTTATTGGCTGACCAATTCCCTACTGAGCGCTCCCGGGTGGCCTTTATTATCAGCCTGCTCTCTGGGAAGGCCTTAGCCTGGGCTACCCCATTGTGGGACCGCAACGACCCCGTTACCCTCACGGTTCAAACTTTTGTGGCTGAGTTTCGCCAGGTTTTTGAGGAACCTGCCCGGGCGTCTTCAGCCGAATCCGCCCTATTGAATCTGGTTCAAGGTGAGCTGTCTGTGGGAGAATATGCCATTCGCTTCCGAACCTTGGCAGCCGAGCTAGCTTGGAACAATGAGGCTCTCTGCGCCTGCTTTAAGAAGGGTCTCTCTAGTAAGGTCAAGGACGTTCTTGCTGCCCGGGACCTTCCTACCTCTTTTTCTGAACTAATTCAACTCGCCACACGTATAGACATTCGTTTTACAGAGAGGCGTGATGAATTCCGCCAAGACTCTCTGCGTGCCAAGAGAGCATTCCGTTTGGCCCCTACTTTTCTGAACCCCCAGTCTATGCTTTCGTCTCCGCCTGAAGAAGTCATGCAAGTGGACCATACACGCTTGACTCCCCAGGAAAGGACGCGCCGAAGAATCGAAAGTCTTTGTCTATACTGCGCCAGCCCTGAACATTTTTTGAAGAATTGCCCTATCCGCCCTCCTCGTCAGGGAAACGGGCGCACCTAGAATCGTTTGGAGAGGCGTCTCTGGGTGTGTGTGCTTCCTCTCCTAGGTTCACTGTGCCGGCACAACTTCACTTTGGCTCCACTTCCGTCCTGAACTTACCGGCCTTCTTGGACTCTGGTTCGGCGGGTAACTTCATCGAGGCCTCCTTGGTAACTAGGCATGATATAGCGGTCTACCGTCTAGCCAAGCCACTATTCGTCTCGGCTGTTAATGGGGACAGATTGAACTGCGTGGTGCGCTACCGCACTAAACCTCTCCTTCTGAAGATCGGCCTCTTCCATCAGGAATTTCTGGAATTTTTCGTATTACCCCACTGTACCTCGCCGCTTCTGTTGGGGCTTCCTTGGCTCCAGCACCATAACCCCACCTTGGATTGGTCCACTGGGGACATCAAGTCCTGGGGCACAACATGTGTTAAGAACTGCCTTACGTCTTTGCCAGTCCCAATCACAGCTCCCACGACTCCACTACCAGGTCTACCTGAAGTTTATCGGCCTTTTTCCGTCGTATTCTGCAAAAAGCAAGCGGAGGTGCTTCCGCCTCATCGCGCTTACGATTGCCCGATTGATCTTCTACCTGGCACCACTCCTCCTCGCGGACGCATCTATCCGCTGTCTGTCCCTGAGACCCAAGCAATGTCGGAATACATTCAGGAGAATTTACAAAAGGGGTTCATTAGGAAATCCTCTTCACCAGCTGGAGCGGGGTTCTTTTTTGTACAGAAGAAGGACGGATCCCTTCGGCCCTGCATCGATTACCGGGGCCTCAATAAAATTACGGTAAAAAAACGTTACCCCTTGCCCTTGATCTCCGAACTTTTTGATCGTCTTCGCGGAGCTAAGATTTTTTCAAAATTGGATCTGAGAGGCGCCTATAACTTAGTCCGCATACGGGAGGGTGATGAATGGAAGACGGCCTTCAACACGCGAGACGGCCATTTTGAGTATCTCGTTATGCCCTTCGGCCTCTGTAATGCACCTGCAGTTTTTCAGGAGTTTGTTAACGACATTTTTCGGGACCTGTTGTACACCTGTGTTGTGGTCTATCTTGACGACATTCTCATCTTCTCCTCGTCCATCGAAGAACACCATCGGCACGTCAGACAAGTCTTGTCTCGTTTACTGCAACACCATCTTTATGCTAAGCTCGAGAAATGCCTTTTTCACCAAACCGCATTACCTTTCTTGGGGTACATAGTTTCCGCTCATGGCCTTCAGATGGATCCTGGCAAGTTAAAAGCGGTCCTTGAATGGCCTCGGCCAGTCGGTCTTCGTGCAATCCAGCGATTCTTGTGATTCGCGAACTATTACCGCCAGTTCATTCTACACTTTTCCACGACAGTAGCCCCCATCGTGGCCCTCACCAAAAAAGGAGCCAACCCCAAGGCATGGTCTCCGCAGGCTGAAGCAGCCTTTCTTGCATTAAAAAAGGCCTTCGCCTCAGCACCGGTACTTTCCAGACCTGACCCGTCTCGTCCTTTCGCTCTTGAGGTGGATGCCTCTTCCATCGGAGCTGGTGCAGTACTTACGCAGCGATCTTCGTCCGGCAAAGCTCGAACTTGCGGATTCTTTTCTAAAACCTTCTCTCCTGCCGAGAGGAACTACACCATTGGAGATAGAGAGCTATTAGCCATCAAATTGGCGCTGGAAGAATGGAGACATCTCCTCGAGGGGTCTATCTACCCAATTTCCATTTTTACTGACCACAAGAACCTCTCGTATCTGGAATCCGCACAACGCTTAAACCCTCGTCAGGCCCGTTGGTCACTCTTCTTTGCACGCTTTAATTTCCAGATCCACTTCCGTCCAGCTGCAAAAAACATCAGGGCAGACGCTCTCTCCCGTTCCTCAGATGTCTCTGATAAGGTCTCTTCTCCTCAGTTTATAATTCCACCTGATCGTCTGGTTCACTCCGCTCCCGCTGCTCTAGTATTAGCTCCTCCGGGGTGGACCTTCGTACCAGCCTCTCGATGCCTATTAATTCTAAAATGGGGTCATGCCTCCCGTACTGCCGGTCACGCTGGAATCAAGAAGACCTGCGCCATCATCTCCAGATACTACTGGTGGCCCTCGTTAGAAAACGATGCCGCAGAATTTGTGCAAGCCTGCACTACGTGCGCGTGCAACAAGACCCCTCGCCAACGTCCCGCAGGCCTTCTCCAACCACTTCCCATTCCGGATATTCCCTGGTCGCACATCGCCATGGATTTTATCACCGACCTCCCGCCTTCTCAGGGCAATACCGTAATCTGGGTAGTGGTGGACCGATTTTCAAAGATGGCACATTTTGTTCCGTTGCCGGGATTACCTTCTGCTCCCCAATTGGCAAGGAACTTCCTTAAACACATCTTCCGTCTACATGGGCTCCCAACCTACATTGTCTCCGACAGGGGTGTTCAATTCGTATCGAAATTCTGGAGGGCTCTCTGTAATCAACTAAAGGTGAAATTGGACTTTTCTTCCTCATATCACCCCCAATCCAATGGCCAAGTGGAGAGGGTAAATCAAACCTTGGGGCAGTATCTACGCCATTTTGTTTCCGCTCGCCAGGATGACTGGGTTGACCTGTTGCCCTGGGCAGAATTTTCTTACAACTTTAAGGACTCTGAATCCACGGGTAAATCTCCTTTCTTTATAGTCTATGGTCGTCATCTCCTTCCTCTGCCATTACCTACGCCCTCCTCGGTACCCGCGGTCGATGATCTTACGCACCAGTTTTCTTCCATCTGGCGTGAAACACAGCATTCTCTGGAACAAGCCGTGACTCGTATGAAAATCCAGGCTGACAAGAGAAGAAGGACTCCTCCCTTATACTCACCGGGGGATAGGGTATGGCTTTCGGCCAAGTATATTCGTTTCAAAATCCCCAGTTACAAACTAGGTCCTCGCTTCTTGGGACCCTTTAAGATCCAACAACGTATCAACCCTGCCTGTTACAAGTTGCATCTGCCGCCCTCTCTTCGCATACCCAATTCCTTCCATGTCTCTCTTCTCAAACCAGTGACTATCAATCGTTTTTCTCCCAAATTATTGGAGTCTAAGCCAGTCGCAGGTACAGAAGATACCTTTACGGTCAAAGAAATACTTGCTTCTAAAATCTCCAGAGGAAGACGCTATTTCTTAGTGGATTGGGAAGGCTGCGGCCCTGAGTAGAGATCCTGGGAACCGGAGGAAAACATCCTTGATCGGTCCCTTATTTCGGACTTCCTTGGTCCTAAGAAGAGGGGGAGGCCAAAGGGGGGGGGTACTGTTAGAGCGAGCGCGGCGGTTACACCTCATAGCGCTTCCCGCTGTCCTTTCCCCGGGGCGAGAGCCGCGCTTCCTTCCCGCAGCGTTCCTCGCCGGGTTTCCCCTAGCCCGAGCGCTGCTTGCCTTCCTGGCAGCGCTTCTCCCCTACCTGATTTCCTGCCGTCCGTCCGGCGTGGCGGCCGGGGTCTGCGGGCGGCTCCCTCCCTTCCGCATTCCTCTCTGCCTCTCCTGCGCGCACGTCCCCGGCCACTAGGGGTCGCGCGCCGCAATGCTGACGAATTTAAAGGGCAGGTGCATCATTAATTGGTGTCCGGTCGTCCAATCCAGCTATGACCCTTCCTTTTTATTCTGGCCAGCCCTTCTTCCTCTGCCGGATTATCGGTGTTGTTCCGTGAATGTCAGTTGTTGAATCTGTGGCTTTCTCGTGTATGACCTCGGCTTACCCTCTGACTACGATCCTTCGCTGCCTGCCCCGACCTCGGCCAGTCTCTTCGTCTGTGAATCATCGCTGCCTGCCCTGAATCTGGCTTCTCTCTGAGACCATCGTTTATCTCTGCTGTACAACGCCTCGGCAAATTGTGGAACTGTGCCGCCGTTGGGGGGTAGCGACCTGGGAGTCATCAGCCGCACAAGACCAACCTGCTTCGCGGCGGGCTCTGGTGAAAACCGGTGGCTCCTTAGACCCCGCTCCCCTGACGCGGTACTCACCAACAGTTTCACAGTCCCAGTGGGTCCACACTTCATTCGTTCCATCCGGTTTGTAACACTCACATTATGTCTGTTCAACAAGAAAGGCAATATGGGGACCCGTGTTGTTGTTTTCAGATTTGTTTAGACACATCAAGAGAGAAGATAGTAGTGGGTGGTAAAATGGGTGTAAATGATACATTTAACTGCACCTTACAGGCACACTAAAATAAATTCCTATTGTGTAGGGATACACACGGCAATGTTTTAATTTAAGCTGGGCATAAGTGACTGTGTAGAGGGCTCCATTCTAGGCTACCACTAAGAGAGGGGGAGTCAACCTGACATGGATCTCAGCCTTTGATTTTTGGTAAGGATTGTGGGGGGCCACTGAAAGCAACAAGGAAGAAGAAGAAAATCTCCCTCCTTTGTCGTCTAGAGTGAAAAGGCAGCATGGGACGGGCACTGCAAAGGTAATCTGCCAGGCAATTGATTTTCAAGTTTGACTGGTCAATTCCTTTTAATTTAATTCATATATGCTTTTAGCTGTACTTTTTTACATGTTTTCCTATATTTGCTTAGCATATATGCTTAACGTGCACAAATATTTTCTTTTGTTCCTTGATGCCATTACATAATGTCTAAAAAAACTATTTGCAATTTTTACTGAAAAACATGGGGTTTCTTTTTTGATCATGATGGAAAAAACCTATTTCCTCTTACCAGGCTTAACATACTTTACAAAGAGAACCTACAAATCTGTAACATGCAGTACAGCATTTTGGGGTTAGCTTGAAAATGTTGTATTCTAAACACTCTTTATAAATCTAAATAGTTTGTAGCTAATAAACATTTGACAAGATAATAATTATTGTTGATGGCTTTGGAATAAAGGATTTAATTTGTGTCAGGGATTGAGGCGAACGGCAGTGACACGGACGACAGTTCTTCAAAACAAAGGCAATTTAATTAAGAAAAAATAATCACCAGAAAAACTATCTCTTACGTCAGAGATGGTTGCAGCACTCAACGCAGTATATCAAGCGGTTACTTCACCAGCTCTGTGCAAGTCCAGGGTTTGATAGTCCAGCAAACTGCAAGTCCAGGTTTTATCAAGTCTGCTTACAGGGTATACAAGCCCACGCTGCTCATCCAGTCATCCAGAAGTCCAAGTCCAGGGACATCAACAAAGTCCTTCGGCTGCATACAGTTCTGTTATTCACATTGAGCAGTACAGCGTGGGCTCCTTACTCCAGGCTGGTCAACAGCAAACTGAAAGCCTCTGCTGCTCCTTTTATTTAGGCTTCCCTGCAATCAGCCTTATCACTTGTGCGAGGCCTGGAATTGGGGAACAAACCTGTAGAGGACTGGGGAACGTGAACTGGGTCCTGAAAACCCGGCATGAATCGTGCCTGATAGAGCATAGCAGGGGAAAAATAGACACCATTTATTACTTTCCCATACACCTTACCACATTTGCTGTAAATTTTAAACTTCCCGTTAAATTAGCATAGGTGGATTATTGGTTCTGAACTTCTGACCAACAGTTACCTGCATTTGCTGCAATATTTTCCCTGTGTGGCACAGTTTGAGGCTATGATTTTTAAGGTGAGTCACACTGAGTTATATCTAAAGTATTATATTACAGACTGAGTATGAACAGAAGATGGATAGAGGCAGACACAATGCATCATCACTGTGATGTGTCATTGTAATAACTTTGTAGAAAATGTGAAGTTGCACTTTTCATACATCTATTCTAAAATAATACCGTGTTTGACATACATTAGATTCATGGAAATAAGACGCTTACTCTTCTTCCTCCCTCTGCCGCTCTCCCAGTTTAAAATGATTGTTCAGAAGATTAAAGCCATAGGTTACTCAACAGAAAGTTATGGCATTCAAACTTTTAAAGTCTTGCATGAAATCATGTATTTTCCTATTTTTTGGTGGCTTATGAGCTCATTTAATGATTCAGATTTGCAGCAAAATACTGGTAAATAAAGGGTACAGGTTTGTTGCCTGTTACTTTTTAGGGGTATTTTTAGCAGGTCATGTCCCAAGTGCAAAGCAGCAATCTTGGCTTAATATGCACATTGCTAGAGTTAACCATTCTGTTGTCAAGCACTTGACTCTCATGTGGTTGCCCCTGTGGCTCCTCTGGCTTGATGAGGGGGCCCCCGAATAGCCCCCCCCCCCCCTGCATCGTCCACCACCAATAACTTTTAAAAAATGAAATTTATTAATCTCACTCCTCCTCATTTGGGGAGGTGGGGTGGCTCCAATCCCCCCGAGCTCTTCTGCGTTGAAAAGAAGACTTGAAAGGAGCTCTCTCCCCCGGTTGGAGGGATAGGGGGCTGTGATCCCCTGCCTCCCCAGCCCCTCTCCAGCAATCACCCTGGCAGCTGTTAGTGTTTAGACATTATTTTCTCTTATTTTTGGTGTTCTTTTACAGTTAACATTTTATGAATTGGTAAGGGGTACATGAGAACTCTATATCAGTTCATAAGGCTTAGGGGCTGGCAAGTTACCTGTGCCTAGCTTGCCATTAACCCTCAGCTCCGATTAACTGCTACCCCAAATCCCGGGGGGGGGGGCAAGAGAGCCAGGGGCACAGAGGCTTTGTGGGCTTGTAGCCTGCAGGGTGGGGGGCCACAAAAGCTGGCCCCTGTGTCCTGTTCTACAAATCATGCATAGATGGTCCCTGGGCTGGTAGGGGGACCATTTTTTGTGGGATTTTATTGGGTGTCTACCAACACTTATATGGCACCATTGCATCCATGAGAAATGGGGATTTTACATTCAATACAATTTTATTGAAAAACGTATGACTTTTTATTACAAAAAGACTACAAATTGTAAAAAAAATATATATATTTTTTTATTTTTTTGCCCATATTTCACCCCAAAATATTGAGCATACACTTAAAAATGACAAAGAAGACATTTTATGTTTAAGCCCAGACTGAAAAACCAATATATAATTTTCCTGAGAAATCCCTGGCATTTTAAGGGATAGAAAACACTCTGAAGGGCAATGGCAAAAAAAAAACAAAAAAAAAACAGCAAAGACTTTCTGCTACATAAACATGCCTTTCAGAAAACTCAGCCCTTTAATCAATAAACTTTTCATTTATAGCTGCGTAGGCCTAGAATTCCAAACAAAATTTCAACACCCTTAGCGCTCCCTTCTCCACCCACAACCTCCTCTCCCACCTCTAGCAGATCAATTAATTTTTTCCATGGTAAAATGTACTATATTGAAGCTGGCATAGCCCTCTAAATAAGTGACCCCATCATTTTTCCCCAGGCTGCCTCTTTAGCCCATTTCAGTTAGATAACATAGATTGCCCCAACATCTCTAAGGTCCACCTTGCTACTTACTTCCTTTAACCTTTTTCATCAATATATTCCCTGCAATAGTGAGGGTGTAATAATAGTCAAAGCAATAAAGATACCGCGCTACACAAGAATTACAAAAAAGGTAAGTCACAAGCTCAACGTATAAAAAGAGTCCCTCTTCTCAGTATTTAAGATAATGTTCAAAGAAAATACAGAGCTTCAAATGACCAATGTGTTGGAGTTTTACTCTTTTTATAAACACAATCCTCGGTGGAGAAAGTAGCAGTCCCTCCGTGTATAAAGCACTCCACACTTAGTGCAAGCCGCCACCAATAATAGATGGCCTCTTACCAAAAATAAGTAGAACCCAGGCTTAACCCAGGAATAATGAGCAGAAGTCTTCACCACACAAATTTTGTCGTATAGGGTAACTGCCCGCCTAGAGCCAAATCTTAGGATTAAATTTAATTTCTCTCGTATGAAGTGATTCAGAGGTATAAGTTCAATGCATAAAAGAGAATGAAAAGAGGAAAAAATCTAGTGTGATACCGTTAGGTTAACACAAAGTTCATTCCACAGTACTACACTCACAAAAGTAAATTCAGCAAACAAGCCTTCAGTGGAGAAACCAGAATAACACGTCTCACCACATCCCAGCAATCCTGCAGTGTGCAAAACAACTCCACACTTAGCGCAAGCCGCCACCAGTAATGGACATCTCTTACCACAAATCAATGAGGTGCAAATTTTATATAATGATAAGCAGATGCCTCCGTTGCCCGATTTTATCAGACCGCAATAGCTGCCCACATGAAAACAAGCCGTCACTGAAATCAAGCTTAATTCCTCTTTAGCACAGCGCGGTCCAAATGCTCGGACAGGAAGACCTCCGAGGCAACGCAGCGGCGAAACGCCAAAACCGGAAAGCGGCGATCGACTAACGCAACCAGCACCGGCAACAGGAACAGGTGCTTATCATTATATAAAATTTGCACCTCATTGATATGTGGTAAGAGGCCATCCATTTCTGGTGGAGTTGTTTTGCACACCGCGGGATTGCTGGGATGTGGTGCTCTAGGAGGGCAGTTACCCTATACGACAAAATTTGTGTGGTGAAGACTTCTGCTCGTTATTTTATTAAGCTTGGGTTCTACTTATTTTTGGTAAGAGGCCATCTATTATTGGTGGAGTGCTTTATACACGGAGGGACTGCTACTTTCTCCGCCGATGATTGTGTTCATAAAAAGAGGAAAACTCCAACACATTGGTCATTTGAAGCTCTGTATTTTCTTTGTATTTTCTTTGAACATTATCTTAATTAGTGAGGGTGTGCCAAGTCATGTCAAGCCTGCTACATTGTAGCAAATGTGACTGATCATGAAGAGGCGTGGGTCAGACATGGAAGTGCTGGTGATTGGAGTTTCGGCCCGGCCGGCGCAGGGCTCAATTCAGGAATCAGGTGAGTTGCTGGTTACTGGAATAGGACAAATCAGCTGTGGGGTACAAAGACTGAGTTTTGTTTTTTTTTTGTTTTTTTTTGGTTGGCCAATCCCTTTAAATGTTATTGATAAACTAGAAACTGCTTTTTTTTCGCTAATGTGTATGTTTTGCGAACTGGGTTACATTATTTACATGCATAGGTCTGGCCATATCAGTGCACCCTGGCAAATCCTATGTAGAGCAGTGGCTAGTTTTAAATGTTTGCTTGCTGCTAGTTAACCATATTATAACATGGGATTTACACTCTGGTATGACACAAGAAAGCATACTGCTGCACACTGTGCATGTCATTGGGAGTGTTCTGCCATTTATAAAACACTTTGAGGCCGATTCATTAATAGCGCCAGGTGGCGACAGATGAGCGACAGTAGCGGCATTTTCAGAGCGTCCGCTAGTAATCGCTGTGCTTGGCCGTTGTTCTGTAGTTGATAGCAACTCAGTCGGTTTGCCGTAATGTTGAATATTGGGTGAGGAGTCGCTATTTGACAGGTTCCGCGCTGTATGGGAGCGCATGACAGCGAATGGCCATAGCGAACGGCTCCCAGCATATTCATTAACAAATCACGCTCCAAAAATTCTTGCGCAGTGAAATGCTTGTTTAAACCCCAGAACGCTGGCGGCGATGGGTTAAAAGTAGTTTTTTAACCCCCAAACAACCATATTTTTAGGAAAAAAATAACGTATTGTAATATGAATACATTAATATCAGACCTGTAATATCAATTCTGCACAATTTTTTTTTTTTTTTTAACCTTAAAAAAAAAAACTAACATTGCAGAAGTGGTCACAGAATTTTTGACATTTAAAAAAAAAAAAAAAAAAAATAATAGCAATTAGGAATATTTAAAGATTGCTCCATTGAAATGCATTGGAGAGCGCCAGGTAGCGAGAGGTCATACCTGTCGCTGTAAGGTCGCTCACTGGCGCTGTGGGGTGAGGCTGGAATAATGATGAATGATTCGCTATCTGGCGCTCTGTCAGTCGCTAAGCAGGATCGGCTTCATAAATGTGTGATTGCGGAGGGGAGCCGGCGTACTCGTGGCGGTGACCGTCATTACCGTTCGCTCACCATTCGCTACCTGGCGCTATCCCTTGTTAAATAAGGGCCTTTGTTACAAACTTGGTAAAACCCCGTCGCTAGCCCTATGCTAACAATTCTGCAGCTTGGAAGCTGAAGCGAGGACCACATTGGCAATAGCGTCCCAGGCAGCATGGGGGGTATGGAATTATCTTCTGGGAGCTTGAGTCAGCCGAGGTGGGCCTGTTCCTTTCCCAAGGGGAGAACAGGAAGGGTATGGACATAGACCTACCCTAAATGCCTTTCTCACAGTGGGGTCCTACTCCCTCATCTTCTCCTTGTCCTCATCCCTCACTCCTTCTACTAATACTCAGCTCTCGCTGACTGCACCACCCGACCCGGTACCTTCTTTCTTAACCTCTTTTATACCTCTGTTTCCCCCCCTACTTCCTGACTTGAGGAGTAACTATACCCCTCTCTCTTTGTCTGTGTCTGCTAGGATGTATCTCAGGGAGATCAGGATGTATGACTATGCTTAGTCCCCAGCAGCAAAGGGTAGGGCACCCCAGGGTTCATACCCATGAGTGCCCCAGAGTTGCCCACTGCAAAATGTTAAATAAAAGATGTGGCCCCTGGCAGCTGGCAATGAGAAGGAGAAAGCAGCCCAATTTGACCCTTTACCTGTAATGTCCCTTTAACATGTATAGTGTGCCACTTGGCTAACCTCGGTGCTCCCATTAAACTGAATGGAGTGGCGGCTGCCCATGCTGCTGTGGGAGGGATGGGCTGCAAGAACACCTTTAGGATACTATGGGTGAGGTGGGGTGCAGGGACCTCTTTAGGCTGCTGTTATTGGAGTGGTGTGCAGGGACCCCTTTAGGCTGCTGTGGGAGGGGTGGGGGGTACAGGGACCCCTTTAGGCTGCTGTTTGTGGGTTCACAATGGCGGCTTTGTTCAGTATAGGTGTGGGTCCCAGAAGTGAAACTCGCAGCTATTACGCATTGGTGTCATATTCTAGCAATATGCCGCCAATCAGTCCCCTTGCCATTGCAACAACCATTTTACAGCACCAAATTTTGAGTCTCCATCGACTTCTATTGGGTTTGGAGTCCGGGGCCAAGTTTTCCGATTTGGGTCACAAACCAAACATTTTTCTAACGTTTGCTCAAACATCCACGGGTCCGCTCATCCCTTTTCATTATGATATGCTGCTGAATAATGTTGTTATAGTGATCCAGCCCATTTTCTGCAGTCCTGTCCTAGACGAATGCCTAGCACTGAATGTTGGCACTATACAAAGAGGCAGGGAAAAATAGACAAGCAAAGAAGGGAGCAGCTCCCCCCTCCCCCACACAAACATGGGCATGGAATTAGGTCCATTTTTCAATGCCAAGAAAAGGTGGTCATACAAAAATAAATTCCAGGGGCTGAGCTACAAGAACAGGGCTCAATGGCAGGTAAGCAACCCAAGGTTTGTTTTTTACACTTAGACTGGACAATCCATTAATGATGGCATAGGTTAACCAGACCTAACTGGATAACCTTCATAGTTGACAATAGTATGCTTTTACGCTTTGCTTTAGTAAATAACCCATCTGGAATGTAAGCAATTGTATAAAGGTCATTTTGCACTGTTACAGAAGGCTGATGTATTCATACATGTAGTGTATCCTTTATAACATTTCAACTATATAAAAACTCTTTTTCAAAGATAAGGTGACCATTAGTACCCCCTATTTTGTTCAGCATCTCTGCTTTAGATGTCACTCTTGACACCATTTCTATTCAATCCTAACAGGAAAGGCTCATCACATAACAGAACCATGACATTAAAATCTTTTAAAATCTTTGTATTCAGTAATCATGTTTCATGTTAAAGCAGAATGGATCAGAGGGCTTGTAGAGAGTCAGTTAGCAGCATGCTGCCATCATAGTCCTCAGTTGTCAATTATCATCTACCTGGAAACACAGTGAACAAAAATACATCAGGCATAATAATGAAAGAATATAATTTAAAATAAAAAAAATCAAACAGAAATGAGAAAATGAACATGTTTCAGAAGTTGATAGGATCATGTGTTTTCTTTTAAGTGTTTAAGCAGGATATTACTAGTCACTGTATTCCTAATGGCCTGGGGGAAATAAATTATTACCTAAGAAGAAAATCAGAGAAATGCTCTGATTCATTCATACATTCTCTAAAAACAATTACAGCACATAATATGACTGCTATATTAGGGGATTAGGCAAATGTATTATTTTACTTTTAAAATTCATGCAAATAAAATAATTGTGTATATATCTAATAAGGCCTGTTGCATATAACTGATGTATGCACTAGAATCATATGGCTCAGTGATCATTCCATAGAGAAAAAGACATTTAAAGAGGAGAAACATCTACTTTTCGCTTTGTTACTGGTGTATATGTGTTCAAAAACAGACTTTGGTCACACAGTGTCTGGCGCTCTGTGCTAGAGCACCCAGCTTTAGAGCGCCGACGATGTGTGTGTAGTTTTTTGTTAAATATGGTGTGGAGCGCCGAGTGCCGGGCACACTGTGCTGGTGCTACCTGTCACTCGCTACAGCATTGTTCTCTTGTTAGATGTGGTATAGTCTTGGGTGCTTTGACCTTAGGACACCACCTAGCGATCTCCATTTGCTCTGCAATAAATCAGGGACAGTGCTTCTACAGCGCCCACCACAGATCAAATTCATCAATGCCGGCCAGGATACTAGAGATGCTACGTTAACTCTTTCCAGCCATCGGAACCTGAAGATTTTGTATATCTTAGATGAGGCATAGGATTTCTCAGTATTTTAGCCCCTATTTATTTTATGTTTTTCTGTAAATCTAGGCATAGGGCTACCTTTACTGGCAATTAGACATTTCTAATGCTTCTTCTCTTGAAGGTCCAAAAATGAACCTTGTTTCTAAAGATTATATGATTGTTTGCAAATTGTACTAACCCATAGACTGTGAAATTTGATTGTACCTAATCGATTGAATGGTTGTAAAATTGTCTCTGTGCGAATAGGGTAGAACGGATGAAGGAGGGTGAGTAAATTGTATGAAGGGGAGACATTTAGCAGTGATATGTAATTCACTTACAGTTATAGGACTGGCTGTGCCCAGCTTATAGCTTTTTGAACATGAGCACATTAGTATGGCAATACTCAATGATTATCACTTTTATAGTAGGTGAGTAGGTATATCTGTGTATGTGATTTGTCTTTGACTGTTCCATTTTGATTACACTGTCTAAACTTGGCATCCGCTCTTTATTTGAAGAGGATTTGATCATACATCATTAATTCCATTGCTTTTGGTATTCTTGTATGTTAAACTGGGAGCCTAATTTATGATTTTTTGTGCGGGCGCTAGATGAGCATCTCTTGCGAGACACTCTCAGTGCCCGAACTGCAGAGCCGCCTGGAGAGAGACAGTGCTCTGCGTTTGCTAGCTCCCTTCCGGCCGCCGCCTGCAAGCGCAGGGCTGTTAAAAGCCGATGCCCTAGCGACCTCTAGCACCACCTGAGAACATAGGAAAAGCAGCAAGTTCATGAATTTAAAACACAGTGCATATACAGGCATTGTGAAAAGGGCTAGGCATTCAGCACTTGTTTCAATCCCCATTTTCATTGGGGGGGGGGGGGTGGCAGCACAATAATAATAATAAAAAAAGACACAATAATTGCATCGGGGAGACTTGAAAGAAATGCCACATGTTTTGCATGGCCCAAATCACAAGTTTGCAGTGCACCACAAAAGTGCTAAAAATGAATGCAAAAACTATTCTAAACAGCCCAGGGTTACCATTAGGGATGAGCGAATCGATCCGGACGAACCCGGATTCGATCCGAATTTCAGGAAAAATTCGATTCGGATCGAATCCGAATTTCCCCGCGATTCGATCACTCGAAGTTTTCCTTTAACATCCATTCATTTACATTACAGGCATTCTAAGATGGCGGGCGGGACATGTCTGGACATGTATCCCGCGCCAGTGCAAGCTGGGGCAGTCACATGCAGCCTATCAGCAGCCAGCAAGCCCGGTGACGTCACACAGCGGTATTTAACGGCGGCCATCTTGCTTTTCCTCATTTCTCTATTGCATTCGTGACAGACAGACAGAACGCTGTGTAGCTGAGGCAGTTAGACAGGCTGGAGACAGGCTGGAGACAGGGACAGACAGGGACAGGCTGGAGACAGGCAGGAGACAGGCAGGAGACAGACAGGAGACAGACAGAAAGCCAGGGAAAGGTAGGAAAAACGGAGCTGGCTGACAGGGAGATTTTTTTTTTTTCATCCAGCCTTTGTTAGCGTTTTCAGGCTGCTTATAGTAACTAACTGTGCATATATACTGAACTGATCTTAAGTCTGCTGTGAGGCATCCCATTCTGTGACTAAAGCAGCCTCTATTTAATAGCATAATAAACATTTGCACTTATTCTCATAGAAATCAGGCCTGATAAAGACACTTTTGCTGTGCATGCTCTCTGGTTTTTGTGGCACTGGCATCCCATTCTGTGACTAAAGCAGCCTCTATTTAATAGCATAATAAACATTTGCACTTATTCTCATAGAAATCAGGCCTGATAAAGACACTTTTGCTGTGCATGCTCTCTGGTTTTTGTGGCACTGGCATCCCATTCTGTGACTAAAGCAGCCTCTATTTAATAGCATAATAAACATTTGCACTTATTCTCATAGAAATCAGGCCTGATAAAGACACTTTTGCTGTGCATGCTCTCTGGTTTTTGTGGCACTGGCATCCCATTCTGTGACTAAAGCAGCCTCTATTTAATAGCATAATAAACATTTGCACTTATTCTCATAGAAATCAGGCCTGATAAAGACACTTTTGCTGTGCATGCTCTCTGGTTTTTGTGGCACTGGCATCCCATTCTGTGACTAAAGCAGCCTCTATTTAATAGCATAATAAACATTTGCACTTATTCTCATAGAAATCAGGCCTGATAAAGACACTTTTGCTGTGCATGCTCTCTGGTTTTTGTGGCACTGGCATCCCATTCTGTGACTAAAGCAGCCTCTATTTAATAGCATAATAAACATTTGCACTTATTCTCATAGAAATCAGGCCTGATAAAGACACTTTTGCTGTGCATGCTCTCTGGTTTTTGTGGCACTGGCATCCCATTCTGTGACTAAAGCAGCCTCTATTTAATAGCATAATAAACATTTGCACTTATTCTCATAGAAATCAGGCCTGATAAAGACACTTTTGCTGTGCATGCTCTCTGGTTTTTGTGGCACTGGCATCCCATTCTGTGACTAAAGCAGCCTCTATTTAATAGCACAATAAACATTTGCACTTATTCTCATAGAAATCAGGCCTGATAAAGACACTTTTGCTGTGCATGCTCTCTGGTTTTTGTGGCACTGGCATCCCATTCTGTGACTAAAGCAGCCTCTATTTAATAGCATAATAAACATTTGCACTTATTCTCATAGAAATCAGGCCTGATAAAGACACTTTTGCTGTGCATGCTCTCTGGTTTTTGTGGCACTGGCATCCCATTCTGTGACTAAAGCAGCCTCTATTTAATAGCATAATAAACATTTGCACTTATTCTCATAGAAATCAGGCCTGATAAAGACACTTTTGCTGTGCATGCTCTCTGGTTTTTGTGGCACTGGCATCCCATTCTGTGACTAAAGCAGCCTCTATTTAATAGCACAATAAACATTTGCACTTATTCTCATAGAAATCAGGCCTGATAAAGACACTTTTGCTGTGCATGCTCTCTGGTTTTTGTGGCACTGGCATCCCATTCTGTGACTAAAGCAGCCTCTATTTAATAGCACAATATACATTTGCACTTATTCTCATAGAAATCAGGCCTGATAAAGACACTTTTGCTGTGCATGCTCTCTGGTTTTTGTGGCACTGGCATCCCATTCTGTGACTAAAGCAGCCTCTATTTAATAGCACAATAAACATTTGCACTTATTCTCATAGAAATCAGGCCTGATAAAGACACTTTTGCTGTGCATGCTCTCTGGTTTTTGTGGCACTGGCATCCCATTCTGTGACTAAAGCAGCCTCTATTTAATAGCATAATAAACATTTGCACTTATTCTCATAGAAATCAGGCCTGATAAAGACACTTTTGCTGTGCATGCTCTCTGGTTTTTGTGGCACTGGCATCCCATTCTGTGACTAAAGCAGCCTCTATTTAATAGCATAATAAACATTTGCACTTATTCTCATAGAAATCAGGCCTGATAAAGACACTTTTGCTGTGCATGCTCTCTGGTTTTTGTGGCACTGGCATCCCATTCTGTGACTAAAGCAGCCTCTATTTAATAGCATAATAAACATTTGCACTTATTCTCATAGAAATCAGGCCTGATAAAGACACTTTTGCTGTGCATGCTCTCTGGTTTTTGTGGCACTGGCATCCCATTCTGTGACTAAAGCAGCCTCTATTTAATAGCATAATAAACATTTGCACTTATTCTCATAGAAATCAGGCCTGATAAAGACACTTTTGCTGTGCATGCTCTCTGGTTTTTGTGGCACTGGCATCCCATTCTGTGACTAAAGCAGCCTCTATTTAATAGCACAATAAACATTTGCACTTATTCTCATAGAAATCAGGCCTGATAAAGACACTTTTGCTGTGCATGCTCTCTGGTTTTTGTGGCACTGGCATCCCATTCTGTGACTAAAGCAGCCTCTATTTAATAGCATAATAAACATTTGCACTTATTCTCATAGAAATCAGGCCTGATAAAGACACTTTTGCTGTGCATGCTCTCTGGTTTTTGTGGCACTGGCATCCCATTCTGTGACTAAAGCAGCCTCTATTTAATAGCATAATAAACATTTGCACTTATTCTCATAGAAATCAGGCCTGATAAAGACACTTTTGCTGTGCATGCTCTCTGGTTTTTGTGGCACTGGCATCCCATTCTGTGACTAAAGCAGCCTCTATTTAATAGCATAATAAACATTTGCACTTATTCTCATAGAAATCAGGCCTGATAAAGACACTTTTGCTGTGCATGCTCTCTGGTTTTTGTGGCACTGGCATCCCATTCTGTGACTAAAGCAGCCTCTATTTAATAGCATAATAAACATTTGCACTTATTCTCATAGAAATCAGGCCTGATAAAGACACTTTTGCTGTGCATGCTCTCTGGTTTTTGTGGCACTGGCATCCCATTCTGTGACTAAAGCAGCCTCTATTTAATAGCACAATAAACATTTGCACTTATTCTCATAGAAATCAGGCCTGATAAAGACACTTTTGCTGTGCATGCTCTCTGGTTTTTGTGGCACTGGCATCCCATTCTGTGACTAAAGCAGCCTCTATTTAATAGCATAATAAACATTTGCACTTATTCTCATAGAAATCAGGCCTGATAAAGACACTTTTGCTGTGCATGCTCTCTGGTTTTTGTGGCACTGGCATCCCATTCTGTGACTAAAGCAGCCTCTATTTAATAGCATAATAAACATTTGCACTTATTCTCATAGAAATCAGGCCTGATAAAGACACTTTTGCTGTGCATGCTCTCTGGTTTTTGTGGCACTGGCATCCCATTCTGTGACTAAAGCAGCCTCTATTTAATAGCATAATAAACATTTGCACTTATTCTCATAGAAATCAGGCCTGATAAAGACACTTTTGCTGTGCATGCTCTCTGGTTTTTGTGGCACTGGCATCCCATTCTGTGACTAAAGCAGCCTCTATTTAATAGCACAATAAACATTTGCACTTATTCTCATAGAAATCAGGCCTGATAAAGACACTTTTGCTGTGCATGCTCTCTGGTTTTTGTGGCACTGGCATCCCATTCTGTGACTAAAGCAGCCTCTATTTAATAGCACAATAAACATTTGCACTTATTCTCATAGAAATCAGGCCTGATAAAGACACTTTTGCTGTGCATGCTCTCTGGTTTTTGTGGCACTGGCATCCCATTCTGTGACTAAAGCAGCCTCTATTTAATAGCATAATAAACATTTGCACTTATTCTCATAGAAATCAGGCCTGATAAAGACACTTTTGCTGTGCATGCTCTCTGGTTTTTGTGGCACTGGCATCCCATTCTGTGACTAAAGCAGCCTCTATTTAATAGCACAATAAACATTTGCACTTATTCTCATAGAAATCAGGCCTGATAAAGACACTTTTGCTGTGCATGCTCTCTGGTTTTTGTGGCACTGGCATCCCATTCTGTGACTAAAGCAGCCTCTATTTAATAGCATAATAAACATTTGCACTTATTCTCATAGAAATCAGGCCTGATAAAGACACTTTTGCTGTGCATGCTCTCTGCTTTTTGTGGCACTGGCATCCCATTCTGTGACTAAAGCAGCCTCTATTTAATAGCATAATAAACATTTGCACTTATTCTCATAGAAATCAGGCCTGATAAAGACACTTTTGCTGTGCATGCTCTCTGGTTTTTGTGGCACTGGCATCCCATTCTGTGACTAAAGCAGCCTCTATTTAATAGCATAATAAACATTTGCACTTATTCTCATAGAAATCAGGCCTGATAAAGACACTTTTGCTGTGCATGCTCTCTGGTTTTTGTGGCACTGGCATCCCATTCTGTGACTAAAGCAGCCTCTATTTAATAGCATAATAAACATTTGCACTTATTCTCATAGAAATCAGGCCTGATAAAGACACTTTTGCTGTGCATGCTCTCTGGTTTTTGTGGCACTGGCATCCCATTCTGTGACTAAAGCAGCCTCTATTTAATAGCACAATAAACATTTGCACTTATTCTCATAGAAATCAGGCCTGATAAAGACACTTTTGCTGTGCATGCTCTCTGGTTTTTGTGGCAATGGCATCCCATTCTGTGACTAAAGCAGCCTCTATTTAATAGCATAATAAACATTTGCACTTATTCTCATAGAAATCAGGCCTGATAAAGACACTTTTGCTGTGCATGCTCTCTGGTTTTTGTGGCACTGGCATCCCATTCTGTGACTAAAGCAGCCTCTATTTAATAGCATAATAAACATTTGCACTTATTCTCATAGAAATCAGGCCTGATAAAGACACTTTTGCTGGCCAAAGGCCTACTGGACCCTGCCAGCTCGATTCCTGCCCGGGGCATCCCATTCTGTGACTAAAGCAGCCTCTGTTTAAGACCATATAAGCATTTGCTCTTATCATATTTGAAATTAGGCCTGATAAAGACACTTTTGCTGGGCATAGCACAACTTGTCCCTGCCAGGTGTACTTACTGCTGGTTTTTAGGGCATCCCATTCTGTGACTACACCAGCCTCTATTTAAGAACCTAACCATTTGCACCTATTCTAATTGAAATTAGGCATGATAAAGACACTTTTGCTGTGCATAGTCTTACTGCTGCCTGCCAGGTGCTCTCTGGTTTTTGGGACATCCCATTCTGTAACATACCATTAGCCTCTGCATTAACTGTAAGCTGCACAGTTATTTAAAGAAATTTGGCCTGTATGAGCCTGCTAACACACTGCTGCTGTGTGCATATATACTGATCTCAAGTCTGCTTGGGGCATCCCATTCTGTAACATACCATTAGCCTCTGCATTAACTGTAAGCTGCACAGTTATTTAAAGAAATTTGGCCTGTATGAGCCTGCTAACACACTGCTGCTGTGTGCATATATACTGATCTCAAGTCTGCTTGGGGCATCCCATTCTGTAACATACCATTAGCCTCTGCATTAACTGTAAGCTGCACAGTTATTTAAAGAAATGTGGCCTGTATGAGCCTGCTAACACACTGCTGCTGTGTGCATATATACTGATCTCAAGTCTGCTTTGGGGCATCCCATTCTGTAACATACCATTAGCCTCTGCATTTACTGTAAGCTGCACATTTATTTAAAGAAATTTGGCCTGTATGAGCCTGCTAACACACTGCTGCTGTGTGCATATATACTGATCTCAAGTCTGCTTTGGGGCATCCCATTCTGTAACATACCATTAGCCTCTGCATTTACTGTAAGCTGCACATTTATTTAAAGAAATTTGGCCTGTATGAGCCTGCTAACACACTGCTGCTGTGTGCATATATACTGATCTCAAGTCTGCTTTGGGGCATCCCATTCTGTAACATACCATTAGCCTCTGCATTTACTGTAAGCTGCACATTTATTTAAAGAAATTTGGCCTGTATGAGCCTGCTAACACACTGCTGCTGTGTGCATATATACTGATCTCAAGTCAGCTTGGGGCATCCCATTCTGTAACATACCATTAGCCTCTGCATTAACTGTAAGCTGCACAGTTATTTAAAGAAATTTGGCCTGTATGAGCCTGCTAACACACTGCTGCTGTGTGCATATATACTGATCTCAAGTCTGCTTGGGGCATCCCATTCTGTAACATAACATAACCTACCTACCATACTAAGCAGCTCTCTTATTTAAACTAAGCAGGCCTCTTGGAGGCTGAGTGTCCACTTTTGGGTGTGCATTTATATTCGGTTTCATATACAGTGGGGTATCCCAATTTGTAAGATAACCTACCCCAACCATGTAAACTAAATAGGCCTGTTGCAGCCTGAGTTTCTCTGCTTGCGTATGGCCTGCATTACAATCTGTCTCTTTCAATGACACTGCTGCCTGTGGTATCCCAATTTGTAAGATAACCTACCCCAACCATGTAAACTAAAGGTTACGTCCTTCCAGAAGGAAAACTTATGCCGAACACTATTTTTGTTAGGGGCATTGACCTTTGGATTGATCGGCATGAAATTAATTTTTTTTTTTCAAAGTATGGCGCTGTGAAGAAGGTCAAAATGATGTCTCATACTTGGATTATTGTTACTTTTTGTTCAGCTTGAAATATAACAGGCCACACGGGCATCCCAAGGCACATGCTATTTTAAACCTATCTGTTATACAACATAAGCGTTGATCAGGCTACTTCAGTTTGCACTTGTTTTTGACTGATTTTAATAAACCAGGCCGCAGGGCACCCCAAAGCTGCACCTTGCACCCTATCTGGTATACAACATAAGCGTTGATCAGCATCAGCTTCATTAAGCTACTTCAGTTTGCACTTCCTTTTTGACTGCTTTCATTTAACCAGGCCGCAGGGCACCCCAAAGCTGCACCTTGCACCCTACCTGTTTATACTAAATAAGCATCTACAGCCTCAGCTTTATTAAGTTATTGCATTTTGAATTGGTTTTGGTCTGCTTTAAATACACCAGGCCGCAGGGCATCCCAAACCTGCATGTTGCACCCCATCTGTTATACTAAATAAGCGTTGATCAGCATCAGCTTTATTAAGCTATTGCATTTTGCATTGGTTTTTGTACTGCTGCCAAAACACTAGCCCATATGGGCATCCCAAACCAGCACATGTCACCCTATCTGTTATACTAAATAAGCTTCTACAGGCCCTTTTTTTATTTATTTATTTTTATTTATATAGAGCTGCAATAGCTTATATTGTGAGGTTAATTTGCCATTTTGCAGCATAATATAGAGCAGCCCCTGTGTAAATCTGAGGGGCAATAGCTTATATAGTGAGGTAAATTTGCCATTTTGCTTCGTTATATAGAGCAGGCCCTGTGTAAATCTGAGGGGCAATAGCTTATATTGTGAGGTAAATTTGCCATTTTGCAGCATAATATAGAGCAGCCCCTGTGTAAATCTGAGGGGCAATAGCTTATATTGTGAGGTAAATTTGCCACTTTGCAGCATAATATAGAGCAGCCCCTGTGTAAATCTGAGGGGCAATAGCTCATATAGTGAGGTAAATTTGCCATTTTGCTTCGTTATATAGAGCAGCCCAGTTGCCATCTAAATCAACTACTGTCCGGCCAGTACAGCTTTTCCAGGGCAAACTCTGCTAGTTGCGGGCACAAGTCAAGTTTGGCTTCCCAGCAAATCCAGTGGATCTTGAAGGTGTGTTGGCATGGTCATGTCAAGGTATGACATGACCTGCTGTTTGAGGTCCAGCTCCAGGTCTTCCTGCTGCTCATGAGTAGACTCACTATGCGGGTGTAGAAAGCTACTCACTAGCGACTGAAGACTGAGGCTGCTGCTGATGGAGCTGCTGCTGCTGCTCCTTCCACCCCCCCAGCAGCCATGGCAGTGGAAGGTGATCGCAGAGGTCCCCCCGAGTCAGACCTGCGGGAGTATGGGCCATGGCGCAGATAGACATCGCCCAACTGACTACGTGGGATGTCTCTGTAGTAGGTCAGTTTGTCCTCCCTCTCAGTGGGCGTAAAAAATGCCCCCATTTTGTGCCGGAAGCGAGGGTCCAATAAGTTGGAGAGCCAGAAGTCTTCCCGCTGACAAATGGAGACAATTCTGCGCTCACTAGTACGCAAGCATGTGAGCATGCATCGTGCCATTTGTGCAAATGACTCGGAGGGACTACCTGTCTCCATCTCCACTGTAAACTGCCACGGTGTGTCTGGGTCCTCTGTCTCACCTTACTCACAACCCTCTAGCTCCTGTGGCTGCTCCTGCTCCTCCTCTTCTGTCAGATGACTAGATAAAATGGTCATTTTGTGAAACCTAAACTGTGGTTTGCTTTGCCCCACCCCCTCCTCCTCCTCCACTTCAGCCCCCACAGGCTTCATGTGGCTGTGAAATGTATGTGCCATGTCTCCAGTGCCCTGACCAGCCATGGTTTCCAACATGTGTTGTAGTACATGAAGCAGTGGAATCTCATCGTTCATCTCATAGTCCTGGCAACTGACTAATAACGTAGCTTCCTCAAAGGGCCTGAGCAAACGGTCGGTGTCACGTATGAGCTGCCAATGGTTTACATTGAATTTACACAGGTGTCCCCCTATCCGTTTGGATCATCCAGAAATCCGTGATGGCTTTTCTCTGTTCCTATAGTGCAGTGGTCCTCAACCCTGTCCTCAAGGCCCACCAACAAGTCATGTTTTTTGGATCTCCAAATAGCCAGCTCTATTGCTCTGCAGCTGCACTAATTACTCCACCTGTGCATCTTTGTGGAGATCTGCAAAACCTGGCCTGTTGGTGGGCCTTGAGGACAGGGTTGGGGACCACTGCTATAGTGGATCCTGCATATGGAGGGTGGAATTCCAACGGGTGGAAACATCGCAAATCAGACTATGGTGGGGTACACCGTTGTGACGCTGAGGCTCAATAGGGTTGTGCTTCGTGGTGTAGGAGTGCCAGAAGTGCATGCTAACTTTCTTTCCTGTTGTTCTTTCAGATGGGGGCAAGACTTAAAAACTAGACTGAACACGTGTGCCATGTGAGGACGCATGACTTTGGCTTCCTTGTCGCAGCGCAAACAAGATGTTCTTCCAAGTGTAATGCAGCAGGCTGGACTTATGGTGACGCTGTCTGAGAGGAGAAATCCCTCAGACATCAAGATTAAAAATTCCAAGAATTTTTGAGGGCTAATTATTCAGAGGCAAATGATAGCTAGTTGTTTCTGATTTAATTACAAGGTGGAAACACACCCTCAAACAAAACTTCACTTTGGCAATACTATTGCATTTGTCTATTCATAATTTTATGTATATACACTAACTAACCTACTTTTTCTCCCCAGGATGCTGCATGAAACACTGCCACATCGCTGAGTAGCTGATTTTTCCGAACAACAGTCCGCAATAATCTGCTGCTGCTGCCGCCGCCACCGCCGCAGACTCCAGGGACCCTCTTTCACTACCTCGGCTTGCAACACCTCCTCCCACGACACTCTCCTCATCACTAATTGCCGGCTACTGGAAGAAGAGGCGAGTGTCTCCTCCACTTCTTGGCTGGGCAGTAGCTGCTGAATTTTATGATTATCAGATCTTCATCAATGGATAGTGGAGCTGAACCCAAAGCATAACAGACAGACAGTTGACTGGGGGTGTCAGATGCCACTTGTGATGCAGTGGACTGCTTTTGCAGCACTTCGAGACAAAGTTGCTTCATTGGCTGACACAATGACTGGTAAATCTGTGGAACATATGGTTTACAAGCAAGAATAACCATTTGTTTTTATATGAAAAAGACCCTGGTTTATACAGACTTTTTTTTTCCAGAGACTGCCCTGCGTGGAAATGAATGGCGCTTGGATCATCCAAGCTTTCCTCCCAACAATGCCTGATGTATTCCAGTAGATTGATGACGGGGCCAGACCTACACTAAAGAAAGATGGATCGTGCAAAACAGATTTAAGGCGCTGCTCTCCAGTTACAGACATTCCTCCGCATCGGACCACAAGTAAGTATTGATAAAAAATCCTTTCCGTTACTCTTACTTTTTATTAATATTCTTCGGATAAGACGGATCAGACATGATTCCAGATTAAAAATTCCAAGAATTTTTGAGGGCTAATTAGTCAGAGGCAATGATACCTTCTTGTTTCTGATTTAATTAAAAGGTGGAAACACACCCTCAAACAAAACTTCACTTTGGCAATACTTTTGCATTTGTTTATTCATAATTTTATGTAGATATTACTAACTAAGCTACTTTTTCTCCACATGACTCTCCACAGGGTGTGATTCATCCAATTTTTGGGCTCCTGAAGCCAACCCCAGTGTCTCTTTAAAGTAATATTTGGGCTCCTGCTGCTGCCAACTCCAGGGTGTGATTCATCAAATTTTTGGGCTCCTGAAGCCAACCCCAGTGTCTCTTTATAGTAATATTTGGGCTCCTGCTGCTGCTGCTGCCAACTTCTGCCAACTCCAGGGTGTGATTCATCCAATTTTTGGGCTCCTGAGGCCAACTCCAGTGTATATTTGGGCTCCTGCTGCTGCTGCTGCCAACTTCTGCCAACTCCAGGGTGTGATTCATCCAATTTTTGGGCTCCTGAAGCCAACTCCAGTGTATATTTGGGCTCCTGCTGCTACTACTGTCAACTCCTGCCAACTCCAGGGTGTGATTCATCCAATTTTTGGGCTCCTGAGGCCAACTCCAGTGTATATTTGGGCTCCTGCTGCTGCTGCTGCCAACTTCTGCCAACTCCAGGGTGTGATTCATCCAATTTTTGGGCTCCTGAGGCCAACTCCAGTGTATATTTGGGCTCCTGCTGCTGCTACTGTCAACTCCTGCCAACTCCAGGGTGTGATTCATCCAATTTTTGGGCTCCTGAAGCCAACTCCAGTGTATATTTGGGCTCCTGCTGCTGCTGCTGCTGCCAACTTCTGCCAACTCCAGGGTGTGATTCATCCAATTTTTGGGCTCCTGAAGCCAACTCCAGTGTATATTTGGGCTCCTGCTGCTGCTACTGTCAACTCCTGCCAACTCCAGGGTGTGATTCATCCAATTTTTGGGCTCCTGAGGCCAACTCCAGTGTATATTTGGGCTCCTGCTGCTGCTACTGTCAACTCCTGCCAACTCCAGGGTGTGATTCATCCAATTTTTGGGCTCCTGAAGCCAACTCCAGTGTATATTTGGGCTCCTGCTGCTGCTACTGCCAACTTCTGCCAACTCCAGGGTGTGATTCATCCAATTTTTGGGCTCCTGAAGCCAACTCCAGTGTATATTTGGGCTCCTGCTGCTACTACTGCCAACTTCTGCCAACTCCAGGGTGTGATTCATCCAATTTTTGGGCTCCTGAGGCCAACTCCAGTGTATATTTGGGCTCCTGCTGCTGCTGCTGCCAACTTCTGCCAACTCCAGGGTGTGATTCATCCAATTTTTGGGCTCCTGAAGCCAACTCCAGTGTATATTTGGGCTCCTGCTGCTACTACTGTCAACTCCTGCCAACTCCAGGGTGTGATTCATCCAATTTTTGGGCTCCTGAAGCCAACTCCAGTGTATATTTGGGCTCCTGCTGCTGCTGCTGCCAACTTCTGCCAACTCCAGGGTGTGATTCATCCAATTTTTGGGCTCCTGAAGCCAACTCCAGTGTATATTTGGGCTCCTGCTGCTACTACTGTCAACTCCTGCCAACTCCAGGGTGTGATTCATCCAATTTTTGGGCTCCTGAGGCCAACTCCAGTGTATATTTGGGCTCCTGCTGCTGCTGCTGCCAACTTCTGCCAACTCCAGGGTGTGATTCATCCAATTTTTGGGCTCCTGAGGCCAACTCCAGTGTATATTTGGGCTCCTGCTGCTGCTACTGTCAACTCCTGCCAACTCCAGGGTGTGATTCATCCAATTTTTGGGCTCCTGAAGCCAACTCCAGTGTATATTTGGGCTCCTGCTGCTGCTGCTGCTGCCAACTTCTGCCAACTCCAGGGTGTGATTCATCCAATTTTTGGGCTCCTGAAGCCAACTCCAGTGTATATTTGGGCTCCTGCTGCTGCTACTGTCAACTCCTGCCAACTCCAGGGTGTGATTCATCCAATTTTTGGGCTCCTGAGGCCAACTCCAGTGTATATTTGGGCTCCTGCTGCTGCTACTGTCAACTCCTGCCAACTCCAGGGTGTGATTCATCCAATTTTTGGGCTCCTGAAGCCAACTCCAGTGTATATTTGGGCTCCTGCTGCTGCTACTGCCAACTTCTGCCAACTCCAGGGTGTGATTCATCCAATTTTTGGGCTCCTGAAGCCAACTCCAGTGTATATTTGGGCTCCTGCTGCTACTACTGCCAACTTCTGCCAACTCCAGGGTGTGATTCATCCAATTTTTGGGCTCCTGAGGCCAACTCCAGTGTATATTTGGGCTCCTGCTGCTACTACTGCCAACTTCTGCCAACTCCAGGGTGTGATTCATCCAATTTTTGGGCTCCTGAGGCCAACTCCAGTGTATATTTGGGCTCCTGCTGCTGCTGCTGCCAACTTCTGCCAACTCCAGGGTGTGATTCATCCAATTTTTGGGCTCCTGAAGCCAACTCCAGTGTATATTTGGGCTCCTGCTGCTACTACTGTCAACTCCTGCCAACTCCAGGGTGTGATTCATCCAATTTTTGGGCTCCTGAAGCCAACTCCAGTGTATATTTGGGCTCCTGCTGCTGCTGCTGCCAACTTCTGCCAACTCCAGGGTGTGATTCATCCAATTTTTGGGCTCCTGAGGCCAACTCCAGTGTATATTTGGGCTCCTGCTGCTGCTGCTGCCAACTTCTGCCAACTCCAGGGTGTGATTCATCCAATTTTTGGGCTCCTGAGGCCAACTCCAGTGTATATTTGGGCTCCTGCTGCTACTACTGTCAACTCCTGCCAACTCCAGGGTGTGATTCATCCAATTTTTGGGCTCCTGAGGCCAACTCCAGTGTATATTTGGGCTCCTGCTGCTGCTGCTGCCAACTTCTGCCAACTCCAGGGTGTGATTCATCCAATTTTTGGGCTCCTGAGACCAACTCCAGTGTATATTTGGGCTCCTGCTCCTGCTGCTGCCAACTTCTGCCAACTCCAGGGTGTGATTCATCCAATTTTTGGGCTCCTGAAGCCAACTCCAGTGTATATTTGGGCTCCTGCTGCTGCTGCCAACTTCTGCCAACTCCAGGGTGTGATTCATCCAATTTTTGGGCTCCTGAGGCCAACTCCAGTGTATATTTGGGCTCCTTCTGCCCCTCATAGTGATGCCACTTCAACTCTCTGCAATTGTGCCGCTCTGCGATTCTATTAGCGATGCCTCTGATCTGCATGTGATATTTCTTCAAAGTATTATTTAACAAACCCAGCACGCATCCTGTGCGTGTTACAGCAAGGCTGAATGGTTTACAACCCTATTGAGGCTGTAGGAGGCTCAGAAATAGCCGTTTTTAATAGCGATTCGTCGCGAATTTATTCGGGTCGAAACGATTTTTGTCGGAAAATTCGGCGAATCAGTCGAATCGAATTTTTCAAAAGTTCGCTCATCTCTAGTTACCATGGAACATGCACCAGCCCAAAAAAGCCCAAAAAATTATAACCAACCCAGCTCACTGACATGGGATAAGGCCACATAGTGCAGGGGGAGCGCCTGATCTTATTTGTCACTGTAGGGAACTACAGCGATCGGATGTGCCGGCATCCGATCGCTGGCGCTGATGACAGTTTGGACACTACCTGGCACTCCAGGGGCGCTCTGGATTTTTGACTTGATAAATACACCTTTTGCACTGGGACCTGACATTCACCTGACGTTCATCTGGCACTATGTGGCACAAGCGCTTCTTAAATAAATCCCTAATGATCCAAATCATAGGCAGTGCATATGTTTACCCATTTATTCATTTTTTTTTTCATTTTTGTATAGGACATAGATTTGTTGATATATTTATATCAGTATATTGTGTGTGTTTTGCCTTTGTGTGTATTTTAATTTATTTTATTGTTGTTTAGTGAGTATATGGTAATTGCAATGCATTTGATGATAATAAAGTTATATTCTTGGTATTAATTCTTGGTTGTGCCTCCCAATTACTGCATTTGCAGATCCTTTTTTTTGTTATGTTATTAAGGGCTGTTTGGGAGTAGCCTGCTTGTTAAAATTTTGGTGGTGCAGGCATCATTTTGTTGCTAGAAAGAATTTACTTGGTCACAAATAACTTGGGCCCTTATTTATGAAGGAATAGCGACAGGTAGCGACTGGTGAGCGGACGGTAATGACGGGCCCCGCCACGAGAACGCCGGCTCCCCACCACAATCACACATTTATCAAGGCAATCCTGCTTAGCGACTGAGATAGCGCCATATAGCGACTCATTCATCATTATTCCAGCCTCAGCCCACAGCGCCAGCGTTCGACCTTGAACAGCGACAGGTATGACCTCTCGCTACCTGGCGCGCTCCAATGCATTTCAATGGAACAATCTTTAAATATTAATAATTAATTGTTATTAATGTTTTTTTTTTTTTTTTAAATGTGAAAAATTCTGTGACCACTTCTGCCATTTACCATAAGTTTTTTAAGGGGAAAAAAAAAAAATTGTACAGAATTGATATTACAGGCCTGATATTAATATATTCATATTACTAAATTATTTAAAATATTTATTTTTTTTGGTTTCCAAAAATATGGTGGTTTGGGGGTTAAAAAACTACTTTTAACACATCGCCTCCAGCGCTCTGGGGTTTAAACATGCATTTCACAGTGCTTGAATTTTTGAGCGTGATTTTTTGATGAATATGGTGGAAGCCGGTCGCTCTGACCAGTCGCTATCATGCGCACCCATACATTGCGGAACCTGTCAAATAGCGACTCGTAACCTTGTATTGAACATTTAGCCACACCGACTGAGTCGCTGTCAACAACCGAACAACGGCCAAGCACAGCGACTACTAGCGGGCGCTGTGAAAATACCGCTACAGTCACTCAACTGTCGCTACATGTCGCTATTAATAAATCAGCCTCCCCGTCTGACGTCTCCATGATGCCTGTGTGAGTCTGCAGAGGATTGAATCTGATTGTGTCTGATCAGTTCAACAGCATATCGGATCAGGCTCTCCCATTGCTAATTTTGGAACAGAATCAGTGTGGATTGCCTGTGTGAAGTGTTTAAAGGCTAATTTCACTTTCAACTGCATTTTTATGAAAATTTTACACTTTAATATATTTTTCTTTTCTATTTGTTTGCAACTCTATGTTATAACCTGTTGCATAGGCAGCCAATCTTTGTGCCCTATAGCTGTCTGGGAGCATGCTGCTACTGCTTGATCAGAAATGAAAAGAAACCCAAACAGCTGATACTCTAATTTTTGTACTATAAAGTCCATTGCTTTATATCCTTACAATTACAAGAGTAATTACTATAAAAGAACATTTTACCAGTTACAATAAGAGAGAGAACAAAACTGTGTGGCTAATAACGTTTACTAAATTGACACCTTCTGCTGGTGTTGCTGCAGCATACTGCTCGGGGCAGTTTCCTATTTATGCAAGGTGTCACTGTGAAACTTGTGATTCATTTTTTACTCCCCCAGTAATCTGTTTTAAACCTCATTATTAGTTCCTGTTCTACAAGGCATTATGTTTAAAAAAACAAACCATAATCCAAATCCAGCTTTGTTCATTAGGCATGGTGCAATAGGCCCCGAGTAATAACAGGGAGAAACTTGCCAGTGTATTTGTTTGGATTGCTGTGTGATGTTCCAGCTTCAATGTATTTATGTTTTAAGACGATAATCCTTGGGGAAACATGTGCATTTGCATTTTAAAACAACCTCTCTGTTCATTTTTTGGCAGGATGTCAAAAATAAATTTATCATAATTTATACTGCTTGTTAACGAACACCATCAAAAATTAATGCTCATTAGAGTGCTCATTAATATGCATGCCAGTTTTAGTTGTGACTTAATTAAATGAAGTACCACTTCAGAATTGCATTGTGGTGCGGCAGTAAAGGAATTGTTCTAAAAACACCCAGTAATAGGAGGTTTCAGTGTTGTTCCCCCAGGATACTGATAACCTATATTTCATTTGCCGACACCTGCTGTCTCGCATGCTGCGGTTTCACGGCAGATTGTAGAATCGATAATTTTAGGTTAACTTGTCGTGTAAAGCTGATGCACACAATAATGATTTTGCACACTGAAAAACAATAGAGCTCTTGGGGCATAAAACACTCTTGGGATTCTTGTGTTTATCTTCAGAGCTACCGCATTTAAATATAATGTAGTTGTTTTACATAATTTTTATTTATTTATGTATTGTGTTAATTTACGCATCTATTATATTATTAAGAGAAGTGTCCAGTCTAATTGTAAAAATAAATCATTAATTACCTGTCATGCAGAGGATTCTTTCTGGTTTACTGTTAAACAAAACTTTGTGTGTATGGAGGGTTGCTTTAACCCCCCATACACACAAAGTTAACCCCCAAACCCTTGGATGTAAACTTATTATAAGGTCGTACCGCAGTCAGCAGGCGGCACTATTGGTGGATCAGTGGACGGTACCCGCTTCTCCCATGTGCACAGTGACCAGGTGCCGTCTGTATTACCAATGAGGATGGGGGTGAGACCACACTCCTCAGCTCCCGCACACAGCCAGCGCACCACTTCTGGTGGGGGCAGTGGGAGGGGCAGTCACACCACTGACTTATTAATTATGAAGAACACATGGGGACAGGAGAGTCCTGCTGAACCAATGCATTTATGAAAAAACAGCAGGCTAGCATGTATCACCTGCTACATTAATAAAAGAATAAAAAATAAATAAACTGTTGCTGGCCGCCGCCTCGTCCTCGCCCCTGTCTGTAAGTGCCCCCCAGGCACTGCCTATGCTTGCCTTCTGACAAATACAGGTCTGCTTACCAGTTCAAAAGACATGAAAAATGAATAATCACACAACACACATGTTTTATTAATTTTCATTTATTCAACCAATACTTACCTTTTCCCAACCTCTAACCAGCACTTAATCTGTTAAAATTATCCCTATGCAGACGTTGTTGAATAGCTGTACTCCTAGAATTACATGGGAGTGGCCATCTTGGATCTCACCTGAGAGCCCAGCTTACACATGAGCATAAGTGGGAGGATGGGAAGAGCCTTTACTAGCACACAGACACACAGTTGAGCTGGGAGCTTCCTCATGATCAGCCCAATCAGCCATAGAACAGTTTTATCTGCTTCCACACAGACTGTTCCACACAGACTGTTTGGAGATTAAATAGCTGGCTGCATTGAAGATCACATGGCTTCAGTGTACCTGTGTGATATTGCTATAAACGCACCACCATGTGATCATGAGTGATCGGCATGTCTGTCATGTAACACACACACACACGCGCACACACAATCACCAGCTGCTGGAGGGGACGACTGTAACTATGTATTAATGTAAGTGAATGGCATTGCTGCTACAGAGAATGACAACAGTTGTTTACAATGTTGATACAATGTTTTAAGAGCTTTCTGAGCAGCAATGAGTCTATTCAGGTGAACAGCTTCTTGTTAGAAATAAAACATAATTTCAAAGAGATGGACCTGGGAACTGGGTTTTTTGGAAGCAGGCATGTCAGAATTATAGCACGATGGCTGCTCCCATGCAGTTCTGGAGCATCGAAATTTGCAAACAGTTAAAGCAGACCAACACTCATTTTTCCCCTAACTGGTGATGGTCCGAATCCCGGTGCATTAAGCAGGCTCGGGCACCCCAGCACATCACCCCTCAGAATGCCAGATATTATTACATTATCCTCAAGTCTCAGTCGGAAATGGAGCACCACAATAGGCTTTCCGGTGGCCGGAGCTGAGGATGCAACCCCAACCTTTGTGACCCCCAGTGGCCAATTGCAGGCTCCATTTCCAGACCGAGGCTCGTGGACAAATTTGGAATATCAGACATTCGGTGATATGTGTGTGGGGAATCTAGAATGCTGGAGCTCCCCCCCTTTTTAGTGTGCTGGGACCCGGACCAATGAGTGTTGATCCACTTTAAGCCCTGTCAAATAGTTAACTTCACTGATTGCAAGAGAGGGGTTTAGGGCAATAAATGACTAAACTTATTTTTTGACTGGAGGCCCGCTTTAAGCCGGAAACCTTATAAAACAGACCCCTGTGTTGACGTTTTATATAAGTATAGTTAATAATCTTGTTTCCTCAATAATTCAATACATTTATCATTAATTTGCTATTAAAGTGGCTCTAAACCCGGGATTTTGACTATCCTGGGTTTTAGTCCTTTCTCCCGGGGGCACCCGATCAGGGGTGCTCTGCTGTCTGAAACCCCCCAGATCACCGAGCTAAACTCACCTCTTCCCAATCCTATGGCACATGAGCTGCTACTTGCTATCAGCGCAATTGGAGCCGCAGACATCACGTCGTCTGAGCCTTCGTCTAAAGCCAGCGGCTCCGAGTGAGCTGGTGGCCGCATCCCCCGCTTCCCTCTAACAGGGAGTGTGCCCTTCACAAATGCCTGGCGCAGGCACACGCCCTGCTAGAGGGATAGCGGGAATGCGGCCACGGCTCGTGCATGCGCCGTTGGACTGGGAAGCAAGGTAAGTGAATGGGGTGTCCTGGGGGGTTTCAAACAGCGGGGCATCCCGATTTTGGATGCCCTGGTGGGAGGGAATCGATCAGCCCAGGAATTTATATCGCGCTGGTTTTTGGGCCACTTTAATAGTGAAAACGTGGAGTAAATATTCTTAAATGAAATTAAATCATATTATATCTTTTTGAAAAAGGCCACAAAATGTTTACATTGGAAATTATCCATTACAGATAAAATTACATGTTAGTGACCCAGGGCATCCTGTTATTAGCCTCCAGATTTACTCACATACTGTAGCAGTTAGCTGCATGCTTTAGCACTGTTTGTTGGATGCATCTCTTATTATAGATGACACCTAATATCTAAATACATTCAGCAATACAGGACTGATGCAATCCACCCTCTTGCTTTATTAAAACGTAAGTCCTGATAACTTGCTATCTCTTCCACCATATAAACAATCAGTAAATTACAATGTAAAGTCACTTTTTCAATTTTAATAGAAATCACATTTGTTTACATCTGTTATTTCTCTTGGGAATTACTTAATATCCCAAATTTCTTTGCCAGGAACACAACATCTCAAACTGTGCGTGACACGGAGAAAAAGGCTTTCATGAATGCTGCAGGCTTGTCATATGTCTAATTCCTTGTGTTGGGGCCACAGGAGACACCACTGTTATTTCATGAGCTAAAGCCAAAATTAATCATGCTGAAGTGTGATATGCAGACTCCAGCAGTGCGCTGACTTCCAGTCTAATGGAATGACATATACCCGATAGCTTTAACTGGTAAACAAACACCTTTGTGCTTCAAAATAAGTCTTTATTATGCTGGTCATGAGCTAAAGAGCTCAGTGTGTTAGCTTCTCCCAGGCAAGTTATGGAAAAGAGATGCTTTCTTAAGTTTACTTTCTAACTGTTTGCATAGGCATTAATCTTGTAAAAAAAAGCAAACCTTGTCTGCTAGATATGATTAAGCCCAAATGTCTATGGCTGCACTAGGTATGGCCCATGCCAACTAGAATAAGACTCCGTTGTAGAATAAAGGATTCAAAGATATATGTGTAGCACATGGGTCCCTGAGGGGTTTAGCTCCTCAGGCATGTGGGGAGTGGGGAGTTCTTTGTTAACGCGCTTGGGGGACCTCCCGATGTGGGCTTGCATCCAATAACTCCAAATGAGACCGACTTTATAAAAAGGGCACTTACTTCATTAGCAGGACTTGAGGTACACTTTATGTTTCACAGCAGGTCATATAGTCATTATCCACAACAGTTCCACTAGCAGTCTCCATGGCACAGCATTACATCCAGGTGGACTTCAATAGGTGGTGGGCACTCATTCTGGTCCCATAGCAGAATACTGAGGCCTTAGCTTCCTCCATCAGCATCTTGGGTGGAATGGTTCACCTTTCCTGTGGTCACTTGTTAGGCATGAATGTTGCTCCTCTGCTCTCTCTTACACCATTGACTGCTGACCCTGCTAGCAGTTGACCCTGCTGATACCTTCCTCACTCCCTGTTGTGTCCACACCCGCATTTCACAAATGCCTGGCGCAGGCACGCGCCCTGCTAGAGGGATAGCGGGGATGCGGCCACGGCTAGCGCATGTGCTGTTGGAATGGGAAGCAAGGTAAGTAAATGTGGTGAGTGAATGTGGCTCTCCTGCTCTCTCTTATACCTGTGACTGCTGACTGCTACCAATTGACCCTGCTGGTACCTTCCTCACTCCCTGTACTCCAATACTTCACTGACTTCTCTCTAGACTTCTTCACTTCTCTCTAGAATTCACTACTTCTCTGAGGTAACTCTACTCATGACCTCCTTATATAGATTCCCTCTAGCTGGCTTCTAGAACCTTCTCTAGTCTTATTCACCTCAGCCAATGGCAGCTCAGCTGTACTCCTATGTGGTTAGGTTATAACCAACAGTTTGGTAGACCAGCAGTGTCACAATCCATTAGCCATCTCAACAGTGCCATCTTGTAGTGATGTAGCGCAACTGCAGGACAGATATGAACTACCACACTGAAGAAGCCCAGATATAATTGTTGACCATTTTACGCCGGCAACATATGTACGAACCATACAACCCCACCCCAACTTTTAGGGCATGCCACATCCCCCGTCCCTGCTGGAACACCTCTGGGAACAGCACATGTCTGACACTAAAAGGTTACTTCTCCTTTAAAGGAGCACTATCACGAAACAATGGGCCAATAATAAAAATCCATATAAATATGCTGGATGGCAGGAAGAGAGGTCACATATACATCGAGCATCAGGACATATCCAGCCAGGCTTGTTTTTTCTTTTTATTAATGGAAGGAAGAGAAAATCGGGTGACAGGTTCTGTCACCCCTAATTCACTACACCTGTCACTCCTGGATTTTATTTCTACCAGGAGAAGTAAACCACAAGCTTGGCAGGAGTTTTATTCAGTTTGGGGGTATAGAAGACCCCTCCTCTCATTAGCCAATGTGTTTTCATTGGTTTTTAATATTACACAGTTTCGCGATAGTGCTCTTTTAAAGAGAACCTTACATAATGTATTTTGTTTCCAAATTCAAAGTACTCCAAATATATCTCTCTCTTGGAATCAGGGTAATGGTCACATACAGTAAGCTTTTGGCCTTGAAGCGGGGAGGCCGATTCATTAATAGCGCCAGGTAGCGACAGATGAGCGACTGAAGTATGGCGCTATGAGCGCCGCTAGCGTACGCCGCGGGCGGTAGCGATTCGCTATAGCAGGCCTCCTCAGTCGCTACCTGGCGTTGTTGGGAACAACGCCTACATTGCTGAATATGATGTTTCAGATCAGCTTTGTAGGCGCTGTCAGTCAGTTTGACCACGCTATTCAACACAGCGCCTGCGCTTTGCTTTGCTGTGGGCTGGGAATCAAGTACCTTCAGAATTAAACACATTGCAACATGTTTCTTTAGTTTTTTTTTATTTTGTGGTGAAAAGGAAATTAAATTAAACAGAAATTAGAAGGAAAATGAAAATGGCCATCAGGGTGCATCTCGGGGTGCCTGAAAAAGATTAAAAAGTGCAGTTAGTATATATATTTAAATTGGCTTTTTCGCTGTAAAAAAATATTGCATTAATTGGTAACCAACATTTGGGTCAAACTTGCACACCAACCCTAATTGTTATGTTGTTCAGCTTCCACCCCCCCTTACAGTGGTTTTGGTCATCTTACACCCCCCTTAGAGTGGTTTTGGTCATCTTACACCCCCCTTAGAGTGGTTTTGGTCATCTTACACCCCCCTTAGAGTGGTTTTGGTCATCTTACACCCCCCTTAGAGTGGTTTGGGTCATCTTACACCCCCCTTAGAGTGGTTTGGGTCATCTTACACCCCCTTTAGAGTGGTTTGGGTCATCTTACACACCCCTTAGAGTGGTTTGGGTCATCTTACACACCCCTTAGAGTGGTTTGGGTCATGTTACACACCCCTTAGAGTGGTTTGGGTCATCTTACACCCCCCTTAGAGTGGTTTGGGTCATCTTACACCCCCCTTAGAGTGGTTTGGGTCATGTTACACACCCCCTTAGAGTGGTTTGGGTCATCTTACACACCCCCTAAGAGTGGTTTGGGTCATGTTACACCCCCCTTAGAGTGGTTTGGGTCATGTTACACCCCCCTTAGAGTGGTTTGGGTCATGTTACACCCCCCTTAGAGTGGTTTGGGTCATGTTACACCCCCCTTAGAGTGGTTTGGGTCATGTTAAACCCCCCTTAGAGTGGTTTGGGTCATGTTACACCCCCCTTAGAGTGGTTTGGGTCATGTTACACCCCCCTTAGAGTGGTTTGGGTTATCTTACACCCCCCTTAGAGTGGTTTGGGTCATCTTACACCCCCCTTAGAGTGGTTTGGGTCATCTTACACACCCCCTTAGAGTGGTTTGGGTCATGTTACACACCCCCTTAGAGTGGTTTGGGTCATGTTACACCCCCCTTAGAGTGGTTTGGGTCATGTTACACCCCCCTTAGAGTGGTTTGGGTCATGTTACACACCCCCTTAGAGTGGTTTGGGTCATGTTACACACCCCCTTAGAGTGGTTTGGCTCATATTACACACCCCCTTAGAGTGGTTTGGGTCATCTTACACACCCCTTAGAGTGGTTTTAGCAGAATTATGATGGGAGGTCAAATACATTTACCCGGTAGTGCAGTACTTGGATTAGAGTGAAGGGTAGTTAGCTTACCGCAAAAAAGGAAGTGATCATCCTTTCCCTTAGCTCATCACCAGTCTTGGTGTCCTCACTTCTTTCTGCGGGCAAGTTGAGGATTTCGGGCACCAGTGCTGTCTCCTCAGGGGATTGAATTCGGTGACATATACAGATATTGTGGAGCACACAGCAGGCGAGGATGATCTTGGAGACCTTCTGTGGGCTGTATAGCATCTCTCCTCCTGGGCGTGCCAAACATAGAAAGTGTGCTTTTAGCAGGCCGATGGTTCTTTCCACAATGCTTCTGGTCTTGCGGTGTGCTGCATTGTAGCGTTCATGTGGGCTCCTGACCGGAGTCAGCACCCACGTTCTCGGCCCATATCCCTTATCCGCTGTTGAAAAAACACAAGGAGAGAGACAGCAATTAGTACTAGTACATGTATTGGTTTTCATTTTTTAGAATTTGGCTTACTAGGCCACATATTTGAGTCCAAATAGTTTGACATGGTTAATTATTTACCCAGTAGCCAGCCAGCTGGCATTTCGTTGTTCTCAAACTTCCGGCACAGGACTGTCCGCTGCAAGACGTAAGAATCGTGGCATGAGCCGGGGAACCCCGATCTCACCGCCCGCAGCTTCATCTCATGGTCACAGACCACCATAACGTTAAAAGAATGAAATTGTTTACGGTTTCTGTAATACAGCTCCTGTGCACGGGGAGGGCGGAAAGGGATATGTTTACCATCAACGCACCCTAGCACATTCGGGATCCCTCCCATTAGATAGAAAGCATGTTTTATTTTGGCAACCTCCTCCTCATCCTCAGGAAACTTGATGTAAATTGGGATTAAATCACAAATCGCCAGAACTACCTGGATTAATATGCGGCTCATAGTAGCCTGGCTTATCCCGCTGAGGAGGGCAGAGGTTGCCTGGAAGGTCCCTCATGCCAAAATATTAAGCGTGGCACACAGGCGTACTGTGCCTGGAATGTATTGAGTGCGTTTGATGGATGGCTCGATTTTGTGCTTAATCTGATCATATAGGGACTGTAGTGCAGCACGATTCAGACGGAAGCGGCTCCTGATCTGCTCGTCACTTAAGTCCCATACTGAAAGGCGGATTCCAAAGGAGCGGGGTGCCCTAAGCCTCACAACACCCCGCTCCCTGGCCTCCTGCTCTTCCAGCATACGCATACATCCATCCACCCAGACACCATACATCACCCTCTTATCCATCACACACACTCAACAGATATACCAAATCAAACAAACAAAAACAAAAACCACAAACACACCACACACACAAACAATCACACTCCTCACACACTCACTACAATGCAGCTAGCCACAAAACCAGAAGTATAGTGGTCCAAACCACCAGCCTGCTGAAAAACAGCTTTCTAAGTTAGGCACAACCAAGAGGGGAGTTGCTGCACAGCCCACAAAAGGCCCCAAAATATGCATTTGCATATGCCACCAAAATCAATCTCCTAAAGAAACAGCACTGATGTCAGAAATCACCCAACAAGCCACAGAGAGTGAGGACAAAACCCAGACAGAGACTCAAATGAGCTAAGGGAAACAAGCACCACACCACAGCCTTTGCCACAGTGTAACAATACCAGAAGCTTTCAAATTCCTTCCATTTATACTTCACTTTGAAAAAGGACAGGTCCGCTTTGCCGCCTTTTGCGTTGCTCTGCTATTTCCGGGCGCCAATTAGCCGACCCAGGTGTGCGTGAAACGGAGTGCGCACGCGCACGCTAGTAGCGCTACTAGCGTACGTGAGCCGAAACTTGCGTGCATTAACGGACTTGGCAGAAAATTCAGTGGTGGGCCAATGAAAGGTAAGCTGCTGTTTATTTAAATAGCCGTTAGGATAGCCACATGTCACAAGGGTTTCATATACATCAGTCCATTGTTGTATTTGGGTGTGTGTTGTTTGGTTAATGAGGTCTGTAATTAGTTAATTGGCTAACACACATGCTTCAGTCAGTGCAGTGGAGGTGTGGCTACAAGGACCTGGGCAGTATGTGTGAATCTATTAAGTGGCCTGGTTTGTGATTGGCTGTTAGAGCACATAAAACCTGGCCAACCCAAAGAGAGTGCGATGCCATTCTGTAGTCTGCATGCGTGCTTGTTGGTTGTGTATTGGTGTGTGTGTGCAGCTACAGGATGGAGCCAAATTCAGGACATCTGCCGGCCACAGCAGGCCCAAGTAGGAGTTTGGTGGGTGCTGTGCACAGACCTCCCTTACGGAAAAGGGCCCAGCCTGAAGGTGGTGCAGCACCCCAGGCTAAGCGCCCAGGTGCCAAGAGGGAGCCTGAATTTAATTTGGCGGAGAATAATCATCTTGTGCGCCTTACCCTTGCTAAATGGGAGCTGATCTTTGGCTCCCAAAGCAAGTCAATAGGCAAACAAGAAAGAAGCAAACTGTGGGATGCCATTGGTGTGGAGCTTAGTAGCACTGCTCAACACCCACGTAGTGGCCCATCCTGCAGGAAACGCTTCTACACTTTGAGAGGGGCCCTTATCAAAAAGATGAATCACGATCTTGATGTGGACAGTGGGACCATCCAGGCTCCAAAGAGTACCTACAGGCCGTATGAGGAGATGCTGAAGGCCAAAATTCCACTGGCTCGGCTGCAGGGTATGGATCCTGGGGATGACACCACAGGTTGGACTGAAGGTACATATTTTCTGCATTTTTTTAAAAGCTAATGTTAATGTATATGATTTGCATTTTCTCTTTCTGCCCAACTAACAGTAGGACCTGTGAAGTAGTACATTATACCTCATACATTTTTTACTTTCCTGTCTGTTGCTTTCTGCATAGGTGCACATGGTGCTGTCCAGGATTTGCCTCAGGACACACAAACTCCTGCCCTTCAACCAACCTCAAGCCTAACCCAGTCTGCTATTGAAGGTATTTACCACTAATTTAGGTGCTGGTTGTTTGGGGACCAAATGGGTGTGGGAGCAGCTCCAACAATCGAGTGGGGCACTGTTGAGTATTAATAATATGGACCTGCGGCCTAATTTCACGCCCACTTTAACCCTCACAGCAACTAACTAACAAGGCCCTAACATGTGTAGCTATGTTGGAAGGCAGAGATGTGTGGCCATATATCTGCATATACATGTGTAAGCCACACTGGGCTTGATTAGTGAATATTAGTGAATGAGCTGCTCACACACACCTTAATGCATGTTTGATTTTTGACCGCACATTACCAATGGCTCAATGTTTGCTTGGTTTTTGCCTAGCTGCCCCGCCATTGGCCCCAGCATCTCCTCAGGAGCCAAGCTACTCTTTGGATGTCGGTAAGTGCATGTGTCAACCTTGCTTTATCCGCTTTAACCCAAGTGCATGTGTCTCATTCCTCTTTTTTATTGGTAAGCCAAGTGACTGGTTCATCTTTGGACCCCACTTCCGATGTTGCAGGTCAACAGGACCCTGTTGGTGTGTATAGCAATACATAATGTATCCTTTATGCTGTTTATGTTACACTTGTTCGATTTGGTTAGTCTAATAATCTACATGTTTGCTCTGTCAACTTGAAGATGCCTCTTTGGAGTGCTTATTCCCTCCCCAGGATCAGTTTAATAGTTTTTGGAGTGATTGCAATGCATTTTGTTTGACATATTTTTGGACAAACATTCACCCTAGTAGTTTGAGGAATATTTTGAGCCATTAATTGTGTTTTTTAGTTGGCCAGAATATCGGAAGTTGCTGTCCGGAAAGGGCCCTTCACGTTCAGGCTGCCAGAGATGAGGGTAAGTTGTTTTGGCTTGATCTAGTATGTATTTTGGCTCTACTTTTGTGGCACTTTCTTCAGGCAACTTGTGTTTCCACATGTATTTTCAAGGTCCAAGCTCGAGTGAGGGCCCCACTCCAGACATCTGGGAGATTGCGGGTATGTGTAATTTTAGCAATGTGTCTGATCTTATTTGGCCCAATTATTGCCTCTTATTCCTCTAACATACATGTTATCAATCTGAGTTTACCAGATATCTTTTGGCTAGTGTGTAATTTTGCACTTTGTGGAGGTATGGCCTCGATAGGCTATCCATGTTACATTTGAGTTTTGTCCACTGACCTACTAACCTGACTTTCCTGTTTAGCATATGCCAACTTGCCGGAGATCTCAGATGTTGATTTGCCCCTCTCTGGCAGCGATACCCCGCTCCTACCTGTGCCGGACGACACGGAGGTAACATGGCTGATTTAGCGGACCAATAACCAGATTGCCATGTTCGTGGGTAGTGGATGAAGCAACATGTCACATTTCCTTTCTTGGTCATTTTTGCAGGAGACGGAACCAGAACCCCAAGCTGGGACCTCTTCCCAAGTCCCATGTGGCCAAGCTTCCGAGGCTCAAACAAGGGTAAGTTGTATTGTGACTGTTTTGGCAAATGATTTGGAGGGGCATACCTACATTGGTTCGGTTTGACTAAAATGTTGTTTTCTATTTTGTTAGCCTCAAACCACAGCAAGAGGAGGTGTGGCACCAACCAGTGCAGATTTTTATGAGCTAGGGGTCCGGATGCTGGAGGACTACAGTCGCCAACAGCCGCGTGATGGAACTAATGAGCGCATTGCGGCGTTGGAACAGCAGGTGCTGATGTGTCAGCAACAAAATGAGGCCCAGCAGCGCCAGATCGACCAGTTGGTACAAAACCAACAGCAGAACCAGGAACTTGGTCGGCTGGCCAATCTAATGGAGCAATCTCTCCAGAGCCAGGAACAATCTCTCCAGCACCAGGAAGAATCTATACAGCGCCAGGAAGAATGTCTCCAGCGGCAGGACCAAACTTTGTTGTTGATACAACAGCTCATACAACAGCAGTCTATATTTTTTACTGCACTGTTGTCCCCCAACACCGCCCCTATCAATGACTCCCAACCTCCTCGGCCACCCAACCAAGAATATTAATTTTTTTTTTTTTTTTCTGTAAATATATTTGATTAACCCACCTCTAAATTGTGTTTTTCCTAAGACATAGCTAATAACACAGTCAGGGATGAGTATCTTGATCTACATATGTAAATGTATTTGTAAATTTATGCCACACATTTGTGACCATAGCTTACTATGGTTTACACATTAAATGGCCAACATTGCCCAACAAAGGGCCTCAAACAAGGGGCCAGTCATCCCCCCACCCTAACGACGCCGCCGCCGCCTCTTCTTGGCCAGCAGCATAAGCTTCAGACGCCTGATCTCCCGCCACAGTCTGCGATGCTGGTTTTCACAAGCTGTAGAGATGTAGAAAAAAAACAGATTTAATAAATGGAATGTGACCTCAACAGACACAGATGTAGCAATGTAATGTCAGTGTGTCCAATTAGCTGACACTCACATTAACATTGTTGCCCACTGTGCCCTTATTTGTTAACATTATATGAGTACTATTGGCTGGCTGAAATTTGGCCACCACATCCCAAGCATACATTTACTCTTAACTCTTGGGAATCAAAGAAGGTATAAGTCCCAGTGTGGACATTTATGTGTTTAGTCACAGCCAAACATCAGGGCCTAAGTCCTAACGAGTAAACTAGTTTTGACAAGAATCTTAGAGGTCACGACCTAAGCAGCCCCATTTGGTTGTGTCGAAACCACAAATTGTCTCTATGTGGCAAACTCAAGAATGTAAGGCAACAATCAAGCATGCAGACAGGCATGTAGGATTGTTGACCAAACACATGTAACCTAGATGTGTGTTAAATTAACACATAGGTACATTGTAAATGTCTGCAGATTTGACTAGAAGACATAGGGTTCACAAGTGCATATGAAGTGGGATGTACTCACCATCGCAGCTGTGGCAGGGGCCCATGCTGCTGGCCGTCCCTGGAGCTGGGGTGGGGAGGATGGTCACTGGCTCCGTCTGCGTAGAAACATCTGTCAGGAGAAAGCAAAAGAGAAAAGCAAAATTAGTGGGCCAATGACACCTGACTATTTGACATCCATCTGGTTAGGGAGTCTGAAAAAACAAATGCTTGCATGGTTACATACATGTTGTCCAACATTAGCATATTTCCTGGACCATGAGTTCATGTAAATTCTTTATGGTTGCAACATGGACCCCTAAAGATAATGTGCCAATAACCTTGACAGTGCAATGTTAAGGACTAATTTGCAGTTGATTGTCGAATGTTACTAGTGTGCAACATGTGTTAGCCGGAACTACTTAACCAAATAACACATTTGCTAGCCCCCATCATGGTGTGGGCAGAAACATAGGGGTGGTTGCCAGTTGGCTAGCACTGTAGTGGGGTTTGTGATGTTAATGTACATTATCAAACCACCTTGTACTATGGACCAGGAGACATGTGTCTCTTAAAAGTGGGCCAAGACCCAGGATTGATACTATTCTGTGTTTTGGTCCACTTTGGCAGAGCACCACCATTTGAGTGAGACACCGTCCGCCGCCGCTGCCTTCCGCACATCACTCCTCCAGTGTGTGCGCACGCGCAGGCCATTAGGAAACAGAGAGCGCAGGCGCACACACATCTAGAGGGGCACGCAGGAGGCTGCGCCGGTGGCTTCTTCCACCCCCAATGAGGTAAGAAGTTTGTGGGGTTTTTTTGGGGGGGGGCCCTGGGTGAGGGAGGTGATTGGGCAGGGAAGCTTCAAGATTCCTAGCACAATCAACAATGGGTGTTATTCCACTTTAAGGAATGTCATAACATAGGGAATGTGATGGATAACAACAAACACTTACCATGACTATGCCCGTGGAGAAGGCGTCGCCAAAAGGCCATGGAGGTGCCGCCTATATGATGCCCTGCAAATTAGAGAGGAATGGCAAGGGCTAAGTACAAATGGGCAGATGAAACCTGTCACAGACTAACAATGACAAAATGTGCACTCACCAGGGGATGATCCGCCACTTGAAGCCCAGGGAGGGCTCTGAGGAGGAGGCGGGGAGCCTCGGCTCCTCACACTCTGCTCGGAAGATCCCCCAGCCAAAGGGCCACCCTCCTCCCTCTCACTCCCTGCTCCTTCAGGGAGTGTGGGAGAGTCCATTCCTTCCACCCCACTTGGACTCCCCACTTGAGAGTGGCTGGTGAGACTCCTCAGAGTCAGAGTGTGAGGAGCTGAGGCTTGATCCTGCCAGCCCCCCAGCAGCACACTCCTCTGGGGCGTCATCCCCTTCCTCCCCTGGGTCCTCCAAATAGGATCCGCGAGAGGGACCCTCCCCCTATGACTCCCCCGAGTCCGCCTGCCTGGTTCGGGGGAGGAATCCCTTCCCACGTTTACCCAGGGGAGGACGCTTATCTGTGTTGAGGGGGTGAAAGAAAATAACTAATATTACGACCATAAATGGACCCAGCTTAGCAGATGATTTAAACTAAAGTATAAACATAGCATAAGCTTAAACTTACCTGATGCGTAGGCATCATATAGGCGGTACACGCCTTCAGGGTCCCGGCGCTTGAAGTCAGACCATTTCTGTTGTATGGCTCGGATGGAGCGCTGGGTGTTGAAGCGCCGGGACACTGTGGCCTCCATGGCAATTCGCTTCTTGCCCCCACAGGCATAGTCATATTGGTGGATGCAGAAATCCTATGAGAAATGAAAAACAAACACAAATCAATACATGACATCAGAACAATGGCATAAACAGTTATACTGAGACCAGAGTAAAGTGGACCCACACCCCGGATTATCACTATTCTGGGTTTGGGTCCACTTTGGTGGGGCACACCAATCGGGGGTGGGCAGCTGTCTGAAACCCCCTTGGAAGGCCAGAAAAACACCACTGCCCACACTCCCACGTGACTGCGCCAGGCTAGCACAGCGCTCTGCGCCGCTGTGGTATGCGCATCCAAGGCCATTAGGACGTGCATACCAGCTCCGCTGCCTCTGAGCGCCAAAGGACGCATGTGGCGTTTGACTCTAACAGGGAGTGCGCCTGCGCAGGCCATGAACAAATGTCTGGCGCAGGGGACCACCCTGCTAGAGGGAAGCGCAAGACGCATCCGCAGGTCACGCATGCACAGATGGGACGGGGCTGAGGTAAGGTTTATGGCCCTCCAGGGGGGTTCTTCCCCGCAGGACATCCAGATTGGGGATGCCCCGCGGGGAGTGATCAGATTGGTCCTGAAAACTAATAGATTTCAGGGCCAATCCCCCCTGGGTGTTGGTCCACTTTAAACATAAAATGCAAGAAAAACATACTCACTTTGACCACCTGGCCATTAACGTGGCTATCCACCCTCATTCTTCTTTTTTTGGCATGCCCAGTAGGGGAAGGGGTGGGAGGGGTGCTAGGTGGGGGAGGTGAGGTAGGTGGGGGAGGTGGGGGAGGGGTGGTGGGGTCTGATTTGGAGGAGGAGCTGGGGAGGTGCTGGATCCGTCTCCTGGGCAGCATGGTGGAAACGCTAAGGAGGAAACAGGAACCGGATATGACCCAAGCGACAGGGACACCAAAAAAAAAAATAAAAAAAAAAAAAAACGCTCCGCGCACCAGGAACAAGCTAATATCAGCTATGTGCAAGCTAAGTGGCGGAAAAAGTAAATTGACGCATTACAACAAGCTATTGGCCCAAGCGCTAGACATTTTTTTGCTTTAGGTGGCTTTGAAACGCAAAGGAGGGAACCGGAACCGGATATGACCAAACTAACTGTGAAATAAATAAAAAAAAAAAAAATGCTCCGTGCACCAGGCACAAGCTAATATCAGCTATGTGCAAGCTAAGTGGCGGAAAAAGTAAATTGACGCATTACAACAAGCTATTGGCCTAAGCGCTAGTCATTTTTTTGCTTTAGGTGGCTTTGAAACGCAAAGGAGAAAACCGGAACCGGATATGACGACAGCAACTGTGAAATTAATAAAAAAAAAAAAAACACTCCGCGCAGCAGGCACAAGCTAATATCAGCTAAGTGCAAGCAAAGTGGCGGAGACAGTTAATTGACGCATTACAACAAGCTATTGGCAAAGACGCCATTATTTATTAGCTTGTTTTAGCTGGGGGTTCAAGATACTGTAATGCATAGGTCCTTGAAAACCAAAAAACTTGGTGCTGAAAAAGACAAATCTTATTCCTTCATAAAATCATCACACAATAAAACTATCCAACTACATGATAATGTGGCACACATGAGAATGCATAACGGGTTGTTATGAGCTTGTACGCCTGAATTAAATCCTGCATAATGTGGACATGCACGCTCACAACTACAGTGTATTCATTAAGAACGACTGGGGTCGCGGGAAGTGAATTCCTTGCAAATGGCAGAAGGGCACATGTATGAACAGCACAGCGCCGCACAAAGCAGCACAGCGAAGCACAGCGATGCTTGCGCCGCCACATAGCGAATCAAAACAGCGACTGCACAAACTCTGACCACCACAGATTCATCAAGGACAGGGCTGCCGAATAGCTTGGGCGCTGACAATTTCGCAGAGCGAACGTGACCGCCAAACAGGACTGGCTAAAAAGTAACTCCTAAAGGTGAAGCTGGCTGCGGAGATTGGGGGTTGAGGTCTTACTGGGAGGGCTGGAGTTATCCAAGTGGGTTGCTGTAGTTCCCGGAGCGTGACATTATCACAGGCCCAAAAAGATGGATGACCTGGTACAGCAGGTACAAGCTATGGCTACGGCGATAAACCAGCTCGCTCTAAGAGTGGCCACTCAAGAATCTCGACAGTTACCGGCATCCTCTGTACCACCTCATATTTCAGAACCAAAGATTCCATTGCCGGAAAAGTTTTTTGGAGAACGAGCTAAATTCTCCAATTTTAAGAATGCCTGCGAACTGTATTTCAAGCTGAGACCCATCTCCTCAGGCACTGAGTCCCAACGAGTAGGCCTAGTCATTTCTTTGCTTCAAGGAGACCCGCAGTCCTGGGCCTTCAGTTTGCCATCTCATGATTCTGCCCTACAATCCGTTACTGCATTCTTTACTGCTATGGGCGTCTTATATGCTGACCCTGATCAACAATCCACGGCAGAAAATAGGCTTCGGGCCTTAAGACAAGGACGGAATTCGGCTGAAGATTATAGTGCTGAATTCCGCCGCTGGGCCGTCGAATCGAGGTGGAATGATCCCGCTTTGTGTAGTCAGTACAGGGTGGGGCTGTCGGAAAGCATCAAGGATGCTTTGGTAAACTTTCCTCCACCCGCAGACCTAGACCAATTAATGCAGGTCTCCATTAAAATAGACAGGCGTCTTAGGGAGAGGGCTAGGGAGAGAGCCAGGGCTCCCACGTCCTTCAGGTCTTCCCAGAGTCTTAGTTCCCCGGCTACCCGTGGGGAAAATACCTCATCTCCTTCCCAGGAAGAACCCATGCAATTAGGGAGAACCCGGTTAACCCAAGAGGAAAAGCAGCGTAGGCGGTCCAATGGGTTATGCCTATATTGTGGAAACTCGGAACATTTTGCAGGGTCCTGTCCCAACAAGGGGAAACCGGCGGAAAACTTCCGCACCCAGACCAGGTAGAGAGTACTGATCTGGGTGAGTCAGTTTGCAACTCTCGCCAAAATAAAATGTTAGTACCCATTGACCTATCTTGGGGTTCTTCCAAGCAAACAGTTTCCGCCTTTATCGATAGCGGTGCGGCGGGAAACTTTCTGGATAGGAGCATGATCTCTCTTTTAGGTATTCCGTTAGTTCCTCTTGAAAGATCCCTACAAGTTTTGGCCATCAATGGGAAGGCCATTCAGGGGGGACCTATAAACACCAAGACCCCACCTCTTCGGTTAATTGTTGGCTCTCCCCACTCTGAGTTCTTAGAATTTTTCATCTTCGACTGTCCAGAGACTCCGGTGGTTTTGGGATACCCCTGGTTACAACTCCACAACCCGGTGATAGATTGGCGGGTTGGAGAATTGATCAAGTGGAGTGACCATTGTAAAAATCACTGCTTCACTACAGGCCTTAGAAGTATGCAAGTTTTACCTCAGGGATTACCTCAACCATACGCAGACTGGGTAGATGAACGTTCTGCTGATACCCTCCCTCCACATCGGACTTATGACTGCCCTATTGACTTGCTGCCTGGCACGATTCCCCCGAGGGGAAAAATTTATAATCTTACCCTGCCTGAAGAGCAAGCAATGAGGGAGTACATCACCGAAAATTTAAGGAAGGGATTTATTCGCCCCTCTTCCTCACCTGCCGGGGCTGGGTTCTTTTTTGTAGAGAAAAAAGATGGCGGCTTGAGACCATGCATAGATTATCGAGCCTTGAATAAAATCACTGTAAAGAACCGATACCCCTTGCCCTTGATCGGGGATCTGTTCAATCAAGTCACTGGGTCCCAAATTTTTTCCAAGTTGGATTTAAGAGGGGCTTACAACCTTATTCGCATCCGTCAGGGGGACGAGTGGAAAACCGCATTCAATGTGAAAGACGGCCATTGCGAGTACCTAGTCATGCCTTTTGGTCTTTGTAACGCGCCAGCTGTTTTTCAAGATTTTGTTAACGACATTTTCAGAGAGTATCTCGGTAGATTTGTGGTCATATACTTAGACGATATTCTCATTTTTTCTAATTCCTTGTTGGAGCACAGACGTCATGTTAAGTTGGTACTACAAAAATTAAGAGAGAACAATTTATTTGCTAAACTTTCTAAATGCGTGTTTGAAGTCACCACAGTTCCTTTCTTAGGGTATATCATTACCAACCGGGGTTTAGAGATGGACGCGGGGAAAGTTTCGGCGGTTCAGGATTGGGTTCAACCCAAGACCTTAAAAGAATTGCAGCGTTTCCTAGGTTTCGCCAATTTTTATCGGCGATTCATCAAAGGCTTCTCTCATGTTGTTGCTCCTCTTACCAATCTTACCCGCAAGGGGGCCTTTACGGCTAACTGGTCTCCCTCTGTCTGTGAGGCCTTCCTGACCTTGAAGCGGGCCTTCACTTCGGCACCAGTGTTAATTCACCCAGATATTCGTAAGGCCTTCATTGTTGAAGTAGATGCTTCGGAGCTGGGAGTGGGTGCAGTTTTGTCGCAATATTCCGGTGATCCTGAGCGTCTACATCCATGTGCTTATTTTTCACGTAAATTCAGTACCGCGGAGCAAAATTATGATGTTGGTAATAGGGAACTATTGGCTATTAAACTGGCTTTTGATGAATGGCGACACTGGCTGGAGGGTTCTTTACATCCTATAACCGTGTATACCGATCACAAAAATCTTGAATACATTGGGTCTGCCAAGAGATTGAACTCCCGTCAAGCACGTTGGGCATTATTCTTCTCGCGTTTTAATTTTATTATTACTTTCAAGCCGGGTGTAAAAAATACTAAAGCGGATGCTTTATCTCGCATGTTCGGGGAATGTAAGGATCGGGGTGACACTGGTGACCCGATTCTACCTATGGGTTGTGTGGTCGGGGCATTACTTCCTGATCTCTCTAACACCCTGGCGCCGTTTCAAGACCAGTCTCCTAGTGAGGTTCCCTTGGGATGCCAGTTTGTACCGCCACATTTGCGTTCGGATGTAATTCGCGAATTTCACGATGCTAAAACTGCGGGTCATGTGGGTAACCGAAAAACCTTTATGCTTGCCCGTCGCCATGTATGGTGGCCAACCATGAGACGCCATATTACTGCCTTTATCGACGCTTGTGCTGTTTGTGCTCGAAGTAAAGGGGTTCACAAGGCTCCCAGTGGCGGTCTAGTTCCTCTTGAAATCCCTGCTGAACCTTGGACTCATATTTCTATGGATTTTATTGTAGATTTGCCTTTATCACACGGGAATACAGTCATTTGGGTGGTCGTAGATCGTTTCAGTAAAATGGCACACTTCATTCCTTTGACCAAACTTCCTTCTGCTCCAGAGCTTTCTCGATTATTTACTTCACACATTTTTCGTATTCATGGTATTCCGTCCAATATAGTCTCTGATCGAGGCGTCCAATTCACTTCCCGTTTTTGGAAACATTTCTGTTCGCGGCTGGGTATACAGATCTCTCTTTCGTCTGCCTACCATCCCCAGTCCAATGGGCAGACGGAAAGAACTAATCAAACTTTGGAACAGTACTTAAGGTGCTATGTCTCTGATGCCCAAGAACAATGGGCAGAATTTATTGATTTCGCCGAATTTGCTTACAATAATGCTCCTAGTGAGAGTACCAAGATATCGCCTTTTTATTGTAACTTGGGGAAAAATCCTAGAGCTTCTTCCCTTTCAGGGTCACCTTCCAACTTGCCGGCGTTGGAGGAGTGGCTTCAAGAACGGAAGAATATCTGGACTCATGTGCAGGAAATTCTTAAAACCACTAGTTTGAGATATAAGAGATTTGCTGACCGTCGCAGGTCGCAGGAACCAGCTCTGCAGGTGGGTGATCTAGTTTGGGTTTCCACCAAAAATATTGCGCTCCGTCAACCCTCTAGTAAATTAGGTCCCAAGTTCATTGGACCTTATCCTGTTATCAGGAAGTTGAAAAACGTGTCTTTTAAAGTTCAACTCCCTCCGACTATGAAAATACCCAATTCTTTCCACGTTTCGCTGTTAAAACCAGCTAAGAACACGCCTCCAGCTGGTCCTTCGCCGATTCTTGTTGATAATGAGCCAGAATATGAAGTGAACAGGATCTTAGATTCACGCAAAGTGCGCAATTCGTTACAATATCTGGTCGACTGGGTTGGCTATGGTCCGGAGGAAAGATGTTGGGTGGCAGCTAGAGATGTGCATGCCAGTGCCCTTGTGAAAAAGTTTCATCGTGACAATCCAGAAAAGCCTGGTGAGGGTCCGGAGGCCCCTCGTGAAGGGGGGGGTAATGTCAGAAGGCGTCGCTTACCTGGGCCCCGTTCCAGCGCTGGTCGTGGGTGGCCGGGTGCGGCGGCTGTGTCGGCTCGGCGGCCGCGCCAGGCAGTGGCTGCTCCTGCCGGCGCGCGCGCGCCCCCTGCTGTTCCGGCCGGCGGCCCCGGCTCCCGTACACGTGCTCGCGCACGCGCGCGAGCACGTTCTGCTTATCTCCTCCGGCGGCGCTGCTCTCAGCGCGCCCGCCGGGGGAAAGTCATTAGTTCAGGTGGGGTGGGGGGAAGGCAATACAGGGACAGGGCCAATGAGCCCTAGCGTTGTTCCTTGGGCCAATGAGCCCAGCGGGATATAGTCAGGCCAATCCTGGCCTGGATCTGTGCACCAATCACTCTCACCCTCCTCTCTGTCTCTCCCCATAAAAGCAATTTCCCCTCAGTTGGGAATTGCCTGTGATAGTGCCTTGTACCCAGTTTAGTTGCTTGTCTCTAAAGAATACTTTGATCTCCTGTTGCCGACCTTCGCTTGTTTTGACCACCGCCGATTTGATCTCCTGTTGCCGACCTTCGCCTGTTTTGACCACCCCCCGATCTGATCTCCTGTTGCCGACCTCTGCTTGATCCTCGACCACGTCTTGTCCAATCCTTTGTACCGCTGCCATCTCGGAACTTCTGTTGCTGACCCCTAGCCTGTTGGACTTCCGTTACACACTCAGCAATAGGGCTGCTCGGCGCCACTTCCAGCCGCGGGTTCTCCAGGCCTCTGAACAGTAAGACTCCAATCTTTGAGCCATTGAAGTCCTGGGGGCAACCGATCCCGGGCAGGCGTTCTCTGCGTCCCGGCAAGCGGGGGCTCCTAAAGGTGAAGCTGGCTGCGGAGATTGGGGGTTGAGGTCTTACTGGGAGGGCTGGAGTTATCCAAGTGGGTTGCTGTAGTTCCCGGAGCGTGACAGATATGTCTTCTTCAGTGATCTGGGGAGTTTACTTAGTGGGGCACCTCAAATTTAGATGCCCTCAGAAAAGTGCACTAAAACATGGGTTGGTCAAAATCCTGGGAATTGGTCCACTTTAATAATATTTAGTTAATTGTTTTTTGACCTGACTGGTGTGTGTGGCCCCTCTGCCTTATTTTTGTAAGTGAAGCTGGACTACTTTTCATTCCAGCCTTTAGTTTAGGGCAACGCTAGTCCATGTCAAGGCAATTCAAAAAAAGAAACTACACTTATCTGCCAACCACAGGTTCAATCCATAGAGTTCTGCAGGCTATGGCTGTCCTGGCTTTAGCATTGTCAGCTCCATTGTAGTCTTGACACTGTCTTCCAATGAGACATCTATTGATGTTGCAAAGCAAATCTTAAATATGGGATTTCTCCTCTTTAGGGGAAATTTCTCCTCTTTTTCTAGGCTTGTGCAAAGTCCTAGACGTTGATCAAGAAGGCCTACTGTAATTTCACACACAAAACTGACACAAAGTTCTGCTATTAATAATCCCAATAACTAATTATTATTTCTATCTTTGGAGTAGAAAACCTGGATGCTGAACAGTAAACTGAGTACCCCTTAGCACTTATATCACACTATTGAAAATGTTTTAATCCTTGCTGTCCAACATTTCTTTTACCTCTCCCAAAATCAACAACTGGAAGACTCCCTGGGGCATATACATGCCTATCATCTTTTTATTTTGATGACAGCACAATAAAAAAAAAAAATGAATTGCAACAGGCGCTGAATGCCTAGAATGTCTTAAAGTGCACCAAAACCCACGCCGATTCCCTCCCCCGGGACAAATTGGGATGCCCCGCTGTGTCATCCTATATACTTACCTTGTTTCCTGGTCCAATGGCGCATGCGATGAAAGACATGAGACATGCATGGCCCAAATCACAAGTTTGCATTGTGCAAAAAATGGATACAAAAACATTTCTAAACAGCCCAGGGATACCAAGGCACATGCACAAAAAAAAAAATTAAAAAAGTAACCAAAAAAATTATAACCACCCAGACCAATGACATCTATGGAATAAGGCCACACAGTGTGAGCTCCTGGTCTCATGTGGCACTGTAGGGAACTTCCACTGGAGATGGAATGAGTTCCGGCGCTCCCTACAGTGACAGTTAAGACCAGGTGCTCACCTTTGATAGATGGGACACTACCTAACACTCAGAGGCACTCTGGATAACCTTTGTTGGACTTTCACTGCAACATGTCTGCCCTATTTCTGGTCCAGGGAGATCAGTCATTTGCAAATGTTTACTGTTTCCCAATCTGAGCTGCTGCATTCTGCTTGTTAAAAAGTTCTTAATCCAGTCAGAAAAACTGGAGGATGCTGACATGCTTAGAAATTTGTAGTGTAAGCTTCTGGACCTATTAAAATGAAGTCCACAAAGAGCATATATATGCATTTGGTAGGTCCGTTTGTTCATGGACATAATCAAGGTCCAGATTTAGGCAGCAAAACTCACAGCAAAAGTAGAAAAAAAGAAAAATATGCCTTTAATGTTGTGACAGCTCTATATATACATATGTGTGTGAGTAAAAATATCAAAAATACATGTTTGTTTGTTTTTATATAAAAACAAATGAGTAATTAAAACTTATAAATTATGTGAAAACACAGTACACTACAGATCTAAAAATGTGCTTCATAACTTGTGGGGACACAGAGCGCCAGACGCTGTGTGATTAAAGTCTGTTCTTGAACACATATCCACCTGTAACAAAGCAGGAACACATGCCGCTCGATTCAAAGAGCAAAAGTTAATTGATTTCGTATCGAGAATCGTAAGTTTGGGTGGGTGTTTGTCATTTTCATTCTTGTTTTTTTGCCCATTTCGTATTCGCACGATCGTTCGCGCATAGACGTATATGAACATACGCATTTCGTACGAGAATCGTATAATTTGCGTTAGTTCGTGTGTTTTTCCCGTCTAAATCGTATTATTTGCGTCCGATCCTATTTTTTACGTCCTTCACATGGGCTTGCGACCAATTCAGAGAGGTGATTGCTAATTGTTTTGAAGCCCATTAAAGAGCTGCTTTACGAAATGTTTGCCGGCAGCTATTTGGCCTCGGGAGTAGGATGGAGCGGAGCGAGTTTGTGGCACATCAAGGGCTTATGCTTTTTGGCATTGAGTTGATCGAGATGTCTGAGAGCAGATTGCCCCTGCGTCGTCGCATGAACATCGATAGCATGAATGATGTTGAGCTGTTCGAGCTGACCAGGCTTAATCGCGCTTGCCTCCATAAATTATATAGTGAGCTGCGGCCATGGTTAGCCCGCACCACAAGGAAGGGGCATGCAATTTCAGGTATGACCAAGATGCTTGGCTGCCTGCAATTTTTGGCGAACGGCTCGTTCCAGAGGCTGGGTGCCCTCTCCGTGGGGATGTCACAGCCTACGCTGAGCCGCGCACTATCTAAATTTTTGGAAGGCATGGCTGCCATAACTCCCAAATATATTTATTTTCCGGATGATATGGCAGCCAGAAACGCCATTAAGCTTGGGTTTTATAATGTGGCCGACATGCCCAACGTTATTGGTGCTATTGACTGCACACATGTGGCACTCGTACCTAGGGCTGCCGACGAGTATATATATAGGTATTGAGATTGGTTATTATGTTGGCCAACGTGTAATGTAACCTGTTTTCCTTTGCGGCAGCATATTTGTTTATCCCTCATTTGTGTAGCTGCTTTATCTAGGCTTTTCATTAGTCTTTCCCAATAGAGTGCAGACATGTTTTATTTATTTTTTTTTTTTTTTTGTCAAATATCAATTACCCTTTTTGTATGTTTTTGCCTTAAGGAATCGAAAAATGGGACACTCCCTTAATGTCCAGGCCGTGGTTGGTCCGGACATGCGTTTTATGAGTGTCCTTGCCGGCTACCCAGGATCGTCCCACGACTCATATATACTCAGGCGATCTGGGTTGTTTCGGAGATTTGAGGCAGGTGAATTTTCGGGGGCATGGCTTCTTGGTAAGTGTGTCCTATTTGTGTGCTATTAAATGTGGGATTAATCTTGTATTTGTTGATATGTTTGTATTTGAATTCTTTCCATAAGCCAGAAACTGCCTTTTTGTTGGGTCATATATTATGATCTTCCAAAAAAAATGCTTGCCTCGCTTTGTCCTTCAGAATGTTTTCCCTTTAGTTAGGATGTCTGTAAGTTCCATGTCCCTAAATATATTGGTTGGGAGTTTATACCCAAGGATCTGTGAGCTTTGGCTCCTTTTGTAGTATTGGTCTTTAAATGTCAAAGTGGACTTAAACTGCATACATTGTAGTTTTCATCTAAATGTGGATAGCCCCTCAGCAGCATCCTAATTGTAACATGTCTGAAAACTAAAAATATATTTAAATTCCAACTACCCTTGGCCGTGCAGATGTTTGTTAATTAATTGGTATATTGAAGTGCCATTTTTAATTATGTACTACATTAGTGGCAATATTTATTTTGCTAATGTGCCCTGGGTGTTTTTTTTGGCCCTTTACCTTACATCATTATGATATATGTTAAATTCTTTGTGTTTGTTGTGTTGCCTTTTTAATTTTGATTACATTTAATTGTCTGTTTAAGGTGATTCCGGGTACCCACTTCTACCCTGGCTCATGACGCCTGTGCTGCGGCCCCAGGATGCCTCTCAGGAAGCGTACAACCGTGCGCACCGCAAGACCAGGGCTGTTGTGGAGAGGGCCTTTGGGGCTGTTGAAGACCCGTTTTCGTTGCTTGGACCATACTGGGGGCGCCCTGCAATATGATCCCAAGAAAGTGATCGACATAATCATGGCATGTGCTGTTTTGCACAATTTTGCGATCCTGGAACGTGTCCCACGTTATGTGGATAGCCTGCCCTCTCCAGCCCTAGAGGATGATGTAGAGAATTTTGTTGGGCCACCCAGTGAGTCTGCCCAATCAGTTAGAGCCAACTTGATCTTGCAGCATTTTAGTTAATTTTATTTCGTGTCTCAACATTCTGTGTGTCTGTGTTATCCTTTTTGTTAAATATGTTGTTTTGCCGTAATGTGGCATTACCTCAAAGTAAAACATTTTTACCTTAATTGTTGCCTAATGTATTTCATGTAGTTTCCTTAGCTTTAGATTTGCATTGTTACACCTCTTCAAACCAAAATTATCTGGTTTAGCCCAAGCTGTTTAAAATGTGTTCCCACTAAAAACGCCACAAGTATTGTAAGTGAGAATATTTTTTTACTTAGAAAAGTAAAAATTATTGTGCTTAACAGAAAACATTCCACATACATCTGTGGTTACAAATGGATGACATAACAAAAAAAACAGCGAGCACATTTACACCTGGAAGTGAGTGGCACAACCAAACAAGGACACCCAGTCCAAAGGCCAGCCTAGTCCAGTCATTAATATTGCCTGTGCCCAGGGATATTTGGGCATGGCCATAATGTCACACAAACATGTCTGCAAACAGGAGGAGCACCAACCAAATACATATTTAAAGCCATAAGTGGCCAGATACACTCCACATAGACCTATGGCATTGGCTAGTGGCCTTAAGCATTACTCTAAGGAGCTATATGGGAGCAAATACAAAACACAACCTGCATGAGCAACACAAAATGGATTGTTTGAAACCTCAAAGGACAAGTAAATACAGTGGGGGTTAAGAGAAAAGATGTCCCACACACCCATGGCTTAATAGGGTGGCTGCCCATAATACCCAGGTGGAGGTCCAGGTGGAGGTCCATGTGAATGGGACCTAGCCTGGGCCATGGCAGCATTGTGAATTTGAAACTGCTCCACAATGTTTCTCTGCATATTGGTCATCTCAGCCATGGCTGACTGGATGCCATTACTTGCAGTGACCACGTTGCTGTTGAGGGTACGCAACTCCGCGAGGATGCCCTGTAAACTGGTATTGATGGTGACCATGTCGGCATGCCTTTCCTCACGCTCTGTAACGAGCTGTGCCTCATAAGAGTCCCTTTCTTGGGTCCATAATTGAAGCAGGGCACTCTGCCTCCCCTGGGAAATTGTGGGGCGGCGTAATGGAGTCCGCCGCACAATTACCCTGGCTCTTGGGCGTGCCCTGCCGCGTGGTGTCGTCCCCTCAACAGCAACAGGCCTGCTTTGCAAATCCTCAGCAGCAGAGTGAACACTGGGGACTGTTGTGTCAGTCTCCCCATGTGCATGCACAATGGATGGAGATTCACTCTGCTGCTGAGGATTGGCCAGAGAAACATTATGGAGCAGTTCCAAATTGGGACCCAGGGGGAGGTCATCCGACGTGCCCTGCATGGAGACATCATCATCTTCCTCCATTTCCTGGATCTCTTCCATGAGTGTGCGGGTCTGTAGGGACATATAAAAAAAAAAGTGTAAGTTGGCGTCCAAATTTGGGATTCCCACAGTTTAACACATTCTTAAGCACTTGGTAGTATTTATGGTACTAAATTAACTTACCGGAAATCTCGGATCTGGGCTCCTATGCTGTACGGACCTGGTAGGCATAACCAAACTGGGGGGTGAGTTTACCCTTGCTGAGGGATCATGCTGGGCTGAAGAAGAGAAAAACAAACCACGTAAACACACACATAACCATTTTTTGGATAGGTAATCAAATAAACCTCTATTTGTAATATTAAGCAACTCTAGAGCAATGGGGACATTTGTTAAAAGACACGCAAGTTTAGATAGGTGCAATGGCTCGCGAAAACTGCTAACTGACCTCAGTTCTAAGTCAGGAAGTGTACCCAGTCAGCATACAACTTGCAACGCACATTTTTGGATTTAGCCTACCATTCGCTAGGTCCGGGGTACTCAAACAATTGTTGTAAAGGTCCATTTAAAGGTATGTGGTGAGAGGTGAATGTCTGGCCATGGGGCTGACGCAGGGGGTGTCTAGTTCGAAATAAACACACTGGTGGAGGGGCTTGAGATTTCAAAGTGCAAACTAATAAAGGCTGCTTGCCCTTGCTGGGCTGGATGGGGCAGAGCTGAGGGGACAGGGATTGGATGGCTAAAGGGGGGAGTTAACGAATTGATGGTGATGGGATGGATGGAGCAAATCTGTTACAAATGTATGGGGCTTATGTGGGGGGGGGCATGGGGGGACTGTGGCAGATGGGGCAGAGCAGGGGCAGCGGGACACAATTGTGCCAAGAGAAAGATGTACCAAGTTACTGTGTACCTTGCAATGCCACTTCCTGTGCAGTACTTCATATTGCAATGCTATGTTTCAGGGAGCCATGACATTGGGCAGGAGAACAACCACTACATCGCCGATCAAGGGGGCAGCTCTGAGCACGTCAACACAGAAGTAACTGAGTGCAGGGCTGTCTGGGCAGGGGTCCTGGAATCTGGTGCCAAGGTCCGCATTGGGACCCCGGCCCGCCAGTTGAGTCTCGCTGCTCTAGGTCAGATATGTTTGGGGGTGGGTAATTAAATTGTTAACTCAAACACAACTCACACAACAAATAGCCAACCCATCCATAATGATGTGTGTTTTGTGATTGATTCAAAATATATCACTTTTCAGGAGAAACTTCATGACTTTACCAATACAATTGGAAATTTGATCTTTGCCATAATGGATGTGGTCCTAAATGTGTGATTCACAGGGACCAAAAGAGGACACAAACAGGCACAGTAGTGCGAGGCCAAGCAAGGCAAACCATAGGGGCATCCCGTTATCTTGTTACTAGTGAACTTTAGATTATTTAGCAAACAGGCAAACATGCAGATTTAAGAGTACTCACCGTGGGTACGGGTCGGTGAGTCTGTGTCCCTTAGACCAGCATGTCCACCGACCGCGACCGGATGGAGAAGTCCCAGCACAATCTCCTCAGCAGGGGTAAACTCCAATTTAGAAGGAAAGCCACCTCCAGTTTTCAGGCTGAAAAGAGAAAATCGTTTGGTACTCAGAAAAGGTGCATACAGTACATCCTAAACATTATATTTGGAGAAAACATTTATTTACCTGTAATTATGCCTTTTAATTTCTTTTTGCCGTACAGCATACTTCAGATCCGAGATTTTCTTCTGAATTTGGGACACATCTTTCCTCTCTTCCCCCGCTGCATTTACTTGTCGTAGGATGGTTTCAAACAATTCCATCTTGCGCTGCTTTGTGGTGTGTTTTGATTTGCTCCCATAGAGCTCGTCATAGTATAATGTAAGGCCACTAGCCAATGCCATATTTTGGTCATGGGAGAATCTCCCACTCAACTGGCCGCGGCGCAATGTGCGGCCAGATGGTTGGCTTGGCTGCTCCTCCATGTGTGCAGACACATGTGGTGACATTATGGCCTGGGGCTGGGTAGGGGAATGGCCGGATTGTTGGCTTCCCAATGACTGGACTGGACTGGCCAAGGGACTGGGTGTTCTTGCGTGGCTGGCCACCGAACTTCCAGGTGTAGATGTGGTCATGGTTGAAATTCTGGGCCCTCTTGGGGGGCTATGTTCCCGGCTGGTGCCAGGTCGGGGGCTCTGTTCCCGGCTGGTGCCAGGTCAGGGGCTTCTGGCCCTGGATGGGGTTCTTCGGGCCCTGGCTGGGCTTCTGGCCCTGGATGGGGTTCTGCGGGCCCTGTAGGGGCTTCTGGCCCTGGATGGGGTTCGGCGGGCCCTGGCTGGGCTTCTGGCCCTGGATGGGGTTCTGCGGGCCCTGTAGGGGCTTCTGGCCCTGGATGGGGTTCTTCGGGCCCTGTAGGGGCTTCTGGCCCTGGATGGTGTTCTTCGGGCCCGGTAGGGGCTTCTGGCCCTGGCTGGGCTTCTGGCCCTGGATGGGGTTCTGCGGGCCCTGTAGGGGCTTCTGGCCCTGGATGGGGTTCGGCGGGCCCTGGCTGGGCTTCTGGCCCTGGATGGTGTTCTTTGGGCCCTGTAGGGGCTTCTGGCCCTGGATGGTGTTCTTCGGGCCCTGGCTGGGCTTCTGGCCCTGGATGGGGTTCGGCGGGCCCTGGCTGGGCTTCTGGCCCTGGATGGGGTTCGGCGGGCCCTGGCTGGGCTTCTGGCCCTGGATGGGGTTCGGCGGGCCCTGGCTGGGCTTCTGGCCCTGGATAGGGTTCGGCGGGCCCTGGCTGGGCTTCTGGCCCTGGATGGGGTTTGGTGGGCCCTGGCTGGGCTTCTGGCCCTGGATGGGGTTCGGCGGGCCCTGGCTGGGCTTCTGGCCCTGGATGGGGTTCGGCGGGCCCTGGCTGGGCTTCTGGCCCTGGATGGGGTTCGGCGGGCCCTGGCTGGGCTTCTGGCCCTGGATGGGGTTCGGGCCCTGGCTGGGCTTCTGGCCCTGGATGGGGTTCGGGCCCTGGCTGGGCTTCTGGCCCTGGATGGGGTTCGGGCCCTGCTGCGGGGCCTGGGTTGCCGAACTGCCCTACTTGAACCCATGGCCGGTGTGGGCTCCCTTGTGCGGCCTCTTCTGGGGGCAGAGGTGGTGGGTGCTGCTGTTGGCTGCTTTTTGGCTGCAGGGGCACGTGGCTTGGGGCCCCTTTTTTGGGTTCCTGAGGGTCCAGTGTCCCTTGGTGGGGCAGAGGTAGTAGTCTTGCCTCTCAGCTTTCTCCTACCTTGCTGGGACCTGGTTGTTGGGCCCTCCGCGGTCTGGCTTTGCTGGGGTCGCTTGGTCATTGGCTTTTTAGGTGCCATCTTCCAAAAATGCTCAAAGAGAATGAGCTTTGGGTGCAGGGACCTTTAAATAATGAGCCCAGCGTGTGACGCCTATGCGCACGACTACGCGCTCGTACGAACGTACGTTCGAGCGGAACCAGGAAACCGCTGGGGTTTCACTTATCTGCTGCCTTGAAGAAGCATAAAGATGGCGCCCACTATCTTCACCCGTCAACAGGAAGAGATCCTCATGCTGGTAAGTGGCTGCCTGTGCATTTTAATCTAATAGTCAATGATGGCCTAAATGTAAATGATGCGTTTGGAACTAGTTTGGGGTCTCTTAATGTTTAAGAACTGGCTCCTCACACTTCATCCTCAAGGGCCGAGCCTGGCCACGTTTTCACCTGTCTATGCTGATGTCCTAATTCGGGCAATTGCTCCGGCTTAGCAACAGTTAATTAACCTGTGGAGTAGCGGGGCTAGCTGGCAAACCTGGCCTGTCTCGGACCTTGATGCGGATGTTTGAGGAACACTGTTTTCCTAAGCAATAAAAACACAACGGGAAGCCACACACGTGGTCCAAAAGCCTAAGCATTAGCCTACATCTTGGATGTTTAAACCATCCTAACATGCCATAGATGCAGGTGGCCTGATTCTTGATGTTGGCTATTATCTGTATGTACATGGTGTGTGATACATATAACATAAGACCAGACTCTCATTCACAGTCAACGTCCTCTTTAAGGCACTCCCCAAAAATGTCTGCCACTCTAAATGTGTGTGTTAATGACATGAAATTCTCAACTTGTGATGCAACACATATGGGTGTGTGTGTAAAAGTAAAAGCTCTGTGTCCATTATGTTTTTCAGATCATGCTTCAGCGCCGGTATGACACATGCCCAATGTGTGCGAGAAAAGGGACATCGCCCGGGAGATCATCGCGGAGATACACCGTGTCACCAGCACCACCTTCACTCACACCCAGATAATGCAGCATTGGTCGGACCTGAAACGTCTGCACATGCCCTGGGTGCGGAGGTTTTTTGGAATCCATTTCCCAAGTAAGTACCAAGCAATTGCATGGTATATGTTCCAAATGTATAAGTTATGCCTTTATTTATAATGACTTTTCTTTGGTAGTGTTGGAAATGGATTTCAGAATTCGCCGCACGCGGAGGCGTACAGGCCGACCAGTGCTGCATGAGTCTGCATCTGTGAGTGAAGGTGGTGGATCTCCCGGGCGACGGACCTACCCCTCCTCTGTGGCCTCCTCAGACCAGCCCCTGGACCTTACCACAGAGGAGGGGCCCAACCGCGTGGGCGTGGAGTCATACCTGGCCAGGCATGGGGAAGGCTCTGGTATGTCACTCTTCATGTATAGGCACAAAGATATACATGGCAGGCCAAAAACTAAGTTATCCTTTATTATGTATTTGTAGAAGCTTCTGGTGCGGGTGAAATAGTGGAGGAGGAGGCAGCAGAGATGCTGGAAGTCGATCCTGGCGAAGGTGAGTGATGTCAGCCAGACTGGGAGCCAGATATGTTGGGAATAGTGACTCTATACAAGTACTAACCAAATGTCACATGTTTCTCCAGGGACTTCTTCACAGCATAGCCAGGACCAAGGGCAGCCTGTTGGCCCCAACCAGCCATCTGTCGGCCACCAACTCCGTAAGTCTCCATGCCATTATTCATATTAATGTTTGGTTAGCTAATAACACACACATAACTAAAGGCGTAGCCAATGTGTAGTTCACACTTTCATGTGGGCACTTCGTTAGCTTAAAGAGGACCGTAACTTGTATTAAGAACCTAAGAATTAGCCAACACACTGTACCTACAGATTAGAAACATGGAAAAACACCCTTCAGCCATCTAATGCATGTTATTAGACTGAACAAAACCAATATTGCGGATTATGGAATGCGCAATATTTACAGGCAGCATGGGATACAGATTGAAAAAAGGAAGGTGCTGCCATGCATTGTGGGAGTGATGACCTTTCCCTCAACCCAGCTATGCTCTGGATTCCCAACGCACCACTGTAACCTACTCCCCTGTACTTTATCCAACTCTCCACTCCTCATTAAGTGTTATGCTTCAGAGTCCAGATGGCGGCGCTGGAATCAATAAAAAATCCCAAATTTACTTTGATCTGGTGCAGAATCATTTGGGAATAGTTAGTGGTTTTCATTAAATAATGTTGAAGGTCCGGTTTAAGGAGTTTAAAGACTTACCTGTGGGAAATGCATTAACTGTATCCCTTGGAAGAATGACATATGTCATGCATTTACATGTATTTGATTAACCCCAAATCTATTTCCAGCATACAAACCGGTCTGGGACTCCTATTTATGTTTCTTTCTCTATTGGTTACAGGGATGATCCCCAAAACATTGGCGGCCAAAAAAAAAAGAATGAAGGAGTTGGTGGCCGAGCTGCTGGCCATACAGGCGACGTTGGGGCCAACAGATGAAGAAGAGGAGGAGGATTAGTGCCCTTGGTCCTGGCTACTTTGGTTAAAAGTTTTAAAAAGTTTGTTATTGTTTTAAATTTTTTAAAGTTTTGGGTTTTTCCCCAAAAAAAAAATTTTAACTCTGTTTTTAAGGCAAGGCAAAAAAAATTTTAATATGTTTGTAAAAAAAAAAAACAAAAAACAAAAAAAATGGGTTTTAAACCAAACACCCCAATCAAAAAAAAAAATTGAAACAAAAAAATATCCCAAATCCACCAAAAAATTTTAAATAAATGTTATTTTAAGACTTCATAAATGTGTCTTTTCTAATATGCGCAAACACAAACAATTACACAAACCAGAAAAAACACGCTTAGAAACATATAGACATATGTACATTATGTGGTTTGGGTAAGTTTTAGGGTCGTCAACATGAAGAAGGATGCAAGCGCGAAGGGGTTTAGGTAAGTTTTATGGACCGAGAAATGAAGTTGGATGCAGGCGCTAAGGGGTTTAGGTAAGTTTGAGGGACCGAGAAATGAAGTTGGATGCAGGCGCTAAGGGGTTTAGGTAAGTTTTAGGGACCGAGAAATGAAGTTGGATGCAACCGCTAAGGGGTTTAGGTAAGTTTGAGGGACCGAGAAATGAAGTTGGATGCAGGCGCTAAGGGGTTTAGGTAAGTTTGAGGGACCGAGAAATGAAGTTGGATGCAGGCGCTAAGGGGTTTAGGTAAGTTTGAGGGACCGAGAAATGAAGAAGGATGCAGGCGCTAAGAGGTTTAGGTAAGTTTGAGGGACCGATAAATGAAGTTGGATGCAGGCGCTAAGGGGTTTAGGTAAGTTTGAGGGACCGAGAAATGAAGTTGGATGCAGGCGCTAAGGGGTTTAGGTAAGTTTGAGGGACCGAGAAATGAAGTTGGATGCAGGCGCTAAGGGGTTTAGGTAAGTTTGAGGGACCGAGAAATGAAGAAGGATGCAGGCGCTAAGAGGTTTAGGTAAGTTTGAGGGACCGATAAATGAAGTTGGATGCAGGCGCTAAGGGGTTTAGGTAAGTTTGAGGGACCGAGAAATGAAGTTGGATGCAGGCGCTAAGGGGTTTAGGTAAGTTTGAGGGACCGAGAAATGAAGTTGGATGCAGGCGCTAAGGGGTTTAGGTAAGTTTGAGGGACCGAGAAATGAAGAAGGATGCAGGCGCTAAGAGGTTTAGGTAAGTTTGAGGGACCGAGAAATGAAGTTGGATGCAGGCGCTAAGGGGTTTAGGTAAGTTTGAGGGACCGAGAAATGAAGTTGGATGCAGGCGCTAAGGGGTTTAGGTAAGTTTTAGGGACCGAGAAATGAAGTTGGATGCAGGCGCTAAGGGGTTTAGGTAAGTTTGAGGGACCGAGAAATGAAGAAGGATGCAGGCGCTAAGAGGTTTAGGTAAGTTTGAGGGACCGAGAAATGAAGTTGGATGCAGGCGCTAAGGGGTTTAGGTAAGTTTTAGGGACCGAGAAATGAAGTTGGATGCAGGCGCTAAGGGGTTTAGGTAAGTTTGAGGGACCGAGAAATGAAGTTGGATGCAGGCGCTAAGGGGTTTAGGTAAGTTTGAGGGACCGAGAAATGAAGTTGGATGCAGGCGCTAAGGGGTTTAGGTAAGTTTGAGGGACCGAGAAATGAAGAAGGATGCAGGCGCTAAGAGGTTTAGGTAAGTTTGAGGGACCGATAAATGAAGTTGGATGCAGGCGCTAAGGGGTTTAGGTAAGTTTGAGGGACCGAGAAATGAAGTTGGATGCAAGCGCTAAGGGGTTTAGGTAAGTTTGAGGGACCGAGAAATGAAGTTGGATGCAAGCGCTAAGGGGTTTAGGTAAGTTTGAGGGACCGAGAAATGAAGTTGGATGTAGGCGCTAAGGGGTTTAGGTAAGTTTGAGGGACCGAGAAATGAAGTTGGATGCAGGCGCTAAGGGGTTTAGGTAAGTTTGAGGGACCGAGAAATGAAGAAGGATGCAGGCGCTAAGAGGTTTAGGTAAGTTTGAGGGACCGAGAAATGAAGTTGGATGCAGGCGCTAAGGGGTTTAGGTAAGTTTGAGGGACCGAGAAATGAAGTTGGATGCAGGCGCTAAGGGGTTTAGGTAAGTTTGAGGGACCGAGAAATGAAGTTGGATGCAGGCGCTAAGGGGTTTAGGTAAGTTTCTGGTTGAGGGTGCGCATGCGCAAGATCTTATAAACATACGAACGCACGAATCTAAGAGGCCAAAAACCAATGAAAACCAGAGGCAAACGCAAGTAATTGGAAGAGGTGGACGATGGAAGCAGCCGAAAAAACAGGCTGCCGCCGCAACAGGTGAGCACATGAACGTGATTTTTACGATTGCCAACTGACTGAGGCAAGTTCGGGAGATATCATACGAACGGACGTATATTTTAGGATAGAAACGTATTTGCTTATTGAATCACTCGCAAGTTCATACGAACGCACGAGCGGACGTGAAAAATAGGATGATCGTGTCCCAAATCCAAGCTGTTACATGTTTCTTTGAATCAACCCAATGGAATGGCATTGTTTTAACACTGGGGCATTAACACTTTAATGCCAAGACCTGTAATGACAATTCGGCATAAAAATATAAAAAGTCAAAAAAGTTTCTAAAAGTGTTTGTTTGCAGCCAGGAGAGGTCACACAATGATTTGAGCAAAAAATAAATAAACAAAAACACGCTATTTAAACACAAGCAAATGAACGGCCATTTAAATGTATGGGAGAGGGACACTGAGCAAAAAGTAATACCTGGAGCTCTGGAAGCTAGAGCGCCGATGTTATACGCTGAGCCACCTGTAATTATACATCGGGCGCTACATGGTGCTGTTAGAGTCGCTCGCCACATTCGCTTTCATAAATGTGGTTTTGCATAGAGCGCTCGGCGCTCACCAGACGCTGCCTGACGCTACGAGGCGCTAACCCCCGTTGTATACTATAGGAGTGGCTATCCTATTCTAGCTACATTACCAGGAGGCCTGGTGACCATGACCTGCACTCAGCGCTCAGCACAGAGTAGTAAATTAGGAACTCCTTCAGTGTATGAGCACACAAAGGCAAAAATATTACTGCTTGGCATGGTACGCCGGCCATGCCAACCTAATCTGGACCGCACCCTGGCATAACTTTTTTTAAAGCACTTTATTTTGAGTTTTGCATATTATTAAAGTACATACAACCACATATCCTACAGTGCCTCACTGTTTTACATACCTGGTATAGCTTTAGTAAATCAGGATCTATATACGGTACATTTTAATACACTTAAAATAATTTGTTTGCAATAAATGGTTTAAAAAGTTTAAAAGTATCAGACTCCAGAGGCCTGATCTGAACTGCGATCCAGCTTGGATACATCTGTGAACTCATCTTTGCTGGTAATTCTGAATACCTATTCCTTGAAAAACAAACACAGCCAATGGACTAAAATAAACCATTTTAAACATTAGGGTTTTTCTTCACTATAAAATTGTACTTTTAATGTGCATCATCTGGGAGAACATGTTTCAAACTACTAATTAAATGTAGGCTGTCAATGTACAGTACAGTCAAAATGGCTTGAAGACACCAGAGCTATTTTATCCTCATTAGTGAAATATGGCAAAGGAACCAGCTTTTAACTATTAAAATAAATATACATCTAACTAGAATCACCTCCACCTCCATGAATATAGAACATTTTATTCAGAAACCTCTAATAGAGCAGCAGCTTTAAATAGATTTCGAATTGAAGCGTGAATGCATGTCTCTGAAAGGACCAATAAACTTCAAGCTCGTTTATATAAAAAGTACCAAAATAGCACACATAGATGTGCAGACTTCAAAAGAGATTTTCTCGAGAGCTTCTTAGAAATGAAAGGCCTTTAAAAACAAAAAATACAACAAGGATGAAGTGAGGTCAGAGTATCTTGTGCAGTGCAGCGGCAAAGCATTTTGTAAAACAGGATGAACATTAGAGAAGCGAGGCTGCAGCAGAATCAAGAGAAAACCTGTACAGAATTTCTCTTATTTTTATAAAGGATTTGTGCTACAACTACTGTACACATTGTATTATTACTATTATTAAAGCAAGTAGTCCTAGTTTGGAAGGATCTAGGTTTATAATGACACGTGGAGGCTGATTCATTACTAACGCCAGGTATCATCAGATGAGCGTCTGTATAGCGCCGCTTAGAGCGACCAGTAGTAAACGCTGTAAGTGGGTATCAGGCGCTGTAACAGAGCGCCCCAGTTGCTGTAGTAACCTGGCCCGCATTGATGAATGTGATGTATGTTGGGCGCTCTAACACCAGTACAGCGCTGCAGGGAGCGAGAGGTAGTGCCAGCTCAGTGCAACCGACTCTAGGTGCTAAGGGTTTTACACTCAACTCAAAGATATTTCATGGTTATTTCATGGCATTTGCTGTTGAATGATAATATTTTGAAACAACATCTACCAATGAAACCACATATTGTCTTTCGTAGAACCCCAAGTTTAAGAGATAAACTCACAGAATGTTATATTGAACCCCCTAAAAAAGCAAATTTATATTTAAATTGAAATGCCATACTAGTATAGACAAAAATAGAAAGATAAGGGAGTTCAGTTAATTTAATGCCTTCCCCGCCATCTTTCCTGCACTGAGGCCTTTGTTATTTCCCTCTTGAGGGGTGTGGTATCTGCCCTGGCCTGCTGCCCAATTGGGCGGCCCCCTCCGTCGGGCGGCGGGATAATCATGTGAATTTTCCAACTGATGCAGCAATCGGCTGTCGCCGCTGTGCGCCGCAGGTGGCTGGCACTTGTGGTCCTCATCTGGTGGTTGTTTTTAATGGATTCCTAATTAAAGGTAAAGTTTTACCCATATTATACCTGCTGGCCATTTGGAGCTATTAAGCTGTCTGTTAAGGGGTTAGAGTGCCCCTGGCCGTGCTGGACAATACAGGCGTTTGGGTGATATGAATAACTAGATATATAAATACATGTCCCAAAATGTGGTTTATTTGTTAGCATGCCCCTGTCACAAACAATATTGTATAGGAAGGACTAGTCAACCCTTAAAAACAGGACTAGTAGAACATATATATATATATATATATATATATATATATATATATATATATCATATATAATATAGAGAGGAGCTATGAAGCTCATAGCCTCTCTGCGCACTTGTGAATAATTCTGATCCAGCCAGGCTGAGCTTTATTGGTATTGACCAAATTGATGTGTGGGTCCAGCTTGATTAGACAAATATCCAGACTGGAATCAAAGTGGATATTTGAGTTCCAGGAACTGGGCGGCTGTGGACTGTATCGACTTTGACTTAAACTCATTCATTGATTCATTATGATGTATGGCAGTTAGTAATATATACAAAGTCTAGTATATTTTTCAGATAGTTGTTTTATATAGATTTGTATGGTTTATATGGATTAATTATATCATTGATTTTTTTATTTAACATTTTACATTTATTTCATTTTATATATTTTTATGTATTTATTGCTTTTGTATTAATATGCAATTTAATTGCTTTTGCTAAGTGCAATATATTGCAGATGGTAGATGGTGTGTGCTGTCCTTAGTGAGGTCATCATTTGAAGATATGATACATTGTTCTGTTAAGAAAAGAATAATGGCCATCAAATCCCCTTTTGCTTGCTTAAAATAAAATAAAAAACAAAAACATCCGGCAGCTGCTGACACACACTTGTGAGCGCTGTGCTCTGTTTCCCTGCCAGAGAGACACCAGCAGAGAGACTTGATGGATTTGACCAGGATTCAGCAGTTAATCAGGTATTTTTATTAGTAAGGAACAGAGCTCAAACACAATATACCACGTTAACAACTTTGATGGGAACATCTGGAACCTCTTTATTAACATTTCAGATACTTTTCACAGATCCCCTGATAAAGTGTAGGGCCATGTACAAAGTGTACAGGGGTTTATAATGACAGTATATGTTATGAATCTGTGATGTTATGTTTTAATTGAAGAAACATACCTTGTAATAATATTGCTGTAACAACAATTACGTTTCATAAGACAGAGGACCAAATGAATTATTTTTAATGCTGTTGTGTTGTGACAATGTATGTTCTTAATGGGCCACCCCCAAATGCGTGCTGTGGTTGCCACCTACTGGGTGGTTATTTATATGTATAATTATATGTCTATAAATAGGCTAAACAGCCATAAGGGTTATGTCCTATAAACATATACACTGATAAACAGCAAATTGTCCCTGCAGTGGCCATATGGCCAATTTCCTTAGCTTGGAAATACGTTAAAAAGCAAAAACATTTAATTTACCCTATTGTCGAGATATCAATTTGGCTTCCCCAGTGCTAAATTTAAAAAAATGTATATTAAATTCAGTTATTGTTTTTTAAGTGTAGTAGTCAATAGTTATGCTTCTGCGTCTTCACCGAAGTTATTAAGTGCCACTCTTCTGGAGGTCGGGGTTTTGCTGCTTCTGGAATGTAAGGTAGAATTGTTTTAATGCCACACTTCTGATGTTGGGGAGTTTGCCCCGCCTTAATGTTTTGTGGTTGTTGTGTCACTTTTGGGTGCAGGGCTAGATAGTAAATCCAGGCATGATTTGACCCTTTGTTGCCACATGTTGAACCGAGCTGCTTCCGGGTGAACACGGCCTAGAAACAGCATGATTTGTATACAGATTCGGCGGAAGTCTTTCTTATATCTGCGCAGGGGCAAGAACTCGTCCTAAGAGGGGGGCACTATAAATTGCCACCCCTGTCTAATAGTAAATTTTACATTTCCTGTTTCAACTCTATATGTTTAGGAGACAAACACAATTTCAGCAGTTTGGAATAACGAAACGCATCAATGCTGCTGGAAGGTCTTTGGTAATACTAAAGTATGGACATATCCACATCCCCCCCCCCATCTGACAGCCGTGTGGGAGGGTATGATATATAGAAGTGTGCAGCTGACTTTATATATGATATCTGCTTGTACCAAGTGGTTTCTGTGTAAGTGCAATATTTTAGTAAACGCTTTTGAACTATTGACTATTTAGACCTTCCTATATGTCCTTACTTTCTGTTTCTCCATTTCTTAACTTTTACAACGGTGTGAATATACCCATATGGGTTTTTTATGAGCAGACTATAAGAAATACAATGCTACATTTGGTGGAGAGGAAGTGGAAATATAAAGAAATCGGTTGAAAATTCCTACAATGGGAACTGACTTTATGGAAGCATTAATGCTTGTATGAAACCCGTAGTTGGTAAGTGCATCTGACTTAGTGCATCTGTCCTAGGATTGAACTTTAATTGAATTACCTGAGAACATTTTTTTAGCTCCATGCTACTATTTTTGAATCATATACTTCTGATTTCTTTTTGCATGTTTAGTCTAATTTAGTCTAATTAAGTAAAATAATTCTCTATAGCATGGTATTTGGGTGTGGTTTGTTTATAAGCCTCTGTGAAATAGCTTTACCAATTGTTGCACTGTTTTGTTTAGGCACAATTGCACGTTTACACAATTAGGTTGTGTTTAAATAGTGGCAAGTTGTGATAGTTGTGATAGTGATAACCAAATGAAATACTGTGCTATGCCCATCCTAAAGATGCAGGTTCACAGAGATGAGCAAACTGCACAAATCCAAATTTTCTGTGATTTGTGCCAACTGATTTTTTTCCTGAAATCTTCAGATACAAAAGTAAAAATGTACCTGCTCTCTCGCTGTCCCACGCCATTCTCTGTAGAATCCTCAGCCTCGACTGTGCTCCCAACATTTTGCTCCCTGCCACAGGGATGGGCTTTTATATGGGCAAGTGAGCTGACGTCAGGTCACTTTGCCGACATAAAAGATGTCAGAAGCCAGAGAGATTGGTGGAAGTCAGGCAATCTCTCCAGCTTTCAGAAGCAGTGGCGGATGGTGTGGCCAGTGATTGCCATTTATTCCATGTGTGCAGTGAGAACACACAAAAGTGAGCCCCATCACTGAGTGCACACATGTGCCCTGATTGGTGGGCTATACTAGCACCTGAGGAACAGTTAGAAGGTGTGTTCCTTTCTTGCACTTCAGTTAGGCCCCAGCCGGGTGTCAAATCGGCAACCCTCAAGTTCGGTTCCTAAGTCATGGCTGCCCTTCATAAAATGTGTCAGAAGTAGAATATCATGTCATATTAAAAAGTGGTAAAAATGTATGTATAAGTTAAATAATTTGTGTTGTTTTAGAAACATCAGCCACAGAGGTTACAGTAGTAATATTGTAAATAATCATAAACCTAAAGTTAAATCATTTAGGGCTTCTAATTGAGTGGCAAAGGCAATTGCACTTGAACTTTGATTTAGTTTATAGATTTTTCTTTTTGGCCAGTATAAACATATTTAGGAAATAGCATTACCATATTTAATTCACACACTAAAAAGCTGTTCTAAATGATGTAACAACTGATATAACAACAAAATCAGTATAGATTCTGTTTATTTAGAAAGAAGAAACTAAAAAAGTTTGTACAACTGCTGAAAACTTGCCTAGGGCTGTAACAGTTAGGATTCAGCCCCTCTGTGATGCCTTGTGGTCAGTGGCTCATCTTGTCTGGCTGCAACTACCTGAACTTCAGTTCCCCAAAGCCCCTACTGCAAAGACAGCATGAGTGGGTGCCTAAGGGAGTCTGAGTTGTTGTTATAGCTCGAGGCAAGTTTTCCAGCAATTTCATAAATCCTTTCTTGATTCATTCTTAATGCTATTTGATAATGCTGAATTAATATTTCATTACAAGCCCATTTTTAATTCCCTAGAAAAGCAAAGGGCTGCGTCCAATCTAAGCCTTTAGATCAGTTTTGAGACTTACAAATGTTAGGGAAGGTGTAATATAGGAGCATCTACGGCAACACCTCACCTGATAACCTAAGAAGTACTAATCACAGACTTAAAGTGGACCAACACCCAGGATTTTCACTATCCTGGGTGTTGGTCCACTTCCGCAGGGCACCCCTCTGTGTAAAACCCCCCAGAAAGCCCCAAAAACTCACCTGACCCCGCTCCCACGTGACTCGCTCCACCAATCACCGCTGACGGACAAGCGAGGTCTGTAGACGGACAAGGCGAGAGCGCCCGCCGCCTCTTGCACGTCCCTCTTACAGGGAGCGTGCCCGCGCTGGCCATTCACAAACGGCCAGTGTGGGTGCGCGCCCTGCTAAAGGGATGCGTGAGAGGCCGCCCGCACATGCGCCGTTGGAACGAGGAACAGGTAGGATTTGCGGGCGTCCTGGGGGGTTTCACACAGCGGGGTGCCCCGCAGGGAGGGAGCTGATCGGCCCGGGAATCTTATAGATTCCCGGGCCGATCAGCGGTGGGTGTTGGTCCACTTTAAAACCTTAAACTGTCTTCTGCTTCCACTTAGAAATTAAGGGACTTAAGCTTACAGTATATTTCCAGTGTCTTTTTTGGATAACAATATTACATTTCTTACTTAAAGTGATGAAAGACACCTCTTTGGGGTTTTCGCTGGTCAATATTCTGCACATCTGTTGAAATCATTCCCTATTGGTAGCAGAAATTGTATTATATACTGTTCTACTGCTTATGAGTAGGGATCCAACCCACAAAGTTGGGATCCATGCCAAACTTCATGGGTGCAGGGAACACGGATTTCAAAATGAAATCCGTGCATTGGTTCTGCGTTTGGCCTGGGCCCGGGAGAAGGCAGAGCAGCCAGTCATCCTTCTTCTTCCCCTCACTTCATTGGCCCAGTGAGACACATGACCCCGCCGTATAAAAGGCGGGGTCCATGTCATGCTGATCTCACTTTGCGCTCTGCAGTAAATAAGGACTGGTTGCTGGCTGCTGCTGAGGGACAGATAGAGCTGTTTGCTTAAAAAACTGCTCTTTTCAGGGCAATATTTAGTAAGGCATATCGGCTGTAGTAGTGTAAGCACTACAGAGTAAAACCACTTCTTGTCACAACTGGAGTTTGTGTACCTTGTTATCCCACAACTTGCTGTAAGCACTGGGGTGTATTCTGTTATCCCACAACTTGCTCTAAGCATTGGGGTGTATCTTGTTAGCCCACAACTTGCTTTAAAGAGGACCAACACCCAGGGGTGATCGACCCGGAAATCTATAAGATTCCCGGGCCGATCACCTCCCACCCCGCGGGACATCCGAGATCGGGATGTCCCGCGGGGTGAAACCCCCCAGAAACCCCCAAAACAGCTTACCGCTTCCGCCGCCGCTTCCGCCGCCGCCGCCTCCCGCGCGCTGTGAATGGCCAGTGCTTCCAGTTCCATAGGATTGTCTTTCACCCACTCCACTGCTGCTTAGAGTGCAGAGCCCTCCAACTCACCCCCCATAAAACATCTGCAAAGCCATCCCAGTCAGATGTCTCAGAGTCACTAATGTTCTATGATGACACACATGGCTAAGAAACCTTTGGTCATCTGCCTGCCCCTTCCCCAGTTGCAGACTTAGGGCTCACGGATGCCCAAGAGCTTATGTAGGGGAATTAGGATGTGGCCATCATACTATCACAGGGCACCCTGGATGAGGTGGAGCAGGAAGGAGTGGGTGGAAGAGGATAAATGAGGTTCTAGACCCAACATGGACTGAAGGTTATCAGAGTTAGGAGGAAGATGTGGTGGCCACATAGCTCCAGACAGCCAGCAGAAGAGGAAGAAGGTTGCCAGCAGTCAGCCAATTGCTGCCACTGCCCACCACACCCAGTGACTGAGCGCACCAAGACAGACTCACAGGATCTCACGAGCATGGCATTTTGTCAAGCAGTCCACAGAGGACAAGGCAGAGGAAATTAGCAAGTTGTGCCAACAGTAGTTGAAGTAAGGGAAAACTGCTAATCATCTCTGCACCTCATGCATGAGCAGGCATCTGCAAGCAAAACATGAGCTGCAGTAGCAGAACCACCAGCTGTCTCCCCCAAAGGGAGGATGTGTCCCCCCCACATTGTGCCAAAAATTAAGTCATTTTATCAAAAGCCCAAAATGGTGTAATGCAAGGTGTGAACACAATTAACTAGTTTTTAAAAGCTCAAACTCGTCTAATGCAAGGTGTGCCAAGTAACTGGTTTATCAAAGCCCAAGAGGGTCTAATGCTAGGTGTGCTCACAAGTAACTTGTTTTTCAAAGATCAAAAAAGTCTAATGCAAATTGTGCCAAGTAACGTGTTTATCAAAGCCAAAAGGGTCTAAAGCAAGGTATGCTCACAAGTAACTAGTTTATCAAAGCTGAAAAGGGTCTAATGAAAGGTGTACCAAGTAACTAGTATATCAAAGCCCAAAAGGGTCTAATGCAAGGTGAGCCAACTAGTAAACAGTTCATCAAAGCTCAAAAGAGTATAATGCAAGGTGTGCCAAGTAACTGGTTTATCAAAGCCCAAGAGAGTGTAATGCAAGGTGTGCCAAATAACTGGTTTATCAAAGCCCAAGAGAGTGTAATGCAAGGGGTGCCAAGTAACTGGTTTATCAAAGCCAAAAAGGTATAATGCCAGTTGTGCCACAGTTTAATAGCTGATCAAAGCCAAAATTGTCTAATGCCAGGTGTTCACGCAAATAGTTTATCAAAGCCACAAAAGGTATAATGCTAGGTGTGCCCACAATTATATAGTTTATCAAAGCACAAGAGAGTCTAATGCCAGGTGTGCCCACAATTAAATAGTTTAGCAAAGCACAAGAGGGTATATTGGGAGTTTTGCCACAATTTAGAAGTTTATCAAAGCAGAAGAGGGTCTAATGTCAGGTGTGCCTAGAGATGAGCTGAACTATATTGCCCAGAATGTGGCCCAGTCACTGCCCGCTTCCTGGTGTAATGAGAACAGACAGATGTCCATCTCACTATCTGTCCCTCTCCCTAGTTCCATGTCCTCATGACAATTTGAGATGCAACCAGCCACCTCTCCCCTTCAATGTGTGCTCAAAATCACAATACATGCTTCTAATCCACAGCCCTATCTGCCCCTGGCTCAGTGCAGTACTTTTACCGATCTAAACAGTGCTGCATAGCATCATCCAACCAACAAACCTTCCTTTAAAACACACTGTCCTTCCTTTAGCAAGAATAAACTGTGACTAAATTCTACAGTATTGGACTTCATCTCTATTTTCTTAGTAACAGAAATAAGTTGGTAGATGACTTGCTTTGGAGTACATATGGGGCACAAGAGGTGCCTTATGCCTGTGGCTTTATATTAAAAAGGGTGCATAGAATATAGAGTTGAATGTTTGCTCATAAAGAATGCAGAAGCATAATAAAATATTTATTGCCTAGTTTTAGGTCAAGACTAAAGCTATCAGCAAACCAAAATCTATTTCAGTGCTCTTGGAAAATAGAGGCAATATTTGTATTTTGGTATTTTGTTACATGACCCACCATGGAATAAAGTCCATTGCTGCATGTTTTACCTAGAATATATGTAGTTGTATATCTGGGTGTCATGTTCATGTCAGCTTCATTATTGAAAAAATACAAGATGATTTTTCAATCTTCCAGTATTCAAATGATGAGACATCTAGCAAAGGTGAATACTTATGCTTGAGTGCAACTAAACAAAATGCAAAAGCAATACATACAGTATATATCAACAGTTTTCACAAACCCTGGCCTGATTTTCAACCAAAAACCTTGGAGCGTGGTGCATATATTATCTATTACATATACATCTAATAATCCGATAATTTTCAAACTCATTTAAAATAATACCATTTTGTGATTACTCACCTGTAAAATGGATATTATAAGTATGCCTCACACCCTGCTTCGTTAATGATTCATTACTTCTGGGTTATAGCCACTAGATGGCGCTTTTCTAGCAGAGATGGCAAAAAAAGAAGCCCCTCCCGGTCCACATATACCCGAGACCTCCCACACATTCCCCAGTATATGAAAGCAGTAAGGGGACCAGGAAGAGCCAATAATAAAAATAACAACATGAACAATAAAAACATTTCACCATAAAGAGGATCCAAGATACAACTCAGGGCGGGTCAAAGCAGGGTGTGAGGCATACTTATAATATCCATTTTACAGGTGAGTAATCACAAAATGGTATTATTCCAAGTATGCCTCACACCCTGCTTCGTTAATGATTCATTACTTCTGGGACATCCAGTAGCAGTGTCCAAAAATGGGTGGGGATCCCAACAGGCAAAAATGCCCAAATTAAATCACTGCAGCTTGCAGAACTTTGCGGCCAAAAAACAGCATCCGCTGAGGCCCGCACATCAACCTCATAAAACTTGGCAAAAGTATGAACAGAAGACCAAGTACAGCACAAGTAGAATGAGCAGTGAACTGAAAAGGGGGATCCCTCCCCTTGGCAGCATAGGCCCTAAAACCGGCCTAACGAATCCAATCACTAAAGATAGACTTGACGGACGCCAAAAACCTTTCTGGGCCCAGAGAGCACCACAACAAAAGGCGTCCGCCTTCCGGAATGGTGAAAAAGCCACCAGATAGAACCTTACACATCTAACAACATCCAGAGAGCGCAAGGCCCTCTCCTTGTCGTTGCTAGGCTTAGGACACAAGTAAGCAAGCACAATGACCTAACTGAGTTGAAAGGCAGAGACAACCATTGGCAGAAGGTCCGGTCTAAAGCGGAAAACCACCTTGTCTAGATGTCACTCAAAGGGGCCCTGAATGAACAGAGCCGCCAACTCAGAAACACGTCGAACAGAGGCGATAGCCACCAAAAACGGCAATCTTTTAAGGTGAAAATGGAAAAAGCCGGAACCTGCCCAGATTCAAAAGGAGGACCCTGAAGGTCAGACAACACCAAATTTAAATCCCAAACAGGTGACCAGGGATTGCGAGGAAGGCACACAAGAGTGACCCCCTGGAAAAAAAAAAATCTTAACCAAAGGATGAAGAGCGAAAGACCTCTGAAGAAAACCACAAGAGCGGAAACATGCCCCTTCCGAGTGCTAAGTTGAAAACCCATGTCCAGTCCATGCTGAAGGAACTTCAGAGTTCGAGGGATGGAAGAAAAAAAAAAAAACACTCGACAAGGAAAGACTCTATCCTCGCACCAATCAAAGTAAAGCCGCCAGGTCCTGTAATAGATATCAGAGGAAGATTACTTCCTAGCCCTGACAAGCGTGAGGACAACAGGTTTGGACCAACCCATTTCTAGTAGAATGGAGGCTGCAGCAGCCACACTGTCAAGCCAGCATTTGTAAATTGGAGTAACAAGCTGACCTAGCGTAATCAGATCCGAAACCAGAGGCAGTCTGTAATGATCGCCTGCCAACCACACGACGTCAGCGAACCACATCTGCCTTGGCCACCTCGAGGCCATCAGAATTACAGGCACACCCACGTGAACCAGCATGCGTATCACCTTACCCACCATGGGAAAGTGAGGAAACAGATACAGGAAACCGAATTCCCGCCAGAACAGAGACATGGCATCCACCGCCAGAGCCAGAGGGTCCTGGGACAGAAACAAATGCAGGGAACCTATGATGGTGCCAAGAGGCAAACAGATCCACCCCCAGCATCCCCCACCTGCGACAGGGAAATAGAATTACCTCGTTGCTGAGGGACCATTCCCCCCGGCGAGAGGACCCCCTGCTTAGGGAGTCCGCTGCCAGGGTCTCCACCCCTGGAATGTACACTGCCGAGATGCCTGCACAATGCTCTCGGCCCATGCAAGAATCAGAGACACCTCCCAGAGGGCGCTCTTGCTGCGAGCCCCTCCTTGGTGATTGATGTAATCAAACGCGGTCCAATAATCGGGGCGAACCAGAACCGGTACCTGGAGGCGATGTGCCACGCACGACAGCACCACCAACCCGCCTCCAGCTACAGAGGGTGATGAAAGCGTAAGCCTCCTGAGGACCCCACAGCCCCTGGATCTGAAGGTCTCTCCAGGACGCAGGTCCGATCCAGGGACAGAGGACCTTCGTCACAGGACGATAATAGATGGAGCTGAAGAGGACTCATGTGAGACTGGGCAAAAGGCACTGCCTCAAGCAAGCCACCTTCAATCCCACCAGCCTCATTCCTTGTCCGAAGGACGGACGAGGGTTAGACATAAGAAAACAAATTAGTGCATGAAGAACATCCGCCTTCGGCTGGGGTAAGAAAACCCTGAGCTGAATAATATGCAGAGTCATGCCCAGGAATGAGAACCACCCTTGACGGAGAGAGTGAGGACTTGGGGCAAATCATCACCCACCCGAACCTCTCTAGTGTCGTCAACACCTTCCGGATGTCCAGTTCCGCCTGGAGGAGAGAAGATGACGTAATGAGAAGGACCTCCAGATAAGGCAAAATGCGAATGCCCTGGACTCTAAGACGGACCAGCACGCCCGCCAACACCTTGGCGAACAGCCTGGGTGCCGAGGCCAACCCGAAGAGCCACAAACTGGTAGTGCTGATCGCCTACCGCAAACCTGAGGAACCATTGGAGTCCCGGGAAAACCTGCACATGAAGGTAAGCATCCCTAATGCCCATCAGGGTCAAAAAGTCCCCTGGGCATAGGAAATTGACAGCAGAGCGCATGGAATTCATGCGAAATTTTCTGGTTCAGAAGAACTGGTTGAGAATCTTTAAGTCCAAAATGGATCCTACGGAACCATCCTTCCTGGGCACAGTAAACAGGTTGGAAAAGTAACACAGACCTCTCTCTATGGGGAGAACTGGACAAACGACCCCCATATGCCAAAGGCTTGGCACCTCCAGAAAATAGTCCCTGTGCCGCCCACGGGTCCAAGGAACCCGTGACCTGAGGAATCTAGGAAGAAGCCGGAAAACTCCAGCTTATACCCAGAGGATACCACCTCCAGGATCCAAGTGTCTGTGACCTCTAGAGTCCAGACCAAAGCAAAGAGCGGCAGCCGTCCCCCCACCCGCAAAGGTGAGAGTGCCCCCTCAATGCCGAGCGGTCTCGGCAGCGTATTTGGGGTTAGCACCCCAGGAAAACCCAGGTCGGGCAAAACCTCTGCCCCTACCCCAGGTACCACTTCCGAATGCAATGAAGGATGTTCCCCAGCCCGTCCAAGAGTAACGAAAGGGGTGGTTGAAAGAGCCTGAACCACGAAAGGGCCGGTCCTGCCACTTGCGTAGAGGTAACCTACCTCTCTAGATAACAGAATCTAGTCGATCACCAAACAGTTGCAGACCCGCGAAGGGATGCCCTGTGAGCGCCTTCTTGGCATCGCTATCGGACGCCTACTGGCGCAACCAGACCAAACGGCGTAAAGCAACCTGCAATGCTGAGGCCCTGTTACACAGACGGATAGTATCATCCAAGACTAATAAGACAAAGGCAATGAACAAATCCCACCAGCCTCATCCCTTGTCCGAAGGACGGACGAGGGTTAGACATAAGAAAACAAATTAGTGCATGAAGAACATCCGCCTTCGGCTGGGGTAAGAAAACCCTGAGCTGAATAATATGCAGAGTCATGCCCAGGAATGAGAACCACCCTTGACGGAGAGAGTGAGGACTTGGGGCAAATCATCACCCACCCGAACCTCTCTAGTGTCGTCAACACCTTCCGGATGTCCTGTTCCGCCTGGAGGAGAGAAGATGACGTAATGAGAAGGACCTCCAGATAAGGCAAAATGCGAATGCCCTGGACTCTAAGACGGACCAGCACGCCCGCCAACACCTTGGCGAACAGCCTGGGTGCCGAGGCCAACCCGAAGAGCCACAAACTGGTAGTGCTGATCGCCTACCGCAAACCTGAGGAACCATTGGAGTCCCGGGAAAACCTGCACATGAAGGTAAGCATCCCTAATGCCCATCAGGGTCAAAAAGTCCCCTGGGCATAGGAAATTGACAGCAGAGTGCATGGAATTCATGCGAAATTTTCTGGTTCAGAAGAACCGGTTGAGAATCTTTAAGTCCAAAATGGATCCTACGGAACCATCCTTCCTGAGCACAGTAAACAGGTTGGAAAAGTAACACAGACCTCTCTCTATGGGGAGAACTGGACAAACGACCCCCATATGCCAAAGGCTTGGCACCTCCAGAAAATAGTCCCTGTGCCGCCCACGGGTCCAAGGAACCCGTGACCTGAGGAATCTAGGAAGAAGCCGGAAAACTCCAGCTTATACCCAGAGGATACCACCTCCAGGATCCAAGTGTCTGTGACCTCTAGAGTCCAGACCAAAGCAAAGAGCGGCAGCCGTCCCCCCACCCGCAAAGGTGAGAGTGCCCCTCAATGCCGAGCGGTCTCGGCAGCGTATTTGGGGTTAGCACCCCAGGAAAACCCAGGTCGGGCAAAACCTCTGCCCCTACCCCAGGTACCACTTCCGAATGCAATGAAGGATGTTCCCCAGCCCGTCCAAGAGTAACGAAAGGGGTGGTTGAAAGAGCCTGAACCACGAAAGGGCCGGTCCTGCCACTTGCGTAGAGGTAACCTACCTCTCTAGATAACAGAATCTAGTCGATCACCAAACAGTTGCAGACCCGCGAAGGGATGCCCTGTGAGCGCCTTCTTGGCATCGCTATCGGACGCCTACTGGCGCAACCAGACCAAACGGCGTAAAGCAACCTGCAATGCTGAGGCCCTGTTACACAGACGGATAGTATCATCCAAGACTAATAAGACAAAGGCAATGAACAAATCACAATGAGTCAAAGGTCTAAACTCCTCGCTGCAAGGAATAGCTTGGGAACCATCCAGAAGGCCCCTAAAAAGCTCTAGTAACCGCAGCCGTAATAGCTGAAGCACACACCGGGCGCAAGGCCACACCCACCAGCGAAGGTATGCGAAGCTAGTCGGACGAGACGTCGGTCCTCACTACCCCTCAAGGTAGTGAAATCCGGGGTATGCACGACCAACGTATTGGACAATCCCATGACGGGAGCGTCGGCCTCTGGGGATGTAGGCCCACGCTTAACCACATCAACAGGGAGGGGATACTGCCTATCCCACTCTTAAGGAAAACCAGGGAGCCAGCTAGGCCATTCCCATTCCTTAAAAAATTCCTTAAAAATCAGATAGTTAAAGTGCTTCTCGATCCGGAAGCTCCAAACGAGGTTCGGTGGTATCAAAAAAGTGTTTTTTTTTTTTTTTTTTTTTTTATTTGCGCAGGGGCCTCCGCAGGAGAGGAAATGGCAAGCACTACAAAATTATGGTTAACGAGCCTGGGATGCATCAACGGTATCCCCACGCTCCGTACCGGCATCGGAGCCAGGAAGCAATTCCCCCTCCACCAACGGGGAATAAACTGACCAAACAAAAAGGATTATAATCATATAGTCACGGGCCGGCGCAGCGGGCGCCGAGTGCCGTTTTATAGCTGGGGCCATCCTGGCCGCAGAGCTAGCAATCATTCTCTCAATGTTAGCCATGCTGGCTCAGACATCGGATTGCGACTCCCCACAATTGACAACGTCACTTGGGGTCAAGACCAGGCGTGGGAGTGTAAGTGATGAGGTCAGCGGGGCCGACCTGGCCGCACGGGGCCCGGATTGCCGCACAATCGCCTGCTGTAGACATGTAACACAAAATCAAGGAACACCCCACATATCACACACTGCCGGGGTTGCCCCGAAGGGATCCCGAGCGCGGTTATCCTGGGAAGCCTCCATATGGTGATTTTTTAGGTAGTCGCATTGACCAATGGGAATTACGCAATAAGCTACCCGGGATGCCCCATTGAGTCCGTTAGTGGGAGGTTTTTAGAATTAAAAGGGAACCCAATTTGACAAGGGACCTCAATAGCCACAGTTGTCCCACCAGAAGGAACCACGGGGGGACCCCTTTAACACAACATGCATACGTCGTCTCCATAATGCATACAATACATAAGGCACAAGAGACATTCTATATCTAAATATAGAGATATATATATATATTAAGCATACACAGACATGTACATAGATATATGAATAGGTAAATATACCAGGCAAAATCTAAAGGCCCCCAGGGGAGCCAGCATACACTGAAAGTTATACAAATCATCTTACCACTAAAATGACCCCGAGGGACATTCACAAAACCGGAGAAAGATGGCGGCGCAGACCCGAGGGAAGGAAGGAGGAGGGAGGGTGGCGGGCCAAAGCGGATCGCCGATCCGCCCCGCCCCCCCACTACGCGGGAAACCTACGCCGCCGCGCTCCCAGCCCATAGGGCTGAGAGCCGGCCGAAGCGCCACAGGGAAGGGTGGGCCGTCACAGGCGCGAAGAGCGCCAGGCCCCGCCCCTACCCTGACTGAGGAGAAGCGAGCCGTGCTCCCCGGCAAAGGCCGCGGAGCCAGGCACCGCCATTACAACCGCTCGCTCTTCGGCGGCGGCGGGCCGATTGCACGGTATGTGGCCGGTTTCTTTCTTGGGCGCGGCCCGCACACTCGCTCCCCGGCGGCGGCGGGCCGCGCCCAAGAAAGAAACCGGCCACATACCGTGCAATCGGCCCGCCGCCGCCGAAGAGCGAGCGTGCGGGCCGCGCCTGACAACAGCCGGCCACTCACTGTGAAACCGGCCCGCCGCCGCTGCCGGAGAGCGAGCGTGCGGGCCGCGCCTAGTAAAACACCACACACACACACATACATGCACACTGGCAATAGCCAGCGCAGCTGCACCAAGCACACAGAACACACACTAGAGAACACACAATGGAGGGACAGACCCACCCCCCTTACTAACCGGGAACAGGGAGTAAAAGGGGGATACTGATAGCCACAATTGGAAATGTAGCGAGGGCTTCAGAACGGACAGGGCATCCCATGTCAGGAGCACCATAACCTGACGCCCGCCTACCCTTTTATGAGGGCCTTGCAGTGGAGCATGGCTACTTAGCCAAAAACACCTCTAAGGTGTCACCTACCCTCACCCAGACCCTGCAGCCATAGCTTGGAGGCGTAGGGGAATTAACAAAAAGAGTCCAGGTGGAAATAGAGAAATTAAATGGGGCCGGGTGTGCACCCGGCCTACCTGACAGGAGAGGAGCCATCATCTTGACTGTCGTCGCCTTCTAGCAGAGACTAAACTGGGGAATGTGTGGGAGGTCTCGGGTATATGTGGACCGGGAGGGGCTTCTTTTTTTGCCATCTCTGCTAGAAAAGCGCCATCTAGTGGCTATAACCCAGAAGTAATGAATCATTAACGAAGCAGGGTGTGAGGCATACTTGGAATAAATGTTTAGATTACCTTACGACTGTCCATCCCTTAATTGCTGAATGATTGTCTTGGAGAGCATTATGAGTCTTCCACAATGGCAAATGCCCAAAGACCACAACTCTAAACATTTTAATTACATTCCATTTCTTTCCTTATATGGTTATACAATAATATTCATTGTTAGGGATGGGCACATAGCAAAATAAAAAATGTGCCTGCCTCATCACCTCTGGCACCACAGTGACGGATGGTGCATGTGGTCACTGCCCGTGCTTTATTGCACTGTGGCTCATTTTTCAATATGAGCAAATATTAAAAGTTTCCTCTTGTGGCAATTCAAATTTGACCATGAGAATGGGGAAACGATAATACGCATTCACACTTTGGGGGTCAGGCTAAAAATTTCGTGAAGCCAGTGAGACCTCCGGCGTGCATTGCGGTGTGAATTGCAATCTGTATGCTGGTAAGCTTATTAACAATAACACACAAAAAAATGCAAAAAGAAATGTTTCCCAACATTTGCCCCAGAAAAATCACTTTTACGAGTGAGGGCACTACAGTCTAGGTACATTACTTTTCCAGTGATGTAAGGATATATTTTTAAAGTTTGGAAATAACAGAACCCAATAGGCTATGCTAGATGTTTCACCAATCTTTTCTGCATAGCCCATTGGGTTCTGTTGTTTTCAAACTCAGGGGTTTATTCATCAAGGTATAGCGGCAGGTAGTGCCTCATAGCGGCAGGTAGCATCTGATGAACTCTGAGCGCTGTACGCAATACCACATTTATGAAAACGAATCTGGTGAGCGACTCTAACAGCGCCATGTAGCGTACAATTCACCATTTCAGACTTCTCAGCGTATAGCACCGGTGCTCTAGCTCCCAGAGCGCCTGGTATTACCTGTCGCTGCCTGGCGCTCTCCCATACTTTTCAATGGACATTTCATTTCTTCTGTTCAAACAGGGTTTTTTGTTTTTTATTTTTTTTTCTCAAATAATTGTGTCACTCCTCCTGGCCAAGGAAAAGTCATTTTTGAAAACTTTTTAGAATTTTTAATATTTTTATGCAGAATTATCATTACAGGTCTGGCACTAAAGTGTTACAGCAATGTAATTCCATGTGTTTTCGCTTTGTCACTGGTGGATATGTGTTCAAAAACAGACTTTAATCACACAGTGTCTGCTGCTCTATGCTACAGCACCCAGCTTTAGCGCGCCTACACTCTGTTTTTTTGTAGAATAAGGTGTGAGTCGCTGAGAGTCGTTCGCACTGAGCAGACGCTACCTTTCACTCGCTGCAACATTGTACTGGTGTTAGAAGGCCTAACATACATCTCATGTATCAATGCCGGCCAGGTTACTACAGTGACTGGGGCGCTCTGTTACAGCCGATAGCTGTTCACAGTGTATACTAGCGATTGCTCTAAGCACCTCTGTACAGATGCTCATCTGCCGATAGCTGACGCTAGTAATGAATCAGCTTCTCAAAGACAAATATCCTTACGGGTACAAGTAATTTGGGGGGAAAAATGTAGAAATAAACGCACTTTTTTGAGTTTAAACACTGAAAAAGTTCGTCAAGATGCAGGTTGCAGTCCACACCACAATGCACACAGCAAGTCACACTGGCTTCACCAAATAAATAGCATGACCCCAATTGTATTGCTCTTTTACTCCGACTCTGTCACAGTGTCGTTTTGGCTAGTTTTCAGGATATTAAAATGCATCTGCTGATATATATTATGGATGAGTTATTCTGAACAATTATTAAACAGTCGTCTGTTTTTGTATCATTCTTGCTAGTGCTGCATAGAATCACTTCTCTCTAAATATCAGCGGTTTAATACAATGCCTTTTCCACAGGGAAATATAGTGCACTATTTGCAACCTTTTGAATTGAAATAAATCTGTGTGTAATATGCCAAAGGGTTGTTGCAGTAATGGAAAATGGAAAAATAAGCAAATGACATGTATGTGAGATTCAAGAACATGTTTCTCATATTGCTAAAGCAATCAACATTTGTTCTACATTTATGGTTTCATTAATCACAGGAAGCTTCACCTTGCTTTAGGCTGTTGCTTTTCTCACTTTCAAGATTCAGGTGTGGCAGCTAACCCTGCCTAGTTCCATTCTATTGTATAGCTATGTTTCCAGTATATTTTATTCATTAAAGATGAGCGATATGAAAACCTAATTTAGGTGTAGTAGTAAAAGTGGAGCAATCACTGCCGTTGCTGGCCCTGGAGACTAAAGCACTTCAAGGCGGTCCTACTAGGTACCCATGGGGCATCCTGATTCGGCATACCTCACTCTGTGAACCCTCCACAGTGACCCACAATCAGTTAACTTTTCCATCTGTCCCTCGCCAAGATCGTGGGTGTCGGTGTCCTCCCCGGCTTCCCTACAGCTGAGTCACGCAACCCATGCTCAACCATTCAGATAGGCCATGACATTAGCTAGTGTTCCTGGAAGTGATTTTAAATGGTTGGAAATACTGATTACTGAAGAATGAAGTGGACCAAAACCCACGGGCATAGGCCTTGAAATAAATAAGATTTCAGGGCCGCTTCCCCTGGGGCATCGAGAATCGGGATGCCCCACTGTGTGGAACCCCCTAGGTTGCCCGGTATAATCACATTCTCCCACAGTCCAACGGTGCATGTAAGAGCAGCTCCCACATCCCTACTACCCCTTTAGCAGGGCATGTGCCTCGCCAGGCATTAGTGAATGGCCGACAGGGGCATGCTCCCTGCTAGTGGGCAGTGGGGATGCGGGTGCAGGCTTGCTCAGTGCAGCTCTGCTAGATTCAGTTCTTTTGACTCTACATGAGTCAAGCGTGCTGGTTGGATGGGTGGCTGTGCATACACCATAGGACCGGGGAAAGTTGAGTTGGAGTGGGCGACCTGGGTGGTTTCCTACAGCGGAACATCATGCATCGGGGTGACCATAACCCAGGCCAAAATCCGGGATAGTCAAAATCCTGGGGTTTGGTCCACTTTAAAGGGGCTATAAAACCAATGGTAATAATAAGACATCAAGCAGCCTACTTTATGCCTGTCCCATGTGCCTGTTATCCCTTTCTGGATAGAAACCGTAGCCCTAATCGCAAAGAAGTGGTCTAACAGCTACTCTGTCTCTTGGTGGTCTCAGTGTGAGAGAACCCGGCAGGATACAGTGTGTCTCTTACATAGCAGAGCATGCTAGTGATAAACTCATAAGGTATTTACACATAGGGCCTGATTTATCAAGCCAGACTTTGCCACATCGGTACAAATTAGAGTGGTGCAAAATATAATTTACATATCTTTTTTACACCGGCACATGTTGCTGCCCTGCAAAATAAGATTCCAGGGCCATTTGATTCCCTACGCGTGGGGCATCCAGAATCAGGTTGCCCTGCTGTGTGAAACCCCCCAGGTCACCCGCTATACTCACCTTCTGTCCCGGTCCACTGGGGGCATGCGCGAGCTGCGCCGCATCCCACTACCCTGGCGGCGTGCTCAGCTGCGCTTGGCTAGACTCGGCTACCTAGACAAGCCAAGCCGAGATTGCGCCAGCGTAGTAGAACACACTGATTGAATGGGAGGCCATGCATGCGCCATAGGATCGGGGAATGGTGAATCAGACTGGTCAACCTTGGGGGTTTCACACAGCGGGGTATCCCAAATTGAGGTGACCTGTGGGCAAGGACCAAAACCCAGGATAGGATGGCTTTGGTCCACTTTAAACATCAGTTTTTCACCAATATGCTGAAAAAAAATAAATTACATTTTGCATTATTCTAACTTGAGTGCTGTAATCTGGAACAGCTGCTTGATAAATCAGGGCTATGATCTGAGAAATTATGATTAAATTCAGTCATCTTCATCAGTGATACAGAAGGGAACCCCCTAAGGCACCATGTACTTCACTCTTCTATACCACAAGCAAGAGCACGAAGGGGGGTGGCCTACATTGCTTCCATTTTCATACCACTCTGTCTGCTGCACTACCCTACACTATATTTTTATCACAGGTCCTATTGAGAACATAGAAGGGGACATACAGTGATGGTTGTTTGGGAAATCCAGTTAGCACCAAATGCTGAAAATAGAATCCTTAAATAAGTCCTCTATAAAATAAAGAAAAATCAAATGTTGTCAACATTTATAGGCAGGAAAATATAATTAGATCTGAGATAGACCTGAAACCTTTATGGGCAAAATGCGGGGCTCCAATGGATGCCAAAGATATATGTGATAGGTAGAGGGTAAACAATATGTCTGAGCTAAAAATTATCCCAGGACAGGTTACAAGCCAAAAGTTGAGTTGAAACAAACTACATGTTTGATTGTTTTCTAACAAGTCCAGTGTGTGTGTGGAGCAGGACAGACAAAAGAAAGAAAAAAATAAACACTTACCAATAAATTCATGAAATCGAGAGGTCTGCTTAGCATGCAGTTGTGAGATAGCACATTCAGTTATGGGAAGTGTTTTGGGCATCTAATGAATGGAAGTGTAAACCAACATTCTTTTGCGAATAATTAGCAGTGAATAAAAATGTACTAAGGTGGCGAGTGGAATGAACATCAGCATCTTAAAGCAGAGGTCCAGTCACACATGGGCCCCACCTCCGGGCTGGAAGACTATGCAGTCAGTCACAGTCAGGCAGCAGTTAGAGCACAGAAGGGTTGCTTCCAGCAAGGGAATGGGCAGTTGGCAGCAGTCACGTAAGTCTTGTTTTTATTAGCCAAATCCGGAAGGAGATGGGTGGATGAGTGATCCAAGTCTGACTTGAATTAGGCTGTAAAAAGGTCCCAGGAAAAGACGCAACAGTTTCTGTTGGCTTCAATTTTGCTTTGGTAAAGGACACAGCAAAAGGAAACTGGTTAGACAGACAAAAGTTTGTAATAAGCAGAGAGCCCACATATCTTTATAAAACTTCAGGTATTGTATTTGCTAATATCAGGTTGGGCAAGTTTAATCACCTTGATTACACTAAATGAACTTAATTACTGAATTCCCTTTTTATTTTTTAAATTGCTCAGGTTCTGTATTTGAAACCTTCATTTACTACTTTTGTAACACATTTTTACCTGTGTTTACATAAAACACCTTATACAATCACTCTTGGTGCCAGAACATTGGCAGCAGAGGGAGCAAGAACTCTGTCTTACACCTGACCAAAATTCAACTGCTCTCCGCTGTCTAACTGCCCAATTAACTACTGGCCTCGGGCTTTGTACTCCAGTCCTTCTCTAGAAATTATGCAGCACTGACAGGGTGAAAAGTTCTGATTGCAGCAGTTAAATGACAACTTACATGAACCATCCTTGCAATTTTTTTTAAGCAGGCTCCGGGTTTGAAAAAAATTATTTTGATACTAGAAATAACGATCTACACAAAATCTCGTACACAGAGATAGGAACACCATAAAGATTTCAAAATGAGAGGTTGTGACTAGTGATGAGCCAGAGCAGGGACAAACTGAATCAAAAGCCCTCTGGCCAGAGAGTCCCCAGTATGTGGCATTTGATACTCCCAAATGCCGGGTACAGTAGCTTTGGTGACCACAACGTGTGAACTGGTATAAGGGTCCATTTGACCTTTACCAGATTGCAAACAGATAAAAAAGAAAAAAATATACAGGCTTTAAATGCAGCAAAAAATCACTGCTGTTGTGTCATCCTTCATCACCCCCCCCCCCCCCCCTCTGCAGGTTTGCTGTGTCGAGGGCACCTTCTTGGTATCTTTATTGAGGGGAGACACAGGTCCCCCCTCCTTCCTTTATAACTAAAATTCTTCATGCCCCTTATTAGTTTTATATCCCTCATCTGCACCCTTTCCAAACTATACTGTAGTTAAGGTCAGAGTTTTGTAAAGAGGCAATGCTATTATGCCCCTATCCCATGATTCCATGCCTATTTTAATGCATGCCTTGTAGGCAGCTGATTGTCATTGTACAATGTGATATGTTGTGTCTAGTAGTACACCAAGATTCTTCTCAACAAGTAACTATTTCAGCTTAACATATCACCTGGACATATCACCTTCTGGGGGCTGTTTTGGGCCTGCTCCTGAAGCCTAAAGAGCCCGGAGGGGGTTCGCAGGTGTTTTTTAAAACTTTTTCTTATGGCCAGGGAAAGTCAGCTTGTGAGTCTCGCGTAGCTGGCACCTACGTGTTGGAGAGGCCGCTACATGGAACGCAACTCAAACTCATTTAACTCAAAGGGTTAAATGAAAATGCCCCTTTTGTCAGTTTTCTTCTGTGTTTTTTCTTTCTGTTTTCCTCCTCTGCAATGTAAAATAAACATTTGTGTTAGGATTGTGCTCAAAGTTTCTTATATTCCTGTGGCTCTGCTTTGCTAAAATGGAAGCAGATCTTTTTGGCCTGGAGTAAAAACTACTGACTACAAGTCTCAGAATCCTTCCAGAATCCTTCCCTGTAACAGATGAGCTCATCGGCAGCTTTGGTTTATGAAGCAGTAATGATCTACCCAGTTGATTTTTTTTGTGTTAAAATTAAAAAGCTCACCGAGATGCAGACGCAATTCACACCCAAATATGCACCTAGAACTTGCTTCACTAAATCTTTAGCATGACCCCCTAGATTGGGTGAGACAAGGTAGAGCATAAGGAATAGGCTTTATGGCAGATCATGATAATTTTTTGGTGAAGCTAGTGTGATTTCAGGTTTACATGGCGGCGTGGATTGCAATCTACATCTTGGTGAGTGTTAACACGCGAAAAAGTGCAAAACAAAATGTTTGCCCTACTTTTTCCCCAAAACATCAACTGTACATGTAATGGGGCATTTTTACAGGTGGGGTAAATCATATATCCGCTAATGTAAGGATGTTTTGTTTGTAAAAAAAAAAAAACAGCAACCTATGGGGTATGCTAAAAATTGCCCCCTAATAAGTACCAGTAGAAAAAAGTGGAGCAAACATTTTCTTCACTTTTATGTGTGTTAAAATGAAATAGCTCATCGAGATGCAGGTGGCAATCTAAACCAATAAGCACATTGGAAGCCACAATGGAAGTCAACCAAATAATTACCGTAGCATGGACCCCCATGGAGACAATAAAGTCCAGAGCAGCTGTTTTACACTGTCAAGGAGAATGTCTTCCTGAGATACCCATTAGAGGGTGTCAGTGAAAAGCTGTTTTGAGTGACATATAGACTGGTCATGAATTACGCTCCTGTTAAATCTATTAGGCTTAATTTAGCACCGTGCAAGGTCTGTTTGAATGCAAACGTGCATCAATATGCAAACGTGCATTCATAGATGATTTTTTCATGAAAAAGGTATGCAGTATATTTATTTTTATTCTTTTGTTTAAAAAAAAAATCATACCTCACTTCCCTAAGTCAACTAGCCCAGACTTCAGTCATAGGGGCTGGTAACCTAAGGCTCAGTGAGCAAACAGCCAGCCCCAGGTCTTGCCAATTAATCAGCTCCTCTCCCCTTTCGTATGGGTCAGTTACTTATGCCTATGGGCACTGGGTCCTTTAACACCCCTGGTGCCACAAGAGAGGGCATGGGTAATGAGGTGGCAATACTGGCAAGTTCTGGCAGGTGATGGGCCAGCACCCCAACCTGTGAACTAGTATAGTGGTCTCCTGAGTTGTAAATAAAAAAGTTGACCCTCAGTAGTAAATACAAAAGACACACAATACAAAAAACATTTAGGATTCATTTTACTACTTACCCCTTTGAATCCTTTACCCTTTGTCCCCCACCAGATGATGTCCTCCTCTTTTTCCACTGGGGAAACTCACCGGGGTCTTATTCAACTTGCCGTCATCTTCAATGCCAGCAGTGGCGTTTAATGTAGGCATCTATTTAACAGGGACATCACTGGGGGTGAGGGACTCCACCTCTAATGTATAAAAGCCCCCGGCTCTAGTGGCCACCATTATTCCTGCCTGTGGGCCAGGATCAGTGGAGGGGTTCAAGAGACGCCAACAGCTGCATCTGCTTTATGTGCTACCACTGGCTTAAAAGCCCCCAGATGATGAAGGGCACACAGCATGGCAGGGAACTGAAAGGAGAAAATGTGAATCAGTAAGTAGTGAAATTTAGAATATTAAATATGTTTGTGCTTTTTTACTACTGCTAAACTGGTTAGGGATCCATGGGACCAGTTAACAGGGTAGGTGGTTGCCATGTCACCTACTGATACCTTTGCCCCAAACCCGCATCCCCTTTTGCATCTTCAACCCTGGAAAAGCAATGGAACCATAACAAAGTACATAGAGGCTGTTAAACCAGCAGGGCCAGGGGCTGGCTCTATGCCCCTGTGCCTAGGCTCATTCATGCAGGGAGGGGTGGGGGCACAATTTTAGCAAAAAATTTAGTGCAAAAACATGCTATCATTTAACATAGTAACATAGTAACAAAAAAACATTACAACAAAATGCACCCTAAAGCACCAAAGGAGGGAGGTGTGCCCCCGCTGTGCCCCCGCTCTAGAAATGCCAGTGGTGGTGACTGCTTCAGATGCCACTGCTGGCATTGAAGACCCCAGCGACTATAAGACTATCAGCGAGGGACTCAGAAGACCCCGACAAATTATGCCTTTCATGCAACTTTGAGTGTGTTTTGGCTGTACTGTACACACCTCTACCTCTACAAGTTCAACATAGAGTGTTGGAGTGTGTCTGTATGTAAAACAAGAATTCAAAGCATATATTATTGAGGGGAAGCTATCTGAAGATTGGGAGGATGTAGAATCATTGTGGGTGGAAGTGCAGGGAGATATAAACAATGTTAAAATACATTTTGGTGTGATCTATAGATCCCCCAACATAACTGAGGAAATAAAAGGTCAGCTATCTGCATAAACAAATAAAACAGCAAGTTTCTAACTACAATACCCAGTTATTGACTGGAGCCATTATTCTGCTTTTACTGCAAGGGGGAGAACATTCCTCAGCTTGCTACAAGATAACTATATGAATCAGTTAGATTAGAGGCCTACAAAGGCTGATGTTTCATTGGATCTGGTAATATAAAATTATAATGAACTTGTAGGAACAGTCCCTGAAAATTTTGGTAACAGTGACCACAATATATTTGTATTCAACATTAACTGTGAAAAATGCCCGGAGGGCAAAAACACTAAATTTTAGGAAGCCTGACTTCCTTAAGTTCAAGGCTGCACTGCAGAACATAGACTAGAAGCATCAAGTTAGTTAATGAGTATACAGATGCCAAATTAAAGTGTTTTATATCAATTGTGAGTGCCAACATTGCAGAAACGATTCCTATAGGTAACAAATATAAGCGACTAAGATGAAATCCCTCCTGGCTGACACCTGTAGTAAAATGGACAATAAAGTACAAGTAAAGGACATTTAAAAATTACAAGGCTGAGCTCTCAGCAGTAACCTTTGAAGACTAGCAGTTAATAAAGCTTGTAAAAAAGAAATAAAGTTGTCCAAAACCAAAAACAGAACAGGTGGTTTCTCTAACTAATGAAAATCGGGAATTGGTCACTGGGGATCAAGAGAAGGCGGAGCTGCTAAATGGGAGCAAGTAGCCAATATAGGCGATATCACTGCTAGCAGCACCCCAAGCATAGTTCTCAACAGACTAAACATGAATATCATCCAAGAAAAGCTAAATAATTTAAATGTGAATGAAACTCCAGGAGTGGATGGAATTCGCCCAAGAGTTCTAAATCTATCACCTCTATCTATTATCTTATCACTCCTGTGATATTTAACAACTGGTATAGTACCAAGGGATTGGCAAATGTGGTGCCTATTTTTTAAAAGGGTTCTTGGTCTTCTCTGGGTATTTACAAACCTGTAAAGTTGCTTGAGGGACTACATACATGATTATGTGACTATGTACATTATAAGTGACAACAAGCATAGTTTTACTATGAACAGAAGCAGCCAGACTAACCTGATTGGCTTCTATGAGGAGGTGAGTAAAAGCCTGGACAGAGGGTTGGCAGTGATTACAGTTTTTCTGGATTTTGCAAAAGCATATGCCACTGACCCTTATAGATGTTTATTGTACAAATTGAGGAATTTGGGGTTGAAAAATACAGTTTGTAACTGGATTGAAAACTGGCTGATGGACCATGTGCATAGAGTTTTGGGTAATGATACCTAATATATATGCGTCTCAGATGTAAGTGGTGTATCCCAGGGTTCAGTGCCCATTATTATTCAATTTGTTTATAAATTATATAGAAGATGGAATTAATGGCACTGTTTCTATTTTGCAGATGACACCAAGATTTGTAGAACAGTGCAGTCTATTGAGAGTGTTCACAAGCTTCAGGCTTCAAGCTTCCACTTGGAAAATTAAGCTCAATGTGGATAAATGTAAATTCACGCACTTGGGGGTCTAATAATCTGTAGGCCACATATGGGAGTCAATCTGGTAGAGTAATTTGTTGAGAAGGATCTGGGGGTACTGGTAGGCAATAAACAGTATACATTAATGAATAAAGTGCGCACTCATATACCATTTAGTTCAAAGATTTAATGATATCAATGTAGTTTATATTACAATACATATAATTCATTCAGACGAGTACACACAAGAAAAACAACATTCAAAGATCACTTTTAGCAGAACTGCTTGCTTCATCATGCCCAAGTTGCAGTTTAAGAATACTATAAATCTAAATTTTAAAGTGCATACAGTGCTTTAGCAGCAAAACTCCGTTAAAAGGAACAATAGTTCACACAATGATACATTGTATACATTAATAAAGTGCAAATTAATCTTTTAGTAACATTTAATTCATGAATCAGCATATTGCATCTTTTGTAACACATTAGAAGAAGTCATACAATCATGTTACATTATGTGAGCTCATTGTTCAATAGTAACTCTTTTTGTTATCATAATACTCAAGTCACGTTGTCATCCTGTTTCTATAAGCAGTAGCACCTCAATCTGTATTCAGACCTATTTACATGACTATGAATTGCAAGACATCGCTAATCAGTATAACTGTAATCCTTACATCACATAACATAGAAAATAGATAGACACAACACCTTACGGCCGTTTCGGGTCCTCACACCCTTCGTCAGAGGTATGCCTGATCTTATGTCTCATACGCGCGCTTTTTATAGTCAAAATCCTTCTCCCCCCGGCGCCGCGTGACAGGAAGTGACGCGGACATCCTGCCGCGTCACTACGCATCACGTATCTGTTTAGTGGAGGTCCCGGCATGTCCGCCAACCACCCTGCAGTTGGTATTTCCGCCAACCCCCGCTTGTCAGCGCGCATGCGCACGGGGCCGCCGCACGCAGAACTGTCTTGTCACTATTAGAACTTACATCATTCTTTGTATAACTTATATGTGACCAAAACGCAAGACAATGGGGATATTTATCATTTGACTCCAATCTCTTCAAGGGGAGAAGGTATTCATTCTTCATCTCTTATTACCACATCATACCTATAAAGCACAAAACAATTATTCACATTTATAACAAACTATCTATATATTCTAGTTATTACACCTCTAATAATTATTCCCCTTGTTATACTCATCATTAATTAATTTTTACATATATCTACAACCATATCCCACATCTATTGGAATCCCCCTACAAACCCAGAACCCAAAATCCTGTCCCATGATCGAATATATAAGCTAGATCCCTATTTACATGAACATAATGAACAGACATTATTTTTTATCTAAGATCTTTCATCATAAATACGGGGTAAAGTCAGAGTCCTCATTCATCCCAAAAGGGGATAATGTTTTCAGTTCATATATCCAATATAACTCTCTTTGGGAGAGTTTACGTCTCAAATCTCCTCCCCTTTTCATGGGCTTAACTTTCTCAATCACCATATACCATATATATAGTTGAGAGATATTATGTCCCACATTTAAAAAATGGCGTGCTACTGGCGACATGGGATCTCCTCACCTTATACTGCTCCTATGTTCAGATATTCTCTGTCTGACCTCACGCATTGTCTGTCCAATATATGCCAAGCCACATGGGCATTTAAGTAAATATATAACAACACTCGAAGAACAATTCACAAAGTCCCTTATTTCATACTTCCTACCAGTCCTAGGGTGGCAGAAACTTGAACCCTTATTTACATAACTGCATTGAGCACAATGCCCGCAGCAAAACATTCCCTTCAACTTAGGTAGACCCAATGGGTTATTACCTTCATCTGGCTTATTGGGTTCAGTATCTGCTCGGATAATATGTCCTCTTATATTTTTAGGTCTCCTATAAGTGAAAAGAGGTGGATTAATAAAGATATCTTTCAAAGTAGGATCACTATTCAACACCGACCAATGTTTCTTAATAATTTTGCACACTCGTTCACCCTGGGTGCTATGGGTTAGAACTACTGGAATTCGGTCACTTGTCCTCTTTGGATTATACTTCAACAATAATGTCTGTTCATTATGTTCATGTAAATAGGGATCTAGCTTATATATTCGATCATGGGACAGGATTTTGGGTTCTGGGTTTGTAGGGGGATTCCAATAGATGTGGGATATGGTTGTAGATATATGTAAAAAATTAATTAATGATGAGTATAACAAGGGGAATAATTATTAGAGGTGTAATAACTAGAATATATAGATAGTTTGTTATAAATGTGAATAATTGTTTTGTGCTTTATAGGGATGATGTGGTAATAAGAGATGAAGATTTAATACCTTCTCCCCTTGAAGAGATTGGAGTCAAATGATAAATATCCCCATTGTCTTGCATTTTGATCACATATAAGTTATACAAAGAATGATGTAAGTTCTAATAGTGACAAGACAGTTCTGCGTGCGGCGGCCACTGACAAGCGGGGGTTGGCGGAAATACCAACTGCAGGGCGGTTGGCGGACATGCCGGGACCTCCACTAAACAGATACGTGATGCGTAGTGACGCGGCAGGATGTCCGCGTCACTTCCTGTCACGCGGCGCCGGGGGGAGAAGGATTTTGACTATAAAAAGCGCGCGTATGAGACATAAGATCAGGCATACCTCTGACGAAGGGTGTGAGGACCCGAAACGGCCGTGAGGTGTTGTGTCTATCTATTTTCTATGTTATGTGATGTAAGGATTACAGTTATACTGATTAGCGATGTCTTGCAATTCATAGTCATGTAAATAGGTCTGAATACAGATTGAGGTGCTACTGCTTATAGAAACAGGATGACAACGTGACTTGAGTATTATGATAACAAAAAGAGTTACTATTGAACAATGAGCTCACATAATGTAACATGATTGTATGACTTCTTCTAATGTGTTACAAAAGATGCAATATGCTGATTCATGAATTAAATGTTACTAAAAGATTAATCTGCACTATTAATGTATACAATGTATCATTGTGTGAACTATTGTTCCTTTTAACTGAGTTTTGCTGCTAAAGCACTGTATGCACTTTAAAATTTAGATTTATAGTATTCTTAAACTGCAACTTGGGCATGATGAAGCAAGCAGTTCTGCTAAAAGTGATCTTTGAATGTTGTTTTTCTTGTGTGTACTCGTCTGAATGAATTATATGTATTGTAATATAAACTACATTGATATCATTAAATCTTTGAACTAAATGGTATATGAGTGCGCACTTTATTCATTAATGTATATTGGATAAGAGGGATAATTGGACATCCCTGATAAAGTTGCAGCACCACTCAATTTTCTAAATAGGGGAATATTTTCCTCCTTCTATGTAATACAATTATTGTTTGCGAGTGCTAGACTATTAATAATAATTAGGCAATAAACAGTATGCAATGTCAAGCAGCTGCTTCCAAAGCCACCAGGATATCATCATGCATTTAAAGAGACATGGATTCACAGGATAGGGATGTATTGTTGCCTCTTTACAAGGCACTGATGCATCCTCATCTGCAATATGCATTCCAGTTCTTCTAGTTCATAGAAAGCATGCCCTGACTATGGAAAGGGTGCAGAGAAGATCCACCAAACTGATAAGAGGAATGAAGGATCTTAGTTATGATGAACAATTGCAGTAATTAAATCTATTTAGTCTTGAGAGGAGATGACTAAGGGGGACATGACCAACTTGTATAAATATATAAATGGTCAATACCAAAAATATGGGGAAATACTGTTTCAGATAAAATCTTCTCTATAGACAAGAAGGCAGCCACAGCCTCCCACAGTAGCTTTTTTTACAGCACAAGTTGCTGACAACTTCTAAAATTGATTTTTTTTTTAGTTAATTTCCCCAACACTGTCCCTTGGTTGAACTTGATTGACATATGTCTTTTTTAAACCTTATTAACTATGTAACTGTCAGGGCCTAAAGGATCCATAACACAAACCTGGTTATTGAACTCTAGTGCCGAGCTGAAAACCCTACATAACAGACTGGAATCCATTGAATTTGTACTTATAAATAAATGGGGAGGCCGATTCATTAATAGCGCCAGGTAGCGACAGATGAGCGCCAGTAGCGTTATTTTCACAGCGCACGCTAATATTCGCTGTGCTTGGGCGTTGTTCGGCTGTTGACAGCGACTCAGTCGGTGTGCGGTAATGTTGAATACAGGGTTAGGAGTCGCTGTTTGACAGGTTCCGCACTGTATGGGAGTGCATGACAGCGAATGGCCATAGCGAACGGCTCCCAGCATATTCATTAACAAATCACGCTCAAAAAATTCTCGCACTGTGAAATGCTTGTTTAAACCCCAGAACGCTGGCGGCGATGGGTTAAAAGTCGTTTTTTAACCCCTAAACAACCATATTTTTTGAAAAAAAAAACATGTTTTTACAAACATTTTGTAATATGAATACATTAATATCAGACCTGTAATATCAATTCTGCCTTTTTTTTTTTTTTTTTACCTTAAAAAAAAAATCTAACATTGCAGAAGTGGTCACAGAATTTTTGCCATTTAAAAAAAAAAAAAAAAAAAAAAACATTAATAGCAATTAATTAAGAATATTTAAAGATTGCTCCATTGAAATGCATTGGAGAGCGCCAGGTAGCGAGAGGTCATACCTGTCGCTGTTCAAGGTCGCTCGCTGGCGCTGTGGGGTGAGGCTGGAATAATGATGAATGATTCGCTATCTGGCGCTATCCCTTGTTAAAAAAGGGCCTAAGTCCCGTTAGTGTAGCCTATATAGTACATTGCAATAAATAGTAAAAACACAAAAAGCAACATGCACCTTGAGCCCATAATAACTGGCAAAGGCGAGATATCCATTATTTGATCAAAAGTGACATGTTCCATTAACCAAATGTTAAACGCAAAAGGACTGTCATAAACAAACCTAAGTGCATTGCCTAATTGATTAGGGAACACAAAAATATCCCTCATTCTCAGCTAGTCAAATCTGATTAATTTATTTGAATCTATGATTACCAGCACACTTTCCAGTACCCACTATCTCTGCAGTTCACTTAACAGAAATGGAAGTGTCATTGGCAAATGAATCATTTTAGAACTAACTGATGTTGAGCTGTGCACATAAAATGCAGATCCGTAAGCCTGCAATGATAATAAAAATTACAGGAATCTAAAAGCAGTTTAATTAATCTGTCACGTCAATCACAGAGTGTGCAGCACTGTACTGCACAAAATTAAAAATAGCAGCGCGTAAATGAATAATCAAAACAAAAAATGCAGGAACTAGTCTCACATTAAACTTTATAAAGGACAAGAAATCTCATCATTTTAATGAAAGGCCAGTGTCACTAGACATTTTTATGTGTTGAAAGTTGGACTCCAAGTCACTAATTATCATTTTTTACTGAGCTAAATTATACACTTACAAATAAAAAATGAAGGCTTTTCAGCCCTGGCCAGATTTATATATAAGGGTTAACTGATTATACATTCTTTGTGTCTCCCCTTCTGATTAATAGTGGGTAGCAAGTTATGCATTAAAAAGAAAATCTAATATTTAATCAGAAAAATGATAGCATATTGAAAGGTGGTGAAAACAAAATAATATAAAACATTTACTAAATCAAGATGCTGTTGGAGGTTGGGGGCGAGGCACGTACATTGAATACATATTTTTTAAGCAGCATGGTGTCAATATTTAAGGGCAAAAGGGAAACATGGGTGCAGGAAAAAGCATATAGGCAAAAGCATAACAGTGAGGGCCAAAACAACATAGATGAAAGGGGGATAAAGGGGGCAGTGTTAATGGGGAACATATATACCAAATAGTCGCACGGCCACTATTAAAACCAATAACTGGGGAGCTTTAATTCAAGGAATTTATCAAATACATTTGGTAGTGGTGTCAGCAGGCTCACCAAACAATAAGATTTCATGGCATACCAAATTTGATAAAAGTCATTTATTATTGAAAGCACAAAAAAATAAAAAAATAAACAACAGATGGTTAAAAATAGAGCAAGCAAATCCTAAGCATCTAGGGAAATAATAATATAGTATGATCATGGAAAATACATATGGCATATGCCTTCAAAAACCAGGAACAATATAAATGTAGCGCAGAGGTTGCAATAATCAATAAAACAACAATATCCCTTAACAAGATTAGAGTAAAAGGGTGAAATTATCCCAAAAGGCCACTGCTGAATTGAAAAACAGATACAAATTCCATACACAGTAAAAAAAAAGTTATTATGAAGGCTTAAACATTTAGCACTTTATGACAAAATGCAAATAGGGAGCAATGTTCCTAATTCGAAGTGTACGACTCCCTTCTTTTAACAATAGATCTTTATTGAAAAGAGTAAAGGCGAAAAGACAGATCACACTTATACATTTTGATTACAGCTACTGAGCATTGCAGATACAATATAACACTTGAATTCAACATTACAGCATTTGGCAACTACTCTATGTGCATGGCCTACCCGTCAACTAGAATTCGACTCCCTTCTTTTTAGAGCTTCTCACAGGGTCTCTAGTCCGATGAGGGTCTAGTCCGATGAGGGTCTGCTTTAAGGTTAGGCTGTCCCCTTTTTGAATTTTCTGGGTCCTTTTCCTTGCATGTACCATTTGTATTAGTGTTTTCTTTGATTTCTCTTAATGATAGTGTACCCCTGGGTGCGTGCATTACATTGTTGTTGCTGTTTTATTATGACTAAGGCTATATATATAATATATAGCCATAAAGGTTTCTTGAAAATTGGGTTGTTTACATTTATCTCCCACCTATAGTGGTATTTAGTTGAGCTTTTTCATTTTTAGGTTCAGTGTATGTGGAGAATGTGTGGTGTTCTTTGCCCTCTTCCCCACCCTTATTGGTTTGTCACCGCTGGAGAGGTGGCGCCTTGAGTGAATAAGAAAGACGAACTCCGGATTCATGATAACCATGCCTTGGCAAAGTTCCGGTGGACGTGATGAGAGGTGTTGGCAGGAGGTCGACCACGCCCCCCCACCTCGATCCTCCGACTGCTTCTGTGCAGGATGATATGACTTGTGGAGATGTTGGAGGGCAGCACCGGTGATGGAGCTTGGGAGCGGATGAGAGATGCTCTGTCCCCTGATGTGGGAAAAAAGTTGGTCCACCTGGTGGCTTAGCATCAATCAAGCCCTGCTGGGATGTCTGTATGGGTCTGGTGTATATATGGGCTTGTCCTGGCCATACTCCTTTATCTGCTGTCTTCCTGAACACTGGTTTTGAGCAGAGATTTCAAACACTTCAATTGAACAGACTATAGTAATCATTGTATGGAGGTGAATGTGTACGCTCTCCAGGAAATACTCTTTGTGCTGCTTTTGCTTGTGTCAGTCCTCTGCCAGTCCCCCAAATAGTTATGACAGCTGTACGAGTGATCTGAGTGTGCGTACAGGTGGGTTGTTTGTTGCTTTTTGGCCACATTTTTAATAGAACAGCGCTGTTGAATTTTAACTAGCGGGTAGCGGAATATTCTATTTATTCTGTTTATTGGACTATTTGCATTATGTCATTAAGAAAGTTTTGCTAAATTTCAACTTTAAGCCTTGGTTTCTCTGTGTATGAAATTGGTATCTGTTAGCTCTATCCAGATGGTATCTGTTTCCCCCTCTTTTTAGATTGTAGTATATGAATTGAAAAACAACAACCATGATGGTAGGCCCACAATCAAGTGCTAATATAAAATGAATGCACAGTAGATACAAAATAAATAAAGTGTAAATAACTAATCTTTGTTGTGTCCATAGGACATCTATCCAGGGCCATGCAAAAAGTGGTCTAATTGCCAATCTTGGAGCTCTCATCGTCAGCAAGCTAGCAAGCAACAGTGGTCCCACAGATGTCTCTGACCACAGCTGTTCTCGGGCATGAAGCTGTGCCATGAGATATCCTTCCCAACTCAACTACGACCCAGAAATGACAACAAAGAAACAGCTTATCTTAGAAGGCGTAAAATATTTACATCTAATCAGAGATTTTGATAATGTCTTGAAATGGCTCATTTTACACAGTCCCCATGAGGTTAAGGTGGGGGGTTAGTGCATGCCTGGGCAGGTAGTTGTTACAGCCCAGACAGCAGTCAAATATATAGGTATAAGCTGCTGGTTATAAATAGCGATGGGCTTTTGAAATAAATTTGGCAAAAAGCCCCTGCATCATTGCCACACAGCTTTACAGCTAAAACAGGCGCCATTATCTGGGATTAGATTGAAGCAGGAGCAGTGACAATTGGCAAAATGTACTCTTCGTGGGGCGGAAGTAATTCAGGGGCTGCTAGTTAAAAATGTGAGCCTTGGTCCGCTTAAACCTTCTTGGCATCCTGCCAAGAAGGTTTGGCAGACCACAGAGGGAAGATTTCATGCCACAGAGGCAGATAGAAATTAAATAGAAAAAAATGACCCTTTAAATTCACTCATCTTGATAATGATAAGCACTCCTGGAAGGCCGGAGATAATATTGTAGGATTGCCAGACCGAGGGGACAGTAACTACCTCTTTAAATTGTGCCACTATTTTGCCCACTGCAAAGACATTTCATTATTTTTACTGCAGTAATTTTTTAAACCAGATTGGGGAGCTCTGTAGCTTTATTCTTTAAGAAATATAGCAACTATAACCATGAAAAGATCAAATATAGTTCATATCATTTTGAGCTGACAGTATGACTAGTCTTTCTCTTTGGAGCTGAAACTGTCACTTTTGCCCATATATACCCGATTATTTCCAGTATCTTTATATATGTCATAAAGTTCAAAGCATGCACAAGGCATAAATGGGTCCCAGACTGGCACTGAACGGCACCGTTATTGTTTCTCATCATTGCGCCAGCTAGCAATACATCACTCCTTTTGTGCAGTTCTGCAATAAAGCAATGCTTTCTGTTTATTTCCATTTGCCAAGTGTATGTCAACTTTATTATTGCATATCATTTCTATATTAAAGCAAAATGACCACTTTAGGTTTAAAATTATAATTGCTCATTTGTCATTTGTTCTCTGATTGGTTCCATTTTTTTTTAGTCCAAATGACATTTCCACGTTTACGTTTAAGATGGAGCCTATTAAATCAGCTTCTTTACTTGCAGTATTAGATATTCGGTTTAATACTGAATTCAGTGCAGCTTATAATGTGGAGGGTGACTCATTACTAGCGCCAGGTATTGGCAGATGAGCGTCTGTATAGCAACACTCAGAGCGACCGCTAGTAGACGCTGTAAGCGGGTATTGGCCACTGTAACTGAGCGCCTCAGTCGCTTTAGTAGCCTGGCCCGCATTGATGAATGTGATGTATGTTGGCCGCTCTAACACCACTACAGCGCTTCAGGGAGTGAAAGGTAGCGCTAGCTCAGTGCGGCCGACTCTCGGCGCTCTACACCATACTTATCAGAAAAGGACACACACACAGCGTTGGCGTTTTAAATCTGGTCGCTATAGCATAGAGCGCCAGATGCTGTGTGATTAAAATCTGTTTTTGAACACATATCCACCAGTAACAAAGCGATGGAACACACATGGAATTGTTTGAAATTGACACTTTAGTGCCAGACCTGTAATGACAATTCTGCATAAAAATATAAAAAGTCAAAAAAGTTTCTAAAAGTGTTTGTTTGCAGCCAGGAGAGGTCACACAATGATTTGAGCAAAAAAAAAAAAAAGTCAAACACGCTGTTTAAACACAAGCAAATGAACGGCCATTGAAATGTATGAGAGAGCGACACTGAGCGAAAGGTACCTGGCACTCTGGAAGCTAGAGCACCGGCGCTATACACTGAGCCGCCTGTAATAATACATTGGACGCTACATGGCGCTATTACAGTTGCTCACCAGATTCGCTTTCATAAATGTGGTTTGCGTACAGCTTCCAGCATTCACCAGACCCTGCCTGCTGCTACGAGGCACTACCTGGCGCTGCTATCCCTTCTTAAATAACCCCCTATGTTTTCTGATGGGTTCACTTATTAAAAGAAAATGAACACTGGAGAAATGAAGTCACTAATGCATAATATGCTGTATAAATCTGGTAACTGTCTCTGCATTCTAATAATTAGCTAATCAAATCTATATATAGGTAATTATTGTTAATAAAATAACTAGTGGAGTTCATATTCTCATATCCTCCCGCATGCTTGCACAAATGCCTGGCTGTTGCTGGAATAATGGCAAGCTCCTTTCTTGCTGTCAATCGCACAGCACTGTCACATCATGTCACATTAGTAGTTCTCTTGACATCGTGCTGGTGGCACTGTGGTGCTATTCACCACATTTGCTGTTTTAGGCAGCCACCAACAGGTGACCCACTTCCTGGCCATCAGGCCTATTATCTGCTGCACCTGACAGCACAGTATTAAATACTTACCTCACTCTTACCTAGAAGCAACATGGCAGGAATTCTCAGGTGAGATCCCACACTAAATGATCAGTGTTGGAACCTGGAAGACTGGACCTGAATATTTGAGTAAAAGTAGGTTTATCAGTGACAAAACCAAACAGGGAGCTCATTGACAACACAGCTAAAGCTACAGAAGGAAATTGCAAACATGTCTAATGCAACAACTGGGAACAGGTGGGTGGGTGCTTAGAGCAGCAAAGGTAAAGGTCCAGGAGGGGAAGGGCTGGGTACCTAGAGATGCAGCAGGTCCAATAGAGTCCAAAATATATGGCAAGTATTCTAGAGTCCAAAAGTGCAGAGTGAAAATAAATTCAAACAGTCAAGGGGGCAAGGCCCCAAGTCTAGGCTGAACAGTGCAAAGAGAGTCCAAGTGATAGCAAAGTCCAGCACAGGCTCCAGCGCTGACCTGCTTATAAAGGCCAGTGTCTGTTAGCCACGGGTGCTACCTAAATACCAGCACATTTCCTGCGGCAGAGGGCCACATGTTGATCGAGCAACATACCAAAGGGGACTAATAGGGAGACAGAGCCACCAGCAAGTGAACTAAATAAACTACAGGCTCTCAAATTGTGGCAGATTACCAAAACTTCTATAGCACAATTCCAGACTGTTCATCTCTTTCTTCTGCAGGTTACTGTGTCTCTGCAGGTTACTGTGTCTCTGCAGGTTACTTGATGGTTTCTCTTCTGTGGCTCAACAAGTCGGCTTCCAAGGCTGCAGGGATTTCTTTCTTTGCCTTAGCTCAACTGTTTCTTGCCTTGCTCCTTTCCACATAATTCCAGGAGCCTGCTGGGGACCTTGGGTTTTTTTTTTACCAAGTACTTAATTTGAAGCCGTTTTGTTGACATATATACACTAATATTTCTGTTGCACTGTTTATGTTGTCTTGCCTGAAATAAAGTCTCGTATTTCTGTACAGTTTAATATATAGACAGTATGGTGCCAGCAGTGCCTCATGACTCGATCCAGACAAATGGAACTTTGACCACAACCTTGTTGCAAGGGATTGCAAAAAACAGTAACTGTATGTATAAAAAATATTGTCCCTGGCTTTAAGTCGTGTCCACTACAGGCTCCTTAGTGGGTCAATGCAGGGGCATAGCTAGGGGGGGCAGGGGGGCACATGTCCCAGGTGCAGCAGGACAGGGGGGGCCAAAGGGGGCCTGACCACAGGTGGGGGTGCCATTTTGAATTTTTGCATGGGATGCCAGAAAGCCTAGCTACTCCAATGTGCCAATGTGTCTGAATCATGGGATCATATTGCTTTAGCCTACTGAAGAGCATGCATGAAATTCTTAATTAACTTCTCGTTGCCTCTATGTTAATCACTGCTGCCACTGCAAATATACTAGGATGTAGCTGAGACAGGGTGGTTGTCATTGGCAAATTGTAAAAAAATGTGTCTCTTGTGTGGCTTTTTTGGTGCCAGGTTGTGGGAAAAGCTTCCTTGCATGCAAATTTTAATATTTTTAAACATTTTTATCATTATTGTGTATTTATATTGATCTGTTATGTAATTACAGAAAGGGTAAATCATAGATACTACAAAGTTCAAAGCAAAACTTTATATTTCTTGTATCCATTAAAAATGTATGGGATGAGTTTACATTTAGATTTCTGAAAAAAAGCTTGAAAAGGGGTTTTCAAATTTCTTTGAAAGTGTATCCATAATACAGAAGGGAAACCAATGTCATGAAACAAAAAACACAGAAGCAGACTAAGCAGAGGTAATCCAAACCTGCTAATTAGAACTGATTAACTACTAAGGGGCACAGAAAACTGAGAAAATAAACTAAAAGCAGATTGTAAGGTCTTATAAAATGAGTACCTACACATCAGTGTAGTACATATCAATAGGAAATAAACCTTTTAAAGACATCATCCAATACTGCTGTAGGAATAACAGTCTTGGAGGCCGATTCATTAATAGCGCCAGGTAGCGACAGATGAGCGCCAGTAGCGTGATTTTCCCAGCGCCAGCTAGTATTCGCTGTGCTTGGCCGGGGTTTGCTTGTTGACAGCGACTCAGTCGGTGTGCGGTAATGTTGAATACGGGGTTAGGGGTCGCTGTTTCACAGGTTCCGCGTTGTATGGGTGCGCCTGACAGCGAATGGCCAGAGCGAACGGCTTGCTGCAGATTCATGAACAAATCACTCTCAAAAATTTCTTGCGCTGTGAATTCCTTGTTTAAACCCCAGAGCGCTGGCGGCGATGTGTGTAAAGTAGTTTTTAACCCCCAAACAACCAGTTTTTCTAAACATTTTGTAATATGAATACATGAATATCAGACCTGTAATATCAATTCTGCACAATTTTTATTTTATTTTTTTTTTTAACTTAAAAAAAAATCCTAACATTGCAGAAGTGGTCACAGAATTTTTGACATTAAAAAAAAACATTAATAGCAATTAATTATGATTATTTAAAGATTGCTCCATTGAAATGCATTGGACAACGCCAGGGAGCGCCAGGTCATACCTGTCGCCGTGATGCGATTAGCAGCGGCGCTGTTCGTTGCAGTCGGCTACATGATGAATCCCGCGCTAGCTGACGCTCTCGCCGGCGCTAGCCTCATTTAGCATGATAAATGCGTCATTGTGACCGCCGCCGGGCGTACTTGATTCGGTAGCCGCCGTTAGCTGGCGGTACCTGGCGCTCGTCAGACACTACCTGACGCTCTCGCCGGCGCTAGCCTCATTTAGCGTGATAAATGCGTCATTGTGACCGCCGCCGGGCGTACTTGATTCGGTAGCCGCCGTTAGCTGGCGGTACCTGTCGCTCGTCAGACACTACCTGGCGCTAGCCCTTGATAAATAAGGCCGTTGTTATACCCTGCAAGGCTTTCCAAATAATACTTTTGAAGCAGCAGTCGATATGGATAGCTATTGGTGAAGGCTCTCATTTGATCAGGGAATGCTACCTGTAAGTATATGTCATGCCACTGACTTTCCCAATTCAGCTAAGCAGATAAGTGTCACACTGAAATGGAAAAGCCAGTGGCATAACATGTTAAAGATGACTCACTAAAATAGAAGCATTTATTGATTATATTGTATTTTTCGCCCCATAAGATGCATACCCAAAAATCTGGGGGGAAATGCCTCTGCGTCATTACAGGCTTCTGCAGCAGCCCGTGGTTCCTTCATTTTGACGGGTGGGTGTGGTCTATGTGCAGGTGGTCACGGCCTATGTGCAGGTGGCATGTAAAAGACCGGCGCCCATTCACAGACGTCAACCATGAATAGGCCAATCCCACCCACCGAAGCAACTAAATCAGCCATCCAGGAGCCAGCAGGTATGTTGGTGTGTGTCTCTCTGTCACTGAGTGTGTGTGTGTGCGTGTGTGTGTGTGTGTGTGCGTGTGTCGTTGTCTCTGTTTCTGTGCATGTGTATGTGTGTGCATGTGTGTGGGGGGGGGGTCTCTGTGTTTATGCATGTATGTCTGTTTGTGTGTACATTTGTCTCTGTCTCTATATGTGTGTGTTTGTGTGTATGTGTGGAGGACTGGCATGCAGCAAGTGTAAATGTATCTGCTTCTTGCCCACTGGTCCTCGATTGCACACTCTCCTCACACACCAGATTGGGGAGGAGATACTGCACAATAGCTGTAATGAGGGATGCCGCTCACTAGCTGTAAGGAGAAATGCCGCACACTGCCTGTAATGAGGGATGCTGCTCACTGGCTTTAATGAAGGATGCCGCACACTGCCTGTAATTAGGGATGCTGCTAAATGACTGTAATGAGGGATGCTACCGTTTGGCTGTAATGAGGGATGCCACTCACTGGCTGTAATGAGGGATGCCACTCACTGGCTTTAATAAGGGATGCCACTCACTGGCTGTAATGCAGGTTCATGCCCACTGCCTCTAATGAGGGATGCCACTTACAGTCTGTAATGAGGGATCCTGTCCACTGCAGGTAATGAGGGATGCCTCTCACTGCTTTTAATGAAGGATGCCACACACTGCCTGTAATGGTGAATGCCACACACTCCCTGTAATGAGGAATGATGCTCACTGGCTGTAATGAGGGATGTCGCTAACTGACTGTAACAAGGGATGCCACTGTAATGAAGGATGAGTCTCACCATCTGTAATGGGGGATGCCGCTCACTGCCTTTAATGAGGGATAATGCAAACTGACTGTAATGGGGGATTATGCTCACTGCAGGTAATGTGGTGATTGGGAGGGGGGCAATACCCTCCCTGTAATGAGGACTGCTCCCCATGGCTGTAATGAGGGATGTCGCTCACTAACTGTAACAAGGGAAGCCACTCATTGGCTGTAATAAAGGATGAGGCTTACTGGCTGTAATGAGGGATGCTGCACACTGCCTGTAATGGGGGATGATGCTCATTGTCAGTAATGGAGTGATTGGGGGGGAGGGGGGAGTTTAGCACACCATTTGGTTCAGAATATTTCTTTTCATATTTTCCTCCTCTAAACCCTGAGTGCATCTTATGGTCAGGTGTGTCTGATGGAGTGGCTGGAAAATACGGTAATTTACATAATTTATTTATACAATTTCTTACAATTTAAGACGCATCTATTTAGTGTGTTTACATAAAGTTTCTGAATTTTTTCTACAAAATTATTATTTTCAGTTTTGACTTCATGACCTGAGTAATATATTTATTCAGCCATACATACTGTATACTTTTGTATATATTCCACCTAATTTTAGTAAGGAATCAAATGATCATTGTGGTCTTTGGGGCTTCGAGAACATGAGATGTAAGTCTCCCTTTTGGTTGCTAAATAATAAAAATCAAAATTATTCTGCAGAGAGCTGGATTGAGTTATCTTTAAAGCCATCATGGAAAGCCCCACAAGGCAAACATCTACAGTATTAAACTCTGTAACACGTGTATTCATTAAAGGGATAGGCCAGGCAATGAAAAAACATATACATATTTTTTGGTGCCTGTTTCCATCATATTGGTTTAGCTGAGAGGGGCATCTACTAAGCAAATTTTTTTTTCTAAAAAATCAAATGTAACACCATGTACATAAAATTATGAATAATCATGTAATTAGTCTGTATTAGTCATCATATTCCATTTTTTCCGAAGCTTTTCACTTTGTATTGCAGAGTTTTTTCAAGGGTCAGTTTCACAAACAATTGTCATGATGTTGTCAGAAAAATCCTGCTCTATCATTTTTATGTAACTTGCCACCCACCGTATTAAGACAGATGTCCCTTAATAAATGCCCCCTCTCTTTTTCTCACTACCCAACATAATAACATCTTATATAGAGAAACTACTAAGGTTTAGCACAGATTCCCCTGTTTTTCATATATCACATTGTATCACTGTTACCTGGTATGTGAGAGCAATCAGGGACTTGTGCATATGAGAGCGGAAATCTTCTCTATGATGCAGAATTTGTTATCTATATAAATGAGTATAGCCCTATGAACCCCCACTTTTTATATCTACCCCCCCCCAGAGAAGAAATGGCAGGAATGTGCCTACCTGACACTTCACCCTGATGCGGTCCTCTCCTTGGAAGCTGGGTATCAAAAGTGGGAGGAAGCACAGTGTCTATGGCCCTTTTTTATCAAGGGATAGCACCAGGTAGTGTCTCACTAGCGCCAGGTAGCGCCAGCTATCGGCGGCTACCGACTCCAGAACGCCAGGCTGCGAACACAATCACGCATTTATCACGCTAAATGAGGCTAGCGCCGGCGAGAGCGTCAGCTAGCGCGGGATTCATCATGTTGCAGACTTCAGCGAACAGCGCCGCTGCTAATCCCATCACAGCGTCAGGTATGACCTCTCGCTACCTGGCGCTCTCCAATGCATTTCAATGGAGCAATCTTTAAATATTCATAATAAATTGATATTAATGTTTTTTTTTTTTTTTTTTTAAATGTCAAAAATTCGGTGACCACTTCTGCAATGTTATGTCTTTTTTGTAAGGTCAAAAAAAAAAAAAAAATTGTGCAGAATTGATATTACAGGTCTGATATTAATGTATTCATATTACAAAATGTTTTAAAAAACTTTTTTATTATTTTTTTCCAAAAATAAGGTTGTTTGGGGGTTAAAAAACTACTTTTAACACATCGCCGTCAGCGCTCTGGGGTTTAAACATGCATTTTACAGCGCGAGAATTTTTTGAGCGTGATTTGTTAATGAATATGCTCGGAGCCGTTCGCTATGGCCATTCGTTCTCATGCGCTCCCATACAGCGCGGAACCTGTCAAATAGCGACTCCTAACCCCGTATTCAACATTACCGCACACCGACTGAGTCGCTGTCAACAACCGAACAACGGCCAAGCACAGCGAATACTAGCCGGCTCTGTGAAAATCACGCTACTGTCGCTCATCTGTCGCTACCTGGCGCTATTAATAAATCGGCCTCCCCGTTTCCCTCTGGCTTGATGCAGGAGCTGTGCTGTGTGGAGGTGGCAGGGAAGCATGCCCCTACTGTAGACTCCTCCACCATTTAAGGTCACTTCCACTGACCATGTGTTTTTTGCTGCAGCCGGCAGTGCATCACTCCTGGTTCGCCGTAGCGCCATATAGGCCAGGCAATGGCAGTAATAATGAAGCGAGGAGCTCACCTCCTCTCCTCTAGTTCCTGCAATGCACTGAAGATGTAGTAGGTCTACGTGATTTGGCCCTCCTTTTAATTCCTCTTTGACTATGGACAAATTTGGTTGCATGGCCGCCCCATTTCCTCAGCAGTGAGCCCAGAAATGAACAGTGGTCAGGCTTGCTCACGTTGGGAGCACTGAGAGACAGGGTCGGCCCTACAACCACAATTGGAATGTGGGCATGGAAAAATGGAAGGTGAAGCAGAGAAAATATTTGAAGTTCTGCTATAGTATCTACACAGTGCTGCAGGAAATGACTTTGCTCGCATGGCCTTGTTAATGCAATTTCCTGGACTGTGTCTGTCCCAATGTCAATAGCTATTTCTGACCAAGAGAAACCTGGGCAAATGGAAGGTGTGGTTTAAAAGAAGATGCAAATCGAAAATGATCTAACTCATATCCTTTAAATCGTCCCTACATTTGGGTGTGATCTACAGTGAGCCCCTTGCCCCCCATTGCCTCTGTGCAACCCTGGTGACCATTGTGATTCACAGGCACATCCTGCTGGCAAACCCCATTGGTAAATGCCAGGTCAAATAGCAGGAGCAAGGGGTGGGGTGGGGTGAGAAAATCCGTGGGGCAGGGTAAAAATCTGCTTTAATGAAAAATTACTGCTTGTGGCCTAAATTAGAGTTGATTTTCTATATTAATTGGTCACTGCATATTTTCCACCCTTCCCTGCAATTCATGAGATAAAAGTCAAATCAAAGTTAAATTAAGATTGTGCCTATAGTTTTCTGCAATATTGTAGTCTTGATTTTGCTTATTTTTTAGTATCCTGTAAAAAGTATAATCTCTTCTGTTCATTTCTGATATTATTTGGCCTTAGAATTAGTAGCGTAAATCTATCTGCTAATATCTTTCATTCCCATAAAGTATTTATTTTGTTTACTTGAAAGTTAACCTGAATGTTAAAAGGTGCATCGAAAGCAGGTTCAGGAAATGAAATACATAACTAAAAATACCTAAGTGAATGCTGTGCGTAGTCAGGGTGTCTGACAAATGCAATTAAATGTGTCATACATCATTCCCTACAGTGTTATTGACAGAGATGTAGTAGCATCGAATTTTAATTATTCAGACAGTATTGATCCTTCAATATTCTGGTGAGAATTACTTCCAAACTCCTGGGCCCTCAAGGAGGTTAGCGTTGTTGTTTAATTATTCCACAAATAGTACATTGTGAATTGAATTTCAGATCCCCTTCACTATTGTCTCGGTACTAATTTAAACCACTTCCTTGTATTCATTTGATTTTTGTCTAAATTTTCCAGATGAATCTCCAGCTCACACGTATGAAAAGTTAAAAATGATTTCCATAGTCCCAAGGTCATAGCAAGCTGGAACTTGTTGAATAAAAATACCTATTTTAATAAGGTGAACGTTCATTTCTAATGCAATACATGCTAGATGCTATAATTTACTATTTTATATTGTCAGCTGGCTGAGTTTTAGCTTTAGCAATAAAAAGTCAAGTGAAGGTGACTCATGAATATATGAATCTAGCATATATTTTAACCAAAAACAGCAAATGGCTTGGCAATTAAGATAATTAAGTCTCTGGAAAAGTAAAACTTACATTAAAAATACCAAATGACAGAGGGTAATGGTTAACCTATATGAGGCTATGGTGGTAATGGTTGTAAGTAGGGATGAGCGAATCAATCCGGGCGAACCCGGATTAGTTCCGAATTTCATGGAAAATTCGATTCTGAACGAAAGTTTTCCTTTAAACTCCATTTATTTCAATTACAGGCATTCTAAAATGGTGGATGAACATGTCCAGACATACCCCCTGGGGCAAGGTATCATGGGTAAGTCACATGCAGCCTATCAGCAGCCAGGAAGCCCGGTGACGTCACCGTGCTATATAAAGCGGCGGCCATCTTGCTTGTGCGCATTTCAGCCTTGCATTGCGGCCAGAGAACAGCTCGTTAGAGACAGGGACAGAGTGTTAGAGATAGGTAGGGAGAGTCAGAGAGGCAGACAGAGAGGTAGACAGAGCCAGGGAAAGATAGGGAAAGATAGGGAAAAACCGGAACCATCCAGCCAGGGACAGCTTAGACGCGACAGTGAAAATATTTTTTTTTTCATTAGCCAGATCAGTTTTCAATTCAATTTCAGTTCTTTGTGCTGTAAATCTGCCTTGCCACTGTGCATGCCATCTATGCAGTGGCTTATTTAACTCTATCTGTTACACACAAGCATTTATTATAATATATAACTGGATTAGTTTAAATATTTTTTGGTCTGCCTTTAACCAAAAAAACACCAGCCCACCTGGGTATCCCAAACGTACATTAGGCAGCCTATCTGTTATACTAAATACGCTTGTTGATCCTTCCTCAGCTGAATCAAAGTATTGCATTCTGAACTGGTTTTGGTCTGCCTTTAATAAAAAAAACACCAGGCCGCAGGGCATCCCAAACCTGTACTAGGCAGCCTATCTGTTATACTAAATACTCTTGTTGATCCTTCCTCAGCTGAATCAAAGTTTTGCATTTTGAATTGGTTTTTGGTCTGCCTTTAACAAAAAAAACACCAGGCCGCAGGGCATCCCAAACCTGCATTAGGCAGCCTATCTGTTATACTAAATACACTTGTTGATCCTTCCTCAGCTGAATCAAAGTTTTGCATTTTGAATTGGTTTTGGTCTGCATTTAACAAAAAAAACACCAGGCCACAGGGCATCCCAAACCTGCATTTGGCAGCCTATCTGTTATACTAAATACACTTGTTGATCCTTCCTCAGCTGAATCAAAGTATTGCATTTTGAATTGGTTTTTGGTCTGTCTTTAACAAAAAAAAAACAGGCAGCAGGGCATCCCAAACTTGCATTAGGCAGCCTATTTGTTATACTAAATACACTTGTTGATCCTTCCTCAGCTGAATCAAAGTATTGCATTTTGAATTGGTTTTTGGTCTGCCTTTAACAAAAGAAACACCAGGCCGCAGGGCATCCCAAACCTGCATTAGGCAGCCTATCTGTTATACTAAATACGCTTGTTGATCCTTCCTCAGCTGAATCAAAGTTTTGCATTTTGAATTGGTTTTTGGTCTGCCTTTAAAAAAAAAACACCAGGCTGCAGGGCATCCCAAACCTGCATTAGGCAGCCTATCTGTTATATTAAATACGCTTGTTGATCCTTCCTCAGCTGAATCAAAGTATTGCATTTTGAATTGGTTTTTGGTCTGCCTTTAACAAAAAAACACCAGGCCGCAGGGCATCCCAAACCTGCATTAGGCAGCCTATCTGTTATACTAAATACGCTTGGTGATCCTTCCTCAGCTTAATCAAAGTATTGCATTTTGAATTGGTTTTTGGTCTGCTGTCAAAACACTAGGCCGCAGGATATCTCATATTGCCAATTTTCATAGTATCTGGAGCAGAGAAGCAGTCCCTCACTTTATTTAGCTTCTTCTTTTTAAAGTAAACACATTTTTTATCGTATCTATTGCGCATTTCAAATACATAAAAAGTCAGGCAGACAAGTGCAAGGATGTTCAAAGAGGAGTGGCAGAGGCCAAGATTCAGCAGGCAGAGGTCGCAGCAGACTAGGAGCGAGTGGCAGCAGGAGTCACGGTGAGAGACCTGAACTGCCAGTATCTGCTACCGGTCGTGTCTCCACCAGTAACGCATCTGCCGTGGTAGATTGGTTAACGCGCCCATCAACATCATCACAAGTTACATCTGACACCCCCAGTCTAGGGTCGGTAGGTTCCTCTGACACAACCCTGAGTTGGCATGCCCCGAGAGCAGTCCCTGTCCTGCCATTGCCTCTGTCCTACGCCGTTCCCTCCCCCAGCGATGTATCCTATGCTTTGGGTTTAGCTCCACTCTTTAGTGAGGAGGACGATCAGATAGAGGACAGTCAGCAGCTAATGTCCAGCCAAGAAATGGAGGTGGCTTCTTTAGCTAGGTGGACAAATAGTGATGTGGACAGTGTCGTGGGTGTTGCGAGGGTTCCAGCTCCTGCGCCAGACACTGTTGAGGAAACCGAGAACATCAGTGACGCGCAGCCACAACTCGGTGATGATGATGATGATGAAACCGATCGCACTTGGTAACCGGGTGATGAAGGGGCTTCATCGTCATCATCAGGAGAAGAGGGGCGCAGGTTGCCCCGGAGTCAGCAGCTGAGGCAGCAAGGTGTTAGCAGCATGGTTGGCAATCAGCATGGGGGCCCAATTGTAAAGCCTGGAGCCAAACGGGGCCGGGGTAGAGCACCTGCTGTGCGGCAGGCTACCTTATCAGGAGGTAGTGGAGAAGGAGTTCCTGGAGTTGGCGACAGTAGCAGTGAATCAGTGCGGCCTGTTGGTGGGAAAAGTAGCTCCTCGGCAGTGTGGCAGTTTTTCCTGAAGCATCTGCAGGAGGGTAACATGGCCACATGCAAGATATGTAAGCAGAAGGTGAAGCATGGCCAGGGCCCAAATGTTGGCACCACGGCCCTGCGTCAACATATGATGCGTCACCATAAAGCGGCCTGGGAGAACCGAGGCTCTGAAGAGGTGGTCCAGCCTGCTTTCTCACCAAGTGGCACGCCGCTCCGAATTTCTGTCAGCGAAGGCTCCAGCACCTCAGCCGAAGGCAGCTGTGCGTCATACCCATCCTCTGTCGCTCCTGCTCCTCCTCCTCCAAGTCAAGCCATCAACCCATCAGTGAAGCCATGTCCAAGAGACAGCAGTGTGCACCCACTCATCCTACGGCGCAGAAGCTGAATGTGCTCCTGTCCAAGTTGCTGGTGCTGCAGTCGCTCTCTTTTCAGGTGGTGGACTCTGCACCTTTCAGAGAACTGATGGAGAGTCATTTCTTTGCCAAGAAGGCAGTACCGGTGCTGCACACTTTTGTTGAACAGAAGGTGGGTCAGTCCTTGAAGCCTGTCGGTGGGTAGCAAAGTGCATGGCAGCGCCGACGTCTGGAGCTGTAACTACGGTCAGGGATAGTACATGTTGTTTACGGCCCACTGGGTGATTGTGGTCCCTTAGCAGCAGCAGCAGCAGCAGCAACTTGGACAGGTCACGGCGCTTCGGCCTCCGCGCTCCCTGCCCGTTGGGCCTGTGACACCGTGCGACTCGACCTCCTCATCCTCCGCCATCTCCTCACCCTCCACTGTAGGCTCAAGTCTCAGTGCCCCTCCAGTCTACCATGTGTGCAGGGCACGGAGGTGTCACGCTGTGCTTCACATGGTTTGTCTTGGCGAACAGAGTCACACAGGGGAGGAACTGCTTAAATTTATTCATCAGGAAATCCAAACATGGCTTACTCCAAGAAAACTTAAAATGGGAATCATGGTTACCGAGAATGGGAAGAACATTTTGTCTGCGCTGCGCTAAGGAAGCCTGACCCATGCCCCCTGCATGGCTCACGTCTTCAATCTGGTGGTCAAGCGGTTTCTGAAGTGTTCCCCCTCATCTGCAAGACATCCTAACAACTTCAGGGAAACTTTGCATGCACTTCAGCCACTCATACACCGCCAAACACACCCCTCTTGAGCTACAGCGTCAGAACGGTAGCCCCCAACATAGTCTGATTTGCGATGTTTCCACCCGTTGGAATTCCACCCTTCACATGTTGGTATATGAACAGAGAAAAGCCATCATAGATTTCCTGGTGATCCAAGCGGATAGGGGGACTCCCCTTTGTAACTTCAATGTCAACCAGTGGCAGCGCATACGTGACACCTGCCGTTTGATCAGGCCCTTTGAGGAAGCCACTTTATTTGTCAGTCGGAGGATTAGGGGATGAAAGACGTGATTCCACCGCTTCATGTACTACAGCACATGTTGGAAACCATGGCTGGTCAGGGCAATGGAGACATGGCGTCTACATCTTACGGCCACATGAACCCCGTTGGAGCTGAACTGGAGGAGGAGGAGGAAGAGGAGGAGGAAGAGGAGGAGGAGTGGCCCAGTGAAGCACAGTTTAGGCTTGGCGAAATGGCTGGTTTATCTAGTCAGCAGACAGGAGAGGAGGAGCAGGAGCAGCCAGAGGAGCTAGAGGGTTTTGAGGAAGGCCAGACACACCGTGGCAGTATGCAGTGGAGATGGAGACAGGTAGTCCCTCCGAGTCACTTGCGCAAATGGCAGGAAGCATGCTCACGTGCTTGCGTAATGACCCCAGAATTGTTTCCATTTGTCGGCGGGATGACTTCTGGCTGTCCACCTTATTGGACCCTTGCTTCCGGCACAAAATGGGGGCATTTTTTAAACCCGCCGAGAGGGAGGACAAACTGAACTACTACAAAGACATTCTGCATAGTCAGTTGGCCGATGCCTATCTGCGCCATGGTCCATACTCTCGCATTTCTGACTCGGGGGGACCTCTGCCCTCACCTTCCACTGCCATGGCTGCTGGGGGGGTTGGCAGGAGCAGCAGCAGCAGCTCCATCAGCAGCAGCCTCAGTCTTCAGTTGCTAATGAGTAGCTTTCTACACCCGCATAGTGACGCTACTCATGAGCAGCAGGAAGACCTGGAGCAGGACCTCAACCAGCAGGTCATGTCATACCTTGACATGACCATGCCAACACACCTTGAGGATCCGCTGGACTTCTGGGCAGCCAAACTTGGCTTGTGGCCACAACTAGCAGAGTTTGCCCTGGAAAAGCTGTCCTGCCCGGCCAGTAGCGTGCCATCTGAGCGGGTGTTTAGTGCGGGGGGGGGCATAGTTACGGCGAGGAGAACTCGTCTATCAACTAAAAATGTGGAGAGACTCACCTTTGTCAAAATGAATCAGGGATGGATCAGCCAGGATTTCCACCCACCAATGGCTGATGCATGCGACTAGATTCAGCATGGTGCCACGTTTTACACTTTCCAAATGGTGCAAAACATATTTATGTCTTTAGGCCAATGTTTGGGCTCCTGCTGATGCCAACTTCAGGGTGTGCCTTCCAGACAATTTTTGGGCTCCTGCTGATGCCAACTTCAGGGTGTGCCTTTCAGCCAATTTTTGGCCTTCTGCTGCTGCTGCTGCCAACTCCAGGGTGTCTTTCAAGCAATGTTTGGGCTCCTGCTTATGCTGCTGCCAACTCCAGGGTGTGCCTTCCAGCTAATGATTGTGCTCCTGCTGCTGCCAACTTCAGGGTGCCTTCCAGCCAATTTCTGGGTTCCTGCTGCTGCCAACTCCAGGGTGTGTCAGTCAATTTTTGGGCTCCTGCTGCCAACTCCAGTGACTCTTTAAAGCAATGTATGGGCTCCTGCAGCAGCTGCTGCTGTTGCTGTTGCTTGCAACTCCAGGGTGTGATTCATCAAACCAAACCAACTCCAGTGTCTCTTTAAAGTAATGTTTGGGCTCCTGCTGCTGCTTGCAACTCCAGGGTGTGATTCATCCAATTTTTGGGCTCCTGAAGCCAACTCCAGTGTGTCTTTCAAGCTATGTTTAGGCTGTTGCTGCTGCTTCTTGCAACTCCAGGGTGTGATTCATCCAATTTTTGGGCTCCTGCTGCCAACTCCAGTGTCTCTTTCAAGCTATGTGTGGGCTCCTGCTGCTGCTGCTTGCAACTCCAGGATGTGATTCATCCAATTTTTGGGCTCCTGCTGCCAACTCCAGTGTCTCTTTCAAGCTATGTTTGGGCTCCTGCTCCTGCTGCTGCTTGCAACTCCAGGGTGTGATACATCCAATTTATGGGCTCCTGCTGCCAACTCCAGTGTCTCTTTAAAGTAATGTTTGGGCTCCTGCTGCTTGCAACTCCAGGGTGTGATTCATCCAATTTTTGGGCTCCTGCTGGCAACTCCAGTGTCTCTTCTTTAAAGCAATGTTTGTGCTCCTACTGCTGCTTGCAACTCCAGGGTGTGATTCATCCAATTTTTGGGCTCCTGCTACCCACTCCAGCGTGTCTTTCAAGGTATGTTTGGGCTGCTGCTGCTTGCAACTCCAGGGTCTGATTCATCCAATTTTGGGCCTCCTGCAGCCAACTCCAGTGTCTCTTTCAAGCAATGTTTGGGCTCCTGCTGCTGCTGCTTGCAACTCCAGGGTGTGATTTATCCATTTTTGGGGCTCCTGCTGCCAACTCCAGTGTCTCTTTCAAGCTATGTTTGGGCTCCTGCTGCTGCTGCTTGCAACTCCAGGGTGTGATTCATCCAATTTTTGGGCTCCTGCTGCCAACTCCAGTGTCTCTTTCAAGCTATGTTTGGGCTGCTGCTGCTGTTGCTGCTGCTGCTTGCAACTCCAGGGTGTGATTCATCCAATTTTTGGGCTCCTGCTGCCAACACCAGTGTGTTTTTCAAGGTATGTTTGGCCTGCTGCTGCTAATGCTGCTGCTTGCAACTCCAGGCTGTGAATCATCCAATTTTTGGGCTCCTGCTGCCAACTCCAGTGTCTCTTTCAAGCTATGTTTGGGCTCCTGCTGCTGCAGTTTGCAACTCCAGGGTGTGATTTATCCAGTCTTTGGGCTCTTGCTGCCAACCCCAGTGTCTCTTTCAAGCTATGTTTGGGCTGCTGCTGCTTGCAACTCCAGTGTGTGATTCAGCCAATTTTTGGGCTCCTGCTGCCAACTCCAGTGTCTTTTTAAAGCAATGTTTGGGCTCCTGCTGTTCCTTGCAACACCAGGGTGTGATTCATCCAATTTTTGGGCTCCTGCTGGCAACTCCAGTGTCTCTTCTTTAAAGCAATGTTTGTGCTCCTACTGCTGCTTGCAACTCCAGGGTGTGATTCATCCAATTTTTGGCTCCTGAAGCCAACTCCAGTGTCTCTTTAAAGTAATGTTTGGGCTCCTGCTGCTACTGCTGCTTGCAACTCCAGGGTGTGATTCAGCCAATTTTTGGGCACCTACTGCCAACTCCAGTGTCTCTTTAAAGCAATGTTTGGGCTCCTGCTTCTGCTTGCAACTCCAGGGTGTGATTCATCCAATTTTTGGGTTCCTGCTGGCAACTCCAGTGTCTCTTTAAAGCAATGTTTGTGCCCCTACTGCTGCTTGCAACTCCAGGGTGTGATTCATCCAATTTTTGGGCTCCTGCAGCCAACTCCAGTGTCTCTTTCAAGCTATGTTTGGGCTCCTGCTGCTGCTGCTTGCAACTCCAGGGTGTGATTCATCCAATTTTTGGGCTCCTGCTGCCAACTCCAGTGTCTCTTTCAAGCTATGTTTGGGCTGCTGCTGCTGTTGCTGCTGCTGCTGCTTGCAACTCCAGGGTGTGATTCATCCAATTTTTGGGCTCTTGCTGCCAACTCCAGTGTGTTTTTCAAGGTATGTTTGGCCTGCTGCTGCTAATGCTTCTGCTTGCAACTCCAGGCTGTGAATCATCCAATTTTTGGGCTCCTGCTGCCAACTCCAGTGTCTCTTTCAAGCTATGTTTGGGCTCCTGCTGCTGCTGTTTGCAACTCCAGGGTGTGATTCATCCAGTCTTTGGGCTCTTGCTGCCAACCCCAGTGTCTCTTTCAAGCTATGCTTGGGCTGCTGCTGCTGCTTGCAACTCCAGGGTGTGATTCAGCCAATTTTTGGGCTCCTGCTGCCAACTCCAGTGTCTTTTTAAAGCAATGTTTGGGCTCCTGCTGCTCCTTGCAACTCCAGGGTGTGATTCATCCAATTTTTGGGCTCCTGCTGGCAACTCCAGTGTCTCTTCTTTAAAGCAATGTTTGTGCTCCTACTGCTGCTTGCAACTCCAGGGTGTGATTCATCCAATTTTTGGGCTCCTGAAGCCAACTCCAGTGTCTCTTTAAAGTAATGTTTGGGCTCCTGCTGCTACTGCTGCTTGCAACTCCAGGGTGTGATTCAGCCAATTTTTGGGCACCTACTGCCAACTCCAGTGTCTCTTTAAAGCAATGTTTGAGCTCCTGCTTCTGCTTGCAACTCCAGGGTGTGATTCATCCAATTTTTGGGCTCCTGCTGGCAACTCCAGTGTCTCTTTAAAGCAATGTTTGTGCTCCTACTGCTGCTTGCAACTCCAGGGTGTGATTAATCCAATTTTTGGGCTCCTGCAGCCAACTCCAGTGTATCTTTCAAGCTATGTTTGGGCTCCTGCTGCTGCTGTTTGCAACTCCAGGGTGTGATTCATCCAATTTTTGTGCTCCTGCTGCCAACTCCAGTGTCTCTTTAAAGCAATGATTGGGCTCCTGCTTCTGCTTGCAACTCCAGGGTGTGATTCATCCAATTTTTGGGCTCCTGCTGGCAACTCCAGTGTCTCTTTAAAGCAATGTTTGTGCTCCCACTGCTGCTTGCAACTCCAGGGTGTGATTCATCCAATTTTTGGGCTCCTGAAGCCAACTCCAGTGTCTCTTTAAAATAATGTTTGGGCTCCTGCTGCTACTGCTGCTTGCAACTCCAGGGTGTGATTCAGCCAATTTTTGGGCTCCTACTGCCAACCCCTGTGTGTCTTTCAAGCTATGTTTGGGGTCCTGCTGCTGCTGCTGCTTGCAACTCCAGGGTGTGATTCATCCAATTTTTGGGCTCCTGCTGCAAACTCCAGTGTCTCTTTCAAGCTATGTTTGGGCTGCTGCTGCTGCTGCTGCTTGCAACTCCAGGGTGTGATTCATCCAATTTTTGGCCTCCTGCTGCCAACTCCAGTGTCTCTTTCAAGCTGTGTTTGGGCTCCTGCTGCTGCTTGCAACTCCAGGATGTGATTCATCCAATTTATGGGCTCCTGCTGCCAACTCCAGTGTCTCTTTCAAGCTATGTTTGGGCTCCTGCTGCTGCTGCTTGCAACTCCAGGGTGTGATTCATCCAATTTTTGGGCTCCTGCTGCCAACTCCAGTGTCTCTTTAAAGTAATGTTTGGGCTCCTGCTGCTGCTTGCAACTCCAGGGTGTGAGTCATCCAATGTATGGGCTCCTGCTGCCAACTCCAGTGTCTCTTTCAAGCTATGTTTGGGCTCCTGCTGCTTGCAACTCCAGGGTGTGATTCATCCAATTTTTGGGCTCCTGCTACCAACTCCAGTGTGTCTTTCAAGGTATGTTTGGGCTGCTGCTGCTCCTGCTGCTGCTTGCAACTCCAGGGTGTGATTCATCCAATTTTTTGCCTCTTGCAGCCAACTCCAGTGTCTCTTTCAAGCAATGTTTGGGCTCCTGCTGCTGTTGCTTGCAGCTCCAGGGTGTGATTCATCCAATTTTTGGGCTCCTGCTGCCAACTCCAGTGTCTCTTTCAAGCTATGTTTGGGCTGCTGCTGCTGCTTGCAACTCCAGGGTGTGATTCATCCAATTTTTGGCCTCTTGCAGCCAACTCCAGTGTCTCTTTCAAGCAATGTTTGGGCTCCTGCTGCTGCTGCTTGCCACTCCAGGGTGTGATTAATCCAATTTTTGGGCTCCTGCTGCTGCCAACTCCAGTGTCTCTTTCAAGCTATGTTTGGGCTCCTGCTGCTGCTGCTTGCTACTCCAGGGTGTGATTCATCCCATTTTTGGGCTCCTGCTGCCCACTCCAGTGTCTGTTTAACCCTTTAAGTGCCAGCCTACCTTGAGATTTTGTCACCCTTTTTTGCCAGACCATTTTGCACTTTTTTGCGCTCCCCATGTTCAACTGTGGTTTTTGAAGGGATTTCCAGGGTTTTCCCAGGAAAGTGATATATTGTTTGGGGCTTTAACATGAAATGTCTTGTTTGTCATTTTTTAGGTGTATTCTCAATATTTTTGGATGAAATATGTGCAAAAAAACCCCCCAAAAACTAACAATTTGTAGTGTTTTTTTGTAATAAAAAATGTAAGTTTCTCACTAAAATCTTATTGCGCGTGAAACACCAATTTATCCCGGTTACAGCGGTACCACATATGTATTGGTAGACACCCTTTCCTGCCCAGGCGACTCCCCCAAACTGAAACAACGCTTTAGGAGATTTTCAGATAAAATACAACTATGCTACGCGCTAAGCGCACCTTGCAGTTTTTCAAGAAAAACAACCCTTTACATTTGAAATACCCCCGACAAACTATATATTCTCTGGAAGTACACACCTCAAGCTTTCTAGACGTACCAGGTTTGTTGACATGGGTGCAGTTTTCTGGAGTTAATCCCTCAATATATTCTTTGGTTGCACAGGGTTTCCCTAAAAAAGAATAAAAATGCAGAATCAAAACCACATTTTCCTAAAAAAAACTATATGGAAACAAGAAAAAAACTGAAAATCTGAAAAAGCAACATGCCCTGAACAGAACAATACCCAGCATGCATAGGTCCTGTCAAGGGAAGAGTTGCCAAACACACCAAAGTAAAGCATGTGCGTAACAGCAATTTTACTTCAAAATTTCAGCTCTGCAGACAATCCCCTCGATTCAAAGAGCAAAAGTTAATTGATTTCGGATCGAGAATCGTAAGTTTGGGTGGGTGTTTGTCATTTTTTCTTGTTTTTTTGCCCATTTCGCACGATCGTTCGCGCATAGACGTATATGAACATACGCATTTCGTACGGGAATCGTATATTTTGCGTTAGTTCGTGTCTTTTTCCCGTCCAAATCGTATTATTTGCGTCAGATCCTATTTTTTACGTCCTTCACATGGGCTTGCGACCAATTCAGAGAGGTGATTGCTAATTGTTTTGAAGCCCATTAAAGAGCTGCTTTACGAAATGTTTGCCGGCAGCTATTTGGCCTCGGGAGTAGGATGGAGAGGAGCGAGTTTGTGGCACATCAAGGGCTTATGCTTTTTGGCATTGAGTTGATCCAGATGTCTGAGAGCAGATTGCCCCTGCGTCGTCGCATGAACATCGATAGCATGAATGATGTTGAGCTGTTCGAGCTGACCAGGCTTAATCGCGCTTCCCTGCATAAATTATATAGTGAGCTGCGGCCATGGTTAGCCCGCACCACAAGGAAGGGGCAAGCAATTTCAGGTATGACCAAGATGCTTGGCTGCCTGCAATTTTTGGCGAACGGCTCGTTCCAGAGGCTGGGTGCCCTCTCCGTGGGGATGTCCCTAATTTTTGGAAGGCATGGCTGCCATAACTCCAAAATATATATTTTTTCCTGATGATATGGCAGCCAGAAACGCCATTAAGCTTGGTTTTTATAATGTGGCCGCACACATGTGGCACTTGTACCTAGGGCAGCCGACGAGTATATATATAGGTATTGATATTTTGTTTTAGCTTATTATGTTGCCCAACGTGTAATGTAACCTTTTTTCCTTTGCGGCAGCATATTTTTTTTTGCCTCATTTGTGTACATGCCTTATTTAGGCTTTTCATTAGTAGTTTCCAATAGAGTGCAGACATGTTTTAAATTTTTGATCCTTTTTTCAATTATTAATTTCCCTTTTTTTATGCTTTTCCCTTAAGGAATCGAAAAATGGGACACTCCCTTAATGTCCAGGCCGTGGTTGGGCCGGACATGCGTTTTCTGAGTGTCCTTGCCGGCTACCCCGGATCGTCTCACGACTCCTATATACTCAGACGATCTGGGTTGTTTCGGAGATTTGAGTCAGGTGAATTTTTGGGTGCATGGCTGCTTGGTAAGTGTGTCCTATTTATTTGGTATTACATTTCAGACTAATCTGTTATTTGTGGATATTTCTGTTTTGGTATTCTTTACATAAGCCTGAAACTGCATTTTAGTTGAGTCTTCTTTTCTGAATTCCCAACCAAAATGCTTGCCTCACTTTGTCCTTCAGAATGTTTTCCCTTTAGTTAGGATGTCTGTAAGTTCCATGTCCCAAAATATATTGGTTGTGAGTTGATCCCCAAGTGTCTGTTAGTTTAGGTTCCTTTTGTAGTATTGGTCTTTAAATGTCAAAGTGGACTTAAACTGCATACATTGTATTCTTTAGATAAATGTTGAGTGGCCCTAGTTCCATGTCCCAAAATATATTGGTTGTGAGTTGATCCCCAAGTATCTGTTAGTTTAGGTTCCTTTAGTAGTATTGGTCTTTAAATGTCAAAGTGGACTTAAACTGCATACATTGTATTCTTTAGATAAATGTTGAGTGGCCCTCAGCAGCATCCTAATTGTAACATGTCCGAAAACCCAAAATATCGGTAAATTCTACCTGCCCTTGCCCGTGCAGATGTTTTATAATTAATTTGTATATTTAAGCGGCATTTTTATTTATGTACTCCATTAGTGGCAATAGTTATTTTGCAAATGTGCCCTGGGTGTATTTTTACGCACTGGTTTGGGGTGGGGATTAACTGGGCTTCCCCTAGTTAGGTTTCCTTGAAAACCCAGGGCTCCACATCCTATGACCTCGCCCATGGAATTGATAAGATATTATATTAAAAACAAGTTCATTTTATTAGTACATATACATATAAAAACACAATGGTTGATAACCACATCACAACTACTTGTATACAAGATAATGCCTGTTTTTTCAACTGGATAGCCAGGCAATCAGTATAACAATTTTACAAGATATTCCAACACAAATGTAAAAAATGTTGCTTGCGTGTCTCAAAAGGGGGCAAACTAGTTTCGCCTGTCTGTAGGCTTCGTCAGTGCCCTTAACATCAATCCTATAAAGACATATATGTATATCATAGTATCAAAGTAACCATTCAAAGACTTTTTAAAAAAACATGCTTCATTTGATATCTCATTATACATTAGTATGCATGGATTCATACCTCTATTGATTGAGATGGTAGATGCAACTGGGGCCAGCTCATGTTTACTGTGGTGTAGCCAGTTCAATTGTATTAGGGCTGTTATAAAGCCCAGGTGTGTGGATCATAGTAAAGCCCATAGTGCATTCCAAAAGCCCATAAGGGTTGATAACACCTGCATTGATAGGAACAGATTGCCTCATGAGTGTCTCTATCAGTTATATAGCCGGTAAATTCGGTCAGGATAAAGTGTTTATAAAGGTGATGAAAGTAAAATAGCAGATGCCCTTACCTTGTATACTCAATGAGGCGTGGGGAGAGGCACACCCAGTGCCTGTTACCTCCTGTCCTAGAAGCAGCAGCGCCGTGTAGAGCGTGCTGATACACTGGCCACAGTTAAATAATGGCCAGTGTGTGATGTCAAACACACTCAGCTGAGTGTTAGCTCCGTCCCTTAGACTTAATTCATAAGAGCAAGGTAAAATAGCGATCTCAGTCGCACAGATATATTAATTAATGACCTCTAGCGAAGTATAAGCCTAGCTGGCAGTATTTGTAAGTGGCCTTAGACTACGGGATATGCCATGATACTTGTGATGTCTTGCTGACAGATCTAAAGTGCCTTCAGGCAGTTGTCCACATTGTAGGGGGAATTTGTGCCCCCCAGAACACAGTATATCTACATATGGCGTTTAAAAAGTGTAACTGGCCGTTGTTGTACGTATGGATGGCCTCCCTTATAGCCATATACATATATGCCTGCTAAACTCCATTACTGACGCTATGTCATATGGACAAAAATGCCGCCTCACCATACGCCTAGGACACGTGAGTGTTATGAAATCCCCAAAGGCCAATCCGCACTGGGCATTAAAGCTGTATAAATGAAAACATTGTTGATTTGGTTTAAGCCACATAATCGCTACTGCTGCAAACTTGTGCCCATGGGCTGGCATCCAGTGCATCCACCATATACAGCATATGGAAAAAAAAAAAAAAAAAAACACACCCAACAAAAAAAAAATTGTTTTTTTTTTTTTTTTTTTTTTTTTCTTTCTTCTTTTCCCCTTCTCTTCTTATTTCCCTTTCTCTTTTTCTCTTCCTCCCTCTCCCCTCTCCCTCCTCCTTCCCCTCCTCTTCCCCCTTCCCTTCTTCCATTACATTCCACATTGATTTGTTACAGTCAAAATTAAAACCCTATCATTACAAATGTCTGTCAGAGGTCAGAGGTAAGGGGCATAACTGATGGATTCATTGAGTCCCGGGTACTGATGGGCCTTGAAATGGTGGCTAAGCCGTGAAGGAGTGGTCACTACGAAATTTTATCGTAAACCGACAGCCGCTAACACGATGCTAAGGGCCTCTAGTGCCCACCCAAAACATCTTCTCAAGAGTATCCCATACGGTGAATATGTGAGAGCCCGCCGCAATTGCACCTCAGAAGGAGATTTTAAGGAAACTGCAGATGGGATTTTCAACAGATTGAGAAATAGGGGGTATAGCGTACCAGTTTTAAAACAGGCCTATAAACGGGCCAAAAAAAGATCACGGGATGAATTACTGTACAAGCCGAAAATCAGGAAAGATGATCCCCCCCTATCCATGATTCTGACTTTTTCTACCCACCACCATATGATAAAAAACATTATACAGCGACATTGGCATGTGTTACAAAAGGATGCAGACCTTAACAAGATACTCCCAAACAAACCTAAATTTGTGTTTCGGAGGGCACATAACATCAAAGATCGGTTAGTTCATAGCCACTACACACAAACTAAACGACTTACCTGTTGTAAGACAACAGGAATGTATAAATGTCACTCATGCAACATGTGTAAATATGTCAAAGAAACTAAAGCGATAACCATAGGTGACCGGCCAATTCACAGACTTAAGCATTTTATCAACTGTAAAAGTGCCAACATCATTTATGCCTTAATCTGCAAGTGCAACAGGTTTTATATCGGCAAAACCAATCGGGAGCTCCGCAAACGCATATACGAACACTCTTATGACATCAAAACGGGAAATAGCAAGACCCCAGTGGGCAGACATTTCCGGGAATGTCATGAGATGAACCCAAAAGATATGTTTATTGTGGGCCTAGATAGATTACATCCAAACCCACGGGGTGGGGACCTTGAGAGAGCCACCCTTAAACGGGAGACACAGTGGATCCACCATTTCAAGGCCCATCAGTACCCGGGACTCAATGAATCCATCAGTTATGCCCCTTACCTCTGACAGACATTTGTAATGATAGGGTTTTAATTTTGACTGTAACAAATCAATGTGGAATGTAATGGAAGAAGGGAAGGGGGAAGAGGAGGGGAAGGAGGAGGGAGAGGGGAGAGGGAGGAAGAGAAAAAGAGAAAGGGAAATAAGAAGAGAAGGGGAAAAGAAGAAAAAAAAAAAAAACAAAAAAAAAACATTTTTTTTTTTGTTGGGTGTGTTTTTTTTTTTTTTTTTTTTTTCCATATGCTGTATATGGTGGATGCACTGGATGCCAGCCCATGGGCACAAGTTTGCAGCAGTAGCGATTATGTGGCTTAAACCAAATCAACAATGTTTTCATTTATACAGCTTTAATGCCCAGTGCGGATTGGCCTTTGGGGATTTAATAACACTCACGTGTCCTAGGCGTATGGTGAGGCGGCATTTTTGTCCATATGACATAGCGTCAGTAATGGAGTTTAGCAGGCATATATGTATATGGCTATAAGGGAGGCCATCCATACGTACAACAACGGCCAGTTACACTTTTTAAACGCCATATGTAGATATACTGTGTTCTGGGGGGCACAAATTCCCCCTACAATGTGGACAACTGCCTGAAGGCACTTTAGATCTATCAGCAAGACATCACAAGTATCATGGCATATCCCGTAGTCTAAGGCCACTTACAAATACTGCCAGCTAGGCTTATACTTCGCTAGAGGTCATTAATTAATATATCTGTGTGACTGAGATCGCTATTTTACCTTGCTCTTATGAATTAAGTCTAAATCCCTGCACTTGTCTCCACCAAAATGGCGCCTCGCAGGAGACACGTGACGGCGCCGTGTGGGAGCTCTAGCGCCGGTCACCTTACTGGCTGACGGAGGCTAGGATGAGCCCCGCCTGTCGGGGGAGGTGCGGCGCTGGGATTGTGTTGGGCTCCCGTCCCCCCTAGCAACCCCCAGCAGACCCCGGGAGGGGAGGGGAGGGGGGGGAGGGACGGAGCTAACACTCAGCTGAGTGTGTTTGACATCACACACTGGCCATTATTTAACTGTGGCCAGTGTATCAGCACGCTCTACACGGCGCTGCTGCTTCTAGGACAGGAGGTAACAGGCACTGGGTGTGCCTCTCCCCACGCCTCATTGAGTATACAAGGTAAGGGCATCTGCTATTTTACTTTCATCACCTTTATAAACACTTTATCCTGACCGAATTTACCGGCTATATAACTGATAGAGACACTCATGAGGCAATCTGTTCCTATCAATGCAGGTGTTATCAACCCTTATGGGCTTTTGGAATGCACTATGGGCTTTACTATGATCCACACACCTGGGCTTTATAACAGCCCTAATACAATTGAACTGGCTACACCACAGTAAACATGAGCTGGCCCCAGTTGCATCTACCATCTCAATCAATAGAGGTATGAATCCATGCATACTAATGTATAATGAGATATCAAATGAAGCATGTTTTTTTAAAAAGTCTTTGAATGGTTACTTTGATACTATGATATACATATATGTCTTTATAGGATTGATGTTAAGGGCACTGACGAAGCCTACAGACAGGCGAAACTAGTTTGCCCCCTTTTGAGACACGCAAGCAACATTTTTTACATTTGTGTTGGAATATCTTGTAAAATTGTTATACTGATTGCCTGGCTATCCAGTTGAAAAAACAGGCATTATCTTGTATACAAGTAGTTGTGATGTGGTTATCAACCATTGTGTTTTTATATGTATATGTACTAATAAAATGAACTTGTTTTTAATATAATATCTTATCAATTCCATGGGCGAGGTCATAGGATGTGGAGCCCTGGGTTTTCAAGGAAACCTAACTAGGGGAAGCCCAGTTAATCCCCACCCCAAACCAGTGTATTAGTTTTAGTATTGGGGCCCGCTCCCTGCACCAGCCTCCAATTGCTGCAAGTGTGCTTCTGATGTGCAGGGAACTCCCTTTCATCAGTAGCCCATTGACCTAACCTTCCTTTTTTTTTTTTTTTTTTTTTTTTTTTCTTTTGTCCCCAGGATTTCTCACAATTTGGGAGGGTCGTCTCCATTAGTGGGTTTCTAGTCACCCACATCACGTTTTTGTATTTTTACGCCCTTTACCTTACATCATTTGGATATATGTCAAATTCTTTGTGTTTGTTCTCGTGCCTTTTTAATGTTTATGAAATTTCATTGTCTTGTTAAGGTGATTCCGGGTACCCACTTCTCCCCTGGCTCATGACGCCTGTGCTGCGGCCCCAGGATGCCTCTCAGGAAGCGTACAGCCGTGCGCACCGCAAGACCAGGGCTGTTGTGGAGAGGGCCTTTGGGCTGTTGAAGACCCGTTTTCGTTGTTTGGACCATACTGGGGGCGCCCTGCAATATGATCCCAAAAAAGTGATCGACATCATCATGGCATGTGCTGTTTTGCACAATTTTGCTATACTCGAACGTGTACCACGTTATGTGGATAGTCTGCCCTCTACAGCCCTAGAGGATGATGTGGAAAATTATGTTGGCCCACCCAGTGAGTCTGGACAATCAGTTCGAGCAAACTTGATATTGCAGCATTTTAGTTAATTTAGTTTCGTTTTGCAACATTCTGTGTGTCTGTCTTAGCCTTTTGGTTCAATATGTTGGTTTGCCGTAATGTGGCATTACCTTAAATAAAAAAATTTTTCCCTTAATTGTTGCCTAATGTATTTCATGTTGTTTATTTAGCTTGATATTTGCATTGTTACACCTCTTAAACCAAAAAGGATCTGGTTTAGCCCAAGCTGATTTAAACTGTGTTTCCAGTAAAAACGCCACAAGTATAGTAAATTTAAATTTTGTTTTACTTTGTATAATTATAGTTATTTGGCTTAACATAAAACATTCCACATACAACTGTGGTTAAAAAGGCATGAGATAACCAAACAAAAAATAAACACATCTACACCTGGAAGTGAGTGGCACAACCAAACAAGGACACCCAGTCCAAAGGCCAGCCTAGTCCAGTCATTAATATTGCCTGTGCCCAGGGATATTTGGGCATGGCCATAATGTCACACAAACATGTCTGCAAACAGGAGGATCACAAACCAAATACATATTTAAAGCCATAAGTGGCCAGATACACTCCACATAGACCTATGGCATTGGCTAGTGGCCTTAATCATTACTCTAAGGAGCTATATGGGAGCAAATACAAAACACAACCTGCATGAGCAACACAAAATGGATTGTTTGAAACCTCAAAGGACAAGTAAATACAGTGGGGGGTAAGAGAAAAGATGTCCCACACAATCATGGCTTAATATGGTGGCTGCCCATAATACCCAGGTGGAGGTCCAGGTGGAGGTCCATGTGGATGGGACCTAGCCTGGGCCATGGCAGCATTGTGAATTTGAAACTGCTCCACAATGTTTCTCTGCATACTGGTCATCTCAGCCATGGCTGACTGGATGCCATTACTTGCAGTTACCATGTTGCTGTTGAGGGTACGCAACTCCGCGAGGATGCCCTGTAAGCTGGTATTGATGGTGACCATGTCGGCATGCCTTTCCTCACGCTCTGTAACGAGCTGTGCCTCATAAGAGTCCCTTTCTTGGGTCCATAATTGAAGCAGGGCACTCTGCCTCCCCTGGGAAATTGTGGGGCGGCGTAATGGAGTCCGCCGCACAATTACCCTGGCTCTTGGGCGTGCCCTGCCGCGTGGTGTCGTCCCCTCAACAGCAACAGGCCTGCTTTGCAAATCCTCAGCAGCAGAGTGAACACTGGGGACTGTTGTGTCAGTCTCCCCATGTGCCTGCACAATGGATGGAGATTCACTCTGCTGCTGAGGATTGGCCAGAGAAACATTAGGGAGCAGTTCCAGATTGGGACCCAGGGGGAGGTCATCGGACGTGCCCTGCAGGGAGACATCAGCTTCCTCCATTTCCATGATATCTTCCATGATTGTGCGGGTCTGTAGGGACATATAAAAAAAAGGGTAAGTTGGCGTCCAAATTTGGGATTCCATCAGTTTAACACATGCATAAGCACTTGGTAGTATTTATGGTACTAAATTAACTTACCGGAAATCTCGGATCTGGGCTCCTATGCTGTACGGACCTGGTAGGCATAAGCAAACTGGGGGGTGAGTTTACCCTTGCTGAGGGATCATGCTGGGCTGAAGAAGAGAAAACCAAACAAGGTAAACACACACATAAGCATTGTTTTTGAAGTTAATCAAAAAAAACACTATTTGTAATATTAAGCAACTCTACAGCAATGGGGACATTTGTTAAAAGACACGCAATTTTAGATAGGTGCAATGGCTCGAGAAAACTGCTAACTGACCTCAGTTCTAAGTCAGGAAGTGTACCCAGTCAGCATACAACTTGCCCCGCCAATATTTGGATTTTGACTACCATTCGCTAGGTCAGGGGTACTCAAACACTTCTTGTAAAGGTCCATTTAAAGGTATGTGGTGAGAGGTGAATGTCTGGCCATGGGGCTGTCGCAGGGGGTGTCTAGTTAGAAATAAACACACTGGGGGAGGGGCTGGAGATTGCCAAGTGCAAACTAATAAAGGCTGCTTGCCCTTGCTGGGCTGGATGGGGCAGAGCTGAGGGGACATGGATTGGATGGCTAAAGGGGGGAGTTCACGAATTGATGGTGATGGGATGGATGGAGCAAATCTGTTACAAATGTATGGGGCTTATGTGGGGGGGGGGCACATGGGGGGACTGTGGCAGATGGGGCAGAGCTGGGGCAGCGGGACACGATTGGACCAAGAGAAAGATGCCCCAAGTTACTGTGTACCTTGCAATGCCAATTCCTGTGCAGTACTTCATATTGCAATGCTATGTTTCAGGGAGCCATGACATTGGGCAGGAGAACAACCACTACATCGCCGATCAAGGGGGCAGCTCTGAGCACGTCAACACAGAAGTAACTGAGTGCAGGGCTGTCTGGCCAGGGGTCCTGGAATCTGGTGCCAAGGTCCGCATTGGTACCCCGGGCCGCCAGTTGAGTCTCGCTGCTCTAGGTCCGATATGTTTGGGGGTGGGTAATTAAATTGTTACCTCAAACACAACTCACACAACAAATAGCCAACCCATCCATCATGATGTGTGTTTTGTGATTGAGTCAAAATATATCACTTTTCAGGATAAACTTCGTTACTTGACCAATAAATTTGGGAAATTGATCTTTTACATAATGGATGTGGTCCTAAATGTGTGGTTCACAGGGACCAAAACAGGACACAAACAGGCACAGTAGTGCGAGGCCAAGCAAGGCAAACCATAGGGCCATCCCGTCATCTTGGTACTAGTGAACTTTAGATTATTTACCAAACAGGCAAACATGCAGATTTAAGAGTACTCACCGTGGGTACGGGTCGGTGAGTCCGTGTCCCTTAGACCAGCATGTCCACCGACCGCGACCGGATGGAGAAGGCCCAGCACAATCTCCTCAGCAGGGGTAAACTCCAGTTTGGTAGGAAAGCCACCTCCAGTTTGCATGCTGAAAAGAGAAAATCGTTTGGTACTCAGAAAAGGTGCATACAGTACATCCTAATCCTTATATTTGGAGACATCATTTATTTACCTGTAATTATGCCTTTTAATTTCTTTTTGACGTACAGCATATTTCAGATCCGAGATTTTCTTCTGAATTTGGGACACATCTTTCCTCTCTTCCCCCGCTGCATTTACTTGTCGTAGGATGGTTTCAAACAATTCCATCTTGCGCTGCTTTGTGGTGTGTTTTGATTTGCTCCCATAGAGCTCGTCATAGTATAATGTAAGGCCACTAGCCAATGCCATATTTTGGTCATGGGAGAATCTCCCACTCAACTGGCCGCGGCGCAATGTGCGGCCAGATGATTGGCTTGGCTGCTCCTCCATGTGTGCAGACACATGTGGTGACATTATGGCCTGGGGCTGGGTAGGGGAATGGACGGATTGTTGGCTTCCCAATGACTGGACTGGACTGGCCAAGGGACTGGGTGTTCTTGCGTGGCTGGCCACCGAACTTCCAGGTGTAGATGTGGTCAGGGTGGCCATTCTTTGGCCTCTTGGGGGGCTATGTTCCCGGCTGGTGCCAGGTCGGGGGCTCTGTTCCCGGCTGGTGCCAGGTCGTGGGCTTCTGGCCCTGCTGCGGGGCCTGTCTTGGCTTCTGGCCCTGCTTCTTTCCCTTTCTGGGGTTCGGGCCCTGCTGCGGGGCCTGTAGGGGCTTCTGGCCCTGCTTCGGGGCCTTGCTGGGGTTCTGGGCCTCCGTTCTCGGCTTTCTGGGCTTCTGGCCCTGCTTGTGTGGCTGTAGGGGCTTCTGGGCCTGCTTCTGGGCCTTTCTGGGCTTCGGGCCCAGCTTGTGTGGCTGTAGGGGCTTCTGGGCCTGCTTCTGGGCCTTTCTGGGGTTCGGGCCCTGCTTGTGTGGCTGTAGGGGCTTCTGGGCCTGCTTCTGGGCCTTTCTGGGGTTCGGGCCCTGCTTGTGTGGCTGTAGGGGCTTCTGGCCCTGCTTCTGGGCCTTTCTGGGGTTCGGGCCCTGCTTGTGTGGCTGGACGGGCTTCTGGCCCTGCTGCGGGGCCTGTAAGGGCTTCTGGCCCTGCTGCGGGGCCTGTAGGGGCTTCTGGCCCTGCTTCGGGGCCTTGCTGGGGTTGTTGCCCTGCTGCGCGGCCTTGCTGGGGTTCTGGGCCTCCTGTCTCGCCTTTCTGGGCTTCTGGCCCTGCTTGTGTGCCTGGACGGACTTCTGGCCTGGGATGGGCTTCTGGCCCTGGATGGGGTTCTGGCCCTGCTGCGGGGCCTGGGTTGGCGAACTGCCCTGCTTGAACCCATGGGCGGTGTGTCCTCCCTTGGGCGGCCTCTTCTGGAGGCAGAGGTGGTGGGTGCTGCTGTGGCCTGTTTTTTTGCCGCAGGGGCACGTGCCTTGGGGCCCCTTTTTTGGCTAACGGAGGGTCCAGTGTCCCTTGGTGGGGCAGAGGTAGTACTTGCCGTCTTGGATCGGAGTTTTTTCCTTCCTTGCTGGGACCTGGTGGTTGGGCCCTCCGAGGTCTGGCTTTGCTGGGCGCGTTTGGATGCTGGCTTTTTTGGTGCCATTTTCCACAAAGGCTCAAAGAGAATGAGCTTTGGGTGCAGGGACCTTTAAATAATGAGCCCAGCGTGTGACGCCTATGCGCACGACTACGCGCTCGTACGGACGTACGTTCGAGCGGAACCAGGAAACCGCTGGGGTTTCACTTATCTGCTGCCTTGAAGAAGCATAAAGATGGCGCCCACTATCTTCACCCGTCAACAGGAAGAGATCCTCATGCTGGTAAGTGCCTGCCTCTGCATTTTAATCTAATAGTCAATGATGGCCTAAATGTAAATGATGCGTTTGTAACTAGTTTGGGGTCTCTTAATGTTTAATAACTGGCTCCTCACACTTCATCCTCAAGGGCCGAGCCTGGCCACGTTTTCACCTGTCTATGCTGATGTCCGAATTAGGGCAATTGCTCAGGCTTAGCACCAGTTAATTAACCTGTGGAGTAGCGGGGCTAGCTGTCAAACCTGGCCTGTCTCGGACCTTGATGCGGATGTTTGAGGAACACTGTTTGCCTAAGCACGCAAAACACAACGGGAAGCCACACACGTGGGCCAAAAGCCTAAGCATAAGCCTACATCTTGGATGTTTAAACCATCCTAACATGCCATAGATGCAGGTGGGCTGATTTTTAATGTTGGCTATTATCTGTATGTACATGGTGTGTGAAACATATAACATAAGACCAGACTCTCATTCACAGTCAACGTCTGCTTTAAGGCACTCCCAAAAAATGGCTGCCACTCTAAATGTGTGTGTTAATGACATGAAATTCTCAACTTGTGATGCAACACATATGGGTCTGTGTGTAAAAGTAAAAGCTCTGTGTCCATTATGTTTTTCAGATCATGCTTCAGCGCCGGTATGACTTCGCGCCCAATGTGTGCGAAAAAAGGGACATCGCCCGGGAGATCATCACGGAAATCCACCGTGTCACCAGCACCACCTTCATTCACACCCAGATAATGCAGCATTGGTCGGACCTGAAACGTCTGCACATGGCCCGGGTGCGGAGGTTTTTTGGGATCCATTTCCCAAGTAAGTACCAAGCGATAGCATGTGATATGTAGGAAATGTATAAGCTATACCTTTATTTATAATGAATTTTCTTTGCTAGTGTTGGAAATGGATTTCAGAATTCGTCGCACCCGGAGGCGCACAGGCCGACCAGTGCTGCATGAGTCTGCATCTGTGAGTGAAGGTGGTGGATCTCCCGGGCGACGGACCTACCCCTCCTCTGTGGCCTCCTCAGACCAGCCCCTGGACCTTACCACAGAGGAGGGGCCCAACCGCGTGGGCGTGGAGTCATGCCCGGCCAGGCATGGGGAAGGCTCTGGTATGTCACTCTTCATGTATAGGCACAAAGATATACATGGCAGGCCAAAAACTAAGTTCTCCTTTATTATGTATTTGTAGAATCTTCGGGAGCGGGTGAAATAGTGGAGGAGGAGGCAGCAGAGATGCTGGAAGGAGATCCTGACGAAGGTGAGTGATGTCAGCCAGCCTGGGAGCCAGATCTGTTTGGAATAGTGACTCTATACAACTACTAACCAAATGTCACATGTTTCTCCAGGGACTTCTTCACAGCATAGCCAGGACCAAGGGCAGCCTGTTGGCCCCAACCAGCCATCTGTCGGCCACCAACTCCGTAAGTCTCCATGCCATTATTCATATTAATGTTTTGTTAGCTAATAACACACACATAACTAAAGGCGTAGCCAATGTGTAGTTAACACTTTCATGTGGCCACTTCGTTAGCTTAAAGCGGACCCTAACTTGTATTAAGAACATAGCTAATAATTAGCCAACACACTGTACCTACAGATTTGAAACATTGAAAAACAGCCTTCAGCCATCTAATGCATGTTAGGAGCCTGAAAACATCCAATATTGCGGAATATGGAATGCGCAATATTTACAGGCAGCATGGGATACAGATTTAAAAAAGTAAGGTGCTGCAATGCATTGTGGGAGTGATGACCTTTCCCTCAACCCAGCTATGCTCTGGCTTCCCAAAGCACCACTGTAACCTACTCCCCTGTACTTTATCCAACTCTCCACTCCTCATTAAGTGTTATGCTTCAGAGTCCAGATGGCGGCGCTGTAATCAAAAAACCTCCAAAATGTACTTTGATCTGGTGCAGAATCATTTGGGAATAGTTATTGGTTTTCATTAAATAATGTTGAAGGTCCGGTTTAAGGAGTTTAAATAGTTACCTGTGGGAAATGCATTAACTTTATTCCTTGGAAGAATGACATATGTCATGCATTTACATTTATTTGATTAACCCCAAATCGATTTCCAGCATACAAACCGGTCTGGTACTCCTATTTATGTTTATTTCTCTATTGCTTACAGGGATTATCCCAAAAACCGTGGCCGAAAAAAAAAAAAGAATCAAGGAGTTGGTGGCCGAGCTGCTGGCCATACAGGCGACGTTGGGGCCAACAGATGAAGAAGAGGAGGATGATTAGTGCCCTTGGTCCTGGCTACTTTTGTTAAATCGGTTTTAAAAGTTTTGAATTGTAAAAAATTTTTAATGTTTTAAAAAACAAAAAAAAAACCCAAAACATTTTACTATGTTTTAAAAAGAAAAAAAAAACAATTTTAATATGTTTCTAATAAAAAAAAAAAATGTTACTATGTTTTCAAGAAAACCAAAAAAAAAAAATTACATATGTTTTAAAAAATAAACCAAACAAAGCAAATAATTTAAATAAATTATATTTTAAGCCTTCATAAATGTGTCTTTTCTAATATGCGCACCAAAAAACAATTACACAAACAAGAAAAAACACGCTTATAAACATATAGACATATGTACATTATGTGGTTTGGGTAAGTTTTAGGGTCGTCAACATGAAGAAGGATGCAAGCGCTAAGGGGTTTAGGTAAGTTTTAGGGACCGAGAAATGAAGAAGGATGCAAGCGCTAAGGGTTTTAGGTAAGTTTTAGGGACCGAGAAATGAAGAAGATGCAAGCGCTAAGGGGTTTAGGTAAGTTTTAGGGACCGAGAAATGAAGAAGGATGCAAGCGCTAAGGGGTTTAGGTAAGTTTTAGGGACCGAGAAAGGAAGAAGGATGCAAGCGCTAAGGGGTTTAGGTAAGTTTTAGGGACCGAGAAATGAAGAAGGATGCAAGCGCTAAGGGGTTTAGGTAAGTTTTAGGGACCGAGAAATGAAGAAGGATGCAAGCGCTAAGGGGTTTAGGTAAGTTTTAGGGACCGAGAAAGGAAGAAGGATGCAAGCGCTAAGGGGTTTAGGTAAGTTTTAGGGACCGAGAAATGAAGAAGGATGCAAGCGCTAAGGGGTTTAGGTAAGTTTTAGGGACCGAGAAAGGAAGAAGGATGCAAGCGCTAAGGGGTTTAGGTAAGTTTTAGGGACCGAGAAAGGAAGAAGGATGCAAGCGCTAAGGGGTTTAGGTAAGTTTTAGGGACCGAGAAAGGAAGAAGGATGCAAGCGCTAAGGGGTTTAGGTAAGTTTTAGGGACCGAGAAAGGAAGAAGGATGCAAGCGCTAAGGGGTTTAGGTAAGTTTTAGGGACCGAGAAAGGAAGAAGGATGCAAGCGCTAAGGGGTTTGGATGGGGTGCGGGATGAGGGTGCGCATGCGCAAGATCTTATATACATACGAACGCACGAATCTAAGAAGCCAAAAACCAATGAAAACCAGAGGCAAAGGCAAGTAATTGGAAGAGGTGGACGATGGAAGCAGCAGAAAAAACAGGCTGCCGCCGCAACAGGTGAGCACATGAACGTGATTTTTACGATTGTCAACTGACTGAGGCAAGTTCGGGAGATAACATACGAACGGACGTATATTTTAGGATAGAAACGTATTTGCTTATTGAATCACTCGCAAGTTCATACGAACGCACGAGCGTACGGGAAAAATAGGATGATCGGCACCCAAATCCAAGCTGTTACATGTTTCTTTGAATCGACCCTAATGTGCGCACCTTGTGCTTTTTCTACCAAAACAAGCCTTTAGATTTGGAATATCCCCCATAAACCATATATTCCCGGAAAGTACACATTTTAAGCTTTCTAAGCGTACCCAGCTTGTTGTCGGGGGCTCATCTTTCTGGAAGTAATCCCTTGAAGAATTCTTAGGTTGCACAGGGTTTCACAAGAAAATGTATAAAAAAGCCGAATAAAAAACACCTTTTCCTAAAATATCAATATGCAAATAAGATAAAACAAGCTAAATCTGAAAGCACAAGGTCCCCCGAGCAGAACAATACCCAACATGCATAGGTACTATTAACCCTTTTAATTACCAGCCTACTTGAACTTTTGTCACCCTCTGTTGGTCATTTTTCCCCATTTTGCGCCATGTTTAACCGTGATTTTTGCCGGAATTTCCTGGAAAATATATATATATATTTTTTTTGCAGCAGAGTTTAGGCTTTAACATTAAATGTCTTGTTTGTAATTTTTCTGCTGTTTTTTAAATATTTTTGGGTAAAAAAAACAAAAAAATAAATAAAATAATATTTTTTAAACAATTGTCTCCTTTATTTTAAATAAAACATTTGTTTTAGTAATGAAAACCATATTGCATGTGATAGCCCCATTTCTCCCGATTACAACGGTACTACATATGTATCGATAGCCCCCCATTCTTGCCCAGGAGACCCCCCCAAACTGAAAATAGCACTTTATAACATTTAAAAACAAAATACTACTATCCACACTATAAACGCAAGGGGTTAATTTAAAAAGAAAATGACATAGGGACCCCCCTCCCAGGGGGGGACCCCGTTTTTTTGGAATTTTAAGGGTTAGGGTTAGGCTAAGCCTAACCCTAACCCTTAAAATTAAAGAAAAAATGACATAGCATCCCCCCTCCCAGGGGACCCCATTTTTTGGGGGGAATTTTAAGGGTTAGCGTTAACCTAACCCTAACCCTTAAAGTGGGTTTTGTTCCACTTCCGCGGGGGTGCCCCGCTGCGTGAAACCCCCAAGAAAGGTATAAAAAAACTCACCTCACCCGCTCCTACGGGGCATGCGCGAGCGCTTGTCCAATCAGAGCGCTCAGAGCCGCTGTGGTATGCACGGACAAGGGACGGACAACCACAGCAGCTCCGAGCACGCTGGCAGCCGCATCTTGCGCTTCCCTCTAACAGGGAGCGTGCCCGCGCCGGCCATTCACAAACGGCGCCCTGCTAGAGAGAAGCGTGAGAGGCGGCGGAGGCCCGCGCATGCATCGTTGGAACGGGGATAAGGTAAGGCGAATGGGGCGTCCTGGGGGGTTTCACACAGCGGGGCATCCCGATTTCGGATGCCCCGCGGTGAGGGATCTGATCGGCCCTGGAATCTTATAGATTCCCGTGCCGATCAGCCTGGGTGTTGGTCCACTTTAAAAAAAAAAAAAAGAAAGACGTAGCATCCCCCCTCCCGGGAAGGGGGGGGGGAACCCATTTTTTGGCAGAATTTTAAGGGTTAGGCTAACCCTAACCCTTACATTTTTTTTTTAAAAATGAAGTAGGGTCCCCCCCCCCCCCTACGTAATTTAAAAAAAAAAAAAATTAAGGGTTAGGGTTAGGCTAACCCTAACCCTTAAAATTAAAAAAATAAATGACGTAGGGTCCCCCCTCCCAGGGGGGGGACCTCATTTTTTTTTTAATTTTAAGGGTTAGGGTTAGGCTAACCCTAACCCTAACCCTTAAAATTAAAAAAAAAATGACGTAGGGTCCCCCTTACCTGTCATAACCAGCCCGGGACCAGCTATGGGGGCTTGTAGGCACAGAGTGGGGGGGCCAGCTTTTGTGGCCCCCCCACCCTGCAGCCTACGAGCCCACATACCCTATGTGGGCCCGGGCTCTTCTGCCCCCCCCCCTGGCCTTTGGGGAGGCAGGTAATAGGGGATGCCTCGTGAACTGGTATAAGGGGTCTCATGGACCCCTTACCAGTTCACAAGGGGTTAACAGTAAAAATAAACACACTGACACTTTAATAAAAAATTTTATTAAAAAATAAAAACTTTTTTTTTACTTTACTTACCTCCGATCGTCAGCTCCTTTGTCCCTCGATGTGTTGACAGATGTGATCATGCTGGCTGCAGTAGCAGAGGGGCAGGTGATGATCTGATCACCTGCCCCTCTGCTCCTGTGGCCAGCATGATCGCATCTGAATGAACAACAGCCGGGAGCCAGGACGACACCCGGTGAGTGACGTCACAAAGGGGGCGGGACTTTGAGCCGGGATCGCGATAAGCCCCACCCCCAAAGGGGCGGGGCTTATCACAAGATGGCGGCGCCCGTCGGAGCAGGAGGGGGGAGAGCCCTTTCAGGCTCTCCCCTGAAGCTGAAGAGCCAGGGGGGGGCGATCGGAGGTCCCCCCCAGTGAAGAAGAGACCTGTCGGGAGGCAGCGCGACCTAAGGTAAGTGAATGTCATTTTTTTTTTTTTTTTTCACAGATAGCAGCTGCTGCTGCCGAAGCGGAGGGGGGGGGCACTATTCCGGGGGCTCTCCTGGAGCCATCCGAGACCCCACGGGGGATCGGATGGCACCAAATTAAAGAGGAGACCCGGCCGGATCTAACGAGTCTAACGGGTCAGGTGAGTATTTTTATTTTTTTTTTTGCCCACTAGCAGGGGTAGATGCCAGGCACGTGAATTTTACGTGGCTGGCACTTAAGTCCAGGAGAAGCAACCACGTAAAATTTACGTGGCTGGCATTTAAAGGGTTAAAGCAATGTTTGGGCTACTGCTGCTGCTTGCAACTCCAGGGTGTGATTCATCCAATTTTTGGGCTCCTGCTGGCAACTCCAGTGTCTCTTTCAAGCTATGTTTGGGCTCCTGCTGCTGCTGGTTGCAACTCCAGGGTGTGATTCATCCAATTTTTGGGCTCCTGCTGCCAACTCCAGTGTCTTTTTAAAGTAATGTTTGGGCTCCTGCTGCTGCTTGCAATTCCAGGGTGTGATTCATCCAACTTTTGAGCTCCTGCAGCCAACTCCAGTGTCTCCTTCAAGCTATGTTTGGGCTGCTGCTGCTGCTTGCAACTCCAGGGTGTGATTCGGCCAATTTTTGGGCTCCTGCTGGCAATTCCGGTGTCTCTTTAAAGCAATGTTTGGGCTCCTGCTGCTGCTTGCAACTCCAGGGTGTGATTCATCCAATTTTTGGGCTCCTGAAGCCAACTCCAGTGTCTCTTTAAAGTAATGTTTGGGCTCCTGCTGCTACTGCTGCTTGCAATTCCAGGGTGTGATTCATCCAACTTTTGAGCTCCTGCAGCCAACTCCAGTGTCTCTTTCAAGCTATGTTTGGGCTCCTGCTGCTGCTGCTTGCAACTCCAGGGTGTGATTCATGCAATGTTTGGGCTCCTGCTGCCAACTCCAGTGTCTCTTTAAAGCAATGTTTGGGCTCCTGCTGCTACTTGCAACTCCAGGGTGTGATTCATCCAATTTTTGGGCTCCTGCTGGCAACTCCGGTGTCTCTTTAAAGCAATGTTTGGGCTCCTGCTGCTGCTTGCAACTCCAGGGTGTGATTCATCCAATTTTTGGGCTCCTGAAGCCAACTCCAGTGTCTCTTTAAAGTAATGTTTGGGCTCCTGCTGCTACTGCTGCTTGCAACTCCAGGTTGTGATTCAGCCAATTTTATGGCTTCTGCTGCCAACTCCAGTGTCTCTTTCAAGCTATGTTTGGGCTGCTGCTGCTTGCAACTCCAGGGTGTGATTCATCCAATTTTTGGGCTCCTGCTGCAAACTCCAGTGTCTCTTTCAAGCTATGTTTGGCCTGCTGCTGCTGCTTGCAACTCCAGGGTGTGATTCATCCAATTTTTGGGCTCCTGCTGCCAACTCCAGTGTCTCTTTCAAGCTATGCTTGGGCTCCTGCTGCTGCTGCTTGCAACTCCAGGGTGTGATTCATCCAATTTTTGGGCTCCTGCTGCCAACTCCAGCATCTCTTTCAAGCTATGTTTGGGCTCCTGCTGCTGCTTGCAACTCCAGGGTGTGATTCATCCAATTTTTGGGCTCCTGAAGCCAATTCCAGTGTCTCTTTAAAGTAATGTTTGGGCTCCTGATGTTACTGCTGCTTGCAACTCCAGGGTGTGATTCAGCCAATTTTTGGGCTTCTGCTGCCAACTCCAGTGTGTCTTTCAAGCTATGTTTGGGCTCCTGCTGCTTGCAACTCCAGGGTGTTATTCATCCAATTTTTGGGCTCCTGCTGCCAACTCCAGTGTCTCTTTAAAGTTATGTTTGGGCTGCTGCTGCTGCTTGCATCTCCAGGGTGTGATTCATCCAATTTTTGGGCTCCTGTTGCCAACTCCAGTGTCTCTTTAAAGCAATGTTTGGGCTCCTGCTGCTGCTTGCAACTCCAGGGTGTGATCCATCCAATTTTTGGGCTCCTGCTGGCAACTCCAGTGTCTCTTTAAAGCAATGTTTGTGCTCCTGCTGCTGCTTGCAACTCCAGGGTGTGATTCATCCAATTTTTGGGCTCCTGAAGCCAACTCCAGTGTCTTTCAAGCTATGTTTGGGCTCCTGCTGCTGCTTGCAACTCCAGGGTGTGAATCATCCAATTTTTGGGCTCCTGCTGCCAACTCCAGTGTCTCTTTCAAGCTATGTTTGGGCTCCTGCTGCTGCTTGCAACTCCAGGGTGTGATTCATTCAATTTTTGGGCTCCTGCTGCCAACTCCAGTGTCTCTTTCAACCAATGTTTGGGCTGCTGCTGCTGCTTGCAACTCCAGGGTGTGATTCAGCAAATTTTTGGGCTCCTGCTGCTGCCAGCTCCAGGGTGTGTTTTTCAGCCACTATAGGGGCCCCTCGTAGTGATGCTACTACAACTCTCTGCAATTGTGCCGCTCTGCGATTCTAATAGCGATGCCTCTGATCTGCATGTGATACAGCAAGGCAGAATGGTTAACACCCTATTGAGGCTCTAGGAGGCTCAGAAATAGCCATTTTTAATAGCGATTCGTCGCGAATAAATTCGGGTCAAAACTATTTTTGTCGGAAAATTCGTCGAATCAGTCGAATCAAATTTTTCAAAAGTTCGCTCATCTCTAGTTGTAAGAAACTGGAACAGTTTCTTAGTGTTCTAACTTTTCTATCCAATGTTTGGTATCACCAGTGGTGTAACTACATTCCTATGGGCCTACTGGGGCTCCTCCCCCACCACACACATGCATGACAACCTCCCCACCCTTCCATTAATGGGGACCAAAGCCCAGGATTTTCACTATCCCGGGCTCCCATCATCCTGTGGCATCATGATTTGGAATACCTGGCTAGACTATGCTAGTCAGCTGCAATACATACCTTGCCGGTGTTCCCAATGGCACAGGTGCAGCTCTCCTCCAATTAGTTTTTTCGGGAATGCATATTAATGTGTGACTGAAGTAGCTGAATGGGAGCCTTGCTGCACATGTGATCAGCATGCGGCAGCCCCTGCATCTGTCTAAGGCCCTTATTTATGAAGGAATAGCGACAGGTAGCGACTGGTGAGCGGCCGGTAATGACGGGCCCCGCCACGAGAACGCCGGCTCCCCACCACAATCACACATTTATCAAGCCGATCCTGCTTAGCGACTGAGATAGCGCCATATAGCCACTCATTCATCATTATTCCAGCCTCAGCCCACAGCACCAGCGTCCGACCTTGAACAGCGACAGGTATGACTTCTCGCCACCTGGCGCGCTCCAATGCATTTCAATGGAACAATCTTTAAATATTAATAATTAATTGTTATTAATGTTTTTTTTTTTTTAAATGTGAAAAATTCTGTGACCACTTCTGCCATTTTAGATACATTTTTTAAAGGGAAAAAAAAATTTAAAAAAATTGTGCAGAATTGATATTACAGGTCTGATATTATTGTATTCATATTACTAAATTATTTAAAATATTTTTTTTTTTTGGTTTCCAAGAATATGGTGGTTTGGGGGTTAAAAAACTACTATTAACACATCGCCTCCAGCGCTCTGGGGTTTAAACATGCATTTCACAGCGCTTGAATTTTTTGAGCGTGATTTTTTGATGAATATGGTAGAAGCCGGTCGCTCTGACCAGTCGCTATCATGCGCACCCATACATCGCGGAACCTGTCAAATAGCGACTCGTAACCTTGTATTCAACATTACGCCACACCGACTGAGTCGCTGTCAACAACCGAACAACGGCCAAGCACAGCGACTACTAGCGGGCGCTGTGAAAATACCTCTACAGTCGCTCAACTGTCGCTACATGTTGCTATTAATAAATCAGCCTCCCCGTGGATAGCGAGGTTGTAGCCGCTGCTCGCGCATGTGCCGTTGGACCGGGAAAGAATGTGATTTTCTGGATGACATGAGAGGTTTCACACAGTGGGACATCCCGATTTTAGATGCCCCGGGGTGAGGGAATCAGGAGGCAATGGAATCTTATAGACAGATGCGGGTTTTGGTCTACTTTAATAAAAGTTCATTACACAAATTCAGGTTAGTTGCATACACTGGGCCTTGCCTTCACAAAATGACATCTTATTTAATGATATTGTTTAGAATCATCGTGACAGCATAGCAGCACAATTAGCATTTGGAGATGAATACTAGTTAGGGGAAATAATTATAATGCCCCAGCTCTGGATAGTTCACTGTTAAAGAGCAGCTTCAGTTATAAATTTTATTAGTTTGCATTTTTCCTTGTAAAGATTCTGTAATTTACATTTAATTTTGCTTCACTACTAAGTTCATTCCTAGCAAATGGTTCTAATTCCCTATTGGACTAACATTTGGATTCTTGTCTACAGATGTTTTATGCAGTCCTCTGTGTCCCATTTATATTAAAGAAGATATTCCAGTCGTAAAGAGAATTTGTTCATTGAATTTTGGCTGAATCATCTCTTTCTGATACCTTTTATATCAGTGTCATTATTTGTGCAACATAAAAGACAAAAAAGTTGCCCATTTTAATTTAGAATTTTGAATCTGCATAATCATGGAAGCTAATACTAGTTATTCAAATTCATGTACTGCCAATCAAATTACTTTTTTTCTAAGTGCTTTGCAACAATCATTTGAAGTGGAACAGTGGTTCATTAAAGAGATGTGTTAACCTAAAATACAAGCTTGCTTAATTAAAAGCATTCACAATGCTTGTAGATATCTGAATATTTCATAAGCCTGTAAAACCTTGAAATTTTAACAAAATAGGCTTTTAATTATTTTAATTACCTATTGTTAGACTATATATATGGCGTTTTCAATTACGTTCTTTTTAAATTAGCAATAAACATAAATGTGTCTATTTCATTTAGAGAATGTACAAAAAAATTTTACCAAAGAGCTACCAACACACTAATTAAGAGCTATATATTTCTTCTACCCTGTACATACAGATTGCCCACATTAAAAATCATCCTACCTGCATCTACTGCTTTTTCTGCGCCTATAAACATTCAAGATGGTAGTCCACAAAATCTCAGGCTGCCTGCAAACAGGAAGTGTTATCTGACTATGCTGCTCTGAATTATGGGATTGCTGTCCTTTTCCTAACCCCAGCTCTGCTCTGTCTGAGCAAAGCACAGCTATAATCCCGCCCCCTGCACCCCTCTCTACTCTCCTCAGTATGTGATGCTTTTGAGTCAAGAGGGCACGCCCATATCCTCGAGTCCTGAACAGAGTTGCAGCTCAGTGGGGGAAAGAATAATAAGTAAGTATATGTAAAATATATTAATTTTAGATGTTGGGAAATAGTTTCTTTAAGGATTTGGGATTTTCATTAAATTATGCTGAATGTCTGGTTAAATATTCTTTTTACTCGCAGCGATTGACTCCTTCGTGGAGATGGACCGCCTCACTTACTCTCATTAAAGAACAAAGGGAAAGCTTTTGTAAGGTAAAAGCCACTAATATAAATTTGACCTCAAACCATAAGCCATAAGTCTAGGGTGTCACTAGGCTACATGCCCTATATGTTTTACTCATCACCCAAATGGTCCATTTAACAACAGTATATGATATGTATAAGGTGGTAAGAATGCAAAGAGGACCTCTTTTCCAAGACCCGTAAGTTTGTATGTCCTTAAAACATGTCCTTAAAGCCTGTGTCTCATTTCCAAGACCAGTAAGTTTGTTTTAACACTGAATACTGAGAAAGCTGCTGCAGGGGAGACAATATAGACTATAGGATAATTTCTATCCATGCTTGGACAGGGGACTTCCACTTTGTAGTGTCACAAACAGAAAAACAAAAACAAATGTGGTTGAAGTTGGGCTATAAAGTTCATTTTTGTGGACATTCCCCTCTGACAGTAGATCAGGTGTGCCACAATGATGCTCATCTGCTTACCTTTTACTAGCTCCCGTTGCTCCCATATTGCTCCTGCAACCCCAGGATCTGAAGCCAGGAGCCACGATTCTAGCTTTTAGTTGGCCAAAGTTATATGTGGTATACGAAGCTTAGCCGAGGTGCCAATTGAGAATGTCCACAGGCCAGAATCTCTCACTCATACCCCTCAGCTTTACTGTCAGTGGCTTCTATCTCTCTAACTGAAAACAAGGCCATCCTCTGCCCCCTTTCTGTTAACTACACACACAAACACACGCATGAAATAAAAAAAAAAATTTATGCAGATAAATAAAAACATCACATGCTTACAATAACACATTTAATAGAAAATGGCAACCAATACCAACCAACACTTCTCATAACGGGCCTTTGGCCGCCATGCAGCGTACCTTATTTTCTCATCCCCTGACAGGAAGAGGCGGCAGAACCTGAAATATCAGGGGAGACAAGCATCAGGCAGCGGCAGGAAAAACAGCTTCACACTGTGGTAAGGAGACCAGTATCAGTAACTGCAAAAGGTCAGCATCAGGTGGCTGGGGCAGAATTGGTGGCAGCAGGACCCAGTGTTGGGAGCTGGGATGGAAAAAGGCAGAAAAACCCCTATGTTTGGTTATAATAAATAGTATATAATATTGCACACAAACATTTATTCTAACTGAACATGTCTCAATAGTGAATAAAGTGCATACTATTGAGATGTGTTCCATTTGGAATATTGCTTGTCTGCAATATTATATACTATTTAATAAAGGGCCTTATTTATCAAGGGCTAGCGCCAGGTAGTATCTGACGAGCGCCAGGTACCGCCAGCTAACGGCGGCTACCGACTCAAGTACGCCCGGCGGCGGTCACAATGACGCATTTATCACGCTAAATGAGGCTAGCGCCGGCGAGAGCGTCAGCTAGCGCGGGATTCATCATGTAGCCGACTGCAACGAACAGCGCCGCTACTAATCCCATCACAGCGCCAGGTATGACCTGGCGCTCCCTGGCGCTCTCCAATGCATTTCAATGGAGCAATCTTTTAATATTCATAATTAATTGATTTTTTTTTTTTGTCAAAAATTCTGTGACCACTACGGCAATGTTAGATATTTTTTTTAAGGTAAAAAAAAAAAAAAATATGTGCAGAATCGATATTACAGGTCTGATATTAATGTATTCATATTACAAAATGTTTAGAAAAACTTGTATAATTTTTACATTAAAAAAAAATGGTTGTTTGGGGGTTAAAAACTACTTTACACACATCGCCGCCAGCGCTCTGGAATTCACAGCGCAAGAAATTTTTGAGCGTGATTTGTTAATGAATCTGCAGCAAGCCGTTCGCTCTGGACATTCGCTGTCAGGCGCACCCATACAACGCAGAACCTGTGAAACATCGACCCCTAACCCCGTATTCAACATTACCGCACACCGACTGAGTCGCTGTCAACAAGCAAACCCCGGCCAAGCACAGCGAATACTAGCTGGCGCTGTGAAAATCACGCTACTGGCGCTCATCTGTCGCTACCTGGCGCTATTAATGAATCGGCCTCAAAGCCAAATATGGGGTCCCCCCCTTTGGTCCATATGTATTAAATCCATATTATATTGCTACATGGCTCTTTCTGTGAAGTTTTGAGTGATTTGCTTTCAATCTTTTTTTTTAGGTTTTGTCATATATATATGTCAATATTTATATATTCAACAAAACATTTTGTGATTATAGCTATATATACGATGGTGGATGGTTGTTGGGGGATTCATCTCTTTGGGTTGTTCTATTTCACTGTTGTGAAACCCATGGAATCTAAAAGACTCCAGAGCTAGGTGTCCCGGGGCATCACGATTTGAAATGCCCCATTGTGTAAACCCCCCGAGATTGTCCGCAATCACCTTACCTTTCTAATGGTCCCGCACCATGATTACAGCTTGCAGCTGCATCCCTGGAATCCCTGCAGCTGTGCACGCTACCGCGTCCAGCCATTTAGATGGGCCCAGCACTGAGCCAAAACAATGGCTCTATGGCGTCTATTAGTATACACAGCATAAATTGCTGACTAGATGAGTGCCCGCACATGCACTATGGGAACAGCAGAAAGGTGAGTTAAGAAGCTGACTTTGGGGGTTTCACGCAGCAGGGTATTCCAACTTGGGATGCTCCCAGGGCAGGCATCAATCACCAGGATAGTGAAAATACAAGTGTTCGGTTTGAGTCCATCAACTAAGGGTATATAGCACCTTTATATTGTGATTATAAATTGCTTTTTAATCAAGATCTTGATGTGTTTCACCACTTTGCTGCACCTGAAAATAAAAGTATTTATAAAGTACTTCATTAAAGATCCAATATATATGCAATGTTAAAAGGTCATAGCAGTCTCCTCTGATCGTGTATATCAAATGTGGTGTTCACTGTTGCTCAGTAGAAAGAAATAGTAGAAAGACTTGAGGACAGAGGTTGATTATAATATAAATTATTCCTCCTAGATGCAAATGAGCCTCTGGCCGGCAACTGATGAGTGAGCCCCATACTGCTTCCACAAACAAAACACCACAAGATTGCACACCCAACGGCTTTACATGACATTTATACGCTTTCGAGCGTAAAAACATAGAGGCATTGATACAAGTGGCAGAGCATGCTGACCCTGGAGCCATATTTACTACACATTTTATCTCAGTCTGCCCAAAGGCAAAAATAAACATTCTGGGATTAAATATGTTTTAAAATATATTATAATTGAAAGAACCCTGTCTTTATGTAATTCCTTAATATTTATGAAATTTCTTTTTTAACAATGACCATTTTTTATGCCTGGAAAACTACGGGGTTAGGAGTCGCTGTTTGACTGGGTCCGTGCTGTATGGGAGCGCCTGACAGCGAATGGTCATAGCGAACGGCTCCCAGCATATTCATTAACAAATCACGCTCAAAAAATTCTCGCGCTGTGAAAAGCTTGTTTAAACCCCAGAGCGCTGACGGCGATGGCTTAAAAGTAGTTTTTAACCCCCAAACATCCATATTTTTTCATTTAAAAATTAATAAAGTTTTTCTAAACATTTTGTAATATGAATACATTAATATCAGACCTGTAATATCAATTCTGCACAATTTTTTTTTTTAATTTTTTTACCTTAAAAAAAAAAATCTAACATTGCCGAAGTGGTCACAGAATTTTTGACATTTAAAAAAAAACATTAATAACAATTAAATATGAATATTTAAAGATTGCTCCATTGAAATGCATTGGAGAGCGCCAGGTAGCGAGAGGTCATACCTGGCGCTGTGATGGGATTAGCAGCGGCGCTGTTCGTTGCAGTCCGCTACATGATGAATCCCGCGCTAGCTGACGCTATCGCCGGCGCTAGCCTCATTTAGCGTGATAAATGCGTGATTGTGTCCGCCGCCTGGCGTTCTGGAGCCGGTAGCCGCCGATAGCTGGCGCTACCTGGCGCTAGTGAGACACTACCTGGCGCTATCCCTTGATAAATGAGGGCCTTAATTTAAAGTCAATGCAGACTTCAGTAAATCCCAGTTTAGTTTTTAGCAGTTCGCATGTCTGAGCATGGCTAACCTATTCCTGAACAACTCTATGAGGCTGATTCATCATTAGTGGCAGGTAGCGACAGATGAGCGTCTGTAGCAGGCATTTTCAGAGCGCCCGCTAGTAGTCGCAGTGCTCGGCCGTGAGTCGCAAGTTTATAGCGACTGTTCAGTAATGTTGAATACATTGTGAGGAGTCGCTATTTGACCAGTACAGCGCTGTATGGGACTGCTCATAGCGACCAACTCACACCATATTCAGCAAAAAAACAGCCTCACAGATCTCTGGCGCTGTAAAATACTTGTTTGAAGCCCAGAGTGCAGGAGGCTGTGTGTTTAAAGTCTGTTTTTCAGCATCTATCAACTAGTAACAAAGCAAAAACATATGGAATTACATTGTAACAACTATTGTAACATGAACACTTTAACCAGACCTGTAATGTCATTTCTGAGGAAATGTATAAAAAAATTAAAAAATTACGAAAAAACTGCTATTTCAATGCCAGAAGGGGGCAAAGAATTATTTGTGATTTTTTTGAAAAAAAAAAAAAAAACCTGTTTAAAGAGAAGAAAAGGTTCGTCCATTGAAATGTATGGGAAAGCGACAGGTAGCGAGAGGTCATACCTAGCGCTGTGCCAGGCTGAACGCTGGCGCTGTTTGCTGAGGCTGTGAAAATGATTAATCAGACGCTACATGGCGCTATCCCAGTTTCTAAACAGATTCTGCTTGATAAATGTGCAATTGCGTGCCGTGTCCGACGTTCACCAGTCGCTACCTGTCATTAACCAGCCACTACCTGACGCTATCCCTTCTTAAATAAGGGCCTATGTCTTGGAACCGTAGGGGGCATTTAGATTTATTGGTTAATTAACATGATTTGATGGCAAACAATTGAGACATGCCATGATCAAACCTTGAAACCTACATTCACTACACTACCTGAATAAACTACTACAGGATATATAAAGTAATTAATGTATCCCCCTTTCCACATGGTGAGTTAGGTCCCTAAGCATTCAGTAAGATGAAAAGGAACTGGCAACCAGGGTAAAAAGTACGGGTACCCCCCAAATAATTAAAGTGCTTGTGATTTGAAGTATACCGCAAAAGGAAATGAGAAGCTGCCCAAAAAGATTCAATGGCACATAGTCATAAATCAAAAGAATTACAATTTTATGCAATACACAAAATGGTAAACACAAACACTTAGGGCTATTAAAAACAGAACAGCTACCAATATACACAAATGTACTACCTGCACTCTGTTAATAAAGTGCAAAAGTGAAAGTAGATTGAAAATGCTATAGCTGTGCAAACAGGGAAATGCCTCCAAATGAATAATGTAAAGCTCATTTAATCATGTATCATGACAATGCAAATGAATGAAGAAGATAACCAAGATGCAGTGAGTAGAAAAAAGTAAAAGTAAAAAGAAATATCAACAACAGGCTAAAGTGCAGTGCAGTCGTGCAAACAGCTGATCTATAACAATAATGATAATGGCTAAACAAGAAGCAGATAGTCAGTAGAAAAAATATATAACAATACATCAAATCTCTGGGTATAATGCAAGTGCAGAGAGGACTGTGGCACCGGGACCGCCAACCAGGTTAATAGATACAGCACAAAAATCCCCCAAGGAATCAAAAGCAAAAATTGGATAATATAAGGCTTGATTGAAAGACAGGTGAGAAAAATTGCATGTTTTTAGGAGAGAAAACTGCCATTCCCTTTCCTTGTCTATTTTGGGGCTGATTCAGAGTCAGGTGAAAATTTTGATAGGGTTGCTGAATCACCCACAAGGTTGACAATAAAACTGAATGACAGTTTTCTCTCCCAAAAAACGAGTGAATTTTCTCACTTGGCTCGAGCCTATAGTCTACAGCATATATAGTATACACAAATGCTTCAACATATAAGAGTAAAACACAAAGTTACTGTAAATGAATAACAATTATAATAATATACCAAAATATTCAAATACAAAAGCCCCACAAAATTATACCTGCTAATTGTATTGAAAAATGTCCATGTGTCCCATAGCTTCACAAGGAGAATGTGCTGCTTTAGCATACCATCCGTTTAAATATGTTGCCCCCCCCCCATAATTATGCAAATTAGATATAAGTGTCATGTAGACATAATTCTTTGATTTCCAGTTGAACTCATTGACAGTATTGTGTCTCAGGGCTCTTTGGATCACTAAATGAATCTCAAACAACTGTAATAATTAGTTTGCCAGGTGAGCCCAATTAAAAGAAAACTTAAAGGAGCAGTATCGCGAAATTTGCATTAAAAAAGATAAATAATTAAATAGCCACACAATAGCTTCTAACATGTGTATAAATAATGCGGCGATAGAAAAAAGAAAACATATCTGCCTTACTTTAAATTGTATAATGACAATGGCTCAGTCCATTTGCTGAATAGGGGGATCTGCTGGGTTGTATTTAGTGAGCTGCTTCATTTAGCCCACTGGTCTCCTAGCAACACTTTTGCCCTTATTCATCAAGCGATAGCGCCAGGTAGTGTCTGACGAGCGCCAGGTAGCGGCAGCTAACGGCGACTACCGACTCAAGTACGCCCGCGGCGGTCACAATGACGCATTTATCAAGCAAAATGAGGCTAGCGCCGGCGAGAGCGACGGCTAGCGCGGCATTCATCATGAGGCCGATTCATCAATAGCGCCAGGTAGCGACAGATGAGCGACTGTAGCGTGATTTTTTCAGCGCCAGACAGTATTCGCTGTGCTTGGCCGGCATTAGCTTGATGACAGCGACTCAGTCGGTGTGCGGTAATGTTGAATACGGGCTGGGGAGTCGCTGTTTCACAGGTCCAGCGTTGTATGTGAGCGCCTGACAACGAATGGCCAGAGCGAACGGCTAGCTTCATATTCATCAAAAAATCACGCTCCGAATGTGCTGTCGCTGTCAATTCCTTGTTTAAACCCCAGAGCGCTGGCGGCGATCTGTATAAACTAGTTTTTAACCCCTAAACAACCATATTTTTTGAATGTAACATTATACATGTTTTTAGAATCATCCCGTTATATGAATACATTAATCTCAGACCTGTTAGATCAATTCTGCACATATTTTTTTTTTTTTTTTTTTTGGACTTAAAAATAAATCCTAACATTGCAGAAATGGTCTCCGAATTTTTGACATTAAAAAAATCAAAAAAAAAAATATTACCAATTAATCATGAATTATTATAGATTGCTCCATTGAAATGCATTGGACATCGCCAGGGAGCGACAGCTCATACCTGGCGCTGTGAGGGAATTTGCAGCGGCGCTGTTCGGTCCAGGCGGCTTCATGATGAATGCCGCGCTAGCCGTCGCTCTCGCCGGCGCTAGCCTCATTTTGCTTGATAAATGCGTCATTGTGACCGCCGCGGGCGTACTTGAGTCGGTAGTCGCCGTTAGCTGCCGCTACCTGGCGCTCGTCAGACACTACCTGGCGCTATCGCTTGATGAATAAGGGCACATGAAGCCGCCTGGACCGAACAGCGCCGCTGCAAATTCCCTCACAGCGCCAGGTATGAGCTGTCGCTCCCTGGCGATGTCCAATGCATTTCAATGGAGCAATCTATAATAATTCATGATTAATTGGTAATATTTTTTTTTTTGATTTTTTTAATGTCAAAAATTCGGAGACCATTTCTGCAATGTTAGGATTTATTTTTAAGTCCAAAAAAAAAAAAAAAAAATATGTGCAGAATTGATCTAACAGGTCTGAGATTAATGTATTCATATAACGGGATGATTCTAAAAACATGTATAATGTTACATTCAAAAAATATGGTTGTTTAGGGGTTAAAAACTAGTTTATACAGATCGCCGCCAGCGCTCTGGGGTTTAAACAAGGAATTGACAGCGACAGCACATTCGGAGCGTGATTTTTTGATGAATATGAAGCTAGCCGTTCGCTCTGGCCATTCGTTGTCAGGCGCTCACATACAACGCTGGACCTGTGAAACAGCGACTCCCCAGCCCGTATTCAACATTAACGCACACCGACTGAGTCGCTGTCATCAAGCTAATGCCGGCCAAGCACAGCGAATACTGTCTGGCGCTGAAAAAATCACGCTACAGTCGCTCATCTGTCGCTACCTGGCGCTATTGATGAATCGGCCTCCCCACCTCAGATGCTGACACTGTAATCAGTGGTAACGGCTGTGTGTGTGTGTGAGGTGCTGCTTTTGTTATGAGACCAGGTGACACAAATGTGTAAAATCTATACAAAATAAACTAAACTGACTGAAAATAACTGAAATTCTTCTTTGAATAACTGTGCAGGAAAATCTAAAGGTATTAAAGTGAAACAAAACACTGAGTGGCCGACCCTGAAGTCTATTAGACCCGGCCATTGACCTTCCCCCTTGGGCATCCTAAATCAGGATGCCCCACTATGTGAAACGACCCCTGGATAACCACAGATCCCCCCATTTTTCTGGCGCGCTCTTGCAGATAGTCATTTAGAAAGGCCGGGCGGCCAGGAAGGTTACTGATCAGGCTCCCCATCTGCGTGCAAACAGAGCTGATTGGATGAGAGCCCGTGCATGCGCTGTGGGACAGGGAAAGGTACGTTTTCACAGGCGAACTTGGGGATTTCACATATCAGGGCATCCCAAGTCGGGATGCCCCTAGGGGCACAAAACAAAACTCCAGAATCCAAATCCTGGGTTGGGCTTTGCTCAAAACACACAAAGCTGAAAGAAAGATCATATGGAAAAATGAAAAATAAGAATATGAAAGAGAAAATTGTAAACTGAAAGATTCTGCAGCAGAGCCAACATGAAGGGAAAACTGTCAAAATAAAAAATGTTTAGAGCAAAAAATTCTGAAATAAAATAACCCCCCCCCAAAAAAAAAAAAAAACAACTGGTGAGTCTGAGATTCAAACCAATGATTGGTTCAAACTGACATTTAATTTACCAGTCAGCTAAATGACTTCTAGAGCTTTTCTTTCTGTTTTAGATGTATGAGTTCTGACCAGGCAATGTTGTTATCTTATGCTGGACGGCTGCCAGCACTGAACAGCTGATTACTTTGTTACATTGTTTCCCCCTCTCCTCAGCGTGGAACCAGGCCAGAGTGTCGGGCCCGACACTCAGCAGACACAAACATGAGCTATTAGTCTCCAGCTGCACAACACAGACATAATTATTTTCTAAATTTGTAATTCTTGCTCCAACACTTACCTATATTCAAAGTACCATTTAAATATGCCACCAAGAAAAATTTGCGATACTGCTCCTTTAAGAATGATGTTCCACATTATTAAGCAGGCCCCGGGTTTTAAGCAACATGAGAAAAAATGGAACTTAGGCATTATCATCATAGTTTGAATAGATTTGTGGCTAATTCAGATGGGTTCGGACAGATATAGGCATGATGAGCAAGGTTCCTGCCCGACATGTTTATAAGCTTAAGAGAACAGCTGCTAAAATGCTATTACAAAGCAATAAACTGGTATTTGAAACACCTGGTGCCTCTGAAGTTTCACAAACCTCAAGGTGTAGGATCTTCCAAAGTCTTGTGAATTAACCTACTATTCGCCCACCCCTAACCAGTGTTCAAAAGCAGTGACCCAAACAAACATGAATACTAACAAACAGTCTTGTCTACTAATGTGTGTCCTGCAACCATGGCCACTTTAGGGCTGATTCAGCACCGTGAGAATTAGTTTTATCATGTTTTTTGTAAGATGAGAAAAATTGTTTTCTCACAAAAATGTTGAAAAAAAAATTCTCTCAACCATTATATTCCAGCAAGGCTGTGACATCATCTTTAGGGTCCCGGAAGGTTTTAAAACCACCTCAGGGGAGTGCGCATGCAGGCTGATGAGGAAGGAAGCCTGATCCCACCACTCTGGAATTCCCGGTCGCCCCAGCCCCATCTCGCCCCGAATCACGGCATTATTTGTCCTGAGACAGTCGACCACCCTTCCAAGTCTTCCACAGCAAGTTTCAGTCCAGCAGGTGCCACAAGCAGGGCGATGAAGGTGGTGCTCTTTGCTGTACAGCAGTTTTCTCTGCACCTGGCCCTTTTGGGAGGAGAGCAGCGTATTCCAGCCACTAAGGGGAGTTCAGCTCATGTTTCTGTCCCCTCACCAAAATTCTCTGGCACCAGCCAGTTCCGGAGCTGGTCCCCTTCAAGCCCTTTTGAGTGATTTAGCCTGCGTTTGATCTCATTTTCTTTTGGTGGCTTCATATAACTTTTAGGCCTTAGCTGAGAATTATACTACTACCACAGGTAAACCAGCAGCGCCTTCAGTGAATTTTACTTGATGGGAACTGGATGTCTGGATTTCCCACTTCCACTCGAAAAATTTTGGCCACAGGCTCCTGACAATCTAAGAGCATGTTAATATTCCATAATGCATATGTTATCCGATGGAAATGTGAAACCCACTTCTTCTCTTCTTTTCTTTTTTCTCTATTTCTCTCCCTTATTTATTGCTTTTTCTCATCTTTATTCCTCTCTCTTGTCCTTTCCGATTCTTTATGTATTTTTTTTTGCTTCCTTTCTTTTTTTTTCTCTCTTGTTTTTACACTATTTCTCAGTATAGACAGTGGTCCCGATCTATTGTATATGTCATAGATCAGACTCACGTCTGCTAAGGTTAAGATATAATGAAGCTTTGCTCAATTCTGTATGCAAATCTTTCTAATAAAAACTATTGAATAAGAAAAATGACCTCAGCAATGAATTTAAGGTTTCTTATTGGCCACTTTCTTCCATGGTACAAAACGGAGAACTGTGCCTTACCCAGCAAAATCATCTTCAAGCATGACAATGCACCATCTAATGCTGTGAAGAATACTCATGAGTACAGGAGTGATTGGCTGCTATGGGTACGAAAGGTGAGAAGTTCATGGCGTGGCCACCATCTTCCACTGACCTCGGCCCTATTAAGAATCTTTGGAGTATCCTCAAGCTAATAATATATAAGAGTGTGAGGCAGTTTGCATCAAAACATCCTGACATCCTGCAAATAAATTGAAACAGAAAACTCTTCAAAAATCAATGGATGCAAGGACTGTGAACAAAACAGTCCTATGTTAACATGTAAATTGGCCTGTTAAAGTGTAACTCCAATCAAAAAATAATAACATAGAAAATTGCTTCCCTATAGTTCTCCTCTAGCAAGATGGTGTAAGCAATTTGAGAGGGCTTAACCACATGCAGATGTTATGAAATATCAGGCAAATTCTGTGCTCCTGAAATGCATGGGCACGGCCAGCTTGCCACAGATATTAGAGCCCTGCTTCTCAAAAAACCCAGTCTCACCGTCAAAATTTCCTTGGATTTTTCTAGCCAGAAGTAGGCATCAGCATCAGGTCATCTAGATACATTGTTTGTTACACTGACTGAATGCTCTGCGGCTGAGGAACCCATAGTGATATATTGTAATAGCTTCCTTTTCAGGCACACATAATTTTTCCAGCGCTTGCTACACTTTTTCATTGACTGGAGGTCTGCTTTAAAATGGTTTTGAGTAAATGTGACCTGTTAATGCTGCAAATGTAAGAAATGACTATGTTCAGTTCTTTGAAACCCTGCTGTGAATAATTTGTAAAATATTTGCACAGCTAAAAATCACATCAGCATGGTTTATAGGTTGTAATACATAGCTTAAAGGGCCAGTCCAGTCCAGAATGGTCATTTTTTAAAATCTTCCTGCCCTGCCACCCTCCTCTAGCGGTTACCTGCCCTGGAATTCAGTGGCGAAGAACTTTATGCAAACCTCCTGTCCTGATTCAGCACTAGGGGAGGGTGGCAGCAAGGGAGGATTTAAAAAAATGGCCAGTCTGGGCTGGACTGGCCCTTTAACTTTGTTACTGACATACTGTATAGTTTAATAGGTTTCATTCCAATTGAAACTATTACATACATCGAGTTGATGATTTAATTGTATTCCTACTTTGTATTTCTTAGATGTTGGGAAACCTAGAACAAAGCCTATTCTTTGAATATACTCTAACAGTTTAGCAAAGTTTTTTGTTACCTTCCTTCACTGCACTTACATGAAGTGTAATTAGCAAGCAGTATGTGGCTATAAACCAATAATCAAGCACACTTTAAGGGAACAATGGTTCACGGCAGTGGATAAAAGGAGAACATGTACTTCTGTGGCTTGAAGTGGGTATAAAAGCCTATTCCTGATTAAGTAATCACATCATCACTGGTTATTAACATTGCAAGAGAGGAGAGCTGATCTCAGTTAAACGCATCACTTCACTGAGTTGTGTTCAACGCCCATGAAATGATGTAATTTTATCAATAAACTGTGATAGAATTCCCATGCAGATCTAAACAAAATAACTTTCTAGACAGGAAGATAATAGCTTCTATATACCCCTTTATTACTTCTTTAAAACAAAAAGACCGACTCTAATTAAAACCAATACTACTATTGTTTGACTGCTGACAAAGCAGAATTCACAGAGAGTCATCCAAATGCTACATTTAAAATGTAATCACATTCCTATCAAAGATTTTACTTAAATTTAGAAAAAATCTAGACGTAGAAGAAAGACATTATACGCATTCCTGCTGTCAAGCTTTTATTCCCACCCAGGGAAAGATTGTGAACTATGTTGCACACATGCACCATGGTGAAAAGCAGCTTTCTTGAGTATCCAGGATTGCCCATTATGGTGGGTTGAGGGTTATGTCAGTCCCCGGTTATTCGTAGTTTCAGTATACATATCTACCAGTCTATAGGGTAGTAGAGTACACTCTACTACCTCAGAAGAAACTGATCACAGATAGACTTATCTATGTTGGCTAGCATCTCAGGTATTGAAATATCCCCTAGAATGGCATCAATGTCTCAGTCAATGTGGTTATATTTGCTGGGGGTCTTTCAGTCCACAATTTGCCTGATGTCCCAAGCTCCTCTGCTTTCAGACTTCAAGACCAAACTCAAGAAACATTTCCCTCTAGGATTCTCCCTTGAGTCTCCCTTGTTCTCTTCCAGCTTCAAAAACTAATCACATGTTTAATATGATAAGGTGCACTTCATGTGCGTGAAGGTCCCCTTCTAAGCTGCTCAGACCACTTCCACTACTTTTATTTCACAATGTTCTAGCTTTAACCCTTTGACATAATCAAGCTCCTTTCCTATTTCCTATAATCCTGTCTTGTCTAACTGCAACTGTTAATGACCTCTCATAACCTTTGCAATTTCAAGCAACTGTCACATGATATTTTGCTGCTTGTCCCCAATTTTGTTCTTTATAACTTTACAACCAAACATTAGGATAGAGTTAGAGAAAAGTATTTAGTAGTTTACTGAATAGTTATTTGAATCCCTTCATTCTATTTCCATCTAGAAATAACAGAACAAACTGCTGCTTTAAATTCTTTTTAACATTCCCACCCAACAAGCATTCAGCGAGTTTTTACCATGACTTTCTGATAATTACACCCAATCTTTCAAAATGTAAAGTTATCTGCCTACAGTGGTGCTGCGCTGACCAGTGCATCTGGTTTAGCTGATGCGGTGTTTACCGCTCCTGTAAAAGGAAGATAACATGGCATATTATTTCAGTTTTTTTTATTCATTTGTTAATGTTTCTGTATATATAGAAGTATTGTTATTGCCCTTTACTGTATATATAACTCTGTTGTTTTGTCCTTAAATGTTTATATTACATTTTTTAATGTTTTCAACTAATAAATTAATCTTTTTTTCACCTTATATCAATAGCAACTCTTGTTTGAAAAGAGCTTCTGTATTGGATTTGAATTGGAATCATGTGGGCTACTTATTTTAACTTAGATCTAAAGCTTTTATGGGTTATGGGTATGTGTGCTCATTCGGTGTCTCTGTTGGAGCGGTGCATGGCTGGGGGGCGCTTGCGGTCACAAAGTGATTGGCGCGCTGGCCTGCACATGCCCGAGCGAGCCCTGGACTTGGTTTGCGTGAGCTGATCTGCAGAGTGTGTGTGTGTGCGCAAGTTTCCACACTTTTAATTTCAATAGATTTTTATTGAATGTTTTAAACAACTCAGGAAAGTATCCCTGCCGCTACTGTAACAAACATGTTCTGCATATAGAAAAGTGGGGATAAAGACATATACATTTATGCTTCTATGCTATCTATTATGCATCTTAACTTACATGCAGAGTTAACTATCATCCACTTAGAGATAATGCTCCCATTCATCTGACATGGTACCACAATTGGCCAGCATACGGCCCCTGCCCCGATAACAATGAGGGGGATGCTAGGTAGAGGGTGGATAACTTTGGGAGTTTCAACAGAGGTAGCGGCATAAGCCAATAATTATACAAAACAGTAGAAAGTAGCAAGGAAAAAGAGAGAGGAACAAAAGGAAGAAAGAAGGTCAAGATGACCAGGGGGGTCCATGGGGGTCCATTATTCTAAATAGATTAAGTGGAAAATTTAGCCCAGGGAGACCATATAGGGATGAATTTTACCATCTTGTCCTTAGAGATGGCTGATCTCATTCTCATTCTCATTTTTGAAAATCCAATTAAGTTTCCTCTGCACCAGTCCTATATTAATATTGGTCTGTTCCCAGACCCAGATTTTAGCTGCCACTTGGATAAATCTGATCAGGGAAGCAGTGAGTTTAGGAATATTTGGGTGGGGGGGTTTGACCGAGAAGTAGAATTAATGAAGATTTGGTTAGTAACTCCAAGTGGATAACACCATCCCAAAATTGGGCTACTGTAGGGCATAGTCGCCAAACATGAAGTGTATTTCCTCAACCATGGTGCTGAGCTTAGAGGAGGCACAGTGCTGGAGGAATGAAAAAAACCACACCCACTCTAGAGTAATTCACTTCTGGGATGGATGGCCAACTAATTGGTCTACTATATTAGTGGATAAAAATCCAGCTATAGTACTGATGATGTATCAGGTCAATTGTGTCTGACCATTTATAAATATTCCCTTATCCCCTAACTGCCCTTCTACATTTCACTCTTTAACTCTTTCTCACTGCATATCCTTCAGATTCGAAACTATGCCACTTTTATGACATACAATTAATACAATCCATTTGTACTAGGTCATATATGCAAGATGGCAAAGGGAAAGAAAATCTGGATCAACATTTAAATGAACTCAATCCTTTGCTTAGAATCTTTAGTCAGAAGTTTATTTCTAGTCATTAGATTACCTCCAATTATAACAAAAGAGCTCCAGATTTTATGTAGTTGTGGTGCCAAGCTCAATCCGCTACTGTGATGCACCCTTGGTGGGATTGTAAATTTATACAAAAATAACTTCCTCTTCCTTTATCTATAGTCTCTTGTTCTCCTTTTTCCCACGTTTGTTCTCTATGCCTTTCTTCTCTCTGTATAGGTACAGTATATATATATATATATATATATATATATATATATATACATGATAAACTTTTTAATCAAGGTCTACTTTCAAACAGTCGCAAAAATTATTACGGGTTTAGGCAAAAGTTGGGAAATAGGGAAGGAAGACACCAGAAACATAATGATGTCACTCTCTAAATGTTGACTGGAAAAGGTGTATATTCGAAGAAGCAAAAATGACTGCAAGGACTTATATGTGCCAGAAAGGTTAACTGCAATTAAATAAAAAAAATATTATTCAAGATTTTATACAACCCTTTCATAGGTTATAAATCACAAGATCAACATGCATCATGTCTACCTAGGCTGCTTAGACAAAGCTTGAAGGAATATTTCCCATAAAACATGTCTTTTCAGTTTAAAAATAAATAAAAAGTGAAGTGGCAGGGCTGTTTTAAAAATGTATACTTCAATTCCTCAACTCTTCACAAAGCTATATTTTGCAGAAGGTAAAAAAAATAGGAAAATATTAACTAATCCTTGACCTCTGGTAGATATGGCAACTGGAAAATGTTGCTGTTTCTACTCTGAATTCAATTAAATATAAAAAAAAATTACATCACACGCAGCCAATAGACAATAACTAGATGGTGGTAATTAATCCACAAGCTAATTTTACATAGTACTCAGCATTGCATAAAGTCTATACAAGCAGAGATAACTTGCTGGTATCCCACAGAATACATCATTGTACGGGGGCAAACCTACAACACATCTTTGTCTGATCATTCCTCAGTTGTGAATCCAACTCTAACCATAAAACAAAGCTATGGACATGGGGTCTCAACAAAATATATCTTGTTTGAAAAAGTAATGTGAAAATTATAAACTGTTCAACTTTCTTGATAACCACTGAAACAGCTATAGTATGATGCTGTGGGAGGCTCACAAAAGAATAGTGAGGGGCCTAATCCAACAATCTTCCAAACAGAATAGAGAATGGCACACATTTCGAATTATCACACATGGATAATTAGGTGTTAGCAGGCCTCCTCTCACCTGGAAAGCTTTGAAAGCGGTACTTTTGCAGCAACTCAAAGAATGCAAACCACTATTCTACGAGTATAGCAAAATGATATCTTTATGAAACAGTTATAATAGTCAATTTTGAGTAAAAAAATAAAAAAAGCTATACTGACCTTTTCTCCCACACAGACTGCCGCTCCTAGCTTAGGGCTGCAGCTCTTACCTGAAAGGCTTCATCCAGGTCTCTCACTGCACCGGCACCACGGGCAGCACCGCTCTTTTGTCAGGCTTCTCATCCTGTCTCCCTCCGATGTGGTGATGCCCCGGCCATCAGTAATGATGAACTACCACAACCCCCTCCATTGCAATGAATGGAGGGAGGCATGGCCGCTCACCGATGGCAGGGGTGTCGCGACGAGTGAGAGGAGCACGGTGATCGGCTAGGCAGCGCCGGATGTGGATATTACAATGACGTAAGCCCTCCAGCCCCGGACTAGCAAACATGGGCTAAGTAGAACTTAAGGTGAGGGTAGCGTTTTTTTGTTTTTGGCTGGAAATTGTCTTTAATGCAAAAATCACAAACAAAAACTGTACTTAGCCACTCATAGCAAAGGTCTTTTAAGAATACTACTCAAAACTGTAAAACAATGGAATTGCAAATTACAGAGAAGCAACAAGTCTGCATAGGAAAGTCTCTGTGCCCATTTGCTTCAAGATCAAAGTTATGAAAAATTTGCCATGAAATGCCACACACCTAATCAGAACATAAAACATAATTTAAGTCATCAGAAGAAGTAAAGAAAAAATACATAGAGATAAGGACAATATTAGGGAAAGAAAGATTAGGAAATTGAATAGGAACCAAAATGACTATAATAATAAACTTATCTTTACTTGGCAAAAGGATAATAAACAGCAGAAAGATGGAATGTAGGGCTGGAATGTACCCTCAAACCTCTTAATACCCGACGGCTGTAGGGAAATTGGGGACTAAAGAGAAATTATATTTTTGTAAGATTCTATGGAATTGAGATCATAGCAGTGTATCTTGATGCCTGTGAACCCAGGATTATTTTGTAAGTGAATTTTACTAAAGTGCCATTCTTTTTTTTTTAGACAGTATCATGCTATCTTCTTTTTGACTCCTACCCATAATTTGAACCTCTGTTTGAGGTACTGGGAGAGGAGCTTTTATTACCTCTAGAGGCTATCCCCTCGATTCAAAGAGCAAAAGTTAATTGATTTCGTATCGAGAATCGTAAGTTTGGGTGGGTGTTAGTCATTTTTTCCTGTTTTTTTGGCCATTTACGACTCGCACGAGCCTACGTTCGAATGCGTATATGCTCTTACGATCATCGCAAGTTCGTTCCTAAATTTTAGGATCAAAACGTAAAACTTAGGATCAAATCCTAAAACTTAGGATGAAAACGTAAAACTTAGGATAATTGGATGTGTTTCGGTGTGATTCAGAGAACAGTTTTCAAACCTCTAAATACGTTTTAAAAGAAAGCCACTGCCGACACCTTTTAGCAGTCGTATTGCTGTTCTGGAACAGGTTTTTTGGCTATGTGGAGGAGTCTGCGCGTCTTGAGCTGCAATGAACTGCATATATCAGCATGGCCGAGCCCATAAATTGTATTGCAATGCATACCTGATTCATGTATGCCTTATAAAAGCATTTTAATGTGGACTTTAATTAGTCCTTTGCATGTAAACCTTTATTTGGCAATATATTTGCGTTAATTAAAGAAACTTATGTCCTTTGTTATTTATTTTTAAATTGATGTACTAGAATAATATTTTTAGATTGCATTTATTGGTGTAGTTGTTTACCTTTGCTTGGTTTAATTATTTAAGCACATCTTTGGTCAGATGCATCACACTTACTGAGGAGAGGAGAGCGGGATAAAGTGCAGGATGTGGGTTACTGCTGTATTTTGCACAGACACAGCAGAGCTGGGGGCACGGAAAGGTCAGAAATCAAAGAATCCAGAGCAACACAGTCACAAGGCCCTTTCTGTTTGCAGGCTGCCCGATAATACCTGAGCCGCCATCTTGCCTGTTTCTAGGCTCATAACATGCAGAAGTTGCTGGGTGTTTTTTAATATTTGAGAGCAATCTGTATGTAGAGGGTGTGGGTAACCACACCAAAAATTTAAAGTTGTACCATTTGAAGCCAAAATATAAAAATTAAATCCACAAGTAAAAAATGCAAGTTAAGTAAAAATTAAACAAAGTTAGATTTACTTATGCAAATGCATTCATTAATGGTTGGTTACTGCCAAATGAATGAAATAAAGAAAAATAAAAGACCAAATATTTAGAATGCACTTTAATGAGGTAAGTTTGTAGTGCGGAGCCGCAAGATCAGAAGGATTTACGTCCAGACAAAAAGGGCAAAACCAATGTTGCAACCTGAGAAATGAAACGGAAAATTCAGGATGGAAACTGACATAGGTCTGATTCCCGAACTGCCATACGAACGGACGTATATTTTAGGATAGAAACGTATTTGCTTATAGAATCACTCGCAAGTTCATACGAACGCACGAGCGGACGTGAAAAATAGGATGATCGTGACCCAAATCCAAGCTGTTACATGTTTCTTTGAATCAACCCATATATATATGTTATCAAGCAGTTAATGCAGTATTGTAAGCAATCCAGCAAGGCAGCTTCAGTCGGATGATACTAATTATGTGGCAACAGTGAATGAAGCTGTCTGGTGAGTTGTTACCACCTTATTCTGGTGGTGGGCCCAGGAATACTATAGAACACCGTAAAGTGATGCTGTTAACACCTTGTAGAGATGTCACATTTTAAAGAATATTTAACTATTGGACTGTTTTGGTTGTTTGTTAGTTTTGTGGACCCCATTCAGAATATTTGGGGAGAATTTTCAAATTTAAGACTGTGGTTAGTATGGTAATATTATTTTATTATGCAATTTAAATAGTAACTGAAATAATTTGGGGTAATTCTAGACAAAAACAAAAACAAAAACATCCTCTTCTAAAACATCTAATTAAATTAAAGTGCCAAGTTTTACCTAAGTAGCTAATAAAGACTTGAAGTAAAGTTCAGATTAGTTGTTGGGTTAGGGAAAAAAAGCAGTGTCAAGCATGTGCGGGTTGAGTGGTGGAATATGAGACTAGTCCAAGGCCATTGGTCTTGTGTAATTCTCCACAAACATCCCCTTGAGCCCAAAAATGTGAGTCTCAGCATTGGGAACTGTGTGAGAGTGCCAACAGGTAAGCATTGCCAAAATCCTAGGGAGAAAGAGCATTTATTTTTTATACTGGGGTCCAAATACATAAAACACACTGCAGCCATCGCTGAGAAAGGTGTCCTAATCCCTCCTTTCCCCATCAGGAATCAAGGTGAATCCATGTCTTTTGGGCAAGGCTCTTTTAGTTGTAGCAGACATTCTACCTTTTTGGAACAGTCAACGCTTGCAGAAGAAGCACGTGGCAATCATTTCATGAGGGACTCTTCAACGATAATGGAAGTTCATTTCAGAAAGGCAGACACTTAACTCCAAATAATCTGTTAAAATGAACCAAAACCCACTGAACTTGTGAAATACATTTGGTTTAAGGACCTTTCAATTATCCCTTCTTAGGATGTGGAACTAGAAAGAGATATTTCCACTTACTGAAGGAACACTGATTTTTTTTTTGCTGACCCTCGCTGTAAGATGACAAGTGATCATTCAATACATAGGTGCGGCAATTACATCATTGCCACTCACAACAGTGAGGAGTTGGGACTTTACATGTAAAACATGTGCCATTAACTGGGATTAGAGTGAAGAGGAGCAAGAGGTGTTCTTCATTGAGGGCACAATTCACAGGATGCTAGTTAAAATATGGGCTATTATTATTAAATTAATGTTTATTTATAAAGTATCATCATCTTCCATGACGCTGTATGACGCAAAATTAAAAACAGGGTAAAACAAATTACAATATATGACAGAAAAGCACAAATACACAGTCATAATGAAATACACTATGAGAGAAGATCCTGCCCTTGCAGGCTTACAATCTAAAGGGTAAGGGGTGGAGACAAAAGGTATGTCACAAATAAAACATAGGCCCTTATTCATCAAGCGATAGCGCCAGGTTGTGTCTGACGAGCGCCAGGTAGCGGCAGCTAACGGCGACTACCGACTCAAGTACGCCCGGCGGCGGTCACAATGACGCATTTATCAAGCTAAATGAGGCTAGCGCCGGCGAGAGCGACGGCTAGCGCGGCATTCATCATGAAGCCGCCTGGACCGAACAGCGCCGCTGCAAATTCCTTCACAGTGACACGTATTACCTGGCGCTACCTGCCGCTCTCCCATACATTTCAATGGCAGACGCTGCAATGATTGTTTTTAGTGGTTTTTGTGGTTTTTTCTTTGGTCCCAAATTCAACACATGTTTATATTGATATGTTTTAATAATCTGGCTGGTTATTTTTATGTATTTGAAGTTTTTATTATTTTTCACAATGTAATGTTGTGAGTGACATGGGTATTGCATCTCCTCCACCCAAACTCATTGGCATCAAAATAGCTTGTTTTCAACACAAACGGGGCTTGTAAAGCTATTTTGTAGCCTGTCAGGTTGGGCGGTCACGTTCGCTCTTCGAAATTGTCAGCGCCCAAGCTATTCGGCAGCCCTGTCTTTGATGAATCTGTGTTGGTCAGTGTTTGTGCAGTCACTGTTTTAATTCGCTATGTGGCGGCGCGAGCGTCGCTGTGCCTCGCTGCGCTGCGTTGTGCGGCGCTGTGCTGTTCATACATGTGCCCTTCTGCCATTTGCAAGGAATTCACTTCCCGCGACCCCAGTCGTTGTTAATGAATACACTGTAGTTGTGAGCGTGGCTGCCCACAGATTGCAGGATTAACATTCAGTCGTACCAGCTCATAACAACCCGTTATGCATTCTCATGTGTGCCACATTTTCAGGTAGTTGTCTACTTTGATTGTGTGATGACTTTTTGATTGATTCAGATTTGTATATGTAAGGCCCACGGTGTATGCTTTAGAAGGACCTATGCATTACAGTATGTAGAATCCCCTGCTAAATCAAGCTAAGAATTCTTGGCGCCTTTGGCCCTAGCTTGTTTTGCAGCGTCATTTTAATGTATTTCCGCCACTTAGCGTGTACATAGCTGATATTAGCTTGGCCCTGTTGCGCGCATGTTTGCTTTTGAATTTGGAAGCACAGTTGATTGCGTCATATCCGGTTCCGGGATCCTCCTTTGCGTTTCAACGCCACCTTAAGGTAAAACTGTCTAGCGCTTATGCCAATAGCTTGTTTTTCTGCGTCATTTTAATGTATTTCCGCCACTTAGCTTGCACATAGCTGATATTAGCTTGGCCCTGTTGCGCGCATGTTTGTGTTTGAATTTTGAAGCACAGTTGCTAGCGTCATATCCGGTTCCGGGCTCCTCCTTTGCGTTTCAACGCCACCTTAAGGTAAAACTGTCTAGCGCTTATGCCACTAGCTTGTTTTCAAGCGTCATTTTAGTTTTTCCGCCACTTAGCTTGCACATAGCTGCGAATAGCTTGTTGCTGGTGCGCGGAGCGTTTTTTTTTTTTAAACTTTTTCCCAATGTCGCTTGGGTCATTTCCGGTTCCTGTTTCCTCCTTAGCGTTTCCAATATGATGCCCAGAAGGCGAGTCATGCGCCTCCCCAGCTCCTCCTCAGACTCCGACCCCACCACCCCTCCCCCACCTCCCCAACCTACCTCACCTTCCTCAAGCACCACCCCTCCCACCCCTTCCCCTCCTGGGCCTATTAAGGCCAAGCGCACCCGGGTGGATAGTCGAGTCAATGGCCAGGTGGTAAAAGTGAGTATTTTTTTGTTTGTCTTTTTAGCTGAAAAGTTTCAGAACACACAGGGGGGATTGGTTATGACAAATTTTGCTTTTAATAACACATTTGAGCAATCCCCGTGGGGCATCCCCATTGTGGATGTCCTGCTGGGATGCCCCCCTGGAGGGCCCTAAATATTACCTCAGTCCCGTCCCATCTGTGCATGCGTTAGCTGCGGATGCCTATTGCGCTTACCTCTAGCAGGGTGTACCCCTGCGGCAGACATATTGTAATTTGGGGTGCAGGCGCACTCCCTGTTAGAGTCAAACGCCACATGCCAACTTTGCCGTGCATACCCAGCTGAGCTGGTATGCACGTCCCAACGGCCTTGTATGCGCATGCCACAGCGGCGCAGAGCCCTGTGTTTTGCTGGGGGAGTGACGTGGGAGTGGCCTCAGTGGTGTATTTGTGGCCTTCCAAGGGGGTTGCAGACAGCGGACCACCCACAATTGGTGTGGCCCACCAAAGTGCACACAAACCCAGAATAGTCATAATCCTGGGTGTGGGTCCACTTTGATGTGGTCTATGTATAACTGTTTATGACTGTTTTCTGATGTCATGTATTTATGTTATTTTGTTTGTTGTTTTTTCATAGGACTTCTGCCTCGCCGAATATGACTATGCCCGTGGAGGAAAGAAACGCATAGCCATGGAGGTGAAGGCCACAGTGTCCCGGCGCTTCCAGACCGAGCTCACAATCCGCTCGATCCAACAAAAGTGGTCCGATTTCAAGCGCCGGGACCCTGAAGGCGTGTACCGCCTATATGATGCCTACGCATCGGGTAAGTTAAAGCTTATGTTATGTTTTGCCTTTGTGCAGAATCATCTGCTAAGCTCTGTCCATTTGTGCTCTTTAGATTAATTATTTTCTTTCACCCCCTCCACACAGATAAGCGTCCTCCCCTGGGGAAACGTGGGAAGGGATTCCTCCCCCGAACCAGGCAGGCGGACTCGGGGGAGTCATCGGGGGAGGGTCCCTCCCGCGGGTCCTATTTAGAGGACCCAGGGGAGGAAGGGGATGACGCCCCAGAGGAGTGTGCTGCTGGGGGGCTGGCTGGATCAAGCCTCAGCTCCTCACACTCGGAGTGTGAGGAATCTCACCAGGCAAGGGGCCACTCTCAAGCAGGGAGTGAGAGGGAGGAGGGTGGCCCTTTGCCTGGTGGATCTTCCGACCAGAGTGTGAGGAGCCGAGGCTCCCCGCCTCCTCCTCAGAGCCCTCCCTGGGCTTCAAGTGGCGCTTCATCCCCTGGTGAGTGTACATTTTTTAATTGTTAGTCTGTGACAGGTTTCATCTTGCAATGTGTCCTTAGCCCTTGCCATTCCTCTCTAATTTGCAGGGCATCATATAGGCGGCACCTCCATGGCATTTTGGCGTAGGATTCTCCACGGGCATAGTCATGGTAAGTGTTATTGGTTACCCATCACATTCCCAATGTTACTACATTCATTCAAGTGCACCCAAAAACATTGATGGTGCTCGGTTTCTGTAAGCTTCCAGGACCAATCACATCCCTCACCCAGGGCCCCCCACACCCAAAAAAAACCACAAAACTCCTTACCTCTTTGGGGGTTGGCAAAGCCACCGTCCAAGCCTCCTGTGTTACACTGTAGATGTGTGTGCGCCTGCGCTCTTTTTCAAAATGGCCTGCGCGTCCGCACACACTCGAGGAGTGATGTGTTGAAGGCAGCGGGCGCGGAGTAAGTTGGCTCATGCAAATTGTGTGGCTCGGCCAAAGTGGACCCAAACCAAGATTAGCAGCAATCCTGTGTATAGGCCCACTTGTAACAGACACATGTTTCCTGGTCCATTGTCACAGCTGGTTTGATAAGGTACCCTAACCTCACAAACCCCACTACAGTGCTAGCCAACTGTCAACCACCCCTATGTTTCTGCCAACACCATGATGGGTGTTTGCATTTCTTTTCTTGGGTTAAGTTGTTCCCGCTCCAACATGTGGCCCACTATTAACATTAGCCAAACAACTGCAAAAGATTCCTTTAAATAGCACTGTCTATGTTATTTGCACATTCTCTTTAGGGATACATGTGTGAAGCCTTACAAATTGACATTAACTCATGGTCCAGGAAATATGCTAATTTAGGTCAACCTGTATGTAACCATGCAAGCCTTTGCATTTTCAGACTCAATAACCAGATGGATGTCAAATAGTCATGTGTCATTTGCCCACTAATTGTGTTTTTGCATTTTGCTTTATGTTAACAGATGTTGCGACGCAGACGGAGCCAGAGACCCTCCTCCCCACCCCAGCTCCAGGGACGGCCAGCAGCATGGGCCCCCGCCACAGCTTCGATGGTGAGTACATCCCACTTCATATGCCTAAAGACTTGTGAAACCTATGTCTTCTAGTCACATCAGCAGCCAATTTAAATTTACCTATGTGTTAATTTCACACACATCTCTATTCAATGTGTTGGCACAATAATCCAACATGCCTGTTTGCATGCTTGATTGTTGGCTCACATCCTTCATTAGGCCCCATAGAGACTATTTTTGCGTTAGACACAACCAAATGGGCCCGATTAGGTCTGGACCTGTAACATTATAGGGTAAACTCGTGGACTCGTTCGGACTTAGGCCCTGATGTTTGGCTGTTACTAAACACAAAAATGGACACACAGGGAATTAGACCTTCTTTGCTTCCCAAGAGTTAAACTGGAACAACAACCAGGATTTTGACTTTCCTGGGTGTTGTTCCACTACGGTGGGGCACCCCTGATCGGCACCGCTGTGTGACAACCCCCTGAACTCACTTTGACTCCAACAAATGTACAAGCCATTGCAAATTGCCTCCTCCTCCGCCTCCCCCGCGCCCCTTTTTACGGGGGCGTGCCTGCGCCGGCAATTCACAGACGGCCGGCGCAGGCACGCACACGTCTAGAGGGGCACCAGGGAGGGCCCAGCGGCACTGCCACACAGAAACTGAGGTAGGTATTTTGGGGTTTGGGGGGGTTTCACACCCAGGGACATCCCGATCTTGGATGTCCCGCGGGGAGGGAGGTGATGGTGCAGGGAATCTGATAGATTCCCGGGCCGATCACCCGTGGGTGTTGGTACACTTTAAGCTAAAATGTATGCTTGGGATGTGTTGTTCACATTCATGCCAGTCAATAGTACTCATATAATGTTAACCAATAAGCACACAGTGGTCAACAATGTTAATGTGAGTGTCACCTAATTGGACACATTGACATTACATTGCTACATCTGTGTCTGTTGAGGTCACTGCCAAATTATTAATAAATTGTTGTTTCTACATTTCTACAGCTTGTGAAAACCAGCATCGCAGACTGTGGCGGGAGATCCGGCTCCTGAAGCTGATGCTGCTGGCCAGGAAGAGGCGCCGACGGCGTCGTTAGGGTGGGGGGAAGGCTGGTCTCTTGATGGCCGTTGTTGGCCAAGGTTGGCCGTGTTGGCCATGGTTTTGATTAAAAAATTTTTGATTCACATCATTACAGTGTGTTGCATTGCAAACCATAGTTTAACTGTCTCCCAAAACATTTGTGGGTCAATGTAGCCATACCTTTTGAGCCATTTCAGGTGTTAACCATAGTAAGCTATGGGCTCCAATGTGTGGGCTAAATTGACCAATACATTGACATATGTAGATCCAGATACTCATCCCTGACTGTGTTATTAGCGAGGTCTTAGGAAACACACAATTTAGAGGTGGGTGAAGCAAATATATTTACATAACCAAAAAGATACAAAATTAATATTCTTGGCTGGGTGGCCGGGGAGGTTGGGAGTCATTGCTAGGGGCGGTTGTTGGGGGACAACAGTGCAGTAAAAAATATAGACTGCTGTTGTATGAGCTGTTGTAGCAACAACAAAGTTTGGTCCTGCCGCTGTATTGCTTCTTCCTGGCGCTGTACAGATTGCTCAATTACATTTGCCAGCCGACCAAGTTCCTGGTTCTGTAGTTGGTTTTGGCGTAACTGGTCCACCTGGCGCTGCAGGGCCTCATTTTGTTGCTGACACATCAGCACCTGATTTTCCAACGCCGCAATGCGCTCATTAGTTCCATCACGCGGCTGTTGGCGACTGTAGTCCTCCAGCATCCGGACCCCTAGCTCGTAGAAATCGGCACTGGTTGGTGCCACACCTCCTCTTGCTGTGGTTTGAGGCTAAACAAATAGTAAACCACATTTTAGTCAAACAGAACCAATGCAGTTATGCCCCTCAAAATAATTCCCATAAACAGTCACTATACAACTTACCCTTGTCTGAGCCTCGGAAGCTTGGCCACATGGGACTTGGGAAGAGGTCCCAGCTTGGGGTTCTGGTTCCGCCTCCTGCCAAAACAACAATGAAAGGAAATGTGACATGTTGCTTCTTCCACTACCCACGAAGATGACAATGTGGTTCTAGGTCGTCTACATCAGCCATGTTACCTGCGTGTCCTCCGGCACAGGTAGGCTCGAGGTTTCGCTGCCAGAGAGTGGCAATTCAACATCCGAGATGTCCGGCAAGTTGGCATATGCTAAACAGGAAAATCAGGTTAGTAGGTCTGTGGGCCAAACTCAAATGTAACCTGGTTAGGCTATCGAGGCCATACCTCTAAAAAGTTCCAAAATACACACTAGACCAAAGGTCTCTGTTAAACTCAGATTGTTAACATGTATGTTACAGGACTAAGACGCACTAATTTCTGCTAATCACATCAGAAACATTGCTTAAATTACACATACCCGCAATCTCCCAGATGTCTGGAGTGGGGTCCTCACTCGAGCTTGGACCTTGAAAATACATGTGGACACACAAGTTGCCAGAAGCAAGTGCATCAAAAGTAGAGCCAAAATACAGACTAGAGCAAGGCCAAACCACTTACCCTCATCTCTGGCAGCCGGAACTTGAGGGGCCCTTTCTGGACAGCCACTTCCGATATTCGGGTCAACTAAAAAAAAAAAGGAATGTCTCTAAATAATCAGCAAACTACTACAGGGAATGTTTGGCTAAAAAGATGACCGCCAAAATACATTGCTATCACTCAAATAACTAATAGACTGACCCTGGGGAGGCAACCAGCACTCCCAAGAGGCATCTTCAAGTTTACCAAGCAAACATGTAGCTTAGTAGACTAACCAAATTGAACCAGTGTAACATAAACAGTATAAAGGATACATTATGTATTGCTCTACACACCAACAGGGTCCTGTTGACCGGCAACATCGGAAGTGGGGTCCAAAGATGAACCAGTCACTTGGCCTACCAAGAAAAAAGAGGAATGAGACACATGCACTTGAGTAAAAGTGGATCAAGCAAGGTGAACACATGCACTTACCGACATCCAAAGAGTAGGTGGGATCCGGAGGAGATGCTGGGGCCAAGGGCATGGGAGCTAGGCCAAAAGAAACCCAACATTGAGCCATAGTTAATGTGCGTGCCAAAATACAACATGCATTAAGGTGTGTGAGCAGCTCTTTCACTAATATTCACTAATCAAGCCCAGTGTGGCTCCCACATTGATATGCCGATATATGGCTACACATCTCTGGCGTCCTACATATCTACACATGTTAGGGCCTTGTTAGTTAGTTGCTGTGAGTGTTACAGTGGTCGTGCAATTAGGGCGCAGGCACATATTATTAATACTCAACAGGGCAAAACTTGATTGTTTGAGCTGCTCCCACACCCATTTGTTAACCAAACAACCAGCAACCAAATTATGGGTAAATACCTTCAATGGCAGACTGGGGTAGCCTTGAGGTTGCTGGAAGGGCAGGAGCTTGGGTGTCCTGAGGCACATCCCGGACAGCAGCATGTGCACCTATGCATAAAGCAACAGACAGAAAAGTTACAAATGTTTGAGCTGTAATGTAATACTTCACAGGTCCTACTGTTAGTTGTTCAGAATGTAAAAATGCAAATCACATACATTAACATTAGGTTATTATAAAAGCCAGAAAATATGTACCTTCAGTCCAACCGGTGGTGTCATCCCCAGGATCCACACCCTGCAGCCGAGCCAGTGGGATTTTGGCCTTCAGCATCTCCTCATACGGCCTGTAGGTACTCTTTGGAGCCTGGATGAACCCACTGTCCACATCAAGATCGTGATTCATCTTTTTCATAAGGGCCCCTCGCAAAGTGTAGAAGCGTTTCCTGCAGGATGGGCCACTACGTGGGTGTTGAGCTGTGCTACTAAGCTCCACACCAATGGCATCCCACAGTTTGCTTCTTTCTTGTTTGCCTATGGACTTGCTTTGGGAGCCAAATAGCAGCTCCCATTTAGCAAGTGTAAGGCGCACAAGATGATTATTCTCAGCCAAATTAAATTCAGGCTCCCTCTTGGCACCTGGGCGCTTAGCCTGGGGTGCTGCCCCACCTTCAGGCTGTGCCCTTTTCCGTAAGGGAGGTCTGCGCACAGCACCCACCAAACTCCTACTCGGGCCTGCTGTGGCCGGCAGATGTCCTGAATTTGGCTCCATCCTGTAGCTGCACACACACACAAATACACACCCAACAAGCACGCATGCAGACTACAGAATGGCATCGCAATCTGTTAGGCTTGGGCAGGTTTTATGTGCTCTAACAGCCAATCCAAAAGCAGCCCACTTAATTGATTCACACATACAGCCCAGTTCCTTCTAGGCACACCTCCACTGCACTGACAGAAGCATGTGTGTTAGCCAATTAACTCATTACAGACCTCATTAAACAAACAACACACACCCAAATCCAACAATGGACTGATGTATCTCAAACCCTTGTGACATGTGGTTAGGCTAACGGCTATTTAAAAAAACATCAGCTTCCCTTTCATTGGTCCACCCCTGATTTTTGGGCCATGTCCGTTAATGCACGCAAGTTACGGCTCAAGTACGCTAGTAGCGCTACTAGCGTGCGCGTGCGCACTCTGTTTTACGCACACCTGGGTCGGCTAATTGGCGCCCGGAAATAGCAGAGCGACGCAAAAGGCGGCAAAGCGGACCTGTCACTTTAGAAAATGAAGTATAAAAGGAAGGAATGTTCTAGCTTCTGCTATTCTTACACTGTGGCAAAGGCTGTGGTGTGGTGCTGTGCTCGCTTCCCTTAGCTCATTTGAGCCTCTGTCTGGTTTCTGTCCTCACTCTCTGTGGCTTGTTGGGTGATTTCTGACATCAGTGCTGTTTCTTTAGGAGCTTGGTTTTGGTGGCATCTGCAAATATTGTGTAGCATACAGCAAGTGAGGCTTGATTTTGGGGCCTTTTGTGGGCTGTGCAGCAACTCCCCTCTTGGTTGTGCCTAACTTAGAAAGCTGGTTTTCAGCAGGCTGGTGGTTTGGACCACTATAGTTCTGGTTTTGTGGTGAGCTGCATTGTAGCGGGTGTGTGTGGAGTGTGATTGTTTGTGTGTGTGTTGTGTGTTAGTGGTTTTTTTTGTTTATTTTTGTTTTTGTATATATCTTTAGTGTGTGTGATGGATAAGAGGGTGATGTATGGTGTCTGGGTGGATGGATGTATGTGTATGCTGAAAGAGCAGGAGGAAAGGGAGCGGGGTGTTGTGAGGCTTAGGGCACCCCGCTCCTTTGCAATCCGCCTTTCAGTATGGGACTTAAGTGACGAGCAGATCAGGAGCCGCTTCCGTCTGAATCGTGCTGCACTACAGTCCCTATATGATCAGATTAAGACCAAAATCGAGCCATCCACCAAACGCACTCATTCCATTCCAGGCATAGTACGCCTGTGTGCCACTCTGAATATTTTGGCACGAGGGACCTTCCAGGCAACCTCCGCCCTCCTCAGCGGGATAAGCCAGGCTACTATGAGCCGCATACTAATCCAGGTAGTTCTGGCAATTTGTGATTTAATCCCAATTTACATCAGGTTTCCTGAGGATGAGGAAGAGGTTGCCAAAATAAAACATGTTTTCTATCTGATGGGAGGGATCCCGAATGTGCTAGGGTGCGTTGATGGTACACATATCCCTTTCCGCCCTCCCCGTGCACAGGAGCTGTCCTACAGAAACCGGAAACAATTCCATTCAATTAATGTTATGGTGGTCTGTGACCCAGACATGAGGCTGCGGGGGGTGAGATCGGGGTTCCCCGGCTCATGCCACGATTCTTACGTCTTGCAGCGGACAGTCCTGTGCCGGAAGTTTGATAACAACGAAATGCCAGCTGGCTGGCTACTGGGTAATAAATTAACCATGTCAATGTATTTTGCTAATATGTGGCCTAGTAAGCCAATTTTAACCAAACTACCACCAAAAAACATGTACTAGTACTAATTGCTGTCTCTCTCCTTGTGTTTTTTCTACAGCGGACAAGGGATATGGGCAGAGAACGTGGGTCATGACTCCGGTCAGGAACCCACGGACCTCTGCCCATGAACGCTACAATGCAGCGCATCGCAAGACCAGAAGCATTGTGGAAAGAACCATCGGCCTGCTGAAAGCACGCTTTCTCTGTTTGGCACGGCCAGGAGGAGAGATGCTCTACAGCCCACAGAAGGTTTCCAAGATCATCCTTGCCTGCTGTGTGCTACACAACATTTGCATTTGTCACCGAATCCAAGCCCCCGAGGAGACAGCACTGGTGCCAGAAATCCCCAACCTGCCCGCAGAAAGAAGTGAGGACACCCAGACTGGCGATGAGCTAAGGGAAAGGATGATCACTTCTTTTTTTGCGGTAAGCTAACTACCCTTCACTCTAATGCAAGTACTGCACTACTGGTTAAATGTATTTGACCTCCCATCAAAATGAGCACAAAAACACACTAAGGGGGGTGTAAGATGACCAAAACCACTCTAAAGGGGGTGTAAGATGACCCAAACCACTCTAAGGGGGATGTAAGATGACCAAAACCACTCTAAGGGGGGTGTAAGATGACCCAAACCACTCTAAGGGGGGTGTAAGATGACCAAAACCATTCTAAGGGGGGTGTAAGATGAGCCAAACCATTGTAAGAGGGGGTGTAAGATGACCCAAACCACTCTAAAGGGGGTGTAAGATGACCCAAACCACTCTAAGGGGGGTGTAAGATGACCCAAACCACTCTAAGGGGGATGTAAGATGACCAAAACCACTCTAAGGGGGGTGTAAGATGACCCAAACCACTCTAAGGGGGGTGTAAGATGACCCAAACCACTCTAAGGGGGGTGTAAGATGACCAAAACCACTCTAAAGGGGGTGTAAGATGACCCAAACCACTCTAAGGGGGGTGTAAGATGACCAAAACCATTCTAAGGGGGGTGTAAGATGACCCAAACCATTGTAAGGGGGGGTGTAAGATGACCCAAACCACTCTAAGGGGGGTGTAAGATGACCAAAACCACTCTAAGGGGGGTGTAAGATGACCAAAACCACTCAAAGGGGGGGTGTAAGACGCCAATGTTGGTTATCAAGTAATGCATTTTTGTATTTGCTACAACTATACTACTTTAAAGATCTATACTAACTGCACTTTTCTTATTTTTTCAGGCACAAACACGGGCACCGTGATCAATATTTCGGACTTTCCCAACTTTATTTTACTTTACTTTGCTTTTTCCTTTCTGTTTTAATTTTACTTTACCATTTCTCTTGTGTTCATTTTTAATTTTAGGTAGATTTGAATAAAAAATCTACTATATATAGATACATGTGGCTATCCCCTCGATTCAAAGAGCAAAAGTTAATTGATTTCGTATCGAGAATCGTAAGTTTGGGTGGGTGTTAGTCATTTTTTCCTGTTTTTTTGGCCATTTCCGACTCGCACGAGCCTACGTACGAATGCGTATATGCTCTTACGATCAGCGGAAGTTCGTTCCTAAATTTTAGGATCAAAACGTAAAACTTAGGATCAAATCCTAAAACTTACGATCAAAACGTAAAACTTAGGTTAATTGGATGTGTTTAGGTGTGATTCAGAGAAACCTCTAAACGCGTTTTAAAAGAAAGCCACAGCCGACACCTTTTAGCAGCCGGATTGCTGTTCGTGAACAGGTTTTTTGGCTATGTGGAGGAGTCTGCGCGTCTTGTGCTCCAATGAACTGCATGTATCAGCATGGCCGAGGCCATAAATTGAATGGCAATGCATACCTGATTCATGTATGCCTTCTAAAAGCATTTTAATGTGGACCTTAATTAGTCCTTTGCATGTAAACCTTTATTTTGCAATATATTTGCGTTAATTAAAGAAACTTATGTCCTTTGTTATTTATTTTAAAATTGAGGTACTAGAATAATATTTTTAGATTGCATTTATTGGTGTAGTTGTTTACCTTTGCTTTGTTTAATTATTTAAGCACATCTTTGGTCAGATGCATCACACTTACTGAGGAGAGGAGAGCGGGATAAAGTGCAGGATGTGGGTTACTGCTGTATTTTGCACAGACACAGCAGAGCTGGGGGCATGGAAAGGTCAGAAATCAAAGAATCCAGAGCAACACAGTCACAAGGCCCTTTCTGTTTGCAGGCTGCCCGATAATACCTGAGCCGCCATCTTGGCTGTTTCTAGGCTCATAACATGCAGAAGTTGCTGGGTGTTTTTTAATATTTGTGAGCAATCTGTATGTAGAGGGTGTGGGTAACCACACTAAAAATTTAAAGTTGTACCATTTGAAGCATAAATATTAAAATTAAATCCACAAGTAAAAAATGCAAGTTAACTAAAAATTAAACAAAGTAAGATTTACTTATGCAAATGCATTCATTAATGGTTGGTTACTACAAAATGAATGAAATAAAGAAAAATAAAAGACCAAATATTTAGAATGCACTTTAATGAGGTAAGTTTGTAGTGCGGAGCCGCAAGATCAGAAGGATTTACGTCCAGACAAAAAAGGCAAAAGGGCAAAACCAATGTTGCAACCTGAGAAATGAAACGGAAAATTCAGGATGGAAACTGACATAGGTCTGATTCCCGAACTGCCATACGAACGGACGTATATTTTAGGATAGAAACGTATTTGCTTATTGAATCACTCGCAAGTTCATACGAACGCACGAGCGGACGTGAAAAATAGGATGATCGTGACCCAAATCCATGTTTCTTTGAATCAACCCATATGTGTTTAATTCTGGTGAACGTTTCCTTGGCATTCTACTTCCTATTGTAATTATATTTTTCTGGCTGATTTATGTTTTTATTTCCCTTTTCCATTTTCCTTTTATTTCTCTGTTCTGTTTTTTATTTCTTTTTCTATTTTCCTTTCTCATTTCTGTTTTTCTTTTCTTTTTCTATTTTCCTTTCTCATTTCTGTTTTTCTTTTTTCTATTTTCCTTTCTCATTTCTGTTTTTCTTTTCTTTTTCTATTTTCCTTTCTCATTTCTGTTTTTCTTTTCTTTTTCGATTTTCCATTTTTCTCTGTTCTGTTTTTATTTTCATTTTCTTTCTCATTGGTGGTTTAATTGTATTTCCTTTTTTTTTAACAAATAAAAAAAAAAAAAAAAAAATGTGGCTATGTGTTTAATTATGTTTTATTTTGCATTTATATTCGAATATCTGGTTGAATTTAATTTCCTTTTCAACACAAAATAAAAACTCTTTACATTTTTAACAAATGTGGCAATGTGTTTTATTCAGAAGGTACTGGATGGCCAGGACACAGCAAAGCTAACAGGCGCTGTGTAGAATAGCGTGGTCACACTGACTGACAGCGCCTACAAAGCTGAGGGCCAACATCATATTCAGCAATGTAGGCGTTGTTCGCAACAACGCCAGGTAGCGACTGAGGAGGCCTGCTATAGCGAATCGCTACCGCCCGCGGCTGACACTAGCGGCGCTCTTAGCGCCATACTTCAGTCGCTCATCTGTCGCTACCTGGCGCTATTGATGAATCGGCCTCATAGTATTATAGCAAGTGATCTGAAGTGCCTCAGGCTGTCTTTTATTTAGACCAAGTGATATTCTCGTCTGAATAGGTGGGTATTGAGGGCACCCTTAAAGGCTTGAAGGCTTGAGAAGTGGCAAATTGTATAGGAGAGGGCATTCCTGAGTAATTGGGATTTAACCCTTTTAACCCCAAATTCAACTGAATGCTGCAAAAAGAAACGATTAGCTAGGTCTGGAATCCAGTGCTGGGCCTCTCCTCTTCCCCTGGGAGGCATCCAATCCCACCCAGGGTCTTCAGCAGGTAGGAGAATGCCCGCTGCATCCCCCCTTGCTTCTGCCACAAGGAAGAGCCTTTTATAGGAGAAGATGATGATATCATCTCATCTCTCTCCTCCAGTAAATAAGTCCACCTCTCGGACGGCCAGCGAGCAGAAGCCAGTAGTGATCGGTGGAGGGTGGGTGCGAGGGCAGGGGACTGGAGAGGGGGGACACCATGCTAATTTGAAAAAAAATGTAACCCTTAATAGTGTGCATAGTAGTATTTCTTTTGAAAATGTCAATAAAAATATTAATAATATTTATTGCTATAGTACCAACATATTTCGCAGGGCTTTACAATCAGAGGGTTCATGTACAGAGTAGAAATAAACAGAATGCTCCATCCAGGTGCGGTCAGGCTTGGTGGCAATAAGAGCTCCAGAGCAGGCTAGGGGCAGACATGTCACCCTATCTAATAAACAAACATCTAGTGGCTAACAAAGGCGGGGGAATGGACAGGATGGCAAGCAAGGAGTGTCCGGATGGGAAGGCGGCCATGGAAAGAAAACGGGGAGAAAAGAGGGAATGTCAAAAAGAGGGACAACATATGCAGCTGTGGGGTTGGGTACAGGGAGACAGGATGAGAGAGAGGGAAATTTGGGAGGAAAAGGACCAAAGAAAGACACAAGAAAAAGGGGGTAACAAAGAGAGGGACATAGCATGCAGCAGTGGGAATGGGTACAAGGAAACGAATAGGGAGGGAAGGGAAGAGGTCACCCACCCGGAGAAAAGAGGGACACCAACCGGGAATAAGAGGGACAACAGCTGGGTAAAGCAGGAAAAGACAGGACAATAAAGTGGGAAATCAAAACATGAGGAGGCAGGAAGAAGAAGAGAGGAAGAGAGAGGGCAAAGAAAGAGAGAGAAAAGAGAGGGAAGAGAAGGAAAATAAAAGAGGGAGCCTACCAAAAGATACAGGGATAGCGAAAAGAGGGATAGCAAAAAAACAAGTGAGAAAAGCAGGAGGAACCAGCAAAAGGAAGGGGGATAGAAAGACAAGAGGGTGGAAAAGATGAAAAAAGGCAAAGAAAAGAGGGACAAAATAGAGAGGGAGAAAAAAGGTAAAAAGGGAAAGCCACAGGGGCAGGGGGGAATGGGGAGGGGAAGAGAAGGGAAAGGGACCCATGGAGGGAGGGGGGAATGAAAACAAAGGAAAAGGAGCACCCACTACAATCATTTCATGGTAAGAATGCTTCTGTGACATCAATTCTCAAATCTACTGATAGTCTGTCCGATGGGGCTGTGTCGAGAGAAAAGAGGAGAAGTCCTAGGGCTTAACCTTGCGGAACAATAATAGGAGAAAGGAGAAAGTAGAGGTAGCAAAAGATTCACTGAAGGAGCTTTGTGAAAGGTAGGAAGAGAACCATTAGAGAGCAGTGTCTTTAAGGCCAATAGATCAGAGCAGACCAACTAGGATATTGTGGTCTACTGTGTCTAACGCTGCTGAGAGATCAAGCAGAATGATCAGTGAGTAGTCACCTTTGCATTTGACAATCAGGAGTTAATTTGTCACCTTGGTGAGGGAAGTTTATGTTGAGTGTAGAGTGCGAAATCCAGATTGCAGTGGGTCAAGGAAAGAGTTGTCTGAAAGGTACCTTGGAGTAGCGCAGGCAATCCAGTAGTTTCGAGAAAGGGAAGATTAGAGACAGGTCTGTAGTTGGTTGTGCTGGATGGGTCGAGGCTAGGTTTTTTTATTGGAGTAATTAAGACAGAATGTTTGAAAGTGGAGGGGAAGATATCAGATAAGAGAAAAAGGTTAACATTCTGGTTAGGTGGGTAGTGACAGCATGGGGGAGGGGGAGGGGAGAGACTAGAGGAGATATGAGGGGATGAGGTTAGAGGTGCATGTGGTAGGACGAGAGGAAGAGAGGAGTTAATAGACTTCTTCTTCTGTGTCGAATATAGAGAGTGAGCTATGCGAGGTACGGTAGGGAATAGGATCGATGACACTTGGTGGCTAGGAGCCAATTTCTTGTCACAGACGTCAGTGATAGGCATCTGGACTTTTAAAGTAAAAAGTTATTGGAAGGTGTTTTTATAGACACAAGAAAAAGGGGGTAATGTTTGAAATCTTGAGGAGTATGTGTTTTTCTCCAATGGCGTTCAGCACTCCTGGAGCATTACTGGAGGAAGCGAGTTTGGGTTGTGTGCCAGGGTTGCTTTATTCTCTGTTTAGAGAGTTTAAGTTTAGGGGTTGTTATAGTTATAGTGATATGTAGCTAGCTCGGGACAGGACACAGAAGTGATTGGGCTCTTTTCCGTTTGAGGGGGGGGGGGGCTTCTGGGCAGGAACAAGGGGCTACCGATACATGTTTGGTTCAGTTGTAATCAGAAAAAAATACATTTTTTTTATTAAAACAAACGTAAAAGTTCAAATAGTTTTTACATATTTAATCCAAAAAATGTTCATAAAACACTGAAAGAATTACAAACAAGGTACAGATAAACAAGATAATGTCCAAACTCACTAGAGGTGAATTACAGATCCAAGTCAGCTGCTGGATTGTATTCTAATTGGAGGCACCAGAACAGTAAAGTTACTCAGCTTCCTTTTTTTCATCAGAATTTTATTTGCCTTACATACTGCCCATCAGAAAACTGTCTAAAGGACAAGTATGTTGTTCATTGAATGCATTCTTGAAAAAGTCTACTTACTTTTAACATTATTCAGGTGGTGGGTTTGTCACTGGGGCCATGCCTCGCACATGCTCTTCCTTCCCCTTCTTTCAACTTTCAAAAAAAATCTGTTTAATTAATGACTCAGCAGTCTGCAGTTTGGGCTGCATATTAAAATTTACATCAGTCATAATGTTCACTGCATGAAATGCCTTAAATTTAAGTACAGTTCACATACAAACAAAAGATAAACATTAGTGGTCATTCACAGAAACCAAAAGTCAGAGTTTTATTAAAATTGTTCCTGATCAGATGTCAGATTAAATACAGAACAGTATATAGTTGTTCACAAACTATAGATCAAAATTTGATTACTTATGATGTATTATTTTATCTAGCCTGTCTACTTTCTACTTGTTTCTATTTTTATGTAAGCATGACAAATTCAACTAAGGTGCACTGACATTCACTATGTCCTCACTTCATCGGAGCCTGATGATTCTGAAATTCACCGCCCAAGCATTAAATTATTGCTTGTAACTGACAGCAGAGATTATACAAGGCCAATGAATGCAGATCTGTACAATCTGGGAAAGCACAATTCATGAACAAGGGTGATCAAAAATCATACATCGTAAAATAATAAACAGTTATCAAGATCCCCAATTATTGCTGACACTTCTTAAAGTATAAAAGTTTCAAATTCACTATATCTATCTTCTGTTTTTTTAGCTAGCTCTACTAGAGAGCCAGAAACATTATACTGTTAAAAGTTATAGACATCTTGTGAATGATGATGAGCGAATAAACTAATAATTTGATTTGGACGATTCACATTTCCCACAAGAAATTTTGGTTTATCTAAAGTAAAGTTTTAATCATAAAAAATGAAAAAATAAATAGAAAGAGGTGCTCCGATGGTCCCACCTTTTAAACTAAACATGAACAATAATAACCCTTATTGTGGACCATAAACGGGCACAACAACTTTCATATAATCAAAAAGGTTACTTTATTTTAATATGTTACAAGCCAAACCAAAGAATCTAAAAACATATAGACACATTTTAAAAGCAATTGTCTACCTTGAACTATAAATGACATCAATATTATACAATAAAGGGTTAAATACCACAGGCGGTGTCTCTTGTCTCTACCTATTAATAATACAATACACATGGAGGTATCACAAAGTGACCTCCATATTCTCTATCTAAAGTGCACACCAATATATCTTGATAAACAAAAGGGGAATATATGCTTATATATAATCCTATAATAATCTTTATAAAGTGCGAGTGCTATAATTTAGAGGTGAAAAAAAATTATAAATAAAAAATGTAAAAATCCAAAAGTGACATGATGCACCAACTGAAAAACAATATCAAACCTAAATGTTCAAGCTACCACAGTAAAAACAGTGAATATAAATCCCTACAAATAGGTTTAGATGAATCAAACAAGCACAGCATGCACATAATTAGCAGCATAAAGACAATAAGACAATAAAAGAGATACCGCCTTTAGGATGAAGTGAAGTTCAGGTTTGGCAGGGACGCTCACCCCGCGTGCTCCGCCATTTGCCAACAGCTTCAGAAGGATCAGTATGATCAGTATCAGATGTCAGTATGGGATCGGGACCCTGTGTCCCTGGATCAGGTGTTTGTTCTGTCCCCTCTGGCCAGGCGGTCTCTCTCGTGGTGGCTGGACTCAAGGAACCTGTTGGTGGACAGATCCTTTCTGGCCCCTTGCTGGGAGACAGTCACCACAGATGCCAGTCTGACAGGTTGGGAGGGCTTCTGGAAGTCCTTGAAATTCCAGGGTCAGTGGGGCCCCCGGGAGGCCCATACCCCTATCAACATTCTGGAACTGAGGGCGGTGAGGTTGGTTTTCGCCCAATTGACCCCACACCTTCGGGGTTAGGCTGTTCAGATCGGCTCGGACAACCAGACGACGGTTGCCTACATCAATCATCAGGGAGGGACCTGGAGCAAGAGGGCCTTGAAGAGAAGGAAGTGTCTCTGATTCTGTCCTGGGTGGAGGAGAATGTTCCCTGCATCTCGGCAGTGTACATCCCGGGGGTGGAAAACCTGGAGGCAGACTCCTTGAGCAGGGGGACTTCTCGTCTGGGAGAATGGTCCCTCAACAGCAGGGTGTTTCGCTCCCTGTGCCACCGCTGGGGTCAGCCGGATGTGGATCTGTTTGCGTCCCGTCACAATCACAAGCTTCCAGTCTTTGTCTCTCTGTCCCAGGACCCTCTAGCTTTAGCCATGGATGCGCTAGCACTGTCTTGGAAGAGCTTTCAGATCCTCTATGTGTTCCCTCTGTTTCCTCTGCTGGGCAGGGTGCTGTGCAAGTTAGCCCGGGAAGGGGTGCCAGCCATCCTGGTGGCCCCCTGTTGGCCAAGAAGGATGTGGTTCGCAGACGTCGTGCAGCTGGCAGTAGATCAGTACGTCCTGCCCAAGTCTTTTTCTGCAGTCCAGTGCTATCTTGTGGATGTATAACCCATGTGTAAGGAATATTCTGGAACAGGACATGCTGTATACTTATAATACCAATTCTACAGGTGAGTGCTCACAGAATTGTATTTTTTACTTCAGCAGCTCTACCTGGCACATCAAAGCCAGACAGAGATAACAGTCGCATTTAGGCCTTAAAAGGATTGACCCATTAAACTTTAAAACTGATTGTCTGGCAGCTTACCCAATGCAGTGTCAGTCTCTGTCTCTTTGCTCTGATCCCAGAACTTAAGAGAGAATGTCTTCTTCCTCTATCGGCTCCTCCCAGATCCTGACCACAAATTGAATCCTGAGGAATGTGTCAAGTTGACACACCCTCTGTTAGTTATATGTTAGAATCGAGTCCTTCAGCTAAGCCCAGCTCACTCCATTGTCAATGCACTCAGCAGGCTTGAATAACTCAACCCTGCCACTACCATCACAGAGGTCAGTACCACATGAGGTTAAATTTTATTTTATAATTACTCTGGCAATATAGCTTTGTTTTCAAGAAGAAAAATGAATGATAACATTTTCATGTGTAATCCTACAGCATGGGAATACTTTTGAGCATTTTTAATTTTTTCCCATGTACAAAATTGTATAAACATTAGCATTTAGCTTGTGCAACTTGCAAACCCATTTGGTAAAGTGGTCTATTTTGGCCTAGTTCATTAAGCAGGCATGTCTCTTCTAAACATGGCTTACTACTCATGCCTGCTACTTTCCAAGCCTTACTCCACCGAACCACGAATGCCATATATATTGCTGATGAGAGCCAAACAGTTTCTCTGTTCTATTCATTTGTTGTACTGTCTTAGCCATCATTGTATGCAAAAAATCCAAAGTTAAAATAAAAAATCAAGTAAATTTAGTTAAATGAAATGTTTTTGGCTAACTCAATAGACTGAGCAGGCAAACTTCTATTTTTGAGTATTTTATGTCTAAAACTCAAAGTAAGCAAAGAGATCCAGATTAAATCCTGTATATCCGGTCCTAGGGTCTGAAGTGTCTAGAGCCGGGTGAAAATCTCCCTCAATGCCTCGCTATGTACTTACCTCAGGCCTCATAACTACATATTTTTGCAAAGCAGACCAGATCAGTGGAAGACTTAAATGTTACTTTCCTTATGGGGAATTTTTCAAAACAAAATTAAAAGAATGGGAATACAAATTGATGTATCATTTTATATGTTTTAATGTGGACTAAATATCCATGCAAGCTTTATGTCACAGTACATCTGAGTTTGCCTGTGCATCCGCTAAGACTATAAATTCTCAGACAGAAAACATATAACAAGGTATAGCAAGATCTAATATGTGACCTCTACACACCTCACAAACTTTTGTCCAGGATAATTGTAAACAAATTTATTTTACTGATATAATAAAGTGTAACTTATTTTTTCCCCTTTTAAGATAAAACTTTAAAAAAATAATAAAACAGCTATACTCACCTTTTATCCAATGCAGCTCCACTGCAAACTCCCTGTTGTTAAACTTACAGAGAGTGGAGAACAAGCGCCCTTGGGTCCTCTCTGGTCCAAGATGGAAGCAGTGGTTTTGTCTAGTTTACCCCCCACCACAGCATGCCCAATTAATTCATTGTGTAAGCACAACATGACCATCTTGGACCAGAGAAAACTCGTTCTTTGCTCTCAGTAAGTCCACAACCCCCAATCTCCGCTGCTAGCTTCACTTAAGTCCCCCAGGACTTCGTAGCACAAAGGATGTGGACTCACAGGGGGGAAGGCGGATGAACCGGGGCAAGACTGGGCGATGTCGGGTTAGCCGGGGTCATACAACAGTAATCTGTCCAATATAGTGCAGCACCAAAGGGAAGAGACGGGAGATAAGTCAACATTGAGCCAGGGGTCAAGCTGGGAGGTCACGGCTACGCAGTACAAAGGATGAGATGGATTTGTAGTCAGGAAACAAGCAAGGGTCGGTCCAGGCGGCAATCACGGGAAAGTCAAACAAGGCAAGGTCGGCAACAGAATGGAATCAAGAATCTAAGACAAAATCACACCCAGCAGCACGCTATCATGGGCAAAGGAAACTGTGGGGAAACAACCTTTATTATAAGGGAACTGACAGGATTGGCTGGAGGAAAAGACTGTGATTGCCCCATTCAAACTCATTCTGGGCTCATTGGCCCTTTAACACAGCCTCAGGTTATAAAAGAGACGTGCTCGTGCGTGCGCGCAAGCACGTTCAGGGAAGCCGGGGATGCGGCGGTGAAGAGAGGAGGTGGCCTGCTCGGCGCTGCACGCTGGACAGAGAGAGTCCCAGCCAGCCTCCCGGAGCCAACACTGGACCGATTGTGAGGTAAGTTGATTGTGACAATTCTGAAATAAAGAGTGAATATAATTCAGATATTTCCTGAATCCTAACCATTAACATTTACTGTACCAGGGTGATTGCACACATTTAGACTCACACATTAGTATCAATGGCCCTTATTCATGAAGGGATAGCATCAGATGCCTTGTAAATGAGAGTTAGCGACAGGTAGCGACAGGTTAACGCCGGACACGGCACGCAATTACACATTTATCAAGCAGAATCTGTTGAGCGACTGGGATAATGGCATGTAGCATCCGATTCATCATTATCCCAGCCTCAGCGAACAGCACCGGCGTTTAGCCTTGCACAGCACCAGGTATTACCTCTCGCTACCAGTCACTCTCCCATACATTTCAATGGACGATACTTTTCTTCTCTTTAAATAGGGTTTTTTTTTTTTTTTTAATCTCAAATAATGTTGTGACCTCTTCTGGCATAGAAAAAGCCATTTTTTCAAATATTTTTAATGTTTTATATATTTATGCAGAATTGACATTACAAGTTTGGCATTAAAGTGTTCATGTTACAATTAGAGATGAGCGAACTTTTGAAAAATTCAATTCGGCCGATTCGCCGAATTTTCCGGAAAAATTTGTTTCGGTCCGAATTTATTCGCGACTAATCACTATTAAAAATGGCTATTTCTGGCCTTCCGAGAGCCTCCATAGGGTTGCAGAATGTTTTGCTTGGCTGTAACATGCATAGGATGCATGCTGGGTTAGTGAAATAATATTGTAAAGAAGTATGACATGCAGATCAGAGGCATCGCTATTAGATTCGCTGTCGCAGAGCAGCACAATTAGAGAGCCTTGAGGTGGCATCAGCATAATGAGCCCATATATTGCCTGAAAGACACACTTTGGACTTGGCAGCAGCATAGGGAGCCCATATATTGCCTGAAAAACACACCCTGAATTTGGCAGCAGCATAGGGAGCCCATATATTGCCTGAAAAACACATTGGAGTTGGCAGCAGAAAAACACACCCAGGAGATGGCAGCAGCATTAGGAGCCCATATATTGCCTGAAAAACACACACAGAAGTTGGCAGCAGCATTAGGAGCCCATATATTGCCTGGAAGAGACACCCTGGAGTTGTCAGCAGCATAGGGAGCCCATATATTGCCTGAAAAACACACCCTGGAGTTGGCAGCACTATTAGGAGCCCATATATTGCCTTAAAGAGACTCTGGAGTTGGCAGCAGCATAAGGAACCCATATATTGCCTGAAAGACACACCCTGGATTTGGCAGCAGCATTAATAGCCATATATTGCCTGAAAGACACACAGTGGAGTTGGCAGCAGCATATGGAGCCCACATATTGCCTGAAAAACACATTAGAGTTGGCAGCATTATTAGGAGCCCATATATTGCCTGAAAAACACATTGAAGTTGGCAGCATTATTAGGAGCCCATATATTGCCTGAAAAACACATTGGAGTTGGCAGCAGTATTAGGAGCTCATATATTGCATGAAAACACATTGGAGTTGGAAGCAGTATTAGGAGCTCCTATATTGCCTGAAAGACACACATTGGAGTTGGCAGCAGCATATGGAGCCCACATATTGCCTGAAAAAACACATTAGAGTTGGCAGCATTATTAGGAGCCCATATATTGCCTGAAAAACACATTGAAGTTGGCAGCATTATTAGGAGCCCATATATTGCCTGAAAAACACATTGGAGTTGGCAGCAGTATTAGGAGCTCATATATTGCATGAAAAACACATTGGATTTGGCAGCAGTATTAGGAGCACCTATATTGCCTGAAAGACACACATTGGAGTTGGCAGCAGCATAGGGAGCCCATATGTTGCCTGAAAAACACACCCTGGAGTTGACAGCAGCATAGGTAGCCCATATATTGCCTGAAAAACAAACCCTGAATTTGGTAGCAGCATAGGCAGCCCATATATTGCCTGAAAGACACACCCTGTATTTGGCAGCAACATTAGGAGCCCATATATTGCCTGAAAGACACACCCAGGAGTTGCCAGGAGCAGAAGGAGCTCCTATATTGCCTGAAAGACACACCCAGGAGTTGACAGCAGCTTGCCTGAAATTTTCGTGGACAGACAATTTTCATGGACAGACAAGTTCTCCTTGGCGTTACTATGGCCCCTGCAGCACTAAAGACCCACTCAGATGGCACACTACTGGCTGGGCAGGACAGCTTTCCCAGGGCAAACTCTGCCAGTTGCGGCTACAAATCAAGTTTGGCTGCCCAGAAGTCCAGTGGATCCTCAAGGTGTGTTGGCATGGTCATTTCAAGGTATGACACGACCTGCTGTTTCAGGCCCTGCTCCAGGTCTTCCTGCTGCTCATGAGTAGCCTCACTATGCGGGTGCAGAAAGCTACTCATTTGTGACTGAAGACAGAGGCTGCTGCTGATGGAGCTGCTGCTGCTCCTGCCACCCCCCAGCAGCCATGGTAGTGGAAGGTGTGCGCAGAGGTCCCCCTGAGTCAGACCTGCGAGAGTATGGATCATGGCGCATATAGGCATCGGCCAACTGACTACGTAGAATGACTTTGTAGTAGGTCAGTTTGTCCTTCCTCTCAGTGGGTGTAAAAAATGCCCCCATTTTGTGCCGGTAGCGAGGGTCCAATAAGGTGGAGAGCCAGAAGTCATCCCGCTGAAAAATGGAGACAATTTTGCGGTCACTACGCATGAGCATGCATTGTGTCATTTATGTAAGTGACCCGGAGGGACTACCTGTCTCCATTTCCACTGAATACTGCCACAGTGTGTCTGGGTCCTCTGTCTCGCCTTCCTCACAACCCTCTAGCTCCTCTGACTGCTCCTTCTCCTCCTCTCCTGTCAGATGACTAGATAAACCGCCCATTTCGCCAAAAATAAACTGTGCTTCACTGTGCTCCTCCTCCTCCTCCTCAGCTCCCACGGGGTTTATGTGGCCATGAAAAGTATGTGCCATGTCTCCAGTGCCCTGACCAGCCATAGTTTCCAACATGTGTTGTATTACATGAAGCAGCGGACTCACGTTGTTCATGCCGTAATCCTAGCGACTGACAAATAAAGTGGCTTCCTCAAAGGGCCTGATCAAATGGCAGGTGTCACGTATGAGCTGCCACTGGTTCACATTAAAGTTACACAGGGGAGTCCCCCTATCTGCTTGGATCATCAATAAATCATTGATGGCTTTTCTCTGTTCGTATAGTCAATCTAACATATGTGGGGTGGAAACATCGCAAATCAGACTATGTTGGGGGATACCGTTCTGACGCTGCAGCTCAAGAAGGGTGTGCCTGGCAGTGTATGAGTGGCTGAAGTGCATACAAGGTTTCCTTCCTGTTGTTAGGATGTCTTGCAGATGGGGGGAAGACTGCAGAAAATGATTGACAACTAGGTTGAACAGGTGTGCCATACAGGGCGCATGGCTCAGGCTTTCTTGTCGTAGTGCAGACAAGATGTTACTCCCATTGTCAGTCAACATGGTTCCCATTTCCAATTTTCATGGAGTAAGCCATGTTTTGATTTCTTGATGAATGAATTTCAGAAACCATGTGAAGCACAGCGTGACACTGCCGTGCCCTGCACATATGGTAGGCTGGAGGGGCATTGAGAAATGACCGTACAGTGGAGGCTGAGGAGACAGCGGAGGATGAGGAGTCGCGCACTGTGACAGGCAAAACGGCCGGGGAGCGTGGAGGCCGAAGCGGTGTGACCTGTCCAAGTTGCTATGCAGGAACCACATTCACCCAGTGGGCCGTAAAATGTATTTTCACTGACCGTAGTTAGAGCTCCAGATGTCGGTGCTGCCGTGCACTTTGGAGCAAACCGACAGGCTCAAGAACTGGCCCACCTTCTGCTCAACAAATTTGTGCAGGGCTGGTACTGCCTTCGTTGGAAAGAAATGACGGCTTGGGACTCTCCACCTCGGCTCAGCACTAGCCATCAGCTCTTTGAAAGGTGCAGAGTCCACCACCCTAAAAGGGAGGGACTGCAGCACCAGCAACTTGGACAGGAGCACATTTAGCTTTTGCAACGTAGGATGAGTGGGTGCATACTGTTGTCTCTTGGACATGGCTTCACTGATGGATTGCTGGCGGGATGACTGACTTTTAGTAGGAGAAGCAGGAGCATCTGGAGTGGCAGAGGATGGGCATGACGCACAGCTGCCTTCGGCTGAGGTGCTGGAGCCTTGGCTGGGTGAAATTGGAAGCGGCGTGGCACTGGCTGACAAAGCAGGCTGGACCCCCATTTCGGAGTCTCTGTTCTCCCTGGCCGCTTTATGGTGACACTGCATGTGTTGCTGCAGGGCTGTGGTACCAACATTGGGGCCCTGGCCATGCTTCACCTTCTGTCTACACATCTTGCATGTGGCCAGGTTACTCTCCTGCGGATGCTTCATGAAAAAGTGCCACACTGCCGAGTACCTAATTTTCCCTCCAACAGTCCGCACTAATTCACTGCTACTGCTGCCAAATCCAGGAACCCCTGCTCCACTACCTCCCAGGAAGGCAGCCTGCTGCGCAGGTGGTCTACCCCCGCCCCCGGCCACATGTGGCTCCAGACATGCCAATTCTGCTACCATGCTGACTGCCAACCCTACTACCACCTTGCTGCCGCAGCTGCTGACTCTGGGCCAACCTTGGACCCACTTCTCCTGATGATGATGAAGCCCCTTCTGCACCGGGCTCCCAATTGCGATTGGCTTCATCATCATTATCATCGAGTTGTGTCTGCACGTCACTGATGTCCTCCTCGATTTCCACAAGAGCGTGTGCTGCAGGAGACGGAACGCTTGCCACACCACTTCCCACGCCATTCTCCTCCTCAGTGTTTGTCTGCCTAGCGAAAGAAGAGGCTAATGTATCCCCCATTTCTTGGCTGGGCAGTAGCTGCTGACTGTCCTCTAACACATCGTTCTCTGAATAGTGAAGCTGTACCCAAAGCATAAGATACGTCGGCTGGAGGGGGGGGGGGCGTAGGACAGAGGCAATGGAAGGACAGGGGCTGCTCCCGGGCCATGCAAACTCAGGGTTGTGTCTGAGGAACCTACCGACTGTTGACGGGGGTGTCAGATGTCACTTGTGATGAGGTCAATGACCGCGTTAACCAACCGATGACGGCAGATGCATTGCTGGTCGAGACACGACTGCTAGCAGATACCGGGAGATCAGGCTTCTCACAGCGACTAGTGCTGCCACTCGCCCCTAGTCTGCTGTGACCTCTGCCTGATGAATCTAGGCCTCTCCTCGGTGCACATCCTGGCACATCTCTGCCTGACATTTTTACTGCATTTAGGAGGGGAAAACAATACACTACACTACACCTAGAACAGTATTTTTGTAACAGCAGTTGTGTAGAAAAGTTAGATCAAAATAGGCAGACACTGTAGCTAAAAGCTAATGCAAAAAGACACTGTCAGATGGTCTTACACAGGATGCCCCTGGTCAGAATTAAATGCACCACAGGCAGTTTTAAAACTTGTTTTTTGGTCAAAATTTAAAAAAGGTAAAAATGCAGGTACTCTTAAAAGCTAAGTGCTAGTATTCGGGATGCCCCTCCGGTAAGAGGCAATGGCTGCTTTAAACTTGAAAACCAGACTTTTTTAAACAAAAGGCAAAAGGTTAGTAGGCCGGTACTCTTAAAAGATAAGTGGTAGGTAGCACTGACAATGGCCCCAGTGAAAGGCAATGGGTGCTTTAAACTTGAAAACCAGACTTTTTTATACAAAAGGTGAAAGGTTAGCAGGCAGGTACTCTTAAAAGATAAGTGGTAGCACTGACAATGGCCCCCAGTGAAAGGCAATGGGTGCTTTAAATTTGAAAACCAGACATTTTTATACAAAAGGCAAAAGGTTAGTAGGCAGGTACTCTTAAAAGATAAGTGGTAGCACTGACAATGGCCCCTGGTGAAAGGCAATGGGTGCTTTAAACTTGAAACCAGACTTTTTTATACAAAAGGCAAAAGGTTAGTAGGCAGGTACTCTGAAAAAGATTAGTGGTAGCATTGACAGTGCCCCGGTGATGGGTGCTTTAAACTTGAAAGCCAGACTTTTTTATACAAAAGGCAAAAGGTTAGTAGGCAGGACTCTTAAAAGATAAGTGGTAGCACTAACCATGGCCCCGGTGAAAGGCAATAGGTTCTTTAAACTTGAAAACCAGACTTTTTTATACAAAAGGCAAAAAGTTAGTAGGCAGGTACTCTTAAAAGATAAGTGGTAGCACTGACAATACAGGTGCTTTAAACTTGAAAACCAGACTTTAAAAAAAAAAAAGGCAAAAGGTTATTCAGCCGGTACTCTTAAAAGATAAGTGGTAGCACTGACAATGGCCCCCGGTGAAAGGCAATGGCTGCTTTAAACTTGAAAACCAGACTTTCTTATACGAAAGGCAAAAGGTTAGTAGGCAGGTACTCTTAAAAGATAAGTGGTAGCACTGACAAGATGGGTGGTTTAAACTTGAAAACCAGACTTTTTTTAAAAAAAGGCAAAAGGTTATTCAGCCGGTACTCTTAAAAGATAAGTGGTAGCACTGACAATGGCCCCCGGTGAAAGGCAATGGGTGCTTTAAACTTGAAAACCAGACTTTCTTATACAAAAGGCAAAAGGTTAGTAGGCAGGTACTCTTAAAATATAAGTGGTAGCACTGACAATGGCCCCAGGGAAAGACAATGGGTGCTTTAAACTTGAAAACCAGACGTTTTTTTTTTAAAAAGGCAAAGGGTTATTCAGCCAGTACTCTTAAAAGATAAGTGGTAGCACTGACAATGGCCCCCGGTGAAAGGCAATGGGTGCTTTAAACTTGAAAACCAGACTTTTTTTTACAAAAGGTTAGTAGGCAGGTACTCTTAAAAGATAAGTGGTAGCACTGACAATGGGCCCCGGTGAAAGGCAATGGGTGCTTTTAACTTGAAAAGCAGACTTTTTTTAAAAAAAGGCAAAAGGTTAGTAGGCAGGTACTCTTAAAAGATAAGTGGTAGCACTGACAATGGCCCCCGGTGAAAGGCAATGGGTGCTTTAAACTTGAAAACCAGACTTTTTTATACAAAAGGTAAGTAGGCAGGTACTCTTAAAAGACACGTGGTAGTATTTGGGATACCCCCCGGCGAAAGGCAAAGTTTGCTTAAAAGGTTTGCTTACAAAATGCAACCAGTTAGCAGACAGGTACTCTTCAAATATATATGCTAGTATTTGGGATGCCCCCTCTTCAAATACATAGACTGGCTGCTTTTACAGTGGAAAAGTGACTTTGTTTACAAAATACAACCAGTTAGCAGACAGGTACTCTTCAAATATTATGCTAGTATTTGGGATGCCCCCTCTTCAAATACATAGGCTGGCTGCTTTTACAGTGGAAAAGTGACTTTTTTTTACAAAATTCAACCAGTTAGTAAACAGGTACTCTTCAAATATTTATGCTAGTATTGGGATACCCCCTCTTCGAATACATAGGCTGACTGTTTTTACAGTGGAAAAGTGACTTTCTTCACAAAATGCAACCAGTTAGTAGACAGGTACTCTTCAAATATTTATGCTAGTATTTGGGATGCCCCCTCTTCAAATACATAGGATGGCATCTTTTACAGTGGAAAAGTGACTTTCTTTACAAAATGCAACCAGTTAGTAGACAGGTACTCTTCAAATATGTATGCTAGTATTTGGGATGCCCCCTCTTCAAATACATAGGCTGGCTGCTTTTACAGTGGAAAAGTGACTTTCTTTACAAAATGCAAGCAGTTAGCAGATAGGTACTCTTCAAATATTTATGCTAGTATTTGGGATGCCCCCTCTTCAAATACATAGGCTGGCTGCTTTTACAGTGGAAAGGTGACTTTCTTTACAAAATGCAACCAGTTAGCAGCAGGTACTTTTCAAATATTTATGCTAGTATTTGGAATGCCCCCTCTTCAAATACATAGGCTGCCTGCTTTTACAGTGGAAAAGTGACTTTCTTTACAAAATACAACCAGTTAGCAGACAGGTACTCTTCAAATATTTATGCTAGTATTTGGGATGCCCCCTCTTCAAATACATAGGCTGCCTGCTTTTACAGTGGAAAAGTGACTTTCTTTACAAAATGAAACCAGTTAGCAGACAGGTACTCTTCAAATATTTATGCTAATATTTGGGATGCCCCCTCTTCAAATACATAGAGGCCGATTCATTAATAGCGCCAGGTAGCGCCAGATGAGCGACTGTAGCGTGATTTTTTTCAGCGCCAGCCAGTATTCGCTGTGCTTGGCCGGCGTTAGCTTGTTGCCAGCGACTCAGTCGGTGTGCGGTAATGTTGAATACGGGCTTAGGGGTCGCTGTTTCACAGGTTCAGCGTTGTATGTGAGCGCCTGACAACGAATGGCCAGAGCGAACGGCTAGCTTCATATTCATTAACAAATCACGCTCCGAATTTGCTGTCGCTGTCCATTCCTTGTTTAAACCCCAGAGCGCTGGCGGCGATGGGTGTTAACTAGTTTTTAACCCCTAAACAACCATATTTTTTTATTGTAACATTATACATGTTTTTAGAATCATTTTGTAATATGAATACATTAATATCAGACCTGTTAGATCAATTCTGCACAAAATTTTTTTTAATTTTTTTTTTTACTTAAAAATAAATCCTAACATTGCAGAAGTGGTCTCCGAATTTTTGACATTAAAAAAAAAAAAAAAATAATTAAAACCAATTAATTATGATTAATTATAGATTGCTCCATTGAAATGCATTGGACATCGCCAGGGAGCGACAGCTCATACCTGGCGCTGTGAAGGAATTTGCAGCGGCGCTGTTCGGTCCAGGCGGCTTCATGATGAATGCCGCGCTAGCCGCCGCTCTCGCCGGCGCTAGCCTCATTTTGCTTGATAAATGCGTCATTGTGACCGCCGCCGGGCGTACTTGAGTCGGTAGCCGCCGATAGCTGGCGGTACCTGGCGCTCGTCAGACACTACCTGGCGCTAGCCCGTGATAAATAAGGCCCATAGGCTGGCTGCTTTTACAGTGGAAAAGTGACTTTCTTTTCAAAATGCAACCAGTTAGCAGACAGATACTCTTCAAATATTTATGCTAGTATTTGGGATGCCCCCTCTTCAAATACATAGGCTGGCTGCTTTTATAGTGGAAAAGCGACTTTGTTTACAAAATGCAACCAGTTACTAGACAGGTACTCTTCAAATATTTATGCTAGTATTTGGGATGCCCCCTCTTCAAATACACAGGTTGGCTGCTTTTATAGTGGAAAAGTGACTTTGTTTACAAAATGCAACCAGTTACTAGACAGATACTCTTCAAATATTTATGCTAGTATTTGGGATGCCCCCTCTTCAAATACATAGGCTGGCTGCTTTTATAGTGGAAAAGCGACTTTGTTTACAAAATGCAACCAGTTACTAGACAGGTACTCTTCAAATATTTATGCTAGTATTTGGGATGCCCCCTCTTCAAATACACAGGTTGGCTGCTTTTATAGTGGAAAAGTGACTTTCTTTACAAAATGCAACCAGTTAGTAGGCAGGTACTCTTAAAAGACACGTGCTAGTATTTGGGATGCCCCCCCCAATGTTTGCTTAAAAAGTGATGCAACCAGTTAGTAGACAGGTACTCTTGAAATATTAATGCTAGCATGCTTTTTAAAAAATGACACCAGGAAAAGGAAAAGCTAAATAGGCAGGTGTGGTATTAACACTAAATAGGCTTGGAACGTAATGCAAACACGTTAAACTTTCCCTGTCTTTCTCTGTCACTGTCACAGGCTCTCTCCTTCTCTATCTGTCCCTCGCTTCTTCTGTTCTTTGTTCTATCTATCTATCTCTCCCTTGCTGTATCTATCTATCTGTCTGTCTGTCCGTCTGTCTGTCTATCTGTCCCTCGCTCTCCCTGCCTGATCTGCTCTGGCCTCAATAGAATGAGAATAGAATGTCAGAATGAGCTTCCGCAAAATGGCCGCCGCTTTTATAGGTCTGTGACATCATCGGTAAGCCTGCTGATAGGTAGCATGTGACGCCTACCCAGGATTCCTTGCCCCACGGGACATGTTCTAACATGTGGATCCACCATTTCAGATGGGCTGGATAGCAGTAAATGGAGTTTTAAGGAAGCGATTAGAGCGATCGAATCACGGCGATATTTGTAATCATTACAAATCTAATTTTTCCTGAAATTCGTAACGAATTCGGGTTCGTCAGATTCAATTCGCGTATCTCTAGTTACAATGTTATTACAATGTAATTCCAAATAGTTTCGCTTTATTACTGGTGGATACAGGCACTCTGGGCTTCAGAGAAGCATTTTTCAGCGCCGGAGTTTTGTGGGGATGTTTTTTTAATGAATATGTTGTGAGTCGGTCGCACTGACCAGTCGCTAACATGCACTCCCATACAGCGCTGTACTGGTCAAATAGTGACTCCTCACAATGTATTCATCATTACTGCACAGCGACTGAGTCGCTCTGAACTAGTTACCCACGGCTGAACACAGCGACTACTAGCGGGTGCTCTGAAATGCCTGCTACAGGCGCTCATCTGTCGCTACCTGCCGTTAGTGATGAATCAGCCTGATAGTGTACATACACGCTCATCCAAACATTTATAAATTATGTTCGAACAAGTCCCCTTGGTGTGACTGTCCTATACTTCAAATATATGTATGTGCCTGAGTGTAATTGTCCAGATAAAACAGTTTGATTTCGTTTTCGTTTGAACAGAGCAGAAAAAGCCTTTGCTAAACATTCATTTTCTGCAGAAATACGGCCTGGAAATTTGTTCAAAGTGGTTGCTAGGACACATTGCTGCTCGTCTGTAGATCTCTCTGATGTTTTAAAACAAGATTTTCATGATATGAAATGAAAGCTTGTAGCTTACGTATAAAGAAGTGTGAGATCTGTAGGATTTATATCTCTCTTCATTTTTTACAGAGATTTCACTTGTCAATATATAATGCTTATAAAATCCTTTTAGCCCTGTATGCTACAGCATATGACAAAGTTAGTGAGCACTTGGTTATATCACTCATCAGAGTCAATTGCAGTGGTACAATTGGAGCTGGGCTTTCATGAATTTATACAGCAGAAGCTAACTTTTTCATCACAGAATATTTGCTTTTATATGTGAACAATTTCCTTTCTACTGCCTAAATATATTCCTTACTAATGGATTCCATTTTTTACCCAAAATCAGAAGTTCTGCTTTTTAAATGCAAAAAAAGGAACATTAAAAACATTAAAAAAAAAGTTCTTACTGTACTTGTTCAATTCAGAAGACAATTCAATTTAAACCCTTAAACCTGTGCTAACACTCTTACGCTCAATAGATTATAGTGCATTATGTTGCTTTTTAAGCAGCAAGCTATGTTCTGCATGAAAACACATTTAGGTTTATAATAAATAAGCAAACACAAATTTATAGGCTTATAAACTCCTTAACACCAGCAGGACACATACTCCTTTACTTTGTAGGCTTCTTTTTTTAATGAAAGAATCACGGTCATGCTAATAAAAAAAGCACCGGATAATTCACAGTAAGTGCATATTGGGTGTGTACTGCAACCTAGATCTTGGTTTTTTAACCAAAAAATGTAATAAAAATAGTTTTTTTTTCCTTTTTCTTTAACAAAACACTTTTACCCATGATGGGGCATTTTTCCAATGATTTAAGGATAATTTTTGGAAAGTTGGGAATTAACAGCAGTCTATGGGCCTTATTTATCAAGGGATAGCGCCAGGTAGTGTCTCACTAGCGCCAGGCTATCGGCGGCTACCGACTCCAGAACGCCAGGCGGCGGACACAATCACGCATTTATCACGCTAAATGAGGCTAGCACCGGCGAGAGCGTCAGCTAGCGCGGGATTCATCGTGTAGCGGACTGCAACGAACAGCGCCGCTGCTAATCCCATCACAGCGCCAGGTATGACCTCTCGCTACCTGGCGCTCTCCAATGCATTTCAATGGAGCAATCTTTAAATCTTCATATTTCATTGTTATTAATGTTTTTTTTTTTTTTTTATTAAAATGTCAAAAATTCTGTGACCACTTCGGCAATGTTAGATATTTTTTTTAAGGTAAAAAAATTAAACAAAAAAAAAATGTGTGCAGAATTGATATTATAGGTCTGATATTAATGTATTCATATTACAAAATGTTTAGAAAAACTTGTTTAATTTTTTAATCAAAAAATATGGATGTTTGGGGGTTAAAAACTACTTTTAAGCCATCGCCGCCAGCGCTCTGGGGTTTAAACAAGCTTTTCACAGCGCGAGAATTTTTTGAGCGTGATTTGTTAATGAATATGCTGGGAGCCGTTCGCTATGACCATTCGCTGTCAGGCGCTCCCATACAGCGCGGAACCTGTCAAACAGCGACTCCTAACCCCGTATTCAACATTACCGCACACCGACTGAGTCGCTGTCAACAACCGAACAATGGCCAAGCACAGCGAATACTAGCGGGCGCTGTGAAAATCACGCTACTGGCGCTCATCTGTTGCTACCTGGCGCTATTGCTGAATCGGCCTCCCCGTGGCATGCTAACGAATTATCACAAAATTATTCTCACATCATTGTAAAAATGATGTACCCCCTCTGTAAAAATGTCCAATTAGAGGGGTAGATAAGTTTCTGGGAAATATTAGAACAGAAATGTTTTATAAAATTTGAAAGTAAAAAAGTACAAAACCTTAGATGTAAACATCACTTCATACCCAAAAGCACATCCAAAGGTAAACTTGCTTCACCAGTTCTTTAGCATGACCCTGACTAACTCTTGAGATGGATTTGCTATCTACATGTTAAAGACTATCCCCCAGCTTAGCAAACCCATTTTCTGGGCTACTCTGGAAAAATGAATCCTTAGAGGGGTGGTGGCTAAGCTGCCACCCCTGCTACAGGGGCACAATTGGACCCCTGCTATAAAGCAGGGCCAGCAAGTGCTTGGTTAGTCTGGCAACAGCTGAGAAGTGGTGCGGATGTGCGTGTGGGCTGTGAGGCAGGAGGCTGACAAGGTGTATGGAACTCAAGCATTTGTCCTCATGGAGGACATGATGAGTCCCAACGAAGAAGCCCAGAAGAAGGAGGTAGTGCCCTTGTGCACTTGTCCCTTGCGGGAGAGTTGTGAGAGCTCCCCAGTAGCACTTCCCACTTGAGGACCACTCAGGTGGGGGCCTTTCCATTGGAGGTGAGCATTTGGGGTGTCCTGGGAAGTATCAGGGACCCCCAGCAGAACTTTGCTGAAGTGCCAATAAAGGGACACGTGCCCAGAAAATAAACTTGCAACTGAGTGTTCTCTGCATTGCTAACCGCCTGGGGCCTGGACCTGCTTTGGACAGCAGCCTGTGGGGGAACCTGAGTGAGTATTGCTTCTCTGTGTCCATACGCCTCCAGTGTAATGTCCTGTGGGGTCTGCCTTTGAGTCTTCCCTGTCCCCTTTCTACATGGACCCTTTTCCCTTGTGGGGGCATCCCAAAGTCATCCAGGGTGTCTGCTTCACTCCTCCTTTCAATTTCTTTTCACCAGTACCATGCAATAAAGTAGTCTAGCAGCTTCTATGTCCCTTGGTGCTCTCAGCATGAGCAAGCATGGCAAGTCACAGTGGTCATGCAGCTGCCTCTGACCAGAAATTATGACAAAAAACATGTTTTTTTCTGAGATTTTGAGATGCTATGAAATGGCTTATTTTACATGGGACGGGACATGTGCTTGCATACTTGAATGCATTTAGGTCCATTCCAATCCCTCAAAATATTAAACATATGGGCAGTACATTTGGAGGGTAAATACTTTATATTGACCATTGCGTGTCATTCTTTCAATGACAAAATATGCTGTTTTTGTATAATCCCTCCATCATCCAAGTTACAAAATTGAGGGCATGTTGTCATGTAAAAGATGTGTTATATGTTTGATAATGGAAACCCTTCTCTTGTCTGCTATATATAGAACAGTATATCTTGCTTCTGTTTTGTGGTTATTCAGTACAAGTCCTTTAAATGTTAAAAATGATTAATGACATGTAAATAAAAGATCCTTTGACTACAGGGCAGTAAATTGATTATTCTTAAGAGCTGTAAGATTAATAGGGGACATTATGCAGGCACACAGGAAACATGTTGACAATAACTACTCTCAAACTCTATTGATTAGCTGTTAAGTGCAGTATAATAAAACTACGATGTTTCTCCATAACTAAATAAAAAAAAAACAAGCACATAAAACATGTATGTATATTGAAGAGTGTGTCTCTTGTTAAAACATTTGAGAATCCTACAGGCATACTGTAGAAGTCAATTTGAGTGATAGGTGGTGCCATATATTTAGGGGCCCACATACATAATTTATGCAGTCCCTTCCTGTTTTAAGAAGTTTACACTCCAAAGATTCCCACCCTCAATATTTCATTGCTGATTTTAGGCATTTTCGGGGGGGGGGGGGGGGGGGGGCAGAGATTAGGTATACCAGCTAGGATCCTGGGGACATCTTGGGCTGCTGAAGCTTTGTCTATAGGACCACTTTAATAGGCAAAAAAAATGTTAAGCCAATTTTAAAATGTCAAAAACAGGTCAAATTAACTCCAACAACATATACAAGTCTAAATATTTCACAATACATTTTTTAATTAGATGATTTAGAAGATTGGCAGAAATGCATATCCACACAACATATTGTATCAATTAACTCTCATGCTAGATCACCACAGTATGCACATCTGGGTATCAATTTACTGTAACACTAATGTTTAATAATAGAGGTAAAGGAAAAAAAACACAATTAAAAATGGGGCATCGATAATGCCAGAAATAGTAAATATGGCCATAGATACGCACATATCTGTATCATATAAAAAAGCTTTTAAATAGCAAAGGATCCAGGACCCAATACAATTCAGAGTAGAAAAAATTACCTCCATAAATATGAGCCCACTACTACAAACTGGGTACATCTAGAAAGCTTAACGTGTGTACTTTCACTTAATATTTGGATTGTGGGGGTGTACCAAATGTAAAGATTTGTTTTGGTTGAAAAAGTAGCACTTTGTCTGCAGAGCTGACTTCTTCAAGTAAAATTACCCTTTACTTTGGGCAACTCTTTCCTTGACAGTAGCTATGCATGTCGGGTATTGTTCTGTTCAGGGGACCTTGCTATTTTAGATTTAACTTGTTTTTTCTTGCTTACATATTGCATTTTTTAGGAAAATGTGGCTTTGATCCTGTGTTTTTATTCTATTTTAGGGTAACTGTATGCAACTATAGAATTCAGGGATGAATGAGGGAATACTCAGAAAACTGTACCCACATCAACAAGCCTGGTATGCATAGAAAGCTTGAGGAGTGTACTTCCAGAGTAATTCATTCAGAGTAAAAAAAAACAACATTTTTTTATTTGAAAAAAAAAAAACACTACAAATAGAAAATTGTTTTTCTAGAAAAGTTTTTTTGCACATATTTCACCACAATATTGAGAATACATTAAACAAGGCCAAACAATAGAGTAAACCTGAAGGGGTGCACCACTAATAAGCTAAAATGCTGTGCTCACTCCTCAAACCATTCAACCTATTTCTATAAGAGTGGCCATGAAAAAATCATGCCTTCCTCCCATGAGGAGCACCAAGAGAAATGTACTGACAAACTATCTATGAAAACGTAATTTATTGACACAATATAAGGTTAAAAAATACATAGATACACACAAACCACAGGACAATATAAAAACAAGTAACAAGTCCCTGTAAATGTCACTCCATATATAGTATCAAAAAGCCACACTAGTGGACCTTAACAATAATAAGTAATGCTAATGCTCCCAAAAATTACTCAATACAATAGGACAAAAAATGTAAAAAAATAAAGGCACTGGAGTCCGTCTGCGCAGGGACAGAAGTGTCCCTGCACTCACCTACCCCAGTACCTGTGCCGGCACCACCTGCAATAACAACAATGTGTTTTCCCTAATTCACCCCAAATATCTAAATGGAAAAATTATGAATGAGAAAAATACATGGCTAATCTAGAAACTAAATACACACACTAGAAAAGTGACAAAATACACACAACCAAACCATAGAATATGTGAATGCAAAATAACTCCCCACAGTGAATATAAACAAATACCCACTGTAGATAATGTGGTGAAAAAATATATATAACCACTAATAAGTAATAATTAAAACCCTATCAACATGTGGGCATAAATAATTGAAAGAGTATATAAACTAATATATGCAAAAACTAAGTGCCTAGAATAAATGAAAACACTAACAGTGTCACTAATATGTTCCCAAATGTAAAGAACCAATATATCCAGGTATTACATGTACCAAAGTAAATGAGACAACAGATGGTGTCAGCAAAGATACATCAAAATACTATCAAAATAATGAAAGTGGGAGACATAACCAGCATCACGTCATATCAATACAGGGACCGCACACAAACCCGGCCACCCGCGCCCGCCGCCCCCATGCGGCTTCAGAAGGGTGAAGGTGAAATCCATATCCAATACACGTCCTTATGAATAAATAACTCACCTGTTGTGTATCATGGTAATGTTCCCGCCAAATGCGCCGTCAGAACGCTCCGCCCGCGCACACACACACCAGCCAGGTGCGGCCAAATGACGTAAGGCCGCAAGGCGCTGCCTGTGTCATACCAGCCGCACAATCCCCAGCCAGCGTGCGCGTACCCGCCCCCCGCATGTGTGACCGCAACCTCGGCTGCAAGCCCGCAGCCGCCCGGCCAGCACCACGGAGAGCGCCCCAGCAGCCGCCCAGCCAGCACCACGGACAGCGCCCCAGCATCACGGAAGCAGGAGGCAGAGCGCCGACGGGGCACAAGGAGGGAAAAGCACCAAAGAGACACACAGGGGCCGTATCAAAATGTCAATTGGTTAATATAGTCTAATATTGATTACATATACTTGAACTAAATAATCATATATCACAATAGGCCAAAATCACTACTACATGAGGCAGGTGGTGCCCACAAACACAACAAACGATATAGATAAAACCTGTATTTAAGTATATATAACAGGAGTATAGACAATTGCAAAACCAAAAAAGGGGGGGGAAGGAGGGGGAGAGAGAATATAGGAAGAAAAGGCAATGGACAGCCAAATGCACAATAATAAGCATGTGAAAACAATTCCTAACAGTGCATAGCACTTAAAGGGAAATGACCAATATTCAGAGGTCCACAATATCCATAAAGAGGAATCAAGTCCGAATATACTACTGAGGCCAGCCCCATCATAGGGGTATCCACTAAACATACTCCAATAAGCCACTGCTTCCAGAATTGCGATGCTGTTATTCAGGTGTCCAAACGGCATATAACACAATTGCATGCCCGTCGGTCATCCAACATCCTGGATACCACTGCTGTGGAAACAGATGAAGGCCATGTACAGACCGAAAAACATGTTCAATGTCGGCCTGATGATTGTCTCCAAGGCCAAACAATACATTTCATGTTAAAGTCCACAGTCTGCTGAAACGAACAACATATAGTTTTCTGGGAAATCCCTTCAAATATCACAGATGAACATGTGCAGAGTAAAATAGTGAAAATGGTCTTGTAATAGAAGATGACTAGGTAGGCTGAAATGCCTCAAAATCAGGCAAGAATTCACCTTTTAATGGTGTTGGCTGACTGACTGCTCTCCCTGCAGCCAGTTAGATTCTACACATGAGCTTTGCTGTTGCTGTTGTGAATGTCCACCAGCAAACTCATTCAGCTGCTGTTGATCATGTGAGACGTGGACATCACTGCAATTCCTGAGAGTTTACTGCCAGATCTTTTAGGTTTTCTATAGGGCTCAATTAACAATCCCACATGGGGGCAGACGGAGATACAGCAGCCCTGAGGTCCATTGGCTGAAAAATTGTCTGACTAAAAAAAAAAAAAACATGACTTTTTATACTTATATTTAAGTGATCTTATAGAAACAATTGTGGCAGACAGTAATGATAAAGTTCATTATGAGTTATTATGAGTCTCTCAGAGATATGCGTTTCTTTTAAAAGGGGTCACTGACCTGTTGCTCCTCATAGATAATGCATTTTCATATAAAGAAAAAGTGGAAAGTTATTTAAAATCGACAAAAAAACACAGTGCTGTACTCATTCATCATAGCAATTAGGGTTAAACATACTTGAAATTAATCAAAGGGAACGTGTCCTAAATGATATAACACAATTATCAATGATCATAGCAAAGTATAGAAGCTTCATCAAGTAATTTATTTTCATATTAATATATTAACAGAAATAATGCATTCTGTCCTAAAAAAAAATACCAACTGTGCTCGCATTGTATTTTTCTGAATTGCTTGTCAGTAACCCACATTGGTTCCACGGCTGGTGAAGCGGTAGGAAGTAGGTTTTTCGGGGACCCAAGGTGTCCTCTCTATGGTCTGTTTACTTATTGAAGAATAAAAGCACAGGGCTCTAAATTTACATAAAATAGGGATCCTCTTTATTCTCTCTGCAACTTACAGTAAAACTGTAACGTATTCAGTTCAGTTCCTTAACAATGCTATAACACAACCACAGAGCATCAACAGTCCTCTCTAGCAAGTAGATGATACTGGCTGTACAGATTCCCATTAGATATTTGTGCCATTGATTTCTCCCAGCACCCCTGGGCTGTCACCAAAAGCCATTCTCTCCTGGACTCAGCACTGGCTTCAGTTTCTTCCACTGCTCCAATTACAAATCACAAGCTAAACTAACTGGATGGGGAGCAGGGATAATATTTCTGGATCCTTCCAAAGCAGACTTTGTAACTTCTCAGTCACATGCTGAACATGGTAAAACCACCATCATATGTGGGAGAACCTTCCAGCATCTGGCTGAACCAAAATGAACCGGCTACCTTGACCTAATGAAATATTCCAGCAGCTTTTCCTTGTTCCTTACAAGTTAGGGTCAATTCACCTCCATGAGTGAAGACATCTGCACGCAATTTTTCATGAGTAAAACCAGTTAATGACATTTTCCCCTTACCTCAGCTGAACTTTTGTTTTGATAAACAATTTTTTGAGTGAGTTTTCACAAGGAGGCAGATCTCACATGAAGATTTACTAAAAAGGGGAATATTTGTGTGTTTCAGGGAGTGCTTTGCAGAGGGAAAATTGTGCCCAATCAGGTTTTTATGAGCCAGCATTTTACTCCTGCTCAAAGCAGTACTAACATGATTTTTATTGAAAAAATACATGCTTCAATTTCTGGCATTTTTTGTATCTAATTTTACTATTTTACTAAAATTTTGTAAAATTTAGTCATAAGAGTTGGTAACCCAGGAAGCCTTGCCGACCCCTCGACCTGCAGGTATATCCTCCCTTATGCCCATAAACCCGGTATGGGCTTGGTACTCTTCCAAGGGTTCTGGGTTCTTCCACAAGCACTGTGTCCAAAAAAAGGGGTACGGGTAATCGAGCGATGTACCCCCATATCTCCTGCCAATAGAGGGTACCCCAAACCCTTTGAAGTGGTATAGGCATTCACTGGACCCCTTACCGGTTCACCACAAGAGTAAAAAATATACACACACAGAAAATATACTTATTTTTCTAAATTTTACCACTTACCTGTCTCTGTCTTCTTTTTACTGTCCCCTGCAAGGTGCCATCTCCATCTGGTTTGTTGGGGGGGTCCATGTCCTGCACCTAGTCTTCTACTCTTCTTCTTTTGTTGGCGGCAGGCTCCCAGCTGGGGACTGAATGATGAGCCGCAGTGAGCTGACCTTTTTTTACAGAGGCAGAGCATCTCTGGAATCTCATCCACATGCCTACATATGTCACAAGAGGCCAGGGGTGGAATAAACCCCCTCCACCCCTCCTGTGAAGTATAATCATGTGGATGCAGATTGCTCCATGTGACTTATACATCACATGCAATACAGATGCCAGAAAAGTGTCTATCAGATATCTCACCAGCATAATTTTTAGTGTGTCAGCACTGGACAATAGATGGCAAGAAATACGTTTTAGTTAATTAAGATTGCACTGGGCTCATCTGCACCGCCTTGGATATTGTTGGTGCCGGTAATGTTAATTTAACTTGTAGGGGTCCTTGGGATCCCTTACCAGTTCAAAATTAAAGTGAAAGGTAAAACAAATACATCACATATTGGAAAAATACTTAAAAAATCTAAATTAACAGCTACTTACCTTTCCCTGTCCATTGTGAAAATGATGATGGCGTCTGCTAGCATCTGGAGGAAAGAGGGAAATGGGTCCCCCTTCTTTCATCCGGGGTTCCCAGTCGGGGACTGAGTGAGAAGCGGTGGGGGGGGGGGGGAATGCATTTATACAGAGTGAATCTCCTCCCCATGGCTTACATATCACAGTTTACTGGAGAAGTCCTCCTCCATCCCCCTCCCCTTCTGTGATGTATGTGATCACATGGGGGAGATTCCAAAGAGGCTCAGTCTCTCTGTATAATAGGTCTGCTCCTCGCAGCTCATCAATCAGCCCCTGGCTGGGAGCTGAGATAGAATCAGGGGGACTTGTGTGCAAGGAATACAGTTGAAAAAAATACCAACCATTTAAAAAAACATGTCAGCAATTGCTCAAATTATTTGACTACACCTTACACTATACAGTCATTCAGTAAACTGCCATGTGAGTTGTTAAAAAGGTGCATGAAGAGAGAATATACTCATGGTTTGGGAGCATGGTTTATGCAAATGCAGAATTTTGGTGCATGATTTGAACACCAGCTGCCGGGACAGGGTGCTGAATCAACCATAAAATGTCCAAACAGCTAGCTAGCTATGTAATTACTGTTTACCGCTGATTATCTACTAATTAACTGAATTAACTGGCTCCTACCAAATTATAACACTAGTTCAACAATAGACCAACTGTCTCTTCGCACTTTGTATGTGTGCAGTCCAATTAACACACATTTTATTCAGAATTGTTTACTGCATCAAGGTGATTGCGTTGCTGTTGCACTGCCCAATGCAAATTCCAGCCAGCAAACTCACAATAGTACTAAACTAAAGTATCCCCAAGGGGTACACAAACCAATAATGGTTAAACATTAATAAACTTTATTCAACATAAGTACATAAAAACATAAGACATTTAAAAATACAGGACCAAAGAAACTGGTCAAGTCAGCCAAATACATAGCTAAATATATATTTCAAATTGACTAAATATATATTTTAAATTTGACTATTTTTAAATTAACGATCTAAAGTATCCGTAATGATACAACCCTAACAGAATTAAAGTGCAACATGCAAAGAGCAGAGAGTCACAGTTTGCAGGTCACATATAGGACAAAAAATAAATATATAATCAAAATATCACCATTCCAAGGCACATCTCAGGCACAAAGGCACCAGTCTTATGATACTGGGAATAGTTTAATTGGCCCATAGATGATTTACTCAGTCCTGTCATTTTGTTCACTGTCAAGATGTTCATAACTTGCCAGTGGAGAAAAGTAAGAGCCTTGGGACTGAATTAGCATCGCTTTGCTTTTGAATCACTTTAGTTTAGAATGAGTTTAGAATGGGTTAGGTTACATTTATTGTACATGAAAAATGTTGGTGCAGTGTGAATGAGCTTCCATGCACCAAGTACAAAATGAGTAAACTAATCAATTTTAAAGAAAACTGTGGTAGATATATACATTACAGGAATGAAAAGGTTAAAAACAAATATATGTGGCTGAACAAAAAGATTAGAGGTGCAATAAACAATAAGCCACCCTGGAGGTGTTAACAAGATAAGACATTTTTGCACATGTACCACACTAAAGAATAATCAAAATAAGCCAGTGTGGTGTCCCACTGCAGGACAGAAGGGCTCAAAAACCACAGGCTCAATTGTACAGTATTCAAAATGTTTTATTAGTTTATTCAGTACATACAAAAAAACTCTTAAAAAAACTAAATGACCATGCGCTGAGTAATATATTTAGAAGGCAAAGCATCTAAATAAAAAACACTAATGACCATGCAGTGCACTTGGTAAATAAACAGACGATCCCTCTCAAGTTCCTAGTCAGAAACACTGAAAAGAGACAAGTAGTAACAATAAGTCATTAAATAGAAAACAGTTACATGCCTGTACTAGAGTGATGAATGACCAGTGACCGCCTTTGTGCTCATGCTCCTGCGGTTCTTTGTATGACATAGTGTAGTTGGAGGGCTATGCACTCCTACACCCCTACTGTCTGGACCATTGATAGGTGCGGATGGGGGGGCTCACCCTGACGCATCACCCATTTAATGGAGGATGCACTAGACCTGTGCAATGATGAACATGGGGCAGGCAGGGCAGCCGTCCAACACATGCACACATGGATTAAGACTAAAAGGGAACATACTTTCCTTCGACACTGGTGAAGCAACAGCAGATTGCAGAACATGTGGGTATGTGAGGGAACCAGTGCTGGCCATTCATCACTCTAGTACAGACACACATCTGTTTTCCTTTCATTAACTTGCTACTACTTGTCTCTTTACAGTGTTTCTGACCTGGGAACTACACACCGGTAAATTCAACATCTGTGGTGGGCAAGCTAAGACGCTATCTTGGAGTATCTTGGTGAAAATGACCTTATTACGTCTTACCAGATTTAATTGCAATTGCTCCTGCCAGACAAACCTGATCAGCTTTTATGTGGAAGTAAATTCAAGACATGACCAGGGTGAGTCATTGGATGCCATATATATTGAGACTTATCTAAAGCATTCGATATTGTGCCACATGAAAGACCGGTACAAAGTATAGGAATGCTTGGACTGGGGGAAAATGGGCGTACATAGATGAGTAATTGGTTTAACCCTTTAAATGACAAGCCCATAGTTTCTATGGGTTTGTTTCTTCTACCATTATGGCAAGTCCTTAATATCCACATTTTCCCCTGCTATTGTAAAAATGTAAAGAAAAAAAGCTCACCCCCTGCCTGGATCCAGGTCTGAGGGTCTCCTCTTCCCACAGGGACATCTCTTCCCCTGGGGTCTCTCGGCTTCAGGAAAGGCCCTAATAAAGCCCCCACACTTCCACTGCTGCTGACACTCTTGGGTGAAAAAAAAGGGAATTCCTTACCTCCACCAGTAATCCCTTCCAACAGATCTCCTCTTCACTCGGGGGCCTCCGATCCCCCTTCCCATTGAGGAGAGGTCCCTTGTTGTGGGAAGGAAATAACAAATGACATGTATGCTACGAGCTGGAGTTTAGCACTTCTCCCTACAAACTCGCTGGACCTGGGTGAATATGCTGCAATGGGGCAACCCGAGACAGGAATGGCGCCAGACTCCGGTGGGTGCAAATCAATTCAAGCAGACCACTAGATGAGCAGAACACCCATCATACATATGCAGAGTTTTGACATCTGTTTGCATGTCATTATGGACTCTGAGAAGGAGTGGTGCTGAGGCAGAGGGTGGCCCCCTAAAAGGGCAAATGACAGTGTGGTGGTTAGTAGTGAGCATTTGGGGGGCTTCAACAGAGGGAACTGGCACACAAGGGATTCAGCAGATGTTGACATACATTTCTTTTGTCTTTACAGGTGCCCTGTTGTGGGCACACGTCGTTGTGGTGCCCAGTGTGTACCCCATGTTGAATAGCTTAAGGAGTGCAGCTAAGTGATATGTTTGCTTCCATTGTTTTGCCCTTGCCTTGCAGCAACCACCTAGCCACTAGCCTAGCCTCCATCCTGTAAGCACTGGGTCTCCGCCAACTACAGTACTGATTACACTACTGGAACCACCTGAAAAAACCTTGCCCATCTACCAGCCCCATCCACAGTTAGGGAACTCAACCCTTTAATTAGGTAAATGTGGGGCCGCAATGAGCAGATGGAAATGGACATGGGGAATGTGTAGGCTGAGGATAATGAAATAAAGTAAAGTAATCACTGTGTTGGACCGGGGCCCCAAACAAACACTAATGTTTACTTTATCCACACAGATGCTACCTCTACTGGCAGAAATCCAGGACTTTAAAGAGTAACCCCGGAACAGCAGAGTGTGTCCCCAAATATCCTACAGACATCATCTGCATCTACACCATCTACATCTACTATCTGTACCTACCTACCTGCCTGCTATCATACCCAGGGCCATGGGCATGAGTCCAGCAGCTCAATCCATGGTTAATCCATGTATGCCAGCACCCTCTTCATCAATGCAAAATTATGCAGGGCAATGCCACAATGATTTTAACCACCTTCTTAGAATTATAGTGCAGAGCTCCACCAGTCTGATCGAGGCACCGGAACCTGCTCTTCAATAAGCCAAAAGCCCTCCCACCAACAAAGGCACAAGTGCGGCAGTGTGGCCAATTGTATTCCTTCTGGCCTTGAATCTATGGGCACAAAGACAGGGTAAGCAGTCAGGGCAAAAAAAAGGTTGCCCGAATCACCTAAATCACAAAAAACACTAAAAATATCAATTAGTTAAAAAGGCGGCCACAATGACAGAAAAAGATACTAGGAAGGGTAACCACAAAAGAACATGGGCCAAATATAGCAAACATTTTTAAAAAAGGAAAACTATTGAGGAAGCCACAGTTGCAAGTAGGTTAAGATTTACATGGACATTAGACAGACAGTTTGCAGTAAAAATGAGGTAAGGCACACTACACGGACAAAGGAGTTAAACTAGGAACAGCGGGAATGGATACTGAAACTAGAGACATGAGTACACAATTGCGGCAGGAGGGCAGAGAGACAAATTGGCAACACTAAAAAAACAACAAAAATACAAATTATGCGCAGCCCCACCCACCTGATAACAACATCGAACATTGCAAATGCAAGGCTAACAATAGAAAAGCAGAAAGGCAACAATAATAGAAACACTTACCCAGAAGCCAACCACCACTCAGATCGCCACTCTCATAATGAGAATAGAGGCTCGAGCTCCGCAAGAAAAACACATGTCATAGCTTGAGCCGGGAAAGCCAGCCCAGACCCTGGAAAATTGTAAATCAGGACCCACCATGCATTGGACATTTAAGGAATGTCCCATCTTAAGGTTTTTAGAAGAAAAGGACAACAAACACAGGTTAATACACTAACAAAATTGCAGTAGTAGGCAAAGAGCAAGCAGATACATGAGTAACTGGGACACAGGGATCATGGGGCACTAGGAGCAACAATTAGCTAGTTTAGGGAAGCAATTGCATGCCCCTTTCTTGTGGTGAGGGCAAAACATGACCACACCTCTGAGTAAAGCTTCTAAAGAGAAAGGTGGTTAAGTTAGGAAAATTCAAACACCTGTTAATAGGACATCCGATCAATGCCCGGGTATGTCTAAGCTCTTGAAGTGACAAGGTGAGCATCCCACTGCACTGCACTGCTCATACCATCATCAATGCATATGAATGCAATCCAGTATTCCCACAAGCAAAAAGAGGATGTAACTTAGCACTGGCAACTTCTGGTTTTTATGGGACAGAAAATGGGCAAATCAGGGCTCAGAATAACTTGCAAGCACAATTTAAACAACAGAAGTATTAAACCTTACCGATAGTTACAGAATTGCAAAAGTCTGTTTTGGCAAGGGGGCTAAGCTTCTCACCAACTAATTCGATTAATACATTTCATGTCATTAAAGACCTATACTTGTTTTGCAGAAGATTGTCATTGAAGAAACATTTTTACAATTCAGGCCTCATAGTACCCGATGCAAATTGGGGAGAAACTGAAAGAATAGCACTTGAAGATCTCATGAGCCTTATGGATGAACAAGAAAACACTGAGCCAGAGAGAACCACACAGAAAAAACCCTCAACTTTCACTCCACCCTGGACAAGTAGTCCGGCCATTCAGATTTTCTTTAATTTGGTGAGTAATGACATACAAAAAATGACACCTAAACACACAAAAATGAATCTCACCAAGGCCGAAATGGAGACAATCCGCTCCTTACAAATGAGAACTGATATTATTATCAAAGAGGCGGACAAGGGGGGAAATATTGTCCTCCTTTCCAGGGAATATTATCAAAAAGAGGTGCCTCCCCAATTGAATGATAAAAATACATATGAGAGGCTTATGGGAAACCCCATTCAGAAGTATCAACAGTTTGAGGAACTATTGCATAATGCGTTTTCTGAAGGTACAATTAGTAAATCAACCTATGAGTTCCTCAGGGTGGAATTTCCACGCACGCCCACATGTTATATTCTCCCAAAGGTGCATAAAAATCAGACTAGACCCCCAGGTAGGCCCATCGTGTCAGGTATCGGTAGCTTAACCGAACACGCATATGTGCTGATAGATTCTGTACTCCAACCACATGTCATGGCAATGGATTCATACATACGGGACTCCACGGACATTTTGAACAAACTTAATAATGTCAGTCTACCTGCAGGAACACTTTTGATTACCTGTGACGTGGAGTCCCTTTACACAAATATTACGCATGACATGGCAAAAATGACTGTAAAATATTTTTTGGAGACTGAGTCACTGGAAAAAAGAGCTACACATGAGTTCATACTAAAACTTTTGGACTTTATACTTAGACACAAAGTATTCATTTTCGATCTAGTATATTACCGACAAATACGGGGAGTTGCCATGGAGGCGCGCTGTGCACCATCGGTGGCAAACTTATTTTTGGCCTGGTGGGCGAGGGACACTATCCCCTCGATTCAAAGAGCAAAAGTTAAGTGATTTCGTATCGAGAATCGTAAGTTTGGGTGGGTGTTTGTCATTTTTTCTGGTTTTTTTGGCCATTTCGTATTCGTACGATCGTTCGCGCATAGACGTATATGAACATACGCATTTCGTACGAGAATCGTATAATTTGCGTTAGTTCGTGTGTTTTTCCCGTCCAAATCGTATTATTTGCGTTAGTTCGTGTGTTTTTCCCGTCCAAATCGTATTATTTGCGTCCGATCCTATTTTTTACGTCCTTCACATGGGCTTGCGCCCAATTCAGAGAGGTGATTGCTAATTGTTTTGAAGCCCATTAAAGAGCTGCTTTACGAAATGTTTGCCGGCAGCTATTTGGCCTCGGGAGTAGGATGGAGCGGAGCGAGTTTGTGGCACATCAAGGGCTTATGCTTTTTGGCATTGAGTTGATCGAGATGTCTGAGAGCAGATTGCCCCTGCGTCGTCGCATGAACATCGATAGCATGAATGATGTTGAGCTGTTCGAGCTGACCAGGCTTAATCGCGCTTCCCTCCATAAATTATATAGTGAGCTGCGGCCATGGTTAGCCCGCACCACAAGGAAGGGGCATGCAATTTCAGGTATGACCAAGATGCTTGGCTGCCTGCAATTTTTGGCGAACGGCTCGTTCCAGAGGCTGGGTGCCCTCTCCGTGGGGATGTCACAGCCTACGCTGAGCCGCGCACTATCTAAATTTTTGGAAGGCATGGCTGCCATAACTCAAAAATATATTTATTTTCCTGATGATATGGCAGCCAGAAACGCCATTAAGCTTGGGTTTTATAATGTGGCCGACATGCCCAACGTTATTGGTGCAATTGACTGCACACATGTGGCACTCGTACCTAGGGCAGCCGACGAGTATATATATAGGTATTGAGATTGGTTATTATGTTGCCCAACGTGTCATGTAACCTGTTTTACTTTGCGGCAGCATATTTGTTTATCCCTCATTTGTGTAGCTGCTTTATCTCGGCTTTTCATTAGTCTTTCCCAATAGAGTGCAGACATGTTTTGTGGTTAATTTATTAGTTTGGGTCAAATATCAATTACCCTTTTTGTATGTTTTTGCCTTAAGGAATCGTAAAATGGGACACTCACTTAATGTCCAGGCCGTGGTTGGTCCGGATATGCGGTTTATGAGTGTCCTTGCCGGCTACCCCGGATCGTCCCACGACTCCTATATCCTCCGGCGATCTGGGTTGTTTCGGAGATTTGAGGCAGGTGAATTTTCGGGGGCATGGCTGCTTGGTAAGTGTGTCCTATTTGTGTGTTATTAAATGTGGCATTAATCTTGTATTTGTTGATATGTTTGTTTTGGCAAACTTTACAGAAGCGTCCAACTGCCTTTTTCTTGGCTCATATATTAGGAACTTTCCCAAAAAATCCTTGTCTCGCTTTGGCCTTCAGAATGTTTTCCCTTTAGTTAGGATGTCTGTAAGTTCCTTGTGCCTAAATATATTGGTTTGGAGTTTATACCCAAGGATCTTTGACATTTGGCTCCTTTTGTACTATTGGTCGTTAAATGTCAAAGTGGACTTAAACTGCATACATTGTAGTTTCCAGTGAAATGTGGATAGGCCCTCAACAGCATCCTAATTGTTACATGTCTGAAAACTACAAATATATGTAAAATACAAATACCCTTGGCCGTGCAGATGTTTGTTAATTAATTGGTATATAGAAGTGCCATTTTTATTTAGGTTATACCTTAGTGCAATTTTTGGGGGCCCTAATGTGCCCTACTTTTTTTTGGGGAACACTTTACCTTACATCATTATGATATCTGTGAATTTTTTGGTGTTGGTTGTGTTGCCTTTTTAATTTTGATTACATTTAATTCTCTGTTTAAGGTGATTCCGGGTACCCACTTCTACCCTGGCTCATGACGCCTGTGCTGCGGCCCCAGGATGCCTCTCAGGAAGCGTATAACCGTGCGCATCGCAAGACCCGGGCTGTTGTGGAGAGGGCCTTTGGTCTGCTGAAGACACGTTTTCGTTGCCTTGACCATACTGGGGGGGCCCTGCAATATGATCCCAAGAAAGTGATCGACATTATAATGGCATGTGCTGTTTTGCACAATTTTGCCATCATGGAACGTGTCCCACGTTATGTGGACAGCCTGCCCTCTTCAGCCGTCGAGGATGAAGCCGAGAATTTTGAGGGGCCCCCCAGTGAGTCTGGCCAATCTGTTCGAGCCAACCTGATCAGCCAGCATTTTACTTAACTTTTTTCCCTGTCTCACCATTCTGTATGTCTGTGTTATCCTTTTGGAAACATATGTTGTTTTGCCCTAATGTGGCATTACCTCTAAGTAAAAAATTTCGACCTTAATTGTTGCCTAATGTATTTCATGTAGTTTCCTTAGCTTTCGCTGTGCATTGTTACACCTCTTCCAACCAAAATTATCTGGTTTAGGCCAAGCTGTTACAAAAGTCTTCCCACTAAAAACGCCACAAGTATTGGAAGTGAAATTTTTGTTTTACTTAGCAAATGAAAAATTATAGTGGTTAACAGAAATCAGTCCACATACATCTGTGGTAACAAATGGATAACATTCCAAAAAAAAACCAGCACATCTACACCTGGAAGTTAGTGGCCCAACCAAACAAGGACACCCAGTCCAAAGGCCAGCCTAGTCCAGTCATTAATATTGCCTGTGCCCAGGGATATTTGGGCATGGCCATAATGTCACACAAACATGTCTGCAAACAGGAGGAGCACCAACCAAATACATAGGTAAAGCCATAAGTGGCCAGATAAACTCCACATAGACCTATGGCATTGGCTAGTGGCCTTAAGCATTACTCTAAGGAGCTATATGGGAGCAAATACAAAACACAACCTGCCAGAGCAACACAAAATGGATTGTTTGAAACCTCAAAGGACAAGTAAATACAGTGGGGGTTAAGAGAAAAGATGTCCCACACACCCATGGCTTAATAGGGTGGCTGCCCATAATACCCAGGTGGAGGTCCAGGTGGAGGTCCATGGGAATGGGACCTAGCCTGGGCCATGGCAGCATTGTGAATTTGAAACTGCTCCACAATGTTTCTCTGCATATTGGTCATCTCAGCCATGGCTGACTGGATGCCATTACTTGCATTGGCCACGTTGCTGTTGAGGGTACGCAACTCCGCGAGGATGCCCTGTAGACTGGTATGGATGTTCACCATGTCGGCATGCCTTTGCTCACGCTCTGTAACGAGCTGGGCGTCATAAGAGTCCCTTTGTTGGGTCCATAATTGAAGCAGGGCACTCTGCCTCCCCTGGGAAATTGTGGGGCGGCGTAATGGCGTCCGCCGCACAATTACCCTGGCTCTTGGGCGTGCCCTGCCGCGTGGTGTCGTACCCTCAACAGCAACCGGCCTGCTTTGCAAATCCTCAGCAGCAGAGTGAACACTGGGGACTGTAGTGTCAGTCTCCCCATGTGCAAGCACAATGGATGGAGATTCACTCTGCTGCTGAGGATTGGCCAGAGAAACATTATCGAGCAGTTCCAAATTGGGACCCAGGGGGAGTTCATCCGACGTGCCCTGTACGGAGACATCATCATCTTCCTCCATGTCCTGGATCTCTTCCATGAGTGTGCGGGTCTGTAGGGACATATAAAAAAAAAAAAGGCTAAGTTTGCGTCCCAATTTAGGATTTCAACAGTTTAACACATTCTTAAGCACTTGTTAGTATTTATGCTACTAAATTAACTTACCGAAAATCTCTGATCTGGGCTCCGATGCTGTACGGACCTGGTAGGCATAACCAAACTGGGGGGTGAGTTTACCCTTGCTGAGGGATCATGCTGGGCTGAAGAAGAGAAAAAAATACCACGTAAACACACACACATAACCTTTTTTTTGATAGGTAATCAAATATAGCTCTATTTGTAATATTATTCAACTCTAGAGCAATGGTGACCTTTGTTCAAACCCACGCAAGTTTACATAGGTGCAATGGCTCGGACAAACTGCTAAGTGACCTCAGTTCTAAGTCATGAAGTGTACCCAGTCAGCATCCAACTTTCAAGGCACATTTTTGGATTTTGCCTACCATTCGCTCGGTCCGGGGTACTCAAACAATTGTTTGAAACGCCCATTTAAAGGTATGTGGTGAGAGGTGAATGTCTGGCCATGGTGCTGACGCAGGGGGTGTCTAGTTAAAAATAAAGACACTGCTGGAGGGGCTGGAGCTTTCAAAGTGCCAACTAATAAAGGCTGCTTGCCCTTGCTGGGCTGGATGGGCCAGAGCTGAGGGGACAGGGATTGGATGTCTAAAGGGGGGAGTTAACGTATTGATGGTGATGGGATGGATGGAGCCAATCTGTTAAAAATGTATGGGGCTTATGTGGGGGGGGGTCATGGGGGGACTGTGGCACATGGGCCAGAGCAGGGGCAGCGGGACACGATTGTGGCCAGTGAACATTTAAATAAGTTACTGTGTACCTTGCAATGCCACTTCCTGTGCAGTACTTCATATTGCAATGCTATGTTTCAGGGAGCCATGACATTGGGCAGGAGACCAACCACTACATGGCCGATCAAGGGGGCAGCTCTGAGCACGTCAACACAGAAGTAACTGAGTGCAGGGCTGTCTGGGCAGGGGTCCTTGAATGTGGTGGCAAGGCCCGCATTGGGACCCCGGCCCGCCAGTTGAGTCTCGCTGCTCTAGGTCAGATATGTTTGTGGGTGGCTAATTAAATTGTTAACTCAAACACAACTCACACAACCAAAAGGCAACCCATACATAATGATGTGTGTTTTGTGATTGATTCAAAATATCTCACTTATCTTGCGAAACTTCATGACTTTAACAATCCAATTGGACATTTGATCTTTGCCATAATGGCTGTGGGCCTAAATGTGTGATTCCCAGGGACCAAAAGAGGACACAAACAGCCACAGTAGTGCGAGGCCAAGCAAGGCAAACCATAGGGGCATCCCGTTATCTTGTTACTAGTGAACTGTAGATTATTTAGCAAACAGGCAAACATGCAGATTTAAGAGTACTCACCGTGGGTACGGGTCGGTGAGTCTGTGTCCCTTAGACCAGCATGTCCACCGACCGCGACCGGATGGAGAAGTCCAAGCACAATCTCCTCAGCAGGGGTAAACTCCAATTTAGATGGAAATCCACCTCCAGTTTTCATGCTGAAAAGAGAAAATCGTTTGGTAATCAGAAAAGGGGCATACAGCACATCCCAAACATTAGATTTAGCGAAAACATTTATTTACCTGTAATTATGCCTTTTAATTTCTTTTTGCCGTACAGCATACTTCAGATCAGAGATTTTCTTCTGAATTTGGGACACATCTTTCCTCTCTTCCCCCGCTGCATTTACTTGTCGGAGGATGGTTTCAAACAATTCCATCTTGCGCTGCTTGGTGGTGTGTTTGGATTTGCTCCCATATAGCTCGTCATAGTATAATGTAAGGCCACTAGCCAATGCCATATTTTGGTCATGGGAGAATCTCCCACTCAACTGGCCGCGGCGCAATGTGCGGCCAGATGGTTGGCTTGGCTGCTCCTCCATGTGTGCAGACACATGTGGTGACATTATGGCCTGGGGCTGGGTAGGGGAATGGCCGGATTGGTGGCTTCCCAATGACTGGACTGGACTGGCCAAGGGACTGGGTGTTCTTGCGTGGCTGGCCACCGAACTTCCAGGTGTAGATGTGGTCATGGTTGCAATTCGGGGCCCTCTTGGGGGGCTAGGTTCCCGGCTGGTGCCAGGTCGGGGGCTCTGTTCCCGGCTGGTGCCAGGTCGGGGGCTTCTGGCCCTGGATGGGGTTCGGGCCCTGTAGGGGCTTCTGGCCCTGGATGGGGTTCTTCTGGCCCTGGATGGGGTTCGGGCCCTGTAGGGGCTTCTGGCCCTGGATGGGGTTCTTCTGGCCCTGGATGGGGTTCGGGCCCTGTAGGGGCTTCTGGCCCTGGATGGGGTTCTTCTGGCCCTGGATGGGGTTCGGGCCCTGTAGGGGCTTCTGGCCCTGGATGGGGTTCTTCTGGCCCTGGATGGGGTTCGGGCCCTGTAGGGGCTTCTGGCCCTGGCTGGGCTTCTGGCCCTGGATGGGGTTCTTCTGGCCCTGGATGGGCTTCGGGCCCCTCTGCGCGGCCTGGATGGACTTCGGGCCCCTCTGCGCGGCCTGGATGGGCTTCGGGCCCTTCTGCGCGGGCTGGATGGACTTCGGGCCCTTCTGCGTGGGCTGGAGGGGCTTCGGGCCCTTCTGTGCGGGCTGGATGTGCTTCGGGCACTGCTGTGGGGCCTGGATGGTCTTTGGCCCTTTCTGCGCGTGCTGGATGGGCTTTGGGCCCTTCTGCGCGGGCTGGATGGGCTTCGGGCCCCTCTGCGCGGCCTGGATGGACTTCGGGCCCCTCTGCGCGGCCTGGATGGGCTTCGGGCCCTTCTGCGCGGGCTGGAGGGGCTTCGGGCCCTTCTGTGTGGGCTGGAGGGGCTTCGGGCACTGCTGTGGGGCCTGGGTTGGCTAAGTGCCCGGCTTGAAAGCATGGGTGGTGTTGGCTCCCTTGGGCGGCCTCTTCTGGGGGCAGAGGTGGTGGTGGCTGCTGTGGCCTGTTTTTTGGCCGCAGGGGCACGTGCCTTTGGGGCCCTTTTTTGGGAAAGGGAGGGTCCAGTGTCCCTTGGTGGGGCCGAGGTGGTACTTGCCTTCTGGGCCTTCTGGGACCTTAGCTTCTGCGGTCGTTGCTGGGACCGGGTTGTTGGGCCCTCAGAGGTCTGGCTTTGCTGGCCGCGTTTAGCTGCTGCCTTTTTTGGTGCCATTTTGTCCAAAAGCTCAAAGAGAATGAGCTTTGGGTGCAGGGACCTTTAAATCATGCGCCCAGCGTCTGACGCCTATGCGCACGACTACGCGCTCGTACGGACGTACGTTCGTGCGGAACCAGGAAACCGCTGGGGTTTCACTTATCTGCTGCCTGGAAGAAGACTAAAGATGGCGCCCACTATCTTCACCCGTCAACAGGAAGAGATCCTCATGCTGGTAAGTGGCTGCCTGTGCATTTTAATAGAATAGTCAATGATGGCCTAAATGTAAATGATGCGTTGGGAACTAGTTTGGGGTCTCTTAATGTTTAATCACTGGCTCCTCACACTTCATCCTCAAGGGCCGAGCCTGGCCACGTTTTCACCTGTCTATGCTGATGTCCTAATTCGGCCAATTGCTCCGGCTTAGCAACAGTTAATTAACCTGTGGAGTAGCGGGGCGAGCTGTCAAACCTGGCCTGTCTCGGACCTTGATGCGGATGTTTGCGGAACACTGTTTTCCTAAGCCATAAAAACACAACGGGAAGCCACACACGTGGGCCAAAAGCCTAAGCATTAGGCTACATCTTGGATCTTTAAAACATCCTAACATGCCATAGATGCAGGTGGCCTGATTGTTGATGTTGGCTATTATCTGTATGTACATGGTGTGTGATACATATAACATAAGACCAGACTGTCAATCACAGTCAACGTCCTCTTTAAGGCACTCCCCAAAAATGGCGGCCATTCGAAATGTGTGTGTTAATGACATTAAATACTCAACTTGTGATGCAACACATATGGGTCTGTGTGTAAAAGTACAAGCTCTGTGTCCATTATGTTTTTCAGATCATGCTTCAGCGCCGGTATGACTTCGCGCCCAATGTGTGCGAGAAAAGGGACATCGCCCGGGAGATCATCGCCGAGATCCACCGTGTCACCAGCACCACCTTCACTCACACCCAGATCATGCAGCATTGGTCGGACCTGAAGCGTCTGCACATGCCCCGGGTGCGGAGGTTTTTTGGGATCCATTTCCCAAGTAAGTACCAAGCAATTGCATGTTATATGTTCCAAATGTCTAAGTTATGCCTTTATTTATAATGACTTTTCTTTGGTAGTGTTGGAAATGGATTTCAGAATTCGCCGCACCCGGAGACGTACAGGCCGACCAGTGCTGCATGACTCTGCATCTGTGAGTGAAGGTGGTGGATCTCCCGGGCGACGGACCTACCCCTCCTCTGTGGCCTCCTCAGACCAGCCCCTGGACCTTACCACAGAGGAGGGGCCAAGGCGCGTGGGCGTGGAGTCATACCTGGCCACGCATGGGGAAGGCTCTGGTATGTCACTCTTCATGTATAGGCACAAAGATATACATGTCAGGCCAAAAACTAAGTTATCCTTTATTATGTATTTGTAGAAGCTTCAGGAGCGGGTGAGATAGTGGAGGAGGAGGCAGCAGAGATGCTTGAAGTCGATCCTGGCGAAGGTGAGTGATGTCAGCCAGACTGGGAGCCAGATATGTTGGGGATAGTGACTCTCTACAAAGACTAACCAAATGTCACATGTTTCTCCAGGGACTTCTTCACAGCAGAGCCAGGACCAAGGGCAGCCTGTTGGCCCCAACCAGCCATCTGTCGGCCACCAACTCCGTAAGTCTCCATGCCATGATTCAGATTAATGTTTTGTAAGCTAATAACACACACATAACTAAAGGCTTAGCCAATGTGTAGTTAACACTTTCATGTGGCCACTTCTTTAGCTTAAAGCGGACCCTAACTCGTATTAAGAACATAGCTAATAATTAGGCAACACACTGTACCTACAGATTGGAAACTTTGAAAAACAGACTTCAGCCATCTAATGCATGTTAGGAGCGTGAAAACAGCCCATATTGCGGAATATGGAAGGCGCAATATTTACAGGCAGCATGGGATACAGATTGTAAAAAGTAAGGTCCTGGCATGCATTGTGGGATTGATGACCTTTCCCTCAACCCAGCTATGCTCTGGATTGTCAACGCACCACTGTAACGTACTCCCCTGTACTTTATCCAACTCTCCACTCCTCATTAATTGTTAGGCTTCAGAGTTCAGATGGCGGCGCTGCAAGCCATAAACGTCAAAACTGTACTTTGATCTGGTGCATAATCATTTAGAAATAGGTATTGGTTGTCATTCAATAATGTTGAAGGTCCGGTTTAAGGAGTTTAAATACTTACCTGTTGGAAATGCATTAACTTTAGCCCTTGGAAGAATGACATATGTCATGCATTTACATGTATTGGATTAACCACAAATCTATTTACAGCATACCAACCGGTCTGGTACTCCTATTTAGGTTTTTTTCTCTATTGCTTACAGGGATTATGCCAAAAACCAAGGCAGAGAAAAAAAAAAGGATCCAGGAGTTGGTGGCCGAGCTGCTGGCCATACAGGCGACGTTGGGGCCAACAGATGACGAAGAGGAGGATGAATAGTGCCCTTGGTCCTGGCTACTTTGTTAAAATTGTTTGATACATTTTACTGTTTTTTAGCCAAATTTTATATGTTTTAAATGTTATACAAATAATTTTACTTATAAAAAAGACAAAAAAAAAAAAAAAAATTTTTCACATATAACTATTTAAGTAAAAAAATTTATTTTAAAAAGTAACTCCAAATTTTTAAAATTTAAAAAAAATATAGGACATTTTACAAAATTACTCTTAAAATAAAAAAATATTTTAAGCCTTCAGAAATGTGTCTTTTCTAATATGCGCAACAAAAAACAACTACACACCAAATTACATACACACTAAAAAAAATAAAGACAGATGTACATTATGTGGTTTGGTGACGTTTTATGGACCGAGAAATGAAGTTGGATGCAGGCGCTAAGGGGTTTAGGTAAGTTTGAGGGACCGAGAAATGAAGTTGGATGCAGGCGCTAAGGGGTTTAGGTAAGTTTGAGGGACCGAGAAATGAAGTTGGATGCAGGCGCTAAGGGGTTTAGGTAAGTTTGAGGGACCGAGAAATGAAGTTGGATGCAGGCGCTACGGGGTTTAGGTAAGTTTAAGGGACCGAGAAATGAAGTTGGATGCAGGCGCTAAGGGGTTTAGGTAAGTTTGAGGGACCGAGAAATGAAGTTGGATGCAGGCGCTACGGGGTTTAGGTAAGTTTGAGGGACCGAGAAATGAAGTTGGATGCAGGCGCTAAGGGGTTTAGGTAAGTTTAAGGGACCGAGAAATGAAGTTGGATGCAGGCGCTACGGGGTTTAGGTAAGTTTAAGGGACCGAGAAATGAAGTTGGATGCAGGCGCTAAGGGGTTTAGGTAAGTTTAAGGGACCGAGAAATGAAATTGGATGCAGGCGCTAAGGGGTTTAGGTAAGTTTCAGGGACCGAGAAATGAAGTTGGATGCAGGCGCTACGGGGTTTAGGTAAGTTTAAGGGACCGAGAAATGAAGTTGGATGCAGCCGCTACGGGGTTTATGTAAGTTTCTGGTTGAGGGTGCGCATGCGCAAGATCTTATATACATAAGAACGCACGAATCTAAGAGGCCAAAAACCAATGAAAACCAGAGGCAAACGCAAGTAATTGGAAGAGCTGGACGATGGAAGCCGCCGACAAAACAGGCTGCCGCCGCAACAGGTGAGCACATGAACGTGATTTTTACGATTGCCAACTGACTGAGGCAAGTTCGGGAGATATCATACGAACGGACGTATCTTTTAGGATAGAAACGTATTTGCTTATTGAATCACTCGCAAGTTCATACGAACGCACGAGCGGACGTAAAAAATAGGATGATCGTGAGCAAAATCCAAGCTGTTACATGTTTCTTTGAATCAACCCATATCCCCTCGATTCAAAGAGCAAAAGTTAATTGATTTCGTATCGAGAATCGTAAGTTTGGGTGGGTGTTAGTCATTTTTTCCTGTTTTTTTGGCCATTTACGACTCGCACGAGCCTACGTACGAATGCGTATATGCTCTTACGATCAGCGGAAGTTCGTTCCTAAATTTTAGGATCAAAACGTAAAACTTACGATCAAAACGTAAAACTTACGATCAAAACGTAAAACTTAGGTTAATTGGATGTGTTTAGGTGTGATTCAGAGAAACCTCTAAACGCGTTTTAAAAGAAAGCCACAGCCGACACCTTTTAGCAGCCGGATTGCTGTTCGTGAACAGGTTTTTTGGCTAAGTGGAGGAGTCTGCGCGTCTTGTGCTCCAATGAACTGCATGTATCAGCATGGCCGAGGCCATAAATTGTATGGCAATGCATACCTGATTCATGTATGCCTTATAAAAGCATTGTAATGTGGACCTTAATTAGTCCTTTGCATGTAAACCTTTATTTGGCAATATATTTGCGTTAATTAAAGAAACTTATGTCCTTTGTTATTTAATTTAAAATTGAGGTACTAGAATAATATTTTTAGATTGCATTTATTGGTGTAGTTGTTTACCTCTGCTTTGTTTAATTATTTAAGCACATCTTTGGTCAGATGCATCACACTTACTGAGGAGAGGAGAGCGGGATAAAGTGCAGGATGTGGGTTACTGCTGTATTTTGCACAGACACAGTAGAGCTGGGGGCATGGAAAGGTCAGAAATCAAAGAATCCAGAGCAACACAGTCACAAGGCCCTTTCTGTTTGCAGGCTGCCCGATAATACCTGAGCCGCCATCTTGGCTGTTTCTAGGCTCATAACATGCAGAAGTTTCTGGGTGTTTTTTAATATTTGTGAGCAATCTGTATGTAGAGGGTGTGGGTAACCACACTAAAAATTTAAAGTTGTACCATTTGAAGCATAAATATTAAAATTAAATCCACAAGTAAAAAATGCAAGTTAAGTAAAAATTAAACAAAGTAAGATTTACTTATGCAAATGCATTCATTAATGGTTGGTTACTACAAAATGAATGAAATAAAGAAAAATAAAAGACCAAATATTTAGAATGCACTTTAATGAGGTAAGTTTGTAGTGCGGAGCCGCAAGATCAGAAGGATTTACGTCCAGACAAAAAAGGAAAAAGGGCAAAACCAATGTTGCAACCTGAGAAATGAAACGGAAAATTCAGGATGGAAACTGACATAGGTCTGATTCCCGAACTGCCATACGAACGGACGTATCTTTTAGGATAGAAACGTATTTGCTTATTGAATCACTCGCAAGTTCATACGAACGCACGAGCGGACGTGAAAAATAGGATGATCGTGAGCCAAATCCAAGCTGTTACATGTTTCTTTGAATCAACCCATATGTCACCTCATCAGGTAATTTTTCTGGATTTGGAAATCAATCTTGAGGAGGAAGGTGGAATTTGTACCAGATTACATCGGAAAGAAACTGCCACAAACAGCTTATTACATTATGGTAGTTTCCACCAAAAACGGTTTAAACAAGGTATACCTATTGGACACTTATTAAGAGCAAGGATAAACTGCTCAAATTACAACGACTTTAAAGAAGAAGCTAAGAATATGGGGACCCAATTCAGAAGACGTGGATATCCAAAAAGAATATTCACACAAGCAACTCAGCGAGCATTAACTATACCAAGAGAAAACCTGCTGAGCTACCAGAAAGGTAAGATGAAAAAAGAGAAACAAAGGGATTTAGTTAGATTCATCAGTACATACAATAAGGATTGGGAAAATGTGAGGAAGATACTGAAAAAACATTGGGGGGGTTTAAGAACCAACCCACAATTGTTGAAATGGGTTCAGAAAGGACCCTTATTGATGGCCCGACGCTCAACGAATTTGAGAGACCGGCTCTGCACAAGCCATTATACCAGGCCTAAAACCTGGTTGGAGAGGAATGGGGGCTCAAGAAGGGGCAGTAGACCGTGTGGCAGGTGTAACGTCTGCCATCTGGTCACCCCATGTAATTTGGTCAAGAATCTTTACACACAGAAGGAGCACTTCATTACACAAAATTTGAACTGCCGGACGGATGGCAAAATTAATCTAATAGAATGCGGATGCCCAAAGCATTACATTGGAGAGACTAAAAATGCGGGCAAGGTCCGCATACAAAAACATCTATCAAGTATTAAATTGGCCAAAAGGGATAAGGAGGCTGGTAAGAATCTGACTCCGATAGCGTCCCACTTCTTGGAGTGTCATGAAGCAAGGGTGGAAAACATGCATATTGTGTTTCTGGATAAGGTCAATTTAGGAGGCAGGGGAGGGAATATAAAACGTAAACTACAACAAAGGGAACTTGAATGGATATTTAAAATGAACACCAGAGCACCGTATGGGTTAAATGAGGAATTTTCATTTCTACCTTTTTTAGGTCAGGACTAACACACTTTATTTATTGTTTGTTTATTTTGGGGCGTATGCCTCTTTATGTATAATTTTGCAAGATGGCACAGTGGTCAATATGGTTTTTCACGATTTTGTTTTTTTCTTTTTTCCCTTTTTTCCTTTTCTTTTTATCTTTTAAGCGTTTATTTTAGAGCACATTTTCTTGTAACATCTGTCCATCGAGCACCCTTATAGGACGGTATTCATCAGACCTCCCCTCCTTGGAAATTTTCAACGACGACCAGGTTGCCCAGAAGCACTGAAGAAAACGATGACACACGATCTTGAAGAACATATGAGTGTGGACCAACCAAGTGGGATGCCTACATGGTGCATCAGAACTGTATAGCAGCAGAATAGTACTCCATGTCTGGCACTATTATTTGATCAGAGATAGGTTAAGGGAATCATGGCATGCATACCAAATCTTAAGGACCAGATTTGCGTCATGACGCAGCCTTTGTGTCCCCCAGTAGGGGGGGGGGCGGCGGGGCCCGTGGTGGCGCACGGACAAGTGAAGCAGATTTACAGCACATAAAAGCGAAGCGGGGAACAAGCTGGAGTACACCCTGACAAAGTGGTTGTTAGGGAAAACCACGCAACGCAACGGGGTTGCCAGTTGTTGCTGAAGCCGGACCAGAGCTCCAGATGCACGGTGATATTCTTCTTAATCCTTTAACCCTCTCCTTGTTCCATTGTCTCTATCACAGTTTGTATATCATTGCACAGGTATAATTAAGGGGTTTGTGGATTAGGGTTTAAAACAGGCTGGCTGATTGGTGTCAGCGTCACTAATGCACTGTTATGTACTAGGCACTTTATGATAGGTTGTATATATTAGGGTGTACTCATTCATTTAATTATCAATGGACTCTTGAATGTATTTGAATTTTATGTAATTATAACAGCACGGTTGGTTCATAGATATTTATTGTTTTCGGAGAGGATTACGCTTTATTAACTGTTTGATTTATTTGAGAGCTATTTATTCAAATGTCCGGTGCAGCTTTGTGTTTTTACTTGTCCTTTAATTGTTTTTAGATGTTTGGTTTGTATGTGTATAGACTTCATATGTAATCTCTATATGCCCATTGACAATAAAGGGTAATTTTTTTTTATTATCTTGGTAGTGCGGCTGGGTAATTTATTGGTGCTCCATTTGGAACCGGATCTGGTGGATCCCCTTACAAGTGTAACTTGCAAGCACAGGCTAAACCAATAAACGTACACATGCGAGAATGCATAAACTCCGTCTCAGTCATATTAAAACATTGAATAATTGTTTTCTCATATGCAAACCGAAGAGTCCCAAAAAACAACAAACTCAACTCAACAAGCACTGAATAGCATGACCCAGAAAAAAGGGCAAAATCGAGACTTTTGAAGCATTCCCACATGCAAAAATGCATACTTGAGAGGCTATGAATCAGGCTTAATGTGAAACATTTGCTTCCAAGGCCACTAAGATATGTTCATGCATTAAAAGAGGCATGGAATTATGGGCTAGAGATGTAATATTGCCTCTTTACAAGACACTGGTGGATTCGGAACATGCAGTCCAGTTCTGGGCATCAATGTATTAAAATGTTGGCCTGATTTTGGAAGGCGTGCAGAGAAGATCCAGCAAACTGATAGGGAAATAAAGGATAGGGGGTATAAAGGATCTTAGTTCCGAAGAAAAATTATGGGAATTGCATGGTTGTAGTCCTACGAGGAGATGCCTTATTGGGCACACGATTACTGTATTTTGCGCCATAAGATGCAACTGACTACAAGACGCACCCAGGGTATAGAGAAAATAAGAAGTATTCTAAAGCAAATGGGGTGGTCAAATTCCCCCCTTCCAACCACCCCATTACAGACATTGTGCAGAATCCCTCCCAGTCACCCCATTACAGGCAGTGAGCAAAATACCCCATTACAGGAAGTGTTGCAGCTTCCCTCATTACAGGCAGTGTGCAGCATCTTCCATTACAGGCAGCATCCCTTATTACAGGTAGTAAGTGGCATCCCCCATTACAGACAGTGTGTGGCATTCCCCATTACAGCCAGTGTGTGGCATACCTTATTAGAAGCAGTGAGCGGCATCCCTCATTACAGGCAGTATGCGTCATCCCTCATTATAGGCAGTGTGCAGCATCTACCCCCCCCCCCCCCCCCCCGAGCGCATGTTTGAGGTGGGAGCACAATGGAGGACCAGCAGGCAGGAGGCAGATAAACTTGCCTCCTGCCTGCCCCCCCCCCACACACACATAGAGACACATAAGCATAGACAGACAAGCACAGACACACACACACACACACACAGACAATACAAAATACCTCAAGCTGCTAGAAATCAAGTGGTGCAAATGACACACACACACACACACACACACAAAATGCCATGCAACTTACAGGCCCTCACTGGCACTGATCACAGTCTTAGCTTCAGTGGGTGGGCATGGTCTATGTGTGGGTAGGCGTGGCCTATGAACAGCTAAGCTAAGACCATAGTCAGTGACGATAAGAGTGTGTAAGTTATTGCATTTTGTGTGTCTGTGTGTGTGTCTATGCCTGTGTGTGTGTCTGTGTGTGTGGGGAGTGCTCGGCAATGATGAACCAGCAGGCAGCAAGTGTAGGTCCTTCATTGCGCTCATTCCACTGTTGAAAAATATGGTAACTTGTAACAAATACAAATATATAAATGGGTAAAAATAATATGGGGAACGTTATTAAATGTAAAATTCCCTCTAAAGACGAGGGACGCGCTCTCTGTTTTGAGAAAAAATAATTCAATCTCTAGAGGTGACACTTTGAACTACAAATCTGTGGAATAGCCTTCCAAGGAAGCTTGTTACAGCTTCAACAGCTGACAGCTTTTTTAGAGGAAAATAACATTAACAGTCCTCTGTTATCTATAATTAATGAAAAAAAAAATATTTCCTCAACCCTGCCCCCTGGTTGAACTTGATGGACATATGTATTTTTGTAGTTTTTCAACCATATCAACCATATATATTAATTACTTAAAATGGATTAGAAATTAGTTAACAGCACTTCTATTGGAACAGGACTATATGTTACTTATTTTTACCTCCAGTTCGAAAAACTATTAATTCGATTACATGGATGTGGCAAGTGAAGCCTACCTTTCTGACTCCACTATGGATAGTGCCTTGTAGGGCGTGTATACAGGATTTATGGCATGTGTGGGAGACATCATCAGAACTTAATATGTCCCATCAAAGCTCTTCAGGTGCATGTGGGTCCTAAGACCTAAGGGTCCTAGCAGGCTCTCCACACTACACAAACCCATCATGGCATGGGGAGTAACGTTTTCTATTCTTCAAACTCCCTAGTTCTAAGTATCCAGCAGTGCTCTTGATTTTGTGCCCAGTTCTATTTGACACCTGGCTGCCAACTGTTGTGACCACTATTCTGCAAGCTGTTTATGACCACATTGCCTTCAGCTATATGGTACCATCTTTCTCGGCATCTATAAGTCCATCAATGCCTTGCATCCATTGCATCTAAAAAGTATGCATCTGGGCTCTGAATCTGCTTTGTTTCGCCATGCCTGCAATTGCAAGTCCATCTGTAGACAGCATCTATATGAATCCAGCTTTGTGTGCATGAGTCAAAGACCAGTGAGTTCACACTCAGGGGGAACTGGTTATAGAAAGCTCATGGAGTATTCCCAGTAGACTGCACTACTTTTCGGCTAACTGGGCTAGGTGTAGCAGCCCCCCCATCTAGCCCCAATTACCCAGAGCTTGTACTGAAATTAAATTAGTACTCATGTAACACTCCTTTCATTCTCCACCTTTCCCAATCCCTCACCCGTGCCATGCCCCACTGAAGCCAGGACACCATAGCCCATGTTTTGCCCCTGTAATGCATGCCTGTTGGTGAGCAATACCCTTTCCTGCCACACCATCTGCCCAGAATACTAAATCTTTAGTGCCATACATTTAAGAGTGGACATATACCATCCAGTATGCCCATGATCTGTCTGTTTCTACAATACTATAGTCTCTGCTGACACACTCAACTAGGAAATACATTAGGGATGCGGCTCAATATGGATGTAATGGGCTGGTCAGGGTCAGAAAAATCTCAACTAAAACCAATGATTAATTGTGAAGCCGGCACTCAAGGGCACTTATTGCAAAAATAACGCTGTTTATTAGTAGTATAATCACTGACATTGATTTGCACTCAAAAATAACAAACAACCCTATTCCTCCACAAAAATTAAGAAAACAACACTGCTTAATGCTAAAAACCCCTGCCCTTGGTAGTGCACAGGAAGTAATTTGTTTATGGGACTCCCAGAGTATTTTCTAAGAAGGTTGTTTTTAGAAAAATCTCAGGCTGATCTTCAACCCCAGTACAACCCCGGTCTACATATTTCAGTTAGACCAGATCTACTAAACATGTTAAACATATTGTTGCAATGAGTATGTTTTAAAATACACCAGTCACTCAAGTAAGTGAACTGACTTTAACACATTTTTCTATTACACTACAGCTAAAAGCTACCAGCTTGCCACTTAAAAAACTAGATAAGACAGGACTTAACCATAACTACTAATGTGGTGTGGCCAAGACTTCAGAGAGTGAGGGATAAGGACTAATATATATTCCAGTATGCATTCTTTAAAGAGCTAGATTAGGTAGTTGTCCTTACAAAAACACCTAACTATGTTACAAATCTAGATGAAACTGTATTTCTGTTTCCGATTTCTTATCCACTTACGATATGAGAAACATGTAAGCACAACACAGACCAATGTTTAAGTGTGGTTTAAACATATAGAGACTTGTGTGCTTGAAATGTCAGCTTAGTGAGGCTTATGTAAGAAAATAGAAAGCATGTAATTGGATGTGAGACAAACTACCCTGCAAGGACATCAGGATGATTAATATGTTGCATGACTGGGAAGAAAGTTTTTGGTCCATTAAATTCAGCTCATCAATGCTGAACATTCATGATTAACTTCCATGAGCTTAAATTAATTAATCATTCTATAGTATGCAGCATAGACATTTTTCAACTTTTATTTGTATGAGATAATTGAAATAGGGGGGAAGTGGTCATTTTAGCAGCTGCGCAAATATGTTCTATGTGGAATATTGGCGGCTAATTTTCACTTGAAGAGTGTGTATGTAGAGAATCATGCTTTAACAGGACAATTTTATGTTTTTATATTTTAAAATTACAAGAATCAAGAATACTAAAATCATGTCTTCTTACAACAACTAGGATGTTGTGTCTGCGGCAGCTCTGATCATGTCACAGCCAGGTATGTTCTGTACTTGTTAAAAAATTGGGCCATTACCGTATTTTTCCCCAAAAGTGGGGGGAAAATGTCAGTGTGTGTCAGAAAATGTCAGAAAAATGTCAGAAAATGTCGGGCGAATGTGGGAAAAAAATAAATAAAAAGGAAAAAATTAACTTACCTCTCCATCGCTCGCACTGTCCCGAGCATCGGCCACGCCCACCACTATACCAAGGCCGGGTGTTCACTCTGTGTGCTGGCGCCGCATAGAGCGAGGAAGTGGCGGAGGCAGCTGTATCTGCCGCACTGCCTATATGGGAATGGGTAGGGATGCCACACTGCCTATATGGGAATGGGGGGAGGGAATGCTACACTGCCTATATGGGAATAGGTAGGGATGCCACACTGCCTATATGGGAATGGGAGGGGGGATGCCACACTGACTATATGGGGAATGGGATGGGGGGATGCCACACTGCCTATGGGGAGTAGGAAGGGGGGAATGTCACACTGCCTATGGGAGGGGGGCTTCCCACACTGCCTATGGGAATGGGATGGGGGAACACCACACTGTCTGTAATTGGGTGTTTTAGCACAACATTTAGCTTAGAATATGTTTTTTCTAGTTTTCCTTCTCTAAATCCTAGGTGTGTCTTATGGGCAGGTGCGTCTTATAGGGCGAAAAATACGGTAACTATTTTTGGGTAAATCTAATAGTTGTTAACAGCGGCGTAAGCCAGCGCAACATGTTGTTATGATACTGTGTTTCCAGAAAACAAGACAAGTCATATTTTCATTTTTTTCTAAAATAGGTGCTAGGGTCTCTTTTCAGGGGATGTCCTATAGCCAGCTGGCAAGATGGTGGTAGCAGTACAGCTGGTACAGTACATGCACAAAGCCAGTTGCTACAGGAGTATTCGGCCGTGTGTTCGACATGGAAGCAGGGTGGGGTAGAGCTAGGGTTGCCACCTGGCCAGTATTTTTTTTTACTTTACTGGCCAATAGCCCGGAGGTACTAGAACACTTTTTTTTACTGGTAATTTTAATTGCGGGTATACTTTTCCCATCCTCAAGGCCAATGGCCAGTAAAGTAAAAAAAAAAATACCAACCAGGTGGCAACCCTAGGTAGAGCCAGCAAAATCAGACATTTCACTCCCGACAGACAAGTTTACCTGTCTTACTTGTTGTGTCCTCACCCTCCTTTACAGCTGTGATGTGTCTCCATCCTCCTTTACAGCCACTCCCGTCCCTCTGCTGAAGCATGGCTGCTAGATTATGTAAGTGTAACTAGGGGTTTTTTAGGGGTAGGTCTTATTTTCATGGAGCAGTGTACCATCACAAACACATTAACACGCCATTCAGTTAGTTTCTACTAGTTTCCAAGAGTAGTGGTGCCCGCCAAATATAATTGTATATATATATATATATATATATATATATATATATACTAAAAATGTCTGTCATCTTAAAGTGAACTAATCACCCCCTGCGGCTGGCCTGGATGCCCTGCTGTGGGAAAGCCCCTGGGGCATTGGTAATTTTACCTGACCTCGGTGGGGCACACGGCGTTGTCTTCCCTGGTGGCCACATCCTCTGCTTCCCAGTAGATGTGCGCGTTCCCCATGCCCAGGCATTCCAATAGGCCAGGGAGGCACGGAAGTGCTTAATCTACAAGGGAGCCGGGGATGCAGCCACCAGTGCACCTATGCCGGGCGCAAATATCAAATCAGAGGCTTTATGCTTTAGTATGTGCTGCATAAAGCGCTGATTGGATGAGCGCCTGCGCATGAGCTGTGGGAACTTCGGAGAGGTGACTGAAAGTGGAGGATCTGGAGGTTTCATACAGGGGGCATCCTACATCAGGTTGCCCCTGGGGCAGGGACCAATAACCAGGGTAGTCAAAATCCTGGGGATTGGTCCACTTTAAATTAGGCCCTTCATTTGAATGTAAACCAATCAGTAAAACACTCATAATTGAAGCCAAAATAGTAACAATAAAACAACTAATAAAACATGGACCGCTTAGTAGCATATCCTCCAGAAAGAGTGCTGACACTTTGTGACCCATGACCTCTGACCTCTTTAAACAGCAGAAAAAACTTTTGGCCCTAACATCACAAAAGGGGCCACAGAAATTGCTAATTACTGAATTAGTACAATTTAAAAAGTATTTCCCCGCAGAATGCTGCTTTGATTCTATCCACTGTGTTTCTGAACTGAGATGTCAAGCCTTGTACCCAGTGGCAGACTGGCGCCAAAAATCAGCCCAGGATTTTACCAGTATCTGACCTGCCAATGAACAGCCAGTGGCTGCTGCCTCCTGGCCAGTCGGTGTGCTGCAAGGCTGAGGCTAAATCATTAGGGGGAGAACATGGGCTGGGGTTGATTGGGTGAAGGGGTAAAGTGGTGAAGGGGCTGGAGGGAGGCAGGGATTGGATGGTAGTGTTAATAAATGCAGCAGGGCTGCCCACCAGGCATTTGCCCGGGTCTCCCTATGCCCAGTTCCCCCCTGCTTGTTCCTCTGTAAAGAAATTGTGAAGAGCCATATGAAAACATGCACAAACAATGAGCAAAATGAGATGGCATTGGGGGTCATGCTAAAGATTTAGTGAAGCAAGTTGAACTGGGTTTGAATTGCCACCTGCAGCTTGGTGAGCTTTTTCATTTTAACACAAAAAAAGAGCAATATTTGTTCTCATTTTTTTCCTTAAAAAAAACCTGCATATGTGATGAGATTTTTACAGTGAGGAAAATCATTTTTTCAACAAGGTAATTTTTTTTTCAGTTTGTTAACAACATCAACCTATGGGCTATGCTAAAGATGTTTTTTTATTCTATTCTGCATACCCCATAGGGTCCTGTAGTTTTCACCATTTTATTATTTATTATTACTTCAGCAATGTCAAGACCACCTATTCCTTTTAAATACAGCATAGATATGTGACAACGATTAGTGCCCATCAGATTTGATCTGAAGCAAGATTCGACCCATAACTTACCATTTCAGTCCACTTTGCCCCATCACCGATACAGGCAAGATCTGAGTCAAATTATACGGCATGCCACCCTCCAGTCCTGGCAGGTTACATGCCGGCCACCACTACTTATAAATAGGGTTGTCATCTGACGGGTATTTTCTTTTAATTTACTGGTCAGTGGCCATTTGTTTTTTAAATAAAAAAGGGGCTTCATACCAGGGAACCAATGGACCAGGGAAAATCCCCTCCATATCCCTCCCCTCCAGTGACGCCATAAGTCACATGGGAGATACGCTGGAAAGGCTCCATCCCTGTGGTATAAAGGGATCCTTCTGAGGTTGGCCACCAAGGAAAAACTAGGAGGGATCCTTTGCCCCCCCTCACTACAGATGCCAGCAAGGCAGCTGCAACAGCCATTTTCTGGCCTGGAGAATATGACAGCTGTCAGACCAAAAGGAAGCACCTGACCCTGTGGACCTGCAGAGAGGATGCCATCTGTCAAGAGACAAATGGCAAAGGTGATTTTTTTTAAAACTGCTTTTTATTTTATTATTAACTGTTTGTGTGTTGATAAGGGGTCCGGTTTCAGCATGGGTTCCCTCTGTTGACAGGAGGATCTCTTCTCCAGGGTATTATACTTTACATTCACTCATTTATGCGTCCAATATTTGAGGCTCCTGTTCTCCTCACATTGCATGTGCCTTTAAATCTGAAACCTGGTAAAAACTGAGCTAGGATTCTAGACATGTTCTACTTATTGCTTTTTTAAAATGCAAGCTGACATTTAATATCAAATATCAAACTGTGTTATGCAATACATTTTGCATCAGTGAAATGAGGCTATTTTTCAGCAGTAGAATTCTTTTAATTATTGTTTTAATATACTTTCCTCCTAAGCTCTGTGCTTCATTACATATTTTTAGCACACGGCTCCTTTGAAACATCTGGGTATGATGAAATGTTATTTAAAATTCACCCTAATTAAAATATATCCATATGCACAATTACTAATAACAAATACATGCAATTACTTTAATCATACGACAGTCTTACTTTGTACAAAAGAAAAGAATAGTTTCAAACTCTGAGAATAAAAAGTAAAATATGAAAAACCTTACTGTTCATTGTGGGTCAAAGTTATAATGAGCAAACGGATATATCAGATCACAACATGGTTGGTTGCAGGCTTATTTATTGGTGCTTTTTTCTATGTCAAGGCTTCACTGGAAAGTTCTGACTGGTTCACAGCTTTAGTTTACATTCTATTTCAGTAAAACAAAAAAGGATACAGACTTATAAAAGGTTATAAAATACCATTTAAGGGTAGTTCACAACAGTTCAGTTACAATGCAGTTTGCTTCGAAGTCCAACTGGATGCTTTTTTATTTCACACTTCATTCATTCTTTGAAATCATAAATTCAACACAAACTTATGTAGATTTATTGGAACACGCCACAACACATGCATTTTGAATTCTAAATGAAAAAGGCACATAAATGAGTAACTTATATAAGTGCAAAGAGAAACAAGATGGGAATTTCAATACTTACAGTAAAATTTGAATATAGTGTAAACAAGCTTTTGAAGCTCATCGTGACTACAGCAGCGTTATCACATATGACAAATCCAGCTGGACCCCAAAGCAAAATGTTCAGTTTCCCACCCAAAATATCTAGAAGAAAATAATCATGGCATATGAATATGTAGGAATACGCTGCAACAACTCAACCTACAAAAAACTACAGTGAAGGAGGGGCCCATAAAAACTGTGACCCTGCCCCCGGATAGTTACAACTATGCTAAAACCCCAATACAGATTCTTGAGATGTGTGTGTCGTGAGATGTCTTTTGACACTCTGTCAAGGGATTGTAGTCTATACTATCGTGAGTCTTTGGGAAAAACTTTAACCAAGTTTAGGTAAGCTAACAGAGGATGCTGCCCTCTTCTAAATGCAAGGTAACATAAGCAAAACCTATGTACCCAGGCCCTTACTGTAACTGCAAGTAGATGTCAGGTCTGGAGTTCCTCCACAGCTTCAGAGCGTGTCTCTGTTTAATACTGGTTCTGGCTGGCTCCTTCACTGGAACTTTCCCCTGCAAAATGCTGCTCCACCAGCAGATGACTCTGTCCTGCAGAGGTGCTGGTAATCAGCAAGCACCTGTGACTTCTTGGCCTATATAAGCTGATCTACTCATTCAGGCATTGGATCAGCATTGGATTGTCACCTTGAACCCAGAACTCTGTACCCAGATCCCAAATCCCAGATCCCTGAACCCAGGACTCCTGCCTCAGCTATTGTGTTTTGCTTCCCCTATCTCAGCCGTGTTTCTGCCTTGGATTTTGGACTTTCTTTGGATCCTTATGTGTGCCTGTTTCCTGACTCCGTCTTGTGTATGTACAGCCAGAGCGTGTTTATGGTTTCCAATTTACCTATATTTCTGCACATCAGCTGTAGCACTCTGTGATCACCTGTATTCTTGTATAGTTCCCTTACACATATGTTATATGTTCCACTTGTAATCTGTACAGCAGTCTGGTTGAAGTGTGCTCTGTTGACTTATCACTGTTTATTACTATTAAACACAGTTTACCACATATCCACCTCTGTCTCTCAGTCTCAATTTCTGGTCACTTACTACAATGGGGATTTCTCCACTGAGGAATCTCTGACAGTAGATATGTAGAAATAAAAATACTTTTTTACATAGGTGTCCACTATTGTATTCCTGTTTTGCATAGGGTCTTTATGAGAAACAGTCCTCTCTAACTGGGTATTGGGACCAACTTGTTGGTAATCAGGAAAATCAGATTATTTTAAGTGTAAGAAATGGCTTGGTAGTGGCTCAGAGGTTTTGGAGAGCTGTTTTTTTTCTTGCGAGATTGGCTGAAACAACCGAAGGAGAGGATATATCATTAGTAATAAGCATATATATAAACATAAGCAAACATTGTCTATAGTATAAATGCACTAGAGTTAGTGACGCTGCAGAAGGGCAGGCTTCTGAAGATGGAGCTGCCTCATTTGAGCAGTCATGTGCCCCCCTGTGGTGCTGTTGTGTGTGTGGGGGTTATTCAGATTAAATGTCAGACTGTGTCTACACAGGTAAGTAAAACGTTGTTTCTGTCAGGCAAGCATTTTAAGAATAGTGACTGAAGACTGGTCAGAGATTGGACCCCTTTGCCATAGTCAATCAGCTTAGATATGTGTTGCAGCTAATGAGGGCTTCAGATCTGGGTTGAATATAGCTTGCTGATTCAGTTTGGATCGCCCTATCTTGGAAACCAGCAAGATCCAGAGGTTGGCATGTTGTTGCATTTATTTAACTACCCCCTATACCAGTTCACAGGATAGTGGTGCCCAGTGGTATAAGGGTAAGTTAAATAAAATATATAGAAACTTTAAACTCACCTAGTTACATTCTGGTCTGGTGTGCTGTCATCTTTAATTTCAGGGAGCAGCTTTTGCATGTGTCCTACCAATGGTAATGGGGAGGGGAGTGGCTGCAAAAGCAGCTGCTGCCACCAGCATCAGAAGGGTCAGCTGGGGAAATAAGGAGAGGGTGGTGTTTTTTTTATCATACTCCTTGTGAACTGGTAAATGGCCCAAGAGACCCCTATACCCATCAGATGCTGGTGGAGTAGCTGCAATTGTCGATTCTTGACATAAAAAGATTAAAGTCTGGTAGTCTAGAACAGTGGTTCCCAACCCTGTCCTCAAGGCACACCAACATGTCATGTTTTTTGGATCTCCAAATAGCCAGCTCTATTGCTCTGCAGCTGCACTAATTACTCCACCTGTGCATCTTTGTGGAGATCTGCAAAACCTGGCCTGTTGGTGTGCCTTGAGGACAGAGTTGGGAACCACTGGTCTAGAAGGTAGCCTCCAACCAGGAAGACCTGCAGAGTGGACACTTCACAGGGGATATTGGAGGAGGAAGACTCTGGGACAGAGGGGTCAATTCAGAACCTGGTGAGAAAACTCACTTCCTTTTTATGAGAGAAATTGCCATTCACTTTCATTGTCTACATTGGGACTGATTCAAAGCCAGGTGAAAATTTACACCTGGTAGAAAATTAATGGAATGGCAGTTTTTCCTCCTAAAAATGTGTAAGTTTTCTCACTAAGCTCTGAATCGACCCCACAGTTATTGCATTCATTGTTTGGATATTTGGTCCATGCCAGCTGTTCTCCTTTTTAAGACATCTGATGTATTTGTGTATGTCTGTTGTGTTTATATTGCCTCCTCTGGGTCTTCTGTTTTGCTTTCCTGACCTCTCACAGAAATGTACTCCTCTGACTTTCCTAGCAATATATTTGCATATCCCCACCATCAGGGCTGGGTCATTGCAGCTTTTTGTGAGTGTACTTATTCTCTCCAGCACCCCGTGGCCCCTGTTCCTTTCTTTGCATACTGGGGCTCAGGCCCTCTATTGGACTCACACCCTTTGTTGTCTGTACTAGTGCCCAGATCCTCTGTCTGTACAGGAGTGCACAAACTCCATTGTCTGTACTAGAGCCCTTGCCCTTTGTTGTTTGTTCTGGGCTCGAGACCCTCTGTGGTCTGTACTGGGGCCCATGCTCTCCATTGTCTGTAGTGGGTCCCACTCCCTCCATTGTCTGAAGTGGGACACAAACCCTCCATTGTATGACTGAGGCCCATGTCCTTCACTGTTTGCTCTGATGTCCAATACCTCTTTTGTATGTGCAGGGCTGCATGCCCTTCAGTGTCTGTATTTGGACCTAAAACTGGCTAGCTCCAGTTTTTAAGTCTGTTTTGCTGTGTACCATCAGCCCTCTTCTTTCCCTTCCCAAGTCCATCAATCTGCTGAAGATGTGGGTTGTTCACAGGCTCGTTGTTGAGTACTGGACTTCCTACACCAAGGTGGTTAGTGACTTGCCTCTCTAGTGGCATACATGGGTTGTTTGTCTTATGAGTTTTTGTTCCCTGTGAGTCTATGACTTTCCTCACCTGTCACCAGCCCATGACTCCAACCACTCAATTCCTTGTCTGGGCCTGTAGCCTTCTGAAGACATCCAGTGTTGACCATTGCTATGGCCTCTAGGTAATGTGCAGTGCTTTAAACTGGTTTCTGTATATTTAGTAGGTTCAGTGTAGAAGACTACAGACCTCTGGAGAATAGCCATGGTGTTGTAGAGTGCTGCTTGTCAATGGTAAGAAAGGTAGACTAGGGTGAGTGAATAAAAAACTGTTGATGAAGTCTGTTGTCGATGCAGTACAGGACCAACTTATTTACAAATTATGAAACTGAATTAGAAGATTCTGAAATAGCTCTTACTTGACAAAGCAAATACATTCTCTGTTACAATATTTTGGACTGTGTAGTTCACAAACGGGTGGCCCTATTAACTATCATGACCTCGTTAATGTATATAAAAATGTTGGGGTATCAGAGGGCCAATCTAAAGTTTATTACCATCTCAACTGGGGATAATTATGGTTTAATAGAGATTATATGTTCATGACTGCAATATGTATGTATACTTTTAATTGTGCTAGTTATATTTGTTGCATAGTTTTTAAAACAATCATTACAGTAATGTTGACCATAGAAATGGAGCCTATTATGTGTGCTGAGTCATCTTGTGATGTGCTGCTTATATGGCAGTATGCCTGGTTACGCAGCTTCCCGATACACATACTAATGTGTCAATGTTTTGAATCTTAATGTTTATATTTATATAAGGTTGGTAAAATGTGAAAAAAGTTTATTTAATTTGCTTTATAATAATTAGCCTACAGTGTCTGTTGGAAAGTCGAATAATGACAACACAAGTCTATAAGATGAGGTCTGCTAGAGATAGAGAAACTAGAGATTATCTGTGTAGTACATCTAAATATACTGTATGTGCATCGATTTTGTATAACATAAAACAACGTAATATTTTTGAAAGTAAAGGGAGATCAAGAGTGATTGGAGATGGGTCTGTACAGAGGTGTAATTGACATCTCTCACAGTGCTTAGGAAGCCACTAATCACAGAGGGGGTTGCTAATTTCTGAGCCACCAATGCATGCACAGTAATAACATGTGGGCAATTCAGTGCCATCTGCTGTACATGACAATAGGAGGCATACTTCCGTTTTTGGTCTGTGCCCCCACCTTATTTCTGAGATACAGCAGTGCCTGCATATGTGGAGTCTGCAAAATATCTGGCATCTGGGATTCATTAAAAGGATGCAACGCCTCTGCTGGTTGCAAGGCGGCTGACTTGTTGGTGTTGTCCTAATAGGTAAAAGCCTTAATACCAGATAACAAATAGATTCCTATACGCAAAATCAAACGAGCAAATATGAGACTGTTATGTGATGCTGTCATTCTTAACATCTCTGAACCAGGGAAGATAGTCTTATTTTAACCCACTCAAAATTTCCCCTGCCCTCTTCCTGTCTGACAAGAACAAGTGAGAAATTATAAAGGATTAGAATTTTATCAAACAGACTAGTACAAATAAAACTCTGACAATTACTTGTGAAAATTGGCATCACTGATCTCTTCAGGTTTCTTTAGGAGAATTAACAGTAAAAATGTTGAACTATAAAAAAAATGTTTACATCAAATGTAAAGAAGGAAGTCTGATGAATGGCTAATGAACCCGTAAAGTGAAAAGTACTGTTTAGAACTGGCACATTTCTTCAGATGTTATTGGTAACACATCATCTCTGGTGTCCTACATTGCTCATCTCACGAACAAATGAGTTGCAGTCACGCAATGAAAACTGCAAGCGACAAATCAGTCAGACATGTCTCGCTATCACATTATTTGCAGTGTTCCAGTCCCACCTGTTCTGTTAAGATTTGTTTGCTATTTTACCCACTTAAATGGCTGCATATACTGTAAATTGGATGCTGGTATACCCAGCATATGGACGTAAACTATTGTCATATTAATAGTCTATAAGCTAGTGATCAGCTGAATATGCCTCTGTTCTGTACAGAAGCCATTTGGCCAAATTATTATTGTTATATCTTCCAAAACTTGAATCCCACTGAACTGATTTCTATGGAAGAGGAAGATTTGGCTGAACAGCTTGACTTATTTCCCTTTTTTATAAAAAAAATGACCCTGCTCTCCCTAGGGATACTAGCTCAGGGCACTAGGCATATGGATCAACATCTAGATATGGCAGCTCTTATGCCCTTTGGCATAGGTCTGGGGTTTTTCCAGAAAGTTTAACTTTCTCAGCTCCAGCATCTTAGACCCAAGCACCCCTTGAGATTATTGGATGGTGCTGAATGGCATGGGGAAAATGGACTGATATACCAACATAAACAGGAACCCACTGAATCCTCTGAAACCTGTGGATACCAATTCTGTGTCTTGTGTGCTTAATCCCTGGCTTAAAGTCTTTGACTCTGGTTCTGGCATTTTGCTCCAGTCATGAAGGAGCATTGTTTAATAGCAACAGGGGGTGCATTCACCTCTTATATCAAAGATGAACAAACAAGAGTATGCCGGGAATTGGTCAGGAAATTGCTGTCAACACTGGAGTTGATGACACAGAAATGTGAGTCAGCCAGCAGAACTTCTAGGCAATAAGCCTGCTGGTGTTAAAGTAAGTATTACTTATTTTATTAAAAAAAGCATTCTATACTGTTTACAGCTGTAAAACAAACTTTCACAATAAAGTTTTAAAAAGTCAGGATTCCTAGTCTACAGATATTTTCCAGGCCAGTTTCTCGCCATATTATTAGGAGCAGCAAATCAGCATATTTTTATTTCAGTGTATGTTTTATTTATTTGTAATGTTATAAGCTACCTAAAGATACTAAGAAAACATGACAAGACACATCAATGCTGGAAACGTAACATTTTTCATTTGACAACAATTTAACTTGCCTTTATGTATATGTCCAAGGAATATGAAAGCTGCTTCGTAAAATGTTGTGACTTGTATATATATTAAACACATTGAAAAAGATCAGCTTGCTTCAGGGTATTAGTTTGATTAATGTGTATGTGTGTCAGAGGGGTCATAGGGTTAGGAAGGACTGTGGTACTATTAAGAATGTATAGGAGGGCAGAAGAGGGAAATATAAGGGAAGGGATGTGGGGGTGGAGGCGAAACCAGAATTAATGATCTTGTTCCAGGAGGGATTGGTACTCGGCAGTTTGTGAACTAAATCTAAAAACTTAATCTCTGAGTGAATGATTTACGATTCTTTTGCAAAGAAATATCATCATGCTTTTAGTAGTACTTTTTTTTCTTACTTTCCTTACTTTTAAGGGCTGAAACTGCTCCAGAGCTAGTTTGCCTCTACTTTTTAAAAATAAAACTAAACTACATTTAATTTACTATACCGTTCCTTTTAAGCTTGTTAGATACTGAAGAAAACATGCACATAATAACGTGATAAGCTGTATAGCTTTCATTATACATATTACTAACTACCATTATTAGAAGTTTAGCTACACTATGCCAGGAAACATTGTAAATGTATTTGTGAAACTTATTTTAATTGTTCTATGTTATAGATCACTATGATTCTTATACAGCTTAATGTTTACCCATGATCAGTAGAGGGAAGTCTTGTCTTATATACCAGTCAATGATCCTGAAAGATATTGGCGCAGCAAAGGCGACTTGGAAACAAATGAAGGATGAAGCAGATGGATGAGCATGCTGATAGCAAAGCTGTGGTCAAACACCCTCAAAGTGTATACACATTCACACAGGGTTAAGATAGTTAAACTTATAGTAGTACTGAAGTATTGTCATAATACAAAATAATGGTGATGATGTAACTGCTATTTATGGGGCTCAGATAATACCATTTTCATGAAAAAAATCACACAGTCTCATCTGCCTGAGCAAATTAAAATGCAATGCATACCATTTTGGAATGTGGGATTTCCATAGCATATATGTAATAGGCTGATATTGCCCTGGCTAGAATCAAGCCAACAATGCCAGCACAAAGTCTGTGTAAAGCTATAACAGTTGAGCTTTAATTACATTTTACAAAAAAAAGCACCCCGCATAAAAAGTATTTGAAGCGGCATTTGGGCCCACTGGACCTTTCACTATCAAAGCACTCAGAATCGGGATGCCTATTGGTTGGAGACCCAGTAGAAGGCCAAGGTTGACACGCTAATGACAGGCAATGTTTCAGCTATTTCAGTTATTTTATAGCAATCAGTTAAATAGTTAAGGGCAGGACATGTACCAGCCATGTGAAAGAGACATCTGAATGTTCTGCAAATGGGTTATGCAAAGTGATGAAGTAGGAGGTGTCAAGGACTATTTAAATAGGCTTGTAGTGAGAACCCAGTTTGTTGTTGCAGGTAGTACAAGCTAGTAATGTACAGGAGGCAGAATTGATGAGCAGCCCAAGGAACTAATGGAACTAATAGGCTCAAGTTAGGTCAGGAGGCAGTTCCAGGGATTCTAAGAGGGAAGCTTAGGTCAGGTGGCATCACAAATGTTCTTGTGTGACTATTATCTCTGAGAGTGTGTCATAATCCACTGCACATATCTAGGCAAGTGCGCCAATTTGTCCAATCCCCAAACTCATGTGTCCTACAGCCTGCTGTTGCACATGCGCAACATATTGCCAGTCATGTGCATGCATGGAGTACAGCTAATGATGCACACCCAGGGTTCATAAATATAACTAACGGTGTGCATGCATGGGGTTAACGATTATCTATGTGCTAATTGTCAGCTGACTAAAGGAAAGAAAACTTCTCATTTGGACTTGTCAGCTGACAGACTGAGAGAAGGCTAATTAGGTAATTCAGATGTGCCTGTCAGCTGACTAGAAGTGAACCAATCCTACTACTCTGTGGCCTAAGTGCCTGGCTTCAATATGATGCCAGAAGATTCCTTCGCTATTTTCCTGTGCTATTCCTGATCCTGTGAATTTTTTAAACCTGTATTACCAGTGTATGCCATTACATTTCCTTTAACCTTGATACTGGATCCCTTTTTGGACTAGTTTACTCATGTATGACTTTGGACCACCTAGATCTTGCTACTTGGATTAACCCCTTGCATTCCTACCTACCATGATTTTGGCTTTGCATCAGGACTTGAATTTGTGCCTTCAACTTCGGCTACCCTCTGGTTCTGCTCAATTGCCTGTGACCCTTGACCTCGACCTTGATTTTATGTTTACACCTGCCACATTTCTGGGTGACCACTGCTTGCCACGCCTGTCCCTTGACTCCTTGCAGAATGACCTGTGTCTTGCAAGCAGCCCTGACTATCCCCCCTTGCAGGAGGCTTAGGCGGGTCTTGGGTAGTAGTCTCTGGTACCCGCCTAGTAAGCAGTGGGAACTCCAATGTCTCTGCAATTGGTGTTTTCATTATATGTGGCAAAGTGAAGCTAACTTTGCAAGAGTAATGCTGCTTAGAGTGAATTGAAACTATTCATTGAAGTAAATGTGCTTAAAAAACACTTTCTATGTTAAGTGAAAAAACAAATAATTGTTTACCTACCTGCCATGAAGTTTATTAATCCTGGTGTGCTGCTGAATAAAGTCATTCTTGAGATCCAGTCACTTTCCTGTAGCCCAGCCCCTGGCTTTTATTTATCAATGAACACTTTTTATATAGTACTAAAAGGTGGACCTATAGAAAGAAGCAGGGAAAAGGCAGACAAGAAGGGAACAGAAGCACTGGTGTGTCCCATTCCGTCTGATGCAAGAGTGATTGAGAAAGGGCCACCTCTCAATGCTAAAAAAAGGTGGTCATTAATAAATTACATACAGGGGCTGGGCTACTGGAAAGGGGCTAAATCTCTACATTAGACAATTTATTTAGAAGGACAGCAGGATTAATTGTCTGCTAAGAGTCTTCTTGTGTACAGATGTCAAGTAAGTAAGCTGCTGTCCTTGAACCCACAAGTTCCACACAGGACGCAAATCAGCTACACACACACCCTGTCACCCCACAGAGGTCATGAGTTTTAGGGGCAGCGGTGGCAAAGCGATAAGGAAGCGATATTGTTACTGAAGTGTTGCAGGTTTGATTTCTGGCTGGGACATGGCTGAAGTGCTTGTGAGCAAGGCTACTATCTCCTCAACTGCCCCTGGGCAACGTCATTATGGCAGCCCACTGCTCTGGATATGAGTACAATGACTACTTGTGTTTGTCACACTAAACTGATTGGTTGCGGAACAAAAATACGTACAAGCATACAAAGGCTATATATGCACAAAAATCCCCCCCCCTCTGCTACACAAGACGGAATTGCCAATAACAGAAGGTTAACCTCAACCTCTTTCTTCTTTTCCTGCTTCTTTCCGACACTGCAACTTAGGACCTTATTTATTATGTGCACTATTTAGCATATTTTTTGTGGCTATAGCTCCAGTTCTGGAGCACCGACATGTGTTTGGTGTTTCCTTGTGCTGTGCTGTGGACTACATTGGCGCTAATTGTAACTGCACAGAATGCTAACTAATTTGATTTGATTATTGCACTGGGTATTAGGTGGCCAATGCCAGCACCTGTTGGCCCTGGCTGCCAATTATCCCAGCGTCATTTTTCCAGCGCTCAACAGCATATTTGTGATTTTTTTTCCACCTTGAAATCATTGGTGCTGTATTTTCCCAGCACTGGTCAGTGTTTTATCATTACATTTACAAGAAATCACTGCTGGGAACAAAGTTGTTGTCCAAATTACAAATAGTTAAGCAAAAGAAGCCATTAAAATCAATTTTAATAACCCCCCAAAAATTCATTTTGTGACATCTCGGACCTGCATTTCAATTATTGACAAGTCTCAATGCAAGTTCTGTACAAATAAATGCATTTACCGTATTTGCCGGCGTATAAGACGACTGGGCGTATAAAACGACCCACCAACATTTCCACTCAAAATATAGAGTTTGTTATATACTTGCCGTATAAGACTACTCCCTCTTCCGCATACCAAATAAAACGTAAAAGAACATCAGATTACACTGCAGCCGCATCTCTGCTCGCCTTTAGTTTGGGATGTGTCCACACTGGCTATTCAGAATGCATCCCAGCTAAAGGCATAGTAGGGATGCAGCTGTGGTTTGGGCTCTGGGAAAAGGGCCAGATGGGGGTTTTCACACAGTGGAGGATCACAATTTGGGATACCCCTGGAGTAGGGAACAAAACTTAGTGGAGCCTCCCAAATTTGGAAGCCCCACTGTGTGAAATACCCCCAACTGGCCTTTTTCCCAGAGCGCACATCAGATTTCACTACAGCTGCATCCCTGGTCGCCTTTAGTTGCGGACGTGCCTGTGCTGGCTATTCAGAATGCGTCTCAGCTAAAGGCATAGTAGGGATGCAGCTGCAGGGTAATGTGGTGTTGGCTCTGGGAATAGGGCCAATAGGGAGGGTTTTACAGTGGGGAATCCCAAATTGGAATGCCCCAGTGGGTTTGTTCCCTACTCCAGGGGCATGTCAAGTTGGGTTTCCTCTACTGTGTGAAACCCCTCAACTGGCCCTTTTCCCAGAGCCCAAACCACATTACACTGCAGCCACATCCCTACTATGCCTTTAGATTGGACGCATTCTGAATAGCCAGCACAGGCCCCAACTAAAGGCGAGCAGGGATATGGCCGCAGTGTAATGTGGTGTGGAGTCTGAGAAAAAGGCCAAACGGGGGATTCAGACAGGGGGGCATTCCATTTTGCTGCCCCTGATGCAGGGAACAAAACCCAGTAGGGCATCCCAAGTTGGGGTGCCCCCTGTGTAAACTCCCCCAAGTTGGGATGCCCCCTGTGTAAACTCCCCCAATTTGTGGTGCCCCCTGTGTAAACTTGTTCGCCTATAGCTGGGGACATGCCTGGGTTGTTTAGAATGTGTCTAATCTCATAGCATAGTGTAATGTGTGGGGTCTGGGAAAGGGGCCAGTCGGGGGTTTTACACTGGGGGATGCCCCATAGAAACTTTTTTTTTTTTTTATAAAATCTTAAATATATCACCCCTCAGATCAGATGCTGAAGAGTCCCCTTCAAAGTGGAGAGCAGCGAGGGCGATGTCAGGAGTGCGTGCCAGGAGCCAGCCCCCTGCCTGCCCACACAGTGCCTGAGAGCAGGAAAGCTGATCTGCTCGGCGCTCACCCAGCTGGCCTGCTCAGTCTATCCCTGCTCTGATCAACTAGTGCTGCCTGAGCAAGAGCATCGCTCTGCAGGAGGAGGAGGACGACGATCGTGCTGCCCAGCTTGGTGAAGGTAAGTACATTTATATGTATGTGACCCAGGTGCACCCGGCATATAAGACGACCCCCCCCCCCCCACTTGGAGGCATGTATTACAGGGGGAAACAGTCGTCTTATACGCCGGCAAATACAGTAATATTAATTATAACCATTAAACACTTCAATCCAATTCTGCTCATTGTGCTCTATCGGATCTTGACCTACAGTGCCCGGCTTCATCTGGCACTGCTTCAACCACAGTGCCTGGTGCTGAAACATTTTGAGGCTAGCTGGCGGCCACATTGATGCTGCTGTTTTTTTATTTCTTAAATTGGACCCTGAGAACCGCTGAGGCCAAAAAAGTGGCGCTGTGTGGTGCTGCCGCTTCTTAAATAAGGCTCTTAATTTAATAGGAACACTTTTTTTAATTTATAAACAGTAGTAATCTGCACTCTCTTTGGTGTTTTTGTGTAGCGCTGGGGTTTTGCATATTACAGAAAAACAAGAACTGAAAATTCAATTACAATAATTAGCAAACCAAATCACAGAGAATCGCAGCATACCCTAAAATACTTCACACAGGCAAGCAGTTCATTCAGTCCTGTGAGATTAGCTAATCATTTTAACATCTGTGGTTGGACAATTATTTTCTATAGTGCTTTTTTCCAAGGTTATTACTATTGCCTACTAAAGTGATATATTAATATCTATTATGCAGTGAGAAATATTACAGTAAAAGGAAGATGTGAAAAGAAATGTAGCCTTTAAGGATTGGCTGGTGCATTTAGAAATTTGTGTTCTCCTAAAAACTATACTCTAGCCAAAACTTGTTTTTAGTTCTTAAAACTGGGGCAGGTTTTGAACATGCTTTTTTGAACCTGAGACAGCACTGGGGAGAGCCAAGGATGTGACAAATTTGTTCTGTCTGCCGGACAGACGTCTGGATAATGAGGCAGGATCACCAAGATCAGTAAGCGTAGAATATATCCTGAGAGAACACAGTCTACAGCCTCTGCCTGGTTCCGTTCTTGGGGCACCCCTGGCAGGCCACTGGACCAGTGCTGGATCAGGGCTAAAGAGTAGAGATGAGCGAACTTTTGAAAAATTCGATTCAATTGATTTGCCGAATTTTCCGACAAAAATCAAATTTTATTCGCAACGAATCGCTATTAAAAACGGCTATTTCTGAGCCTCCTAGAGCCTCAATAGGGTTGTAAACCATTCTGCCTTGCTGTAACATGCATAGGATGTGTGCTGGGTTAGTGAAATAATACTGTAAATAATTATCACATGCAGATCAGAGGCATCACTAATAGAATCGCAGAGCAACACAATTGCAGAGAGTTGAGGTGGCATCCCTATGAGGGGCCCCTATAGTGCCTGAAAAACAAACCCTGGAGCTGGCAGCAGCAGGAGCCCAAAAATTAGCTGAATCACACCCTGGAGTTGCAAGCAGCAGCAGGAGCCCAAACATAGCTTGAAAGAGACACTGGAGTTGGCTGCAGGAGCCCCAAAATTGGATGAATCACACCCTGGAGTTGCAAACAGCAGCAGCAGCAGGAGCCCAAACATAGCTTGAAAGAGACACTGGAGTTGGCTGCAGGAGGCCAAAAATTGGATGAATCACACCCAGGAGTCGCAAGCAGCAGCAGAAGCACAAACATTGCTTTAAAGAGACACTGGAGTTGGCTGCAGGAGCACAAAAATTGGATGAATCACACCCTGGAGTTGCAAGCAGCAGGAGCAGCAGCAGAAGCAGCAGCAGGAGCACAAACATTGCTTTAAAGAGACACTGGAGTTTGCTGCAGGAGCCCAAAATTGGATGAATCACACCCTGGAGTTGCAAGCAGCAGCAGGAGCCCAAACATTGCTTTAAAGAGACACTGGAGTTGGCTGCAGGAGCACAAAAATTGGATGAATCACACCCTGGAGTTGCAAGCAGCAGCAGGAGCAGCAGGAGCCCCAAACATTGCTTTAAAGAGACACTGGAGTTGGCTGCAGGAGCCCAAAAATTGGATGAATCACACCCTGGAGTTGCAAGCAGCAGCAGCAGGAGCTCAAACATTGCTTGAAAGACACACTGGAGTTGGCAGCAGGTGCCCAAAAATTGGCCTAAAGACACACTGGAGTTGCAAGCAGCAGCAGCAGAAAGACACACCCTGGGGTTGGCAGCAGCTTGAAGAGAACATATACAGATTTTCGGCACATATATCTTATCCGAAGAATATTAATAAAAAGTAAGAGTAACGTAAAGCATTTTCTTTTTTTTTTTTCAAAATATTTATTTTTTCTCTTTTTTTTACATTTTTTTTTTTTTTCCCAGTGCCCTTCCAGCCTACCATGTGTGCAGGACATGGCGGTTTCACGTTGTTCTTCACATGGTTTGCCTTGAGCAACAGAGTCACACATGGGAGGAACTGCTAAAAATGAGAACTCAATACATGAAATCATGGCTTACTCCATGAAAACTGCAAATGGGACCCATGGTGACTGACACTGGGAAGAACATCTTGTCTGTGCTGCGACAAGGAAGCCTGAGCCATGCGTCCTGCCATGGCACACGTGTTCAATCTGGTTGTCAAGTGGTTTCTGAAGTCTTCCCCCCATCTGAAAGACATCCTAACAACGGGAAGGAAACTTTGCATGCACTTCAGGCACTCCTACACCGCCAAGCACACCCTTCTTGAGCTTCAGCCTCAGAATGGTATCCCCCAACATTGTCTGATTTGCGATGTTTCCACCGGTTGGAATTCCACCCTCCATATGCAGTATCGACTATAGGAACAGAGAAAAGCCATCACAGATTTCTTGATGATCCAAACGGATAGGGGGACTCCCCTGTGTAACTTCAATGTAAACCAGTGGCAGCTCATACATGACACCTGCCATTTTCTCAGGCCCTTTGAGGAAGCTACTTTATTAGTCAGTCGCCAGGACTATGAGATGAACGATGAGATTCCACAGCTTCATGTACTACAACACATGTTGGAAACCATGTCTGGTCAGGGCACTAGAGACATGGCGCATACATTTCACAGCCACATGAAGCCTGTGGGGGCTGAAGTGGAGGAGGAGAAGGGGGTGGGGCACAGCGAAGCACAGTTTAGGTTTGACATAATGACCATTTTATCTAGTCATCTGACAGGAGAGAAGGAGCAGGAGCAGCCAGAGGAGCTAGAGGGTTTGTGAGGAAGGCGAGACAGAGGACCCAGACACACCGTGGCAGTTTGCAGTGGAGATGGAGACAGGTAGTCCCCCCCTCTGAGTCACTTGCACAAATGGCACGATGCATGCTCACGTGCTTGTGTAGTGACCACAGAATTGTCTCCATTTGTCAGCAGGATGACTTCTGGCTCCCCACCTTATTGGACCCTCGCTTCCGGCACAAAATGGGGGCATTTTTTACACCCACTGAGAGGGAGGACAAACTGACCTACTACAGAGACATCCTACGTAGTCAGTTGGGCGATGTCTATCTGCGCCATGGTCCATACTCTCACAGGTCTGACTCGGGGGGGACCTCTGCGCTCACCTTCCACTGCCATGGCTGCCGGGGGTGGTGGCAGGAGCAGCAGCTCCATCAGCAGCAGCCTCAGTCTTCAGTCGCTAATGAGTAGCTTTCTACACCCGCATAGTGAGTCTACTCATGAGCAGCAGGAAGACCTGGAGCAGCCCATCTGTTATACCTTGACATGACCATGCCAACACACCTTGAGGATCCGCTGGACTTCTGGGAAGCCAAACTTGACTTGTGGCCGCAACTAGCAGAGTTTACCCTGGAAAAGCTGTTCTGCCCGGCCAGTAGTTGATTTAGATGGCAACTGGCCTGCTCTATATTATGCTGCATTGTAAATGCAAAATTTACCTCACAATATAAGCTATTGCCCATCGGATTTACAAAGGGGCTGCTCTATATTATGCTGCAAAATGGCAAATTTACCTCACAGTATAAGCTATTGCCCCTCAGATTTACACAGGGGCTGCTCTATATTATGCTGCAAAATGGCAAATTTACCTCACAATATAAGCTATTGCCCCTCAGATTTACACAGAGGCTGCTCTATATTATGCTGCAAAATGGCAAATTTACCTCACAGTATAAGCTATTGCCCCTCAGATTTACACAGGGGCTGCTCTATATTATGCTGCAAAATGGCAAATTGACCTCACAATATAAGCTATTGCCCCTCAGATTGACACAGGAGCTGCTCTATATAATGCTACAAAACCAAGAGTGGATTTAACTCACACAATATAACCTATTTCTCAGGTTTATATAGGGACTGCTCTATGTAATGGGTCAAAACCATGAATTTACCTCATAATATAAACTATTGCCCCCCAGATTTACTCAGGGGCTGCTCCATATAATGGTGCAAAACAGGGCAAATGTATTGTCCAATATAAACTATTGCTGCTCTGATTTACACAGGAGGGCCACTCTAAAGAATGGTGCAACATGGCGAATTTAGCTCACAATATAACATAGATTGCAAAATGAGATTTTCAGACAGGGCCTGCTCTATAAAATGGCAACTTTACCTCACAATATAAATTATTGCTCCTCAGATTTACACAGGGATTTAGGTTGATATATATAATAGTGCAATACAGCGAATTTACCTCACAATACTGTATAAACTATTGCTCCTCAGATTTACACAGTGGGCTTCTCTATATAATGGTGCAAAATAGCGAATTTACCTCACTATATAATCTATTACTGCTCTATATAAAAAAAATAAAAAAGAGCCTGTAGAAGCTTATTTAGTATAACAGATAGGGTGACATGTGCTGGTTTGGGATGCCCATGTGGGCTAGTGTTTTGACAGCAGGACAAAAACCAATTCAAAATGCAATAGCTTAATAAAACTGAGGCTGAACAAGCTTATTATTATAAAAGATAGGGTGACGTGTTGGTTTGGGATGCCCATGTGGGCTGGTGTTTTGACTGCAGGACAAAAACCAATTCAAAATGCAATAGCTTAATAAAGCTGAGGCTGTAGACGCTTATTTAGTATTACAGATAGGGTGCAACGTGGTGGTTTGGGATACCCTGCGGCCTGGTGTATTGACAGCAGGACAAAAAACAATTCTAACTGCAATAGCTTAATAAAGCTGAGCATGAAAAAGGTTATTTAGTATGACAGGGTGCAACGTGGTGGTTTGGGATACCCTGCGGCCTGGTGTTTTTGTTAAAAGCAGGACAAAAACCAATTCAAAATGCAATACTTTGATTAAGCTGAGGAAGGATGAACAAGCGCATTTAGTATAACAGATAGGCTGCCTAATGCAGGTTTGGGATTACCAGGTGGGCTGGTGTTTTTTTTGTTAAAGGCAGACCAAAAACCAATTTAAAATGCAATACTTTGATTAAGCTGAGGAAGGATGAACAAGCGTATTTAGTATAACAGATGGGCTGCTAAGTGCAGGTTTAGGATGCCCTGCGGCCTGGTGTTTTTTTGTTAAAGGCAGACCAAAAACCAATTCAAAATGCAATACTTTGATTAAGCTGAGGAAGGATGAACAAGCGTATTTAGTATAACAGGCTGCTAAGTGCAGGTTTGGGATACCCTGCGGCCTAGTGTTTTGGTAGCAGGACAAAAACCAATTCAAAATGCAATACTTTGATTAAGCCGAGGAAGGATGAACAAGCGTATTTAGTATAACAGATAGGCTGCTAAGTGCATGTTTGGGATGCCCTGCGGCCTGGTGTTTTTTTTGTTGATGGCAGACCAAAAACCAATTCAAAATGCAATACTTTGATTAAGCTGAGGAAGGATGAACAAGCGTATTTAGTATAACAGATGGGCTGCTAAGTGCAGGTTTGGGATGCCCTGCGGCCTAGTGCTTTGACAGCAGGACAAAAACCAATTCAAAATGCAATACTTTGATTAAGGTGAGGAGGATCAAAAAGCGTATTTAATATAACAGATAGGCTGCTAAGTGCAGGTTTGGGATACCCAGGTAGGCTGGTGTTTTTTTTGTTAAAGACAGACCAAAAACCAATTCAAAATGCAATACTTTGATTAAGCTGAGTAAGGATGAACAAGCGTATTTAGTATAACAGACAGGCTGCTAAGTGCAGGTTTGGGATGCCCTGCGGCCTGGTGTTTTTTTTGTTAAAGGCAGACCAAAAACCAATTCAAAATTCAATACTTTGGTTAAGCTGAGGAAGGATGAACAAGCGTATTTAGTATAACAGACAGGCTGCTAAGTGCAGGTTTGGGATGCCCTGCGGCCTGGTGTTTTTTTTGTTAAAGGCAGACCAAAAACCAATTCAAAATTCAATACTTTGGTTAAGCTGAGGAAGGATGAACAAGCGTATTTAGTATAACAGGCTGTTAAGTGCAGGTTTGGGATGCCCTGCGGCCTAGTGTTTTGGCAGCAGGACAAAAACCAATTCAAAATGCAATACTTTGATTAAGGTGAGGAGGATCAAAAAGCGTATTTACTATAACAGATAGGCTGCTAAGTGCAGGTTTGGGATGTCCTGCGGCCTGGTGTTTTTTTTTGTTAAAGGCAGACCAAAAACCAATTCAAAATGCAATACTTTGATTAAGCTGAGGAAGGATGAACAAGCTTATTTAGTATAACAGATAGGCTGCTAATTGCAGGTTTGGGATGCCCTGCGGCCTGGTGTTTTTTTTTGTTAAAGGCAGACCAAAAAACAATTCAAAATGCAATACTTTGATTAAACTGAGGAAGGATGAACAAGCGTATTTAGTATAACAGGCTGCTAAGTGCAGGTTTGGGATGCCCTGCGGCCTAGTGTTTTGGCAGCAGGACAAAAACCAATTCAAAATGCAATGCTTTGATTTAGCTGAGGAGGATCAACAAGCGCATTTTGTATAACAGATAGGCTGCTAAGTGCAGGTTTGGGATACCCAGGTGGGCTGGTGTTTTTTTTTGTTAAAGGCAGACCAAAAAAAATATTAAAACTAATCCAGTTATATTATGATAAATGCTTGTGTGTAACAGATAGGGTTAAATAAGCCACCGCATAGATGGCATGCACAGTGGCAAGGCAGATTTACAGCACAAAGAACTGAAATTGAATTGAAAACTGATCTGGCTAATGAAAAAAAAAAATTTTCACTGTCACTTCTAAGCTGTCCCTGGCTGGATGGTTCCGGTTTTCCCGTATCTTTCCCTGGCTCTGTCTACCTCTCTGTCTGCCTCTCTGACTCTCCCTACCTATCTCTAACTCTCTGTCCCTGTCTCTAACTAGCTGAGCTCTGGCCGCAATAGAATGCTGAAATGCGCACAAGGAAGATGGCCGCCGCTTTATATAGCACGGTGACGTCACCGGGCTTCCTGGCTGCTGATAGGCTGCATGTGACTTACCCATGATACCTTACCCCAGGGGATATGTCCGGACATGTGCTTCCACCATTTTAGAATGCCTGTAATTGAAATAAATGGAGTTTAAAGGAAAACTTTGATTGATCGAATCGCGGGGAAATTCGGATTCGTTCAGAATCGAATTTTCCATGAAATTCGGAACAAATCCGGATTCGTCCGGATCGATTTGCTCATCCCTACTAAAGAGCACTGGTAATGGACCAGTAATTAGCACAGAGACCTACTACTGGGTGGCACAGGTTTGGTAACTTTGAAAGGGTGGACACCATGCAGTTTATTTTACAATTTTTAATTTTTTTAAGAAACAAATTCTTGTATTGGTCGGGGTAGAGTTTAGGTAAATATGCTCCTTCTTCTCTATCTGCTGTTTCCCCCACATTTGTCCAGATTCCTCTTTCTGTACCGCCCGACCCGCCTAAAAAACATTCCTTTTGATCGTATTGCTTTTTAACCAAGGGAAGCCTGGAATTAAAACTTTCCCAGCAGTGAGCAACAAGAGATGGGCTCATTGGAATGTTGCTCCAGGGGGTATATAGAAAACATCTACAGTAACTTGACTGCAAATCCTGTTATCTTCTCTGAGGAAGCTTTAAAGGGCGATGCACATCTGAAAGAAATGGATAAGGAAATTATTATGAAAGGAAAAGATTGCCTTTAGCCTAGATCAGCTCCTCCGAACAGATGTTTTCATAGTGATACATGTTATCATGTAAGGTTTGTATGATGTAGGATCATATGTTTGTTTTCTAAATTTTAATATAAGGATTCAGTTAAAATGAGAAACAGATCCTCCGATGCTATCACAAATTTATTGTAAAGTGTAATAGGTTAGCAGCTGGAGAGTGTAGTAGAAGAGAAACCTGGGGTCTTAGTCTATGAATTTATGATTGGCAATAAGGTGTGAACATTCCAAACTGGAGGGGGGGGGGGCTGATTTTTACAGGCATAGTTCAGACTATCATTTAATAGCAAAAAAGGTATGATGACATTATTCTTTTAGGATTTAGTTGTTCCCAGTAAGTATGTATTGTCCTTACACCTTTATATTTGTGATTGTATTCTGTGGTTATATACTTATACTGTAACTTGGCCTTGATAAACAGATTTCCTATAGTAAAATATATATAATAACAGCTGATTTACTAAGGTCAAGTCAAATATCCGGTTTAGTGTTACTCTCCAGATTCGAGTTCATCACAAATTTAAAATATTTTAACAGCATAGTCCTTGGGTCAAAAACTTCTTGGGTACATTGGGCCAAAAATATTCTTTTTAGATCTCTTCTGGGGAGTGCCATATTATATATTCCTTACAGGTCCTGCTTAAATTCCTGCTAATGGGAGGGAGACCCTAATAAATTAGGCAACCATAGACCTGTGCCTAGGGTGGCCAAGTGCCGGGAGCACTGGAGTTACTGCTATAGGAAAAAAAACAGTTGTGGTGCTGGTGCCTTGACAAGCGCGCCCCCAGCCACAGAAGGACTTCCCCACACACACATCCTCTGCATGTAGTCACTTGAGCCGTCTACCTCCATACACTGTCTCCATTTACCCTCATACACTTGCACTGTCTGCATTTAACTTATTTCGGCCTGTTCCTGTTTTGCTAACAGGGAAAATCATACAAATGCTGCTTAATAATCTTGGGGCCTGGTTTTTCACACTGGGTCCTACTAAATCCCAAACGTTTGGAAAATGAAGCTGAACAGCATCAAAACCTAAGGAGGACGAATTCCTGCAACATTTTTTAATGTATGTGCACCAAAATCAAAATAACAAATATTAAGCATTTATTTTACTCACTAGACTTTAAAGGCTTGATGCCATTCACAAAGGCAACATTACCCATGATTTTAGGGAAGAAAATCACATTGCTAACAAAAAAGTTAATTTTTATCTTGCCTCCCTCTCCGACATTGACGATTAGTAATCTTTTGACCCAGAGCAAGTGTGCAGATAAGGATCCCTGACTTTCTCCACGTTTTATTGACAGCATGACTGGGCCAGGTCAGTGGCTCATTAAGTATAGATGGAGGTGAAGCAGGTTGTCAACCAGGCAGAAATGCAGCAGTCCCCATATTTCTTTCATTGTGGCACAATTTAACCACTTGACCAAAAAATACAATCAGTATGAATTTTAGCACAGCACATAGTAAAATTGCAACATAATACTGATTGAAATATCTTAAAGGGGTTGTCTGCCCATACTTTTAAACCCAGATACAAGCAGCCTACCTGACACTATTCCTTTAGTGAGATGTGCTGTGTAGCTGTGGGCCATTATGGAAGAGAATCAGCCTTCTTTTCATGGCTTTCGGGCACCTCTCCAGCATCTCTTCCCTTTATTATGTCAGGCTTGTCCATCTGACCCTGTGCTTTTTTTGTCCTGTGGTGCCTGTTTCCTTTTATCGCGAGAACTGATTATCTTCTCCAGTGGAGCATTTACTATCCCCAGTAAACCCATATAATTTGTAAACCCATTTAGGGCAGTGGAGAAGGTGGTCTATGCTGTTTGATTTTGGGTTAAAGATAAATTCAACCATAATGTTGATGATTCAGTTCGATCTGAACACTTGGAGAAAAAAATCAAAACCAGTCATTCTTTTTAAGATACTAGCTGATAAAATGCAGATAAATGCAGTGTAGTTATATGATATTCTGCCCAGTATAAAACAACAGCATAGTGCAATGATTTGGCTGCTGGTGGTAAACAGAAAGGATAGAAGAGGGGTGCCAGTGTACAATGCTGCATTTGACTGCAGCGGGATGTTAGAAGAAGGTTGGTAGGTAGGTTTTCTGCACTATTACACACTTCAGGGCATCCCAGTGAGGTTAGGCAAGGGACCAAGAGCTCTACATTACAAGTCCCAGTAATCTATTATTCAGATCGCGTATTTCTATACTAAACTGATACTTTTATTATTTATATAAAAACAGCCTTTTATTTTGTTAGAGCTCTTCAGTGATGTATTTTAAAAATGTCCATCCCATATTTATGGAAAGTGTATTTTATTATTATTATTTTATTATTTTTAATTTAGAGCATATGTTTAATCATAAACTGTTTTTCAAGGAAATATATTTCTTGGTATCCTAGCAACTGTAAGGGCTAGAAATGTACTGCCATGAACTCCTCTGTAAGAGAATTTTAAGTTTAGACACACGTTGCTTTTTGTAAGCAATACACTATCATTGGAGACACGCTGTTGTTGCATAAAGCAAAGAATGAAAAAGTGCACAATAAACACTATACTAGATTAGAACATGTGTTTTATGACCTTGAAAAGTACTATAGCCTCTCTGTTGACTTTAAAGGAGCACGGTCATGAAATCGTGTAATATTAATAATCCAAATAAACATGTTAGCTAATGAGAGGAGGGGTCACTTATGCACCCAAACTGAATTAAACTCCCAGCAAGCTTGTGGTTTATTCTCTCATGGTAGGAATAAAATCCAATGGGGGTGACAGGTTTAGTGTACAGGTTCTGTCACCCTAATTTACTCTTCTTTCCATTAAAAAAAGAACAAGCCTGGCTGGATATTTCTTGATGCCGGGTGTATAAGTGGCCCCTCCTCCAGCCATCCAGCATATTTATATGGATTTTTATCATTGGGCATTTTTCAAGATAGTGCTCCTTTAAAAATGCTTTTTGGTATTTACATGGTCTCCTATAAATATGTTATTCAACAAAATTATTTATTTGGCCAAAAGGTAGTACAGTAGCTGAAGTATATAAAACACACAGTTTTCTAGCTGCATGAGAAATCCAATATAGTATCAGCAACACAATGCAACATAATTTGCGTAGATTGTCATCATTTATGGACCGTACATTTTGTTAAATATATAAACGAGTTAGTTAGTGTTTCTTGCATTGGGTTTATTGTATCATGTTACATTCAACCTTTTTTTGTACTATGAATGTACTGACAAAGTTGGCATCACTTACATGTATCATTATTCACATTATACACATATGTAGCATGGTCTCCAATAACCCCAGCAGCCTTCAGGTGGTCAATGGAATCTCAAAGGAATTGTATAGGCAAATACATAAACCATATGTCACATAGCCATTTCCAGCCAGTGGGCTTGGTTATTATCCAGTACAATAGCAGGCAGTGTGTTTATATCAGCCTATGTTTAACACCTAATCACAATGCTGCAATACCCAGGTGGCCACAGAGAGCAGATTTATAGACCACCAGATGAGCCCTATGATTGGAAGTCCACTACTAGGGGAATCAGGGGGAGTGCCAGAAGTCAGTGTCAAGTTTCTACTTCTAGGTGCTGGGTGTTATAGGAAGGGAGAGGGTAGATGATGTGATCAGGTACGCTGCTGCGCTGCTGAGAAATGCCTGGACAGTCCCTTTTAGACTTTTTCAACACAGAAAAAGCTGGAGAAGAAAACACTGTGTGGACTCCAGCCCCCCCCCCCCCCCCCCCCAGGTTGCTGCAAAACTCACCTGTTCCAGTGGCTCCCTCTGCGATGTAAACAATCAGGAGTGAAAGCGGCTACATCTCTGACACCTCTGGACTGAGGCGCACTCTGAAAGGCTGGGGGCATGCATGCATCTGGGGATCTTTCTTGAAGGTACATGGTACCTGGTAGGCCCCTATGAAATGCAATTGGTTAGCAAGACTCTTTTATGAAAATATATGCAAGTATACCTGGGAATGGAGAAAATGGTTAACTATGCATTCAGAGTTTTATATATCAGAGGGTATTTTGGGTAACAGATGTACTTTAAAGCAGGAATAACCCAATTCGTAAAAGCCCCCCCCCATACATACACTACACTACACTACACTACACTACTGAAACACTCATTCCTACACTTCTGTATATGTAAGATTACTTGCAACATATACATTGGCAATAAGATCCAGGGAACACATTGAGGCTGGGAAGGGAAAGGGGCAGCATGCACTACATTGCACTACAGTACACATTAGCACACATTAGTGCACATTGGTACACGCAAAATTAAAACTCTACAGAATACAGTCTGGGAATTGTAAGGATGCATCTAGCTGGGTGTAGGGGTCACTGCTCCCACACGGTATGTTGTTTCACCATTTCATCTTCTAACCACATTTTTTTCTACAGCATTCGGAAAACCAGGAAAACTTGTTTTTGGAAGTATATTCTTGTTCGCAGGCCTTGCCTGTTAGACAACATACATATTAGACAATATGGCTTAGCAAGAACAACACCCATTATTAAAAAAAGGGCTTCATTCCTAATTCAGGGGGGCACCTAGATTGCTGATGCCCTGGGACATTACTCCTGTTAGACCCAAGAAATCTTACTTTTCTTTTGTGATGTTATGTCAATGTAACTGCCCACTGGAGTCACTTGACCCACAGGCTTTTCACGGGTTTCCAGTGACTGGCAACAACATGACCACAGCAGAGTTTAATTTGGCCAGGGGACTGAGGAGAAAGGTTTTCTCAGGTGTAAGAGGGTAGGGGGGGGGGGGCATCGGCAATTAGGATGCTCTCCTGCTGTAGAAACATTTTTGAAAAATGGGTGTTGCTCTATGGATCTATCTATGCATTTCTGTTTAACTTCAGTCATTAAGATCTTTATTATGATATGTATCATTCACACACTTTAATGCAGTGAAGGGTGGCACACTTCATGAATCAGCCCCTTTATGTATATACTGTAGACAACAAACATTTTAGCTAATTTATTTTTTCATATTGAAATATGACATTAGTTGATAATTACTGTATATTGGTCTACTGTGTAACTGTCTAGATGAGTATATTGATAGCTTTGTTTTAACTCAACACCAGGGCTGTTTCTAGGGTTAAGTGAGCTGGGCAATCACATGGCAGGTGTCATTGCGAAAAATGTTGAATTTGAAACCGCCCCAGAGGACAACAGAAAAATATTCAGGCAATCCTGTTCCAATCACAAGGGTCAAGATTTACATTATTGTAGGGAATTTGCAATAGACTCATTTCATTACCATTATTCCGATAGAACAACCATTATGTCACGTGCCTGCTTTGAAGAAACCCTCCAGGACAAGATTTTAGAAGTAATTCAGTTTAGCAGTGATTAAGTAAAGGCTTGGTAAATTTACTTGCAGCTAGGCAAGTAATAATATATTAATGATTAACCCTAGTAAAGTCATTAAAGCACAAGGGTCCAAGTTGGTACCCAGCCTAGGGCTCTGCATATGAATCATTTTAATGTATCTCCAGTAGATTTTGGAAATTGAGTGTATGCTTTAGTTTTCTATATAATGATGATTTAAGGCTGTGAGATTAATTGTCTACTCATACAAGAGGACAAATGAAGGTCGCTGTAGAAATAGCAATTTGACTTATTTACTCTAGCTATAAGGCCTTGGATCCCCTGCTGAGTGACACTTATTGTGATTTAATCTGTAACCTTTAAAATTCAAAGATGATGGCATGTTAAAAATAAATAAATAAATAATAATAATAGTAATAAATAATAATACATTTTGCTCATGGATCTTCATTCAGGCAGGCAATAGCAATAATAAGGCAGCAAACAGCTCATCTCCAAAATGCACTCCTCCTTTCAGTTACATTTCTCCATGATCATGCACAAATGTGGTCACATGACCACCCCTGAGCCTTGGCAATGCCTGTGTGAGCAAGTCCAGAAAGCTACCATTTTCAACCACAGAAGGGTGCATGCATCACTAATCAAGCTCTTGCTATGTGTCACGAGCCATGCCCAGAAAGAGAGGTTTTTTTTTTTGAAAAATACAAAGTGTTTCACCAGAATCTGTTTTTTAAATTATTTTTACTTTCTTTACAATTTTTCTATTTCACCCACTGGGGATAAAGGGAAAGGAAGATGCAGTGTGCCTGGCCAGGGTCTTTAAGATTTAGAGGCAAATTTTTTAGAAAAGCTGTGGGCGGCACTTGATCGCCTCATCTGAGACACTCGGCAGCGCCCACACTGCAACGCTGCGCTCCTGGCCAGGCATTGTTTGCAGCGCACAGCTTTTATATGCCTATGCTTATATAATGCAAGCTGGAAGCATTTAAAAGGCACTCAAAAAACAGGATTCCTGCGCTTAGAGCGACCGCTAGTAGACGCAAGTAGGTATTGGGCACTGTAACCTAGCATTGCGGTCACTCTAGTATCCTGTCTGGCATTGATGAATGCGATGTATGTCGGGCACTCTAACTCCAGTACAGTGCTGCAGGGAGTGAAAGGTAGCGCCAGCTCAGTGTGACCGACTCATGGTGTTCAACACCATACTTCTCAAAAAAGGACACACACACAGTGTCGGCGCACTAAATCTGGTCGCTATAGCATAGAGCGCCAGACAATGTGTAATTAAAGTCTGTTTTTGAACACATATACACCTGTAACAACACTGTGACATTAACACTTTAGTGCCAGACCTGTAATGACAATTCTGCATAAAAATATAAAAAGTCAAAATAGTTTCTAAAAGTGTTTGTTTGCAGCCACAATGACTTGAGCAAAAAAAAAAAAAAAAATGTAAAACACGCTGTTTAAACAGGAGCAAATGAACGGCCAAGTGTATGGGAGCGAAAGGTAATACCTGGTGCTCTGGAGCTAGAACGCCGGCGCTATACGCTGAGCTGCCTGTAATAATACATCGGACGCTACACGGCGCTGTTAGAGTCGCTCACCAGCTTCACTTTCATTAATGTGGTTTTGCGTAAAGCGCCCGGCGTTCACCAGACGCTGCCTGGCACTACATGGCACTACCTGGCGCTATCCCTTCTTACATAACCCCCTTAATGTAGTGCCCAAGTACAGTTTGTCATCTACAACTAAATATCATCTGTTTATAAGCTCATATTATAAATATTGCTCATAAATATACAAACTTCACGGCAACCATCTGAACTTCATTCAGCTTATGAAGCATAATGTCTGTAAGTCAGGCAGCCAAAACCATCTTTCATGTTGTAATAAGGGCATTTCCACCCTGTTTTTTTGATTATTTTTCTTAATAGGTACAACATAGGCTTCTTGTTATTGGAAACAAGTTAACAGTTGTGCAAGTAAAGTGCAGATTGATTTCACACATTTAGGGACACCAGCAGCCTATGAGAATTCAAACATCTAAAATAAGCCTCCCCAAACATGTTTGTATTCCCTGTTATTTATACATTTGTAGAAAACAAACCTCACTAGTAAGCGCCCCCCATCATGACTAAAGCAAAGGATTTTTTACAATTAAAAAACAGAAGAAACACGTATTTTTTCAGCTTTATTAAGTGTTGGGTTGAAAAATGGATACTGGATATTGGTCATGGATACTAAAAGAATAGAACGGCGCTACAGTAACTTCTTTCGTTAGTTCTAAAAGAACATGTCGTTTAAGGCAGAGGTTTAGTTTTTATTTTCATTTCATTCATTTATTTTATTAACATAGATTTAGCATAGTTTTATCAAGGAATAGCTTGTTGGCTGCAGCTCTTTCATGAAAATGTTAACTAATTATAGATCCATGTACTACAGTGATAAGAAAAAAATGTAAAATAATTGGGATTAATTAATTTATATCCGTGTATATACAGATGTAGCAATCGTTATCTGACACATCACAGCTCAGCACATTGTGATTGCTCACAAAGAAGCTATTGAAAAGCATTTAAGATTTCAAGATAGCACGATGCACCAGTGCACCAATTAGAGTTTTAAAGGAAGCTGATCTTTTATAATGTTTTAATTGTAACCTGCTGTGATGCATTGGGGGTCATGCTAAAGATTTTGTGAAGCAAGTTTAAATCCGGGTGCACATCTAGGTGTGAATTGCCCTTGCATTCCAGTGAGCACAAAATATGAAATAAATACATTTATAATAAATAAATATTTTGTTCAAATTTTTGGAATATCATATGTACCTGCAATGGGAAACTTTTACAGGTGAGGTACATTATTTTCCATTGAGGTAAAAGTAAATGTTTTAACAACAGCACTTTATGAGGTATGCAGGAAAAAAACAGCTGTGAGAGTCTTATTGAGCCCCTAAGATGTGTAACAGCCAGTGGAGGGGGTAGCAGACGTCTCAGTCTCTCTGAGTACCTAAGGCCTGTGAATGCCAGTGGAGGTGGGTAACATCAAGCAGATTTGACAGAAGCAACAGTCTCCTAGAATTTCTAAGGCCTGTGAAAGCTAGTGGGTAGCTGGAGCATTGTCAGTCTCTGAGTCCCTAAGTCCCGTGAAAGGCAATGTAGGGAGGTAGCACTATCAGCAATCTCTCTGAGTGCATATAGCCTGTGAAAGCCAGTGGAGGTGGGTAACAGCAGCCCCATGAAGTCCATAAGGTTAGTGAAAGGCAGTGGAAGTGGGCAGCAGGAGAATCAGAAGTCTCGCTGTTTCCATAAGGCCTGTTACAGTGTAGGTTGATAGTGCTATCAGCAGTCTCTCTGAAAGCATAAGGCCTTTGAAAGGCAATGGAAATAGGTAACAGCATCCTCACAGAGTCCCTAAGGCCAGTATAAGCCAGTGGAGGTTGTTAACAACAGCAGCAGTCTTACTGAGCCACTAAAGACATATAAAGGTCAGTGGAGAAGGGTGACAGCAGCAGCAGTCACCTAAAATTCTTAAGGCCTGTGAAAGCCAGTGGAGGTGAATAGCGCTATCAGCAGTGTCTCTTAGTCCCTAAGGGCTGTGACAGGCAGTGTAGGGAGCTAGTACTATCAGCATTCTCTCTGAATGGATACGAACTGTGAAAGCCAGTGGAGGTGGGTAACAGCAGCCTCATGGAGTTCCTAAGGTCAATAAAAAGCAGTAGAGGTCTGTTTTCTCTAAGGCCTGTAAAAGCCAGTGGAGGGTATTAATAGCAGCAGCAGTCTCCTTGAGTCAAGCCAGTGTAGGTGGGTAGCAGGAGTATCAGCAATCTCTCCAAGCCCCTAAGGCCTGTGAAATCTGGTGGAGGTGGGTAGCAGGAGCATCAGCAGTCTCTCACAGTCCTAAATCCTGTGACAGACAGTGCAGGTGGGTAGCACTATCAGCAATCATTACCTAAGGCCTGTGAAAAATTAGTGGAGGTGGGTGACAGAGGCCTGATGGTAGTCATTAATCACAGTAATCTGCTTATACAGCTAGTACAACATACAGAGGGAGGAGTTGCAAGGGGTCAGCATGTTGCAGATCATGTGATTTTGTGGTAGGAAATGCTGAGGAGGTTTTTTTCTTGCATGATACTAAAGTGGCTAAAGGGCATGCACAGTTTGCATAATAATTTTATCAGCTGCTGGAGGCCACTAAAAGTCGCTAGGAACCTGTTTACATCACCACTGCAGTGCAGACACGATTTGGTAATGATGGTTCCAGTGTCCAGTAAGCAAGGGGTCAGCTAAGAGGAAGTTTCTTGCCGTATGCAGTAGTAGAGTAGATCCTGGCTCATGTGGCTGCATTTACCAAGACTTACTAGACAACAGCAGGTGACTGACACTGACATTGGTGGTATGAAATTGGAACATGGTGAACTGTAGACAGATGGGAGGGTGAGGGAAAGTGGAGGAGGGGGTGGAGGACAAGGTGAAAGAGGTGGTGCAGGATGCAGAAAGCTCACAATAGCACAGTGGAGGCACCACTGCTGAGACCTGGCCAAGTTGCTGCAGCTCCTGGGCCAGAAGGAGGTCAATCCAGTGGGAAGTGATTGACATATATTGCCCTTGCCCAAAGCTGGAGCACATACGTTGGGAGGGACTGAAGCACTAGCAGCTTGGCCAGGTGTGCAATGTGCTTCTGCGCCACTGAGTGACTGCTGGCATACTGATGTCTTCTTACAATCACCTCAGGGAACGATTTCTGTCTTACTGTAGGAGGAGTGGAAACAAGGGAGGAGATGGAAATGCATGGCACAAACAGGCTGCTACTTTCTGTAGAGGGTGAAGGGCCCAGACTGGTGCTGATAGCAGGCTGCATGCTGGGAAATGCATCAGTTAGTGGATCCTGCAGCTCAACAACCTGTTGGACATGGTTTTCCCAGTCAGCATTGTGGTGTTTTTTGTATGTGTGCATGCATGAAACTAGTGTGCACACTTCCGAGTAACATGGTTTTCCTCAAGCACCTAGTACTGCTGGCTAGTTGCTGCTGCTGCAGCTTGGGGCTGAGCGTTCACTACCAGTGCATCCCTGCAAGCTAGTTTACCGACAAGCAGATGTGGATCCCTTCCTTGCTATGCTTGAGATCTATTATGGCTGCCATTGTGATGGGTTCATGACACACTGCCACCACGCTGGATTTGTGGCACACTGCCACCATCAACTGATGAGGACGAAGCTGCCTCATGACTTGGTCGCCATGTGCAGTCAGTGTAATTATCTATGCAGGTTTCACTGATGTCTCCCTCAACTGTCTGGTGCAGTGTTCCTTTGGCCCCACCTGATTGTGCCCCTCCCTGGCTTTCATCTGAAGTGCTTTGAACCCTAGAGGCCTCCTCATGATCATTGCTGGCATCCAACTGCTGACTATCCCCTGAACTTTCTTCATTACTGAACAGTGGTTCAGAATAAGAGGAGAATGTTACCGATAGCTCTTGGGCAGATGATGGAGCAAAGGCCCTGATGCATGTGGCTACCCTTGCCACGGAATGGTGTTGTCTGAGGCACCACCCAATGCCTGGCTGCATGATTGGATTTTGTCTACTGTGGAGCCTGAGGTCTGTGTCAACCAGTCCAAAGCTGAATGGCAAAACGAATCCCAGACACTGCTGGAAGGCTGGTAAACTGAATGGAGGTGAATGAATGCAGTGAATAGAGGGTGACAGGCAGTTCACTGTGACTGATGACGAGGGTGTCACCACGTCAGAGGGAGTCAGGAAGAGACTCACGGCAAGAGAACGGCGCTGAGCAAGGTGTCGGGTGGCGAGGGACCTGTATCCAGCCTTTCAGGTAAGTGCTGCAGCCCCGCACTAGGAGAGATGGTATGCATGGGAGAAAAGGTGAGTACAGCTTATTTTCTGCTTGAAAATGTACTTTAAATGGGACTTTCAAATCTATTTAAATATATTTGGAAATATTCTAGACTTTGTATTGGCAAATTGGGTGCTAGGAGTTGAGAGAGCATTTAGGTTCTAGTGATAATCAATGATTATGCTGGACAAGCTAAAATTTTACTCTCACAACTAAAGTCACACTTTAATGTGCTCTGTACTTTTGCTGTTTGTAACACATTGAAGTATTTGTACTCCAACGTGACACAAACAGGTGCGAAAGGATCCGTAGGACAAAAGTTATATCTAAGATTCAGGATTGAAACTAATGGATGGTAACTGCAAACCTACGAGATTATTACTGCAAATAAAAAATAAACAATCAGAGTGTGCTCTATCCCTGGTACACTGATTTCGCAAAGCAAACAAGGACTGGCACCACTCCTCTAATCTCAAAATATTGTTTATTGCTATAAGGTAGTACAAGGAAAAATACACAAAACAATCATACACAAGAGCTTAAAAATACAGTGTGGACGATGCGGGCTGGGGCAGAATTATTGTATATTTGTCTACAAAGTAAAGCTGAGTTTTTCAATTAGAATCCTGAGAATAATTCAACAAATAACAAAAATATGCTAATATCCAAAACACATACCTATCTCCAATCCATATAATGTGTACACAATCTATAACCAATCAATAAAAAATACCCAATATGCAGTATAAACTTTTATAGTAAAGTGCCTGTGCTAAAGTGCAGTACCTAAGCAAAGATTCAATCCAAACAACTAAAAAGTAAGTTAATAATTATTAGTTAGTATGCATATCAGTGAATAAATAAAAGGCAATTAATCGACATTAGATAGATAGGAACCTATAAGGATTAGAATAACATGACATAACCTGTTCTCAGGAGCCGACCCAGGGTCACCCTCTTGCCCACACAAAGCCCATCCGTTCTGTGGTTTTAACTGACCACTGCTTCAGGGATCCCTTGTTGCTATCCCTATTTTTTTGAGAAATCAGTGTCCTTTTCTCCTCCTTATTTTAGACAAGATTCAGGATTAAATTTAAATGCTGACACACATGTTAAAGGGCATCTGCGTTCAATACTTTTTTATTGAATTTCCATTGCAGTAGGATATAGTACATTAAAAACAGGCAAAATAAAACTGCAGTATCATGTATCTATCAACCATTGGGGTGTGATCATATTACTGCTTTATGCAAAAAAGAATACAATGAGTATCTTTAAAAAAGAATGGACAATGAACATCACTTTCGGATTATAAAACTAGCAATGATTTCTGTCATTGTCTCTTAAATCACAGCTCTGCTAACTTCACAATTGTTTTGGAAAAAAAACACTACCTCAAACAGACAAGCAAATCAATGAAATAAAACAAAAAAAATGAGTAACAACAAAACAAAGAAGAAGAAAAAAAGGAAAAAGATAAGAAGAAAGAATTAAGGAAAAAGAGTTTCGCAAAATTAAAGAGGAGTTAATATCCCCCAGCTATGGCTCAGGCCCACCCCATACAGAAACAAATACAATTGGGGAATCAGTAAAGAAATCAAACTCTAAGTAATGTTCTGTCAAAGCTAGAGGGTAGCATATTGTCAATCCACGGGGACCACATAATTTCAAATTTCTCCATTCTATCTTGATTTATTGCAGTCATCTTTTCCATAGCCTTGAAATAGTTTACCCTATTCTAAAACTCATTAACATTAAAAATGGGGGCTTTCAACCAGTGAAAATGTAATGTAAAAGCTCCCTCTGGACAGATGTGAAACCTTCCAATGGCCTATTTAACAACGCCACCCAGCTTAACCATCTGCCCCATAATTCTTGAGGCCTCCTGAATCCCTTCAGTCCAAAATGATTGAGCCACCAGATATGTTTAAAGGACCTTGGAGTAAAGAATACCCAGACACCCTACTAGCAATTGTTTGTGGGAGTAAGTACCAGCAGGTTAATAATTTAATCAGCCTTCAGCTCCACTGTTTCCCCTAGCTCCTTATGCCATTTATCCGCGTAGGAGGTTAAAGGGCATCTGTGTTCAAAAGTAAAAACCTAAAATTTCTCCAATGCTGCTGGTTCCTTCAAGACATCTGTTAAAAAATGTTTAGATTTTTCTATAGTTTGGTAGAAATATTATACTCTCAGGGATCTGACGGCTTAAAAAGCTGCAGTGCCCTATTTTACACGCATGAACTTTGTTCTGAAAGATAATCCACTCTAGGCTTTCTCTTTTGCACCCATTCATCTGGAAGCCTGGATCCCTTTCCCACAGATGGTCCGCTCTTGGGTCTTCCCACATGCTCACTGACTATTTAGTGGAGGCCCTTGCAGCCATGCTTTCCTGTGTTGTCAGCGTACAGTACCTTGGATCTTGTCTTGAATCTGCTATTTTGGACTGATTTCTCCTTCAACCCGACTTGCTCTTCGATGCTAAATCTATGAATTCAGCCAGTTTCTCATATCTAAACCTCTTCTTGTGACCCTGACTCTGGCCTGCTTCTCGTATATGAACCTCTGCCTGTGTACCCGACCTTTGCTCTTTTGACCATCCCTCTGCCTGCTGATTCTGTACTTCACTTCTTTGTTCATGGTATTATTTAGGGTTTTGGGCAATAGCTCTGGTTGTGTCTGTCCTTCCTTGCGGGAGGCTCTAGTGAACACCAGACCTGACAGAAGACTCCAGTCTCTGAGGATTGGTTTCTTGGTTGCCTGGAGAAATGTCCTCCTCAAACCTGGGACTCCACCTTGTCTGCCGCCAGTTCTGAATACAGTCCTGCAGTCATCAAAACAGTGGGCCTGACAAATACTTACAATGTCAATTGAGACATGGATGGGATATGCCGAGTGAACGTTTCCCTACATGATCTCATGAAACAATGGAGATGCCCTAGTTCTAAAAAAGTTAGACTGCAGAGCCCAGCAGGAAGTGAATCAAATCATCTTACCCGTCTCTGCTGCATCTAGCACCATACAGAAATGAGACACAAGTGTGTCGAATTGCACTAGCCGGGAAATTGCGTGCTGTGTTTAGCCAGCAGAAATTCCCGGCATGATTCTCTTGCTGCCCTGTTCTGCATTAAGCCCATAAACAATGTCAAAGTTTCCATTGTACGGATGGAAATGAAAGAATGCTTGCTGTCTGTGCAAGTGTTGTATGTTTGCACAAAATGTATTGGAAAGTTTTGCTAATTAAAGTACAGGCAAACATTTGTTCCCATTGTATTCTCTTTTCTGCAGTTAAAAATAAAATCAGAAAATATTAAGCTAAAAAATTCAATTTAAAAATAATTTTGACAACATTTGGGTGACATTTGGGATCCTAATACCTATACTAGTAATCTGTAGAAAATATTAAAGACTCCATTTAATCAACTGTTATATTTTTAGAATGAAAAAAAAAAGTAGATTTTAAATGTAGATGATACTGACATTATTAAATTCTGAAAATTCTCATGTATGTCTGTTACTGTTATTTTTGTATATATTATGTTTAATTTATAGTCAAAAATGTACTGTATACCTGTCATTATGTTCTGTTTCCTATACAAGGTCGGCATGACTACATTGTGTGTATTGGTAAACTCCTGATGACATGCCCTACTTTACATAGAAGTTCAGAGGGGACTTACAGCCTAAAGGGAGCCAGCTGAGGAAAACAGACTGTGTTTGCTTGTTTGCTTTATTATTGTGGTTTGCCGGTTACATTTCAAGGACAAGCACACAATGCTATTTTCAGTTACAGTATACCTATCAAATTTAAAAAAAGAAATACATTTGTTTTAAATAAGACCAGGATTGCTGGAGAATATATTAAAATGTTAAGCATCTAATTCCGTCTCTACACATTTCCTTAAATACTATATAGGTCCTGCTATGTACAAATTTGTAAAGTGAATGCCTGCCTAAATGGGAGGAATTTGCACCTTGTTACAAATAGCAGTCAATCACTGGAGATTTGTAAAAAATCTCTTAAATCTTGCATTTATAAAATATTAAAGAGGGTCTTCAAAATGTAGAGAGCTTTTGCTAGCAGCCAGCGTTCCTTCAAAACACACACAGGGTGCCCTGGATGAGAGTAGCATGGAGCCAGCCAGTTGGCGACATGTTGCGAAGGAGTGCTCGCTGCTTGAGCGAAAGTTGTTTGTTGCATATGGGGTACTTGTTTCTTTTAGAAAAAGATGGTCCAAATAGCTAATGTCCTTGTGGAGTACCACATCAGAACTTTGGGGAATAAAATACAATGTTGTCATATAGGTTAGGAAATGACTATTAAAACCACCAATAAAAGGCATTTGAAAAACAGATTTTTTAAATAATAACTTTATAGATTTCCTTTAATAAATTTTATCTATGTTGTCATTTCAGGCAGTTCAGGCATAGGTCCTATAGTGCTGGGTGAACCCGAACCACAAATTTCTTGTTTGTACCGAACTTCGCCGAGTTCGCCTCCAGCATGAACACAGAAAAGCTGTTCGATTGAGCCTATCAACCCGCTTCACCTATAGGATGCAGCAGGTGAAGCTGCTTTAACTCAGCTGAGCCCTGCATGATCCCCTTCCTGTCAGAGGTGGCATTTGAAATGGTCCACGGCCAGAGTCCCATAAAAATGCCCCCATGAGTGACGAGGCTCCTAGTGCCAGCACTGCCACCATGGGGAGTGGTGGACATTTTTCTGTGGTCTGGCCTTTGACCATTTCAAATGCCACCACCGCTAACAGGAAGGGGATCACTCAGGGCTCAAGTGTGTTTTACAATAATGCTTCCTGCTGCATACTCTGTCCCCCCTGGCCACAGCCACCCACCAAAGTTCAGGTTTCCATTGATTTCAATGCGTTTCAGGCCCCCAACCCCAAACTTTTAATCAAAGTTCAGCCAAACTTGCCGGACCCAAAATTTGCGGGGTTTGCTCATCCCTAGTCCTCTATAGTGCTTAGGCAAAACAATAGACAATAATGCAATGCAAAGCATACTATACCATAGCACACTAGCTACAAAACAGTGTGTATTTGCTAGTATGGTATTAAAGGTTAGATGCAGAGGATGAACAAACAGGGTCCTAGGAAGGTGAAAGGACCCCCATGCTTTATCATCCAGATTTATGGGTAGCAGTGGAAATAGGTACGCTACATACCACATTATCAACATTTCTGTAACAATTTGCTGTATGTGACCCTAGTTAAAAATACAGCCTCAACTAAAAATAAAATCTCAACAAAAAAGAGAGCATTCACTCCAATGAGGTCAGTGTCAGTCAAAGGAATATTAGTAATAATAATAATAATAATAATAATAATAATAATATTAAAGCAGTCACCCTTACCCCAAAGGATGGTAGGTTTTGTGTAAAAAAGCAGCAGGATGTGGGCTGCAGTTCCACATACTGTTACAGAGGCAGAAAAGCTGAGGAAAGCTGGGAGAGGAGAAGCCAAGGGTGGGGAAGATGCACCATCGCTAGGGAAATTTCCACAACTGTCCTGGAACAAGGACATTTTTTTCTCTCCTCTATCTTCGCATCTTGTCATTCCACCATTTCTGTACTTTTCCTGCTTTCCTTACCGTATTTTCAAACCTTCTTTTCCTCATTTTTCCTTTATTCCCCTTTCTTTTATATTCCATCTCGAGAGGACGGTACAGGGCTAACATTATTTTTTTTTATTTTATACTTTTTTGTTATTAATACATGTATATTTGGTTGGTATTGGATGAGGGAGAGTGAACTTTTCTGTGTGGCAAATAGGACTGATAAGATGGATCATTTAACAATAGGGTTGATTCATGGTCATGCAAACCTGTAAACCCCAAACCAAGCACCAATGATGCTGCAAGTGCCTAAGCACCTGATTTATTGTTTCATGCATGCATGGTGCATGTGCGGATTGCACCATATGACATGCGCTCCAGGCGAGTGAAAAATGTAACCAAATTTTTTGGATCTCCAAAAACCAAATAAAGGGAAAACTTAGAGAAAAAAACTTGTACCTGACACTTTCATTGCTAAAAACATCCCAGATGGTGCATGTGTATTAGTGATTAAATAAGCCTGTTTTTTAGTGAAGTATGCAGTTTACTCCAGCTTCTGCTCTATGAAATTGACACATTTGCACCCGCTTTTTGGCACTCTAAACAACCCATAAATTAGTCGCCAGTTTGCCCTTGTGAAAAATCACAGGCGCAAATTTCTGCCTTAAAAAATTTGCTGTAAATTTTGGTCACAATGAATAAGAACAAAGCCCAAACGTGACTTGGCGCTCCAAAATACCTGCGCAAATACACAGCCGCACAACCATGTGTAGAGACTATTGACTCTCACTTTAGGAAACCACAGGGAGATGGAGGGAGTCACCGTACGGGATGACGGGCCAGTATAGCAGGTAGAATCCTCAGCTGATTTTTGGACCTTTTTTTGTATGTTTTTTGATTTTTGTATTTTTGGATTTTTGTATGTTTTTGGAGGAAGCAATGTGAAATAAATTATTTTTCTTACATTATCCTTATGTACAGTTAACTAATCAGAATTTGTACCACTAGATTTTTTTAATACATTTTAAGACAGGCCTGCCTGCTACTATATACAATGCCCTTGAAAATTCCACCAAGCTGACTGCCAGCAACTTAGCCTTAGGATTCAAAGCTTACTACCTTGCAATACTATACAGTACACTATTAAGCAAATGGTGCCGAGAATTGTGCTTTCACATTCCAGAATTATTCTCATTTAGGAAAAATTTCAGTATGCTATTGGCAGTTATGTGCCAAGATGGCAAATAGGGATAAATGTAAAAGCAATACAAGCCTGAATGGAATTATGATAAGAGTCAGATGGTGTCATTATGAACATCCCCATAGGCAAGCATTAATATAACTTACCAGAATGCAACTGAAATATTGCACAGAAGGGAAGGGGATAACGTGTGCAAATCTCACTTAACTGTTTCATTGTGAAGACCTTATATCCAAGCATGTTTCTCAATATTGCTGTTTGACTAATTTCGCTGATAATAAAATATCTAAATGACAACTGGCAATAAGTGTTCAGTGAAAGCCAAACGCATTGCCTGATTCCTTTAGGCTTATGTCAGAATTGGTACTGCAGCTCTCACAGCAGAACACAGTGCAATATACATTTTCAATAAGAGTGCAAGCAACATCCAGAAAAACAAGAGATGAGGCCAGGGGTTAACCAGAGGAGAAATCACGATTTACAATACTTGGAGAAATCTTCAGAGACCTTTTGTTCAGCCACTGGTTAAATGCACTGAGCAGAATATGTACTTGCCACAGGCATGTTGTAGTGCATCTTTGCCGGAGTTTCTTATTATTGCTAGTACAGTAGATCTCATGGGCATGAACATGAACCAAAGGACAAAGCATATCTCATCAGTATTCTCATTCTTCGGTCAGATGCTTCACCCTGAGTCAATTGCTCGCCCACTTGCCATTAGCTTTGGCTTCCATTGCAAGAATACAGTATAAAATAATCATAGGCTCCCATCTCCACTGCATCCTCATTTGAGATGCCTGTCTGCTTAGAACCCCATATGAAGTACAAAAACCAAGCAGAATAATAACCCGTCTCAATTCCAATAGGCAGCCATGAGGCTGATTACATTTACACAAAAGAACAGTGGGATACAGACTGTTTTATTCCACCAAGAGAATGGCTTATCTGCACCATTCTGCTTTTACAGCAGGGACTGCTGCATCTCTACTTGTATTTCTTGTGGGAGCATGTATTAACCCTTTAACTTCCAGCCAAGTAAAATTTACGTGGCTGCCTCACTTGTCGTTAACTGCCAGACACGTAAATGTGCCTGACTTTCCCCCTTGCTAGCAGACAAATTTAAAAAAAAAGCCACTCTTCTGACCCCTCATTCGATCCGGCCGGGTCTCCGCTACACCGGGGGGGCTCCGGCCCCATGTTGGGGCTCTTCTGGCTGCAGAAGAGTGCCCGGAATAGGGTCCCCCCATTTCATGCCCGATCGCTCTCGTCGGGTCTCCTCTCCATCGGGAGGCACTTCCGATCCCCCTCGGATCTTCTGACTTCAAGTGAGGGCCCGACAGCCCTCCTCCCTCTGCTTCTGCAATGATTTTTAACCTTTAAAATTCCCAAAAATTGGGTCTTCCCCCTGGCAAGGGGGACCCTATGTCATTTTTTTTTTTTAAATTAACACTGTGTTACCTGTCACCCAGCAGGTATAAAAGGCTTTGAGCAGCAGCAGGAGAGCAGAAGACAAAGTGATCAGTGTGGGATACAGTGCTGCGGAATGAATGGGAGGTAAGTATATTAAGAAATTAAAATAAAATATTTTTGTTTGTCTCCGTGTGTGTGTTTTTTTACATTTAACTCTTTGTGAACTGGTAAGGGATCTATGAGATCCCTATATGAGTTCACAAGGCTCTGGGTCTGGCAAGTCACCTGTGGCCAGCGGGTGACTTGCCATTAAAATAAAAATCACCTGTCAGCAGAGAGTGACAAAATCTCAAGTTGGCTGGCAGTTAAAAAGTAGCTATGCATGTTGGGTATTGTTCTGCTCAGGGGACCTTGGGCTTTCAGGTTTAGCTTGTTTTTTCTTGTTTGCATATTGATATTTTATAAAGAGGTGTTTACTCTGCAATTTAATTTTTTTTTTTTTTTTTTACGTAAACCCTGTGCAACCAAAGAATTCTTCAAGGGATCTCTTCCAGAAAGATGAAGCCACTACAATAAGCTGTGTACGCCTAGAAAGCTTAACATGTATACTATATGCATAAGTATATATAGCACCAGCACAAGCAGATCTATATAGCACCTCTCCAATCAGGGACAGAGACAAGTCTTTGGCCCAAAAAAGGAAAGAATGGGACGCCGGGGAAAACGTGGAGGGGTTAAGCATAAGAAAGCAGAGAAGAGTTTAGGGCAAGGCATTTTTAATCTGAGTTCCACGGTACTGACTAATGATGTACTAAAGGTCTTGGACCTGGGACTGAAATATGCTCCACCCAAAAATATGGATAAATTCAATACACATGTGGATTTTCAAAAATACATGAGAAAACTAAATATAAAACAATTCTTTCTACAACAGTCGAAATCCTCCACTGTAGAGTTAAAGAGTACTAACACTACAATTAATGCGGGCATGCAGGCCAGTAAGGGTCCACTAGAAGACCCGAGTCAGTTTTCACATACAGACTTGAGAAACAAATCCGTCTTTAATCCCAATATTCCTTCTAATTTCCATCTAGAAGTGTTTAAAAAACTTGTCACTAGGGACTTGAAAAATATCAACATCAAGGCCAACCGTAGGAGCAGTTCGGTGGCGTTTTTAAATGGATTAAAGTCATTAGAAAGAAACCATGATTTGGTTATTAAGCCAGCCGATAAAGGTGGGGGCTTAGTCATTCTGGATAAGAGCGACTACATAGAAGATATGAACAGGTTACTCTTCGACTCTGATACTTATTCTCTCCTCAGGGGAGACCCCGCTGGCGAGTATTTGAAAGCCCTCCAGGTACTCCTCAACAAGGGGAAGACTATTAGTGTCTTAAGTAGTAAAGAATATGACGATCTGAATATTAGAACACCTAAAATTCCCACCATTTATCAGCTCCCGAAGATTCATAAGAGTTTAACCAAGCCCTCCGGACGCCCTATCGTAAGCGGGATCGACTCGATTACGTGCAGGCTGGGGGAGTATGAAGATGTTTTCCTGCAGCCCCTTGTACAGAGTCTACCAGCCGACTTACGAGATTCAGGGGAGGTGCTACGTCTTGTCGAGACCCAGCAGGTCTCTGCAGATTCTCTACTGGCTACAGCCGACCTCACATCGCTATATACCGTCATACCCCACCAAGGGGGAGTGGCCGCAGTTTTGCATTTTCTGAATCAAGACTCAAATCTCCATCAGATACAAATTGACTTAATCATTGAATGTCTAATTTTTGTGCTGAACCACAATTATTTTTGGTTCAGCTGCAATTTTTTCTTGCAGATTAAGGGTGTGGCCATGGGGGCAAAGTTCGCCCCCAGTATGGCCAACCTGTATGTAGGCCTGTGGGAGGTCCAGTTTATCTTTGATCGGATAAGACCCTCCTTGAAATTTGTCCTCATAATTTGGGAGGGCATGGAAGCATCTCTGCAGTCATTTTTAGAGGAAGTGAACGCCAATGAATGTAATTTGGAGTTCACAGCAGAGATCAATACCTCTATGGTCAATTTTCTCGATCTCACCATTAAAAGAGATAAAGACCAGTTGACCACCCTCACATACTTTAAGGCCACGGACTGCAATGGCTACGTGCCTTTCAACAGTTGCCACCACCCTAAAAGCCATCCCGCGTGGTCAATTTCTGAGGCTTAGACGCAACTGCAGTCATCTGGAGGATTTTGAAAGACAGTCAGCTTGCCTCAAAGAGAGGTTTATAGAAAAAGGTTATAGTATAGAGGAGGTGGATCATCAATATGAGGTGGCCATATGCACCAAGCGTAAAACTATGGTGAATCCCACCAGTAGGAGGGTGAAGGCTAATAATGGTGGGGTGGGCTTCATTACAGGCTACAGTGTGCAATATCGACAAGTGCAACAGGCCCTGAAAAAACACTGGCATATTCTAAAGGAAGATCCTCTATTGGGTCCCGAACTGCCAGAAAAAACAGCATGTATCTTCCGCAGGGCGCCTAGTTTGAGGGAGAGGCTTATGAAAAGCTTTTTTGACCCCCCCCGAGACCATTATCAATGATCAACACCTCGCTCAGAGGTTTTCATAGATGTGGCACCTGTTACTGATGTCAGACCACATTGTCCACTACCAAGTCCCAAAAATCGTTTCAGGATGTGAGGACAGGTAAAGAGGTGGAAATTCCAGAATGAATTACCTGTAGTTCCAAACACGTGGTTTATTTACTGTGGTGCCCATGCAACTTATTGTATGTGGGGCGCACCACTAGAGAACTGAAAACTAGAATTCGAGAGCATATGTACAATATCAGACATGGTTTCGAAGCGCATAGTGTATCCTCCCATTTTTAATCGGCCCACTCCTCAAACCCATGCCTATTGTCATTTATAGGACTGGATAAGGTTAAAAGATAAGGTAAAAGCGTGAGGGCTATTTATTCTTTGAACACTCTATCCCCTGGGGGACTTAATATAGAGTTTGGTTTGAACTGCTTCTTGGATACTTCATGATCATGTATTGTTTATGTCATTTCACTTACTTTGCCCCTGTAAAGTGACTCTCATGGCAAGGTACCCACAGGAGTCCCTGATGCGTCCTCAGTCTCATTCCTTGTTATGAGACAAGGGCCCCTTTTTATGAGTAAATATCTTTCATCGTTAAGATCAAATTGTCAGTAATCCTCCCCAAAATTTTTAATTGCTGGCACTAGCTGTGCATTGGCCATCTATGGTTGGTGCTATGCGTGATTCCCATCCTTTTATATTGTTTTTTAATATTATAAATTGTAATGTGCACAGCATGTTAGGTCCATCAGCTGCTGCATTTCTTTTTACCGTTCCTGGCACTCTTTACCCATTTCGCGGCTTTTACGCTAACAGCGTAGAACTACGTAGCGGTCGTAACTCCCGCTAGTAGTCTGGAGCAGCCTCCGGTGTCAACAACGTCTGGGGCATGAGGTCTGTTGATATATCCCGCGATGATGCTGGAGCATGTGGGCTCTCTCAGCCTCATTCTGATACGTGGAATGCGATTTTGGTTTGGGGTTTGTTTGATTCTCATCGATCTTTTATGAATCTGTGGAGAAGTAATTTATCGCTGGATATTCAATAGATTTCCATCTACATGGCAGTTATTATTAACGTCTGGTAAGAGTATGAGCTAATCGGTGGTATCACTTGTAAATTCATTGATGCATGCACCGTGGAACGCCGCAACTGGATATTTTTAGCCTGAATGAAAAGACTGTTCTATGCTAGCTCTGTGTTTTTCCATTGTTTTAATGTATACTATATGGTTTGTGGGGGGAATTCCAAATGTAAAGTATTGTTTTGTTTTAAAAAGCGCAAGGTGCGTACTTTTCAAGTAAAATTACCGTTACGCACATGCTTCACTGTTTGGCAACTCTTGACAGTAGCTATGCATGTTGGGTATTTTTCTGTTTGGTTGACCTTGCTCTTTAAGATTTAACTTGTTTTTTCTTGTTTGCCTATTGTTTTTTTTTAAGGAAAATGTGGCTTTGATTCTGCTTTTTTAATTTTTTTTAGGGAAACCCTGTGCAACCAAAGAATTAATTGAGGGATTACTTCCAGAAAATTGTACCCATGTCAACAAGCCTGGTACTCCTAGAAAGCTTGAGGTGAGTACTTCCAGAGAATATATAGTTTGTGGGGGCATTTCAAATCTAAAGGGTTGTTATTCTTGAAAAACGTCAAGGTGCACATAGCACATAGCATAGTTTGTCTGTGTATTTTATCTGAAAATCTCCTAAAGCGCTGTTTCAGTTTGGGGGAATCTCCTGGGCAGGAAAGGGTGTCTACCAATACATATGTGGTACCCTTGGGAAACATGGGGCCTTTACATGCAATAAGGTTTCATTGAAAAAAAGCAGTGCATATTATAAAAAAACTGATTTTCTTTTATTTTTTGAACATATTTTGACCAAAAATATTGTGAACAAATGACAAACAAGACATTTCATGTTAAAAAACAATATATTATTTTCATAGGAAATCCCTTCCAAAATCACAGTTGAACATGTGTAGCGCAAAATAGTAAAAAATGGTCTGGCAAAAGAGGATGACAAAAACTCTAGGTAGGCTGGCAGTTAAACGGTTAAGCAATAAGGATACAGATGCCAAATGGGAGTGCAGGAGAGTGCCCGGAATAGGGCCCCCCCCCGTTTCAGCTGCCACTGGCATTTCCTGCCGAGGGGGGTGCTTCCGATCCCCCCGGCTCCTCCGACTTTAGAAGAGGGCCCGACAGCCCTCCTCCCTCTGCTTCTGGTGACATGACAGCCCCCCAAGCCTTGAACTGGTAAAGGTGGCTCATGGATCGCCTACTAGTTCACAAAGGGTTAACTGTAAAAAAAACACACAGATACATCAGATGATCACTTTGGCTTCTGCTCTCCTGCTGCTGGAAGAGTTGGGGGTAACCCCTTTTTGGGGGGGATTTTAAGTGTTAAAACCATGGGTTCCCCCTTCCCTGCATAAGCAGCTTTGTAGACCAGGGCACGGAGGGCAACTTTGGTGGCCCCTGGCCCTGAAAGCTAAAAGCCCCCATAGCCTTCTTGGCCCCTGGGAAGGCCAGTGGGTAAGGTGAGCATTTTGTTTATTATTTTGCCGCTAGCAGGGGGAAACGCCAGACCCATGTGTCTCACAGCCTTGGTGATTATTGGTTGGAGGGAAAACCACGTGAGACTCATGGACTTGGCATTTAAAGGGTTAAGGAAGGACACATCTGTGCATTGGCTAGTTTTTCATATTTATGAGTTAATGAATTTTAATATTCAATGAGCGTTACTACAAATACACATCTATAACTTTGATATGTTAAAGTGATATGTAAAAAGTTGCATGAAAGGTTAAAATTGTTAGACAGGTGTAAGAGTAGCTAAAGTATTGTACTTCGGAGGCAAAGAAGTTGGAGAGAAAAATATTTACAGATTAATACAATATTTTGGACATCTCAATCGTTTTTTGTTCCGTTTTCCCCCAGCAGGCATGTTCTTGAAACAGCTTGAGAAGCTGAACATTTCTCCTGTTTAACATATTTCTCATTTAATCAATAACTTTACTGAAATGATAATTTGTATGGCTTCTTGTAAAAATGGAATAGCTTTCACTAAACTATAATGAAAGCAGATTTTGTTTTTCTCACTTTGCTTAGTGTTATGCATTAAACCTTGAGTAGCTGCTGATCCATAAAGTGAAGGATATAAACCTTTTAATTCAGGAACGTGAGTTTGCACAATGTTATCCTAATATCCTTTGCTCTGGAGATTAATTCTTCTTCTCCAAGTCTTTGTGGCATTCAATACAGTGTGTGCAAATAATGCACTGTAAACAGATTCCTGTCTGCTAATCTTTAAAAATACCTTAAAGTGACTTTCTATGTGTGACCTTCCATAGTTCCTTACATAACTAGTAGAAGCAAAATTGAAAGAGAATAATCTTTTGGGAATCTCTCCCCAAATGTTTCATCAGCACTGAAGGACTAAATCTGATTAAGATGAATTACACAATACTCAATTACTCTAAAATTCTAAAATGTATTTTAAAGGTTATGATCAGTTGCTACTGGTTTCAGTAAAATGCTTAGAATGTTCAAGTTTGTATTAGAAAATATGTTCATATATTTGTTTTGATTTTGCCATTTTTCTTTCAAATGGTGGTAACATTGAAAACAATTAAAACATTGGAAGACCTACTTTGAAACAATAAGAATATATGGGCATCGGTACAAATTATTTGGCTCAATTGGAGAATGTTTATTATGGTATCAGTCTTACTGTGACACAGCTAAAGCCCACATTTCTGTATATATATATATATATATATATATATATATATATATATCTGTTAATCTGTTAGATAGCAGTAGGTAGAGCGGTTTGAAGCGCTTTTAAAGGAAAACTCAAATTTTGTAAGGTTTTTGGTGTTTTGCCTTATTGTTTCTCTTCTGGGATGTAAAATACACATTTGTGTTAGGATTGTGCCCCATACCTGTGATTTACTTATCAGCATGCTATTTCCAAGTTCCTATATCCCTAAGTGGCTGTGATACTTAGATGTGAGTGTTTTTTTCTGGCCTTGAGTAAAAAGTACTGACTGTATATCCCAGAATCCCAGAATGTAACAGGTGAGCACATCAGCAGCTTTTGCTAATTCAAGCAGCAGTAATGACCCTTCCCATCTGTGAAGGCTCCCAGTAACCTTTTAGCTACAGGAATACAAGATTGTAACCCTCCCTATCTGAATAAATTGAATTACAGCAGAATGGGTTAAGACTGGCGCCAGTGTCTTAGCTAATCAGATGATTAGCAATATAGAGTGAAGAAGTCTCTTTTATAACACAGAGTTGCAAACAGAAAGAAAATAACAGATAAGCATAACACTTTGAATACATCATTTTGGTAAACAGTAATGGAAACTTTAAAAAATGCCATCGAAAGTAGAATTACCTCTTAAAATAACAGGGAAAACACAAAGGGACCATGCAGAACCATGAGAACTACATTTTGCAGGGTCATAAAGAATTCCATGAATTAAGACCCTTGGGTAAAAAATAGCTTGTTATCTCTTTCATAATAACTTTTCCTCTGCTACACATAATTCTTCCTTCTTCACCGTGTCCGCACTAAGCATCACATATCTTTGTTAGGGGCCAGGAGGGTTTTATTGGTGGGTACGCCCCTTAATGGCTTACAACAGTCATGTGGGACAAATAAAAATGGCTCAGTTCTGGGTCAAAATCACTTTTGAAAGACATGAAAGACAGGGTCAACAATGGAAAAAAATAGCGAGATAAGGAGAGAATGACTGTAAGAATGTTGACAGAGTAAATGTAAAAAAGAGAGAAGTGTGGAAAAGAAAATGGAACAATGGTGGAAATAAAGGAGAAACAGGAGGCAAAGGGGAATACAGAGGAAATAGAACGAATGAGATACAGGTAAAACATGTTCCTTGCCACAAACCAGGGGATTCTAAGAAGAGCTGTTTCTTATAGGGCATTTTGAACAGACTCTTCAGCATGGCACATTGACAATGGAGCTGATTCAACACCAGGTGAAAAAGTGTGCTACTTTTTTAGGACAGAAAACTGGCATTCACATTAATTGTCTACCTTCGAGGTGATTAAGTACCAGCTTTAAATTGAACATAAGGTAGACAATAAAGGTGAATGGCAGTTTTCTCTCCTACAATGTAGAACACTCCAGTTGTTGAATTGATTCCAATGGCCAAAAAATCATAATCCCTATAAGGGGTTGAGATTTAATATCAGAAATATATTAAATAATAAGGCCCTATGCCCAAAGGGGAGCTGCTTATAGTCCTTATTTCTGCTAAAGTTTGCAAGTGGGCAGGACAGCAATGGGAAAGCTTACGATGACTGCTTTTTACATCAGCCACTGTTATATCTACTATTGCAAAGCTGAATGCTGCATATAACGTGCTACTGGTATAGCTTATAGTTTTAAATATATGTAGAATTTAGCAAAAATAAATATATTCATTACGGTTATTTGAATATGGGTTTGTGCTCACAGCTTAAAATAAATTGTATATTTCTCTTTTTAAATTACATTTTCCATTCTACTCAGAAAAAAATGACTCTGATTGTTGCTTATTCTGAAACTCTCAGCAGTTATCCTACAGGGATATGATGCTTGCTGGTGTATAATGGCTGTATCCATGCCAACATTATCCACAAACTGTTAATATAAAAAGTTATAAGAGTAAGTGTCCATCTGCAAATAAAAAATAGCCACATACAGCTGCTTCTGGTGGAATTGAAATACAATTTTCCATGAATGCAGAGTGGAATCATCGTGGCTGGTGTGAGCATCAATAATCAATATTTTAATAAAGAAAATATATGTATAAATGTGTTGCATATCATGAATAAGACTTATCAACCACTTATATAACGGGAAAGTGACGAGAGATATATTGCATACCACTTTCTCTTAATTATCTGTACTTTAGTACAGTAGTTCAAGAGTTTTCCAAGACCAAGATTATTCTTCACCTCATACTGTTTCAAAGGCAGCTCAAAGTGAGAGGGCCCTACTAGCCGATATATAGCTCACATGGTGACCAGCTTAAAAATAGGATGTTTAAGTGTTCCCTAACCTACATACCCAAATTTCAAACTACTACAGCAGCAGTAACCCTGCTGCTACAGTGATTGGGATTGGGCATTTGAATATAAGACTCTAGTGTATTGCCAACATAGCAAAATATTGCAGATTCAGAAATAGCTTAAAAGAGGCTTTATTGAACACTTATTGAATTACAAGTCCTTAATCGATTAATAGACACTTATTGCATAATAAGCATATAATTGTATAACATGTGATGGGTGACTTGATGTATACTTTTGAATTAAATGCAATCAAAGCTTAAATACTCTAATACAATATAACTCTAACTCCAATATAATCACAAATTAAGTACTCACATTAATGCATCACCACAGGGCTGTTAGTATCATTGGTCTGTGAAGCATTAAACTAGTAGTGCGTGGTCAGATAGTATGCTGTAAAATTGTGTTTCTGCTTACCATCGATGGTCTCCTGGATTTTGGTTCACCTGTTATAGGGTGCATTTTCACATTGCATAGTTGACTCGTATGTGCGGCTAGGGATTCCATTCAGTTTCAGCAGTGGGAGAAGCTGATTGGACAAATGGCTATGCCTGGGGCAGGGATTCGAGAAAAGGTGAGTTAGCTCAGCATTCTGGGGAGTTTCACACAGTGTGTGCCCCAGAGGGTAGGACCAAAACCGGGAATACTGAAAATCCCAGGTTTTGGTCCACTTTAAACTTTATTGCATCTTTTCTATATGATGAAATCGCAAGAATAGCCTTATGCCCTTACAGGTGCATTATTGCTATACAGGGATGCCATTCAGCTTAAAGTGGTCTTCACATACCCCCCTACAACTCTGGTTTCACTAATCTCGATTGTGATCCCCCGACAGTATCCAGACCTGCGATTGGCCACCAGCAAACACATGGCCTGTGTTTCCATCGGTGGAAAGGAAAGTGGAAAAGACTTTGGACTTCATCACTGCTGGTGGTAAATCACGGGATCAGATTTCTCTGAAACTGGAGTTTGCAGGTATTATGTACTATGTGTATGTTTTATTATGGTCCAAAATCCATTTTCTAAAAAATTAATATTGGACTGCTTAAACATAGATTAAAGAGTCCATAGTTAATATATAGCTTGCCCCTTACTTTCCATAGAGACATTATTCTTGCAACTATGGTTCCTGTTTTAATACTGGACATGCCTAGTAAAAAAACTATGATTTTTTCAGTACCTGTTATCTCTATCTGAAGTATACAGCATCATGATCTGTCAGCTAGTACAGTTTATAGATTGTATTGGTTTTGATAAACGGAACTGGCCTCTAGGCAGTGTTTGTGGAATAAACAATAATACCAGATTGCCCTAATATTAGGATAATAATTGTTTAAGACACACAGAGCTGTTCCTAAGGGAGGGCAAGCAGGGCAACTGCCTGGGTGCCAAGCCAATTAGGTATGAAGGGGGCACCTTCATTCCAGCCATCCATTTTTCAGCAGATGGGCCGTGCTCTGTATTGGATGTTGTATCAAAAGTATCTACAGCATTGGGTCAGGTATGATACAATGTAGCAATGTATTTTAATATAGCAGAAGCAAGCAAACTTATGCCAAGTTTGATAGTCGGACCCCTTACCAGTTTACCCCAAGTGTAATAAACAAACACACACACAATACATTTATTATTCAAAATGTAACTACTTACTGCTTTCCATGTTCTTTCTTCTGTCCTCTGCCATGCATCTTCCTCCGGACCGATGGGTTGGTGTATGTCTTGCACGAGTTGCCTCACCATCTTCAGGGCTCCATGTTCATGTTCATTTTTGTGCATTTCATGAACTTTGAATGGTTGTTTTGTGCATTGTAACCTAACAGTTTTAGGTGACTGATAATCCATATGTAAAATGTAAAGTGGTACTTCATAAAAAAAAAAAACAGTTGGGAACCCCTGGTCTAGATCAGGGTTCCTAAACCTGTAGGTTAACAGTCATATATGTCTTGTTTTTCCCTTCTGTATGTCTTGGGGTCACTAAGTTAGGCAGATGCAGATGTTTTCATGAGTTTTTACAGCGCCTCATAGCAAAAGTAATTGTGCCTTCCCACCCCCCCCCCCACCCCCGAACATGCAGATTCAGGATACCCACTGCCTGAAATCTCTTTCTCATAAGCAGATATATTTTCTGATTCACACAAACCAGCCACCGACAAGGTTATACTGGCAATTCCAGGAGGTTTCACACAGTGAGGCACAGTGGGGATGCCAAGGGGGGGGGGGGGGGGGGGGGGTAGGGAATAGGCCAGCTCTGAAATCTATTGGACTCTGGGATGGTTGATGAGGGTTTTGGTCCACTTTATTGTGGGGTATGCTTATGACAGGGTATTGTAATATTGGAAAAAAGCCAGCAGGAGTCTCATTCAGGAAAGGGTTAACAGAATGAAGAAGAGCTGTGTTGCTGTAAAACTGTTGCTCAACATGTGTGAGGTGGGGGGGAGATAGGCAACCCAGCCAGAGCAGCGCACACACACACATCAGGAACAGAAGTGTAAGGGTAGTATCAGTGTCACAGCAGAATTAGCCACAAATAACTGCAATCCAACACATGTCACGTGTCAACTCTCCTAAGCTAAGTCACAGCACACAGATATGGTAGCCAAGGGTAAGGCTTAAAATGTGACTACAGCATGAGAAGCTGACAAGATGGTATATCAGCAGACAAACACACTACATCAAGCAGGTTCAGTGAAATTAGCAGCTTGTTTTAATAGTGCAGGGTCATGAAAATAAAGTTAAATGCTTTAATTCACATCATGGTCAAATACACAGTTCACAGGCCAAATAAACTTGCATCACTTGTAGAGAGCAAATACATCAACACTTGCTTCATAAGGACATTTCAGTGAAAGGGTTGATCAGGCTTGTGCCCATCAACATTGAACACAAGTACTCTTGATTGTCAGAATGTTTCTGCATAGGGACTAAGCTGAATCATATTTCCTAATTAAATGTAGGTCTTTTTAGAGAGGAATTCGGGCAGTCACCACCCACCTACGCACCATCTAGTGAGTATTGCCTGATGTCAGCAGAGGGGCAGTCAGACTGCTAGCAAGTGAAACACACAGGTAACCTTTCTTCCATAGCATCTGAGCCCGGGTCGTACCCCAGCACATGTGCTTCTCCCTCACACAACACTGCAGGGCAGGGGTCTCAGGCACAGAGGCTTCCTCATGGTGGCCTGGCAGTCCCTATGGATCCTCTTTACTCACCTCCTCTGTCATATCTATACCAGGACTGCTCTGGGCTTTTTTCCAACAGGGTCCTCTCCTCCCAGCATGGAACTCCCCGCACCTCAGACTTCTCTCTCTCTCTGCAACTCAGCACAGCTCTGCTTCACTACAGCCATGTCCTCCTACTCACTTCCAACTGCACCCAGGCCTTGTCTCTTGGAGTCCCATCAGATGTCTTATGCAGGAGGCTACACCAGTCTTCCCCTTAGCATGGTAATGGATGATCTCTCTGTCTGTCCCTTATGAAACCTCTGCTCAATATATTGTAGCCTGAGGTTTTCCTCCAAAAAGCTCCCAGCCAATCTTAGCAGTTCCCTGTTGTTTTCTAAATGCCTAAACCCAAATATCAACCCATCTTGTGACCAAAGGGGGGATAGCAAAAACATTTTCACATTAATGGATAATTCAACAAATAATACTTACCCACTGCTTTTAACCCTTTAAGTGCCAGCCTACCTTGAGATTTTGTCACCCTTTGTTGCCAGACCATTTTGCACTATTTTGCGCTCCCCATGTTCAACTGTGGTTTTTGAAGGGATTTCCAGGGATTTCCCAGGAAAGTGATATATTGTTTTTTTCCGCAGAGTCTGGGCTTTAACATGACATGTCTTGTTTGTCATTTTTTAGGTGTATTCTCAATATTTTTGGATGAAATATGTGCAAAAAAAACCCCAAAAAACTATTTTTTACAATTTGTAGTGTTTTTTTGTAATAAAAAATGTAAGTTTCTCACTAAAATCTTATTGTGCGTGAAACACCAATTTATCCCGGTTACAGCGGTACCACATATGTATTGGTAGACACCCTTTCCTGCCTTTCAGGCTCTCCCCTGAAGCTGAAGAGCCAGGGGGGGGCGATCGGAGGCCCCCCCAGTGAAGAAGAGACCTGTCGGGAGGCAGCGCGACCTAAGGTAAGTGAATGTCATTTTTTTTTTTTTTTTTTTCACAGATAGCAGCTGCTGCTGCCGAAGCGGGGGGGGGGGCACTATTCCGGGGGCTCTCCTGGAGCCATCCGAGACCCCACGGGGGATCGGATGGCACCAAATTAAAGAGGAGACCCGGCCGGATCTAACGAGGGGTCAGGTGAGTATTTTTATTTATTTTTTTGCCCACTAGCAGGGGTAGATGCCAGGCACGTGAATTTTACGTTGCTGGCACTTAAGTCCAGGAGAAGCAACCACGTAAAATTTACGTGGCTGGCATTTAAAGGGTTAATTAATCCCCTTTACACAAATTTGTGAGTGTGAGACCTCATAGAACACCCCTGCCTGCAGTAGGTTCTTCTGACATCTCGTGAGCTGAGTGCTCTTCTCCTGGCTGCTTATGCTGTGCTGCCCTGCAGTATATAATGCTTCTTTCACATCCTGTGCGGGGGGTGGGGGGGGAGGCAAAGATACACATAAAGTAGATCAGGGGCCATCTGAGGGAACATCAAGGATTGGTGACAACTGATATTTATATCCTGGTAATGGTTGAGAGTGTTTCAAAAAATTTCAAGATGTGTTGACATTATAATCTGTGATAACATATTACAAGAGAGGACAGATGCTTTTATCTTCTACTCCTGAACCCTCCACAATTAAATACAAGAATAATTAAAGCAGTGGGTGTCATACATATGATGATTCTAACAAACAACACATTGTTCTGTTACTTTTTCTTCTTAATAACTTAAGGCAACATTTTATATCTGACAGATGTATCCTGATAATAAAAGTAATTAGGTCAATGTAATGAAAACAAGGAATCACACAAATTTTGATTGCAAAACAGCACAGTGGTAACAGCAGCAAAAATAATTAACCGCCTGGAGTAAGCTGTGGCAAATAGAATGAAAAAAACAATCTGCAACTGGCCCTGTAGGTGTATGTGTAAATATAGCTGCCCCACTGTTTCGATATATTCATGTGCACAGTTGCATATTAATATGTACAACAGAATTCATAAGAAAATAACATAGACTGAACAATTAAATGGAGCGGTGCTTTTGTAAAATGTTGGCATCCTTGACATCAAAAGAGGACTTATTGTTTGCGGCTCAGTAATATATTGTGGTAGACAGGAACTGAAATTCAGCCTTTTAATTATGTAGATCAGGGATGCCCAACCTTCACATTCAGCACTGAGAGATGACCTTCAGCCACATTGGTGATTGCACCTAAAATATTGGTCCCCTTTAGAAGCTGATCCACTATCTCCAAAGAGTTTAAACCAGACTGGGATTTCACCCCCCTTCCACTTTTGTAGAATCCATTAGAATCACCACCTAGAATTTCTTGCCTTGTCTCCCTGGGGAATCTCAATTTGGGATGACAGGTAGGCTAGCACACTTCTCCACCTGCCCAAATCATTAACGCCAGGCAGTCCAGACCCACATAGCAAGGGTCCATGAACCACATGTGGCTACTGAGCTACAGGTTGGGGAACAATGGTATAGGGGGGTGCAAAACCTTTTTCTTATAAGGGGTGCATTGTCTTATTGTTCATAATCAAGGGGCCACAATTGAATATGCCTTTATGCATATGCAAACGTGAGACAGGACGAGGTGGGGCCTCAGAACAGAAGAGGAAGTAGTGAGGTGACCAGAGGTGAGGTGAGAAGAGGTGAATAAAGTTGGAGGGAAGGAGAGGAAAAAGGTAAGGCAGGAAGAGGTACATTGAGCAGAGGGGAGGTGGGAAGAGTTGATATGGTAAGAGGTAAGCCAAGGTAGGTAGAGGTGAGGTTAGGTGAGATGGCCCAAGATAAGATATTCTGAAAAGTGATGAACAGAGGTGAGGCAGAAAGAGATGGTTAGACAGGTAGAGGTGAGGAGATGTGAGATAGGACAAGGTGGGAAAAGGTGAGGTAGGGAGAGCTGAGTTAAAAAAGGCAGAGGTAAATAATTGAAGTTTGCACAGATAAGGATCAAGAGGTAAACAGAGCTGAGCTGGGAAGAGTCTACATAATCACCCAGCACAAACAACAGACCAGTAGCAAATGTCTGTCACCCTCCTCTACAGAGACAATCATAGGTGCCCCACTTTATGCTTTGGGAGTCTGCAAGGGGTACTGGGGGCCGCAATTATGGGCAGTGAGGGCTGTATGTTGCCCCTGGGATACAGATTGTCCTACCACGGTATAGACAGTATGAAATGGATCTATAGTCCAGGGGCCTGAACCAAGTATATTATTATAGTGGATCCCCTCAGCCCTAGCACCTTGCATGCTTAGTGGCAGCTGTTACCATTAAACACGAGGCATGGCTGTTGTACAGATTCAGCTTTCTTTAACCATCCATTTATTGCACTGGTGCAACATGTAATCTTGAAATCTTAAATGCTTTTCAATGGCTTCCTTGTGATATATCACAATGGGATGAGTTGGGATGTGACTGTTAACGATTACTACATCTGTAACACAGCCAAATGCCGGCCAGCTTGTTGCATTGTGCAGCATAGGGCAGATATTGATTCTGGAGTGTAAAAAAAAGCTATAAATATAAAAGATTTGGTCGATTTTTTGACTTGGAAATCCCAACACAAAGCTCAGTTGATTTTTCCATAAAAATTGGCACTGGAATATAAGTTGCTCTCCAGCCCAGCATTTTAAATATAAAGCATGCCAAAACCCTGAATGGGGGTCAACATATTCTTACCTTGCAAATCACCCTCACAATGCATGTATGCACTGCCTATGGCAACCCTGCATCAGGTGCTCCCTGAACCAGGCAGATCTTAATTGGGGGTGAGTATTACCCTAATCAACTGGGCTTCCAGCCCAGCACTCGAGGTATAGACCTTCATCACAGGTCCAGTGCCCAAACAGGAGGGTAAAAACACTGGATCCATACTAATGAGGACAAAGCTCTTCAACACTCCAGGTACCCAGAAGAGGGTGCAGGTGATCCGGTGGGGGGTATCGGCAAGTCACCTGCTGCAAGCCTGCAGGTTAATCGCTGCCCTCCCGGACAGTGATGCACATAGAGATCTGAAGGATGCCGACATGAGTCAAGTCATGTACAGTACCAATACCTCTTCCTGTATAATTACCTGTACTCTTTTTTTTCTGGGAACTGGGGGTGTGGCAGAGCACGTATCAGTAGGGCAATGGACCTATGCTGAATGCCACAAAGACAAGTTAGTTGCCAGCCATGGAGACCAACCGTTTGGGTGGGGGGGGGCTAAATAATTAAATAAAAAGGTGAAACAATATATTGCTGCTATTGAGCTATTTATAAAACGAACCGTATGGGCAATATTTAGATTGAACTTAACACTGACCAGAATACAAAGCTCATCACTACCTATCAACAATGCACTACTGGAGCACTGAAGAAGGGGTCAAGGTCCTATTGCAAAATGCTGCTTTGGGCCCATTATATTCTGATGTCAACCTTGGATATCATGCTCTATTGGTCACTATATTAAAGTATGGTTTGGTGCCATTGTAAAAAAAACACAAAATGCTAACTATATGGGGAGATGTCAATCTTTATTAAATTAAAGGTTGTATCTGTAAATTACAGGGGTTGAATTTCTACAGATCTTATTTTAGCATAATAATTAGCTGCAGCACTTCAGATGTGTCATGAAAGTAGTTCAATTGGTAACATAGCTGTTTATAGAGAATGCCTGACCAGTGCTCCTAAAATACTTGAAGACTAAAGTATTGATTTTATGAAGTTTATTAGTAAGGAGTTTTGTAAATCTATGTGGGTACAGTAGGGTGCATTGAAAGGAAAGGGGTTTAGTGCCCTGCTCTTAGTGGTTGATTTAGCTCCAGAGTGCTTGTTTGCCTATGAATGTTGTAAGGCCACCATACCCTTCCTTGGGATCTAATAACAATAGTTTGCCTTGTGGAATATGTGATGTCCTATAAGCAAATTACATAAATACACGCCTTTAAATCTGCACCACATTTTAATCTGGCTGCATTAATATGTAAAATAGCAGATGTCAGTATTATTTTTCAACTTTCAGGAATATCTGCTTTAAGATTAGGAAATGTTATGCATAGGCACAGCTTGTGGAAATTGCATTCCTCAGACTTGTGCACAATCTATTTTTTTTGGCTGGTTGGACATAAAGAGAATTTAGCAACAATCCCCTTATTCAGGAGTCATCGTTCATTCAAAGCTCCCTCCTTCTACAATTTTAACTTTTAGTTCCAGAAAATCCTTGAGCTTGCAGCGAACAATTTTACAGAGACAATGCATCTATAAAAAAAATTGAATGTGGAATGCAAATTACCCTGCGACGCAGCAACTTTTCAGAAGTCGGGGGAACTCATTTGACATTTTCATCAACAAAAAGGGAACCAGGGTCAGTGAAAATGGGAAATGTAAGTCAAAGAAAGGCTGACATCCCCCGGTAAGGATCTTGATCATATCTGCTTGTCTGACCTTTCCAACATTACTGAAAAGGCCCTGAGTAATTTGCCATAGTCCATCCAGCAGCTTTATGGCTTCCTATCATGGGGAATCTTTTATGTCCTATAGGTAAAATTATAAAATTGACTCTAGCAAAATTGCCCTAAATGACTGTGCCTTAAAGATCAATCACTAGAAAAACGTCATCCTCTGCTGATATCACAGCATGGGAAGAATCAAGGGGACCATTTACATTGTAGCGTAAAATGATCCCCATAGAAATATATGGTGCATAAGTGCCTCAAAATGAAAAGAGCAAGATGAACACCTAATTTATTTTTAGATGCAATAAAATGAACACATGAAATAGTTCCCGGTTCATGCATAAAGTACAGCTATTCATTTATAAATGTACTGCATATATTTTATATCATGCTGGTTATTTTCAAGTAGTTGAGCTTCATGGCCAGTCCTAGTTTGAAGTCTTTTGTTTTCAAATTACATATGTTTGTGTCACATGATTTTCATAATAATGTGTTTTTGTGATACTTTGTAAACAATGTAAAGAAAATGAGAATGCAATAATATGGAAAACCCATCTAACCACATTTTATTCACAATGGAACACACATTAGAAGATGACAGATAAACAATTCTCAATTTCTTTTGAAAAATATGAACTAGTTTAAAGATTGATGGCAGCAACACATATCAAAAAGTTAAGACAGGATTAACAAAAGACTGGAAAAGTAAGTGGAAAAAATGAAAACTTATTAGGGGTTAACTTTCAATTAAGTCACACATCACAGTGTATAAAAAGAGCATGTTAGTCTGACAGAGACTCTCAAAAGCAATGATGGTAACCAATCAGTGAAAAACGTTGACTAAAAATTGTGGAACAGTTTCAGAAAAATGTTTTTCAATGTAAAATTGCAAATCAGTTATGCGAGTCACAGCACCAGCTTGAAAATAACTCCAGAAATCATTGCCCTTGGACACAGTTCAACCTGCAATTCACAGATACAATTTGAAGCTGTATCATGCAAAGAAGGAGCCATAAATCCAAAACAATCAGGAAACACTCAAGCGTCACCTACAACAACAGGAGCTCCGCTGGACCTTTAATTTGGATGCTCAGTCCCCACTAGGGCTCAATGAGGACACAGCTTTTACACCATTTCTAGGTGAGGGTTAGGTTCACTAGATATTCCCCCATATGGGGGTCAAATAATTTGTTTATGTGTGTTGGGTCAGTGATGTTTTTTTTTTTTTTTTGTTCACTTTAGGTGTGTATAGAGTGTTATAGGTATAGGTATTTACTTTTGTTTTTTGAGTTTTAGGATTGATGAGAGATCTGTGTTCCTCGTTTATTGGAAACAGCTTGAGAAGCCCTGTGTGGGGGGACATGTCAAGTCCAATACACTGATGGAAGATCCATGGAGAGCATTGAGATTGCAGCGGATTGCATCCTGGTCGCCTGTTCCATCCATCCAGCCCCCATTGTTAAGAATAATCTTTGGAGGATATTGTTTAATATATGTTGGCTATATGTAATATGGAGGTTCCGTTATAGTGGGTTTGTCCCCCGATTTATACTGGTTAACAACTTAGTATATTTAGTGTGCAGGGCACTGCCTCATCTTGATAGAGGACTTGGCCCATGTGATGGTAAGCATGAGATCATGGGCTATCCATGCAGAGATTAGTTACTCTTTGAATTTTTATTTATCCTGTTTTGCAGAATATGGGACCACCGGGTAGTGTTATGGAGGCCAGTCCGACATGTGCAGTCAAAATTACATAAGTTTACCCATACATAGTCTAAGCACAGAACCTATGGGTAGACAGTCTGTAGAGACCAGTAGAACCCGATATTTGAGGTCTTCCTTGGTTGTGGGACAAACTATGTAAATGGGCTTAGAGTTAATCACATAGATATCACCTTCTGTCTTTGATTCCCTAGGACAAAAGAGTCTCCTGTTTGATAAGTGGGTATACTAAGGCACAATTAGAAAATTATTTATGGTTTAGGTTATAGATAGATTACAAATATAAACTCCTGATAGAGGACTTGGCCCATGTGATGGTAAGCATGAGATCATGGGCTATCCATGTAGAGATTAGTTACTCTTTGAATTTTTATTTATCCTGTTTTGGGACCACCGGGTAGTGTTATGGTAAGACTAGAGGCCAGTCCGACATGTGCAGTCAAAATTACATAAGTTTACCCATACATAGTTTAGGTACAGAACTTATGGGTAGACAGTCTGTAGAGACCGGTAGAACCCGATATTTGAGGTCTTCCTCCTTGGTTGTGGGACAAACTATGTAAATGGGCTTAGAGTTAATCACATAGATATCACCTTCTGTCTTTGATTCCCTAGGACAAAAGAGTCTCCTGTTTGATAAGTGGGTATACTAAGGCACAATTAGAAAATTATTTATGGTTTAGGTTATAGATAGATTACAAACATAAGTATGGTTGTGGGATATATGTTTAAACAATAAGGCTGTTTGTCCCTGACGGGTCCCGCATCTACCCTCCAAACCCCCCCCTCCTTTCTTAACTAGATCGGACTGCCGGGTGGCACTCTGGTAATACCGGCGCCCAGTCTGCTATGCGCCGTGAGGAAGTGCAGCTGTCCTTTGTGTTAATGTTAGTAACCATGTCAAGGGGCGGGACCGCTGACCTACTTCCGGCCGGAGTATTGCAGTGAGTCCCAAGCCTCGTTTTCAAATGCGGCTGATGATGCACTTCAGGTGCCTCGTGCTGGCTGACACCGGTGTTTCCAATTTTCTATTATGATGCTGGAGGAGTATTTAGGGGACCCAGGGGGGGACAGACAGTCTATACTTGTGGCCCAGATGAAGTAACGGGAGGTCCGTTACGAAACGTGTTGGCTGGCTGGGACGGGGTGAGGCGCTCGGCGCATGTCTGCCTGGTGAAGTACACATAGCACATGTTATGATTTACTGCACTGTTTTTCTATGTCTTTTCCCCCTCGGTGTCTTCTTTAGGGTAGAGTGATACTGATAGCACTGAATTGCACTTTACTGATGTATATTTGTATAAAATAGGATTGTATATAGGATAGTTTAGACACATTATATAAGCTGGTTGATATTGTATACTGATGTCTTTGAAGACAACACGGGGTTAATAATTGTATGTATGTATATAGGATAGTTTATACACATTATATAAGTTGGTTGATATTGTATATTGGTGCTTTTTGAAGATAACAAAGGGTTAATAATTGTATGTATATAGATGTACTAGGCATACATGTGTTCTTGTAGTCCTCCCCCCTCATGAGATGTGTGTTTTTAATTGTTTTTAAACTTTTTTGTATTGGATGAATAATACATTGAATATATTTTGTTATAAGAGTATGTGGTGGTGCCAGTTGTTTGGTTAGGCATTGTTTTGGGGTCTTGTGGGATCCCATGCTCTGGAGACAATCAGGAAACACCACTGTATTCCTTGGGCCAAAGCTCATTTGAAATGGAACAATGGCAAATTCAAAAATATTCTATTCTGTGGTCAGAATTACGAAAATGTAAATATTTTTATGCAAACAATGAACACTGTGCCTTGACAGCATGTGGTTCCAAAGATGGCTGTGGCATGGAGAGCATACATAAAGGTACTCTCAATGCTGTGCAATAAATGTAGATTTTTGGAACTATGCTCTCATCCACACAACGTGTCTTTAAGGAAGGGCGGAGGAGCAATAATCACATACTGCAGCCTCCCTATTTAATTTATCTTTTGTCACTTGACTGCTCATGATTAAGCTCCATTGAGCATGCCCACTCTCACTGCATTGATACCTCTGGTCTTTAGATATCCAGCTTTCCTGGTGTTTTGAACAGCCCTACTTTTGTCTAGAAGCCAATAGTCTCAAGAACAGCAGGCCATTCTTCCTGATGCTATCTATGGCCATCCTCTTAATCAGACGTCCACAGAGCACAGCTGTTAGTCTAGTTTCTTATCTACAGCACACTTCTTTAGGTAGTGCGTACTTGTCGTTATACATACATTTGTAGCAGTTAGGCCTCATGCTAAGGTCTGTCCCACTTGTTGCATAAGTTCACCTAGCATGTTTCCTTTCCCCCTTTGCTGTTACTCATTGTCTTATGCATGCAGCTTCAATGTACTTGCTATTGCGCTATTGTACTAATGTGCTTGCTGTAATGTAGATTAAGTGCTGTTATTGATTTGTTCCCCGTTTATGGGAGGGAGTTAGCTGGCTGTCACCGCACTCTGCCCATGAATGAGGGTGACAGAACAAATTATATTTCTAATACACATTGGCGTAACTAAATGTGACTGGGCACTGGTAGGAACATTACGGGTGTTATTTAATAAAGTCTAAGGCCACGTAGTGCCAGGTAGTGCCAGATGAGTGTCAGGTCCAAGTGAAAAAGGTGTATTTATCAAGACAAAAATCCTGAGCGCCTGTGATAGTGCCAGGTAGTGTCCCATCTATCAACAGCAGCGGCGATGGGATGAGTGCCGGCGTTGAGTTTCCTACAGCGCCAGATAAGACCAGGCAATCAGTTACCAATGTGTAACCTGATTCTAGACATTTCATTGGGCTGGGATAGTTACAATTATTTAAGCATTTTAGTAGAATTTTTTAAAGATTTTTCTGGGCTGGTGCATGTTCCACGGGATCCCTGGGTTGGTTGGGATTATTTTTATATGCATTTTTAGCACTTTTTTTGCTCTGCAAACTTGAGATTTGGGCCGTGATAAAACTATGTCATGTTATTCTAATGTCCCTAATGCAATTCCTATTTTTAATTTAAAAAAAAATAAAAACCCTTAAAAATAAAAAAAGGGAATCTGACAGGTGCTGTGTGCCTGAATTCCCTTTTTTGAAAGCCTCTTGGAGCACCTGATATTTTTTTTGATACATTTTGTCAGCTTGCGGCGCTCTCGGTTGGCGCTAGGTGTGGCTAGTGCATAGGCTTACATAAGCCAAGCGCTGTGAATGCTGCCTGGCTGGGAACACTACAGCTGACAGCGACAGCTTCGGAAGCTGACGCTGTGGTGTGGGTGCTGCTGAGCATCTCGGACGAGGCGCTCAAGTGGCTTCCGCACAAATAATAATAATTTATCCTCCCCATGTTGCCCCTTGTGACTGTTAAAGACTTAAACAGCAGAAAAGGTGCTCACTTTCGGTACTTGATTACATGTTAGCAAATATAATAACTAAGGTGGAGAAGCAACAATGGTGGAGCTCTCTGGTTTTGTGGGCTCTGTTTTGGTAGCTACCCCTGCACCCCCTGTATTTTTGCCTTCTACTAGTGCATATGGATGTGCTCCCCAAGCTTTAGTGTTGAGGGATATTAGGCTCCTGATCTAGAGAGACATTACTTTAGTAAGACCTGCAGAGCACTATCCAATAAGGGACAGACAACAGCTGCACACATTCAATATGAGGAATGCATAATTATACTCAGATGTTTCCTGTCCCATATCATACACAACTCTATGAATGTGGGACTTACAAGTTACAGGAGCAGGTGGGTTTTCACCTGGACCTGGACCCTGCTTGGCACATAGTTGCTGTCACTGTCATTGAATATGGATAATGCCACTTATGATTTCTAGAAGCCTGAAATGAAAGCTTGAATCAGGTAAGTATGAGAGGGGTAAGGGTTGAGTACAAGCAGTGGGGGTTCTCGCTGGCGTTTATGAACAATTGAAATATTTCCCTACCTTCCCAGCAGCTGATTTGGTCCGGCCTGCAACTTTCCCATTTAAAGTGATCCTATACCTAGAAAGAGGGGTTATATAGTCACCTACTTTCCCCAGCACAGTGCCCCGGTGTTTTTTTTACTTAGGCCTTTGCTTAACATTTATAAAAACACTAACCAGATACAGTATAATGTTCCAATGGTGACCAAATGGCTCCCTGGTGAATCAGTGCCCCCTGGTTCTCTCCATGGATGATTGATTCACTCCCACATAACAGCAAAAATCGAGAAGGGACATGGCCCTAGTTGCTCACATTGTGTATCGGGTAAAGTAGAGAGCAGCACCCCCTCACGCTGCAGCCCTGACAGACTGGAGAGGGCAGCAAGTGTTTTTTTAGGCTAGATTCACACTAAGGCAATGCATTTGCACCAGTTTTTCTATGGAAATGTGATAGTGATTTTAACGTGATTTGCAAGTAATATTGCTTGCAAATGTAATCACTAAACGTAGCTATCCAGAATTTTACAGGGCGATTGTGATCACCTTGTACATGTGTGAGTGGGCCCATAGTTTGGCCGTGACAGTGTTCACAGCAAGCAGAACAGAATTGCCCCATAATTGCCCTAGTGTGAGTAGCCTCAGACAAGTATACGTTACATGAACGTATATATAAGAAAGCCTTCTGTGGGCAGTTTTACTGAGGCTGTAGGTGGCATCTTTGAAGTGCTTTTATATTTATACAAAAAGTGCAAATAGGCGGCACCAACTGTGATCCAAAACAACGGGCGTGCACTGCTAAGGCTGGCAGCCCCCCAGACGTAATAAACCTACCAAAAAGAGGTGCCCATAAACCCCCAGCTTTAGGCTGCCCTTACACTCACATGTGCCACAAGGTGGCACTGAAGCTACTGCTGCCAATACACATATTATACATGTGACACTGAATTGATATACCTTAAATATCTAACCCATAAACCAAACCATATTCTATAAAGTGCATGTGCCCAAAAAGTGAATCCATTTTCAACATTACATGCTATTTAAAGTGCATCAAATATTATATGAAAAGAGGTACATGTCACAAAATATGAAAATGTTTCTTACATAATCACTGTGAACCCCGCAGCATCCATGCATCCCCCCCCCCCCCCGAGAACAGCTAACGCGTTTCTTGACAAAAAGCTTGTCACTTTCTCAAGGCAGGGTGTACCATTGGAAACAGGGCTCATCTTTCTTTATACTCACCCCAACCCCGTTCCCCCGTCTGCGTCGGCTGCTGGAAACGGCAAACCGTGCTCCAGCGTGGAGCGACATGCCTCTCCACTTTCCAGCTAGGAACGTGGAAGCGCCATAAACACCGCTACAGGCTCGGTGGCGTCCCCTCCCCCTGCAGGTCCCTGGAGGCGAGAGCACGCCCTGCAGTTTGGAATTGACAGCGAGGCGCGGGACTGGCATAGCGGAGAGGTGAGTATTCCCTGTGGAACCCTAAATGGTAGACATTTTTCAACATACAGATTGCAGCCTAATACATCTAATAATCACAAAATTTCTACACAATTAATGCTAAACATCTCAAAATGTTCAAGAATGCAAATACCCTGAGACACAAATCACTCATTTATTACAGACATTGGCTTTTTATGCTGGCTTACAAAGCCTGTCACCAGTACTGGACACCTTGTTGGGCCATGTATATCGGACACTATATTGAACTCCACAATTATGGGATGCCCTAACTCCACAGGCCACCTAACTTTTGGCACACCCCCCATAATTACTATTATAGTTACTATATAACTTCTTTACGGGGTCCAGTAATGACCCAAATATGGTCCTCAGGCCTACATGACTTCTATGTCCCTGTATAACATTTACGGGCCCAAAATGAGCCACCTGAGATCCTATAACCCAAAAGGGGAGAATAAAATCTATGTCTTAGGGAGTGAGAGTGGTAGCATCCTACACCTCAGGCAATGGAAGTAGGGGGAGGAAGGGGAGTGAGCAGACCACGATACATCAAGAAAGGGCCCCATAAGCTGATAAGTGGGGCCCCTGTACAAGTGTGTACCTGGGGGCCAAAAAATGGCCCACATACCACCAGGAAGGAGAGCCCATCGGAGAGGGAAGGACGAGGGGGAGGAGAGAGGGGGAAGGAAGGGAGAGGGAAAAGGGGGAGGGAAGTGAACTAAACAAACAGGGCCAGCAGGCTGGAGCAAGGTGCAAATACGCTCCCAAATGTCCCAAGTTGGCCAGGACTAAACACCATGGAGATGGCGGGAGTAGTGACCGACGCACAAAGAGGAGGAACATCGACCCAGGAGTCAAGAGAAACAGACATGGCAGAGAGGAATGCACTGAGCAGTGCAGGCGGTGAAACCTAACTGCACTGCCCAATGCACTCCTCCCATAACAGGCCATGTATGAATTCTCACTGACACTCACATTAATACCCTAATGTGATAATGCCATATTATTTTTGTTATTTTCCAATTCAAAAGCCGGATCCTTTTCTGCTGTTACTTTGCGGATGATTCATGCCGGAAATAACTATTCAAATATTAAAACTAGAGATGAGCGAATCGATTCGGACAAACCTGAATTCGTTCCGAATTTCAGGAAAAATTCAAATCTGAACGAATCCGAATTTCCCAGCGATTCGATCGATCAAAGTTTTCCTTTAAACTCCATTTATTTCAATTACAGCCATTGTAAAATGGTGGATGGACATGTCCGGACATGTCCCCTGGGGCAAGTTATCATGGGAAGGTCACATGCAGCCTATCAGCAGCCAGGAAGCCCGGTGACGTCACAGTGCTATATAAACGGCGGCCATCTTGCTTGTGCGCATTTCAGCCTTGCATTGCAGACAGAACGGAGGTTGCTGCAGACAGGGAGAGACTTACAGACAGGCAGGGAGAGTCAGGGAGACCCACAGAGACCCACACAGTGCCAGGGAGAGCCAGGGAAAGATAGGGAAAAGTCGGGAATGATCCAGGCAGGGACAGCAGAGAAAGTGACAGGGAAACCTTTTTTTATTTTCACTTCACTTCATTTGCCAGATCAGTTTTAAATTGCTTTTTTTTGTGCTGTAAATATTCCTGGCCACATGGCATCCCATCTTGGCAGTGGCATATTTAACCCAATCTGTTACACACAAGCATTTCTTATAACTCGATTAGTTTTAATTTTTTTTGTATGCTGTAAAAACCCCAGCCCACATGGGCCTACTATTTCAGCACATTTGACCCTATCTGTTATACTAAATCAGCTTCTAAAGGCTCTGTTTTGTGCATCCTGTAAAAACACCAGGCCGCATGAACATCCCAAACCAGCACATTTCACCCTATCTGTTATACTAAAGCAGCTTCTACAGGCTCTGTTTTATTAATATATTGCATTTTGAATTGGTTTTGTGCATCCTGTAAAAACACCAGGCCGCAGGGTATCCCAAACCGGCACATTTCACCCTGTTATACTAAAGCAGCTTCTACAGGCTCTGTTTTATTAATATATTGCATTTTGAATAGTTTTTTTGCGTCCTGTAAAAACACCAGGCTGCAGGGTATCCCAAACCGGCACATTTCACCCTATCTGTTATACTAAAGCAGCTTCTACAGGCTCTGTTTTATTAATATATTGCATTTTGAATTGGTTTTGTGCGTCCTGTAAAAACACCAGGCCGCAGCGTATCCCAAACCGGAACATTTCACCATATCTGTTATACTAAATCAGCTTCTACAGGCTCTGTTTTATTAATCTATTGCATTTTGAATTGGTTTTTTGCGTCTTGTAAAAACACCAGCCCGCAGGGTATCCCATATTGCCAATTTTCATAGTATCTGGTGCAGAGAAGCAGTATCTCACTTTATTTAGCTTCTGCTTTTTAAAGTAGACAAATTTTTTAAGTACCTATTGCGCATTTCAAATACATAAAAATGTCAGGCAGACAAGTGCCAGGATGTTCAAAGAGTAGTGGCAGAGGCCAAGATTCAGTAGGCAGAGGTTGCAGCAGACTAGAGGCGAGTGGCAGCAGGAGTCGCGGTGAGAGACCTGATCTGCCAGTATCTGCTAGCGGCCGTATCTCAACCAGTAACGCATCTGCCGTGGTAGATTGGTTAACGTGGTCATCCACATTATCACAAGTTACATCTGACACCCCCAGTCTAGCGTCGGTAGGTTCCTCTGACACAACCCTGAGTTGGCATGGCCCGAGAGCAGCAACATATACTATGCTTTGGGTTCAGCTCCACTCTTTAGTGAGGAGGATGATCAGATAGAGGACAGCCAGCAGCTACTGCCCAGCCAAGAAATGGAAGTGGCTTCCTTTACTAGGCAGACAAATAGTGATGTTGAGAGTGGCGTGGGTGTTGTTGCGAGCATTCCAGCTCCTGCGCCAGACACTGTTGAGGAAACCGAGAACATCAGTGATGTGCAGCCACAACTCGGTGATGATGAAGAGGGGCGCAGGTTGCCCCGGAGTCAGCAGCTGAGGCAGCAAGGTGTTAGCAGCATGGTTGTCAGTCAGCATGGGGGTAGAATTGTACAGCCTGGAGCCAAACGGGGCCGGGGTAGAGCACCTGCTGCGCGGCAGGGTACCTTATCGGGAGGTAGTAGAGCAGGGGTTCCTGGAGTTGGCGACAGTAGCAGTGAATCAGTGCGGTCTGTTGGTGGGAAAAGTGCATGGCCACATGAGATACTGTATATGTAGGCAGAAGGTGAAGCGGGGCCAGGGCCCAAATGTTGGCACCACGGCCCTGCGTCAACATATGATGCGTCACCATAAAGTGGCCTGGGAGAACCGAGGCTCCGAAGAGGTGGTCCAGCCTGCTTCCTCACCAAGTGGCACGCCGCTCCCAATTTCTGCCAGCCAAGGCTCCAGCACCTCAGCTGAAGGCAGCTGTGCGTTATACCCATCCTCTGTTGCTCCTCCTGATGCTCCTGCTCCTCCTCCAAGTCATGCATCTCGCCAGCAATCCATCAGCGAAGCCATGTCCAAGAGACAGCAGTATGCGCCCACTCATCCTACGGCGCAGAAGCTGAATGTGCTCCTGTCCAAGTTGCTGGTGCTGCAGTCGCTCCCTTTTCAGGTAGTAAACTCTGCACCTTTCAGAGAACTGATGGCTTGTGCCGAGCCGAGGTGGAGAGTCCCAAGCCATCATTTCTTTGCCAAGAAGGCAGTACCAGCGCTGCACACTTTTGTTGAACAGAAGGTGGGCCAGTCCTTGAGCCTGTCGGTGTGTAGCAAAGTGCATGGAAGCGCCGACGTCTGGAGCTGTAACTACGGTCAGGGACAGTACATGTCATTTACGGCCCACTGGGTAAATGTGGTCCCTTTGCAGCAGCAGCAACTTGGACAGGTCACGCCGCTTCGGCCTCCACGATCCTTGGCCGTTGTGCCTGTGACACCGTGCGACTCGGCCTCCTCATCCTCTGCAATCTCCTCACCCTCCACTGTAGGCTCAAGTCTCAGTGCCCCTCCAGCCTACCATGTGTGCAGGGCACGGAGGTGTCACGCAGTGCTTCACATGGTTTGTCTTGGCTAACGGAGTCACACATGGGAGGAACTGCTTAAATTTATTCATCAAGAAATCCAAACATGGCTTACTCCAAGAAAACTGAAAATGGGAACCATGGTTACCGACAATGGGAAGAACATTTTGTCTGCGCTGCGATAAGGAAGGCTGACCCATGCCCCCTGCATGACTCACGTCTTCAATCTGGTTGTTAAGCGGTTTCTGAAGTCTTCCCCCCCCCCCATCTGCAAGACATCCTAACAACTTCAAGGAAACTTTGCATGCACTTCAGCCACTCATACACCACCAAGCACACCCTTCTTGAGCTACAGCATCAGAACGGTAGCCCCCAACATAGTCTGATTTACGATGTTTCCACCCGTTGGAATTCCACCCTGCATATGTTGGACAGACTATACGAACAGAGAAAAGCCATCACGGATTTTTTAATGATCCAAGCGGATAGGGGGACTCCCCTGTGTAACTTCAATGTCAACCAGTGGCAGCTCATACGTGACACCTGCCGTTTGCTCAGGCCCTTTGAGGAAGCCACTTTATTTGTGAGTTGCCAGGATTACGGGATGAACGACGTGATGCCATTGCTTCATGTACTACAGCACATGTTGGAAACCATGGCTGGTCAGGGCACTGGAGACCTGGCGTCTACATCTTACGGCCACATGAACCCCGTTGGAGCTGAACTGGAGGAGGAGGAGGAGGAAGAGGAGGAGGAGTGGCACAGTGCACAGTTTAGGCTTGGTGAAATGGCTGGTTTATCTAGTCAGTGGACAGGAGAGGAGGAGCAGGAGCAGCCAGAGGAGCTAGAGGGTTGTGAGGAAGGCGAGGCAGAGGACCCAGACACACCGTGGCAGTATGCAGTGGAGATGGAGACAGGTAGTCCCTCCGAGTCACTTGCGCAAATGGCAAGAAGCATGCTCACGTGCTTGTGTAGTGACCCCAGAATTGTCTCCATTTGTCGCAGGATGACTTCTGGCTGTCCACCTTATTGGACCCTCGCTTCCGGCACAAAATGGGGGCATTTTTTAAACCCGCCGAGAGGGAGGACAAACTGACCTACTACATAGACATTCTACGTAGTCAGTTGGCCGATGCGCCATGGTCCATACTCTCACAGGTCTGACTCGGGGGGACCTCTGCGCTCACCTTCCACTGCCATGGCTGCTGGGGGGGTTGGCAGGAGCAGCAGCAGCTCCATCAGCAGCAGCCTCAGTCTTCAGTCGCTAATGAGTAGCTTTCTACACCTGCATAGTGAGTATGATGAGTATCATGAGCAGCAGGAAGACCTGGAGCAGGACCTGAACCAGCAGGTTATGTCATACCTTGACATGACCATGCCAACACACCTTGAGGATCCGCTGGACTTCTGGGCAGCCAAACTTGACTTGTGGCTGCAGCTAGCTGAGTTTGCCCTGGAAAAGCTGTCCTGCCTGGCAAGTAGCGTGCCATCTGAGCGGGTGTTTAGTGCAGCGGGGGCCATAGTTACGGCGAGGAGAACTCGTCTTTCAACTAAAAATGTGGAGAGACTCACCTTTGTGAAAATGAATCGGGGATGGATCAGCCAGGATTTCCACCCACCAATGGCTGATGCATGTGAGTAGATTCAGCATGGTGCCACGTTTTATACTTTCCAAATGGTGCAAAACATATTTATGTCTTTAGCCAATTTTTGGGCTCCTGCTGATGCTAATATCAGGGTGTGCCTTTCAGCCAAATTTTAGCCTCCTGCTGCTGCCAACTGCAGTGTGTCTTTAGGCCAATTTTTGGGCTCCTGCTGCCAACTCCAGTGTCTCTTTCAAGCTATGTTTGGGCTGCTGCTGCTTGCAACTCCAGGGTGTCATTCAGACAATTTTTGGGCTCCTGCTGCCAACTCCAGTGTCTCTTTCAAGCTATGTTTGGGCTGCTGCTGCTGCTTGCAACTCCAGGATGTCATTCAGACAATTTTTGGGCTCTTGCTGCCAACTCCAGTGTCTCTTTCAAGCTATGTTTGGGCTCCTGTTGCTGCTGCTTGCAACTCCAGGGTGTCATTCAGCCAATTTTTGGGCTCCTGCTGCCAACTCCAGTGTGTCTTTCAAGCTATGTTTGGGCTGCTGCTGCTTGCAACTCCAGGGTGTAATTCAGACAATTTTTGGGCTCCTGCTGCCAACTCCAGTGTCTCTTTCAAGCTATGTTTGGGCTCCTGCTGCTGCTGCTTGCAACTCCAGGGTGTCATTCAGCCAATTTTTGGGCTCCTGCTGCCAACACCAGTGTCTCTTTCAAGCTATGTTTGGGCTGCTGCTGCTGCTGCTTGCAACTCCAGGGTGTCATTCAGCCAATTTTGGGCTCCTGCTGTTCCTGCTCCAGGGTGTGTTTTTCAGGCACTATAGGGGCCCCTCATAGTGATGCCACCTCAACTCTCTGCAATTGTGCCGCTCTGCGATTCTAATAGTGATGCTTCTGATCTGCATGTCATAATTATTTAGAGTATTATTTCACTAACCCAGCACGCATCCTATGCGTGTTACAGCAAGGCAGAATGGTTTACAACCATATTGAGGCTCTAGGAAGCTCAGAAATAGCCGTTTTTAATAGCGATTCGCAGCAAATAAATTCAGGCGGAACAAATTTTCTCGTAAAATTCGGCGAATCAGCCGAATCGAATTTTTTAAAAGTTCGCTCATCCATAATAAAACACTAAGTGAAAAAATGGTGAAATGAAAATACACGCAATCCCCCCACCCTCCAAACATTATTCTCACCCTAATGGAACCCCCTTTAAACACATATCTATAGCCCCAATAATTGTGCGATTGAGATATTGACTTTGTGCATAAACATTATCGCCCCAAAACACCTCGCGCATCCTTTGCCACGAATTGTCAGGTGATAACTATGTACCCTACATGCGTACCCCTATTATTATATATTACTAAATGCCCCAAAAAACAATAACAATGCACTCCCCCATGTGACTATCAACTCAATATGGGTGTGAACGCCACATCTTCATTCAGGCCACCGGGATGTTTAGAATCCAACTCAAAGATCCGCTTCTTAATCTCACCTCCCCGGGGACCCATGCTCACCCTCTCTAGGGCCACTACCCTCAAACTCTATATCTTACCTCCATGTCTATCAAAAAAATGTGCTGCCACTGCGGGTACAACCTTCCCCTGTTCCCTGTTTCTCCCTGCAAGCCATATTGAAGATATATGTGCTTGTATCCGTGTCTTAAGGGCAGTCTTCATCTCGCCCACGTATATATTTTTAGACAACCACAGGTAATCAGATATATAACTCCTGATGTTCTACAATTAGTGAATTGTCTAATCAAAAACCTCTCCCCTGTCTTGCTATTCTCCACCTCCACTTCCTTCTTCTTCTCCATGTATGGACATATAGAGTAGCTCCCACACGAGTAGCTGCCTGCCACATTCCCACTCTCCTGTAGCAACGTTTGTGGTCTTGAATAGTGGCTGCTGCAAATTCTGTCACAAAGAGGAAAGAGGTGGAGAATCTTCCGTAGCACTGTACAAAGTAGTGATTACAAACATGGTAGAACATACAGTACAGTTCAAATAAGGTCATGTGTTACAGAGTTCCCAATTAATATTCTGAATACAAGAAACAATAGGAGAGATCCCTTCCTTTACAACATCTATTAAGGATTACTTAGCCTACAAATGGCCTTTAAATTGAACTTACATTCTTGGTAATCCTCAGGACTCTAACCCACCCCCACCAGTTGCCCCTATCACGGCATTCATATAATACTTACCTTTTTGTCACGGGCAAGTATGAGCCCGTATGAGCCCCCACCAGTTGCCCCTATCACGGCATTCATATAATACTTACCTTTTTGTCACGGGCAAGTATGAGCAGTTGCTTGTGTGGGTCCACTTTAATGAGCACCAAAAACCCTTTATACAGGAGCATCCATGTAGACAGGCTCAAGTATTGACAGATCATAAATGTGGCAAACTACACTCCAGTCTTTCTATAAACCTGGATTACTATATAATCGATATATAAAGGGGGATGGGAGCAGCTCAATCACTATTATTTATGCAAAATGATTATTATTATTCAGGGCCTGGGAACTAATTTACCGCCCAGTTTAACCCTCTCATCAACTAAATATCAAACATGTCTAGCTGTGTGGAAAGACAGAGATTTGGTTGCATATATCTGCAGATACATGTGGAAGCCACACTGCCCCGGCAAGGCACTCTGTGTTTAGTGTGGTCCCTACTCTTAATTTTGAGTCCCCAACATTGGGATATGCAATGCAGACAAATATCTAAGAGCTACTCACCTGGGAAGCTGCCAGCCTCCCTTTAGAACACTTCACAGGGAGAAATCCATATTGACTGAATTCCTCCCTGCTTGTGCTCATAGCAATTCAAATGCACTTTTCACTCCAAAATAGTCACAAGGAGCAATCAAACTGCATTAGAAACTATTGTGGATGGAGAATATAGAAAATGTGGATTTGAGATATGAATAATTTCCATGAAAGTTACAGCAATCTAGTGTTGAGGTCTATTCATGTGCATCACAGATATTTCTCTGTTCCAGGAAGCAGCTCTGGAACTATTTGTCCCCATATTTTCCTACAAGTACAATACATTCTATTATAATTCTTTATTACAAAAATGGACTTTCTGTCTTTTGGGGTCAGTATGCATTCCCAGCTTCCATTTCCCTTTGTTAATGGCATCGGCAAAGGATTTTTTCTAATACTGTAAAATGCTTCACATCAAAACAACTGAGGCAAATATAGTGAAAACTAATATACAGAGGAAGTCAACAGAGGAGTGAGATAGAGATGTTGAAACATAGACAGAATAATCAGTATCCACAAAAGGGGACCAGAGAAAAGCAAATTCTTTCACCTCAGTAACTTCGAATCTCAGCAAAGAAATGAGTTAGTACTGTAGCATGTTTTGAAGGTCTCCACGGACAGTCCTGGCTCGAAAGGCCAATGTAAGCAGGGTTATGTGTAATGCAATCAATCTTCTAAGCCTTTGTTTATAGCTAGTCATTAAGTGCGGGAAAAGCATGAAATGTAGCGCTAAATAAAAAGATATAGAATGAATGTTCTACAGAAATTCACAGAGCTGAAGAAATCCAATTAGCCAAGTGAGATATTTACAGCCAATAATTGACAAGCGAGATTCAATTATTGAAAATAAAAGTTGAAACACAACTTTAGACTTTTATCATCTACTGCATATTGACATGCAGTTAAATATAATGTATGAATGTGTATGTACTAATATTGTGTCGGAAGGCAGCACTTTTACAGGATTTACTGGAGGCACAAGAAAAGGATTCATTAAAAATGTTTAGTTCAAAGCAAAGCCCCATAGCAAAATGGTGCCCCCTCAGGCCAGACAGAGCTCTGCAAGCAAAAGGTAAGTATCTGCTGTATGCAAGACTCAAGGCAGTGGAAGTGATGGTCCCTGGCTTAGAACTTTTTGAAAGTAAAGAGTAAAGTAAAAGCACACCTACTACTTTAAGTGGACCTCAGCCCCCCTGACAACTCTATAGCAGGAAGAGTCTACATAGGAAAGTTATTTACCCTCTCTTACCAGTTTGGTGGAGGACGGTGGAAGGGCTGCCATAGGGATCATAATCTTCTACCTTCAAGACACAGTACTGAATCTCTCTTTCTGGTATTTATTTTCAGATGGCCAGTGGGTCTAATACTTTGATTGCTAATGGATTAGCAATACCACCCTCCCCAGGCATTAAATGGATTTCTCAGAAAACCATTTCACCTATTGTCTAGTAAAAGTAAAAGGGTCACAGGCCTTGAATCATCAAGAGTTGAAAAAATTCTCATGGTACTAAAAAATTCATTTCATGAGAATAAAGCATGATAATTTCAGTGTTGATGAATCACCAGATAGGAAGACAATGAAAGTCAATGGTACTCTTCCTAATAAGGGACCCTGGGGATGTCCCTGTGGGCACAAAAAGGGTCCACACTCTCCACAACTCAGTAAAAATTGTATCAAATGTATTCCAATTCAAAAAAAGGACCAAAAACACACATTATACAGGGTTAAAAAACATATAATACACAGGCCTCGGGGAAGGCTCTAAATAACATGTTAAATATTAATATTCTATAATACTGTAGTCAAATAGAATATAATGGTACCAGCAGGAACTAATCAGTGAAATGAATAACATAATCACACAACAATTTCTTTATAGTGAAAAAAAGAGAATGATCTATACAAAGTGCTAGTGCATATATAAATGGTTATAAACCATGTAGTTAATATGGTCCACAAAAAGTGACATGTGCAATAATAGATAAAGTGCAAAGATCAATTAAGTGAAATAAGCTGTAATGGAAATAAGCGTAATGGAAAAACAGCCTGTAACCTTGCAGGCACCTGCTGTTATGGTCAAATAAACACAGAAAAATCAATCAATTGTACATCACCCTTAAATGCAGAGCTGAGCCATTGGGTCCCCCCGAGCGACCACACGCGCTCACGCTCCAAAGTGACATTTAGGAGCTGTTTGGCACAACAGGGAGGAAACATGTCACAAAACATATACAATATTACAATTTGTGCCCATGAAGTAACGGGTCCCTGACCGTTACGAAACGCGTTGGCTAGGGGCAGGGGGACAGACCGACAGGCAGGCCAATTGTATGGGTAATGTACAGACTGAGCACATATGTTGTATGGTTTTGATTTATTTTGCTTTTTCTGCTCTTGGCGATCCTCACTGAATAATTATAGGTTTAGCACTTAGCACTCAGCACTTTAAATGTCATTATTTAATGTATATGATAAATACACTACAAATGGTGTTTTGTATATGTATAATATATTAGTTGGTATAGATATGAGAGAGGAGCCTGCTTAATGTGCCTCCTGGTGGTCATTGGTGTGACCTTTTAGGGTGTTTTAAATGTTTTTGTAATATGTGATCCTTGTTTGAAAATAAATAGGTTATATTGGTACCTTCAATTTGGGCGGTGTCGTGTTTTCTGGTGGGTTTGAGGGGACTGTGGGGTCTCCTCCCAGGGTAAAACATATACAATATTACAACATTACAAAGAAGGTCCATACAAGTAATTATTAGTTATTATATAGTATGTGATATTATTAGAGATGAGCGAACCGTTTCGGACGAACCGGAATTCGCTCCGAATTTCAGGAAATATTCGATTCGGCACGAACCCGAATATTTTGTGGTTCGTGCCGATCGAATTTTTCCTGAAATTAAAAAAAAAATGCCGACATGGTGGGAGCGGGCCGGCCGGTTCCGCTGTCAGATGACAGCTGAGAGCAGCGCCGGCCTCCACGCTCCGGACCTGCAGGTAAGTGTTTGCTTTTTTTAAATGCCGGCATGGTGGGAGCGGGCCAGCCGGTTCCGCTAACAGCGGAGCCGGCCGGCCCGCTCCCACCATGCCGGCAAAAATGCTTTTTTTTTTTTTGTTTTGTTTTTTAAATGCCGGCATGGTGGGAGCGGGCCGGCCGGCTTTACCGGCCCGACGGCCGGCTCCCACCATGCCGGCATTTTTGATGGGGAACTTCGTAAAAGTTCGATTCGGCCGAACCCGAATTTCTTTGTGAAATTCAGCGAATCGGCCGAATCTCACTTTTCAAAAGTTCGCTCATCTCTAGATATTATAATCATAATTAGCTATCTTTTCCTATATAACTATCTAGCAATAAGTAAATACATATACGGCTATTTAGCTAGACTACTCCTCAGTGACTGATTTTGGTTAGCACTAATCGGTTGAGCACCCCACATACCATTTCATTTTTAGGCAGTGCCAATCCTCTTTCTAATTTACCCAATAGTACTCTTCCTATCTGGTGATTCACTAAGGGGTTTATTTAAGAATGGATAGCGCCAGGGAGTGCCTTGTAGTGGAAGGTAGCCTCTGGTGAATGCCGGGCGCTGTACGCAAAACCACATTTAAGAAAGCGAATCTGGTGATCACCTCTAACAGCGCCATGTAGCATCACATGTTTTAATCCAGGCGGCTCAGCGTATAGCGCCAACACTCTAGGCTCAGGAACGCCATGTAGTACCTGTCGCTCTGTAATGCTCTCCCGTACATTTCAATGGGGTTTAATTTGTTGTGTATAAATAGTGTGTTTGACAATTTATTTTTTTTATTTTTTTCTCTCCTGGCTGCAAACAAACACTTTTAGACATTTTTGGGACTTTTTATATTTTTATGCAGAATTTTATTTACAGGTCTGGCACTAAAGTGTTATTGTCCCAGTGTTAAAACAATGTCATTCCATGTGTTTTCGATTAGGTACTGGTGTATATGTGTTCAAAAACAGACTTTGAACTCACAGCGCTTGGTGCTTTGTGCTACAGCTCCCAGCGTTAGAGCGCCGACGCTGTGTGTGTCTAGTGTTTTGTTAAATATGATGTGGAGAGCCGAGTGCTGGACGCACTGAGCTGGCGCTACCTTTCACTCCCTGCAGCTCTGTACTGTTACAGCGTATTGCGGGCGGGCCCCAGCAGCGGAGCTTCCGTTACACTTGAGTTTTTTATTTCTGTCCTCCGCAGCATATCTGGACAAGTGAGTGCCTGCGGGCTATGTTTATTGCTCTATCAGCATGGGCTGCTATTAACCCCACTGAGTGGGGTTTTCCGCTTTAAATCACATTAAGACGGAGTTGGTCATTTGGATGCATATTGATCTCCCTAATCCCTGTGCAATACTGGCTACATGCTGCTGCTAAGTTTTTGTGGACTTTGTCCCTCTCGTTGTGCCGGCCGGCAAGTGTGACAGCGGTGTGAGTGAGGGGAAGTGTGGAACCCAGGTTTATTCTGGTGGGGGCCCCTGTTTTTAACCAGCAATTGCCTTTTAACATATGTACAGATTTTTGTGTGTCCTATGTTTGGTAAGTGTTATGTGCCATATCTGCATGTTTTGGATAATTAAACTTGAAGTGTTTTTGGCTTAACTTAGACCGTGTGTGTTTTTTGTGCCAGCTCAGCAGGATAACCAATGTGTGTATGTGTGTTTTGAGTTTACTCTTTCTTTCTCTCTTTCATTCTTTCTCGATCTCTTTATTCATTCTTTTTTATTTTTTAAATTATGAAGACTTTTCATTTCCTTTTGTTTTCTTTAGTTCTCTTTGTTACTTTTTCTATGTTTCTCTTTCTTTCTTTCTTTCTTTCTTTCTTTCTTTCTCTCTCTCTCTCTCTCTCTCTCTCTCATTTTCAATAGTATTTTTTTTTCTTTCTCTCTGTCTCGTTTTCTCTCTCGCACCCTATTCGACTTTCATTTTTCCACAACCCCCCCATCTTGCTCAAATTTTGACATTTCATCATCTTGTCACATTCCTTCAATCTCCTTTTTCACTCCCACTCACTGTGTCATCCTATCTTTTTTTTATCTTTTCTACGCCTTTCTCTTTTCCACATTTCCTCTATTTCACCTTCTTTTCATATGACATTTTTTTTCTCCTCTCAATATCGTTTATACATTTCCTCTTGCTCGCTTTCCATTTGAGTCAATAGTGTTGATTCAGAGCCCCTTTCTCATCATTTTTATGGAGGTCTTGCTACCAAACGAAAAATCATGCAAAAATGAAAACATTTCACCTTAAAGTTATCGCAGAAAAAAGGCTTTGCTGAATCAGACAAGGGGGAAAAAATGAACGAGAATGGAAATATTCACGCAAAAAAAAAGTGAGAAAGGGGCTCTGAATCAACCCTAATATTTGTGTGCCTGGTGGGCACCATACTGAAATTTTGCACAGGGCGACACTTACCCTAAAGCCATCCCTGTGCCCAACTTCCCTTGCAGCCAGCTGGAGAAAGTTATCTTCTAACATTCTGTGAGAAAAGAGATAAAATCTCTCACGAATTAGATGTGCGTGACACGAGGAATCTCAGTTCAGCTGCAGTGTGTCTGTGTGCTAGAAGATGCCATCCCTCACTCCCCGTACTGATGCTCATGTGTAAGCAGGCCTCTCATGTGTGTAGCAAGATGGCAGCTCTCATGCAGTCCAGTAGTGCAGCATCTGCAAATATAATCCACAACATTTGTGTGAGGTTAAGCTCTCTCAAACAGCATAAGCCACTGATCATCACTGGGGTTTAGGGGAGCAATTTAATAAAGTTTATTTTTTGACTGGAAGTACAATTTTCATCTAGAAGCAAATCAAAACAGGTAAACATTCTTATGTTCGATGGGAATTATCGAATTATAATTATTATAATATATAATATTATAATTATAAATCTGGAATCAAATACAGTATTTTATTAACAGTAAACTGCTGGATTATTGGCAACAGTTTCACTTGACTCTATGGCTTAGACTATTCTGTGCTCTAAATTCTTTTTAAATTGGGTCAAACAAGATTGCTTTTTTTTACAGCACATAAAGCACAATAGGGCAGAATACAAAGGCACACTAAGCTGCTCCTTAGTGTTTGACCTCTTGCTTCCTAAAACCCAGTGGTCAGTCTATTCTGCTTGCGATATGACAATCATATAAAAATTCCTGTAATTGAACTTTCAACCTGTTTTTTTAAGCTGACCCAAATCCCCAAGTATTCCGCATTTTACTGATTTTTTTCTATATATTGAAAGGCAAAAAATATATCCTATTACACGCATAGACAGCCAAATCCCCCCAATGCCAGCTGGCGATTTGCATGTACTATACTGGAGCTGCTGTAATGCCGCCACCATCTTGCCAGCTGCCAGCCAGCTATAAGACATCCCCTGAAAATAAGCACTAGTACCTTTTTTGGAGCAAAAATTAATATAAGACATGTCCAATTTTCAGGGGGAAACATGGTATATGTTACACTACTTATATGCAGCTGAAAGAAATAGACCAGATATATAGTATGTGTGTGTTAAAGTGGGCCAGAAAGGAAGTACATGTTTCTTTTTTATCAAAGCCTTTGCCCAATATTCATAAAAATATAAACCAGATGCAGTCTGTTGGTCGAATGGTTAGTCATATTGCTCCCTAACCACTCAGCCAGGAGCACTATCTTGAAATTGTGCAAAATACGTATAAATACGTCGGTTAATGAGAGGAGGGGTCACTTATACACTGAACTAAATAAAACTCCCGCAAAGCTTGTCGTTTTATTCACCTGGTTGGAATAAAATCCAGGTTTGAGTGTATTAGGGGTGACAGAACTCATCACTTCTGATTTCCTCTTCTTTAAATCCTCCACTCGCCATCCAGCATATTTATATGTATTTTAATCATTGAGCAATTTTGCACGATAGTGCTCCTTTAAGTTAAACATAGCTCAGCATTGGGGTCAACCTGATCAATTATAATAACTGCTATAAATCTGAAAGCACTACAAGCTCAACAGTCATTAGGGGTGATTCTGAGCCTCTCGCGATCATATTCTCGCCTGTTTTTCCCATGAGAAATTCTACTTCCTTTTTTCATTTTTTTTTGGGGGGGGGGGGGGGTTAATTTGTCAAATTTTTGTGGCCGGTGGTTCTCACCAGCAAAGAGCTGCCGAGATTGGCAGGCTTAGCACGGGCGAGGTAGTAAATAATCATGCCACCCGAGATGGCATTATTTTTAACACTTTTTTTAACAGTAATAATCTATTTTTTTGAAAGAATTTTTTTTTTATAATGAAAACAGTTTTTTTATTTTTAGTCACTTTTCCTTGTTTTAATGAATGCCGCTTAACAGGCATTCAGTTAAGCAGGGAAAGTGACAGCGGGTGTTATTTAAAAAAAAAGGGGGGTCTCCCCCCAGGTGTCCCACGCTCATCAAAAGGTGGAGCACCCCTGGCATAGTGCCTGCATTAGCCACAGATGAAGTAACAACTTTGTGCCTTTGTTATAAATCCCAGCTTAGCAGCCCACATGACTGAGTCACGCGGGCACCGACCAGACCCTCCATCTCTCACTCTCATTTCTGATTCAGAAGTCCCTCCATTCATTTCCTGCTATTGCTTCCCCTCCATCTTTATCTTTCACTATCTCTCACATTCTCTCCATATTTTTTCTTTTCATCATTCTTTTCCCATATTCCCCCTATCCTTCTCTATTATTGTATGAACGGTTGTCTTTAGGGGGCACCATTCTAAATCTAAATTATTTTAAATTTAACCCCGCCCAAACATGTTTACATTTTTTTTTAAAATATGTGGGGTCCACTCCTCTAAGCATTACCAACCCGGCGAACCAAGCATAGGGGTTTGGCATTCCAGAGCTCAAGAGCCACCCAGCTGGCCCCTGGACCTAACCATTACAAAGCCCTTATGCCCTATAGCACAGGTCCTGTGTCCAGCACCGGCCTCATGGGCTGCCGGGCTCACCCACACCACCCTGGCCATTGGCGGTGGGGGTAATGGAGTATGAACTGGTATATGGGTCAATGGGACCCCTTACCAGTTCAAAGTAAAAGAGTAGTAAAAAAACACACACATGTTTAAAACCCAAAATTTCATTAATCTTAATTAGTCTTAACTTATCATTACCTTCTCCATTCAGGATCCCACGCAGGCTCCTTTAAATGTCTAAGGACTATCTGACAGCATTTAGCAAGTAGGGGAACACAGATTCCCCCTCCGTTTGTCCCGGCTCCTGGCCGGGTCAGGGCCTCTCAAGAATCTCCCCAATGACTCTTATGATATTGTAAAAGGGGAGGAGCCAAGAGGGAGTGGCACCAAAAAAAAAATCCCCTCTAGGCCCCTTCCCTTCTCTGACATCAGCAATTGCTTCAGCTTCGGACGGCCGGCAACGCCACATCTACACGCTGGAGGGGGCCACCAAAGAGCCCAAAGAGGAGATGGGGCAGGACAAAAAAGACCCCCCTGAACCCGAAAAAGATGGCGTCCGGTTGGGGGACAGAAGATGGAAGATGAGCATGGGTGAGTGTAACTTAAATTAAGAACAAAAAAAATATATGGTGTCTTATTTTTTTCAAATGGGGTGAACTGGTAAGGGGCCCAGGGGACCCCTATACCAGTTCCCTATGGTCAGGAGTGACACCTGCCAAACTGGGGGGGGGGGGGGGTGCCATGCCGTTAAAATGATACATTACCTGAACCCTGACTTGAGGAATTGGGGGTTCGAAAGAGCCCCGAGCCCATACAAAAAGGGCATATTGTGGACAATTGTAACTTGCGTCCTCTAAGCCCTGGGTTGCAAGTCCTTATGCATGGTGCCCAGACTGGTAGCCCTTTGGGGGGGGGGACCCCGTTTCTTTTTTAAAATTCAAGAAACATTAAAAAAATATGATCCCCGCTGTCACTTTCCTGGTTTTATTGAATGTCAGTTAAATGGCATTCAGTAAAACAAGGGAAATTGACAAAAAAAAAATTTGGAGACACATTTTTTTCAATACAAATCTAGTGAAAAATTACCCAAAAATATAATAAATAAACCTGCAGACAATTTGGATGCCTTTAAAAGCCACATTTAGTAAAACACCTAAAACTGAAAAAATACAATTAAAAAATAGAAAAGTCAACCTATTGTTGGTTAGATAAAAATTGTATCCAACCAAAAATGCCCAAAAACATTTAAAAAATAACTATTTTTTATTTTTAGCTTTTATTTATTTATGTATTTAAATAATTTATTTGCTTTCTGTGATTATTTGGAGTACTTTCCCTACCCCATTTTATGCAGGGCAATCTCCCTGGTGTTACCCCCTGATCTGCCCTCTGACACCCGTAAAAAAAATATTATATATATTTTTTTATTTATGTATTTCTAAATTTCTGTTATTATTTTGAGTTATCGTTGAGGGATCGAATAAAGGGGCAATCTGGCTGGATTGGACCTTTACAGGTTCAAAACACATGCAAATAACTTAATTACATTTCTCTATTGTGCTTTGTATACTGTATATCACTGTGCATCTCAGAATACTAGAAGCCACTAATCCTTAACAAGCCACGGTTAATTATTTGCACCAACAAAAAAATAAAAACATTATACATAGAGCACAAAACATTTAAAACTAATGTGCAACAGCATGCTGATACTCCAAAATCACTGCATCAGTGCCATATATTAGACCCCCTCACTAACACCTTGCAGAAACCCAATTGTCAAACAAATATACTGTACATAAATCATATAATAAAGATGTGCAAAAATGTTGAAGATGTACAAATAAGCAATAACAAAAAACATTGTGAAATAACACAATTGCTAATGGGTGATGTCACAAATTTGTTACTTCTCCAGGGTAGATTTTGTTTACTCACCGTGTCCCTTATGCCAAAACACTTTACCTCCCATTCACAAATGCTTGAGGCACTCAAACTGTATGTTGGGAGGCCCAAGTGGAAGTCCGTCCCGCCTGTGTAAGCTACAGTAAAGGATTGATATTTAGGATTTCCAGACCCAACCAAACCCCCATGCACACAGAGCCAGTTCACTGGAATTTGGGATGGGATAAAGCACCACAACGTTTATAGAACCAGGCCACCACAATGTGTTTTGGTAAACTACTGTATAGCTATGTTGAGCTGTTGCTACAGAACTGGCATTATGATGTTGCACAATGCAAACAGAATATTTAAAAATCCCAAAAGTGTGTTTGCTGAAAATGTCAGCCAATCGTATTACCACTGACAATTACTTAAGTTTAATATGCAAACCTGATTGGTCACTGGCAGACAACAATTAATGACGAAGCGCTGACTGGCTTGACTTCCTAATAAAACTCATCATAAGCAAGCTGAGAGGTTATGCTAACTCAGAATGACAGTAAAAGGTATCTCTTCTATATGCACTGATCACAGGACCTCCCTAGCAATACATAATCTCAGATTCCTGTTTACAGGATGTCAAGACTTATTCCGCCAATACATTGTAGCTCTTCATTCCACCACACAGGAAATATCTCCATATCTTAGCAATTATGTTCACTATTCCATAGTAGAATTATATCTCACAAGGTCTTTTTTTAGACATATAAAACCAATTAAAAGATGTTCATCCTTCGAATTTCAAAATGCCACTATATTTCAGCTCTTGCTATCTTAAATGGATACTAACGAGCAGCCAAAAGTACATCTTAGCTGCATATCTTGCTGTGGAAACTGGAAGACTGGGTCAGAACTGGACATTAGAAATAGGGGCTGAGGTAGTCGTAGTTATCAAGAAAAGATGATATTGATATGTTTCAATATTTGCTTCAGATCCAATTAAACCTATTCTGCTATAGGATTAGCAACAAGCTTGGTGTTTAGAAAGAAAATGAAAAAGGCTTTCAAAAAATCTTCTCAAATAAATCCCCAAAAATTCCGATTTGGTGCCACGTTGTAATGCCAAATTGACTCACTGCTCTCTGGGATTTATGGAGCCTCTGCATTTTTGGCAGGATGAGGCTGGCAACACGCTATGGAGTAGAACATTTTAGAAAGAAACTGATAAGGTATTTACTAGTGGCCTTCATCGTTTTCTAATGAGGTTGATATATATTTTTAGAAACTTTTAAATAAAAAAAAATAAAGTCGGTGGTGCAGGTCATAAGACAGGCCCATCATCTCCCCATATTGGGCTTATCCAAACGGAAGGGAACTGCCTACTTCTAAGGAAGAGTTACATCAAAACATATCCGTATTGAACTGCAATAGCACCATAGGACGGGTGAGGAGGGGACAGATTGTTTTTTTCTTTCCACACTGAGTGCTATTTTGTGTAGAAAGTGCCCTGTACACAGATCTACAGATTTAAAAGGAGCTCAAACTCTTTCTATGAACGATTAGGAGAAGTGAATCTGCTAAATACTCTTATTACCATATTAGATCTGAAAACTAATTGTGAGAGGCTCCCCTCACTGGCTCAGAACTAAATGGCACATTGCCCTGCTTTCAGAAATACTGAACAGACTTATATGTGAATAAAAATTGATGCAGGCTACATTTTTATATTTATAACAAAACATTTTTTAAAGATTTTTCCCACATGAAAGAGTACTGACCCCTATCTGCACATTTTTGACTCTCAGTATTACTTGCATGACCGAAGCCTCACATAAACAATTTTTGTACATGTACAGCTATGGGGTTTATTCATAAAGGGATAGCGGCAGGTAGTGCCTCGTAGAGGCAGGCAGCGTCTGGTGAACGCTGGGCGCTGTACGCAAAACCACATTTATGAAAGCGAATCTGGTGAGCGCCTCTAACAGCGCCATGTAGCGCCTGATTCATCATTACAGGCGGCTCAGTGTATAGTGCCGGTGCTCTAGCTTTAAGAGCGACACTAACTGTCGCTCTCCCATACATTTCAATGGACGTTCCTTTTCTTGTTTTTCTCAAATAATTGTGTCACCTCTCCTGGCCTAGAAAAAGTCATTTTTGAAAACTTTTTTGATTTTTTATATTTTTATGCAGAATTGTCTTTACAGGTCTGGCATTAAGTTATTAATGTCACAATGTTACAACAATGTCATTCCATGTGTTTTCGCTTTGTTACTGGTGGATATGTGTTCAAAAACACACTTTAATCACACAATGTCTGACGCTCTATGCTATAGCAACCAGATTTAGAGCACCGATGCTGTGTGTGTAAGTTTTTGATAAGTATGGTGTCAAGCGCCGAGAGTTGGTCGCACTGAGCTGGCGCTACCTCTCGCTCCCGGCAACGCTGTACTGGTGTTAGAGCGCCCAACTTACATCTCATTCACCAATGCGGGCCAGGTTACTACAGCAAATAAGGCGCTCTGCTACAGCGCCCGTTACCTGCTTACAGCGTCTACTAGCTGTCGCTCTAAGCACTGCTATACAGACGCTCATCTGCCCATACCTGCCGTTAGTAATTAATCAGCCTCCAAGTTATTCCGTTATGTATTCTGTCTGAAAAAGAAACATAATTCATTTTGATAGCTTGCCTTTCTTGGCTTTTTTCATTCAATCATTGGTATTACTTTACCCTTGATTTTTCAAAGGTTTCTGCACTACAACATATTCCGATACAGGCAATTATTCAGAAGACAATATGGGAAAAAAATCCCTTAATTTTATGTGATTGCATAGGCTGGCAAGTAACATCCACTCATTCTACGTTTCCCCCAAAGGCAAGAGATTCATTCATTTTCCCAAAAAGTTTTGCACCATAAATACAAACATACTCCATCCGGTCCACATACAGTAGTATCTTCAAGGTAAAAACCCTGTTTAAGCCAGCTGCAAACATTTTGATAACAGGAAAAGCAAATGGACACAGCTAGGTATCATATATGCTCTTTCGTAGCATCAGTTCTATTTCATTTTCCTTCATTTGCTGTATCTTAGCAACTAAAACCATAGCAAAAGCTACTGCCCTAAAAATAAGGTTTCTGCTTAAAACAATGCATTTGGAGGGGGGATTCTGGCTTGGATAACCAAACACACATTGCAGGATTTAAAGAGGATTTGCAAACATGGATTCTTATGTTCTGAATAATTGTCTGAGGCTAATTTATTGAGATGTGATATTTCTTCAATAATCCATGCCAGTTTAAAATAATGATACAAGTGACCACTTAGGCTAATGATCTGTTCAGTAAATAATGCAGAATTCATTATAGGCTTAGCACCATGATTAGAGCAAGATACCGTAATATCGATGCCACATTCACCGTGAGTCTTATTTATGTATGAAGTATTTATGAAGTTGGTATACGGGTCCAGTTTGTTTCTATTTATTTTTTTGCTTTGTTATCTTTACAAAATGGCACTGCAAGTCACAACGCCCGATGTTAAATAATCAATTTGGATTGGTGCACTAGGTATTGTCCGGACTGTGTCAGCGCGTGTTGGACCCTTATGCAGATTATTCCAGGTCCAGTGAGCGCCACTCTGTTTCATAAACTTTTAAGTGCTGCACACAGTTTTTTTAATTTTTTACATGCCGAGAATATAGTGGCTTCATTTATCAGGTGCAGGTCAGTGTTTCTACATTACAGACACAGGATATCATAGCTGTGAACAAAGATGACAAACTTTACAGTGCGTTTAAGCTGTATTTTAGTTGTTGTGCTGCAAAGTACACATTGGTAAGAAAAATATGCTTTAAAAATAGATATAACAAGAAAATAATAAAATTAGATTAGGGGGCATCTCAATACTGCATTTATATTATTGACAAGTCGCAACGCAAATTCTGTAAAAATAGCTGTGTATATCAGTACACTGCAAGAAAAGAGGGACACCCACAGTACCCTCTAAAAAGTGCCAAGGATGAAACAGTTGCACCACTTTAAGGGTCTAAAAAATATTCAAATTTATTGACTAATTACATATATTTACAATCACAATAAACATTAAGAATATACAATAACAACTACATGACATAAACATTTAAAACCACAAGGGGGCGCTGGAGGTCTGTCTCAGTGCAAAAAGTAAAATACTCTCCATTAAAAGTGTGTATCCAAATCCTATATACTATAACTAATATGCTCTTAGATGCAAAGGTGCAAAAATACAACAAAAAATGTGCTAAACCCACCTATTAACCAATTCAGGTCCACATGCGTGTACAAAAATAAAGCAAAATAACATACCATTGAGCAGGGAAACACGCCGTGGTGATGGAAGTGAAAGAGAAAGAAATGAACAAAAGTGCATACAGACCAACCAGACGTGGACCCCCCACAGGTAACAATGCCGACGGCGTTCGTAGTGTCTCCTGCACTACTTCAAGGGCGAGTGAGTGCAGACACCTACCCCACCTGCAATAAATGTGCATGCAGAGCACCTCCCAGGTCCCCCTGCTCCAATCATGGTAACAAACAATCCCACATGGTCCTCCCAGCCCTCCCACACCCTGCCCAACGCACCTGTAGCCAACTCAGAATCAAAGGGATGTGGTGGGCCGGCACCACGTCATCGTACTCCGGTCGGAAGTACGTCACGTGGTAAGCCGGCCCCCGTTGCTAAGTGACAATAAACAAAAGCAGATCACACCACAGCACGTAGTGTGATCAGACAGCAGCAGATGACAGCAGCGCTGCCCAGTCACATAGCCCAAATCACGGCCGGCAGAGACATGCGCCCAGCCGTGATTAAAGCCACCAATGATGAGGATAAAAGAAGGCTATACACGGTGCGCATAAGAGCGGGTGGGAGAGGGAGGAGAGAAAAATAAGGGAGGAATCACAGAGAGGGCATTTAAAAGCCCACATGCTTAGGGAACGAGGGCTGCTATGGGGCCCAAGCTATACAGCAGATAAAAAGGGATTAATAAATCCACTAATATGCAGAGCAAGTGGGACCCTGGGAGGCACATATGCACCACACACACAGTGCGGTGGTGTCAAAATGAGCCTAATAAAATACATGTAAATACACATAACAAACAACCTATACAAGATAATATAAACAAATATATAAACAGTATAAATTCATTTCTATGTTGATATACCTATATACATATATTCACAATTATAATTAAATCCAAATAAGGTCATGTATATTGTGTCAATTCGCAGATACCCAATCTTAGGGGAATGTAATTGGCCATGTGTATTTATAATTAGAGAGCCATGGATACAGAAAAGCTGATTGATGGACTGCTGAGCAGCCCATCAATCTGCTTCACCTAAGGGTGCAGCAGCAGGAAGCTGTGGTAACTCACCTCAGCCCAAGATCCTCTTCCTCAGTGGGGCAGAGCAACAGTGGCGTTTGAATATGGCCCGGGCTAAAAAAAGATGGCTGCTGGCTCCAGTGAGTGGGGACCAGCACTGCCAGCTGGTGCTCGAAGAGTCCTCACGCATAGAAGCCAGCGCCCATGTTTCTGTAGCCCTGGCTCGGGCCAAACTCAAACGCTGTGGCCGCTCTACCATCACTGAGAGGAAAGGGATCGCTGGCAGAGATGAGTTACAGAAGCACACTTACTGCTGCACACTTTGAGCCACAGTTACCCCCAACTTTCAGGTCCCCATTGATTTCACTGGGGACCAAGTTCAGGTCTCCAAACCCGAACATTTATTCAAAGTTTGTCCAAACTTGCTGGACCCAAACTTTGGGGGATTCGCTCATCCCTATTTAGAAGCAAGAAACATTCCAGGACAGTTCTGCCCATTGTGCTCTACAACGCCACTATAATCTGGTGCAGCTTTAAGAAGAGAACTATATGGCACTGGAGATAAATTAGACGCAGGCTGGCAGACGCATAGGTGCTGACTGTTTTTGTTTGATAAATGGCACACAGAGTGTCACTGAGGATAAAATCTGCACACTGAGTGGCATTGACTGGCGCTGATGCTTAAAAAATGAGGCTTCATGTTAAAATTAGCTGGAACAGGACGTTGGAAGGTGGCTTTTCTGTTTCCATCTCTCTTACCCTTGTCCTGAATTCTGGGCCTAGGAAGGTGTTTTATTTTTTGAGGGAGAGGCCAAGGGGGTCATAGAGGGGTTAAATGACTGGACTGGTGAGAGGAAGAGAGGAGAAAAGTGCTTCGGACTGGAGTATATTGAGCCCATAAGAGGAAATCATTCTTGAAGTCTACCTTCGAGCTACAGTGTTGAAAAATAATGAAATACAGTTCCGAACCACTGTAATGCCTGGTCTGGCATCTGCCTTTGGTCAGATCACAAGCCCCCATTTCCACTGCTGCTTTTACCCTCACGGGGATACAGGCAAAACCTTATTGAACCATGGTCCATGCAGCTGTATAAGGATATCTGCTTCTGACACAGTCTGACTGTATGAAGCTTCCTTAAAGTAGACCAAAACCTACATTTTTAACTTGCACATTCTAAATTGCTTCCCCCATGAATAGCAACTTTTGTAGTCAGGAAGAGCGTATCAGCCTGCACCGATGCGCTCCTTGGTCTCTTACTCCACTACGGGGGATGAAGTTTAAATTAATTCAAATCCTGGGCCAGAGAAGGACTTGAGGCTTGATTCAGAGACACATTCGTCCGGACTTCCGTAGCTGTCTGTGAAAGTTTTGGTGGGTGTTTGTCATTTTTTTGCTTTTTTTCGTACATTTTTCATTCGTACGAACGTTCGGGAAGATGCGTATATGCACTTTCGAAAAACGGAAGCAAATCGGAGGTTTCTCGTTCATTCTGGAGCATTTTTCCACCAAATCTGAAATTTTTCGTCCGTTCAGAAAGTTTTCGTTATTGCAGTGGGCTTGCAATTAATTCAGAGAGCTGATTGCCGATGGGCCAACACCCAATAAATCCGTTTCATTGCCGAACCACTCCCGGCACCTTTTAGATGTCGGAACTAGAGCCATGGACGAGTCTACTGCCTTTGAGGAGCATGAGGATCTGCAACTCATGGGAATTGAGATCGTCCGGAGGTCACAGACCAGACTGCATCGGCGGCGACGCATGGACATCAATAGCATGCATGACGTTGAGCTGTTCAAGCTGACCAGGCTTAATCGCGCTTCCCTCCATAAATTGTATAGTGAGCTGCAGCCATGGTTAGCCCGCACCACAAGGAAGGGGCAAGCAATTTCAGGTATGACCAAGATGCTTGGCTGCCTGCAATTTTTGGCGAACGGCTCGTTCCAGAGGCTGGGTGCCCTCTCCGTGGGGATCTCTCAGCCTACGCTGAGCCGCGCACTATCCAAATTTTTGGAAGGCATGGCTACCCTAACTCGGAAATATATTTGTTTCCCTGAGGATATGGTAGCCAGAAACGCCATTAAGCTGGCATTTCTCCATCCTTGTTTTTAAACCATCATTGTGAATAGTCCCTCCTTTTAAGCAGAGCATCCTTGCCCTTATTTACTCCATTTTTAGCCTCCCTTATTGTGAATAGTCCCTCCTTTTAAGCAGAGCATCCTTGCCCTTATTTACTCCATTTTTAGACTCCCTTATTGTGAATAGTCCCTCCTTTTAAGCAGAGCATCCTTGCCCTTATTTACTTCATTTTTAGCCTCCCTTATTGTGAATAGTCCCTCCTTTTAAGCAGAGCATCCTTGCCCTTATTTACTCCATTTTTAGACTCCCGTATTGTGAATAGTCCCTCCTTTTAAGCAGAGCATCCTTGCCCTTATTTACTCCATTTTTACACTCCCTTATTGTGAATAGTCCCTCCTTTTAAGCAGAGCATCTTTGCCCTTATTTACTCCATTTTTAGACTCCCTTATTGTGAATAGTCCCTCCTTTTAAGCAGAGCATCCTTGCCCTTATTTACTCCATTTTTACACTCCCTTATTGTGAATAGTCCCTCCTTTTCATTAGCCACTCTATGTTGCTAGTCTCTCCTTTTACATATTCCCTCATTGCAATCAGTCCCTCCATGATAATGCTTCCTCCTTGGCAAGAGTGTATGTGCAACAATGGACCTTCTTTTTCCATTCTTTGGCAACTTTGGCACAAGTCAAACATTTTAACGTGTACTTGAAAGAGAACAAGTCACTCAACCTTGTAAAGGCTCGAACATACATCTTCTTTGGTTGGCCACTTAAATGTAAGGTAGTTGTTTATTGTTAGTTGTCTGGATGTTAACGTTTGACTTAGCCTGTTAGAAGTGAGCGTTGGATTCGTGGCCTTATTTTTTTTAATTTGGTTTTATGTTTATTTTTGACACAGAAATAGGAAAATGGGCCACTCACTGAATGTGCAAGCAGTGGTGGCCCAGGACATGCGTTTTCTGAGCGTCCTGGCAGGCTACCCTGGCTCAGCCCATGATGCCTACATCCTGCGCCGTTCTGGATTATTCCGGCGGTTTGAGTCAGGAGAATTTGCGGGTGCATGGCTCCTTGGTAAGTTGAGTCCAATTACCGATTTAAAATTTATATGTGTGGCTTGAATGCTTGTGGGAGTCACCTTTCCTCCACGATGCCTTGCCCATCACCTTGGGAACATGTGTAACCCGACTGGACCCATTACTTGATCCAAACTACATTGGGTGCAAAATTTATAGTCCTGCATTGTTTAAACTCCAAAGTGTAATGAGAGCAAAAAGTCTTCAAAACACTTTGACATCCAAATCTGTTAGGGACTTTAGCAGAGGGTCTGCGCCATCTTTGCTTACATGCATTACACTTACTGAGTAGAGGTGAGCGGGATAAAGTGCAGGGGCAGCCTTACACCTGTTTTGGACTAAGCCAAAACAGAAAATGGGTCAGGTAAAGTTAAACCATAATACATTGTTCTGCAGCACAGACAGGAAACAATAGCTGCTAACAGTCTGCCTGATTACCCAGCATCCACAGTATTATTGACCTACTTTGGGCCCCCATCTCTCACATATGTTTAATTGTTGTTTTGGCATCTGCAATATGTATGCTCATGTTTGGGTGACAATGTCACATACCTCAGTAATTTTTTTTTTAAAGCAATTTTTGCGCTGCAATGTCTGAATTAATGGTAATATTAGTTTCCCTTACATTGTTGTAGGCGATTTGGGGTATCCACTACTCCCGTGGCTGATGACTCCGGTCCTCCGGCCACAGACTCCAGCCCAAGAGGCCTACAATCGTGCCCATAGAAAGACAGGCAGTGGTGGAGAGGGCCTTTGGACTCCTGAAGACCCGTTTTCGGTGCTTGGACCACTCTGGGGGCTCCCTGCAGTATGACCCTAAAAAGGTCATTGATATCATTATGGCATGTGCAGCGCTGCATAATTTTGCTATTCTGCAAAGGGTCCCCCGATATGTTGATTGCCCACCCTCTCCACCCTCCGATGAGCCAGACGATGCCTATGTGGGCCAGCCAAGTGCGTCTGGCCAAGCCGTGCGGGCCAATTTAATAGCCACACATTTTGCCTAATTTATGTTTGGGTTTGGATGTGTTTTTTTGGACTTGGTTATTGTTTATTTTTTAATTTGTTTTTGGTATGTATAATTTCATTATGAATAAACCAATAATGAATTTGTGCTAAAAAACAACCACAATGTTTGTGGACTTATTTGGAGACATTTTTTTTGGTTATTTTTTTGGGTCTACTTGAACTAATATTTCGCAATCAAAACACCACAGACATAACAACTTGTTGAAACCAAAATATTTACTAGTTTGTAAAATGTTTCTGGCATACAAACTGAATAGGAGGTGAGTGCCCCTCACAGACTTTGGGGCCAGACATGTACATGAAATTGTTTGAAAAACATGTTCCAAAACATAAAAATTGACACAAATAAGCCCTCTCCTGCTTGCCCACATTTTCAACAGACATAGGTTTTAAGCAAACCTAGCTATGCCACATCTACACCTGTAAGTCAATGGCCCACCCAAACCAGAACAGCCAGTCCCAATCCCAATCCAGTATAATCACAGCCAGGGTCCAAGGTCTTCGTTTGGCAGCCCAGAATGTCACCCAATCATGCCGCCAAACATGAGGAGCCACCACAAATGAGATTGTGCCCAAGACAGCCACGCCACAGCTTAAGTGGCCGCTTCAGTGAGTCTTGGGCTCTGGCATTGGCTAGTGGGCTACCTTACGCCTTGACTGACCTATATGGGGGCAAATCCAAAACAACCTAGCAAGAGCAGTGCAAAATTGCAGATTTTTTTTTTTTTGAATTGAAAGTTTTATTAAGGATGACACGAATCACAAGCCAACATCAACAGAAACAATCATAGGGGCATCAAATGTAAGCATAAACTTATACGACAACATAGTTAATAACTATTGATAGCCCAGAACAACATCACATGATATGTAATAAAGCTTTTCCGGACATAGGCTGCGTCCTGCCTCTCCTTATAACATTTTTAGAGAATAATAACACATGCCCGAACTAAAGACAATAACAGGGGTGCACCAATGGTGCGCCAGAGAAGACAAGGAAGAATGGGAGGAGGTAGGGGAGACAGGAAGGGGGAAGGGGCAAGGGGTGAGAAGGAGGGGGGGGGGACCCCACATCCGCCCCCAGGGTCACTCCTGGAGGAATTTGAGGTACTCCGCAGACAGCGTGAACTGGGCCCAAGAACGCCAGGTCTCCCAATGCCTCGCATCACCGTCCCTGAGAGAGGCTGTGAGTTCCTCCATCCTGCAGATGTCTCCAACCCGCGACAGCCACATGGCCGTAGAGGGTGGATCCGGTGATTTCCAGCGCGTGGGAATACAGGTCTTAGCAGCGAGCAGAAGGGGGGCCAGGAGAGATTTCCCCCTAACCCGCACGGAGGCGGGCGCAAGGTTCAAGAGATAGCTAGCCGGGTCCACCCCCAGGTCAATACCTGTGAGGTGCTCCACAATCACCCTCACGTTGGTCCAGAATCTCGATAGCTTAGGGCATTCCCAGAATATATGGGTCATGGTACCCCTATCCTGTGAGCACCTCCAGCACAGGGAGGAGGCAGAGGGAAACATCTTCTCCACTTTAGATGGAGTCAGGTACCACCTGGAGAGGATCTTGTAGGAGGCTTCCTGATATCGGTTAGATATGGAGGATTTGTGGGTAAGCTAGCCTCTCTTCGGGCGAAAAATTCCGTCCGAGTTCCCTCTCCCACCCCACCACGAAGGACGGCACAAAGGAATCAGGGGGATTCACCAGCAACGCATATGTGCAAGACAGGGCACCCTTAATATGACCCAGCCCCGTGCAAACTTTCTCGAATGGGGTTAGAGCTCTGACTACAGGGGATGAACGGGAGATAGATTTTTGATAGTGGGAGAGTTGGAGAGCCTGCCAGTCGTTGAGGGGCCGCAAAGAGAGCCTCTCGGCAAGCTCCCCCAACCCGTGCCACTCCCCCCCCGCACTCAAATGATGGATTCTGAAGCAGTCTCGTTGTGCCCAGGCCTGGAAGGGGGCGTCAGAAAGACTCACTGGGAAGTCAGGGTGACCAATCACCGGAGTCAGGGGCGAGAGGGGCGAGGAAATATCCGACCTCGGGAAGAACCTCGCCGCTACCCCCCTGGTAGGGCCTATCGTCGGGTGCTTGTTCAGCGCAGGGAAGTAATTGGTGGGGACCCACGGGAGACCCGCAAGGACCGCAGGGGACTCGTCCTGTTCAATCAAGGTCCACTGCTTATATCTCGGGTGTCTACACCAGTCAATGATACGAACCAGGTGGGCCGCCGCATGATAAAGTTTCCAGTCCGGGAGACCGATGCCCCCCGCTCCCTTAGGCAGAGTCAGCAGGGAGGTCGCCAGACGGTGTGGTTTCCCCGCCCAAACGAACCTGGTACACAAGCCCAAGAGCTTCTTAAAGAATGTCCGCGGGACCTCCACCGGAAGGGCCTGGAACATATACAATACTCTGGGCAGGATATTCATTTTTATTACGTTCACTCTGCCGAACCAAGTGAGGGTTCCCCGGGACCACCTCTGCAGATCGCTCTCCACCTTCTTCAACAGCGGGGGAAAGTTAGAGCCGTAAATTTTTTGGGTATGTGTTGGGATTTGTGTGCCCAAGTAAGTTATAGCCTCTCTCTCCCATGAAAAGGGGAAGTTCTCCATAATGCGTTCTAACCGTTTGGGTGGGACATTGATATTAAGGGCCGAGGATTTATGTTGGTTTATTTTGTAGTTTGATAGTGTTTGATATGTTTTAAATTCAGCTAGAAGGACTGGGAGGGTCGTCTCAGGCTTTGTTAGAAAAAAGATTAGATCGTCCGCATAGGCTGCGACCTTGTGCTCCACCCGCCCAGCGCGGATACCCGCAATATCAGGGTTGTTTCTGACGGTGCGGAGGAACGGTTCCAGGGACAGAATAAAGATCAAAGGGGAGAGGGGGCAGCCCTGCCTCGTACCGTTGGCCAGGGCAAAGGAACCGGAGAGGAGGCCGTTTACTCTGACCGCCGCAGAAGGGACCGTGTAGGAGGCCGATATCCACCGAAACATATTATCCCCCAAGCCAATGTGTCTGAGGACAGCAAATATGAAGTCCCAGCTGACCCTATCGAATGCCTTTTAAGCATCTGTTGAAAGGAGGATTGAAGCTATTTTGTTTGAATGGGCCCAATGTATTAAGTCGATTACCCTTGTGGTATTGTCCCTGCCTTCCCTTGAAGGGACGAAGCCAACCTGATCCCAGTGGATTAAAGAAGGGATAAAAGGGGCCAGTCTGTCCGCGATTATTTTGTTAAAGATTTTAAGGTCGCAATTTAATAGGGATATGGGTCTATAACTGCCGCATTGTGTCGGGTCTTTGCCCTCCTTAGGTATTACAGTTATGCTAGCCCTGAGAGTATCTTTAGGTGGAGCCAGCCCATCCTTAAGGGAATTGAAGGCGGCCACAAAGTGGGGACCAAGAGACCCCACAAATCCTTTGTAGTAGCTCAGGCCGAAGCCGTCGGGGCCTGGAGCCCTTCCTGGCTTTGTGTTTTTAATGGCTTTCAAGAACTCGTCGAGCTCAATCTCCCTGTCGAGCGAGTCTATCATCTCCCGGTTCAGTCTGGGGAGGCCTGACCCCTGGATGTAAGCGGCTATTTTATCCCGACGGTCAGCAGTCCGGGTCTGGGGGAGGTTGTATAGGGCCTCATAGTAGTCCCTAAAGGAATTGGCTATGTCTGCCGTCAAGCATTTCCTGTTCCCCCCCCGCGTCGTGGATGAGTGGGATGAAGTTCTTGCCTCGCTGCGCTCTGAGGGATCTGGCCAACGCCCTACCGCATTTGTTGCCAAATTCGTAGAAAAATCGGCGGCATCTAACCGCCATACCCCTTGCCTCCCCGAAGCAGATGTCCCTGAGGGAGTCCCGTAGGCTTGTCAGCTTGGCTCCCACCTCTCCCGACTGGGTTTGTTTGTGGAGGGTTTCCAGTCTGACAATTTCTTGGGTTACCTTGACAATTTGTTCATTTCTCTCCTTTTTCAGACGGGCACCGTGCTTAATTAGCACACCTCTGATTACGCATTTGTGGGCCTCCCACACGGACATCCGCGAGACCTCTCCGTTGCTGTTCAGCTCAAAATACTCCCCCAGGGCCCTCTGGACGTCCTCCCTAACCATGGCATCCTGTAGCAGCGAGTCATTCAGCCGCCACTGACCCCGGAAGAGGGGAGCATCCGGGATGGACAGGGTAAGAATGATCGGAGCATGGTCCGAGAGAGTAATGTGTCCGATATCGGTGGTCACTATGAGGTGTAGGAACTGGTGGGGGACCAAAAACCAGTCTATGCGGGAATATGAGTTGTGTGGGCTGGAGAAAAATGTGTAGTCTCTACCTCTCGGGTTAAGGGTCCGCCAAACATCCATCAATTGATTATTGAGTAGCAGCTGCTTAACTTTTTTGAGAGTTGAGAAAGGGACATGGGAAGACCCCTTGGACGTGTCCAGGGAAGGGTCTAGGGTCAGATTGAAATCCCCCCCCAACACCAGGATCCCCTCAGTGAAATTGGCCAATTTGTCTAAGGTCGACTGTAGAAATTTGTACTGGTTGTCATTAGGGCAGTAGCAGGTTGCCAGGGTCACTTTCTGGGAAAAAAGTGTCCCCTTTACACAGAGGAACCTCCCTTCGGTGTCCTGCAAAGAGTCAAGATGGGACCAGGGTAATGAACCGGCCACAAGGATCGCCACCCCCCGCGATTTTGAATCTGGGGAGAGACTGTGATACTGGGTCCTAAAGGTCTGATTGGTGAGGGTGTGAGAGCGCCCCTTCTTCAGGTGGGTCTCCTGCAAGAAGGCAACATGAGAGTTCAGGCGCTTCAGATCCCTGAGGATGGAGGTTCTCTTAATTGGGGAGTTCAAGCCCTTGGCGTTGAGGGATGTGCACCTGACCGCAGCCATAATAAGCGGTAGAGTGCAAGTTCACACAGTATCAGGGGAGAGGCACCGTGCAGCGGGCCACTCACGAGGCGGGGGAGTCACCACTGGGGGAGGAGGGGGGGGGCACACAATGGGGTGAAAAGAAGGGTAGGAAGCCCAAGAATAGGGCTCGAGGGTGGGAGTAATGACAGACAGGCAAAACGTAAAGGAGCAACAACTGAAAATACAAAACAGGTATGAACGAATATATCGTACCTACTAAGCAGAAAGAATCAGAGAAACAAGTAGGCCCTATCGACTACAAGAGTCAGTAAGGCCGGCCTACTGGGGGAACGCGTCCGAACCAAGAGGGGAGCGCACAGGAGTCACAGCCCACCCCCCCCGGCCGGAGGTCAATAAACCATGTTAACCGCCAACAAACTTTTGGGGCAAATTCTAGTTGACACAGTAAGACGATAGGGCGGGGGCACGATTGCCCAACCGAAGTTGAACAATGAAGCCCACCCCGCGGTCCAAGCTGTACCTGAGACAAAGAGAAAACAGTAGAAACGGAATGTGGTGACCAGCGTCGCCCACCGCGAACGAATTCCCGGAGGTCGACTATAAAACACAACTTGGTAAGCCATCAATAAAGACATTTCCCTCCCAGGGCCTTCCTCGCCCCCCAACCCTGCCACACGCAGGGGAAGGCAAGGGAGGCCAGCGGGACAAAACCTGCATAAAGTAGTTATAAAGTCTTGTTTAGGAACAAGCAGGTGGAGAAAAAAAAAAAAGAAAGGAGCTCAGGAAAAAAAAACTTCCACGATGGACCGGTCACACCCCATCTTCCGGACGCCTCGATGGTCTCTTGAGTCGCCTGAGATCTCGGAAGCTCCCCGGGCCTCGTCGTTTCTCTCCAACCGCAGGCTGAAGTATCGGGGGGAGGTCGTTTCCGAGCCAGTTAGGGATCTGAATAGGCTCACAACCTAAGTAAGCGAAAAGACCTCCCAAGTCCTGGGGAGATTTAAGCACAAATGAGCTCTGTCCCCTGCGGATAACCAGATGAAACGGAAAACCCCATCTGTAGGTGGCGCCGCTTTCTAAAATAACTTCCAAGAGGGGTTTCAGAACTCTCCGCATCTGCAAAGTTCTCCTTGACAAGTCCGGGAATATCTTGACGGAGGAGCCCTTAAATTTCACTTCACCCTTTCTCCAAGCCTTCCGGGCAATTTCCTCCTTAAGTGTGTACCGGTGGACTCGGCAGATAACATCTCTCGGGAACTTAGGGTCTGAATTTTTGGGTCCTAAAGCTCTGTGGACTCTGTCAAGCTCTATATCGTCAGATGAGTCCCGGTCCAATATCGAGTTAAAAATGGTCGTAACAATCAGTTTCAGATCCTCGGACGCTTCCGCTTCTGGGATGCCCCGCAGCCGCAGATTATTCCGTCGACTCCTATTCTCCAGATCGTCAATGTGTAAGTTACATTCTTGTATCAGGGCGTCCTGCCGCTCACACCTGGCTTCCAGAGCCAGTAAACGACTCGAGACCAGAGATCTGTCGGTTTCTATTGATGTGACTCTTGACTCGACAGTTGAAACTTGCTGTCGCACCGCAGCGATCTCGCGTTTATGAACAGCTTCGTATTTAGCGATCAAACCTTCAATATCCGCTTTGGTAGGGAGGCCCTTGAGAAGGGATATGGTGGCGAGATGAATTTCTGGTTCGCAGCTCAGACCTGTTGCCGACGGCGAAGGAGGGACATACAGCCCCAGATCCTCAGGAGCTTCAGTTGGCCTGACCGGAAGGGGTGTGCCAAAGGGGTCCACCGGTGACAGCGATAGAGGGCTAATCAGCTGCTCTCCTGCATCTCTCTCGGGGGAGGGCGCTAAAGAGTATAGGGGGGAGCCCAGCTGCACACCCCCAGCACCATCCGAACGGTCGGTTGGGTCACTGACTCTCACGTATCTCTTCTGCCTCTGTGGCATGGCTTCTCCAGGGACGCCCATGGCGGTAGAGTGGAGGGGGTCTATCGTGGGCCGGGGCACATACACATATTGGGCCAGGGTCCCCAGACCTCCCCTCTCAGGACCAGGCATATGGCCAGCTGTAACAGCGCCCTTCATCTCAGGGCTTTTAGGAGGGAGGCCGACCTCCGGGCCCGGCGTGTGGGTGAGTGATTGTGGGCAACATTCCTTTAATGTGGCAGCTTCTGGCTCGGCTGCACCGACATTTGACTGGGGAGTGTGGACAGGTGTCCCCCCCATAGTAGCGGCTGCTGCCTGGCTGCGCAGCCCGCCGCTTAGTCCGCTCCCCTCCTCTCCCGCCGCCGGCAGCCTGTGTGGTGACGTCACAGCTGGCAGGGACTCGGCCGCCGCCATCTTGCTCCTCTCATTCTCGGGAGGGTGTACACACCTCCCCGCGGGGCTCCGCGAACGCTGTAGCGGCTCTTCTGCCGCCGCCTGGGACAGTGTCGGCTGGGGGCTGCACCCACCTGTCAGCTCCTCACCTGAAGCCGCGTCTGATGCTCCGGTGAGTCTCTCCTCAGCCCCGCTCTCCTCCGCGCTCTCCGGCACATGCGCCATCTTGCCCGTCTCCACTTCCTCGCGTCGCAGCCATTTACCGGCTGTCTGCCACCTCCCCGGGCTCCGCTGGCCACCTCCGCCGCCTCCCCTTCCACAACGCTTCTTGCCCATCTTAAAAGTTGTATGGCTCTGGTGATAAAATCAAGACCTCCCGGCTCAGGGATCAGGAGCTCTCCTAGATACGTCCGCCCGCCATTGCACTCGGGACACGCCCCCAATTGCAGATTTTTAGCCCTCACCAGACAAGTCAATCCAGTGGGGATGTCTCGCAAAGATGTGGAACAGATTCAGGCCAAAACACATTAATATTGGTGATGCCCATAGAACCCAGGTTGGGGCCCTTGGGGGGGGGGCTAACCTGGGCCTGTGTGGCATTCAGAATCTGCAACTGTTCCAAAATGTTTCTTTGGTTACTGTGCATTTTGGCCATGCCTGACCTGATTTCGGAGGTCAAGTTGGCCATGTGGCTGTTATGGGTCCTCAATTCAGTCAGCACGGCACTGAAGGTAGTATTTAGGGACTCTAATTGGCCCCTAAGATGCTCTTGATTTTGCTGATTTTGGCGACGAAAAAGCCGCCTCTCTTGGTGCCATGCTGACTCCATCATCTGCACGCCCCTCCCCTGGGAAACTGGGTGACGTTGCTGAGTACGCCGCCCAATTCCCCGGGTTGTGGGGTGTGCAGATGATGTTGCTCGAGGACCCCCAACAGCCACAGGTATGCTCGCCAAATCCTCAGCAGCAGATGTGAAACTGGGGACTGGAGGGTCAGTCTCTGCATGCTGCCCACGATGAGCAGGCAGCATGCAGCCAGCTTCCCTCTGCTGCTGAAGATTTGGCGGAGAAACATTTTGGGACAGTTGCAGATTCTGGCCCAGGGGAAGATCTTCATCATCTCCAAGGAAGCTTCCATCTTCCTCCTGCTCCTGGATTTGCTCCATCAGTGTGTGGCTCTGTTGGGGAAATGTTAAAAAAAAAAAAAGTTCAGTGTGGGGAATACATATATAAATCAGACAAGAAAAACATGGCAAGCCACATGCATATACAACAGCATGAAAAAACACTTACCGTAGATCTTGGATCCTGGGTCCTATGCAGTGCGGAAGAAGACGGCAGCGGTAACATGGCAGAGGAGTCCCCACTAGCTGAGGGATGATGCTGGGCTGCATTAGAAGAAAAAGAGCTATGAAAACACACAACTATGCATTGTTGATGTTTAAGCACACTTATGCTAAGCAAAGAAACGTGGCCAAGCAGGAATGGCCACTCCCACAACGTGGCCACTTGGCCTTCACTAGGAATGCCATTACATTAGTGCATGGATTGTTAAACCAGACTAGACACATTGGTCACGTGTCTAAAAACAAACATGCAACTAATGGCTGCTGTGTGAGTTGCCACATCCCTTTTAGGCGATGAAGTTAACACACTAAGGTGCAAAATTGCAGTTACAATATGATTCTGGTGGGGAACATTGTATCTCTGAAAACATTTGTAGCAAACCATCTTAATCCGTTTTGCACCCAACCCAGCTCTTACCAAATTGACCAACAGCCAAAGATGTTAGTGTGGCGTGTGCTTGTCAATTAATACATAGCACGCATTCCTTTTCTCCACTCCTAAGTTTCTTAGTTTTCGGTAATTTACTTAAACGTCATGTATGTGGGTGTCAATTTGCACATTACCAGTCCACACACATTACAGTGAGCACTCCACTAAAAGCAACACCCTAGAGCCATGTGTTTCGCTAGGCCTTGCTGCCACCCCCTAGAGCCATGTGTTTCGCTAGGCCTTGCTGCCACCCCCTAGAGACATGTGTTTAGCTAGCCCTTGCTGCCACCCCCTAGAGACATGTGTTTAGCTAGCCCTTGCTGCCACCCCCTAGAGACATGTGTTTAGCTAGGCCTTGCTGCCACCCCCTAGAGACATGTGTTTAGCTAGCCCTTGCTGCCACCCCCTAGAGACATGTGTTTAGCTAGCCCTTGCTGCCTATGTGTAGGTTTACACACATTTTTGGGGTCATTCACACATTACTAACCTGCTGGAATTGGCGGGTTGTCGGTGTCCTGCTGGGCCGGGTGTCCCTGTAAGACCATAGGATGGAGCAAGCCCAGAACCATCTCCTCAGCTTGGGTAAATCTCATTTTTGTGGGAAATCCTCCGCCAGTTTTTTTCGCTGTAAAACATAGTAAGCATAATTAAGTGCACTGATGGATACACAAGAATAATAAAAACCCACAAATAAGCTAGGTACCTGTACAGCTGCCTTTGACTCTGTTTCTTCCGCACGGCATATTTCAGGTCCGAGATCTTCCGCTGAACCTGTTCCACATCTTTGCATTCCTCACCCGCTGCATTGACTTGCCTGGTGAATTCTTCCAAAATCTCTGCTTTGCGCTGTTTGCTGGTGGTTTTGGATTTGCTCCCATATAGGTCGTCATAATATAAGGTGAGCCCACTAGCCAATGCCAGAGTTTGGGACTCACCAAAACGGCCACTCAAGTGTCCTCGGCGCAATGTGCGCCCTCTTTGGGGTGGTTGTGGCTCCTCAGTGCTTGGTGGCAAATGGGGTGACATTCTGAGCTGGGGGGATGGAGGAGACCTCAAGGACTGGAGGCTGGCTGTGGATCGTACTGGACTGGGAAAGGGACTGGGTTTTCTGGGCTGGGTGGCCACTGAAGTTGCAGGTGTCGATGTGGCATAGGGGGAATGCATGACAACCTGTGCCGGAGGAGAATGTGGGCGAGCAAGAGAGGGTCTGGGTGAGCTGGAGCTGCTGCTTTGAGCCCTGTGGGTCTGTGGGGCCTTGGAGGTCGTTGGCTGGGGTGAGGCATATCTTGTGGTTCGCACACTCTTGGGCTTTTCTTTGGAGCCACGTGCGGGGGGGGAGGGGGCCGTTGGCCTTTGATGGCTTTTCGGGCTTCTGGACCTTGTTCGGCCCCTGCTGAGCCTTGGGCCCCTGCTGCGGCTTCTGGACCTGGACCTGCTTCGGCCCCTGCTGCGCTTTGGGCCCCTGTTGCGGCTTCAGGACCTGGACCTTGTTCGGCCCCTGCTGCGCCTTGGGCCCCTGCTGCGGCTTCTGGACCTGGACCTGCTTCGGCCCCTGCTGCGCCTTGGGCCCCTGCTGCGGCTTCTGGACCTGGACCTGCTTCGGCCCCTGCTGCGCCTTGGGCCCCTGCTGCGGCTTCGGGCCCTGTGTTTGGGGCCTTTGGCTATGGCCTTGGTGCCACGTGGTGGGGGGGATGTGGGGCAGGGTGGGGTGGGGCTTCGTCCCCTCTTACCCATCTGTGGGGCATGAGCTTGCCCAGCCTTGGTTTGCTTGCTCTTTGGTTGGGCTGCTGCAACCTCCTTTTTGGCCGCGGCCTTGGTGGTAGGCCTTAGCCTGGCTTTGGGCTCTTGGGAGCGTGTTCTCGGTCCCTCGGCCTGCTCAGCCCGCTTGGTCTGCTTCTTCTGGCCAGTAGCTTTTTTCGGTGCCATTTTGGGTGGACTCTCAAAGAGAATGAGCTGTGTGTGCAGGGCCCTTTAAATAAGGTATCCGGCGTGTGACGCCTACGCGTCCGCTTACGCGCATGGCCGGCCACTGGGGCAGTGCTTATCTGCTGCCGAGAAGAAGAAGAAAGATGGCGCCCACTATCTTCACCCGCCAACAAGAAGAGATCATCATGCTCGTAAGTGTCTTTTAAGGACTTTGCTTGGCTTTCTAAATGCTGCTCTACATGTTAAGGATGTGCACGAAGTAATAGATTGTTTTTAAATTTGGTTCAACTACATGCACACCCAAGCACACGCCACACACGTGCCAAACAACAGTGCTGGCAGATTTGAAAGTTAACTTAGCCTAGAAGTGTGTGTGTGTATGTGTTCATGTGATTGAACCAAAGAATGTATTGTTGCCACTTCTTGATAGTCATTTCTGATTTCTTGCTATGTTTGATTTCTGTTTTGTAGACCATGCTGGAGCGCAGGTACGACTATCTGCCCAACTCGTTTGAGAAACGAAACGTCGCCCTGGAGATCATCTCGGAGATCCAACATCAGACCGACACCGCCTTCACCCACACACAGATAATGCAGCATTGGTCGGACCTGAAGCGACTGCACATGCCCCGGGTGCGGAGGTTTTTCGGGATCCATTTCCCAAGTAAGTACATAGCGCTTGCATGCAAGATGTAACTACGACAGAAGTTAGGCCTTTTATTTATAATGCCTTTTCTTTGGTAGTGTTGGAAATGGATTACCGCATTCGCCGCACCCGGAGGCGCACAGGCCGACCAGTGCTGCATGATTCTGCAGCTGGGAGTGAAGGTGGTGGATCTCCAGGGCGACGGGCCGACCCCTCCTCTGTGGCCTCCTCAGACCAGCCCCTGGACCTTACCACAGAGGAGGGGCGGCACAGCGTGGGCAGGGAGTCGTACCCTGCCACGCATGCGGGAGCCTCTGGTATGTCCCTCTTCATGTATACACACACACATATACATGCTATCTCCTACCCAACTGATTCCTTTCATCTGTTTATCTAGATGCTTCTGGAGCAGGTGAGGAAGTGGAAGAGGAGGCAGCAGATGTGCTCCAAGCAGAAGCTGGAGAAGGTGAGTGATGTGAACCAGACTTGGCAAAAGACATTTTCTGACTGAGGAATTTGACCATAAAACTGAACATATTTCCCATGTTTCTACAGGCACTTCTTCACAGCAGAGCCAGGACCCAGGACCTCAGCGTGTTAACCCCAACGAGCCAGCTCGCGGCCACCAACCAAGTAAGTAGCCAGGGCATTATTAGCATTTATGTGGTACTTGACATCCACACACAGATATATCAAGCACTAGCCAATGGCAATTTAAGAGTGACCTGTGGCCACTTCCTTAGCTTAATGACTTGCCAGAATTACATATGTAGCCTTGATTTATTTGTGTAACTTCAAAACATTCAATCCACAGGCACACAGGCAAACATCTATTGGTATGAATCTAATGTTTTTTTCTCCATTTGTTACAGGGACCACACGGCAACAAATTTTGGAAATGAATAGGAGGGTCCTTGCGTTGGTGACCGATATGAAGGTGATGGTTGACTCATTGGGGACAACAGAAGAAGACGAAGAGGAGTAAAGTCTTGGGTCCTGGCCCTGTTCTGCTGAGGCAGTTTTTATATTTTTTAAATTGTTTTAATCAAAAAAAAAAAAAAAACAGTTTTATTTGCCCAGAGCAAAAAAAGTTTTAATATTTTAAAACAACAAAAAAGATTTAATAGTAAAAAAGTTAAAAGAAAACAACGTTTCAGTGTCATTTCTGGTAACACATACATTTACAAAAAAGAAAGGGGCAAATACATATTTTGAGGTCAAGATTCAGATGTCCACGAAGGGATTTGGGTAAGTTTTAGGGTGCTAAAATGGAAGAAGAATCTAAGCGCTAAGTGATTTGGGTAAGTTTTAGGGTGGTAAAATGGAAGAAGAACCTAAGCGCTAAGTGATTTGGGTAAGTTTTAGGGTGGTAAAATGGAAGAAGAATCTAAGCGCTAAGTGATTTGGGTAAGTTTTAGGGTGGTAAAATGGAAGAAGAACCTAAGCGCTAAGTGATTTGGGTAAGTTTTAGGGACCTAAAATGGAAGAAGAATCTAAGCGTAAGTGATTTGGGTAAGTTTTAGGGTGGTAAAATGGAAGAAGAACCTAAGCGCTAAGTGATTTGGGTAAGTTTTAGGGACCTAAAATGGAAGAAGAATCTAAGCGCTAAGTGATTTGGGTAAGTTTTAGGGACCTAAAATGGAAGAAGAATCTAAGCGCTTAGTGATTTGGGTAAGTTTTAGGGTGTTAAAATGGAAGAAGAATATAAGCGCTAAGTGATTTGGGTAAGTTTTAGGGACCTAAAATGGAAGAAGAATCTAAGCGCTAAGTGATTTGGGTAAGTTTTAGGGACCTAAAATGGAAGAAGAATCTAAGCGCTAAGTGATTTGGGTAAGTTTTAGGGACCTAAAATGGAAGAAGAATATAAGCGCTAAGGGATTTGGGTAAGTTTTAGGGACCTAAAATGGAAGAAGAATCTAAGCGCTAAGGGATTTGGGTAAGTTTTAGGGACCTAAAATGGAAGAAGAATATAAGCGCTATGGGATTTGGGTAAGTTTTAGGGACCTAAAATGGACGAAGAATCTAAGCGCTAAGGGATTTGGGTAAGTTTTAGGGACCTAAAATGGAAGAAGAATATAAGCGCTAAGGGATTTGGGTAAGTTTTAGGGTGCTAAAATGGAGTGCAGATCAGTGACTGGGGTGCATGGTTAGATGAGGAGTGCAGATTAGTGACTGGGGTGCGTGGTTAGATGAGGAGTGCAGATTAGTGACTGGTGTGCGTGGTTAGCTGAGGGGTGCAGGTCAGTGACTGGGGTGCATGGTTAGATGAGGAGTGCAGATCAGTGACTGAGGTGCGTGGTTAGATGAGGAGTGCAGATCAGTGACTGGGGTGTGTGGTTAGCTGAGGGGTGCAGTTCAGTGACTGGAGTGCGAGGTTAGATGAGGAGCGCAGTTCAGCGACTGGGGTGCGTGGTTAGATGAGGAGTGCAGATCAGTGACTGGGGTGCGTGGTTAGGTGAGGGGTGCAGATTTGTGACTGGGGTGCGTGGTTAGATGAAGAGTGCAAATCTAAGAAGAATCTAAGCGCTAAGTGATTTGGGGAAGTTTTAGGGTGGTAAAATGGAAGAAGAACCTAAGCGCTAAGTGATTTGGGTAAGTTTTAGGGACCTAAAATGGAAGAAGAATATAAGCGCTAAGGGATTTGGGTAAGTTTTAGGGACCTAAAATGGAAGAAGAATCTAAGCGCTAAGGGATTTGGGTAAGTTTTAGGGACCTAAAATGGAAGAAGAATATAAGTGCTATGGGATTTGGGTAAGTTTTAGGGACCTAAAATGGATGAAGAATCTAAGCGCTAAGGGATTTGGGTAAGTTTTAGGGACCTAAAATGGAAGAAGAATATAAGCGCTAAGGGATTTGGGTAAGTTTTAGGGTGCTAAAATGGAAGAAGAATATAAGCGCTATGGGATTTGGGTAAGTTTTAGGGACCTAAAATGGAAGAAGAATATAAGCGCTAAGGGATTTGGGTAAGTTTTAGGGTGCTAAAATGGAAGAAGAATATAAGCGCTAAGATATTTGGGGAAGTTTTAGGGTGGTAAAATGGAAGAAGAACCTAAGCGCTAAGGGCTTTGGGTAAGTTTTAGGGACCTAAAATGGAAGAAGAATATAAGCGCTAAGGGATTTGGGTAAGTTTTAGGGACCTAAAATGGAAGAAGAATCTAAGCGCTAAGGGATTTGGGTAAGTTTTAGGGACCTAAAATGGAAGAAGAATATAAGTGCTATGGGATTTGGGTAAGTTTTAGGGACCTAAAATGGACGAAGAATCTAAGCGCTAAGCGATTTGGGTAAGTTTTAGGGACCTAAAATGGAAGAAGAATATAAGCGCTAAGGGATTTGGGTAAGTTTTAGGGTGCTAAAATGGAAGAAGAATATAAGCGCTATGGGATTTGGGTAAGTTTTAGGGACCTAAAATGGAAGAAGAATATAAGCGCTAAGGGATTTGGGTAAGTTTTAGGGTGCTAAAATGGAAGAAGAATATAAGCGCTAAGATATTTGGGTAAGTTTTAGGGACCTAAAATGGAAGAAGAATATAAGCGCTAAGGGATTTGGGTAAGTTTTAGGGACCTAAAATGGAAGAAGAATATAAGCGCTAAGGGATTTGGGTAAGTTTCAGGGACCTAAAATGGAAGAAGAATCTAAGCGCTAAGGGATTTGGGTAAGTTTTAGGGACCTAAATTGGAAGAAGAATATAAGCGCTAAGGGATTTGGGTAAGTTTTAGGGACCTAAAATGGACGAAGAATCTAAGCGCTAAGGGATTTGGGTAAGTTTTAGGGACCTAAAATGGAAGAAGAATATAAGCGCTAAGTGGTTAGGGTGAGCTTTAAGGGCTCAAAAGGGAAGAGGCAGGATAGCGCTAAGTGGTTAGGGTGAGCTTTAAGGGCTCAAAAGGGAAGAGGCAGGATAGCGCTAAGTGGTTAGGGTGAGCTTTAAGGGCTCAAAAGGGAAGAGGCAGGATAGCGCTAAGTGGTTAGGGTGAGCTTTAAGGGCTCAAAAGGGAAGAGGCAGGATAGCGCAAAGTGGTTAGGGTGTTTTTTTTGGTCTTCTAAGTGATGTGAGTGAAATAGATGCAAGCACTTTAATGAGATAAGTTTGTAGTGCGCAGGCGGCAGATCGTAAGACTTCCGTCTGGACGAAGATTTTTGGAAAAAGTGAAGCAGGATGTATCGGGAAGCGGAAAGGATTCGTGTGAGGATACGATGGAAAAAGGGCAAAAACGAAAGGCTACGTTGTTAGCTGAGAAAATGAATCTGAAAAGTCTCGATTGAAAATGACATCCTCGTACGCGTACTCTGGCATACGAGCGGACGGATGCTTTACGGAAGGTTTACGAAGCATGCTTGGAATCGCTCGCACATTCATACGAGAGCGGGAACTTTTGAAAATGATACGACGACGGCACGAAATCGGAAGTTTTTTTGTGTCTCTCTGAATCAAGGCTATGGTCCATAGATCACTAACCCACATTCTCCTGCCACGGCTTAGGCCCTTACCCCTTAGTATAATTACCTTTTTTCTGGTAGAACTCTATACATCAGGGACCCAGAAATGGCTGCTCACAACCAAATATTTGCTATTAGGGGGCATACAGTAATGCAGTGTGCAGCCACTACAATGTCCCCCAGCAGTGCTATAGGCCTCTCTGAAAGGAGTAGTTTATCCATGTTCAATCAGTTGTAGCTGCAAACTAAGCTGAAGCATCTGCCTCACTTTTCTGGAATTGTAAAGTTGTACAGTAGGTGGTGGGGGTTCAATGCCTCCTGTGATTCTGAGAGTTTTGTGTACAGTATTTCCAAAGCATTTCTAGGCAGACATTGTCCATGTGAAAATCCCGATGTCCTCTATGGCCCACTGGGGTGCGTGGTTAGATGAGGTGTGCAGATCAACGACTGGGTTGCGTGGTTAGATGAGGAGTGCAGATCAGTGACTGGGGTGCATGGTTAGATGAGGAGTGCAGATCAGTGACTGGGGTGCGTGGTTAGATGAGGAGTGCAGATCAGTGACTGGGGTGCGTGGTTAGATGATGAGTGTAGATCAGTGACTGGGGTGCGTGGTTAGATGAGGAGTGTAGATCAGTGACTTGGGTGCGTGGTTAGATGAGGAGTGTAGATCAGTGACTGGGGTGCGTGGTTAGATGAGGAGTGCAGATCGGTGACTTGGGTGCGTGGTTAGATGAGGAGTGCAGATCGGTGACTGGGGTGCGTGGTTAGCTGAGGGGTGCAGGTCAGTGACTGGGGTGCGTGGTTAGGTGAGGGATGCAGATCAGCGACTGTGGTGCGTGGTTAGATGAGGAGTGCAGATCAGTGACTGGGGTGCGTGGTTAGATGAGGAGTGCAGATCAGTGACTGGAGTGCATGGTTAGATGAGGAGTGCAGATCAGTGACTGGGGTGCGTGGTTAGGTGAGTGGTGCAGATTTGTGACTGGGGTGCAAATCAGTGACTGGGGTGCGTGGTTAGATGAGGAGTGCTGGTCGGTGACTGGGGTGCGTGGTTAGATGAGAAGTGCAGATCAGTGACTGGGGTAAATGGTTAGATAAGGAGTGCAGATCAGTGACTGGGGTGCATGGTTAGATGAGGAGTGCAGATTAGTGACTGGGGTGCGTGGTTAGATGAGGAGTGCAGATCAGTGACTGGTGTGCGTGGTTAGCTGAGGGGTGCAGGTCAGTGACTGGGGTGCATGGTTAGATGAGGAGTGCAGATCAGTGACTGAGGTGCGTGGTTAGATGAGGAGTGCAGATCAGTGACTGGGGTGTGTGGTTAGCTGAGGGGTGCAGTTCAGTGACTGGAGTGCGTGGTTAGATGAGGAGCGCAGTTCAGCGACTGGGGTGCGTGGTTAGATGAGGAGTGCAGATCAGTGACTGGGGTGCGTGGTTAGGTGAGGGGTGCAGATTTGTGACTGGGGTGCGTGGTTAGATGAAGAGTGCAAATCAGTGACTGGGGTGCATGGTTAGATGAGGAGTGCAGATCAGTGACTGGGGTGCGTGGTTAGATGAGGAGTGCAAATTAGTGACTGGGGTGCGTGGTTAACTGAGGGGTGCAGTTCAGTGACTGGGGTACGTGGTTAGATGAAGAGTGCAGATCAGTGACTGGGTGCGTGGTTAGCTGAGGGGTGCAGTTCAGTGACTGGGGTGCATGGTTAGATGAGGAGTGCAGATAAGCGACTGGGGTGCATGGTTAGCTGAGGAGTGCAGATTAGTGACTGAGGAGCGTGGTTAGATGAGGAGTGCAGATCAGTGACTGAGGTGCGTGGTTAGGTGAGGAGTGCAGATCAGTGACTGGGGTGCATGGTTAGATGAGGGGTGCAGGTCAGTTACTGGGGTGCGTGGTTAGATGAGGAGTGCAGATCAGTGACTGGGGTGCGTGGTTAGACGGGGAGGGGAGATCAGTGACTGGGGTGCATGGTTAGATGAGTAGTGCAGATCAGCAACTGGGGTGCATGGTTAGATGAGGAGCGCAGTTCAGCGACTTGGGTGCGTGGTTAGATGAGGAGCGCAGATCAGTGACTGGGGTGCGTGGTTAGGTGAGGGTGCAGATTTGTGACTGGGGAGCGTGGTTAGATGAGGAGTGCAGATCAGTAACTGGGGAGCGTGGTTAGGTGAGGAGTGCAGATCAGTGACTGGGGTGCATGGTTAGATGAGGGGTGCAGGTCAGTTACTGGGGTGCGTGGTTAGATGAGGAGTGCAGATCAGTGACTGGGGTGCGCGGTTAGACGGGGAGGGGAGATCAGTGACTGGGGTGCATGGTTAGATGAGGAGTGCAGATCAGCAACTGGGGTGCATGGTTAGATGAGGAGCGCAGTTCAGCGACTTGGGTGCGTGGTTAGATGAGGAGTGCAGATCAGTGACTGGGGTGCGTGGTTAGGTGAGGGTGCAGATTTGTGACTGGGGTGCGTGGTTAGATGAGGAGTGCAAATCAGTGACTGGGGTGCGTGGTTAGATGAGGAGTGCAGGTCGGTGACTGGGGTGCGTGGTTAGATGAGGAGTGCAGATCAGTGACTGGGGTGCATGGTTAGATGAGGAGTGCAGATCAGTGACTGGGGTGCATGGTTAGATGAGGAGTACAGATAAGTGACTGGGATGCGTGGTTAGATGAGGAGTGCAGATCAGTGACTGGGGTGCGTGGTTAGCTGAGGGGTGCAGGTCAGTGACTGGGGTGCATGGTTAGATGAGGAGTGCAGATCAGTGACTGGGGTGCGTGGTTAGATGAGGGGTGCAGTTAAGTGACTGGGGTGCGTGGTTAGATGAGGTGTGCAGATCAGTGACTGGGGTGCGTGGTTAGATGAGGAGTGCAGATCAGTGACTGGGGTGCGTGGTTAACTGAGGGGTGCAGTTCAGTGACTGGGGTACGTGGTTAGATGAAGAGTGCAGATCAGTGACTGGGTGCGTGGTTAGCTGAGGGGTGCAGTTCAGTGACTGGGGTGCATGGTTAGATGAGGAGTGCAGATAAGCGACTGGGGTGCATGGTTAGCTGAGGAGTGCAGATTTGTGACTGGGTAGCGTGGTTTGATGAGGAGTGCAGATCAGTGACTGGGGTGCGTGGTTAGATGAGGAGTGCAGGTCGGTGACTGGGGTGCGTGGGTAACTGAGGGGTGCAGTTCAGTGACTGGGTTGCGCGGTTAGATAAGGAGTGCAGATCAGTGACTGGGGAGCGTGGTTAGGTGAGGAGTGCAGATCAGTGACTGGGGTGCGTGGTTAGACGGGGAGGGGAGATCAGTGACTGGGGTGCATGGTTAGATGAGGAGTGCATATCAGCAACTGGGGTGCATGGTTAGATGAGGAGCACAGTTCAGCAACTGGGGTGCGTGGTTAGGTGAGGGTGCAGATTTGTGACTGGGGTGCGTGGTTGTCATGAATGACTCACCTTCAGCCCGTGCCCGTGGTGTCCCTGGGCAACTGGCTGGGGATCCTCCTGCCCAGCAGCCGCTTCTGCCTCGGGTGCCATCCCCAGCGGCGCATGTGTCTCCAAGCAAGCCCTCCTCCCTTGCCCACTGTCATTCAACTTGTGCTTGCACGCGTGTACAGTCAGCTCATGTCCTCCGGTGGTGCAATACACAGAATGGCCACTGGAGGCTGTTTAAAAGAGCGAAACCTAGGAGGTGCAGCTCTGAGCAGTATGCCTGTGGAGTTCAGCTGGGGCAATAAGCCCAGAGCTCTCTGAGTGCACCAATCAGACCACAGGGCCGAAATGCACAAATCAGCTCACAGATTCAAAGTGCACCAATCACAGCCACTGCCCCCCTGTCCTATCCAGCTGGGTCTACCCCTATAAAGGGATTGCCACTGCAGTGTGTCAGTGCCTGTTATAGCGCCTAGTACCAAGCTTGTCTTGTGCATTGAAGCTCGATTGATTTCCAGTTGCCAACCTCTGCCTTGCTGACGCCTCTCGATCTGAAACCCTGTTGCCGACCCCTGCCTGAACCGACTATTCTCAATCTGATCTCCGTTGCCGACCTCTGCCTGAACCGACTATTCTGATTTCCGTTGCCGACCTCTGCCTGAACCGACCAATCTCGATCTGATCTCCGTTGCCGACCTCTGCCTTGTACCTAGACCTCGAGCTGTCTCACCCCTCTGTACCGCTGCAAACTCTGACTCCACGTGTTAACCTCTGGCCTGCCTCTGGACTTCCGCTACACTCGCTCTTAGCCATTGGTTCTTCAGACCTCTATACCTGTAAGCTCTCATCCTTTGAGCCATTGAAGTCCTGGGGGCAACCGATCCCGGGCAGGCGTATTCTGCGTCCCGGCAAGCGGGGGCTCCTACAGGTGAAGCTGGCTGCGGAGATTGGGAGTTGAGGGCTTACCTAGAGGGCTGGAGTTACCAGAGCGTGACATTATAACAGGCCACAACATGGATGACCTGGTACAGCAGGTGCAAGCTATGGCCACAGCGATAAACCAACTCACTCAAAGAGTGGCCACTCAGGAACATTTTGATATGAAAGGACTTGTACAACAAGTGCATGGCATGGCTTCCGCCATAAACCACCTGACCCAACGTCTGGCAAATCAAGAAAATCGCCAGCCGGCTGCACCACCTTCATCCTCACCTCCTGTCGAGCCGAAGGTTCCCCTTCCTGAGAAATTTGATGGGGACCGTACAAGATTTTCCAACTTCAGGAACTCCTGTGAACTTTATTTCAGACTACGGCCCTACTCCTCGGGAAACCGAATTGCAGAGGGTGGGCCTGGTTATCTCTCTGCTCCAGGGTGATCCACAGTCCTGGGCGTTTGGCTTAGCGCCCACAGAGGAGGCCTTGCAACTGTCTCAGCCTTTTTCTCCACTATGGAAATCCTGTATTCGGACCCTGACAAGACCTCGACCGCCGATGCCAGGCTTCGAAGCCTGAAACAGGGGAAGCGTTCAGCAGAGGAATATAGTGCCGAATTCCGCCGCTGGGCGATTGAATCCCATTGGAATGATCCTGCTCTCTGTAGTCAGTATAGAATTGGACTTTCAGAGGGTGTTAAGGATGTTCTTACAAATTTTCCTTACCCCAGAAGTTTGGATGAACTCATGCCTACGGCCATTAAAATTGACAGACGGCTACGGGAGAGACATATAGAGAAGAATCACTTTCACTTCCGAGAATCTTCCCACCAGGAGTCATCCCCTGTGGGTGTTATCTCATCTTCGCTCCCTGAAGAGCCTATGCAACTCGGTGCTACTCACCTTTCCCCAGATGAAAAGAGTAGACGTCGCACCTTAGGCCTGTGCATGTACTGTGGGGCTTCTGGTCACCTGGTTAGGACCTGCCCCAATAAAAAACCTTTGGCGGGATTGCAACGTCCTTACAAGATAGAGAAAGTTTGTCAGGACGGACAGGTAACTTCCCTTCATAGAAATAAAATGTTGTTACCTGCTACTGTGGGTTGGGAGTTGTCCAGGAAATCCATCCCCGCTTTTGTCGATAGCGGAGCAGTGGGCAACTTCTTGGATAAATCCATAGTGGCCGCCTTAGGCATTCCAGTTATTCCCCTTGGGAAACCCCTTCAGATTTTGGCTGTTAATAATACTCCTGTTTGTGGAGGAACTGTAACCTCCAAAACCCCTTTTATCAGCCTAGTTGTGGGACCCTCCCATTCTGAGAATCTTGATTTTTTTGTATTTGACTGCCCTGAAACCCTGGTTGTCTTAGGGTTCCCTTGGTTGAAGGTGCACAACCCTACCCTTAATTGGAAAACTGGGGAATTGACAGGATGGGGCCCACACTGTGTAGAACACTGCTCTAGCATTACTGTTGGGGCAACCCAGGTCTCAGAGTGTGTTTGTCCGCATGCCTCTCCATCCAGGAGGGTACCTCGTGTATCTTTGTTGAAGTCTGTCGGAACTATTCGGGGCGTTTGTCCTGTGGATTCTGGTGAGGGTCCGGAGGCCCCTCGTGAAGGGGGGGGTAATGTAATGAATGACTCGCCTTCAGCCCGTGCCCGTGGTGTCCCTAGGCAACTGGCTGGGGATCCTCCTGCCCAGCAGCCGCTTCTGCCTCGGGTGCCATCCCCAGCGGCGCATGTGTCTCCAAGCAAGCCCTCCTCCCTTGCCCACTGTCATTCAACTTGTGCTTGCACGCGTGTACAGTCAGCTCATGTCCTCCGGTGGTGCAATACACAGAATGGCCACTGGAGGCTGTTTAAAAGAGCGAAACCTAGGAGGTGCAGCTCTGAGCAGTAAGCCTGTGGAGTTCAGCTGGGGCAATCAGCCCAGAGCTCTCTGAGTGCACCAATCAGACCACAGGGCCGAAATGCACAAATCAGCTCACAGATTCAAAGTGCACCAATCACAGCCACTGCCTCCCTGTCCAATCCAGCTGGGTCTACCCCTATAAAGGGATTGCCACTGCAGTGTGTCAGTGCCTGTTATAGCGCCTAGTACCAAGCTTGTCTTGTGCATTGAAGCTCGATTGATTTCCAGTTGCCCACCTCTGCCTTGCTGACGCCTCTCGATCTGAAACCCTGTTGCCGACCCCTGCCTGAACCGACTATTCTCAATCTGATCTCCGTTGCCGACCTCTGCCTGAACCGACTATTCTGATCTCCGTTGCCGACCTCTGCCTGAACCAACCAATCTCGATCTGATCTCCATTGCCGACCTCTGCCTTGTACCTAGACCTCGAGCTGTCTCACCCCTCTGTACCGCTGCAAACTCTGACTCCCCGTGTTAACCTCTGGCCTGCCTCTGGACTTCCGCTACACTCGCTCTTAGCCATTGGTTCTTCAGACCTCTATACCTGTAAGCTCTCATCCTTTGGGCCATTGAAGTCCTGGGGGCAACCGATCCCGGGCAGGCTTATTCTGCGTCCCGGCAAGCGGGGGCTCCTACAGGTGAAGCTGGCTGCGGAGATTGGGGGTTGAGGGCTGGAGTTACCAGAGCGTGACAGTGGTTAGCTGAGGAGTGCAGGTCGGTGACTGGGGAGCGTGGTTAGATGAGGAGTGCAGATCAGTGACTGGGGTGCGTGGTTAGATGAGGAGTGCAGGTCGGTGACTGGGGTGCGTGGTTAGATGAGGAGTGCAGATCAGTGACTGAGGTGCGTGGTTAGATGACGAGTGCAGATCAGTGACTGGGGTGCATGGTTAGATGAGGAGTGCAGATCAGTGACTGGGGTGCGTGGTTAGATGAGGAGTGCAGATCAGTGACTGGGGTGCGTGGTTAGATGAGGAGTGCAGATCAGTGACTGGGGTGTGTAGTTAGATGAGGAGTGCAGGTCGGTGACTGGGGAGCGTAGTTAGGTGAGGGGTTCAGGTCAGTTACTGGGGAACAAGGTTAGGTTAGATGTGTGGTTAGATTAGAGGAGCCGATTCCAAATTCCACACACTTGTCCTCTTTTTTTTCCTACTGCTGTGAGACCTCTCATTGCCTGAGGGGTGGGCTGTGACAGCTCTTAGTAGGCCTAGCAAAAAGCTATGGGTCCTGAAACTTGCCCAGGTAAGTCAGGTGCTGGCCCTGGCTTTGGATTCTGTTTATGTATATATTGTATATTATGACATGTATGTTATATGTTGAATAATTTATATATATATCACTTATAATGCAGTTAATATTTCAGAAACATATATTACATTTTGTATTTTATCACCATAAGCAAAATAGCTGTGTAAGGTCTGATAAATAAAATGGAATTTTCAGTTTTCTTACAAAATTCTCTCAGAGGAAAGCATGGCATGCATTTGAGTTATTACGGAGCTACTGCAGCAGTGCTCTGCATGGCAATAAGACACTAAAAAAATCAGAATGCCTCCGTTTTACCAACCACAACATTTTAATTAAGACTTGTGGCTTTGCACGTCGCATCTCGGAGGAAATTACTTATGTAAAACTGTCAGAAGATTCACTTGCACGCTGGGATAAACAAATTATAGAGAGAACCTCAGCTGACACTTTCCTGTTTTTACCCACACTGTTTTATCCATCCAACAAACATAGATGCTCTTGAGATTCTGTTTCAGGACTGTGAATACTGCTGCTACTGTTAGGCATACACCCTCAAGATCCCCAGCGTGGACTATAGACAGCCATATAGAGAGAGATGGGGATTATCTGCATGATTTTAGATTTTTCTAGAGAGGTTGACATTGGATAGAACATTTCTTACTTAGCACACAGTATTTCACATGCAAATGTGATGTGGCACCCTCCCCCATTTTCATGGGGGGGATATTTTCCTAGAAGGTACAAATTAACAGCAACCTATAGGAAAACCAAACACATTAAAATTAGCCTCTCCAAATCTGTTCAGATTCCCTCTAGGCTGCTGTTATTGTGTTTATTTAAACTAAACTAACTAAACTGTTTAAACAAAAATTTCTTTCCAGTTAATTTACAATAGTAATGTACAGTATAAATGCAGAGATGACCAGTGTATGCTTGCACACACAAAGAATTTTGCATTCCATCCATCTGTGTATTGAGACTTTGGAGATTATTTAAGAAACGCTAGCTCCTAGTATTGTCACGTAGTGTCACGTAGCGTCGGGTGAACACTGGGCGCTGTATGTGAAAACCACATTCTGGTGAGCGCCTCTAACAGCGGCATGTAGTATTATATGTATTACTAGAGATGGCTCCGAGTATAGCGCAGGCCCTCTAGGTTCAGCAGCGCCGTGTAGTACCTTTCGCTCAGCAGCACTCTGCCATACATTTCAATGGTGTTTCATTTGGTTGTGTTTAAATACCGTTTTGCTATAGTGAACTTAAACATTTTTGCCGCAAATCATTGTGTGGCCTCTCCTGCCCTGCAAACACTTTTATTGTTTCTTCATACTTATTTATGCAGAATTGTATGTGCAGATCTGCCATTCCATATGTTTTGGCTCTGGTGCTGGTGTGTATGTGTTGAGAATCAGACTTCTTTTAACACAGCTTCTGGCGTTCTATGCTAGAGCGCCCAGCTTTAGAGCACCTGCGCTTCTTGTGTGTATTTTTTTGTTGAATACGGGTTTCAGCGCAGAGTGCTGGACGCACTTAACTGACACTACTTATTGTTTGCCGGAGCGTTGTTCTGTTGTTAGATGTAGCATAGCCTTGGGTATAACACCACCTACCAACTACGATAGGCTCTGCAGTGAATCAGGGAGAGCATTTCTACAGTGCCCACCAGACATCACATTCATCAATGCTGGACAAAATAGTACAGCACCACTTGTCTGCCCGCTGAGCTAGGTTATAGTGCCCAGCGTCTACTAGCGGTTGCTCTAAACGCACTATATAAATGCTCACATGGGGATACGTGGCGCTAGTATTAAATCAGCCTCTAATTACAAACCAGTAAACACATTAGTGAATTCACTAGGTGGCAGTGAGTGCACATGTGCCTGGAGCAGTGGGCTTCCCTGTCCAGCCGGGAACCTTCTGGTCACAAGCTGATTCCTTAGTCACTAGGCCAGCGGTACTCAACTGGTAGACTGGGGTCCAAATGTGGACCTCAACACCAGATTTCTGGACCCCTGCCCTGACAGCCCTGCACTCACTTCTGTGTTGCCGTGCTCAGCGTTGCCTCTCTGTCTTTTTGCCCTATACAATCCTGTCCTGTAGCCCCATCTCAACCCCATCCATCCCTGTCCCACCATCTCTGCCCCATCTATCCCTGTCCCCCCAGGTCAGCCCCATCCATTCCTTTCCCCCCAGCTTTGCCTGATCATTTACATCCCTATCCATTCTTGCCCTGCCTCCCAGCTCTGCCCCATCCATCCCAGCCTTTTTTTTAGTTTTGCCTGTAGAATCTATAGCCCCCATTGTGTGGATTTCTAATTCTCCACCCCCCGTGACAACCCTCTGTCCGGACCTTCACCTCTCATCAGATGCCTGTATATGGACCTTTACAAGAAGTGGTTGAGTACCCCTGCACTAGGCCATTTATGCTCCTGAAATAGAAAACCACTAGGCCATGCAAATAAATTGCACCTTACTTGTAGTACTGCCCAGCTGCATACGCAGGTAACTTTGATTTTCAAAATGGAAAAAAAGTTTTTTTTTTTGTGCTTAAAGAGAAAAGCTCCAACCCTCCTCTCTATTCGCAGCCTCTCCTCAAACATCCAAACTCTTTATCTCTAGTTTCAGCTAACATTTTTCAATGGTCTCCACCACTATTGACTCTAATGTGGTGGTTGCAAAAGCAAAAATTGGCGGAAACTGGCAGAAACTTTATAACAGCTTGTGTTGTTACAACATGCCTCTGTGTGTTTTGGATGTAGTTGGGCCACATTAAAAAAAAAAATCTTAATAAGGAGAACCTGAAACACAGCTCTGAAAAGCAAATATAGAGGCAAAGTTGGAAGCGAAAAAAACCATCAAACATCTTGGGAACATTGTGCTAATTAAAAACTAATATGGTTCCACATAGCCAGATAATGTCCTTTTAAGATAATGATAAAACATTTGTATATATTGCTAATAAAAATTAGTTTTTACAGTTAAAGACAAAATGGATACAATGCTAGCAGCCCTCTTTAGCCAAATATTGTGTATTTAAAGAAGAAACGTGTGCATTGTCATGACATAGTAAAGAATCAAAAATCTATATATCTGCTACTTATACAACGTGTGGGCAAAACACTTTCACAGCTTTTTGAGTGTGCCAGTCTACTTCAGTGCTACAGCTCACATACGATTGCCTGTTTCCTATCTATCTATTTATTTCTATTTGCATTTTTGCACATTGTATATCCCAGTGCGGGTTTTCAATTTTTCACATTTAATGAATTTTTGTCAAGTTGGGACATAACAGATATAGCACAATTTTATGTGATTATATCACTGGTTACATTTATAATATAGCACAGGTGTTTATTCAATTATTATTTTTCTTATGTATACACCCACATATATTTAGTTAATTATAAGAAACCAGATCTTAGGCAAGATATTATTGAGTAGAACCTTATACATAATTTTCTTATAGTTATTTATTGGCCTCCCTCCCATTCTCCACCTCCTATGTTGTTTTGTGTTGCATATATGTTTTAGATGGTTTTTAACATTGTGATTATGTAATACATGTAAGATTTGTCTTGTATTTCGGTTGTGCCTCTTATCAGTGCTGGTATGTTTGGTTCTTTATTTTGGTGACGTTGGAAGCAGTGCAATGGTAAGAATTAAGATTTTGGGTTATGCAAGCTTTTATGGTGTTGTTTAGGATAGGCTGCCTTTATTTCTAAACTCTAAATATCTAAAATAAAAGAGCCACTCCATTAAAAATATCCTACAGCTAACCTGTAGACCAACCTATTTTTAGTTCCCATCATTGTGTGTCGTGTGAACAAATATTCCTCTGCCTCCTAAAACTCTTAAGACATATTAAGAAAATCTTATTACCCAAACACACACTGGGATAGTACTATACTGAGTACTGTAACTACAAAGAACGTTTTTTTCAATGCTCCAAATCTGGAATTATTTGCAATAGCTGCTGTGCTGAGATTGCTCGTTAGATTAAGCTAATGAGCTTAATAACTGCTACATCTGTATATGAGGTGCTGAATTGCAAAGGGAAGAAAATAGGCCCACAGTTGTTCCCCTGACAGACCCTGAAAGACCAAAAATAAACTCTTAATATCTGAATATCCTGGGTAGGAAAATCAGCCATGGATATGGGGATCAGGCCTTCACATTGGTATTTGCCCTGTATATATGTAGTCCTGAGCCTATTCACTTAAAATTATTGCCCACCTATAGAACAATACAAATGAACACTCATCTTATGACCTCTGAAGCTGATCGTTTAGACCCTGACGATCAGCAACTCATCTGATCAATCAATGGATCGCATCTCTTGCTGTCTAAGGCCAGAACAGCAGTCCAGCTCACAACCACCACCATTTGTGACAATAGTGCTACCACGCCCTTTTCATTCACTGCAATGGAGGGGCATGTCAAACCTCAGAGCACCCTTCCAATGCACAATGGACGGAGAGGTGGCATCTCTCCTGTGACTGATGGTGGGGGTGTGAGCCTGATGCAGATTCATTGCCCTCTCCTGTTTGGGGCCATAAGGAAGGTGCAGGAAGTGATCCAACAATCAGGCGAGTTGCTGACTGCTGAAATCAGCTGGCTTTTACTAAGCAAAGAGCTAAGAGACTCCTATTGGACAATTACTACATGGGTGATTATGTTTTAGCTGGCAACTAGTTATTTAACTTTAACAGATGCAGTAGAGTCACTTGTCATTTGTAAAACAATCATATCAAAAAACATATCATGCGGTCAAGATAAAGATGTGGTGTCAAATTATTGTCATGCATACTTCTCCACTGTAAAAGCAGCCAGCCTATGTATGTAAGAGGGGGCATCCCAAATACTAACATAAATATTTCAAGAGTACCTGTGTACTAACTGGTTGCATTTTGTAAAGAAAGTCACTTTTCCACTGTAAAAGCAGCCAGCCTATGTATTTGAAGAGGGGGAATCCCAAATACTAGCATAAATATTTCAAGAGTACCTGTCTACTAACTGGTTGCATTTTGTAAACAAAGTCACTTTTTAAGCAAAGTTTGCCTTTCGCCGGGGGGCATCCCAAACACTAGCATAAATATTTGAAGAGTACCTGTCTACTAACTGGTTGCATTTTGTAAAGAAAGTCACTTTTCCACTGTCAAAGCAGCCAGCCTATGTATTTGAAGAGGGGGGCATCCCAAATACTAGCATAAATATTTGAAGAGTACCTGTTTACTAACTGGTTGCATTTTGTAAAGAAAGTCACTTTTTCACTGTTAAAGCAGCCAGCCTATGTATTTGAAGAGGGGGCATCCCAAATACTAGCATCAATATTTCATGAGTACCTGTCTGCTAACTGGATGCATTTTGTAAACAATGTCACTTTTTAAGCAAACTTTGCCTTTCGCCGGGGGGCATCCCAAATACTAGCATAAATATTTGAAGAGTACCTGTCTACTAACTGGTTGCATTTTGTAAAGAAAGTCACTTTTCCACTGTCAAAGCAGCCAGCCTATGTATTTGAAGAGGGGGGCATCCCAAATACTAGCATAAATATTTGAAGAGTACCTGTTTACTAACTGGTTGCATTTTGTAAAGAAAGTCACTTTTTCACTGTTAAAGCAGCCAGCCTATGTATTTGAAGAGGGGGCATCCCAAATACTAGCATCAATATTTCAAGAGTACCTGTCTGCTAACTGGATGCATTTTGTAAACAATGTCACTTTTTAAGCAAACTTTGCCTTTTTCCGGGGATGGGGGGGGGGGGGCATCCCAAATACTAGCACGTGTCTTTTAAGAGTACCTGCCTACTAACCTTTTGCCTTTTGTAAAAAATAGTCGGGTTTTCAAGTTTAAAGCACCCATTGCCTTTCACCGGGGGCCATTGTCAGTGCTACAACTTATCTTTTAAGAGTACCGGCCGACTTACCTGTTGCCTTTTTTAAAAAAAGGCTGGTTTTCAAGTTTAAAGCACCCATTGCCTTTCACTGGAGGCCATTGTCAGTGCTACCACTTATCTTTAAAGAGTGCCTGCCTACTAACCTTTTGCCTTTTGTATAAAAAAGTCTGGTTTTCAAGTTTAAAGCAGCCATTGCTTTTCACCGGGGGGGGGGGGGCATCCCGGATACTAGCACTTAGCTTTTAAGAGCTTGTTTTAAAACTGCCTGTGGTGCATTTAACTCTGGCCAGGGGCATCCTGTGTAAGACCATCTGACAATGTCTTTTTGCATTACCTTTTAGCTACAGTGTCTGCCTATTTTGATCTAACTTTTCTACACACCTGCTGTTACAAAAATACTGCTCTAGGTGTAGTGTAGTGTATTGTTTTCCCCTTCTAAATGAAGTAAAAATGTCAGGCAGAGATGTGCCAGGATGTGCACCGAGGAGAGGCCTAGATTCATCAGACAGAGGTTGCAGGAGACTAGGGGCGAGTGGCAGCAGGAGTCGCGGTGAGAGGCCTGATCTCCCAGTATCTGCTAGTGGTCGTGTCTCGATCAGCAACGCATCTGCCATCATCGATTATAATTAATAGACACGGAGCAACAAGGGCACTATATGATGTAGCCACAGAAAACAGTCTTTAAAATGCAGAATAAGAACTTGTCCCACGGTGCATGCACTTCACAAAAAGGTGGTAATGTTACATGTGCCCGTCACCTCCACACATGTGCGCTTACCAGATGGCTGAATTGAACACGCCTTGAACCAATTAGTATTTCATAGAAGGTTCCCAATGCTTGAATGCTTCAGCGCACAAATTATGCACTCATCCCGGCCATAATGGAATCCGTTCATGTATGGTGAAAAAGCATAGAAAGAATCTAGTGCAACCCCGTGGGAGCTTTTATAAAATTAACTATTTAATAAAAGAATACACTCACATATTCTTTGAAGTAAAACACGCCAATCTGAATACACAGGTGGGGAGGGAGTCCTTTTCTATCCCTTTGTCCCTTGTGACTGTTCAACTGGACGTCAAAAACTTTAAAATGAGTAGAGTAAAAGGTAGCCGCCGTCTCCTAATTCCTCTCCTAACGCGTTTCGTTGCTGGCGCAACTTTTTCAAAGGATGAGCGGCGAGGCTAATGACAGGTCTTATATAGAGAGCCAGGATCTTCGTTGTTTCCGTCCTGAACCAATGAAAGCTTGGGGCAGTGAATATGATTAAATCACATGTCTCTGACGAATGTGACGCAGCCCTGTGGGCCGAATGAATAAGAAGGAACTGTCGTCATGCTTATTAATTAATAAAGGCAGAGCCGGCACCTGCGCGCAAAGATCCTCCTATTTATGCCTTGGACCAATAGGACTTCAGGGCAGTGAATGTCATTAAGTCACGTGTCTACACTGAACGTGACGCGGCCCCGTCCGAGGTCTGAGGGCGGGATGTTTACGAGCAAACTGGCGTCATTCATATTCATTAGCAGAGGCGGAGCTGGCTCCGACGGGCCAGCCTGTAGCCAATCCGTTCTTACTACAAACGGAGTGTAATATAAAAATACACTAGACTAAATGCTGTTAATTGATTCTCAAAAAGAAGATGATTCAGACGGGCTACTAAGCTACCAATATTGACACTGCTACAAGCAGGACAATATATAGAACTTGGCCAGTGTGAATGTTGCTGTTTGTTTATTGAATGCCTGATTCGTTGAAGCAAGCCACAACCAGCAATATCGCTGATGGGGGCGGAATAATGTCTCATTGTCAGAGAAGGGTCTAGCCCAACCATATTAGTAATCTCTCAACAAAGTGCCTGAAAATAATCATGTATTTTCATTGAGTGCTAGCAGAGGCGGGACTGGCTCCATCTGGCCAGACCGCAGCTGTTGCGTTCGCTATTGGGGGCGAAATGAATTTTATAAATAGGCACTAATATGAGTGCTATGTTTATGTATCATGTACATAAACATAGCACTCATATTAGTGCCTATTTATAAAATTCATTTCGCCCCCAATAGCGAACGCAACAGCTGCGGTCTGGCCAGATGGAGCCAGTCCCGCCTCTGCTAGCACTCAATGAAAATACATGATTATTTTCAGGCACTTTGTTGAGAGATTACTAATATGGTTGGGCTAGACCCTTCTCTGACAATGAGACATTATTCCGCCCCCATCAGCGATATTGCTGGTTGTGGCTTGCTTCAACGAATCAGGCATTCAATAAACAAACAGCAACATTCACACTGGCCAAGTTCTATATATTGTCCTGCTTGTAGCAGTGTCAATATTGGTAGCTTAGTAGCCCGTCTGAATCATCTTCTTTTTGAGAATCAATTAACAGCATTTAGTCTAGTGTATTTTTATATTACACTCCGTTTGTAGTAAGAACGGATTGGCTACAGGCTGGCCCGTCGGAGCCAGCTCCGCCTCTGCTAATGAATATGAATGACGCCAGTTTGCTCGTAAACATCCCGCCCTCAGACCTCGGACGGGGCCGCGTCACGTTCAGTGTAGACACGTGACTTAATGACATTCACTGCCCTGAAGTCCTATTGGTCCAAGGCATAAATAGGAGGATCTTTGCGCGCAGGTGCCGGCTCTGCCTTCATTAATTAATAAGCATGACGACAGTTCCTTCTTATTCATTCGGCCCACAGGGCTGCGTCACATTCGTCAGAGACATGTGATTTAATCATATTCACTGCCCCAAGCTTTCATTGGTTCAGGACGGAAACAACGAAGATCCTGGCTCTCTATATAAGACCTGTCATTAGCCGCGCCGCTCATCCTTTGAAAAAGTTGCGCCAGCAACGAAACGCGTTAGGAGAGGAATTAGGAGACGGCGGCTACCTTTTACTCTACTCATTTTAAAGTTTTTGACGTCCAGTTGAACAGTCACAAGGGACAAAGGGATAGAAAAGGACTCCCTCCCCACCTGTGTATTCAGATTGGCGTGTTTTACTTCAAAGAATATGTGAGTGTATTCTTTTATTAAATAGTTAATTTTATAAAAGCTCCCACGGGGTTGCACTAGATTCTTTCTATGCTTTTTCACCATACATGAACGGATTCCATTATGGCAGGGATGAGTGCATAATTTGTGCGCTGAAGCATTCAAGCATTGGGAACCTTCTATGAAATACTAATTGGTTCAAGGCGTGTTCAATTCAGCCATCTGGTAAGCGCACATGTGTGGAGGTGACGGGCACATGTAACATTACCACCTTTTTGTGAAGTGCATGCACCGTGGGACAAGTTCTTATTCTGCATTTTAAAGACTGTTTTCTGTGGCTACATCATATAGTGCCCTTGTTGCTCCGTGTCTACTAATTATACTCTTGTTCTGGGACTTTTTATGAATGAAAAGTTTTTTTGACACGTTGTAGCAAATTACTAATAATTGTAAAAATTGTCTTGATATACAAGAAATTTTAAGAAAGTCTACCATTAGTTCTTAGCGCGGTGTAAATTCTAGATATTTTTATTGCCATCATCGATTGGTTAACGCGGTCATCAACCTCATCACAAGTGACATCTGACACCCCCAGTCAACAGTCGGTAGGCTCCTCGGGCACAACCCTGAGTTGGCATGGCCCGGGAGCAGCCCCTGTCCTTCCATTGCCTCTGTCCTACGCCCCCCTCCAGCTGACGTATCTTATCCTTTGGGTTCAGCTCCACAATTCAGTGAGGACGATGTGTTAGAGGACAGTCAGCACCTACTGCCCAGCCAAGAAATGGAGGAGACATCCGCCACTTCTTTCGCTAGTAGGAGGAGAATGGCGTGGGAGGTGGTGTGGCGAGCGTTCCATCTCCTGCAGCACACGCTGTTGTGGAAATCGAGGAGGACATCAGTGACGTGCAGACACAACTCGATGATGATTCATGAAGCCGATTGCACTTGGGAGCCCGGTGCAGAAGGGGCTTCATCATCATCAGAAGCAGAGGGTCTCAGGTTGCCCCAGAGTCAGCAGCTGAGACAACAAGGTGGTAGTAGGGTTGGCAGTCAGCATGGTGGCAGAATTGGGATGTTTGGAGCCACATGTGGCCGGGGTAGACCACCTGCTGCCCGGCAGGCTGCCTTCCCGGGAGGTCTTGGAGCAGGGGTTCCTGGAGTTGGAAGCAGTAGCAGTGAATTAGTGCGGACTATTGGTGGGAAAATTAGCTACTCGGCATCCGCAGGAGGGTGACCTGGCCACATGCAAGATGTGTAGACAGAAGGTGAAGCGTGGCCAGGGCCCCAATGTTGGTACCATGGCCCTGCAGCAACACATGCAGCGTCAACATAAAGCGGCCTGGGACAACTGAGGCTCCGAAGTGGGGGTCCAGCCTGCTGCGTCAGCCAGTGCCCTGCCGCTTCCAGTTTCACACAGCCAAGGCTCCAGCACCTCAGCCGAAGTTAGCTGTGCATCATACCCATCCTCTGCTGATCCAGATGTTCCTGCTCCTCCTGCTAAAAGTCAGTCATCCCGCCAGCAATCCATCAGCGAAGCTATGTTCAAGAGACAACGGTATGCGCCCACTCCTACGTCGCAGAAGATAAATGTGCTCACGTCCAAGTTGCTGGTGCTGCAGTCCCTCCCTTTTACGGTGGTGGACTCCGCACCTTTCAGAGCGCTGATGGCTAGTGCCAAGCCGAGGTGGAGAGTCCCAAGCCGTCATTTCTTTGCAAAGAAGGCAGTACCAGCCCTGCACAAATTTGTTGAGCAGAAGGTGGGCCAGTTCTTGAGCCTGTCGGTTTGCACCAAAGTGCACAGCAGCGCAGACATCTGGAGCTGTAACTACGGTCAAGGGCAATACATGTCCTTTACGGCCCACTGGGTGAATGTGGTTCCTGCACAGCAACTTGGACAGGTCACACCGCTTCGGCCTTCATGCTCCCAAGCCATTTTGCCTGTCACAGTGTGTGACTCCGCCTCCTCATCCTCCGCCGTCTCCTCAGCCTCCACTGTACAGTCAATTCTCAATGCCCCTCCAGCCTACCATGTGTGCAGGGCACGGCGGTGTCACGCTGTGCTCCACATGGTTTGCCTTGGCGAACGGAATCACACAGGGGAGGAGCTCCTGAAATTCATTAATCAAGAAGCCTGAGCCATGCGCCCTGTATGGCACACGTGTTCAGCCTAGTTGTCAAGCGTTTTCTGAAGTCTTCCCCCCATCTGCAAGACATCCTAACAACGGGAAGGAAACTCTGTATGCACTTCAGCCACTCCTACACCGCCAAGCACACCCTTCTTGACCTACAGGGTCAGAACGGTATCCCCCAACATAGTCTGATTTGCGATGTTTCCACCCGTTGGAATTCCACCCTACATACAAACTATATACAAACAGAGAAAAGCCATCAATGATTTCTTGATGATCCAAGCAGATAGGGGGACTCCCCTGTGTAAGTTTAATTTGAACCAGTGGCAGCTCATACATGACACCTGCCGTTTGCTCAGGCCCTTTGAGGAAGCCACTTTATTTGTCAGTCGCCAGGATTACGGCATGAACAACGTGATTCCGCTGCTTCATGTAATACAACACATGTTGGAAACCATGGCTGGTCAGGGCACTGGAGACATAGCGCATACATTTCACGGCCACATGAACCCCGTGGGAGCTGAGGAGGAGGAGGAGCACAGTGAAGCACAGTTTATTTTTGGCAAAATGGGCGGTTTATCTAGTCATCTGACAGGAGAGGAGGAGCAGGAGCAGCCAGAGGAGCTAGAGGGTTGTGAGGAAGGCGAGACAGAGGACCCAGACACACCGTGGCAGTATGCAGTGGAAATGGAGACAGGTAGTCCCTCCAAGTCACTTGCTTGCGTAGTGACCGGAGAATTGTCTCCATTTGTCAGCGGGATGATTTCTGGCTCTCCACCTTATTGGACCCTCACTACAAACTGACAAACTGACCTACTACAAAAACATTCTACAAAGTCAGTTGGCTGATGCCTATCTGCGCCATGGTCCATACTCTCACTGGTCTGACTCGGGGGGACCTCTGCACTCACCTTCCACTGCCATGGCTGATGGGGGGGGGGGGCAGGAGCAGCAGCAGCTCCATCAGCAGCAGCCTCAGTCTTCAGTCGCTAATGAGTAGCTTTTGTGCACCCGCATAGTGAGGCTAGTCATGAGCAGCAGGAAGACCTGGAGCAGGGCCTGAACCAGCAGGTCGTGTCATACCTTGAAATGACCATGCCAACGCACCTTGAGGATCCGTTGGACTTATGGACAGCCAAACTTCACTTGTGGCTGCAACTAGCAGAGTTTGCCCTGGGAGAGCTGTCCTGCCCGGCCAGTAGTGTGCCATCTGAGCGCGTCTGCGTTTAGTGCTGCGGGGTCCACAGTAACGCCAAGGAGAACTCGTCTGTCCACAAAAAAAGGGGAGAGACTCACCTTTGTGAAGATGAATCAGGCATGGATCAGCCAGGATTTCCACCCACCAATAGCTGATACATGCGAGTAGCTGATGCATGGTAGCTCCTTCTGCTGCTGCCAACTCCAGGGTATGTCTTTCAGGCAATATATGAGCTCCTAATGCTGCTGCCAACTCCTGGGTGTGTCTTCCAGGCATTATATGGGCTCCTAATGCTGCTGCTGCTGTTGCCAACTCCAGGGTGTGTCTTTCAGGCAATATATAAGCTCCTTCTGCTGCTGCCAACTCCTGGGTGTGTCTTTCAGGCAGTATATGGCTCCTAATGCTGCTGCCAAATCCAGGGTGTGTCGTTCAGGCAATATATGGGCTCCCTATGCTGCTGCCAAGTTCAGGGTGTATTTTTCTGGCAATACATGGGCTCCCTATGCTGCTGCCAACTCCAGGGTGTGTTTTTCAGGCAATATATGGGCTCCCTATGCTGCTGCCAACTCCACTGTGTCTCTTTCAGGCAATATATGGGCTCCTAATGCTGCTGCCAACTCCAATGTGTTTTTCAGGCAATATATGAGCTCCTAATACTGTTTCCAACTCCAATGTGTTTTTCGGGCAATATATGGGCTCCTAATGCTGCTGCGAACTCCAATGTGTTTTTCAGGCAATATATGAGCTCCTAATACTACTGCCAACTCCAGTGTGTTTTTCAGGCAATATAGCGACTCCTAATACTGCTGCCAACTCCAATGTGTTTTTCAGGCAATATATGGGCTCCTAATACTGCTGCCAACTCCAATATGTTTTTCAGGCAATATATGGGCTCCCTATGCTGCTGCCAAAATCAGGGTGTGTTTTCAGGCAATATATGGGCTCTCTATACTGCTGCCAACTGCACTGTGTGCCTTTCAGGCAATATATGGGCTCCTAATGCTGCTGCCAAATCCAGGGTGTGTCTTTAAGGCAATATATAGGTTCCTTATGCTGCTGCCAACTCCAGGGTCTCTTTCAGGCAATTTATGGGCTCCCTATGCTGCTGCCAACTCCAGGGTGTGTTTTTCAGGCAATATATGGGCTCCTAATGCTGCTGCCAACTTCAGGGTGTGTTTTTTAGGCAATATATGGGTTCCCTATGCTGCTGCCAACTCCAGGGTGTGTTTTTCAGGCAATATATGGGTTCCCTATGCTGCTGCCAAGTCCAGTGTTTCTTGCAGGCAATGTATGGGCTCCTAATGCTGCTGCCAACTCCTGTGTGTGTTTTTCAGGCAATATATGGGCTTCTAATGTTGCTGCCAACTCCTGTTGTAAACAATACTAATAATAATAATAATATTAATATCTCCTGAATGGCTCTTAGCCAAATGTAAACAATTATATATCTAGATATTAATAATATTGTGTATATATTTATCCTGCCCGGCTCGACTAAAATAGGCAACACATATACCAATATTGTCAATATCTGGCCAATGATCACGCAATGGATACACGCATAAGACTATAAGACTAGGTTCTTTTGACTTCTGGTAAATGCAAGAGACACTGGGACAAGTAGTAAATAAAGAGATATATTGTTGACAAAATAACACAATAATGCAATCAAATCTCAAATCAAACACAATACATGAGACAGGCATACAGTTATGAGACTGGCATACATATATACAGGGAAAGACACATTACCCTCCTGATACGGCACTCACAAGCTTCTCCTGTGCCAGCAGTCTCAGCTCCAAGCCGTCTCCCCTCTCTTGCCTTCCTTCTGCCTCCCTCCCCGGCTGCACTCCTCATCTCCTAATTATACTAAAAGTGGGTTTCTGGTATTCCTTTGATCTTTTACGACCCTAGTCTTCTCCTCCCTTGGGCTTGACCCACCGGTTATGCAAAAGAGGGTGCATCTGCTATTTCAGGTCTATATGTCTATTTACAACATATTTATTTTATGGTCACAGAATGTTGATATTATCTAGTGCCCTCTCAGATGTCTTTTGTTCTATTTTCTGGTTTTGGAATGCAGATATTATCTAGCTTGGAAAACGTGCCTTAGGCCTTCCCACTTCATGTCATGCCCTGCTGTATATTCAAATATATATATATATATATATATATATATATATATATATATATATCATTATTAACAATATTGATTTCCCATAAAGGCCCCTTATTTACATATCGCCCACTTGAGACAGAGATATATATATTATATTTATATGTATATATATATATCGAGGTCTCACAAATATATAAAATGTAAGTGCTTCAAACTTGCTGAGACCGATGGGACCCGATATATTACCGCACAATGTTATCACAACCCCCAGTATCTCAAGTTACAGCCTGCATCCTTCAGCCACCACATACTGTTTTAATGCCACACCTTCTTCAACAGATCATCAAACATATTTCATATTTTTACACCACCCATAACCGCTTATGTGATTTTGGGTGACCAAATCTGGTGACATCCGGATTTATTCACTGCTGCTGGTATTGACAGAGATCCGTCGACTTCCATTGTATGTTGCAGACAATGCTTTATCAGCTGTCACTGAGTCTCCAAGGCCTGTATTATCATCAGCGAGGTGGGTGCACAAGTGACAGTCCATAATATACTGAGTGCACAGCGTGACAGTCCATATGGTTATGGGTGCACATCATCAGAACTGCCCATGGTTTCATGGTGCACAGCATCAGAACTGCCCATGGTTTCATGGTGCACAGCATCAGAACTGCCCATATTGTCATGGGTGCATATCATTAGAACAGTCCATATTGTTATGGGTGCACATGTACTTTGACAGTTCACACAGACCATAAGGAGTTACAGCAACAGTACATCTGCAATATAAGAAGCAATCGGTGATATACTCTCCAACACAGTGACACACAGCAGACTCCAAGAAATAGATTTTTTGGTCACAGAGCATAAACATAATGCAACATAGCAAACGGCGTATTACGGTGGAAATGTCTGAAAGAAAACCTTGAACAAAAGAAAGTGTGACTCTGTAGATGTGGCTTTGAGGATTCAAGCTATAACCAAAGAAAAATAAGATTGCCACTATGCTATATCAATAATCCCCTCCGTCTCTGCAAACTCAAATCAAGGGCATATCTGGGCTATCTATGGAAAAAATACTGTTTAAAGGTTATTTTACAACAATATACAACATATTATAACACACATCCATAAGATAATAGGTCCACCTAATGCAGACCTAGTATGTTGACCATATTGAACAATCCTAAGCACTAAACCGCGCCCACTTCATAACATTTAAATTAAAACTTGTGAAGAAAATGGGGAGAAAAGCTGCTCGCCCACTTCATACCATTCAGAGTAAGAAAACAAACAGATATGGGTTGATTCAAAGAAACATGTAACAGCTTGGATTTGGGTCACGATCATCCTATTTTTCACGTCCGCTCGTGCGTTCGTATGAACTTGCGAGTGATTCAATAAGCAAATACGTTTCTATCCTAAAATATACGTCCGTTCGTATGGCAGTTCGGGAATCAGACCTATGTCAGTTTCCATCCTGAATTTTCCGTTTCATTTCTCAGGTTGCAACATTGGTTTTGCCCTTTTGCCTTTTTTGTCTGGACGTAAATCCTTCTGATCTTGCGGCTCCGCACTACAAACTTACCTCATTAAAGTGCATTCTAAATATTTGGTCTTTTATTTTTCTTTATTTCATTCATTTTGTAGTAACCAACCATTAATGAATGCATTTGCATAAGTAAATCTTACTTTGTTTAATTTTTAGTTAACTTGCATTTTTTACTTGTGGATTTAATTTTAATATTTATGCTTCAAATGGTACAACTTTAAATTTTTAGTGTGGTTACCCACACCCTCTACATACAGATTGCTCACAAATATTAAAAAACACCCAGCAACTTCTGCATGTTATGAGCCTAGAAACAGCCAAGATGGCGGCTCAGGTATTATCGGGCAGCCTGCAAACAGAAAGGGCCTTGTGACTGTGTTGCTCTGGATTCTTTGATTTCTGACCTTTCCATGCCCCCAGCTCTGCTGTGTCTGTGCAAAATACAGCAGTAACCCACATCCTGCACTTTATCCCGCTCTCCTCTCCTCAGTAAGTGTGATGCATCTGACCAAAGATGTGCTTAAATAATTAAACAAAGCAAAGGTAAACAACTACACCAATAAATGCAATCTAAAAATATTATTCTAGTACCTCAATTTTAAAATAAATAACAAAGGACATAAGTTTCTTTAATTAACGCAAATATATTGCAAAATAAAGGTTTACATGCAAAGGACTAATTAAGGTCCACATTAAAATGCTTTTATAAGGCATACATGAATCAGGTATGCATTGCCATTCAATTTATGGCCTCGGCCATGCTGATACATGCAGTTCATTGGAGCACAAGACGCGCAGACTCCTCCACATAGCCAAAAAACCTGTTCACGAACAGCAATCCGGCTGCTAAAAGGTGTCGGCTGTGGCTTTCTTTTAAAACGCGTTTAGAGGTTTCTCTGAATCACACCTAAACACATCCAATTAACCTAAGTTTTACGTTTTGATCGTAAGTTTTAGGATTTGATCCTAAGTTTTACGTTTTGATCCTAAAATTTAGGAACGAACTTCCGCTGATCGTAAGAGCATATACGCATTCGTACGTAGGCTCGTGCGAGTCGGAAATGGCCAAAAAAACAGGAAAAAATGACTAACACCCACCCAAACTTACGATTCTCGATACGAAATCAATTAACTTTTGCTCTTTGAATCGAGGGGATAGTTTCAAATTGTGTGCCTGTGTACCAACTACAAAAAAAAAGTTACTTAGCAAAAAAAATAATGGTACCCACTCCAATAACATAACAGGAAAAATAGCTTACAAGCACACAATTTAAAATGATTGATCCAATGAACAGGCTAAAATATGAATTTTAACCTTTTCATTGTTCATTGTAAAAGGAAAACAAAGCTTAAAAACTGGTTCCCAATGTATTGTCACTGGAAAGACCCTGGCTGTATAGAAATGCTAATGATAATGCCTGTGAGTGACACTGCAGCCCCAGCAACAGAGCATTCCACACAGCCTGTCAGTGACACCTGGGAGAACTCCTACATACACTAGGCTGGCACTAGTTATTAAATATGCGCAATCCGTAAAATATAGCGCAATCACAAAAAAAATACTAAGTTTACACTTTAATGGAAATCAGGGATATCAGAAACCCTGTCCATGCCAGCTTCGCAGTTCAGGTATTTTAACTAAAAACCAAAATGAATTTAGATTTTTGATAACCTGACTGCTTTTATCAAATTAATCTTTGAGGCTTATCCTAAACGTGTGCACATAAAAAAAACCGACACAAAAAAAGCACACGTTAAGGTCCCCAAAACCTAATGTAAAGATCAAAGAGTTAATCAGAGACTTAGCCGGGATTTTATCCAATGGACCTGAAAGACAAAACACATAGAATTAATAACACCTAACTGGGTGCCTCTCTATAACCTTTGGTGCAAGCCTTGGCTCATCCGACATTCTTCTGTTCCCCGTCATACTTACCTCTTCACTTATGGCCATAACCTGTTGGATCAGTGAGCTCATATCACTCCTCAACTGCAGATTTTCTGCCATAAGGTATTCATTTCTGGCTCTTAACCATTTTACTGGGACACACTTTATAGGTTTGCTTTGACTATAATGCTCCCTAGCAAATTTCTTTTGGTTAAAGCTCCCTGTCCCAAATCTAGCAGAATACACCATTGTCTGCCTTTTGTGGGTTCTATAAGTCTGGGTATTATTACTGTTCATTTGTTTTGCAGAGGGGCAGAGCCTGGAAATGTGATCCGCTTGGCCACAAGAGTGACACTTCACACTTCTAGCTCTCTTTACATTGTCTCTGCACGGTACAGCAGAGTTAATTATTCTAGGCATTGCTTTTTGTAATGGGGGCCTTGAGACTGTCACTGGAGCTTGTGTGACTGCATTAACCTTTGGGGCTACCTTTGGGTAATTTTCACTCCTACAATTACCCTGCACCCCCGAATCTATATGCTCATTTGGTGAAGACCCACATGAAACCTCCTCAGCAGCACCAGGAAAAGCATCATCCTGTCTCCTGATATCCACAGACACAAGTTCAACTTCTTTTTCTGTGACTATCAGCTTTTCTGACATTATCTGATTGTTTCTGCGCAATTCTCTGCTCTCAGCTCTCAGCTGCTCCACAATTGCGCCCAAACTTTCAGTGGATGCCCTCATGGCTCCTAGCACTTTATCCAGGGAGTTTACCTCCTCTTTGAGGCTTTCATTTTGTATTTTCACCAAAACAAACTCCTTTGCAATCCAAACTGCCCCATAAATCAAAAAGAGTTTGCCCTCAGATTTGGAGATTTGCTTAGCAGCAATGCATTTAGACACATAATCCTGGGCTTCAGCCCATGGGTTACTGGATCCCTGCATTGCTCTAATAATCCCCTCTGCATTCTTTATCTTGTTCATCTTTTTTACAAGACCCTCCATGTCTATAAAAATAAGGCACTTCCAATCAATTGCCACACTTTAAAATATGCTATAGTTACCAATAGCAACAGCGGTCTGTGAACTATAGAAATTAAATTACACAATGTATTATTACTCCAATATACTCAATATTCACCACATTCCAGTGCAAACACACAAGATGCCTCGTGCCTGGCTTAGCCAAACTGTAAACAATCCATTAATAATAATAATAATAATATTAATATCTCCTGAATGGCTCTTAGCCAAATGTAAACAATTATATATCTAGATATTAATAATATTGTGTATATATTTATCCTGCCCGGCTCGACTAAAATAGGCAACACATATACCAATATTGTCAATATCTGGCCAATGATCACGCAATGGATACACGCATAAGACTATAAGACTAGGTTCTTTTGACTTCTGGTAAATGCAAGAGACACTGGGACAAGTAGTAAATAAAGAGATATATTGTTGACAAAATAACACAATAATGCAATCAAATCTCAAATCAAACACAATACATGAGACAGGCATACAGTTATGAGACTGGCATACATATATACAGGGAAAGACACATTACCCTCCTGATACGGCACTCACAAGCTTCTCCTGTGCCAGCAGTCTCAGCTCCAAGCCGTCTCCCCTCTCTTGCCTTCCTTCTGCCTCCCTCCCCGGCTGCACTCCTCATCTCCTAATTATACTAAAAGTGGGTTTCTGGTATTCCTTTGATCTTTTACGACCCTAGTCTTCTCCTCCCTTGGGCTTGACCCACCGGTTATGCAAAAGAGGGTGCATCTGCTATTTCAGGTCTATATGTCTATTTACAACATATTTATTTTATGGTCACAGAATGTTGATATTATCTAGTGCCCTCTCAGATACACAAAGTACACACATATATGTCAGTTGGTTAAATGTAGGCCTGGCAAATAGGCTGAGAACACAATTGCTGAGCAAACGTTAATTTATTGTACCAATTTCAGCACACACATGGGAAAAGTTCACATTGTTAAAAATTACAAAAAGGTACTATAAAATCACGGGGGCCCACCGTACACACTCACACAAAACCACGCACACTGATGCCCCACCCCGCTAGCAGCGCTGCTAATCTCTGCCTAAGGGAAACGGCCAACTACACTACTCTGGGCTTGCAAACGAGCAAGATTGTCCACAAGGGATAGTGACAGACCTCCTCACAAAAGAATAGACTTCATTGCTGTCCAGCTGAATTATATTCGACATCTAAGAGTGTCATCACAAGAGTCTCTCACTCTGCAGCTTCCAATACGTTCTTGAAGAACAAGTGCGACAGACACACAGCGTGGCAATATGTTTGATAACTTATATAGACAATCCGTCTTGTGCCAGCATCACACTATGTGATCAAACCACTGCGCTTTAACAGGAACAGTCATATTAACAAACCGCCTCGCCGAGGCTAGTACTTAGCTGCTGCTGCATGCGGTTCTTCCTTGCAGAGCGCTGGCGCCATGACGTTGGTGTTGCGCAACACTTCCCAAATTGGAGGGGCTTAGTGCAGAGGCAGGGCTGAATGCGAGGTGGTCAGCACGTGGCTAGGGCCAGCCACGGACGGCTGGCCCTAGCCACGTGCTGACCACCTCGCATTCAGCCCTTCAGAACATCTAACCAGCGGTTATTATCAAGATGGAGGCCTCCACTCCCTCCCAAAGCGATCCTCAAATTCCCTCCGATTTACTACCAGGGGAGTCCTGGATGGACGATTCCCTCCACGGCTCGCCGCAGAAATCCCAGCCGCCACCACTCGATAGATATGAAGCTATGGTGGAGAAAGCCCTTGAACGATGGGCCCTAAACATTACATTACAGATTACCGTCAACCTCTCAGCGGAAATGAAGGAACTGGGACAAAGAGTTGACGTTCTTAAACAACAGCAGGCGGCACACAGCTCGGAGCTGTCCTCTATTGCGATGGATATACCCCTCGATTCAAAAAGCAAAAGTTAATTGATTTCGGATCGAGAATCGTAAGTTTGGGTGGGTGTTAGTCATTTTTTCCTGTTTTTTTGGCCATTTACGACTCGCACGAGCCTACGTTCGAATGCGTATATGCTCTTACGATCATCGCAAGTTCGTTCTTAAATTTTAGGATCAAAACGTAAAACTTAGGATCAAATCCTAAAACTTAGGATCAAAACGTAAAACTTAGGATAATCGAATGGGTTTAGGTGTGATTCAGAGAACAGTTTTCAAACCTCTAAAGACGTTTTAAAAGAAAGCCACTGCCGACACCTTTTAGCAGTCGTATTGCTGTTCTTGAACAGGTTTTTTGGCTATGTGGAGGAGTCTGCGCGTCTTGAGCTCCAATGAACTGCATGTATCAGCATGGCCGAGGCCATAAATTGTATAGCAATGCATACCTGATTCATGTATGCCTTATAAAAGCATTTTAATGTGGACCTTAATTAGTCCTTTGCATGTAAACCTTTATTTTGCAATATATTTGCGTTAATTAAAGAAACTTATGTCCTTTGGTATTTATTTTTAAATTGATGTAGTAGAATAATATTTTTAGATTGCATTTATTGGTGTAGTTGTTTACCTTTGCTTTGTTTAATTATTTAAGCACATCTTTGGTCAGATGCATCACACTTACTGAGGAGAGGAGAGCGGGATAAAGTGCAGGATGTGGGTTACTGCGGTATTTTGTACAGACACAGCAGAGCTGGGGGCACGGAAAGGTCAGAAATCAAAGAATCCAGAGCAACACAGTCACAAGGCCCTTTCTGTTTGCAGGCTGCCCGATAATACCTGAGCCGCCATCTTGGCTGTTTCTAGGCTAAAAAATGCAAGTTAACTAAAAATTAAACAAAGTAAGATTTACTTATGCAAATGCATTCATTAATGGTTGGTTACTACAAAATGAATGAAATAAAGAAAAATAAAAGACCAAATATTTAGAATGCACTTTAATGAGGTAAGTTTGTAGTGCGCAGCCGCAAGATCAGAAGGATTTACGTCCAGACAAAAAAGGAAAAAGGGCAAAACCAATGTTGCAACCTGAGAAATGAAACGGAAAATTTAGGATGGAAACTGACATAGGTCTGATTCCCGAACTGCCATACGAACGGACGTACATTTTAGGATAGAAACGTATTTGCTTATAGAATCACTCGCAAGTTCATACGAACGCACGAGCGGACGGCAAAAATAGGATGATCGGCACCCAAATCAAAGCTGTTACATGTTTCTTTGAATCGACCCTATAGAGGCCTTGCGAGAGTAGAATCTTACCCTGCATCACAAACTGGAGGACATGGAGAATCGATCCCGCAGGGCAAACATCAGAATCAGAGGTATTCCTGAAAAAGTCCTCGGCCTACAATCCACAGTCACTGCCCTCTTCCAAGAGCTTCTTCCAGCCATCCCAATCAAGAGATTGGAATTTGACAGGATTCACCGCACTCTACAGAAGAAGAGAGGAGATGGCCTCCCGCGGGACGTGCTTGTGAAACTTCATTTTTACCGCACAAAAGAGCAGCTCATGGTGGCCGTGCATGATCAAGACACACTTAAATTCCAGAACTTTGACTACCAGCTGTTTGCTGATATTTCCCCCCAAACCATCACGAGGCAGTGAGCCATGAAACCCTCAAGCTAAAGGGATCAGATACAAATGGGGGTTCCCCTTTAAAATCTCTTTCTACTTCTCTGACCAGCGATTCAAGGCTAATAAACCACAAGAACTGGAGGCAGCGCTAGTCGCGACGGGCTTGAATCATCAGCTCCTACTTCCCTCCCCCCCCCCCCCCCCCGGAAAAGAAGAGGGCACTTTCATTCTCGCCAGTGCCTAAAGATAAATGAAATGAATAAATTTTACGCATCCCCCTTGTATTGACAGCATCTGTGAGCTTCTTTGTGCGAAATTATGTTTTTGGTCACATATTCCTGCCCACACTGCGTAGAATGTTATTTGTGCTCTTTATTCACTGTTGCTAAATGTTTTGCTATTTTGTACTGAGGGCCAGTAGCCCAGGTTCTAAAGTTTGTGCACTCCCAGCTTCCTCTCTTGTCGGCTATCCGCCGAGTTAGGAAGCCTTTGAATCTGACCCCCTTTGAGGGTCAGCCAATTCACTAGTGTGTACCGGGACCTCCGTATCAGTGTCCCTTCATTGTTATAGCATTTCCCAGTGGAGTTGAGGATTCCTCGGCCCCAGTGGGAAATCTCACTTAGGGAGGTTCTTCTTCCTCCCTTGCATTTGAGTTAAAATGATATGTGTAGTTATAATGTTATTTGCAAGTTTTATTCCTCTGCTCTCTTTTCCATTTCCCCTCTTTCTTTCCTCTTGGGTGTCCTTTTTCCTAGTTAGTTCTTGAGAGGTCCAATAATGGCAGTTAAACTTGTATCGCTTAATGTACAGGGCCTTAATGTCCCCCAGAAAAGAGTTAAGGCCTTCCCCCAGATGAGAGCCCTGCACGCTGATATTGTCTGCTTCCAAGAGACCCACTTCACTAAGAAGAATACTCCCAAATTTTTAAGCAATGATTACCCCCTCTTTTACACGGCTTCGGCTGATACTAAGCAGAGGGGTGTCCTTATTGCTTTCAAGCGATCTCTTCCCTTCTCTTTGGAGCAGACAATAAGAGACCCCCAAGGTCGGTTCCTCATAGTCCTAGGCATGATTCAGGACCAACCTGTTACAATCGCCACATATTATGTCCCCAATCAGAATCAGAACGCTTTCCTAGAAGAGTTCCTGCGGACCCTTGATCCCTTGGTTAAGGGGTTTCTAATAGTTGCTGGTGACTCAAACCTAACTCTTCATCCTACCTTGGATAGACAATCGGCTGACCGTCCCTCAGACTTTTCCCTTCAGGAAAAGTGTTTAACTGACGCCTGGAGGGAACTCCACCCAATAGGAGGGACTACACTCATTACTCCTATCCCCATAAGGTCTTTACCAGAATTGATCATATATTTTTGCAGCTCCCCTCCTTGCCTCATCTGACCCACTCCTCCATAGTCCCTATCGTCTGGTCGGACCACAACCTGGTCTCGGCTGAGTTGTACTCCTTAACCCAAAGATCCCCCCAAGAATCCTGGAAGCTCTATGACCCTATGCTATCTGACGAGTTGTTTCTTGAGCGCACGAGCAAAGCGATTGAGGACTTCTACTTGGATAATATAGGGACAGTGAACGCGGACGCCCTACTCTGTGAATCCCATAAAACGGTCATCCGAGGTCACTTTATCCAGAAATCTGCCCAGCATAAGGCCCTTTATAAGAAGCACCTCCAAACCATACTGGACGCGTACCATAGGCCTCCTCTGCCTACAAATCCCGTCCAACCAGACGCAATAGAATCTCATTGAATCAGGCGGGCTGAAGGTCAATTAAACCGATTGAGGTTTAAGTGGTACCGTTTTAGTAATAATCCGAACACCCCTCTTGCCAGGGGGTCACGCTAAGAACTAAACCACACTGTGTGCGGACATTAAACGGCACACTGTCTAGCAACCCAGCGAGAGTAGTAGCGACTTTTAGTAAACACCTTGAGGATCTTTACAAATCAAAGACTACGTTAGATGTGCACCTTGCCGAGTACCTGCTAGGACAACTCCAGCTACCTTCCCTCCCCCTTGAGGCTAAGAATTCACTGGACAAGCCAGTCGAGCTCTCCGAAGTCCAGGAAGCCATCAACTCTCTAAAGATAGGGAAACAACTGGGTCCGGATGGATCTAACAGCGCCATGTAGCATCCAACATAACATTCATCAATGACGGCCCGGTTACTAGAGCGACTAAGGCACTCTGTTACAGTGCCCGATACCCGCTTACAGCATCAATTAGAGGTCACTTCAAGCACCGCTATACAGACGCTCATCTACCTGGTGATAGTAATAAATCAGACTCTTAGTTATGCCATTGAGAAGCCTTCTATTTTTTTTTTCCATCTAAAGTAATTTTTTTTTACAAATGGTGATGAATTGACCCTATAAGTCCAACAGAGTTGCATTTTGGGAAATATTTTCAGTGAAGCTTGAAATTGGGATGAATTACTGACCTGGTCTGCACTCCCACTCCACATTCACATGTGCACAGAAGTCCAGCAAACACAGGTTGCCGCAGCACTGTGATATGAGTAATGTGAGTACTTAAGACCCTAATCAGGATGCCCTGAGAGAGCCCTGAGCTGTAAGATCTATAAGCGTTTTTACAATATATACACGTGTTACGCTTTTGAAAAAGGAGTTAAATATGATTTCTATTAATATTTGTTGCATATTAATCTCCAATATTTCTACTAGAGGTTAATATGATAAATATCGCAAATAATCAGCCCAGCGGCCACTAATCTGATTCAAAACAAAGGCCGCTGAGGCTGTCCTCATACAACCAGTGACATGTTCCAAGGAGAAATATACTTAATACCTTAAATACTTTGCAACTACAATCTATTGTGTGAGAAATTATTCACCACACACACAGTAAGATTTTAATTGCCAGCACAGTAAATAACCTTACCAACCCAATATGTTCCTAAAGTTTCCCCAAGATGCTACATAAATGATAAACAGTACAATAAATGTTATAATGGATAGAGAGAGATAATGCAGAGAGTTTCCCCAAGAGGTTACATAAATGATAAACAGTACAATAAGTGATAGAGAGAGATAATGCAGAGACAGATAGTGATACACAGATACTTATGGTTTCATGGCCATCTTATGGTTTCCTGGCCATCATGGTTGATAGGGGTCCATTCATCGGCTGCCTCCCTCCCCCCTGCACGCAGCGTAATGTATTGAACAATAGGGGGAGTGACCAGCATTCCCACCTCATGGGAGTGTCTGCCAAGGTCGGCCCACATCAGGTCTCTATGAGATTAGATGTATATTTCATAAAGGGAATAACTCCCACAATATGCATGTTATCATGGTGTAACCAAGAAATTCATGATCCCCATTAATTTCTTAGTTAAATGAACCCAAACACCAAATGTATATCATCCAGGGTCCTATACTATCTGGATTGTCAGACCCTGGACAATACACACACGCCATGTTTGATATCAAATGAAAGGTCTCAAAGTCCTGAATAAGACAGAAGAAATAACAGCCAATGCCCATATGCCCAACGTGTATTGGAATGTCTGAGTCTGGAGACCTAATTAGGAATTGAAGGATTTCTTTACAAGTACAGCTTGTTGCCAGCTAGGTGTGATAGGTGTCTATTGTCATGCTCTGTTTTCTTATAGACATGGCAGGATGTGGGACCACTATTTGAATGTTAATTTAAGGGACAGTGTCCTTTAACAGGTTTACTAGTAAAAAAGGACATTTAAAGCATTTAAAAAGTTGAATTCTTGTTACAGTTCAAAGACCCTGTCCAGGCATACACTAACTACTTCTAACCGTACCTAGAAATGTGCATCCTGTACACACAGAATGCAGCTGCTGGGCGTGTGTAAGAGGTAGTTAGCACCTCAGCAGCGGTCTTAGCAGCAGTGTTCTATGTGTACAGGGCATTTTTCTTTTTGTAGATCTTGGTGTACAGACTTGGTGTAGAGCTGCCAATAGCAACAATTTGGAGGTAGTGGAAGCTGCTTCCATAAAACACACATTTACTAACATAAGAAAAAAAAATCCTAGATCGGTTTAGTACCTTGAGGAAATGTTTTTAGCAAATAAAATATATAAATTAAAAAATGCTTTCAAAAGTGGACTTTCTGTTTGTGTGCCCGTGGGCTTCTAAAAATGTAAACCCAGCCTGCAAAAAGTAATCAGACGATGGGACCTAATACTGCCAAAAAATCTTGTGCAGCCTGATATAGCTCAGTGTCCTCCACCTATAGTGATTCTAGAAATCATGAATGGCTCCAGTAAATCACTCTATACTGTCACATAAGTCACTTATATACTGTCACTTAAGAGAACTAATTGGAAATTCTGTTTGCCTATTAGTTCCTAGTAATTTACATAATCAAGCCGTCATCTAATTTACCATTAATTTTAAGATTATAAAGCTCATATATTAAAAGGTCACACAAACCCAGGAGGCCTGCTAATCTGATTCTTGTGGGTGACATACTGTAGATGCAAACTGACAGCAAGAGCACAAGCGCCATTTCCTGGGTTCAGGTTATAACATCTCCGGCTCTAAATATCTTTATGCCGCGTTGTAATGCTGGCAGCCTTCCTGTGCACTGAACTGGCTAGAAACAGGCTCACATTCTTGTACATAAGGCATGTTCTTGTGTCTTAGTCAAGTTTCATTTAAAATGAATTACAAAGAGTTTAATAAGTTGTCAGCTTTGTCTCATTTATGGCAATTAATTAGGATTGTAGCTGATAGGATGTATGGGAATATGAATGAACTGGGGATATCTGTACTTACATTTGTCTTTATCTTCAAAATAACTGAATTAATCAACCGGATAAAAATATACATTATTACACAAATCTGGAGCCAGACCAATTTCTAGGCTAAATAACATTTAGGGTAGAGAGAATGAATTCACACACCCCCCAGTTCTGAATTAACAAACATGTGGCTTACAAATCTTGCAGGGCATTTCAGAAACAAATAACAAGAAAGTTGGCACTAATATGGAAATAGCTATACTTTATGAGGGCAAATTTATACCTTGCTGTTGTAGTAGGGCTGTGGTCAGGTATTCCAGTAAAACCCCTGATACACAGATGCCAGCACCTCTGGGTGAACCATGTTTTTGCTGTATTGTGGTGTATGAGGCATTTTGCTACGAACTTTCCAACACGTTGCAAAACAAAGCACAAACCCCAGTGTAAGCATATGAGAGGTGCTTTACCTGTGCTGTCTATAGAATTTTATTGCACACCATGCAAGCACATCGCATGCAAAATCATTGCAACCAGGACTAGCATGAACTGGTTACGGACAGTATCATTTTATGCATTTTGGCTGCAGTTGAACTCATGTAAACTAGGATGTTAATGATTTGGCTATGGCCTCATACAACCGTCCCTTCTGTCACCACTAAGACACAAAACACATGCCTTTTTCTACCACAAGTGGATAAGCCTCTAAAACTGCAAACCCCGGCATCATCTGCTGCGTTAAGTTGCACCAATACGTTCACCTTTCCTTATTAATCAGATAAACTGTGCTCTCCAACTGTAGAACCATAACCCACAACACCTTTCCCCCATCAGTCAAAAAAGCACTGTAATCACAACACAGCCGCCATCTCCCTAACAAATACCCCCTCAGGACCAATAAATACCCGTTTTGCCTTTGCTGCCTCTGTGTGCTCAGATGAAATAAACTGTTTCCCTAAATCTAAAATGATGGTGTGCAAGCAGACCTTCCAGGGAACAAAAATACCACAATCCCAGTTTCAAAAGTAATATACACAGAGCACGCAAATCCGGAAGACCCAAAATGTATATGCAGCGTGTCAGTGGACCCAACCCTCTGGATCACCAAAAAAATGCAGAGAACAAGGCCCACGAACCCAAAATGAGCAGACGCCCGACCCAAAAATAAATATGCAAGGTGCCAGAGTGCATCCCCCACTAGACCAAACCTTGATATGCAAAGTGCAAGCAGATCCCCCAGACCCCAAATTAATATAACAACAACCCTGTTTTCTATAATCCTTTCCCATGTGCCTAGTCCCTACTATCCCCCAACATGCCTAGTGCCTGTTTTTCTCCCCCATCTGCCCAATCCTTGCCATTCGGGCACATGTCCAGTCCCTGCTATCTTCCGCCATTTCTCTAGTCCCTCATGTGGCATATTCTTGCCATCCTACTATTAATGGAGTATACTAACAGTCTTTTAGATAATTATTTGGGCGGAGAGGGGTGAATTCATGGGCAAGAGGGTACTAGGCATCCCACTTACCTGCTCTTATTCCTGCATTGCACATCTCTCACTCAAGCACCAATATGTCGAGCCTGGCTGGTGGGTGGATCAAGTGGTTGAGTTCTATGGGCACTCTCTACAAATGGAGCCTCTGGCTTCTCATATTGGTACTGCAGGTGAGAGCTGTGTGACGCAAGTGCAAGTGGCAGGTAAGTGGGGAGTCTGATATTCTCTGGCACATCTGGCCTGAAGGGACAGTTCATAAAAGTATTTAACGCAAAGAAGCCTTTAGAATCTAAAATATTAAGATTGAAAGTTCTATTTAGAGGAGCATCCTGAAGGGGGAAGGGAGGGTTAAATTAAACAAATCTTTCAAGATTTAGGATACCCTACTGCCCTGGAGAAAAGCTGTAAGTGTGTAGTAAGCTGTTTACATTTTAATAGCAGGCTTATGGCTGATATAAAATATATGGCAGCAGTTTGTGTTACAATTGTTACACAGCAGAAACTTGGCTATTAAAATGTGTTACTAGCAGGAAGCTGGCTAACTTTTTAATGTTACATGATGACTCTGTTTTATAAATTGTACAGCAGGAAGGATAGATGCTGCAGCTGAAGGTAAAAAAAATTCTCAGGCTGATATGTAGTGCATTCAGTAATGCATCTTAAATCAAGATGCCCCAAAGGTTCAAAAATGACTAGAGGTAATGGACTTTGCTGGATAGAAAATGGACAGGGGAGGACTGCCTAATACTGAGCTAGCCTGTAGGGAACTGTACAATATAAAATTGAGTTTGCACTGCTGCATCCCCCCTGAGCACACACACTGCTGGGGATGCGGGAGATTAGTCAGTACACGCTCCCCATTTTCTGAAGGATGTAAACACAGCAAGCGGCTCTGTTGGCTGCATGTCGGTGCATGTGTTGTAGGAACGCTGTAGAAACAAGGAAGATGTAAATTGCACTGGGCATTCTGGGGGTGTCCCACAGCGGGGCAACCCGGGAATCAAATCCCTGTTCACTGGTTTGTATTCCTGGATTGCATGGCTGAATCTCCAAGCAAAGAAGCTGAATCTCTGAGCAAAGAAGCCTGGGTAACATCTGCTGCAGGTTTTTACCCAGGAAGTACACAGCTTTAACATTTGTGCAAAAGATTAATTTCTTAAACTTCATTCTTACAGCATTTCTACTCCACACAAAGTACATTTTAATAAACTGTCCTGCAACAGCAATAATACGGCTGCAAGCAGTTCATCCGGCACATGTCCCATTTGCCTCTCCTCCAGAGTAGGGTGAAAGAAGCAGCAGGGCTCCAAGTTTGCCCTCCTTTCAATTCTATTTATCCAGGATCACACAAAAAAGTCATTTAAAACCCCTCATGAGCATGGCAAGTCAGGTGGTGCCACAATTGTCTTTGACCCAAGCAGAGCATATGCATGAAGCTGCTCCATTTCACATCCTTCCTATTTTAGAGATTTAAGTGGCAGTCATGGCCTAAAGATAAGGAAGCAGCTTTGTGACCGAAGGGTTGGAGTTTAAATTCCCAGCCATGAGACATGACTGAAGTGCTCTAGAGCAGCAACATTTTTATGCCAAGTGCCACCTAGCAACAAGCAGTTGCCTGAAAAGGATGGGGGATTGATGACTAATATTACTAAAATAAGTAGGTCACTGGCCTTGAAGCACATTCTGAAGCAGGAAAGAGTAATGTTTACTGTTAAAATAATATACCAGACCTATCAGAGCAACTCTGTTGGTACACCCTTAAACATTGCTGAGTACGCGTACCGCAGGTTGAGGAACAGTGCCCTGGAGTAAGGCACCTAACTCCCCAACTTATCCCCGAGTGCCGTAATTAGCTCTGTCCACCGCTCTTTGAACACTTACTGCATTGATGGGTTAAATACGGAGGAAACATTCATATGGGTCTGGCAGCATAGAATGGCCATCTATGCTGTGTAACCCACCTTCCAAAAAAAAAAATTGAGATGCTTTCAAATGGCTCTTTTTATAGTTCCAAGATGGGTAAGTGGGAGGAAAGATAACATGCACTTGGACAGGGACTTTAAGAGTAAACATATGAAATCAATAGAAAGTACAATGAAAAACTTCCTATGGTGAATTCTCGCCACAAATACATCTACAAACATTACAGTTACCATCCAATGGTGGAGGTTAACATTTCCCAATTTTCAACAATGTTACTGAGCAGCACTATTAGTTACACTGAGGTTTTGGTTTACTAAAAACCTATACAATCCTGCAATTTACAGGCTGCTACCCTGGGTTTCTATGCCACATAATTTACTATGTAGCCGAGTGGCTTTATCACAAAGGATCAAACAACCAATCACTCAGGGTTTGGGAGATAGCTAGGGGGAAAAAACACAGAACTCGAAACAAATGTTACATCTGCTACACCTCTCTCTGAATGCATTCAAGTTTGCCAAAGATTGAGACAGATCTGATTGGAATACAGAATAAAATTATCTTGCAGGTTGCCCAGAGGGGACAACTATCCTGTTTCCCTGAAAATAAGACCCAAAGATAAGCCCTAGCATGATTTCAAAGGATTCCTAAGGATGCTTGAAAAATAAGCCCTACTCCAAAAATAAGCCATAGTTACAATTCTTTAAAAAAAGTTATTTTAAATAGTGTCCAGACAGCTCTACATATAAAAAAAATGTTAAATCAATTGGCAATAGAATGTAGCAGGACAAATAGATCCAAGAAATGCAGACACCCCTCTAAAAGGATCCCATCCAAAGCAATAAAGATTGGCAAGTGTGGGGCTCTCACATACATATTGGGTAGCCCAATTGGCATCACTCCAGTATTAGGCCTTCTTCCTGTTACCAGGAAGAGCAAACCACTACACTTACAGTTCACTGTGTAACCTAGGTTGTTGTTTGTTTAAAAATAAGACTTCCCACAAAAATAAGCACTAACACATATTTTGGAGCAAAAATTCAGCTGGTCAGCCTCCAAGTTTGTATGCCAAGATCTACAAGAAGAGAGAAGTGGGCCCTGTTCACAGAGAAAACTGCTTCTGGACATATGTAAGGCTGCGTGAGCTCCCTCAACTCTGCAGTGGCCATAGCAGCAGCGTTCTGTGTGTACAGAGTCACTTCTCTCTTCTTGGTGAACAATCTTGAAGTACGGTTGCAAGTTCATGAACATTGCTCCTATAAACACACACATTTGCTAACATAAGAAATCATTAAAGTGGACCAACACCCAGGATTTTGACTATCCTGGGTCTTGGTCCACTTCGGTGGGGCACCCCCGATCGGGGTGCCCCGCTGTGTGAAACCCCCCCGAACCCCCCAAACTCACCTCTCCCTGAGCCGACGGACAAGCCGCGGACAAGCGGCTCCTCCGCCGCCGCCTCCCGCGTGTCCCTCTTGACGCGCGCGTGCCCGCGCCGGCCATTCACAGACGGCCGGCGCACGCGCGCGCACGTCTAGAGGGGCGCGAGGGAGACTGAGGTAAGGAGTTTGGGGCGTTTGGGGGGGTTTCACCCCGCGGGACATCCCGATCTCGGATGTCCCGCGGGGAGGGAGGTGATCTTATAGATTCCCGGGCCGATCACCGGTGGGTGTTGGTCCACTTTAAAAAACTCAGCACCTTGAGGACATTATTTTGGCACAAAAAAGAAACACTTTTAAAAATGCCACCAGAAGTGGACTTTCCTTTTAAGCCACTCTACTCACTATGGGCCTTATTTAAGAAGTGCTAACACCACTTAGTATCACGTAGCATCAAATGAACGCCGGATGAGGTATGTGAAAACCATATATATGAAAGTCAAACTGGTGAGCGCCTCTAATAGCGCCATGTAGCGCCACATGTATCACTAGCGGTGGCTCAGTGTAAAGCACTGGCGCTCTATGTTCAGCAGCGCCACGTAGCTCCTGTTGCTCAGTTGCGTTCTCCGATACAATTCAATGGTCTTTAATTTGTTTGTGTATAACTAGAGTTTGGATCCACTTTTTCCCACTATATTATGATTGTTTTGGCTCTCCTAGCCACCAACCAAAGACTTATATTGTTATATTTTTTATTTTTTTCCGAATTGTATGTGTTGGTCTGCCATTGCAGTTTCAGTGTTACAGTGTAGATGTCACAATGTCAGGCCATGTGTTTTCGCTCTGGTGCTGGTGTGTATGTGTTCAGAAACAGACATTTTTTATATAGCATCCAGCACTCGTCGCTAGAGCACCCAGTTTTATAGCACCGGCACTGGATTTGTGTTTTTTTTTTTAAATATGGGCTTCAGCACTGAGTGACGGATGCACTTTACTGTCACTACCTATGGTTCGCTGCAACGTTGTCCTGTTATATATAGCGTTGCCTTGGGCGTCCTTTCCTTGCAGTGCTACATGAAACAATAGCAGCATTGGTACATTCACGCACTGGAGTGAATCAGGGAAAGCAGAGATACCAGACATCACATTTATAAATGCTGGACAGGATACTATAGCGTCACTTGTCCAGCTTGTGAAGCTAGGTGACAGCGATAGATCCCCTTTTGCAGCATCCACGTCAAGACTCTAAGAAGTGCAGTTAAAGAGATGCACAAATGACAATACATGGTAGTAGTCTTAAATCAGCCTCTATATTCATTCTATAATGGACACGGGGATGGTAATTTAAGAATTGCGCCACGCATTGCCATTTGAGCATCTATGTAGCGGCACTTAGAGCGTCCGCTGCAAGCGGGTGTCTGCGGCTGGAAAAGTGACGCTGTAGTATGAAGTCTGAAGGGCACTGTAGAAGCGCTCACTGCAGAGCCAATCAAAAATGCTACATGGTGTCCCGAGGCCAAAGCGCCCAAGACGACGCTACTTCTAACAATAGGACAACGCTCCAGAGAACAATAGGTAGCCCCAGTTAAGTGCGCCTGGCACTCGGTGCTGAAGCCCAACTACACACCAGTACCGGCGCTCTAAAACTGGGCACTCTAGCTTTGAGCGCCAGACGTTATATGATAAAACTCTGTTTCTAAACATTGTTTTAACACTGTGACAATGACACTGACATGGCAGACCTGCACATACAATTCTGCATAAAAAATAAAAAATTAAAAGTGGTTGCTGGGTAGGAGAGGCCACACAATCATTTGAACCAAAAATGTAAAATATTACTTCAGGAAAACGCTATTTATACACAACCAAATAAAACACAATTGAAATGTATGGGGGAGTGCTACTGAGCGTCAGGTGCTACATGGCGCAGCTGAACATAGAGCGCCGGCGCTATACACTGAGCTGCTGCTAGTGATACACACAATGCTACAAGACACTATTAGAGGTGCTCACCAGATATATTTTATATGTATGGTTTTCACATACTGCACCCAGCGTTCACCTGACACTATGTGGCACTACATGGCATAAGCGTTTCTTAAATAACTCCCTAATTATTGCCTCATACATATGATAGACTCTCCCAGTAAAGGCATGTCCAAGATGCTTTTCTAGATACCCAGCCCCATCTAACACTTTTTAATGTCTATGGTAATGAAAAGACTTTTAATGACAGTATTCTGCAGGATAACCGTCTTATCTTTCTGTTCATTTTCCGCCTCTTAGGCCAGTAGTGTAAATTGTACAGGGGTTAAGAACAAGTTAATGTGGAGACCAAGCAGTACTTAAAGCAGGAACACTGAGCGATACTGAATGTGATAAGCAAATGAAGCCCTCTCCCAGTCAACTTGTATTAATTGCTGTCAATTCAGTGACACAGAGGCATTTTAATAATGTATAAAAAAAAATCCAACTATTTGCTAGATTTCATGAAATCCCAGCTCTGTACAGTGACAGATAATCTACATACAAATGATTTCATGGTACATAAACATTTATCTCTACAGATGACATGTATCCTCTATCATTCCATGGATTATTTACCGGTATGTTTTTTTTATTGCTCTCTTCCCCCTACCTTAATGAACAATGGAAAACCCCACATGCATAACAACAACAGTGGTTACCTGTCAATTAGGGGTAATTTATTTACATCAATGTAAAAAGTCAAATGCATGCCATTGTTAAAAAAGGTTCAAATTGATGATACATCCCACTGCAAGCACAATGCTGGGGAGGGGGGTGCATTTACTGGACTCTAAGTGGACCAACTGGTTTATACAATGATATGCATGCCCCCACAGCCAACCCAATTGACTGTCAGCAGTCGTGTGGGACCTGTCCATGGCGAGGGAAACAGGGACCAATTTTGAGCTGCTTAATCTGCAGGAAAGTATGTACGCTGTTAGATTTGACTGCTGGATCAGTGTACAGCACTACTATGGATGGAATTTTGTCATTGTCAACCTTTTTATAGGCTAGCTGTGCGACTTTACTTTGATAGTATGTCAGAATGTGAAATAAGCATTTGCATTTAGATTGTACCCCCTAACCTGTGGTTTAGTTATTACCATATTCTTTTCATGTTTCTTATATTTTAGTGGGTTTGTGTTGCTTAAAGTGGACCAAAACCCAGGATTTTGACTATCCTGGATCTTGGTCCTTTCCCCGGGGGCACCCTAATTGGGGGTGCCCCATTGTATGAAGCCCTCCCAGATCACCACAGCCAACTCACCTTATCCTGGTCCCACGGCGCAGCGACTCTGGCGACCGCATCATCCACTTCCCTCTAGCAGTGCACGTGCCCGTATCAGGCATTTGTGAATGATCGGCACAGGAACGCTCCCTGTTAAAGAGAGGCGGAGGATGTGGCCGTCAGAGCCGCTGATCTTAGACGCACCGTGGGACCAGGATAAGGTGAGTTGCTGCGGCATCCTGGGAGGTTTCACACAGCCCCAGGGAAAGGAACAAAACCCAGGATAGTCAAAACTTTTGACTATCTCTGGATTGTCTCTGGACGCAAACAGGTCCGCGTCCAGTAGACCCCAACAGAGACACAGAGCGTGAAAGCTCTTGTTGCTGAGAGACCATTCCCCCAGACGAGAGGCCCCCCTGCTCAGGGAGTCTGCCTCCTGGTTCTCTACCCCAGGGATGTAAACCGCCGAGATGAAGGGAACATTCTCCTCTACCCAAGTCAGGATCTGGGTCACCCCCTGGAGGGCTCGCTTGCTCCGAGTCCCGCCCTGGTGATTGACGTAGGCAACCGCTGTCTGATTGTCCGAGCGGATCTGGATCGCACGACCCCTGAGATGGGGAGTCAAGTGAAGACGCACCAACCGGATCGCTCTCAGCTCCAGGAGATTGATGGGCAAGTGGGCCTCCTGCAGCCCCCACTGGCCCTGGAATTTCAGCGTTTGCCAAAAACCTCCCCAGCCAATCAGACTGGCGTCCGTGGTGACAATCTCCCAACGGGGATGCAGAAAGGACTTGCGCACTGACAGATTTCTGGGGTCCAACCACCACAAGAGGGATTGTCTGGCCAGGGGGGGCAGTGAAAATTCCTGTTCCAGGGACTCCAGCGTCCGGTCCCAAACGGTCAACAGATTCAATTGAAGAGGTCTCATGAGGAACTGAGTGAAGGGTATTGCCTCGAAGCATGACACCATTAGGCCCACCAGTTTCATCCCCAGACGGATCAATGGTCGCTGACAAGACAGTAAGGCCTGCACCTGCATCTGGAGGCCCGCCACCTTCTGCTGGGGCAGGAATACCTTGACCTGAGAGGTGTCCAACGTCATGCCCAGAAAGGACCTCACCATTGAGGGAGTGATAGAAGACTTGGGGTAAATGATTACCCATCCGAAATCCTCGAGAGTGGATAACACCGGGTGTCGCTCTTGGCCTGTTGAAGGGACTGAACAGCAATCAGCAAATCGTTCAGATAAGGAAGAACACGATTGCCCTGGTTCTTCAGGATAGCCATGATGCCCGCCAGCACCTTGGTGAACAAACAGGGGGCTGAGGATATTCCGAACGGCAGTGTCACAAACTGGTAATGCTGATACTTCAACGCAAACCTCAGGAACTTCTGATGTCCCTGAAAAAACGTGATGTGCAGATAAGCATCCTTGATGTCCACTGTCACACATGAAGTCACCGGACCGAAGCGAGCTCACCGTGGACCGTAGGGTCTCCATGCAGAAATGTCTGACTCTGACAAACTTGTTGAGACCCTTCAGATCCAGGATAGGTCTCAGCGTTCCGTCCTTCTTAGGCACCAAGGAAAGCACCATAACCTGAGCCCCAGGAAGGGGATACTAGTGAGCGACAAAGTGCAACAAGCAGGGCCGAAGCCCTGTCGCCAAGCCGGACACTATCGTCCATGGCCGAGACTACAAAATCAATCAAATCCACACAGGTTTTGAGGTCTTTATACTCCTCCGCCCGCTTGCCAGACTTGGCAAAATCAACAAGGCGTCTTCTTCCTGATGGTCAAAGAGACAATGGCCGCGGCACAGACAGGGCGAAGCCCAGCACCCACAAGGGTGAACGCATGACAAGCCAGCTGATCCATGCGCCTGTCAGCAGGTCGCGCAAGGAAGCAGTATCGGGTGACGGCATAACCGTAGTGTTGGATAACCCCGACACAGGGGCATTCACAGCAGGGGGACGGGAACAGAGGCGGATCAGCTCCTCAGTGAAGAGATACCGCCTGTCCAGTCCCTTAGGTCTTTCCATTCCTTAAACACCATATTGGAAAAGTGGGCCTGCTCTGGAGGACAAGCCTCTGTCTCTCAGGCCGAAATAAATCACTCTGCTTCCTCTTAGCCGCTCTAGGAGGGACAATATGCAAAGTCTCAAACACAGAAGACAGCAACTTTTCCGTGTCGTCAGGGAGCCACATATCCTCATCAGAGGAGGAACCATGCTCGCTGTCATAGACGACCGACCGATCCCCTGAGGAAGCGGAGTCCTTCAACTCTCCCTCCTCCATGGAGTCCCGACCTCCAAAAGGATCATCATCATCGTCAGCAAAATTCGAGCTCGATGTGCTGCTTCTTACTCGTGGCCTTCCCAATAGCCGTGTGAGATAACTGTCTCTCCAGGATGGCCACCCGGTGTGTCAAATCGGCTTGGGACCCCTTGCTAGTTTCCCCCTTGCTGAGGGCTGAATACAGCAGTCTGCCCGGGGAGCTGAGTCCGCCCGGGGGGCTGGTACCGCACATGGGGCAGAGCATAACCCGCCCAGATGGGGCCCCTAGCTCATTATCCCCAGAAGCCTCCATCATGGTGATTATGGTGATAAAAATACAGGTTACAGGTTACAAGGCACTAACGGCCCAAACCTAAGTGACCCCCAATTTTGTCCCTATTTTTAGTAACCTCTCTTTAAGGGGAGAGGGTGCGGAGAGGGGGGGTGTAGGAGACCGGGAGGAACCACAACCCTCAGCTGGCAATGGGAGGGGGGCCCACCTAGAAGACACAAGCAGAAGTATTCATTAGCATCCCACAGCACATGCACATAAAAAATTGCACAGATGAAAGAGGGACTCACGGACCTGACCGGCGAGGTAGCGGGGAGTCCGGAAGGCAGGCATCAGAAAAAACACATGCAGTGAGTGGTGAAATTGATACCCGTCAGCCCGTGGGGACCCTCAGCAGGGTCCGCAATTGACAAAAAGAACAGCACAGAAAATGGCGCCCGAGTGCAGCAAAGATGAAATTCGAGGGGCGGGCCATGCAGCAATGACGCAAAATGCGTCTCCGCGCGGCCCCTCCCCCCGCTGCAGGCGCGAACATGGGCGCCACACAGCGCCTAAGATGGCGCCCAGAGCGCAGGAGGGGGGGGCCAACGGAGGAGCCCCCCCGGACGTGGAACCCCGCACCACATGCCGAGGCCACGCCGCTCCCGGCCCCCCCTCACAGCCTCAAGATGGAGGGGAAGAGGAAGAGGTGAAAGAACGAGGAAAGGTGAGTATCCACACAGCTGTCAGCAACAACAAAGTGTGAGGTAAAAATGAAGTAAAAGTGAAGCAAAAAGCACAACATATGACTATAAAGCATGTGGGCACAGATAAGGGCATAACCCCGGGCAATTTTCCACACATCTGCCAGCAACAACAAAGTCTGAGGTAAAAATTAAGTAAAAGTGAAGTAAAAAGCACAACACATGACAATAAAGCATGTGGGCACAGATAAGGGCATAACCCCCCGGCAATTTTGGTGGTTCCTCCCCCCCCCCCATAGGCTCACCATCGCCTATGGCCGGCTACCCTTTATGGAGGGTCTGCTGCCCAGAGCCTAGCTCTGCCAAACACCTGACCCTCGGCGTTCCCCTACCTGCACCTGATCCGCAGCCATGGCTGGGAGGCAAGAAGGGTCCCGGAAGCAGGTGGGAATAGGGCTTGCAGCGGCCGACCGGCTAGTAATGCCCCGCTTATCTGCGAAGTCCATGGAGAGAGAGAAAGAGACCATCTTCGCAGCCAGACTGCAGGAGAAGACTGGGGTCTTCAGGGTAATTCTGGCCCTTATATGAGCTGGGAGGGGCCAAAAGTCTTCCTGCAGTCGACTGCGCCACCTGTGGTGGATTACCCACATGTGAAGAATAGAAATGAAGCAAGCCGTGCTGTACACCTGAAAAATGTTTGCTACTACTAGAAAATTGGTTAAGCAGAGTTTTAGCTTTGAGTGGATGCAAGAGCAAATGTAAGCGCTGACAATGATTATGTATGCAAATGGAGCAAGGAGTTTTCTTTTCCAGTTGTGCCTGGTCCGGTTTAAGTGGCTGTGGCTTTCCTGGCCTTAAGTTAAGCCCTTAGTATAGCTGTTGCCTACAAATCCCAGCAGACTTCCACTTTCAAGGATGAGCTAAAAAGATCTGAAAAGGTTGAATTAGAGCAGGATGGGTTAAACCTGTAAGCTCACAAGTGCTGAGCATCATTTCTGCCTCAGACAATTAGATGATTATCAAGCCAGAGTAAGGATGTCTCTGCTCCATACATTAAACACACCACATTGGAGTACAAATGCTAGCATTGACACATTGTTCCTTGAAAAAACAGTTTCTTTTAAATACAGAGTAGCAAACAAATAGAAAAAATCTGTTATGCTCAATACCTTGGGGGGCATAATTTTGGCACCTATTCCGACAAGCATAAGCAATTCTCTAAAGGGCACATGCCACAAAGCTCAATACTGACTGTTTGTCTCCACCCCTCACCCTTTAGACTGTAAGCTCATAAGGGCAGGGCTCTGTCTCCTATTGTATCGTGTATTCAGAATGTTCACTGTAAACTCTGTCAACACTGAATTTGTAATAGTCTATAGAAACATAGAAAGTTAACGGCAGAAGGAGATCATACGGTCCATCTAGTCTGCCCTTATGTAGCTGTATGTACTCTTTATCTTAGGATAGATGTGTGCTTATCCCAGGCATGTTTAAATTCAGTGACTGTTGATTTTTCAACTACCTCTGCTGGAAGTTTGTTCCAAGCATCTACTACTCTTTCTGTAAAATAATATTTTCTAACATTGCTCCTGATCTCCCCCCCCCCCCCCCCCCGACTAGCTTCTGGTTGTTCTATCATTGAGTTTCTTCTTAAAAACACTTCCTTCCTGAACCTTATTCAATCCTTTCACATATTTAAAGGTCTCAATCATGTCCCCCCTCTCGCTTCTTTCCTCCAGACTGTACAAATTAAGTTCTTTAAGTCCTTCCACCATTTTTATTGCCCGCTTATGGACACGTTCTATTTGAATAATGTCTTTTTGCAGGTAAGGTCTCCAGAACTGCACACAGTATTCTAGCTGTGGCCTTACCAGGGCTCTATACAGCGGCATCACAACCTCCCTCTTCCTACTGGTGATGCCTCGAGCTATGCAGCCGAGCATCCTGCTTGCTTTTCCCACTGCCTGGCTACACTGTCCACTCATCTTGCAGCTATCAGTAATCAGTACCCCTAAATCTCTCTCCTCCGAGGTCCTGGCTAACACAGTACTGCCCATACGGTACTCAGAGCAGGGATTCCTTCTACCCAAGTGCATGATTTTACATTTAGAGACATTAAACTCTAGTTTCCACAGTTTTGACCATCTATCCAGTAAAGCTAAATCATTTTCCATGCTGCAGACACCTTCAGGAATATCCACCCTATTACTAACCTTTGTATCATCAGCAAACAGACAAACTTTTCCTACCAAGCCTTCTCCTATGTCACTTACAAATATATTAAAAAGAATGGGGCCCAGGACAGAGCCTTGCGGCACACCACTTGTAACTCGCCTTTGTTCAGATTGCACACCATTTACAACAACGCTCTGATACCGATCCCTCAGCCAACTGGAAATCCACTGAACTATCCAGGGATTGAGTCCTACCTTCAATAACTTATCTATGAGCTCCTTATGTGGTACAGTGTCAAAGGCTTTGCTAAAATCCAGATAGGTGATATCCACAGCACCACCTTCATCCAACACTTTAGTGACATTGTCAAAGAAATCAATAAGATTGGTCTGACATGATCTGCCCTCAGTAAAGCCGTGTTGTTTTGGGTCCAACAGGTCATTAATTTTTAGATGCGAAATGATCTGTTTTTTTTAAGAGTGTTTCCATTAATCTGACCACTATAGATGTTAAACTAACTGGCCTGTAATTACTGGCTTCTTCTCTACTCCCCTTCTTATGGATTGGTACGACATTGATCATTCTCCAATCATCTGGAACTTCACCAGTTGAAAGGGAATGGTTATCAGTCAGAGGGGCTGCTATCTCAAATCTAAGTTCCCTTAGAACTCTGGGGTGGATTCTATCTGGACCCATTGCCTTACTTACCTTTAGATATGCCAGCTCGGCTAAGACATCAGCCTCCAGAAACTCCGGAGCTGTGCCCTCCCAGCTGGATGCTGTGCTAAGGCCATGCCTATGTATGTTTCTGCCCTGTCTGTAATTGCTACTTTGAACAGCGCTACAGAAGACGATGGCGCTATATAAACAATAATAATAATGCCATAGAAAGTGGACTTATAATTGCAGATGAGGGAACAACTTGGCTGCCGGGTTAAAGTCCAACAAGACTGATTTTGAAACACTAAATGGATATGTGGATGCTGATTCAGCCCAAATACAAAAAGTAGACTTGGGAGTAAAAAATATCTTGTGAAATTAAAGACTGTATCTTGCTCCATATCAAAAAGGGCACAAGGAAAATATGTTGTGATCCAATAAAGTTGGAGCATGAGTTGAACCTAAAACTTTTAATAGAGCATTGTGATAACTTATTTAATTTGCTTGTAAGCAGCATTTCATAAAATCTTATGTCAGATATGTCAGTAATTTTACTGTCCCAAGGGAAAAGTTTGGACTGTAAATAACTAACATGTATGCAATGGAAACGATTAATAAACTACTGTTATGTTCTCTCCTCTTTGAATCACATCTCATTTTATCACATGCCTTATTCTAAAAAAAAATCCTTTTTAATGAGATATTTTAAGCAATGTTTACTGCATAAAGGCCCATGTAAAAAAATAAAAGGGTGCACCCTTTACTCCGAAAATAACTTTCTCCTGCCCAGCATCCATATTCTGTTATCAGTTGCCTTCAGCAACTGCGTGATTCCTTTCTCATTTCTAACATGTTCTCTTGCCCGAGAAGCAGGCTTCCTCAATTCAGAGCCAGGTTAGAAAGTCAATGACAATTTTCTCTTCTAAAAAAGGAGTGTAACTTCTCACCTGTCTCTGAATCAACCCAGTGTGCAGCTGCTGCTAAAAACACAGAGGTTCAGGAATGTATAGGATTTGTCTGTGTGTTCTACTTTATACAGGCTTTGAAGAATCTTTTAGGCCTCCAGAGGAATGTATTGCTCTTTAGTTCCTTAATTTGGACCACGTTCCACTACTAAAATGCCCATATCCACCAGTAACAAAGCGAAAACACATGGAATTACATTGCTGTAACATTGTAACAATAACACTTTAGTGCCAGACTTGTAATGACAATTCTGCATAAAAATATAAAAAAGTCAAAAAAGTGTTTGTTTGCAGCCAGGGGAGGTCACACAATGATTTAAGCAAAAACATAAATACAAAATGTCAAACATGCTGTTTAAACACAAGTGAGTTGCTCACCAGATTCGATTTCATAGAAACATAGAAGGTTGACGGCAGAAGGAGACCATACGCTCCATCTAGTCTGCCCTTATGTGTAGACTATGTGGGCTCTTTATCTTAGGATGTTGTTGTTGTTGTTCATCATTAAGTTTTTTCTTAAAAACACTTCCCTCCTGAACCTTATTCAATCCTTTCACATATTTAAAGGTCTCAATCATGTCCTCCTCTCCCTTCTTTCCCCCAGACTGTACAAATTAAGTTCTTTAAGTCTCTCCTGATAAGTTTTAAGTTTAAGTCCTTCCACCATTTTTGTTGCCCGCCTTTGGACCCGTTCTATTTGAATAATGTCTTTTTGCAGGTAAGGACTCCAGAACTGCACACAGTATTCTAGCTGTGGCCTCACCAGGGCTCTATACAGTGGCATCACAACCTCCTTCTTCCTACTGGTGATGCCTCGAGCTATACAGCCGTGTATCCTGCTTGCTTTTCCCACCGCCTGGCTACACTGTCCACTTATCTTGCAGCTTTCAGTAATCAGTACCCCTAAATCTCTTTCCTCCGAGGTTCTGGCTAATGTCGTACTGCCCATACGGTACTCAGAGCAGGGATTCCTTCTACCCAAGTGCATGATTTTACATTTAGAGACATTAAACTCTAGTTTCCACAGTTTTGAAGATCTATCATCTATCTTTCATAAATGTGGTTTTGCGTACAGCGCCCAGCGTTCACCAGGCGCTGCCTGCCGCTTCGAGGCACTACCTGCCACTATCCCTTCTTAAATAACCCCATTAGCAAAGGGTTAATGGCCAGGTTCTCAGCTGGATAGGGCATTAAGCTGCATAGACTTTGCCGAAGCCACTAAAGAGTTCACCTGTTACATTGAAAGAATTGTGGGACTTGTAGTCCATGTTTTTTACTCAAGGTCATGAAAACCACTCCACTGTAGCAAAACAGAGTTCCAGAAATATGGGAATCATGGAAACAGCATGCTCATAAGTAAATCACATTTCCGGGGGCACAATCCTAACACAAATGGTTATTTTATATTCCAAAAAGAGGAAAACAATAAGGCAGAACACCAAAAACCTGACTAAAAGGGAGTTTTCCTTTAAGAAATGGTACCTTGCAGGGCTGTCACATATTCCAAAGTTACAAAAATATCTACTAGTATATACTTGATATTTCTTTTTTTGGCTTTATAGTACATGAAGGAAGTGAGATACTATATAACTAGAAAAAGGGTCTCCAAGATAGATGAGATGCCAATCAATCATGTCATGTTACTAATATCCATTCAAAACTATAATATAAGTGTGGGTAAGCACGGGTAAATATTGTCTCTGCTTTAAAATAGTAACCAATAAAGAAGTCCAGATTTAATTAACTGATTAGATTCAACAAATGCAAATATTGATGAAAATGTGTTATCTTATAAGGAGCTTCTGCATTAGCCATTACTTCATTTACACCAAGATCCCTGTTTCAAAAAATAACCCATTATTCATCATGAGCCATACTGGAAGAAGGAACCAGCCCCATGGTGGACACACTGTAAAGAGTAGCAATCAGTGGTAACATCTTGTCAGTGTGTGACTGACAAGATCTCTGTAAAAATGTGTGATCTGTGTGGTTCTTGGAAGTGAGGTACTATTTACTGTTTGGCTCATCTGTCCTGCACTGTCCCGCACTGTCCACTGCGGTCCCGCACAGCTCTCCTGCACAGGTCAGAGGCGGATAGCGAGGGACAAATGAGGGCACCACCTGGTTATGGAAAGGAAGGAAGTATTGATGAAAGATTATACTTTATCAAAGGGCTTTTTCTGGTTTGTGGGTTTTATTTTACATGCATTTCAACCTTTTGTGAAGTGGTAAGGGATTCTTAAAACCCCTACACCAGTTCAATTTGCAGGAGGGGCTTCAAAATCCCCCGCTGGAAACTGGTTACTTGTCAAAACCCCCTACCTGATTATCATCACCCCCTGGCGGGTGCCCATTAGGCTATGTGGGCTGCTCGACCCTAGGGCAGGGGCCAGTAGCCCTCATGTGCAACAATGCCTTTTTAACATTTTTTCAGGGTAAAAAGTAAAAACAAAACGTCATCAGGTGTGATGTAATGGTGATGTAAACGTGAGGTTGTCACCCCGCAGCATCCCGCCTTGGGATATAAATGGGCGCAGATGGGCAAGCTGGCAGGGTAGAGGATCTTTGTCCTCTTTCCAGTTGCAGGGCAGGGGGGAAGTGGCGTAAGACGCCCAGGAGCATAGCAAATGAGCTTTGTTTTTGAGCGATAATTTAAAATTCAATTCAGCGAATAATCCAAATCCAATTTTTAGGAAATACGATCATCTCTAATTGGGATCAATCTTTGAAGCCTATGATCTCTGATTGCAAGTTAGCAAGTTATATTCATTGGTGTTTACTGAAGATTTATATATAGTAATGTAAGAAATTATGAACTGATTTGGCCATTTGGGGAAATGATCTTTAGTAAAGATTCTTTACATTGTGATTAACAATGAGTCACATAAAACATTTTCCTGAATTATTAAAAGCAATGTCTAAATTATGGCTAGAAAATAATAGCTTTTTATTTTTCTCGTAGCAGGGATATATTAAAATGCATGATTGATACTTTGACACATCTATTATATATGTGTCTTGCTTTGCAGACTTCATTGAAAGTCTAAAGCTCAGCTTTAACTGAAACCAAATCACTAAGGCAGAGGTGCTTACGTAAGACATTTTATAATTAATATTCAATATGAAATAAGCATTGACCTCTCATGCAAAAAAGTTGCTGCTCGCACAGCCTAGGTCTGTTACTGATCAGCATTATTTTTTCAGAACCCAATGTTCTTTGAGCTGCAGTCATTTTATGTTATGTATTGTTTTATCTTAAAGGAGAAATAACACAACATTGGTTTTTAAAGCCAAATAAACTTGGTAAAAGGCAAGGGGGGGTACATATATGTCCTGTGTAAAATAATAATAATAATAATTATAATAATAATAATAATAATAATAATAATAATAATGTTGTGTAAAATAATAATAATGTGTAAGCATAATCTGTTCAAGATCATTTTCTTCTTATATTAGGTGATATGTCTATGGGCTCCTCTCTATGGAGGGATTGTTCAGCTACATGGATTAAAGCAGAGAGGTTGCCTTCAAAGGTCTAGTTAGTAAAATACACAAAACAAAATGCAAATATGAGCAGCCAAATGTGTATTTACAAACAAAGAATTATTTTGTCCAGGAAAGATGCAGATTCTAATTTATTTTGCCCAGAATAGCCACAGAATTATTTTGCCCAGGGCAGCCGTATGACACTGAATTGTTTAGCTCAGAGTAGCCCTTCAGTCATTTGCTCCTCCCCACCTAACCTGGCAATAACCATTGCAGCAGATGTAGAACCCTCTTCTGTGGCCGTAAGCTGTATAATTAAAGCCAAACTTTAATTTTTGCATAGATGGAGTGGTTAGAATAACTATAGATATGAGTGAAATATTGATTCGGAATATTCGCTGAATTAGGCCAAAAATCAAATTTAAAAATAATCACTCAAAGAAAAAACCTCCTCCTTCGCTATTCTCCAGTGCAGTTGTGCCCCCGCTGCTTCCAATTTCGCTCATCTCTAACTATAACCCCATTGTGAAGATTTAACCCAGGCCAGGGTCCTTCTGTAGTGACCAAGCAGGAGATCCAAAAGCTATACAATAGTATAAAAGGCATCAGAGGGCTATAATGTAATCAAAAAGTATTGTAAGCAACCTTAGACAAAGCATTAAAGCAGAAAAAAAAACCTGAATTATCACTTTGCCATGTTTTGTTTTGTGTTTTTGTTCCGGAATTGGGATGACCTACTGTGTGAAATCCCCAGATTGGCACATTAAGACTTACCTCTTGCCAGTCCAATGGTGCCTGCATGGGCTCATGTCCAATCTGAGCAGCCCGCTGAAGTGACGTAATTTGGTGACCAGCTTCGATTATTGTTAATAGGGAGTGCAAGCGGTGCATCCCCTGCTGTCCTACACTCGCACCCCAGCCCATCTTAATGGCTGGGAGCTGGAGTCATGCACAGCGCGAGGATGCAGGGATGTGGCTGCTCTCGCTATTCACAACAAACACAGCTGCCATGCAGGAATATGTAATTTCAGTGGGTGGCTCCAATTTGGCATGCCCTATGGGATGGGCAGCCGCCAGCCCTGAAATCTTTAGTTAGTTCTAACAGGTTGCTAGTCTGTCTAAAACTAATATGTATTTGGAAGTTGCTTAAAATAATTCTCCTTCTGATTATTTTTAATCTTAATCTTAATTTTTATGTACCCAAAGAGGATATTTTTCAGACCACTTGATTTGGTTGTAACAAGTATTTCTTTGAGGTTCTGGCACTCATTATAGGAGTTGGTACCAATCCAATTGGAAAAGTTGATAACAACCAATGAACAAGAAGACTGTCCCTATTTTACCTAGCCTGCCTGATAATGACTGGGTACAGTTATGCAAACTAAAATAAGACATAAGTGCCTTCTGACAGCTGGTTGCTGGTATGCTGTGAATATGTGTTAGTTAATGGGCTTATGCTGGATCAGAGAATCAATGGAAACAAAATATTCAAATCACAATTTATTTAGTTTCCAGTATAGAGTACATGCCATGCACAGAAATACACAAATGTATGTGCTATCAGTAAGATTATTAATGGTTGTCTGAGACATGATATACCATGTCAAATGCACCTTGGCAAAAAAATCTTGAAGATTTGCAATCGGGGACCAATGGTGTCTCAGATGTTCTCATGGGGAGACATGTCCACGGATGCTGCAGGTCATGGAAGCATGATTAGGTGATGTTGGCTGCTCAGTACATTAGAAACACTGAGTTTTTAGCATATTTAAAATGTTGACTAGAGGTGTTTGGCTACCATACATTACACCACCCCACAGCATAGGCATGAAAGTATGAGCAGTGTCCCTTATTATGCCCCCTTATGGTGTTGCCCAGGTGTTGTTGCCCAGGTGGTCTCCAGAACAATTTTTGGCTATCATTAAATCCAAAACAAAACAAAAGTGGCACTGAAGAGGACAGGTCTTCATTCCAACCTCCATTGCTGTCTTGCTGTCTTACTACAGAATGTACCATGATAACCACTGGACACAGTGGGGAAAGGTCAATAAAACACCTATAGTTGGATGTTTGGCTTGTGGGCCAGTATGATGCAAATGCTTTGATGATTTGCACTGACATCTAGGCTTGACCGTTTCTTCTAGATGATCTTTTGTGCAGAAGTTTCTGTGCATCTCATTCTAGTTTGTTGTTCTCCTAACCACTGGGAAACACAATGTTGAAGATTGCTGACATACAGCAATCTGATGAAGTGATAAACCAAGTCCAAGGTCTCCCATTTCATGGTTTCTGTTCAGTTTGTGACCATAGTGACCCTACTGGTACTTCAATGAAAAGGGGACATTGCACAATCCCACACCACTTCATTTGATTTTTGAGGTTTCATGTGAATAATTTTTTTTATATGGATTTTATGTTAGGAGCTTTGCAGATCTCAGCATTGCCTGCTGCTTCCCCAATTTGCAAAACCTTGTGGCTCGTCCTTCTTGGTGTTGCAGTTTCAGAGTTGATAAGTGTAAATACTGAATATTTTAAGATGGCCTGTCCTATCACTTGCTGCTTTGGATTTCCTTCTCTTTTTTAAAATATCTTTGGAAAGATAACTGGAGCCCTGTAACATGTTTACCCTCTCCAAACCCCAAGGGAATTTTTATTTGGTGTATAGCATCTTTACCTTCCAATAATCTATGTGAGTGTGATATTGCAGAAGGCTATGGTAGAAATATGTACACTTCTATACTTATATGATTTAAACAGTTTAAAGTTCCGCTAATCTGTGTGGAATAACACACATGAATGTCTATTGCTTTATGCATTTGTTTTAATTTCCTTTAACAAGGGAAAGTGTAATAAGACTTATAACTCTTGATAGTTCTGTTAAATTTGGTCAAGTTATAGCTCTCATTAAATAATGCATTTAGCAGGACCACATAGAGCTTGTCCTCTTACATATTTAAAGGATTTCTGTTAACAAGAGAGTCATGAAACCCTTAGTTTATGACATCTTCTTTGCTATAGCATTATGAAACATTGATTAGCTGCATGAACTTGGAAAAAAAATATAGCAGTGGTCAATAGCGCTGTAAGGAAGCTACAATAGTTTAGGGATTTTATGAAACAATCACAAGGCATATACAGTTGAAATTATGGTTTCAATTTAATATTGGCTGAAGTATTGTGTAGTGCTGGTTATAGAAGGACAAGTATTTAATGAGAACAAAAGGTTTTCTAAAGTACATCTTTCAATAGCAAATTATGGTTTATAAAGTCATCTAAGGAAAATGTATTGTTACTTTTCTTCAAAAAACAGCTAATGGCAGAAGAGCACTTCTATAGCTTCCCATGGTCACCTGGATAGTGATAATCTATAGCTATGCCCTGAAACAAAACATGGCTTTGGGGTTTATTTAAGAAACGCTAACACCACGTAGTGACATGTAGCGGCAGGTGTTTTAGTAGTGCAGATGCTGAAAGCCATATTAATGCCAGGCAAAATGTCTAACGCCTCTAATAGCGTCAGGTAGCATTCCATCTAAGAATAGTGTATGGTGTCATCAGTGCTGTCTGTCCTACAGCCCCACATCCTATCACTCAGTGGCGTTCTCTCATACACTTTCATTGCTTTTTATAGTGATGTTATCTATACAACGTCTGCATAGCGTTTTTTTCATTTTATGGACTACTATCAACTGACAGTGTATCCTTGACCTGCTTGGGATGTCTTTTACACACATTAACCTTTTTTTTTGCTTTTTATTAAACTTACGTATTTGTGCCTGCCCTTCAAGTGACAGCGGCTTTGTATGTCCCCAATATCAGCCCATGTTTTTTTGCTGTGTTCAAGTGTCCTCTGGCTCTTTAATAGTGATTTTAACTCCTGCATCAGGTGCTGTACACCTTAACACCGAGTTCTATATGCTAGCATTATGTTCTTTGGTCATAAATCTACGTTCCAGCGCCAGCTTTTGGGTGTTCAGAAATGATTCTACATCCCAAGCAGCGTTCTTTCTATTTTAAATGATGTAGCCACTTTCTAGCTTTCACAGCGTGCACAACCCAGTGTTCTCCTACATACAGTAAAATAGCCGCACATTCATTGGTAAGCACACTGTCATAGATCCTTAGCTATGACTGTTCTGCATTTGGTTTTACTTTGTGTGTTCTGTGTTTTCACTGATATTAAGCTTTACAACAGCTGTTATCTTCCCTGTTATTAGTAATGTGCAATGTATTGTTGATCCAGCATGCATCCACTTTAGCAGAGTTTAATGATACGGGCAGGCTGATTCATCATTAGCACCAGGTAGCGACAGATAAGCGTCTGCATTGCGGCGCTATGAGCAACCGCTAGTGGCCGCCCCGATCAGCGGCGCCTCAGTCGCTATAATAACCTTGCCTCTAATGGTGAATATGTTGTGTTGCAGTCGCTATGAAGCCACTGGACAATTACTCACCCAAAGCTAATATTGTGTTGTGTTTTTAAAGTATTTGATGTTTTTTTTAGAATAATTTTATATTGTCTATGCTCACATAGCCAATATAAGCTTATTTTGCCAATTTTTTGCGGTTATTGTGTGTTTTATGTGAAATGAAGTTCCGACAACAAATGTACTTTTCAATATAAAAAGTTTTATTTTGCATAAAAAAAAAGGCTAACATGGCCAAAAGTGAAAGCCAGCGGCAAACCCCATACCCCCACCCTACGCCTTTTCTTCTTCCCCACCAGCATAAATCTTGTCCATCGGACGTACTGCCACAGTCTGCGATGCTCATTATTGCAAGCTGTAGTGAGAAAGAAAGGTAATTATTATTTGGACATGGCAAAAAAATATAGCTAACTTTGGAAGGTATTGATTTGTATGGCTTAAAGATTGTTGTTTATAAATAACATGGATTTTTGACATGAAGCTAGTATGTTCCAAAATATTGGTTCATTAATTTTGTTTGTGGCCTACCATTTACTATTTTCCACCCTACCCTATATGTTTACATGAACTCAAATAATCAAATAAGGGCTACTTAAGTTTTTGAAGAGTGTACTTCCTGTGTTACTAAATTACTCATGTCCATAGTACTACATAAACAAAACCTTCATCTATTACAAATCTAGTTATGCAATTCACTATAGAATGATTTGGTTAATGACCAAACATACTCACAGGCTGAATGTATTTTTTGTTTCTATGTAAACAAAGGGGAGCACCAATCCCACATACATACATGCAGTTATGACTTTGGCTAGGCAAAATGTAATCTACATGTCTCCTAATTAACCCCCATAATGATATTAACCTTTATGCGTGGTAATCTCTCTAGACATATGGTTTAAATGTATGTTTTGCTAACATGTCATTGTATTCACCATCGCAGCTGTGGCTAGGGACCATGCAGCTGGGGGTTCCTGGAGCTGGGGTGGGGGGTATGGTGACCGGGTCCGTCTGCATGGAAACATCTGTGTAGACAAAAACACAAAAGAAAACTTCATAAGCTTGGTTCCTGAATATTATTAAATCTGAAATAAATGTGGCCAAAAAAATTTAGAAAATATTTAAACACACATTTCGTTCATTATTCTAACAAGGTTAAACACATGTTTAGAAGACATTAGCATTGTATTTATTGGTTCATGAGTACAGCTGTATCATTTAAGTAGTCCACATGGTCCACTCAATACCATAGTCCTGTTTTTCATGGCAATTTTTGAAGATAGTGCCACAGCTTTATACAGTAGTATAAACTCACTTAACATATTGATATTTTAGACTTGCGCATGGGTCAGCACTAAAAGATGCACATTTACTACCACATTATCAGTGCAGCATGATGCTTTAATAAATTGAAATCCTATTTGGGCCTACTGTAATTTGCAATGAACTGGAGTTGTGTGACAGAAGTGCCTGAAAAATCTGCAAATATAGAATGCTGTGTAGCATAAAACATGTGTATGTCTTTTAAAACTTAATTAAATACACCCTGGGAATCAGATTAAAAATACACTTACCACGACTATGCCCGAGTGCCAAGCTCTGCAGCATAGCTGGTGGGGGTGCCGGCTCTATGATGCCCTGTAAAACAGTTAAAGTGGGAACGGTATATTGAAGAAAGTACAGAATCACCATGGAACATTCAAACACCAATAATAAATGCACTCACCAGGGGATGAGCTGCTGCTGGTATCCCAGGGAGGGCTCTGAGGTTGAGGCGGTGGAGCCTCTACTCCTCACAATAGGCCCTGCAGATCCCAAACCCGATGGGCCACCCTCCTCCCTCTCACTCCCTGATCCTCGGGGGAGTGTGGGTGAGTCCCTCACCTCCTCCCCACTGGGACTCCCCACTTGAGAGTGGCCACAAGGGGTTTGAGACTCAGGTGAGTCCGACTGTGAGGGGCTGAGGCTCCATACTGCCCTCACCCCAGCAGCACGCTCCTCTGGGGCGTCATCCCCTTCCTCCCCTGGGTCCTCAAGAAGGGAACGATCAGAGGGACCCTCCCCCACAGACTCATTCGAGTTCAACACTCTTGTGCAGGGGAATTCCTTCCCGTGTTTCCCCAAGGGAGGACGCTTATCTGTGGAGAGGAAACAAAAGGAAAAAAAGGACACATCGCACAAAAATTCCTTATTCATCCTACATTATATTAATTACAAGCATGTAGTGATGTATCACTTACCTGAGGCGTAGGCATCATAGAGCCTGTAAACGCCCTCATTATCCCGGCGCTTGAAATCCGACCACTTCTGTATAATCGACCTTTTGGATAAATCCATCTTAAAGCGCCGGGACACTGTGGCTTGCACCTCCAACACTATGCTGCTTTTTGCACTCAGGGCATAGTCGTATTCTTTAATGCAGAAATCCTATAAAAACATAAAATATAATAAAAAGCATTAGCACCAAAAAAAAAAATATGTAACTATAACATAGAATTTCAGCGTTTAGTTTCAAAAATGCCTTTAGGCATTTTGTTTTAAACAAAAAAAAAAAAACCTTGGTTTTGCGTTAACTAACCATCTAAGAAAATGTCATCAGTTAAAAATAAATTCTATACAAACAAAATACAGTACATATTTGGTTGAAAGCAGATTAAATCTAACATTGTGACATATAAAAAAGCAAAAAGATACTCACTTTAACAACTTGCCCATTTACACGAGGATCCACCCTCTTTCTCTTTTTCTTCTCACTTTCGGGGGGAGCAGGGGATGCTGAAGGGCCAGGGGGGACTGGGGGGAAGGGGGGGAGTGGGGGAGGGGTGGGGAGGTCAGAATCGGAGGAGTAGCTGGGGAGAGGTCTGGCTGGGCTTCTAGGCCACATTGTGAATCCTCGGAGGTAGAAAACCGGAAGTTGCAAAAATGAAAGTGAAAGCAAAGATTGGGACACTCCTCGCATTAAAAATATGCTAACACGCGCCAATGATACCGCTATGATACGCAAAGTTTACAAAGCGTACGCATACCAATGTTTGCCGCTAGATACACACACGCAAAATCTATATTTAACAACTATGGAGAGCAGCATGCTGCAAACGACATCGACTGCCCTTACGTATTCAAACAAAAATTTTAACGCAGTCGGTCTAGATTGTGTGGATGGAGGACATAGCGCCAGTCATTGTGTGATTACAATGATTTTTACAAGCCAAAAATAACATTAGGCAAACACAATACACTGGAATTACATTGTTGAAGGAGTGTGACTTTTACACTTGAATGTCAGACTCTAAAATGGTTTTTAATAAAACAAAAAAAAACCCTTAAAAACATACATACAATTCAGGAATAATGTATTAAACACCTGTAAGATTTTTTAAAAAAAAATGTGGCTGAGAAATTGCATTTCAGGCTCTTCCATTGAAATGAATGGGAGAGCGGCAGGTAGCAAGAGGTAATAGGTGGCGCTGTGAAAATGTGAACGCCGGCGCTGTAAGCTAAGGCTGGGATAATGATGAATCTAACGCTACATGGCGTTATCCCAGTCGCTAAACAGGATCGGCTTCATAAATGTGTAATTGCGTGCTGGAGCCGGCGTTCTCTTGCCAATACTTCTCGCTACCTGTCGCTGAAGAGTCACTACCTGACGCTATCCCTTCATGAAAAAAGCCCTTAAACTGTTTTTTTTCTTTTTTACTCTTTATTTAGTTATTTTTCATTACAGACAGTACAGAGGCGAGTAATCAAGTAACATTTCAGGTTAGAACAAGAAGCACAATACAGCAAAGCAGGCTCCCGCACCCTTCTCCTCCTCCCCAACCATCATAAGCCCGTCGGGTTCCGCCCGGCAATGATGCCACTGGTTATCCGGACAGGGCCCAAAGAGCACCCCTCCCTATCCCCCCTCCTCATCTGGAGGTTGGCTCCCATTTGCTGTGTCCAAGGTGGGGGGGGGCAGAATGAGAGAAAGGGGCACCATGGAGGCATCCGTCTCTCCGTAATGAATATGAGGTCCGTGCAACCAGCTTGAGCTTCGGGTAGTCATTTTAAGCCTGTGTTGCAGTACGGGTCTACCAGGAGCTCCATCTCTCGCCTTTCACTTGGGCTGGGGTTGCCACTCCACTGCATTGAAACGTAATAAGCAGAAAGAGAAAAATAAAAATGGGTAGAAATAGAGGGGGAGAAACTGCAAAATGAGTGGGTAGGACAAAAAGAGGAGGGAAGGGGGGGGGAGTCCACCTCACTCGCGTCTGGGGTCAGGGGGGGGCGGGTGGGGTTTTGGGTCCGGCGCCAAACTCAGAACAAAGATCGCAGAGTCTTGAAAGAGATACCAGGGGGTCCAAACCGCATTGGACTGTTCTCCCCTGTCATGGGAAGCAGCCATCAATTCCTCCATTTCCCTGACTCTGTTAACCTCTCGGATCCACTCTCCTTTTGTAGGGGTGTGTTCCGATTTCCAAAATCTGGGGATCAGTGCCCTAGCAGCATTAATCAGGTTCATCAGTATTGATTTCTTGTAGCTGGTGATGCTACATGTGCTGTAATGTAGAAGCATAAGAGCTGGGCAACAAGGGGCCTGAGAACCAGTGACTTCTGTCATAAGTGGAATGACTTCAGTCCAAAAGGGTTTTATCCTCGAGCATGTCCAAAAAATATGGAAGAAAGACCCGTCTTCTTCCCCACACCTCCAACACCTAGGCGAGGTTCCGGGGAAACATGCTTCCAAGTACTTTGGGGTATAATACCACCTGGAGAGGTATTTGTAATTTGTTTCCTGTGTTTGCACTGCGATTGATGATTTGTGGGTAAGCGTGAATATCTTTTCCCACTCCTCTTCTGTGAACTCTCTCCCCAGGTCTCTCTCCCACTGCTGACAGTATGGTGGCCTAAGTCCTTGCTTCTTGCCCAGCAGTTGGTAAATCTGTGAGATCAGCCCAGCCGGGGGATCCTTTCCTGTGATAAGGGTTTCAAAGCCCATAAGGTTTCGCTGGAGGGAGTCTCTGGGGCCTGTCTGTTGCAAATGCTGGAAAAGCAATAGTCGACAAGGATCTAGTCATGGGTTGTTCCACCGGTCTCTAAGTTCTTCTACAGAGCACCTACAGAGTCCTCCTTCGTATTAAGTCTTGCCCTCTCACCATCTCCAATTCTCCCCAACCTGCCGTCGTCCGGAGTCTTTGACCGCTTGGAAGGTCGGGGTTGTCCAGTAATGGGATGAGCGAGGATGGCCAGGGGAATAACTCTTCTCTCGACCTCAACCCATCCCAGACCTCGAGGGTCTCCTTAATCATGGAGTTGGTTCTCAACCATGCTGAATTCCTGGACGCCCAAAGCAAATCCTTTAGTGAAGTCTCTGCACTTTTGGCTTCTATGGCAACCCATTTTTTCTTGCCTAGTCCCCTAGTCCAATCTACAACTCTCTGCAAGTGAGTCGCCTGCCAGTACCCCAGCAGATTCGGTACTGCCAGGCCTCCTTTGTTCCTAGGGCGCTGCAACAGGGTAAGTCTTAACCTAGGCTTTTTGTTACTCCAAATAAACTGCCTAAATATCGAGTTCAAGTTCTTGAAGTAACTCTTCGGGATGTGACATGGGAGAGTCTGAAGCAGATATAAAATTCTCGTCAGAACTAGAGATGAGCGAACTTTTGAAAAATTCGATTCGACTGATTCGCTGAATTTTCCGACAAAAATCGGTTCGACCCGAATTTATTTGTGACGAATCGCTATTAAAAAGCCGAAATAGGGTTGTAAACCATTCTGCCTTGCTGTAACACGCATAGGATGCGTGCTGGGTTAGTGAAATAATACTGTAAATAATTAACACTGGAGTTGGCTGCAGGAGCCCAAAAATTGGATGAATCACACCCTGGAGTTGCAAGCAGCAGCAGGAGTACAAACATTGCTTTAAAGAGACACTGGATTTGGCTGCAGGAGCCCAAGAATTGGATGAATCACACCCTAGAGTTGCAAGCAGCAGCAGGAGCCCAAACATAGCTTGAAAGAGACACTGGAGTTGGCTGCAGGAGCCCAAAAATTGGATGAATCACACCCTGTAGTTGCAAGCAGCAGCAGCAGCAGGAGCCCAAATATTGCTTGAAAGAGACACTGGAGTTGGCTGCAGGAGCCCAAAAATTGGATGAATCACACCCTGAAGTTGCAAGCAGCAGCAGCAGGAGCCCAAACATAGCATGAATGAGACACTGGAGTTGGCTGCAGGAGCCCAAAAATTGGATGAATCACACCCTGGAGTTGCAAACAGCAGCAGCAGGAGCCCAAACATAGCTTGAAAGAGACACTGGAGTTTCTGCAGGAGCCCAAAAATTGTATGAATCACAGCCTGGAGTTGCAAGCAGCAGCAGGAGCTCAAACATTGCTTTAAAGAGACACTGGAGTTGGCTTCAGGAGCCCAAAAATTGGATGAATCACACCCTGGAGTTGCAAGCAGCAGCAGCAGGAGCCCAAACATAGCTTGAAAGAGACACTGGAGTTTGCTGCAGGAGCCCAAAAATTAGATGAATCACACCCTGGAGTTGCAAGCAGCAGCAGCAGCAGGAGCCCAAACATTGCTTGAAAGAGACACTGGAGTTGGCTGCAGGAGCCCAAAAATTGGATGAATCACACCCTGAAGTTGCAAGCAGCAGCAGGAGCCCAAACATTGCTTTAAAGAGACACTGGAGTTGGCAGCAAGAGCCCAAAAATTGGATGAATCACACCCTAGAGTTGCAAGCAGCAGCAGGAGCCCAAAATTGCCAGAAAGACACACCCTGGAGTTGGCAGCAGCATGAAGAGAACATATACAGACATATATCTTATCATATTAATAAAAAGTAAGAGTAACGTAAAGCATTTTCTCAATAATTACTTGTGGTCTGATGCGGAGGAATGTCTGTAACTGGAGAGCAGCGCCTTAAATCTGTTTTGCATGATCCATATTTCTTTAGTGTTGGTCTGGCCCCATCATCAATCTACTCTAATGCATCAGGCATTGGTGGGTGGAAATCTTGGCTGATCCATGCCCGATTCATTTCCATGCAGGCCAGGCTCTCAAAAAAAAACATGGAGAGTGACAGATTAGTAACATATTAGTTACATAGTAACATATTAGTAACATAGTAACATATAAGGCCTCATTTCATCAAGCAGAGGTCTCTGCAGAATAGGGGTGAGTGGCAGCAGGAGTCTCAGTGAGAGGCCTGATCTCCCGGGATCAGCTAGCGGTCGTGTCTTGAACAGCAACCCATCTGCCGTCATCCATTGGTTAACATGATCATCCACTGCATCACAAGTGACATCTGACACCCCCAGTCAACTGTCTGTTGTATGTTATGCTTTGGGTTCAGCTCCACTATTCAGTGAGGACGATCTGATAATTAGAAAAATCAGCAGCTACTGCCCAGCCAAGAAGTGAGGGAGACACTTGCCGCTTCTTCCACTAGGCGGGCAAGTAGTGATAAAGATAGTGTCGTGGGAGGAGGTGTTGCAAGCGTTTTTGGCTCCTTAAGCAGACACTGTTGAGTAACCTGAGGAGGACATCAGTGAGTTTTGAGGGCACTTTTAAAGGCTTGGAGTGATGGAGAGTGACAGATTTAGCGGCCAGCATGGTGGCAGAAGGGGAAAGTATGGAGGCAAATGTGCTCGGGGTAGACCACTCGTGCGGCAGGCTATCTTCCCAGGAGGTAGTGGAAGAGGGTCCCTGGAATTGACGGCGGCAGCAGCAGCATCAGTGAATTAGTGCGGACTGTTGGTAGGAGAAATCAGCTACAAGCCCATGTTGCAGTTTTTCATCAAGCATCCGCAGGAGGTTAACATGGCTATATGAAAGATGTGTAGGCAGAAGGTGAAGTGTGGCCAGGGTCCCAATGTTGGACCCACAGCCGTGCGTCAACATTTGCAGCGTCACCCTAAAGCGGCCTGGGAGAGTTGGCTCCAAAGTGGTGGTCCAGCCTGCTGCATTACCCAGTGGCACACCGCTCTCTGTTTCAGCCAGCCAAGGCTCCACCACCTCCTGTGTGTCATACCCATCCTCTGTCGCTCCAGATGCTCCTCCTCCTCTTAATCTGAGTCAGTGATTCCGTCAGCAATCCATTGCCAAGCCATGTCCAAGAGACAACAGTATGTGCCCACTCATGCAACGTGCAGAAGCTAAATGTGCTCCTGTATAAGTTGCTGGTGCTGCAGTCCCTCCCTTTTGAGTTGGTGGACCTTTCAGAGAACTGATGGCTTGTGCCGAGCCGAGGTGGAGAGTCCCATGCTGTCATTTCTTTGCGAAAAAGGCAGTACCAGCCCTGTACAATTTTGTTGAACAGAAGGTGGGGCAGTCCTTTAGCCTGTTAGTGTGTACCAAAGTGCACAGCAGTGCCTGCTGTGCAGTGCTCCATGTCTGGAGCTGTAACTATGGTCAGGGACAATAAATATCCTTTTAGGACCACTGGGTGATTGTGGTTCCTGCACAACCACAAAAGCAACTTGGACCCTCCGCTGTGGCCTCCATGCTCCTAGGCCTTTGTGCATGTGACAGTGCACTTGCACTTAACAATGGTGTCACAGAGAAAAGTGGCAAATTGTCAATTACATATTATTAATAGTTAACATTTATCTTATTTGAACATATTTATAATAATAACATATAATAACATATAACATAGCAACAATAACATATAACATAATAACAGTAACATATAAAATATATCAACATTTTTTTTTTTTGGTTAATTTTGTATAGTTTTTTTTTTAATATTTAGTATTTTTTTTTATATCTTGTATTTTTTAGACATATATATATATATATATATATATATATATATATATATTTATATATATTTATATATATATTTTTTTTTCCATTGCCTTTTAATATTTTGTGAATTTTTGTACAAATTTTTTTTTTTTTTTTTTCTAAATATTTATTTTTTCTCTTTTTTTAATTTTTTTTTTTTTTCCCAGTGCCCTTCCAGCCTACCATGTGTGCAGGACATGGTGGTTTCACGCTGTTCTTCACATGGTTTGCCTTGAGCAACAGAGTCACACATGGGAGGAACTGCTAAAAATGAGAACTCAATACATGAAATCATGGCTTACTCCACGAAAACTGCAAATGGGACCCATGGTGACTGACACTGGGAAGAACATCTTGTCTGCGCTGCGACAAGGAAGCCTGAGCCATGCGTCCTGCCATGGCACACGTGTTCAATTTAGTTGTCAAGCGTTTTCTGAAGTCTTCCCCCCATCTGAAAGACATCCTAACAACGGGAAGGAAACTTTGCATGCACTTCAGGCACTCCTACACTGCCAAGCACACCCTTCTTGAGCTTCAGCGTCAGAACGGTATCTCCCAACATAGTCTGATTTGCGGTTTCCACCCATTGGAATTCCACCCTCCATATGCAGGATCGACTATAGGAACAGAGAAATGCCATCACGGATTTCTTGATGATCCAAACGGATAGGGGGACTCCCCTGTGTAACTTCAATGTAAACCAGTGGCAGCTCATACGTGACACCTGCCGTTTGCTCAGGCCCTTTGAGGAAGCTACTTTATTAGTCAGTCGCCAGGACTATGAGATGAACGATGCGATTCCACTGCTTCATGTACTACAACACATGTTGGAAACCATGGCTGGTCAGGGCACTAGAGACATGGCGCATACATTTCACAGCCACATGAAGCCTGTGGGGGCTGAAGTGGAGGAGGAGAAGGGGGTGGGGCACAGCGAAGCACAGTTTAGGTTTGACAAAATGACCATTTTATCTAGTCATCTGACAGGAGAGAAGGAGCAGGAGCAGCCAGAGGAGCTAGAGGGTTGTGAGGAAGGCGAGACAGAGGACCCAGACACATTGTGGCAGTTTGCAGTGGAGATGGAGACAGGTAGTCCCTCCGAGTCACTTGCACAAATGGCACGATGCATGCTCACATGCTTGCGTAGTGACCACAGAATTGTCTCCATTTGTCAGCGGGATGACTTCTGGCTCTCCACCTTATTGGACCCTCGCTTCCGGTACAAAATGGGGGCATTTTTTACACCCACTGAGAGGGAGGACAAACTGACCTACTACAGAGACATCCTACGTAGTCAGTTGGCCGATGTCTATCTGCGCCATGGTCCATACTCTCGCAGGTCTGACTCGGGGGGACCTCTGCGCTCACCTTCCACTGCCATGGCTGCCGGGGGGGGGGGGATCAGCAGCAGCAGCTCCATCAGCAGCAGCTTCAGTCTTCAGTCGCTAATGAGTAGCTTTCTACACCCTCATAGTGAGTCTACTCATGAGCAGCAGGAAGACCTGGAGCAGGACCTGAACCAGCAGGTCATGTCATACCTTGACATGACCATGCCAACACACCTTGAGGATCCGCTGGACTTCTGGGAAGCCAAACTTTACTTGTGGCCGCAACTAGCAGAGTTTGCCCTGGAAAAGCTGTCCTGCCCGGCCAGTAGTTGATTTAGATGGTAACTGGCCTGCTCTATATTATGCTGCAAAATGACAAATTGACCTCACAATATAAGCTATTGCCCCTCGGATTTACACAGGGGCTGCTCTATATTATGCTGCAAAATGGCAAATTTACCTCACAGTATAAGCTATTGCCCCTCAGATTTACACAGGGGCTGCTCTATATTATGCTGCAAAATGGCAAATTTACCTCACAATATAAGCTATTTCCCCTCAGATTTACACAGGGGCTGCTCTATATTATGCTGCAAAATGGCAAATTTACCTCACAGTATAAGCTATTGCCCCTCAGATTTACACAGGGGCTGCTCTATATTATGCTGCAAAATGGCAAATTTACCTCACAATATAAGCTATTGCCCCTCAGATTTACACAGGGGCTGCCCTATATTATGCTGTAAAATGGCAAATTTACCTCACAGTATAAGCTATTGCCCCTCAGATTTACACGGGGGCTGCTCTATCTTATGCTGCAAAATGACAAATTTACCTCACAATATAAGCTATTGCCCCTCAGATTTACACATGGGCTGCTCTATATAATGCTACAAAACCAAGAGCAGATTTAACTCATACAATATAACCTATTTCTCAGGTTTATATAGGGACTGCTCTATGTAATGGTTCAAAACCATGAATTTACCTCATAATATAAACTATTGCCCCCCAGATTTACTCAGGGGCTGCTCCATATAATTGTGCAAAACAGGGCAAATGTATTATCCAATATAAACTATTTCTTCCCCTATTTTACACAGGAGGGCCATTCTAAAGAATGGTGCAACATGGCGAATTTAGCTCACAATATAACATAGATTGCAAAATGAGATTTTCAGACAGGGTCTGCTCTATAAAATGTCAACAATATAAACTATTGCTCCTCAGATTTACACAGGGATTTAGGTTGATATATATAATAGTGCAATACAGCGAATTTATCTCACAATACTGTATAAACTATTGCTCCTCAGATTTACACAGTGGGCTTCTCTATATAATGGTGCAAAATGGCGAATTTACCTCACTATATAATCTATTACTGCTCTATATAAAAATAAATAAATAAATAAATAAAAAAAAGAGCCTGTAGAAGCTTATTTAGTATAACAGATAGGGTGACATGTGCTGGTTTGGGATGCCCATGTGGGCTAGTGTTTTGACAGCAGGACAAAAGCCAATTCAAAATGCAATAGCTTAATAAAACTGAGGCTGAACAAGCTTATATAGTATAAAAGATAGGGTGACGTGCTGGTTTGGGATGCCCATGTGGGCTGGTGTTTTGACTGCAGGACAAAAAACTATTCAAAATGCAATAGCTTAATAAAGCTGAGGCTGTAGACGCTTATTTAGTATTACAGATAGGGTGCAACGTGGTGGTTTGGGATACCCTACGGCCTGGTATATTGACAGCAGGACAAAAACCAATTCTAATTGCAATAGCTTAATAAAGCTGAGGATAAAAAAAGCTTATTTAGTATGACAGATAGGGTGCAACGTGGTGGTTTGGGATACCCTGCGGCCTGGTGTTTATTTTAAAAGCAGGACCAAAACCAATTCAAAATGCAATACTTTGATTAAGCTGAGGAAGGATGAACAAGTGTATTTAGTATAACAGATAGGCTGCCTAATGCAGGTTTGGGATACCCAGGTGGGCTGGTGTTTTTTCGTTAAAGGCAGACCAAAAACCAATTCAAAATACAATACTTTGATTAAGCTGAGGAAGGATGAACAAGCGTATTTAGTATAAAAGATAGGCTGCTAAGTGCAGGTTTGGGATGCCCTGCGGCCTGGTGTTTTTTTTTTTTTGTTAAAGGCAGACCAAAAACCAATTCAAAATGCAATACTTTGATTAAGCTGAGGAAGGATGAACAAGTGTATTTATTATAACAGATAGGCTGCTAAGTGCAGGTTTGGGATGCCCTGCAGCCTGGTGTTTTTTTTTGTTAAAGGCAGACCAAAATCCAATTCAAAATGAAATATTTTTATTTAAGCTGAGGAAGGATGAACAAGCGTATTTAGTATAACAGATAGGCTGCTAAGTGCAGGTTTGGGATGCCCTGCGGCCTGGTGTTTTTTTGTTAAAGGCAGACCAAAAACCAATTCAAAATGAAATACTGTGATTAAGCTGAGGAAGGATGAACAAGCATATTTAGTATAACAGGCTGCTAAGTGCAGGTTTGGGATGCCCTGCAGCCTGGTGTTTTTTTGTTAAAGGCAGACCAAAAACCAATTCAAAATACAATACTTTGATTAAGCTGAGGAGGATGAACAAGTGTATTTAGTATAACAGATAGGCTGCTAAGTGCAGGTTTGGGATACCCAGGTGGGCTGGTGTTTTTTTTATTAGAGGCAGACCAAAAAATATTTAAACTAATCCAGTTATATTATGATAAATGCTTGTGTGTAACAGATAGAGTTAAATAAGCCACTGCATAGATGGCATGCACAGTGGCAAGGCAGATTTACAGCACAAAGAACTGAAATTGAATTGAAAACTGATCTGGCTAATGAAAAAAAGAAAATTCACTGTCACTTCTAAGCTGTCCCTGGCTGGATGGTTAAATTTTTTCCCTATCTTTCCCTGGCTCTGTCTACCTCTCTGTCTGCCTCTCTGACTCTCCCTACCTATCTCTAATTCTCTGTCCCTGTCTGTAACGAGCTGTGCTCTGGCAACAATAGAACGCTGAAATGCGCACAAGGAAGATGGCCGCCACTTTATATAGCACGGTGACGTCACCGGGCTTCCTGGCTGCTGATAGGCTGCATGTGACTTACCCATGATACCTTGCCCCAGGAGATATGTCCAGACATGTGCTTCCACCATTTTAGAATGCCTGTAATTAAAATAAATTGAGTTTAAAGGAAAACTTCGATCGAATCGTGGGGAAATTCGGATTCATTCAGAATCGAATTTTTCATGAAATTCGGAACGAATCCGTGTTTGTCCGGATCGATTCACTCATCCCTAGTCAGAACCACCATCTTTATTATATTTATGCATCCCATCCACGTGAATGTTGGGACATTCCAGTTTGCCAGATCTAGCTTAGCCTTATTTTGCATTGGTAGAATCAGAAGACATCATCAATATTATTCTGTATTTTCACCCCTAGATAAGTTAGTGTAGGGGAGACCCATCTGAACGGGAGCGAGGTCTTGAGGTGTGTGGAGGTGTCGTCCAGGAGACCCACGCTGAGTGCCTCAGATTTATCGAGATTGATCTTGAAGTTGGAAAGCTTACCAAACCTTTCCAACTCCTTCATGAGGACCGGAAGTCCTATCACTGGGTTTGATACAAAGAACAGGAGGTCGTCCACATGTGCGGCAACCTTATGCTCCATTCCACCAGCCTGGATCCCCCTGATGTCTTTATTCTCCCTTATATGTCACAAGAATGGTTCCACTATCAATGCAAAGATAAGCGGTGACAGGGGACATGCCTGTCTGGTGCCATTCGAGATCGGGAAAGGCGAGGAGAGATCACCGTTAACCTTTACTCTAGCCTGGGGTCTAGAATACAACTCAGTTATGTATCTAAACGCTCTGGTCCCCAGTCCTATATGCCTCAACACCTCAAACGCAAAAATCCCACTCTATGCGATCAAATGCTTTTTCAGCGTCCGTCGATAGCAGCATGATCGGGGTTCTATCCAGGCGTGAGCAATGTATGAGGTTTAAAGTCCGGACCGTATCATCTCTTGCCTCCCTACCAGGGATAAAGCCACATTGGTCTTCCTCTGTTAGATCCGGTAGATACGTTACCAGTCGATTAGCCAGAATCTTAGTGAATAATTTGAGATCGACATTCAGGAGTGATATAGGGCGGTAGCTTTTGCAGCATAGTGAATCCTTTCCTGCCTTGTGGATCACCGTAACATGGGCTTCCAGTGCCTCTCTAGGAAGCTGCCCCGGGTCATACTCCCTCCCTATCGTATTGTAAGCGTGGAGAAAGCGTCTACTCAGGATAGGGAGAAATTCTTTGTAGTATGCAGCAGTCAGGCCATCCGGGCCTGGTGATTTCCACGAGGGAGCCTGCCTGAACGCCTGTTGCAGCTCAGCTTCTGAAAGCGGCTCCTCTAGCCTACTGATCACTTCCTTACTCAGCTGGGTACCTCCTTTTCCTCTCCAGTCCTCCCTGAGGGTCTCCCAATCTCCATGGATGTAAATTATAGAGTGAGTGATAATATTCCCGGAATACCTTAGCGATGTCCTGCGTCTTATGCCACCTCTGTTGCCGTCCATCCTTAATTGCCTCAATAAAGTTCAGGGAACGTTGTTTCCTCAAGATCCTCGCAAGGAGCCTGACGCTTTTGTTGCCCCACTCATAGTAGAAGCCTTTGCACTTCTTTATTGCAAGCGCTGCCTTTTGCAGCAAGATGGAGTTCAGTTCCTCTCTGCGTGCTGTCAACTCTTTCAGGGTTTCCCTTAGTTGGGTCTCCTTATGCTGTTTTTCCAGGTTCTGAATCTGGGTCAGTAGGCGATCCCGATTAGTAATGCTCGCCCTCTAAATGTCACATAACTGCAGACTATGGAGAGCCTGCTTCACCTTCCTCAACCCCTTGTAGGGAATGGAGGACTTCCCAGAGGAGGAATCCAAGAGGGGTTCCATTGCGAGGTTCAGATCCACACCTAAAAGCAAATTCAGCCAGTTTGGCAAAGAATTCCAAAAGGAAGTCCACCTGGCCGGAGTTAGGTCCATAGACCGAGGCAAGTATACATGTCTCTTTTGAGATCTTTCCTTTGACCATAACGTATCTGCCTTCTCCATCCGTGCTCACGCTGTGGAGCTGGAAAGGCATGGACCTGGACAGGAGTATCGCCACTCCCTTAGTTTTCGAGCCGGGGGATACAGTCTTGAGGATACAGTCTGGAGGAGATCTTCGGGTGGCTATCTTTTTTAAAATGGGTCTCTTGAAGAAACACTATCTGGGCTTTCAGTCGTTTGAGCTCAGCGATTACCGCCAAGCGCTTTTCTGGTATATTAAGTCCCCTGCAGTTCATGGAGACGACCTTCATGGAGGCGTCCTGAGATTCCAGAACTCCATATGTCACTGCCATCATCTCTGCTCCTTTCCCACAGGCCCCTCCCCGGGTGCCCGAACCCCAGCCCCCAGACGCAAGATGGCAGGTGGCCGAAGTGGAGGAAGGGGGGAAGGTCGGGTAAAGCGTAAGTGGGTTGATGTGAGAAAAGGCAGGAAGATATTGAGAATCAAAACAGAACAAAGAATACAGATCAAAAAACGTTTACATTTTAAATTCCGGAGAAACCCAAGAATAATTTGGGTAACAATCAAAGTGATTATACTAACTCTCCTAATATAGGGGAGTCTAGTCCTGTGTCTCCCGCGAGAGTCTCCGGCAGCTTGGCCTACTGGGGAGAAGTGGAAGCCCGGCGAAAAGGAGCCAAGACTCAATCAACAATTATAAAGATCAAACTCAGTTCAGCAATCAGGCATCCCTCCCATTTCCCATAACACATAAACAGTTAAGCAGCAACATGAACTCACCAGTTATCAAAGAAATCTGAGCATGCAATATGACTAGTTAAACAGCTAATTGATCAAATGATTGATTGCCTGGTGGTCAAACCGTTCAGGTCTAGGCTCCCCCCCGCCCTAGGGAGGCATCCCGACCAGCCAATTCCACAGGCCTAACTGTCTGTGAGTCCAAGACACCCCCCCAGGCCGGCGGGCAAGGACCCCCCCACGAGACATCCGGGCGATTTCAAAACTCCCCACTGATCCTTCAGCATCTCCCTCGAGCAAGGCCGTCCCCCACATCCGCCTCCTCTCCAACCAGACCACCCGCGGCACGAGGTACTCTCCTACAATCCGAGATCCGTCGCCCCCAGGGCAGGGTGGGCGGACCGTTCTTTCCATTGGTCATGTTTCAGTGGTCAGGTCCCAGCGGTGAGGGCCTCCCGTTCTCTACCGAGAACAGTGTACAGGCCGAGCCACAGGCGAGCCAGGAACACCTCCGCCCCAGGGGCCTCCCGTCTCCTAGGTGAGGGACATCCCAAGGCCAGCGACTTGTTGAGTTATGTCTGGCGGGAGCATCCTCATCCGATAGCCCCTGATACCCCGGGAAGGGGACAAGGAGGGTCCCACACAGACGGAGAAGATCCCCGTATGAAGGGGGGGAAACCATCCGTACCGGGGGGGTAGCCTGCCGCCCACTGGGTAGTCCATTAGTTTCAATGGAAAGAACAAAGCCTCTTCCCCTGGTTGGGGGGGGTATTCCGGCCGGGAGACGACCCATCCCCTGGGCAGGAAGCATTTAACGTCAGAAAGCCAGCCATCCCCTCTACTCAGATGGGCCTCAAATAAAACGAGCAGGTCATACCTAACCGGGACAGGGGAAGGTACAGACTCCCCCCCGACCACCTATATCCCGGGCTGTTACTCTGCCCGCTCCGACTTTAGCTCGCTACAGCATTTCAAATGTGGTCCCATCCCTAGGGGAGGCCATAGAGGGCTGGGCTACTCAAAAACTGTCGGTCCTTCACTCTCAGAGGGGGGGGAGTGGAGGCGTTGGGTCAGGGGCACCCCCCCAATCCCGGCATGGGTGGGGGGCCTGTCCAATCCAAGGTCCCCTGGAACTTCTTCCCAGCCGGCCCACCAGCAGACCCCAAATTCCTTTCACAGCCACAGATATAACCACAGGTATAACAACAGCTTCAATCAACAATCAAATTAAACTGTAAAGGATACCACATTAGCTTTTCTGACCATGACTCAATGTCCCCTCCATGTTCAATTGGGCGCAAGTTTCGCTACTCGGCTCCCGGGGGGCAAAGTCAGCCTCTCGGTCTGGGCCGGGCAGATCTCCCCGGCGTCTCCCTCGGTCTCGGCCTCGTCTTCTTCGGCGCTGAGGAAGCAGGCCCTCTCTACGGTCACGCTCCAACTCCAACCAATTCGGGATCGCGATCGTGCAGTCCCGAGGAAATCAAACAGCTCCGCCAGCTGGGACAGTGCCTTCAAGATGAAAGATCTTCGATCCTTTTGTACAATCAATTGGAACGGATGTCCCCAGCGATATGTTGCTCATTGCCGTTGTATTAGCTCCAAAAGGGGTTTCAGCAATCTTCGCATCTGGAGGGTCCTGCGTGATAGGTCAGGTAGTAAGGTAATCTGCGCTCCCTCCAACTTTATTGGACCCCGGTGTCAGGCTCTCTGCATTATGGCTTCTTTGACCTGGTAGTAATGCACTCTGCAGAGTACATCTCTTGGTCCTCCAATCTATCTCAATGTGGTCCGAGGGTGGGCAGTCCAACATTTTTTTGAATAGTCCACTGACTCTTGCTTTTAGCTCTGATGGAGTTATCGATTCGGGAATACCCCGTAACCGGATGTTATTACGGCGATTTCTATTTTCGTGATCATCTTGTTGTAGTTGGAACTCGGAGAGCAGCCACCTGGTGACATCTCGCTCACATTCTAGAGCTTCGACTCTGGCTTGGACGTCCAGTTGTGCGGCATTATTGGCATCTACTCTGTTCGATAGGTCTGCCATTGAATTCTGCATGGACGTTATCTCTCTGCGGAACGCCCCCTCCATCCTGGTTATGTAAGTTTTAAAGTCCGACCGAGATGGAAGCGTTTTAAGAGCATCCGCAATGTTGGTCCGGACTGACTCCGCAATAGCTGATATCAAGGATCGGGGCAAAACTGTTTTGTATGTAGCACTCACAAAATCAGATCCTGGGGTCCCTCATCCATTCTGGCAATGCTTGATTCGGGGGGGGTCTCCCACTCCCCGGACGCAGCCCGCTGGGTCTCCCGCCCGCCAGCCATGAGATTGCGATCAGGAGTCCGCCATCCGGGGTACCCTGGCCTCTCATACAAGGGGCCCCCACTCCATGACATCTGGTCCGGCCCCCTGAGCTCTCTGCGTCATCAGGCTGCCATGTAACAATGCCACAGTCATCATCTGTCTCCCTCTCTCTGGTGTCATATCCATTTGTGCCTTCCCTTCCCCCGCTGATCCCATGCTAGGAGCTGAGGTTCCTGTTACTGGGCCTGTGTTTGGGACCGCCATGTCTTCCCTCACAGGGCTGTTGGCACCCACCTGTTGAATGGCTGTCATCCCGATCATAGCTGGATCCATGGTCGTGCTCGGCAGGCTCCCATCTCGAGGCGCAGACTCTTCTGCGGGACCAGGGTATGAGGCTGCGGCCATCACCTGTTGCTGTGCAGGAGGTGGCTGCTCTATAGATGACGGCTCGCAGCCGCCCGCTCTCTGCTGCTCATTTTCCCGGCGTTGCGGTATATGCTCCTCTCTCTCTGCGTGCGAGAGGAGCCCGGTGTCAGTCCTCTGCCCTCTCCTTCTCCCGTCTGGAATCGAGGAGGCGGCGGGTCCATCGCAGGGTCCGGCTCCCGATACGGCGGGACTCAGCTTCCGTCTCGGCGCGGTTGGCGCCATGTTCCCCTCCTCCTCTGAACACAGGGGCTGATGCGGCGGTGAGATCCGACGTCCCTCCGGCTGCTCTGAAGATCTGCCTCCCGCTTCCCTCTCTGTGGGCAAGACAGCAGGTGGGTCCGGTCGTGCCTTGGCGTGGGGGGGAACGCTCTCTGCCTCCTCCATCTCCACACATGGTGCCGCCATCTTGATAAGCGGGGGTCCAGGGTTTTCAGGAGTGTTTGCTCCGAAATACGCGGTGATGATTAGTTGCTAAAAGTCTGACTAATCAATTGTGTCTATCCTAATATCTTGACCAATGTTGTTCTTAAAGCAGGATGCATGTGGAAGTCCACACAACACTGCCCAAATAAACTAAAAATGCCTTGACTTTATATTTGGCCGGTGCACCATTGTGTGTGGAATGTTTGCCAAAAAGACGCTTGTTGTCTTTTAACTGCTGACACATATCTTTCTCCCTATCATGTTTGGTTTATAATCTGTTTATTGTTGAACACTTGGCCATGTTTACCAAATTTTAGCTCAATACACTATTAGTTGGTAGGGACATGCTGTAGCTCAAATGTTTGAGTTAACGGTTGTTTAAATGAGGATCTTTGTTAGTGATTTTTTAAACTTATTTAATTTTTCTTATTTTCACCACAGCTTGTATACGGGAGCAGCACAGACTATGGCAATAGGTGCTCAAGTCCCGAGCTATGCTGCTGAACCTGTGTGACAAGATGCAGGATGTAGCTGCTGTGCAGACCTTTATTTTTATCATTGACAAAAACATATTCGATAAACTTTAGACTGATATGTTATTTGCCACCCTGAGTGGCAAAACTATGCCCACAAAGGTGAAACTTACAACATTACCATGACCCCACTTCCATATGTAGTTTGACCATCATGTTTTGCAACATCCAGGTATTGGCAGCCTTGAGGAACAACTGGTAATATGGGGGTTGTTGTTTGGCCATTGTGCACTGGTGGGTTGTGCCCGGGCTCGGCCCCCAATCCAAACGGTGCCTGGAAAAATACTCTCTTGTATTGCTGCTTTTAAAACCACATGTAGTTTCTGTGCACTTGCTGCCTGCTGTTGCAGCTCCATACATTGTTCCTGTGCCAGTGCTGTCTGTGGGGCCAAAGGATTTATTTCAACTCAAATTTAATAAAGTTGACACCTTCCACTCCTTGGGTCATTTGCCTGTGACGTTGTTGCCTATTGTATGCATTCAGCATTTGTTTACACAGCTCATATATTTGGGCACTACAGGGAAGCCTTTCTGACTCCACCGCTACCACCAATGGAGCTTGAAAAAAATACAAGAAAGGACAGTTATCCAAAGATAATACATCTTATCCCCCCACACATGTAGTTTTCTGTTTGTTTTTAAGGTTTTGTCCTGATGCATGTGAGGGGAAACACTTATCTATCTGTGTCTAGGCCTAGACTTCTTTGAAGTGTGGTATTGATGGCAGGTGTCAAGTTTTTGTGATACATTAAGTATTCTACATGACTAGGTACAAAGGGCCTTGGCCCGCTGCAGCAGCTACTGCAATGATGCTAAAATATTATAGTTTATATACATACTGGCAACTAGAGATGAGCGAACTTTTGAAAAATTCGATTCGACTGATTCGCCGAATTTTCCGACAAAAATCGTTTCGACCCGAATAAATTCGCGACGAATCGCTATTAAAAACGGCTATTTCTGAGCCTCCTACAGCCTCAATAGGGTTGTAAACCATTCAGCCTTGCTGTAACACGCACAGGATGCGTGCTGGGTTTGTTAAATAATACTTTGAAGAAATATCACATGCAGATCAGAGGCATCGCTAATAGAATCGCAGAGCGGCACAATTGCAGAGAGTTGAAGTGGCATCACTATGAGGGGCAGAAGGAGCCCAAATATACACTGGAGTTGGCCTCAGGAGCCCAAAAATTGGATGAATCACACCCTGGAGTTGGCAGAAGTTGGCAGCAGCAGCAGGAGCCCAAATATACACTGGAGTTGGCTTCAGGAGCCCAAAAATTGGATGAATCACACCCTGGAGTTGGCAGAAGTTGGCAGCAGCAGGAGCAGGAGCCCAAATATACACTGGAGTTGGCCTCAGGAGCCCAAAAATTGGATGAATCACACCCTGGAGTTGGCAGAAGTTGGCAGCAGCAGCAGCAGGAGCCCAAATATACACTGGAGTTGGCCTCAGGAGCCCAAAAATTGGATGAATCACACCCTGGAGTTGGCAGGAGTTGACAGTAGTAGCAGCAGGAGCCCAAATATACACTGGAGTTGGCCTCAGGAGCCCAAAAATTGGATGAATCACACCCTGGAGTTGGCAGAAGTTGGCAGCAGCAGCAGCAGGAGCCCAAATATACACTGGAGTTGGCTTCAGGAGCCCAAAAATTGGATGAATCACACCCTGGAGTTGGCAGAAGTTGGCAGCAGCAGCAGCAGGAGCCCAAATATTACTATAAAGAGACACTGGGGTTGGCTTCAGGAGCCCAAAAATTTGATGAATCACACCCTGGAGTTGGCAGCAGCAGGAGCCCAAATATTACTTTAAAGAGACACTGGGGTTGGCTTCAGGAGCCCAAAAATTGGATGAATCACACCCTGTGGAGAGTCATGTGGAGAAAAAGTAGCTTAGTTAGTAATATCTACATAAAATTATGAATAAACAAATGCAAAAGTATTGCCAAAGTGAAGTTTTGTTTGAGGGTGTGTTTCCACCTTTTAATTAAATCAGAAACAAGAAGGTATCATTGCCTCTGACTAATTAGCCCTCAAAAATTCTTGGAATTTTTAATCTGGAATCATGTCTGATCCGTCTTATCCGAAGAATATTAATAAAAAGTAAGAGTAACGGAAAGGATTTTTTATCAATACTTACTTGTGGTCCGATGCGGAGGAATGTCTGTAACTGGAGAGCAGCGCCTTAAATCTGTTTTGCACGATCCATCTTTCTTTAGTGTAGGTCTGGCCCCGTCATCAATCTACTGGAATACATCAGGCATTGTTGGGAGGAAAGCTTGGATGATCCAAGCGCCATTCATTTCCACGCAGGGCAGTCTCTGGAAAAAAAAAGTCTGTATAAACCAGGGTCTTTTTCATATAAAAACAAATGGTTATTCTTGCTTGTAAACCATATGTTCCACAGATTTACCAGTCATTGTGTCAGCCAATGAAGCAACTTTGTCTCGAAGTGCTGCAAAAGCAGTCCACTGCATCACAAGTGGCATCTGACACCCCCAGTCAACTGTCTGTCTGTTATGCTTTGGGTTCAGCTCCACTATCCATTGATGAAGATCTGATAATCATAAAATTCAGCAGCTACTGCCCAGCCAAGAAGTGGAGGAGACACTCGCCTCTTCTTCCAGTAGCCGGCAATTAGTGATGAGGAGAGTGTCGTGGGAGGAGGTGTTGCAAGCCGAGGTAGTGGAAGAGGGTCCCTGGAGTCTGCGGCGGTGGCGGCGGCAGCAGCAGCAGATTATTGCGGACTGTTGTTCGGAAAAATCAGCTACTCAGCGATGTGGCAGTGTTTCATGCAGCATCCTGGGGAGAAAAAGTAGGTTAGTTAGTGTATATACATAAAATTATGAATAGACAAATGCAATAGTATTGCCAAAGTGAAGTTTTGTTTGAGGGTGTGTTTCCACCTTGTAATTAAATCAGAAACAACTAGCTATCATTTGCCTCTGAATAATTAGCCCTCAAAAATTCTTGGAATTTTTAATCTTGATGTCTGAGGGATTTCTCCTCTCAGACAGCGTCACCATAAGTCCAGCCTGCTGCATTACACTTGGAAGAACATCTTGTTTGCGCTGCGACAAGGAAGCCAAAGTCATGCGTCCTCACATGGCACACGTGTTCAGTCTAGTTTTTAAGTCTTGCCCCCATCTGAAAGAACAACAGGAAAGAAAGTTAGCATGCACTTCTGGCACTCCTACACCACGAAGCACAACCCTATTGAGCCTCAGCGTCACAACGGTGTACCCCACCATAGTCTGATTTGCGATGTTTCCACCCGTTGGAATTCCACCCTCCATATGCAGGATCCACTATAGCAGTGGTCCCCAACCCTGTCCTCAAGGCCCACCAACAGGCCAGGTTTTGCAGATCTCCACAAAGATGCACAGGTGGAGTAATTAGTGCAGCTGCAGAGCAATAGAGCTGGCTATTTGGAGATCCAAAAAACATGACTTGTTGGTGGGCCTTGAGGACAGGGTTGAGGACCACTGCACTATAGGAACAGAGAAAAGCCATCACGGATTTCTGGATGATCCAAACGGATAGGGGGACACCTGTGTAAATTCAATGTAAACCATTGGCAGCTCATACGTGACACCGACCGTTTGCTCAGGCCCTTTGAGGAAGCTACGTTATTAGTCAGTTGCCAGGACTATGAGATGAACGATGAGATTCCACTGCTTCATGTACTACAACACATGTTGGAAACCATGGCTGGTCAGGGCACTGGAGACATGGCACATACATTTCACAGCCACATGAAGCCTGTGGGGGCTGAAGTGGAGGAGGAGGAGGGGGTGGGGCAAAGCAAACCACAGTTTAGGTTTCACAAAATGACCATTTTATCTAGTCATCTGACAGAAGAGGAGGAGCAGGAGCAGCCACAGGAGCTAGAGGGTTGTGAGTAAGGTGAGACAGAGGACCCAGACACACCGTGGCAGTTTACAGTGGAGATGGAGACAGGTAGTCCCTCCGAGTCATTTGCACAAATGGCACGATGCATGCTCACATGCTTGCGTACTAGTGAGCGCAGAATTGTCTCCATTTGTCAGCGGGAAGACTTCTGGCTCTCCAACTTATTGGACCCTCGCTTCCGGCACAAAATGGGGGCATTTTTTACGCCCACTGAGAGGGAGGACAAACTGACCTACTACAGAGACATCCCACGTAGTCAGTTGGGCGATGTCTATCTGCGCCATGGCCCATACTCCCGCAGGTCTGACTCGGGGGGACCTCTGCGATCACCTTCCACTGCCATGGCTGCTGGGGGGGTGGAAGGAGCAGCAGCAGCAGCTCCATCAGCAGCAGCCTCAGTCTTCAGTCGCTAGTGAGTAGCTTTCTACACCCGCATAGTGAGTCTACTCATGAGCAGCAGGAAGACCTGGAGCTGGACCTCAAACAGCAGGTCATGTCATACCTTGACATGACCATGCCAACACACCTTCAAGATCCACTGGATTTGCTGGGAAGCCAAACTTGACTTGTGCCCGCAACTAGCAGAGTTTGCCCTGGAAAAGCTGTACTGGCCGGACAGTAGTTGATTTAGATGGCAACTGGGCTGCTCTATATAACGAAGCAAAATGGCAAATTTACCTCACTATATGAGCTATTGCCCCTCAGATTTACACAGGGGCTGCTCTATATTATGCTGCAAAGTGGCAAATTTACCTCACAATATAAGCTATTGCCCCTCAGATTTACACAGGGGCTGCTCTATATTATGCTGCAAAATGGCAAATTTACCTCACAATATAAGCTATTGCCCCTCAGATTTACACAGGGCCTGCTCTATATAACGAAGCAAAATGGCAAATTTACCTCACTATATAAGCTATTGCCCCTCAGATTTACACAGGGGCTGCTCTATATTATGCTGCAAAATGGCAAATTAACCTCACAATATAAGCTATTGCAGCTCTATATAAATAAAAATAAATAAATAAAAAAAGGGCCTGTAGAAGCTTATTTAGTATAACAGATAGGGTGACATGTGCTGGTTTGGGATGCCCATATGGGCTAGTGTTTTGGCAGCAGTACAAAAACCAATGCAAAATGCAATAGCTTAATAAAGCTGATGCTGATCAACGCTTATTTAGTATAACAGATGGGGTGCAACATGCAGGTTTGGGATGCCCTGCGGCCTGGTGTATTTAAAGCAGACCAAAACCAATTCAAAATGCAATAACTTAATAAAGCTGAGGCTGTAGATGCTTATTTAGTATAAACAGGTAGGGTGCAAGGTGCAGCTTTGGGGTGCCCTGCGGCCTGGTTAAATGAAAGCAGTCAAAAAGGAAGTGCAAACTGAAGTAGCTTAATGAAGCTGATGCTGATCAACGCTTATGTTGTTTACCAGATAGGGTGCAAGGTGCAGCTTTGGGGTGCCCTGCGGCCTGGTTTATTAAAATCAGTCAAAAACAAGTGCAAACTGAAGTAGCCTGATCAACGCTTATGTTGTATAACAGATAGGTTTAAAATAGCATGTGCCTTGGGATGCCCGTGTGGCCTGTTATATTTCAAGCTGAACAAAAAGTAACAATAATCCAAGTATGAGACATCATTTTGACCTTCTTCACAGCGCCATACTTTGAAAAAAAAAATTAATTTCATGCCGATCAATCCAAAGGTCAATGCCCCTAACAAAAATAGTGTTCGGCATAAGTTTTCCTTCTGGAAGGACGTAACCTTTAGTTTACATGGTTGGGGTAGGTTATCTTACAAATTGGGATACCACAGGCAGCAGTGTCATTGAAAGAGACAGATTGTAATGCAGGCCATACGCAAGCAGAGAAACTCAGGCTGCAACAGGCCTATTTAGTTTACATGGTTGGGGTAGGTTATCTTACAAATTGGGATACCCCACTGTATATGAAACCGAATATAAATGCACACCCAAAAGTGGACACTCAGCCTCCAAGAGGCCTGCTTAGTTTAAATAAGAGAGCTGCTTAGTATGGTAGGTAGGTTATGTTATGTTACAGAATGGGATGCCCCAAGCAGACTTGAGATCAGTATATATGCACACAGCAGCAGTGTGTTAGCAGGCTCATACAGGCCAAATTTCTTTAAATAACTGTGCAGCTTACAGTTAATGCAGAGGCTAATGGTATGTTACAGAATGGGATGCCCCAAGCTGACTTGAGATCAGTATATATGCACACAGCAGCAGTGTGTTAGCAGGCTCATACAGGCCAAATTTCTTTAAATAAATGTGCAGCTTACAGTAAATGCAGAGGCTAATGGTATGTTACAGAATGGGATGCCCCAAAGCAGACTTGAGATCAGTATATATGCACACAGCAGCAGTGTGTTAGCAGGCTCATACAGGCCAAATTTCTTTAAATAAATGTGCAGCTTACAGTAAATGCAGAGGCTAATGGTATGTTACAGAATGGGATGCCCCAAAGCAGACTTGAGATCAGTATATATGCACACAGCAGCAGTGTGTTAGCAGGCTCATACAGGCCAAATTTCTTTAAATAAATGTGCAGCTTACAGTAAATGCAGAGGCTAATGGTATGTTACAGAATGGGATGCCCCAAAGCAGACTTGAGATCAGTATATATGCACACAGCAGCAGTGTGTTAGCAGGCTCATACAGGCCAAATTTCTTTAAATAAATGTGCAGCTTACAGTAAATGCAGAGGCTAATGGTATGTTACAGAATGGGATGCCCCAAAGCAGACTTGAGATCAGTATATATGCACACAGCAGCAGTGTGTTAGCAGGCTCATACAGGCCAAATTTCTTTAAATAACTGTGCAGCTTACAGTTAATGCAGAGGCTAATGGTATGTTACAGAATGGGATGCCCCAAGCAGACTTGAGATCAGTATATATGCACACAGCAGCAGTGTGTTAGCAGGCTCATACAGGCCAAATTTCTTTAAATAACTGTGCAGCTTACAGTTAATGCAGAGGCTAATGGTATGTTACAGAATGGGATGTCCCAAAAACCAGAGAGCACCTGGCAGGCAGCAGTAAGACTATGCACAGCAAAAGTGTCTTTATCATGCCTAATTTCAATTAGAATAGGTGCAAATGGTTAGGTTCTTAAATAGAGGCTGGTGTAGTCACAGAATGGGATGCCCTAAAAACCAGCAGTAAGTACACCTGGCAGGGACAAGTTGTGCTATGCCCAGCAAAAGTGTCTTTATCAGGCCTAATTTCAAATATGATAAGAGCAAATGCTTATATGGTCTTAAACAGAGGCTGCTTTAGTCACAGAATGGGATGCCCCGGGCAGGAATCGAGCTGGCAGGGTCCAGTAGGCCTTTGGCCAGCAAAAGTGTCTTTATCAGGCCTGATTTCTATGAGAATAAGTGCAAATGTTTATTATGCTATTAAATAGAGGCTGCTTTAGTCACAGAATGGGATGCCAGTGCCACAAAAACCAGAGAGCATGCACAGCAAAAGTGTCTTTATCAGGCCTGATTTCTATGAGAATAAGTGCAAATGTTTATTATGCTATTAAATAGAGGCTGCTTTAGTCACAGAATGGGATGCCATTGCCACAAAAACCAGAGAGCATGCACAGCAAAAGTGTCTTTATCAGGCCTGATTTCTATGAGAATAAGTGCAAATGTTTATTGTGCTATTAAATAGAGGCTGCTTTAGTCACAGAATGGGATGCCAGTGCCACAAAAACCAGAGAGCATGCACAGCAAAAGTGTCTTTATCAGGCCTGATTTCTATGAGAATAAGTGCAAATGTTTATTGTGCTATTAAATAGAGGCTGCTTTAGTCACAGAATGGGATGCCAGTGCCACAAAAACCAGAGAGCATGCACAGCAAAAGTGTCTTTATCAGGCCTGATTTCTATGAGAATAAGTGCAAATGTTTATTGTGCTATTAAATAGAGGCTGCTTTAGTCACAGAATGGGATGCCAGTGCCACAAAAACCAGAGAGCATGCACAGCAAAAGTGTCTTTATCAGGCCTGATTTCTATGAGAATAAGTGCAAATGTTTATTATGCTATTAAATAGAGGCTGCTTTAGTCACAGAATGGGATGCCAGTGCCACAAAAACCAGAGAGCATGCACAGCAAAAGTGTCTTTATCAGGCCTGATTTCTATGAGAATAAGTGCAAATGTTTATTATGCTATTAAATAGAGGCTGCTTTAGTCACAGAATGGGATGCCAGTGCCACAAAAACCAGAGAGCATGCACAGCAAAAGTGTCTTTATCAGGCCTGATTTCTATGAGAATAAGTGCAAATGTTTATTATGCTATTAAATAGAGGCTGCTTTAGTCACAGAATGGGATGCCAGTGCCACAAAAACCAGAGAGCATGCACAGCAAAAGTGTCTTTATCAGGCCTGATTTCTATGAGAATAAGTGCAAATGTTTATTATGCTATTAAATAGAGGCTGCTTTAGTCACAGAATGGGATGCCAGTGCCACAAAAACCAGAGAGCATGCACAGCAAAAGTGTCTTTATCAGGCCTGATTTCTATGAGAATAAGTGCAAATGTTTATTATGCTATTAAATAGAGGCTGCTTTAGTCACAGAATGGGATGCCAGTGCCACAAAAACCAGAGAGCATGCACAGCAAAAGTGTCTTTATCAGGCCTGATTTCTATGAGAATAAGTGCAAATGTTTATTATGCTATTAAATAGAGGCTGCTTTAGTCACAGAATGGGATGCCAGTGCCACAAAAACCAGAGAGCATGCACAGCAAAAGTGTCTTTATCAGGCCTGATTTCTATGAGAATAAGTGCAAATGTTTATTATGCTATTAAATAGAGGCTGCTTTAGTCACAGAATGGGATGCCAGTGCCACAAAAACCAGAGAGCATGCACAGCAAAAGTGTCTTTATCAGGCCTGATTTCTATGAGAATAAGTGCAAATGTTTATTGTGCTATTAAATAGAGGCTGCTTTAGTCACAGAATGGGATGCCAGTGCCACAAAAACCAGAGAGCATGCACAGCAAAAGTGTCTTTATCAGGCCTGATTTCTATGAGAATAAGTGCAAATGTTTATTATGCTATTAAATAGAGGCTGCTTTAGTCACAGAATGGGATGCCAGTGCCACAAAAACCAGAGAGCATGCACAGCAAAAGTGTCTTTATCAGGCCTGATTTCTATGAGAATAAGTGCAAATGTTTATTGTGCTATTAAATAGAGGCTGCTTTAGTCACAGAATGGGATGCCAGTGCCACAAAAACCAGAGAGCATGCACAGCAAAAGTGTCTTTATCAGGCCTGATTTCTATGAGAATAAGTGCAAATGTTTATTATGCTATTAAATAGAGGCTGCTTTAGTCACAGAATGGGATGCCAGTGCCACAAAAACCAGAGAGCATGCACAGCAAAAGTGTCTTTATCAGGCCTGATTTCTATGAGAATAAGTGCAAATGTTTATTATGCTATTAAATAGAGGCTGCTTTAGTCACAGAATGGGATGCCAGTGCCACAAAAACCAGAGAGCATGCACAGCAAAAGTGTCTTTATCAGGCCTGATTTCTATGAGAATAAGTGCAAATGTTTATTATGCTATTAAATAGAGGCTGCTTTAGTCACAGAATGGGATGCCAGTGCCACAAAAACCAGAGAGCATGCACAGCAAAAGTGTCTTTATCAGGCCTGATTTCTATGAGAATAAGTGCAAATGTTTATTGTGCTATTAAATAGAGGCTGCTTTAGTCACAGAATGGGATGCCAGTGCCACAAAAACCAGAGAGCATGCACAGCAAAAGTGTCTTTATCAGGCCTGATTTCTATGAGAATAAGTGCAAATGTTTATTATGCTATTAAATAGAGGCTGCTTTAGTCACAGAATGGGATGCCAGTGCCACAAAAACCAGAGAGCATGCACAGCAAAAGTGTCTTTATCAGGCCTGATTTCTATGAGAATAAGTGCAAATGTTTATTGTGCTATTAAATAGAGGCTGCTTTAGTCACAGAATGGGATGCCAGTGCCACAAAAACCAGAGAGCATGCACAGCAAAAGTGTCTTTATCAGGCCTGATTTCTATGAGAATAAGTGCAAATGTTTATTATGCTATTAAATAGAGGCTGCTTTAGTCACAGAATGGGATGCCAGTGCCACAAAAACCAGAGAGCATGCACAGCAAAAGTGTCTTTATCAGGCCTGATTTCTATGAGAATAAGTGCAAATGTTTATTATGCTATTAAATAGAGGCTGCTTTAGTCACAGAATGGGATGCCATTGCCACAAAAACCAGAGAGCATGCACAGCAAAAGTGTCTTTATCAGGCCTGATTTCTATGAGAATAAGTGCAAATGTTTATTGTGCTATTAAATAGAGGCTGCTTTAGTCACAGAATGGGATGCCAGTGCCACAAAAACCAGAGAGCATGCACAGCAAAAGTGTCTTTATCAGGCCTGATTTCTATGAGAATAAGTGCAAATGTTTATTGTGCTATTAAATAGAGGCTGCTTTAGTCACAGAATGGGATGCCAGTGCCACAAAAACCAGAGAGCATGCACAGCAAAAGTGTCTTTATCAGGCCTGATTTCTATGAGAATAAGTGCAAATGTTTATTGTGCTATTAAATAGAGGCTGCTTTAGTCACAGAATGGGATGCCAGTGCCACAAAAACCAGAGAGCATGCACAGCAAAAGTGTCTTTATCAGGCCTGATTTCTATGAGAATAAGTGCAAATGTTTATTATGCTATTAAATAGAGGCTGCTTTAGTCACAGAATGGGATGCCAGTGCCACAAAAACCAGAGAGCATGCACAGCAAAAGTGTCTTTATCAGGCCTGATTTCTATGAGAATAAGTGCAAATGTTTATTATGCTATTAAATAGAGGCTGCTTTAGTCACAGAATGGGATGCCAGTGCCACAAAAACCAGAGAGCATGCACAGCAAAAGTGTCTTTATCAGGCCTGATTTCTATGAGAATAAGTGCAAATGTTTATTGTGCTATTAAATAGAGGCTGCTTTAGTCACAGAATGGGATGCCAGTGCCACAAAAACCAGAGAGCATGCACAGCAAAAGTGTCTTTATCAGGCCTGATTTCTATGAGAATAAGTGCAAATGTTTATTGTGCTATTAAATAGAGGCTGCTTTAGTCACAGAATGGGATGCCAGTGCCACAAAAACCAGAGAGCATGCACAGCAAAAGTGTCTTTATCAGGCCTGATTTCTATGAGAATAAGTGCAAATGTTTATTATGCTATTAAATAGAGGCTGCTTTAGTCACAGAATGGGATGCCAGTGCCACAAAAACCAGAGAGCATGCACAGCAAAAGTGTCTTTATCAGGCCTGATTTCTATGAGAATAAGTGCAAATGTTTATTATGCTATTAAATAGAGGCTGCTTTAGTCACAGAATGGGATGCCAGTGCCACAAAAACCAGAGAGCATGCACAGCAAAAGTGTCTTTATCAGGCCTGATTTCTATGAGAATAAGTGCAAATGTTTATTGTGCTATTAAATAGAGGCTGCTTTAGTCACAGAATGGGATGCCAGTGCCACAAAAACCAGAGAGCATGCACAGCAAAAGTGTCTTTATCAGGCCTGATTTCTATGAGAATAAGTGCAAATGTTTATTGTGCTATTAAATAGAGGCTGCTTTAGTCACAGAATGGGATGCCAGTGCCACAAAAACCAGAGAGCATGCACAGCAAAAGTGTCTTTATCAGGCCTGATTTCTATGAGAATAAGTGCAAATGTTTATTATGCTATTAAATAGAGGCTGCTTTAGTCACAGAATGGGATGCCAGTGCCACAAAAACCAGAGAGCATGCACAGCAAAAGTGTCTTTATCAGGCCTGATTTCTATGAGAATAAGTGCAAATGTTTATTATGCTATTAAATAGAGGCTGCTTTAGTCACAGAATGGGATGCCAGTGCCACAAAAACCAGAGAGCATGCACAGCAAAAGTGTCTTTATCAGGCCTGATTTCTATGAGAATAAGTGCAAATGTTTATTATGCTATTAAATAGAGGCTGCTTTAGTCACAGAATGGGATGCCAGTGCCACAAAAACCAGAGAGCATGCACAGCAAAAGTGTCTTTATCAGGCCTGATTTCTATGAGAATAAGTGCAAATGTTTATTGTGCTATTAAATAGAGGCTGCTTTAGTCACAGAATGGGATGCCAGTGCCACAAAAACCAGAGAGCATGCACAGCAAAAGTGTCTTTATCAGGCCTGATTTCTATGAGAATAAGTGCAAATGTTTATTATGCTATTAAATAGAGGCTGCTTTAGTCACAGAATGGGATGCCAGTGCCACAAAAACCAGAGAGCATGCACAGCAAAAGTGTCTTTATCAGGCCTGATTTCTATGAGAATAAGTGCAAATGTTTATTGTGCTATTAAATAGAGGCTGCTTTAGTCACAGAATGGGATGCCAGTGCCACAAAAACCAGAGAGCATGCACAGCAAAAGTGTCTTTATCAGGCCTGATTTCTATGAGAATAAGTGCAAATGTTTATTATGCTATTAAATAGAGGCTGCTTTAGTCACAGAATGGGATGCCAGTGCCACAAAAACCAGAGAGCATGCACAGCAAAAGTGTCTTTATCAGGCCTGATTTCTATGAGAATAAGTGCAAATGTTTATTGTGCTATTAAATAGAGGCTGCTTTAGTCACAGAATGGGATGCCAGTGCCACAAAAACCAGAGAGCATGCACAGCAAAAGTGTCTTTATCAGGCCTGATTTCTATGAGAATAAGTGCAAATGTTTATTATGCTATTAAATAGAGGCTGCTTTAGTCACAGAATGGGATGCCAGTGCCACAAAAACCAGAGAGCATGCACAGCAAAAGTGTCTTTATCAGGCCTGATTTCTATGAGAATAAGTGCAAATGTTTATTATGCTATTAAATAGAGGCTGCTTTAGTCACAGAATGGGATGCCAGTGCCACAAAAACCAGAGAGCATGCACAGCAAAAGTGTCTTTATCAGGCCTGATTTCTATGAGAATAAGTGCAAATGTTTATTATGCTATTAAATAGAGGCTGCTTTAGTCACAGAATGGGATGCCAGTGCCACAAAAACCAGAGAGCATGCACAGCAAAAGTGTCTTTATCAGGCCTGATTTCTATGAGAATAAGTGCAAATGTTTATTATGCTATTAAATAGAGGCTGCTTTAGTCACAGAATGGGATGCCTCACAGCAGACTTAAGATCAGTTCAGTATATATGCACAGTTAGTTACTATAAGCAGCCTGAAAACGCTAACAAAGGCTGGATGAAAAAAAAAAAATCTCCCTGTCAGCCAGCTCCGTTTTTCCTACCTTTCCCTGGCTTTCTGTCTGTCTCCTGTCTGTCTCCTGCCTGTCTCCTGCCTGTCTCCAGCCTGTCCCTGTCTGTCCCTGTCTCCAGCCTGTCTCCAGCCTGTCTAACTGCCTCAGCTACACAGCGTTCTGTCTGTCTGTCACGAATGCAATAGAGAAATGAGGAAAAGCAAGATGGCCGCCGTTAAATACCGCTGTGTGACGTCACCGGGCTTGCTGGCTGCTGATAGGCTGCATGTGACTGCCCCAGCTTGCACTGGCGCGGGATACATGTCCAGACATGTCCCGCCCGCCATCTTAGAATGCCTGTAATGTAAATGAATGGATGTTAAAGGAAAACTTCGAGTGATCGAATCGCGGGGAAATTCGGATTCGATCCGAATCGAATTTTTCCTGAAATTCGGATCGAATCCGGGTTCGTCCGGATCGATTCGCTCATCCCTACTGGCAACTATCAAAGTATCTAAGTGGATAGCTATAGCTAGAGAACCCCTAGATAGTGAAGCCATAGACAGGTTACATGAACAAAAGTGAAAGTGATTGACATGTATCATGTTCCTTTCCTTTGACTTCTAGGCTCCACAAAGTGGATAAAGCACATTCAGTTTTATTATTGCTATTTATTTGTTGATAGTTGCTATTTTTTGTGGCAAAACATGGTTAATAAAAGAATATAGCTAAACAATGTGTTTGATCTGTATTGCGTGTTGTAGTAGTAGAGAACGCTGCTGTGAAATGGCTATAAGCAAGCAGCAGCATTGAATGACAGAAACAGGATTTAACACAGGGATTGAGTATCATGAGTGCCCAGCGTTCATGACTTTTATCAAAGCTGGACATAAAAAACACAGCACCACTTAGCAAGAAATGGAAACCGGCAATAGCGTCTTTGGCCTTTCTGTGGAGGTCTGCCACATACGCTTTCCATGCCCCTCCGTAGCGGCCAAATTGAGCTTCTTGGCGCTAGCAATAAATTACTATCCCTGTTGTGATGTCCTTTATCATATTTTATTATCCACAATATGGCACAGGATAAAGTGACGCAAATGTTTTGAAAAGCATGGGAACAATATTGTACTATTCAGTGAGCATCTGCAAGGGCAGTAAGGGGACATTGAAATCGTTCATTGATGATTGGTGCAGGACTTGGAAGTTGGAATCACAAGAATCCCGCTCTGTTAACTCTTTACTTACAAGAGAATTGATATAGCTACTTTCTTCTCTTAAATCATTACACTGTGCAGAGCCCCACCAGACCCACCCGTTCCCAAAATAATAGCACTGTGTAAGGAGACCTACCAGTCCCCAAAAAACGTATAGTGCATATCAACGTATCCTAGCTCTATTAACTGCAAGCAATGTAAAAAGAAAGTTTATAACATTGCCATAGCTGCCAGCCTGGGCTGGTATGAAATGTGATCTGTGAACCTGCTGACTACAGTCTGTATTCAAGTAACATTGTGCACACCTTTTAATGCCTAAGTGTGCCAGGCCTTAAAGTAGACCAATCACCAGAGATTGGTCCTTTACAGTCGACCAAAACCCTCCACAAGGCTGAGCTAACTCACCTCTCCTTGAGCTATACAGGGCAGTATATTTTTGTGTTTAGTATTGCACCCACAGTAATTATTTGCACTATATTTGTGTTTTAGTGGGTGCCTTTGTTTGCGACGATACTAATATACTATGATACTATTTCTTTTAGTATTGGAGCATTTGATTCTTCTTTTTGCACTGGGCACTTTATAAGGGATATAGAGTTAGTACATATGTTATTCTTATTACTTACATACCTTGCTTTTGCACTTTGAGATGAAATTTCTTTTGAGAATTCGAAAGCATCTTTTGTACTTGGCACTTTAGAGGTTATGCTGAGTTAGCACAGATATTTTTATTACCTATGCACATTTCATTATCAATTTCACTTTGCATTTGAGTGGATATATTGTAAAAAATAGCAATAAGCCCTGCTTATACTCTACCCACATGATGTTTCAAATACTGATACAGCAGGTGTTATTGTAAGGCTGCAGCCAATCCTATTCATTCCTGCTATTCATGTATTGCTCTTTCCCTCTTTTGTTTTTTGCACCCAGAATCAGATCACCATCTCGTTACCATCATGGAGATGCTAACAAGATATTTTCCTGTCGATAGAATTAGTTAGGAAGTAACAGATTTTTTTTATAACTACAGTCAAGTCAAGGGGTTACAATCGCACCCTGTATAATAAAATATTTTTTTTCACTTTAAGAATAAACAGTCAATTCCATATTCAACAACTTGTGAAGGAATACTCAACAAATACAAACTGATGAGTTTTCCCAGCTTTTTATGCCCTGCACATACATATATAAGATCCATATTTACTATTTTTGAATTGTTTGCTGAACATTCATAGAAAGACAATATTATGTCATTAACTAGTTAAACCGGACCTTCACCCTGAAAAGGAGCCTTTCTTATATGTTTTCTCCTCTCTGTACATACAGTTTGCCCTGTCTACCTGCATCTACTGCATTTTATGAGCTATAAACATCCAAGATAGCGGCACATGGAGTCTCAGGCTGCCTGCAAACAGGAAATGTCTTCTGACTGTGCTGCTCTGCATTCTGGGATTGCTGTCCATTTCCTGGCCCTAGCTTTGCTCTGTCTGTGCAGAGCACAGCCATAACCTGCCCCTCTTTTGCCCCACTTTCCTCTCCTCAGTATGTGATGCTTCTGAGGCAAGCTGCCATTGTTCTGATGAGACGTTGCTTTTGCTTCCCTCACTAGCTTTTACCTTATTTCTAATCCTTTAGACCAACCCTCTCCTCGAGAGCCATTAACATGTCAGGTTTTATAGATTCCCATCAAATCACACAGATGAATTAGCTGGTGCTTAGGCAGAGCTATTTAGACAACATTTTGCAGCAAAACTATACTATGGTCATTAAAGGAGCACTACTGCAAAATTGTGTGATACTAAAAATCCATATAAACACCTTAGCTAATGAGAGAAGAGGTCACTTATACACCTGAACTGAATAAAACTCCCACCAAGCGTGTGGTTTTCTTCTGATGGGAATAAAATTTAGGGGTGACAGGTTTAGTCTATGAGGGGTGACAGAGCTTGTCACCCATGATTTCCTCTTTCTACCATAAAAATGAAAAAAAAAACTGTCAGGATATTTCCTGTTCCCAGGTGTATAAGTCACCTCTCCACCATACAAAATATTTATATGGATTTTTATTATTGGGCCATTTTTTTGCAGTAGTGCTCCTGGAACTGGAAAGTTGTAGGAGTTGTAGGAGTAGACTGGCAGTGGGGCAGAGGAAAAGGCTAACAACAACTAAGATACACAGAGACAATCCATCTGCATCACCAGAGAGGCAAAGAAGAACAAGAGGTTCCGTAACCTATGGTGGGTCCATTTTTTAGACAAGCTCCAGATGGTAGGGAGGTGGTTGCACAAAGAGCAGCCCCCTGGTGTTTGCAAACTTATAAAGGCAAAACTGGGGGCAGAGAGATGACAGGACAGACTGGAGACTTAGAACCCAATAAGAAACACTGGAGAAATGCATACAACGATTCAGCGGAGAAGAGTTAAAACAAGCCTATATGGGGAAACCAGAAATGGTCTTACGACCAGATGGTGGCAGGTTTGATTCCAGGCTGGAAAATGACAATTAGGGGTTAGGCAGAGAAGGCACTTAAGTGAAGTGAACGAGGCGCTTAAGCTGGACCAATGGCCTACAACAGTTAAAATAGAAAGGTAGCAGCCTTTTTGGAGTTTCCTCTCCCAGCATCTGAGCCATGTTGCTGCCTGGATTCAACTGACATAACTGGCAATGCACAGTAACAGGAAGCCCGGAAGCACTTCCTGTTTGCAGGTGGCCTGCAAATGCGTGAGCTGCCATTTTGTTTCTAAAATTTACTACAGTAGGAGTTAGAAAAAGGTAAATGAATTTTTATGTGCATCTAAATTGCCCTGGGGAGGGATGCATATGAGCACTGTTTGTTGTGTTGGTCTGGTTACGTCCTTTTTGACTGTTGGTCCACTTTAACCCCACCACATGCTCAACAGGTGCAATTGCTAGGGCAGCCCACCAGGCCTGTGTGTACTCACTTCTTCTTCTTATGTTTATGTGCATGGATGGGTTAAATGCAGAGGAAAAATTCCTGTGTGTGCACAAGCATACAATAGTCGTATATAAAATCTAATAAGCCACTTTAATACATTTCCCATTTGCCTATGACATATGATATGTGTTTAGTCACACCATACAGTATATACTCACCACGCTAGCTCATGACAATTGTCGGGTTGCTTATGGAAAAAATAGGACAAGAAAGTCATTGTCCACTAAATAGACAGCTTCAAAGTCATCACATTGAATGCCACAGTCTCTTCAGGTAGTTATGGGACGGGGACACATGCCTGACATCTCTTTATTTCTACAATTTCAGCAAGCTTGAGTGATTCACATGCATATAAGCTTATATCTAATAATTATATTTACTGATTTTATAATTAGTATAATTATATTATAATTACTTCAGACTTTTCCATCTGATCGTTGAGATAATCTTTACGCCACCCTCTTTGAAGCAGTTACAGAATGTAATCTGATCTTAAAAGGTTTGGATATCCATTTTAATGCTTTGCACAACCTCAATGATTGTGTTATACGGTAATGACTTTGCGTATTATGGAATTAATATAAATGAGTTTTTAAATTCTGTATGAGGAATAAATTAGAACAGGTAAATTAGATATTGGGATTGGAAGTGCTTTATCAGTCTAGAATATGTTTTAGGCCAAAATTTATATCTCTGGTTAAAACTCGACTCTTTTCCTATTAAAAAGGGAATAAATTGTGTTATCGTTCATGAGCACCTCTCTGTTATATTAGTTTATATGAATAGAGTAGCCAGATTTTTCTTAAAGGGAGAGAATTTAAGAAATGGTTGAAAGTGAGTGAGAAGACATGGTTGTAGTGCAAGTACAGCCATGCTGAGCTGCACTGAGAGAGAGAGTTGAGGTCTACAGAGAGTTGGCGTCCTGGCATGGATGTTACAAAGGAGGCATCCCTTAAAAGTAAAGCGGATTCAAAGGAACCGACAGGTCGCGATGGAGGAGCTGATGTGCCTGACACTCCGGTAATGTGTGGCTGACCCAGTTTTGGCCAGTAAAGTCTTCATCAAACCAACTTCATTGCACCAAGAATCTAATACCATATTCCAATTACCACTATTAGGATTTTTGGGCCCCATACAGCATTAATGTCAAGATTAATGTCAGGGCCCTCCCCGCCATTAGTGTAACACATTTAAAGAATAGCTATTGAATTTAGTTACAATCCCACCATTATTCCTTTTTACCTCAATCTTAAAAAACAGGTGTTCCTAAAATAAATAGCTTCTCCCTGCCCATTGGCTGCCAACAGTCAAGAGGGATCGAGAGTGGCATAGGAGTTCAGATCCAGTGAGTCGTTCTGTCTGATTTCATGCCTTAATTAATGTTTGCTTAGTGTGGCATCTCAAATTTAAATGCCCTGGAGGGAGGGGGAGCTAACGTTGGTAAAGGTAGCAATGTAACCTTATTTGAATGATTTGCTCTGTGAAAATTTAGCTCAAGAATTTTGCTTGTGTTTGGATTAAATCTCTCAATTTGAACCTGAGTCACCAAGCCCCCCCCCCCCCCAACTCTGAGGCTCAGAGCAGCACAGGGAAAAGGGGGTATTTTCAGCTGCCCAGTCAAAAAGCACAAGGACAGATGATGGACTTTGTGACTGGATCCCATACACAACTGTTGTCTGTACTGCAATTCAATATACAAGACACCCCCCGAAATACTCACCTCAGCTAACCTACTGCTTTCTCCTCAGCTCTACTTTTTCTACTGCTGTTGGCTCTCCTCACACTGCCTGTCTGTTTCCTGCAGGGGGCCTATATGCAGTATGTGACCTGCTGCAGGGGGCCTGCAGGGGGCCTATATGCAGTATGTGACCTGCTGTTTGCTGGCTGGGTGTAGGGCACGGTGAGAGAAACTGAAAATTTAGTGAGGAATTGACGTGACTGTCTCTCTTCCCTCATCTGATATTGTATGATGGTGGTGGGCATCAATGTGGCATGCTAAAGAGGAAGTCCAGTAGAAACTGACTGGGCTTCCTCTAAACAATTAACCATAGAGGCATCCTGTTTTGGGTTCAGTGCTGCAAATTCTTACCTGTTCCACATTGCATGCCCTAAATGAGCACAAAAAATCAGGTTCATCATTGTGTGACTGCTGGCCCAGCAAACCTGATAAGCTGCTAGTGGTCACATGTTTAGCTGCTGGGGGCAGGGCGGACTGGGGTTAAAAACAGCCCAGGACTTTTCTTGTCACACCTGAGTAACACGTTGAGTGGCAGAATCCTCCCCATAACATGCTAAGTGGCAGAATCCCCCCATAACATGTTGAGTGTAGCAAAACAGAGTCCCAAGAATACAAGAACTATGGAAGCAGCATGCTGATCAGTAAATCACAGGTCTGGGGGCACAATCCTAACACAAATGTTTATTTTACATTCCAAAAGAGGAAAATAATAAGGCAGAACACCAAACAAAAACAACAAACACCACATTAAAACACTTGATAACACTTGATATGATAACACTTAAAATGAAATTAATGTTCAAACATGTGAATAGCCCCGTAGTATCAGCGACAAAGGCCCTGAAAATAATTATCTAAATTCAACTTCTTAAGTTTAGTAGCTTTCTAATTAGTAAGTCTCAGAGGGTCAATTTGGGCCCCTTTGTTATTTCGGCCAAAATCACAAACACCGGTGCACCTCAAGGATGTGTTCTGTCTCCCCTTCTTGTTTCATTATACACTAATGACTTCACTTTCTCAGATCCATCAGACAAAATCATCAAATACGCAGATGTTACCACCTTAGTAGGCCTCATTAAGGACAACAATGAGACTACCTACCAGAAATAAGTCAAAACCCGTAAATCCTTGTGCAAGGCAAACAACCTTATTCTGAATACTCAGAAAACAGTCAAACTCATAATTGACTTCAGGCGATCCCACCAAAAGCACCATCCCATTTTATTGGTGAGGAGGAAGTCAAAATCGCAGCCAATACACTTTTTCTAGGCACCCAGATCTCACAGGACTTGAAGTGGGTCAAGCAAGCTACCGTAATCTCAAAGAAGGCCCAAAAAAGGTTATACTTCTTAAGGCAATTGAAAAGGGAATCTTGAAAACCTTTTACAATAACAGTCTGGTATGGTGGGGCAACGGCCAAAGACAAGCATAGGCTAAAGAGGATAACTAGAACTGCTGAGCAAATAACTGGATCCCCCTTACCACCTCTGGAAGAGCAATTCATGAACAAAATCTCCTCAAGGGCTAAGAAAGTAAGTGAGGACTCAACGCACCCAGGGCATCATCCTTCTTCAGGCTCTTACGTTCTGGGTGCAGATTCATGGCTCATCTGACAAAACCCACTAGACTCTAAAGTATCTAAATTGCATTGAGCAAAATGTCTTTAAATCATAAATATTCATAGCCACATTAATCTTGATTGAATGAGAATGTCAAATCTCACCTTGACGGTGAATCTACGTCAACCACAAATACACTTATTAAATGCCATTTAAAGTAGAATGTAAAATTCCTCAAATGTAGGTGCTTTTGACAAACCAGAGCTCCCATGGATATCTGCTGGTATATATCTCACACCACCCAGTCAGGGATTAGGTAGGAATTATAGAAAGATTACTATATGTTAGCAATACCATTGAAGTAGAGCTAAAATGCCAAAACACTCAAACTACTAGGGAGGTTTAAAGTGCTGCTTACAATATCCAGCATGAAGTCATGCCAAATCAGCATCAGCACATTTCAAAGAAGTTTCTCTAGATTCTAGACTAGTGCTTTTATTAAATAGGTTTAAAGTACCTACTGTATTGGAGCTGGATTGTGAAAAGCACCTACTTGTGTGGGATTATTATATGTTATACTTTCAATAGTGTCTGGTAAGTGAATGTAATGCATTTCTGATAGGGCTGGGTTCACAATCAAGGTGACGTTGGACATTCACATTTTGCTGTATCATTCTGTAATCTATAAGATTATTGTGGCTATGAAAGTTTTCAAAAAAAGATTTTAAGACTTTTTATTCCATGTATTTACAGTATCTCATGAAATTGAGTACTCCCCTCACATATTGTTATTATATTGTTTCACTCATCCTCAACACTGAGGATATGACATTTTGATCCAATGTAAAGTAATTTATATTAATGTCTAACCTCCTGGCAACAAGAGTGAGTACACCCCTAAGTGACAGTCTCAATTAGTCATTTTCCCTTCCCCATCATGTGACTCGTTAGTGCTACAAGGTCTCAGGTGGGAATTGGGAGCAGACAAGTTAAAGGGATATATCAGGCATACAATAAAAGCAGTAGAGAGGCTGGCTTACCATCTGTTGAGCCTCTCCAACATCATGAGGTTCCATGCTTTTAATACGAAAGTGAGTGAGCTATACTAATCTCGAACTGCCCTGATCTCCCTCCTTACATTCGTTGAGCAATAAAGTACCTTGCTAACTCAACTCGTAGACTCCCACTAGGTGTTAAGTATTTGATTCACATGCCTGCCCGGGTTTGTAAGACCACCCATCTCTCAACTTAATTGATGAGCAGTGCTTTTGTCTCCTCTCAAAGCTCATGTTAGTAGACCGATGGTTGGTTTGGCATGCATCCCTCAGCAATTTTCCCTCATTAGGTAGGTGATTTATACCTTACCTCCACCACCCCCTCCAGTTGTACTCGTCTCTAAATACAGTGCACTCTTGCTCCATTTGTTGTATTTGGATTTTGCTGGAGGAGAGAGCATTGCTTAGGAATGTCCTGCGGCTTTACCCACAGCTGAGCTATTTTTCAGGCTTATAGATCACCTAGCAACAAAAGGGGGGAGTGACATGTGCTTGGGCTACACACACTGCCTGGAACTAGCATGATAGATGATTGTAATGAATGTGCTATACATTACTATAAGGGCCATCCTACAGACTGCCTCTAATGCATATTCAACCATGCAGCATGTTGGCTCAGGAAGGCCAGCTCCTTAAACAACATAGAAACCTTATTTAAAAAAATAGGAACATTTGCAAGTCCCTTATCTAATCCCAGGCTGTTAAACATTGCTTGTTTGATGTCTTTAAATTTGGCATTATCACTCTTATACTGGTCCCTGGAAAGCACAACATGGACCTCATGGCAAAGAACTCTCTCAGGAGCTGAAAAATAGAATTGTTACTGTACATACAGCTGACCCAGGCTATAAGAACCTGAAACTGAGCTGCAGCAGTAACAAAGGCCATACAGCAGTTTACCAAGACAGGTTCAATTCATGGTAGGTCTTTCAAAATAGGTGTATCAGACCTGCCAGCATTGATGCAGGGGTAGGGGTCAGCCTTTCAGAATTCAGACCATACGCCACACACTGCATCAAAATGTTCATCTCAGAAGGAAGCCTCTTCTAATTATGAAGACAAGCAGACTAAGGACATGGATTACTGGAATCAAGCCCTGTGTTCTAATGAGAACAAAACAAACGTATATGGTTTTGATAATGCAAGTTGTGTGTGGGGGAACCAGGAGTACAAAACGTGTGTCTTGCCTACAGTCAAGCATGGTGGGGGGAGTGTTATGATTTGGGGCTGCATGAGTACTGTTAGCTGTGGGGAGCTACAGTTCATTGAGGGAACCATAAAGGCCAACATGTACTGTGACATACTGAGGTAGAGCATGATTCCCCTCTTCGGAAATTGGGCTGCATGGCAGTATTCCAACATGATAATGGTCTCAAACACACCAAACACACCTCAAAGGCAACCACTACCTTGCTAAAGAAAGAGGGTAAAGGTGCTGGCCTGGCCAAGCCTAGGCATAAACCCTATTATGCATCTGTGGGGCATCCTCAAATGGAAGTGATGTTGTCAGCTCCTAAAAGTTGCCATGAAGGAGTGGGAGAAAATTCCAGTTGCAACCTGGAGCTATACTCAAGAGAGCTAAGGCAGTGCTTGAAATTGACTGATCTCAATAGTGACTGGTGATGGGAGCTAGCCAGCGGGCTGCATCCCCGGCTCCCTGTTTAATTTATAGCACCCCCATCCCCAAATAGGAGAGCCACCAAGGAACACAGCATTGCAGGAGCAGCTGGTAAAGCTTTGTTTACTAGGATTATAGGGATTACAGGGATTATAATAGTGGGGCATACCGATATTTGGACGCACCAAGGGCAGCCTAGTGGCCTAAAATCGCTTACATTCCACTGCCGGCTGCGGCCGCTTTTTTGCCGCTTTAATGGCTGCGTGTTGAGTTATGTTGAGGACATAAATTTGCACTTATACAAGCTGTACACTGGATACTTTACATTGTATCAAGGTGTCATATCGACAGTGTTGTGCCATGAAAAGATATAATAAAATGTTTACAAAGATGTTAGGGGTGTAGTGACTTTTGTGAGATTCTGTATACAGTATATATGGCAACGCAAGCAGGTACACTGTGTTTGCATTGCCATAGACTTGGCTTGTTCTAGCGTTTTCCTAATGTGTTGTGCACTGCAGCATAAACTGTATATGTGAACTGAATATAATAATGGGCAGCATTTTCCTTTGAACTGATACTGCATTGCCAAATGCAGTGCAAGAGGATAGGTGTGAACAAGCCTCAAAGTTTAAATAAAATAATATTCATACCTTAAATGTCGGCCCTTACTGTAAACCCTTTTACTGGTTCCGGGTATCACTAGGTTCCTATACAGATATTTGTCAGTGAAGAACAGGTAAACAGAATAGTTAGAAAAGCTCCTGCGGGGTCATGGTCTATTATCTTTGGCCATAATGTAGCTGGATTCCCAGGAACACAATTATTCTTTCACTTTGCTAAAAAAAATCCAGAACAAGCTGAACGTCTATTTGCTAAACAAAAAGCTGAATTTTGCAATGAAAGTGTTGCGAGTTCACTGCTAACCTTCACCTTGCTTGCAGCAACATCTCACTGTTACAAATTACATTGGCCCTGGTATAGGCCACATAAAACAGTCTGTAGAAAAAAATACAGCTTATTTTCTACATTTAATTAAGAAAGACTGCTTCAAGAGCTCCTAACTTTAAAAGAAACATTTTAAAATAAAATGTTATTATGTAATTAGCTACAGCAAAATAAATATTTGACTAATATACTTATGCAACATATGTTTTGCTTTCAAAACTTTCAAGCATTGTGTTGTGCCTTAAATTGTCCAAGCTATAAAAACAAATCATGAGTTACCTTTTCTCTTTAAGGATTGCATGTTTTCCTGACTGTCATGGTTGTCCTAGTGAATCACCTGCTCGTGCTCTCTTGCTGTGCTTTCCAATCCCTCTAATCCTATGCACCCCCAACATCCATTTAGATGTACATACTGCCTTTTTTACACTAAGGCAGTGCTGTGTTGATAACTGCAGGCTAGTGCTGCCTCTTGGAATAGCCAGGGACTCATTTTAGTGGGCTGTCAGTAGCCCCCCACTGATTATTTGGTTCCATTAGCCAATGATGGGCTGAATCTGGGCTCCGGCCCTGATTGGCCAGTTGCCACATAAAGCTTAGCCTCCATGGCTTAGTACCATGGCTATTATTGCAAAATCTAGGGTGCACTATACCTGTGTGGAGCATGTCTCTTACTGGATTACTGTTACAACCTTGGCTTGAGCCTTTGATCAGTGCTTTCATGTTAGTGCTTTGGCACCGCGTTTGGTTTCTAACCTCTCGGCATGACCTTTGACCACTATCCTTCCATCTAATCCTCAGATACTGACCCTTGCTTAGCTTAAAAAGCCATCCTTGCTTCAGTCTCTGGCTTCTAGCACAATCAGCTCAACAATCAGCTTGGGGGTTTGCCTACCTCACTTGTCAAATTACAACTTCTGCATTTAGGGGCATTTGTTTCGAAGGCATTTTCAGAATACCCGCAAGTGGGTGCTTGTCTATAGGTGGAAGTAGTGTTAGATATTGGGGTTTGTGATCTGACCAAAGGCATGTGTGAAGCCAGGAGACCCTCCATGAAGTCTATTGATCCTGGTAAGCTGCTGAAAGAAGTTGTTGTTGAGATTCAAACCCTCTTCTGTAGCCCTACCACTATTTTATTTATTCATGACCACCTTTTTTATGACTGAGCATTGAAAAGACAAAGCAGGGAGCATCTATCCTCCACTGCACACACAAGCATTGGTATGTCCAGCCTACATTAAGTCTCAAATGCAAAAGCATTATGACACTGCCAACTCATTTCAGATCTGCCCAGGGCTTCAAACATGGCATAGTAACTATAAACCGCAAAACATTTAAATACCTGCATTGTGAAATCCATGCGATGCTTCTGTTTCCTAGCAAGGTCACTTCCTCTCTCCTGGAGTGGCTGTTCCCCTCATTGTCAGACAAGGCACATCCCCATCAATTATATCAAAATGAGGTCAGCATGAATGGAGGCTACACACACTACCAGAACCTCCTTTCGATCCAGGGCAAGACAAGACTACATGGCGGACCTACCCTTCGGCTTCAGCAGGACTTGGCCTGGCTGAGCAGTGGCTAGAACCATCCCGGAACATTCAATTGCATCCAGGGCTAGTGGAGCCTACAACCACTCTCAGCCAAGAGTGGCAAAAGACAAAGCTGCGATCCATCACTACTACTACTGATTTTGGCCATCAGAAGGAAAGGGCTGACATCCAAATGCAGGAAGAAAAGCCACATCCGTCATTTTCTAAAGGAGGGGAAAAGAAAGAGCCTAATTAGCTGATAGCCCTCTCATCCCACCCATGAATATATGAGTGAAGCTGAATTAAAGGACCCACAGAGCAATGGGGACCATGTGCAAGGTCCAACATGGTCAACATTAAAAGTTACATTTGGTAGTTTCTCCAGAAGCCATTTTCACATTAGCTAGGAGACCCACTTGTTTTAAAACATACTGTAGGTGAGTTGTTAACCCTTCATGTGTCAAAGTAGGGATGATATTTAGATATTCTAGTGTGAAACAGTCATATAAGCTCCACCCAGGTAGCCATCTGCTCTAACTATACATTGCATATGAAATTCTTTATGTAAAGGTACAGGTTTTCCTCTTTTTATGGCCATTTACATTATTGTTGGGTTGACACTGCAGTTATGTATTGACCCCTTTTCCATGTGAACTCAATTTCTTATCTTTAATTGGGCTGTGTGAGAGATGGAGAGCTATATGTTATGCATTATAACTATGGTCAGTAGCTTCTGGCCGCCTTGCTTGCTGGTCCCTATCGTAATTCTTTTTGGGCCCTTTGAACTGGCCCTGCTCATTTATTCATAGACGGCTGTCAGCTGATTAGGCTTCTTCTTTTCCCTTTCTTTAGTAGGGGATGGGTGTGGCTTTTCACTCATTGCAGATGAGGCAGGGCTCTTCCACATGGTGCTCGTCTATCCCCTTAGCCAATAGCAGGGTTCCTGTGACGGGCCTCGCCGTGTTCATCCAAGCAGAGTCCTTATGAGAGACAAAAGGAGGTTCCTGGAGTGGAACTAACTGCTTTAGTTATGCTTTAGCTGATGGGGAGGTGCCTCCCCTTGCCCACTTTTGGAGTCAGTTCGAACACAGGGGATGAATATTACCTGTAAACATGCTAGGAAAGGGAAGCACCACTTGGATTTCAAAAATGTAAATGTTAATGTCACGCTTATGTATGTGTAAGTGTGTACATTTTGTAAGTACACACCTTGGCTGTATTTTTTGGACTTGTTTGCAAGACCCACTGGAATATCTGAGATTTAACACAACCTATCCTGATCATATGGTGCTTCCACTGTTGCATACTAGTAAGTGTAATTATGTGCCTCTACCTTACCAGGGAATGCCCCCTCCCTATGACTGAGACCAAAATATGGGGGGGGGGGTGTTGAGTGGGGCCTATGTTTTAGCCTGCACCACTAAAAGTGGTCCTGTCTCATCTGCAGGAAACTAGATGGCTGGGATAATGGCACCCCAATGGCCTTGGCACCCAGGACAATCACCCTGCTCTCCCTCCCCTAGAAAGAGCCTTGCAAGCAGTGTCCTGAAATGGCTGCCTGGGCAGACAGCTCCTGGTTTAGTGGATATACTTCTATTTCTTCACCCCTTAAACCTAGATTGTTCAACCCAAACCGCAAAAGTTTCAGTTGCATATTCAGTAACTGTTGCATTTTTTTAAATTGTTCACCAAAACCCCCATATTCTCTCCTAACGGGTCTCTTTTAAATCACTTGGGACATCAAATCAATTATCTTTTTAGTAGAGAAGCAATACCTACTTCAATATTTCTCTCCAATAGTTGTATTCAGTGATCAGCTGTGAATTATAAAATAGCCTGAAATGAAAATCCTAACTCTCTTTTAAACGTTTGTATGACACTATCATTTATCATTGCTCAGTTGCTCAGATGTAAGGGCAAATATAGCAAAAATATATAAAATATATTACTATTGCTATATGAATATGGGTGTATATTAAAAAGGCAGCTGCTCTCTGGTTTGAATGATCGCACAGCACAGCTTATTTGCAACACATTCAGTGCAGACTTGTTTTATTTTTTTTAAAGAACAGCTGGTGACTATTTCCTAAATCTTTAGAACTTTTAATAGTTCATCACAGCAAAGCTCTGAGGTTGCCATGACAACACCATCGCCAGCATTTGCAACCGCCGTGCAGGGATGCTCTATATCAGCAGGATCTCTGCCCACATTTTTACTTTTATTCTCACAGTTGATCAGAGAAGGACTCAGGTGAATGATAGATGTTAAACCTAAATGTTTAGACATTAAAAATGATATAACCCACACAATTACTCTTATTACTGTTCAATCTGAAGCTGATTAATTACTAGGAAAGGAACATGGCAATGAATAATTAGAAAAATTAAAAAATATATCTGTTTAGGTCTATACAGTATGCAGATTAAAATGAACGCTCTAATTAAAGTACTTTTGTAGGCACACACTAACTTTCTCCCATATTTGGCTTGATGCAGAGCCTCCCCGCTCAGTTCTCCCATGCGTTTTCCCATTGGTTTTGGCCTTTGATCGGGTCAGGAAAGGGTGCTACGTTGATTTTAGTGTGCGTTTATGCGCTCAGGTGTGCGCTCAGCCGCCTTTCCGATTGTCGGCTCGCACGAGGCTGTTTCCCGGGAAAACGGACGCCTCGTTCATTGGTCCTTTTTTTTCAGTGATGCAGAGCCTTGATTTCCTATTGAAAACACCCTAATAAAACGGGGCCGCCGAGCCTTCACTTACGGCAAGTCAGAGCAGCCGTATTTGCACTCGGGCAATAATATGCAGTCCTCTGTTGGAGCACATCAGCGGCGCCAGCTCCGTGGTCTTGTCCTGCTGAGTATGGCAGAAACCAGGCTGCACCGCACGCCTTTGGACATCGATGGCATGAGTATTTGATATTTTTTATGGGTTTTTTTTGGGGATCCGTTTTACAGGGTCTCCATAATTTTTATTTTATTGTCTGTGTGCAGGCATTTTACTTTTTCCTTTACTTCTGCTCCACCCCCTGTCTGTTGGCTGGGGAAGATTAAATTACACCTAATAAGTGTTACATCCTTTTAACAATGTGACAAAAAATTGTCCTTTACCTCTGCTGACGGCGCATGTCCATTTTTTTTTTGCTGTAGTATTTCAGGTCCCCAAATTTCCTTTTTATTTGTTGAATATCTCTCCGGACTGATCCCACACTATTGACCTGCCTGCAAATATTAGTCCAGATCTCCATCTTAGCCTGCTTAGTGGTTGTTTTGGAGGTGCGGCCAAATAGGGCATCATAATGCTCGCAAACTGCATTTGCCACCGCCATGCTTTGAGCATCGCAAAATCGGGCACTTAGTGAGCCACGCCGTAGTTGTCTTCCACATGGGTGTGTGGTCTCCCCTGCCTCTGAGGAAATTGATGGTTGGGTATCTGGGGAGTCATGTGTGCTTCTTTGGCTTATGGGGGAGGGGGATGTTGTGTGTGTGCTTCTCTGGCTTAATGTCTGGGTTCCTGTTGAGCTATCAGATGTGGAGCTGCATGTGGAATCTGAGGTACTGGAATTGGGGGAACCAGAGGGTGGAGGTGGAGGGGTGGGTGACCTGGGTGGGGTGGTGGTTTTTGCAATGCGCTTACCCTTGCTTATGTGTTTGGATTTGTGGGTATGCTTGGTGTGTGGAGGTGGAGGATGCTGCATGGTCTGACTAGATGGGGCACCCTTGTGTGTGCGTGGTTTTTTTGCAGGTGGTGGTGAATGGGTTAATGTACCCTTGGTCCTGCGTTTTTTTGAATGTGCCTGTTTGTGTGGAGTATCCACCGTTTTAGTGGGGGCATGTTCGGCATGTGTCTGGTGCCTGCTCTTCTGTCTTGTGGAGGATGAGGCATGTGTGCGGCTGCTATGTGCCTCGGCCCTTGGTTGGATCTTTTTGCTCCCTTTAGGTCTGCCCATATTGATATGGTATCCAACACAGAGCCGAGTGCCTTGTGCTTTAAATATGTTTTCCCTGTGGCCGTGGTCAACAGCGGGTGCGTGCCTGCGCGCACCCACGCACGCACGTACGTCTCCGCGGGGGAACGTCAGAGCTATACCTTGCAAACCCAGAAAAGCTGTCGGCCGCAATCTTTACCCCGGAGCAGGACGACATCATCATGGATGTGAGTATGCGCGCGTGCGTTTATGTGCGCGCACACATTCCTTGTAATAAAAAAAAAACAAAGCGCCAGAATAGTCTGAAACAACGTAGTTTTTCACGTTACATACAAGCCCACCTTAGTTTAACACATGTACGCAGCTCCAAACTAGGCTACATGCAGATAGCAGAACTAGGGCAATGTGAGGCAGCAAGAGGTTCAAAAAGTGACTTTAGTTAGGCCAGCAAACTTGTTAATGCTTTTTGTGTACATGAGACAACAACAGTCTCTAACATCAGTGTCTTTGTCATGCAAACAGATTCACAGCAGCAACCAAGGGAGCAAGAATGTAGACTCCGCCCCTGACGCAATATGCGCCTAAAACATGGTAAGTGGCGTTTTTTGGTACCAAAGTAAATGAACCAACAATTCCATTGGCCACAAAATGTAAAAACCAAAAAAAACAACCAAAGACTTTGTCTAAAAAGCCCTTAAAGCGGACCTTCACTCAGAATAAGAGTCTATCTTATATGTTTCCCACACCCTGTACATAAAGTTTGCCCACCTTCAAAATCATCCTACCTGCACCTAGTGCATGTTATGAGGCTTTCAACATCCAAGATGGCGGATTATGGAAGCCGCCATCTTATCAGGCAGCCTGCAAACAGGAAGTGCCTTCTAACTGTGCTGCTCTGCATTCTGGGATTGCTGACCTTTTCAAGAGGTCTCTACTCTGTGTGAGCAAAGCACAGCTATAACCCACCCCCTGTACCTTATCCCACTCTCCTCTCCTCAGTAAGTGTGATGCTTCTGAGTCAAGATGGCGGCGGCCGTATGCTAAATTCCTGAACTGAGTTGCAGCCCAGTGGTGGAAAGAATAATTATTGATTGACTAAAAAATTACAATCTATTATTTTGAGATGCTGCGGAATCTTTTGTTAAGAGTTTGGGCTTTTCAGTAAATAACACAGAAGGTCCGGTTTAAAAAGGGCCCCAAAAAAACCACACACAACCAAACCAAATAAACAATGCTAAACTAATGTTGTTTTTCATTCACAGATACAAGAAAATCACAGGCACAAGACACCGAGGCCTAAAGAATTTTAATTTGGCTTAAAATGAAAATAGTTTATTTGTTAAAACATTTAGATTCAATTATTTGTAAAAAACTTTGTTTAAAAATTTCAATTTCAAACGTTGGAATAAAATAAAAAGTTGTGTTTCCTGCAAATGTACAATCACACAACATCATCACACATTTACATGACACAAAAAGCTTAGATGTGGTACAATAAATCCAAAACAATCAGAAAGAATTAAGGTATGCATTAATGGCAAGGAAAAAGGAACAACCCAAATTTATTGTTCCCAAAAAAAATATGTGTCAAATTGGCAGTGGTTGCCATATGTATATTCCAATGGAGTTTGAGGGATGTGCGCTTGCGTGTAGCCAGATTGGCAACTGAAGAGCCATGGAGATGTAAGTATACTTGCTAAAACCACCAAAATGGAAGGTCAAATACGACGGAAACCAAGCAGGTACGTTCAAAAAGGCAGGAAAAATCAGGGAAAAACGGGCCGCCCGTGTGAACGTGAACGGGAGCCCCGATCAAATTGAAGGCACCCGAGAGAGCAAAAAAAGCTTTCCGAGTAAAGTGAAATTGACGGATCAGTTAGGGAGCCATTCCGACGGAGGCTCTGCATCACATTTGAGCCACGATTCAAACGGGAGCCCCGGACAATCGGAAGGTTTTAAGGGCAGTTCAGAGGAGGCTCTGCATCAGGCCCATTATCCTCCATGAGAACAGTGTGAAATAAGTTATTTCAAAGCATCTCAAAATCTTTAATTTTCAGTGAAAATATATTATATATTCAAAACAAAGTCACTTTCTTCACTGCTCTGCTATGGTTGACTTTTCTTTGCCTCTGTATGATGGCTTTAAATTGTGATAGGTTGTGTTTTATGTGACAATAAAGTGCTTTATTGGATTTTCAGCCTATTTCAGCAGTATATTCCGGGAGGGGGGAGGCTTGTCCCTGTATTATTTTGTTTTGTATTCATTTTTACTGCTTGTACTGGAGTGCACACATTTAATTCTTTTGATGCTGGTGCCCACTATAGTTGTCTTTTTAAATATAATTTAGCACGGTGTACACTCTTAATGGCAGACTGACACAGCATAGCACAGCAGGATTGCACAGAAAAGATCCCAGCTTCCAGGCAGATTAGACTGTCCACAATCATCTGTGCCCCTCAGAAAAGAAATACCACTGACTGACAAATATTCTGCTGTCCTATGTTGTGCTATTATTTCCCTCACCAAAAGTAAGCTGTCCCTTTCATAACAGCTCTTGTCTTAACTGCTCCAGCTCCATACAGCGATTCTCTCTGTTCAGCAGCCAGGGCCGGATTATGAAGGGGCAAGGGGTTAGAGCCCCGGGGCCTCCACCACGTGCCCTGCAAAGGGGACCTCCACCAACCTTTGGGTTATGGTCTGATCTAGGAGGCTTTTCAGTCTTTGGTCTGATGGGCCGCAGGATCAGCAACAAAGCTATTGGCAGCAGTGGGGGCACGCCTGGGAAAGCCTTTTTTTGTTTTTGCCAACCTGCAGCCAAAGCCACCACCGGGTAGGACAGAGAGTCTAGAGCAGCAAAGCAGCCGTCAGCAACGCTACAGTAATGGGTGCAGAGCTGTCACTGCACATAAGCCACCAAGCACAGCTGCTGGCAGCTCAATGCAGGGAACTGTTTTCTGCTGGACCAGCTGGGGGACTACACAACCCCCGCCCAGAATGGCGAAGCAGGAGTTCCCGAGCAGCACGCACCCGCATAAGGGTGGCACAAGGAACTCGATCTGACATTCCAGTAAATAAGCGGGTGCCATACAACCACCAATCAATTACCTGGCTGGACTATAACTTTAAAGGAAAAAAAATACTGTATCTGGGGCTCCACCAGATTTTGTACCCAGGGCCTCCACCACAATTAATCCGGCCCTGTCCGCAGCCAACTCCAAAATAGTGGATAGCCCTCCATGCACATCACCTTCTCCTGCTGACACCTTCTAGCTTTCTGATTGGCTGAGGCCACACCTGACATCATATGATGAGAGTCACCATGTGACCCTGTCTCTATCTTCTCCTTAAGTGACATGTAGATGGTGTTGATGACATTTCACCAAGATTCTTCCACTGGATTTGAGTTTGTGGTGAAGCAAACTTATTGTGAAGCTCGGGCTGAAACCTGGCTTTACTGGTTTGATTATCTCTACTCCTGAACTGTTGGGGTGCATCTATGCCAAACTGCTGCAGACAGCCTTAGGAAACATACATCTATCCGGTCATTTGCGACTAGGTTCTTGTGTCATTGTTTGTGTTAGGAATTCATAGAAACATAGAAGGTTGACGGCAGAAGGAGACCATACGGTCCATCTAGTCTGCCCTTATGTAACTGTATGTACTTTTTATCTTAGGATAGATGTGTGCTTATCCCAGGCATGTTTAACCCTTTAAATGCCAGCCACGTAAATTTTACGTGGTTGCTTCTCCTGGACTTAAGTGCCAGCCACGTAAAATTCACGTGCCTGGCATCTACCCCTGCTAGTGGGCAAAAAAATAAATAAAAATACTCACCTGACCCCTCGTTAGATCCGGCCGGGTCTCCTCTTTAATTTGGTGCCATCCGATCCCCTGTGGGGTCTCAGATGGCTCCAGGAGAGCCCCCGGAATAGTGCCCCCCCCCGCTTCGGCAGCAGCTGCTATCTGTGAAAAAAAAAAAAAAAAAAATGACATTCACTTACCTTAGGTCGCGCTGCCTCCCGACAGGTCACTTCTTCACTGGGGGCCTGAAACGGCTCTCCCCCCTCCTGCTCCGACGGGCGCCGCCATCTTCTGATAAGCCCCACCCCTTTGGGGGCGGGGCTTATCGCGTCCCTCGCTCAAGCTCCGCCCCTTTGGGGGCGGGGCTTATCGCGATCCCGTCTCGAAGCCCCGCCCCCTTTGTGACGTCACTCACCGGGTGCCGTCCTGGCTCCCGGCTGTTGTTCTTTCAGATGCGATCATGCTGGCCACAGGAGCAGAGGGGCAGGTGATCAGATCATCACCTGCCCCTCTGCTACTGCAGCCAGCATGATCGCATCTGTCATCACATCGAGGGACAAAGGAGCTGACGATCGGAGGTAAGTAAAGTAAAAAAAAAGTTTTTATTTTTTAATAAAATTTTTTATTAAAGTGTCAGTGTGTTTATTTTTACTGTTAACCCCTTGTGAACTGGTAAGGGGTCCATGAGACCCCTTATACCAGTTCACGAGGCATCCCCTATTACCTGCCTCCCCAAAGGCCAGGGGGGGGCAGAAGAGCCCGGGCCCACATAGGGTATGTGGGCTCGTAGGCTGCAGGGTGGGGGGGCCACAAAAGCTGGCCCCCCCACTCTGTGCCTACAAGCCCCCATAGCTGGTCCCGGGCTGGTTATGACGGGTAGGGGGGACCCTACGTCATTTTTTTTTTTGAATTTTAAGGGTTAGGGTTAGGGTTAGGGTTAGCCTAACCCTAACCCTAACCCTTAAAATTCCAAAAAAAATGAGGTCCCCCCCCCTGGGAGGGGGGACCCTACGTCATTTTTTTTTTTAATTTTAAGGGTTAGGGTTAGCCTAACCCTAACCCTTAATTTTTTTTTTTTTTAAATGACGTAGGGTCCCCCCTCCCGGGGGGGGGGGGGGGGGGGCACCCTACTTCATTTTTAAAAAAAAAATTTAAGGGTTAGGGTTAGCCTAACCCTTAAAATTCTGCCAAAAAATGGGTTCCCCCCCCCCCCTTCCCGGGAGGGGGGATGCTACGTCTTTCTTTTTTTTTTTTTTTAAAGTGGACCAACACCCAGGCTGATCGGCACGGGAATCTATAAGATTCCAGGGCCGATCAGATCCCTCACCGCGGGGCATCCGAAATCGGGATGCCCCGCTGTGTGAAACCCCCCAGGACGCCCCATTCGCCTTACCTTATCTCCATTCCAACGATGCATGCGCGGGCCTCCGCCGCCTCTCACGCTTCTGTCTAGCAGGGCGCCGTTTGTGAATGGCCGGCGCGGGCACGCTCCCTGTTAGAGGGAAGCGCGAGATGCGGCTGCCAGCGTGCTCGGAGCTGCTGTGGTTGTCCGCCCCTTGTCCGTGCATACCACAGCGGCTCTGATTGGACGAGCGCTCGCGCATGCGCCGTAGGAGCGGGGTGAGGTGAGTTTTTTTATACCTTTCTTGGGGGGTTCACGCAGCGGGGCACCCCCGCGGAAGTGGAACAAAACCCAGGATAGTGAAAATCCTGGGTGTTGGTCCACTTTAAGGGTTAGGGTTAGGTTAACGCTAACCCTTAAAATTCCCCCCAAAAAATGGGGTCCCCTGGGAGGGGGGATCCTATGTCATTTTTTCTTTAATTTTAAGGGTTAGGGTTAGGCTTAGCCTAACCCTAACCCTTAAAATTCCAAAAAAAACGGGGTCCCCCCCCCCTGGGAGGGGGGTCCCTATGTCATTTTCTTTTTAAATTAACCCCTTGCGTTTATAGTGTGGATAGTAGTATTTTGTTTTTAAATGTTATAAAGTGCTATTTTCAGTTTGGGGGGGTCTCCTGGGCAAGAATGGGGGGCTATTGATACATATGTGGTACCGTTGTAATCGGGAGAAATGGGGCTATCACATGCAATATGGTTTTCATTACTAAAACAAATGTTTTATTTAAAATAAAGGAGACAATTGCTTAAAAAATATTATTTTATTTATTTTTTTGTTTTTTTTACGCAAAAATATTTAAAAAACAGCAGAAAAATTACAAACAAGACATTTAATGTTAAAGCCTAAACTCTGCTGCAAAAAAAAATATATATATATTTTCCAGGAAATTCCGTCAAAAATCACGGTTAAACATGGCGCAAAATGGGGAAAAATGACCAACAGAGGGTGACAAAAGTTCAAGTAGGCTGGCAATTAAAAGGGTTAATAGTACCTATGCATGTTGGGTATTGTTCTGCTCGGGGGACCTTGCGCTTTCAGATTTAGCTTGTTTTTTCTTATTTGCATATTGATATTTTAGGAAAAGGTGTTTTTTATTCGGCTTTTTTATACATTTTCTTGTGAAACCCTGTGCAACCTAAGAATTCTTCAAGGGATTACTTCCAGAAAGATGAGCCCACGACAACAAGCTGGGTACGCTTAGAAAGCTTAAAATGTGTACTTTCCGGGAATATATGGTTTATGGGGGATATTCCAAATGTAAAGGCTTGTTTTGGTAGAAAAAGCACAAGGTGCGCACATTGTCTGCAGAGCTGAAATTTTGAAGTAAAATTGCTGTTACGCACATGCTTTACTTTGGTGTGTTTGGCAACTCTTCCCTTGACAGGACCTATGCATGCTGGGTATTGTTCTGTTCGGGGCATGTTGCTTTTTCAGTTTTTTTCTTGTTTCCATATAGTTTTTTTTAGGAAAATGTGGTTTTGATTCTGCATTTTTATTCTTTTTTAGGGAAACCCTGTGCAACCAAAGAATATATTGAGGGGTTAACTCCAGAAAACTGCACCCATGTCAACAAGCCTGGTACGCCTAGAAAGCCTGAGGTGTGTACTTCCAGAGAATATATAGTTTGTCGGGGGTATTTCAAATGTAAAGGGTTGTTTTTCTTGAAAAACTGCAAGGTACGCTTAGCGCGTAGCATAGTTGTATTTTATCTGAAAATCTCCTAAAGCGCTGTTTCAGTTTGGGGGAGTCGCCTGGGCAGGAAAGGGTGTCTACCAATACATATGTGGTACCGCTGTAACCGGGATAAATTGGTGTTTCACGCGCAATAAGATTTTAGTGAGAAACTTACATTTTTTATTACAAAAAAACACTACAAATTGTAAAAAATAGTTTTTTGGGGTTTTTTTTGCACATATTTCATCCAAAAATATTGAGAATACACCTAACAAATGACAAACAAGACATTTCATGTTAAAGCCCAGACTCTGCGGAAAAAAACAATATATCACTTTCCTGGGAAATCCCTGGAAATCCCTTCAAAAATCACAGTTGAACATGGGGAGCGCAAAAAAGTGCAAAATGGTCTGGCAACAAAGGGTGACAAAATCTCAAGGTAGGCTGGCACTTAAAGGGTTAAATTCAGTGATTTTTCAACTACCTTTGCTGGAAGTTTGTTCCAAGCATCTACTACTTTCTGTAAAATAATATTTTCTAACATTACTCCTGATCTTCCCCCCGACTAGCTTCAGGTTGTCCCCCCCCAATTCAGTTTTGTGTTTGCGCTTTTGCTTGCATTTATGTTCGCGTTTGCGTCTGTGTAAATAAAAATCCCTGTTTCTATACCCAGCCTTACTGACTATTGAATCCCATTAAAATCTATGGTGCAGCAAAAATAAAACCCATGTAGTACCGCCTAAAAAATGTTTTTGAGTTTGCAGACCCATAGACATTAATAGGATGTGTTTTTGACCCAGACACAGCAGGCAGGACTTTTCATAGCCACATCGGAGAGGTGTGAAACGGGCCATAGTGGTACTATTGTTGAATTTCTTTTGCGGTACCACGGCATCCGCCACAAACGCATAAATGCATGCGTGTGAACGAGGACTAAAGCTGTGACCTGATTTGTGCCAGCATCGGGAGCACTATCCAAGGTTATCAGGCAAAAAATATTAGAAAACAAAACAAAAGGAACAAAAGGGCATTTTGCTACTAGCGCAGAATGGAAAGTGTACAGAAAGTTAATAGAATTAAGTAAAAATGAGTGAACGAACCATTGGAACCTGAATTCTACCTGAACTTTGAACCTGAACTGAGAAAATTTGGGCTGGCTCGAACATGGGTTTCCTGTGAGCTCGTTTAAACTCAGATTTTAATTGGCTGCTACTCATGGATTAGAGTGCCAGGAAACGGTACACGAAGTAGTGGTCACACATTATGTATTACAGCTGGTAAATCTCTCGCTAGCCACCCCCCTGTGATGTCACACATCTCCTGCCACTATTGAATATGGAGCGCACAAGGCTCGTCACCATAATTGCTAATTCCTGGGTCCTGATCACAGCATTGAGCAGAGCTGAGGCTGCCATTATGTAGAGATAGAAAAAGATGATTTTTAATTGAAATTGATAGTGGACAGAGATAGAGCTAGTGTAGTGTAGGGAATTTGATATAGATTCTTCTCTTACAGTTGGCCTGTCAGCACTACAGCTAGAAATGTGGAGACTTGGGGATATTCAGATAATTGCTTTCTTTTAAAGTGGATCAACACCCAGGATTTTTTTGGACCTTTCCCCAGGGGGTCGGGGGTGCCCCACTGCGTGAACCCCCCCCCCCCCCCAGATCGCCGCAGCCAACTCACCTCTTCCTGGTCCCACGGCGCGTCTAAGAGCAGTGTCTCTGGCGGCCACATCCTCCTCTTCCCTCTAGCAGTGCGCGTGCCTGCACCAGGCATTTGTGAATGGCCGACGCGGGCACGCTCCCTGATAGAACAAAATCCAGGAACAAAAATCCTGGAACAAAATCCAGGATAGTCAAAACTTTTGACTAGCCTGGATTTTAGTCCACTTTAAGAGAGAACAGTCTGTAGATTGCTGGTTCTATTTTTTTGGGGGGTATCACCTGTGTGTAACTGCTCTTTGGACCTGAATAAATCTGAGGTCTAATAATACAGTCATTTGTATGATAATACCTTAAACTCAACAATCTGTTAATCTCTGGTTATATTTTCTTTTTTAAGACGGGGGTGGTTCACCTGTGTGTAATTGCTCTTCGGGCCTGGAAAATACTAAGGTCTAACTCTTTCCTGTTGGCTGGCAGGGTCGGCCTCTTCCTGTCACACTCCATGCCATGGAGCGAATGCTGGACAGTGACACCTTCGATCTGAGGATTGGTTGCTGCAGGGGGAATCAGGTGGATGGAAAACTATGATGGTCATTCATCAACTTAATGCATCTCAGATAAGGTTTAGGGGTGGCAGTATGCATCCCCTTGTGCAAAGCGGTACTAAGAGAGTAGAAAATTAAGGATTTTTTCTTTGTAATATGACTTTCAACCTTGATGGAATGAAAAGAGTGATTCTTACTAATTCCAAAGCTGGACATAATCTTGCTTGTATCTTGATATTATGCCTGTGCTCCATGCTGAGTGTTGTAGATTTAAACAGTCGTTAAAGTTGTGATTTGGCCAGTAAAGTTAATGGGGAATAGTTAGATCCTCCTTGACAGGATTTCTAAAAATGGTCCCAGATAGAACCTGTCAATTCTTAGTTGACAGGTTCTCTTATTTGAGAGAAAATATACTTTTGATGTTTATAGTCGCCTCTACACCCTTCTGATGGTTACTGGAGAAATCTTCAGGTTTTTAATCCACTATCATTAACTTTCCCCAAGACCTCACAAAACTAGTGCTAGAGGGTGCTAGACTAGTGCTAGTTCTGAAACTCAAAGTATGGCTTGACCCCTATATTGTTGGTACTACAGATGCGTCAAACTTTAACTTACCTCAAAATGTTGCTAAAGTCATTGACCAGACATTGAAAAAAATGTATATTCTAATTTTATCCCCAAAGATGATTGCTCCTAGTCAGTGATCTGTTTCTTACCTGATCAGCAGATTAAGTCCCGTGCCACTCGGGCCAGATGGATCTATCAAGTAAGAAACAAAGTGCTGGGCTAGATCATCTTAGCTTCAGTATAGCATTTTTCAATTGCTTTGACAAACAATTTAAATTCTATATTTCCTCATGATAAGCATTCAGCACAGTATCTAGATATAGTAACTGGTTTGATAGTAAGTAAGTTGTTGTACCATGTTAGCCATCAATGTTAGCAGGAAATCCAAGGTTTAAATGGTATTACCTTAACCTTGGATTTCATACAAACACCAGACAGCATTTGCGTTCCATGTTTATGTTTAAAATAATAGACTAGATAACCTAGTGTCACAAAAAGAAAAGCTGGCCATCTCACAATATAACTTACCATGACAAAAGCTATGGATAGACATGCCTGTATTTTTCTTACCGGTTGTTACGAAACTCATGATTTAAACACACCCAATGCAATGTAGGATCACGGATTGGGTGGGTTTTGGTCCTCTTTAGGTACACAGGTGGTCTTTGCCCTGATATGTTATAAAATAGGTCCTTCTAGGAAATATAGGAAACAAACTACATATGTTGTGCTACATTATCTATCCTACAGGGCAGTGCATGCTTAGGAAATTCCTAAAATCTATCTCAAGATGGCCTGCCACTCATTCCAAATGCGTTTCTGAGGTCTGCAGAAAGAAAACAACGAACATAATAGGAAAGAAACAAGTCTTTGAGAAATGTATCTCATGCTCCCACACACATTTTATTACAGCCTATAAATAATAAATAAAATAAATGTGGATCCTATTTCAGTTTACTGGAAGTGACAGCAATGTGGCTTGTTAGGTTTCTAAAAAAAAGAGTTTCAGTCTGATCAGTAGATAACAAAAATCCTGTGTGTAAAAAAGGTTTACCACTCAAAATGTAAAATGGAATATTTTATGACTATGCTCTGGCTAAAAGCATAAAGTACAGATCAGCCCACAACACCCTATGACATAAAAGACTAAGGCCCTTATTTAACAAGGGATAGCGCCAGGTAGCGAATGGTGAGCGAACGGTAATGACGCTCACCGTCACGAGAACGCCGGCTCCCCTCCGCAATCACACATTTATGAAGCCGATCCTGCTTAGCGACTGACAGAGCGCCAGATAGCGAATCATTCATCATTATTCCAGCCTCACCCCACAGCGCCAGCGAGCGACCTTGAACAGCGACAGGTATGACCTCTCGCTACCTGGCGCTCTCCAATGCATTTCAATGGAGCAATCTTTAAATATTCATAATTAATTGCTATTTTTTTTTAATTTTTTTTTTAATGACAAAAATTCTGTGACCACTTCTGCAATGTTAGATATTTTTTTTAAGCTTAAAAAAAAAAAATAAAAATTGTGCAGAATTGATATTACATGTCTGATATTAATGTATTCATATTACAAAATGTTTTGAAAAACATGTTTTTTTTTTTTTCTAAAAATATGGTTGTTTGGGGGTTAAAAAACTACTTTTAACCCATCGCCGCCAGTGCTCTGGGGTTTAAACAAGCATTTCACAGCGTGAGAATTTTTGGAGCGTGATTTGTTAATGAATATGCTGGGAGCCGTTCTCTATGGCCGTTCGCTGTCATACCTACCTGGCGCTATTAATGAATCAGCCTGTAATAGCGCAAGCGCTCCTGTCCCAGCTTTGGCTTTTGATTCCCATTCAAAAGGGCAGAGACTTTTGCTGAATGACGGGCAGGCTGATTCATTACTGGCGCCAGGTATTGGCAGATGAGCATCTGTACATAGAGGTGCTAAGAGCTACCGCTAGTATGCGCTGTGATCAGCTATCAGGCGCCGTAACAGAGCGCCTCAGTCACTGTAGTAACCTGGCTGCCATTGATGAATGAGATGTATGTTGGGCAACACCACCAGTACAGCGTTGCTGTACCATTACAGCGAAAGGTACCGGCAGGTCAGTGCAACCGACTCTCAGCTACTCACACCATATTCAACAAAAAAACACACAGAGCGTAGGCACTCTCGATCTGGTCCCTCTAGCATAAAGCGTCAGACGCTGTGTGATTAAAGTCTGTTTTTGAACACATATCCTCCAGTAACAAAGCGAAAACACATGGAATTACATTGTTGTAACATTGTGACATTAATACTTTAATGCCAGACCTGTAATGCCAATTCTGCATAAAAATATAATATTTGACTCTTTCTAGGCCAGGAGAGGTGACAATTATTTGAGAGAAATAAACTAAAAACAAAAAAACCCTGTTTAAACAGAAGAAAAGGATGTCCATTGAAATGTATGGGAGAGCAACAAGTAATACCTGACGCTCTGGAAGCTAGAGCGCTGGAACTATACACTGAGCCACCTGTAATGATGAATTGTACGCTACATGCATATAAATTTGTTTTTTCGTGCAGCGCCCTGCGTTCACCAGGCCCTGCCTGCCACTACGAAGCACTACCTGCCGCTATTCCTTGATGAATAAACCCAAAAGTCACAGCAAGCGCCTTTGATGGGACAAGAGCCTGTGCATGTGCCGTTGGACCGGGGAAAGGTAAGCTGATACTGGTGAACTGGGGGGGGGGGGGTTTCACACAGCACGGCATCCCTGGGACACATAACAAAACCCAGGGTAGTCAAAAAGTTAATCTTTAAAGATGTTTGGGGATAGAATACATGTGGTGTATTTATCTTTTTTTTTGTAGACTACAGTTATATGTTCTATAGCCAATCTATAATTGCATTAAAATGTTTTTGTCTAGACACTTATTTATCTGTTTAGCAAAATAAAGATAAAGACCTCAGCTACTATAGTTTTCCCACTAACCTGCCCTGGTAACCTGTCTGGTTACTTGTGTGACTGTATTCAATTGAAATTCTGGTAAAAACAGATGAGGCATAGATGAGGTGTTTTGACTGTCTTTTCATACAACAACAGGCAACATTTCTTAGATGTTTAACATAATAGACTAGCTAACCGATTCTCACAAAAAGCCATCTCACAATATAACTAGCCATGACAAAGGTTTTTATGTGTATGATGGTTGGCTGACAATACTCATGCCCTAAATACCGCTCTGCATATCAGAAAGTCTGATCATGTATGTCCAAAGTAATAAAAATAAATCAGTAGCTTACCTTTCTTTGTGGTTGTCCTATCTGTCTTGTGTTTGCCTCCTTGTTGAGCAAAATCACTTCCTCATTCTGGTTTCCTTCCCCATCCTGCCAATGTGGTCCACCAATCAACCTTTGGGGTACTAAGAATGGAAACACCCCCACTCCCTGTCCAGATGTCCTAAGTGGCTATCTATCTCTGCAGCTATGACACCCCGCCCTCCTCTATGATCTCCTGCAGCATCTCTCACCCCCCTTATCTGATCACACTATGTACTGGCAATAATAACTGATGGCACAACAATGCACTTATTTCTCTACTATTATATAGAGTGGTCTCGGGCACAAGTGTTAGACACCGCATGTTATGAATATGTAAAGCACACAGTGTGCTTACTTCACATCGCTGTTGCCACACCCACTGTTTCTCCTCAATGTTTCTCTGCATCTCCTATGCGCTAATACTTTTACAATTAACTTAGGAACTACAGGGTCTTTTTGAAAATGGATTGAAGTTTTGAGTGCAAAGTGTAGCAACAGAACAATAATTAGGCTTACCTTTAGTATAACTTTAAGTGTTAATAAATACATGACTATGGCCCCCACACCAGCTTCTTTGGCAATCCAAGGCTTTTACTCCATCTTAGCACACAGTTTGGCCTTTCAGAGCACACCGATGTTTAGGAATTCCTCCAGTAGTGCACAGAGGCTCTCACACCTCATATACCCTGTGATAGCACTACTCCACTCAAGTATAGTGCAGACAAAGGGGCAGGGGGGGCAAACTTTAGAGGTGTGAGCTTATGGCAGGACAAACCTTATGGTTTCAGGGTTTTCTTATATTCCCTGTCAAGGATATTAGGTTTCTGGCATTCTGATCCATGTGCAAGTTTTAACACTAAGCAAGGTTGTTGCTTTTCCCAGGCTGTTTCAGAAACATCAAACATCCTACATGTGGTAGCACATTTACCCCCACCCCTTTTGCTTTCCTGTTGCCCTTTGAGACCTAAATCATGCACTTCTGGCTCTACAGAATTTTGACTTTGACCAATGGCTAAGGCACCTTTGTCACTGTGTCTGCAAAAGACATGGGCCATTATATTAGTAAAATGGATTTCTGATGGGCATTTTTAATTGTTGCCTCATCTGCTTTTACCAGGTTTTCAGTCGAAGACAGCCTTAGCACACCATATTAACACAGGGTGCAGGATATGTTGCAATGTGAAAAAGGCCTATGAATGTAAAAGAAGGGCTCTGCTATTTTTGCTAGCAGCAATAGCAACATACAATACTACCAAAAACCCAAGACTCAACCTAGCCACTAAGAATCTAAGGGCTAGAGATGGTGTCTTAACTAGAGATGGTGAAACTGGAAAACCTGGGGACACAATTATAGCAAGGTGGCTCCAGGAACCTCTCAAAGGGTTTGATACTAGCCATGAACTATAAAACACCACCCCAAAGACTGGCAAATGCAAAGAACAAATTGACCGTATGAAAGGATGATGTGAGGAATATCTTCAGGGGAGTGGAGTACAAAAAGGCTACAAGACCAGATTGTATTTTAAGTTGGGTGCTAAAAGCTTGTGCAGACCAACTGGCACTCTTTACTGGGGCAGGCAGTAATCCCCACATGCTTTAAAGCAGCACAATACCCATTTTTCACCTACTCTCCCTACTGCAGTACTTTGGACAATGCAGCTTGTTCAGTGGCGGACAGTGGGAGCTGCCAGTCAGCCAGAAAACCTGTGAGGTTTCACACAGCAGCGCATCTGGATTTTATATGCCAAGGGGCAGGCTAGTGGCTGGACCAACGTGGGTAGGTAAGCAATGATCCTCTGGTACTGATGGACTGGCAGGAGCCAGAATGTATAACAAGGTCAGATGTGAGCCACAGTCATGGTCACATGGCAAGCAATAGTTAGAGTCTGTAGCAAGAGGTGGCAGCAATAATTGGAATAGAAAAGTCTGGAGCAAGGTTTGTGGGCAGGCAGCGAGAGACGTAGTTTGAAATTCAGGTCAACGCGCGACCTGTAAGCAGATTCAGTAACAAGGATAGGATCCTATAAATATTAACTGACATTTCTAACAGCCCCATGGCTTGGCACCCTTATTGCCTAGCTTTCCTGAGTGTGTCTTTATATACAGTATATTCTTGTTGCCTGCTTGATTTGTGTTGTGTACACAAGAAAAAGGCATGAACTCTAAAGCAAGACACTGAATACTGATTGACTGCCATCTTAATGGTGGTAGACAGTTAACACAAGGCTAGGCATGAGAATGGAATCTTTGCAGAAGGTAGTTCTTCATTTCTAACACTGAAATGGATCAGCTTAGACAATAGCCTAGATGCAAGAAACACTTCACCATATTATTTATTTGTTCACCATCACATGAAATAAATAACGTTTGCTTGCAGGCAATGTAGTGATCTTCTGCATACATACTATGCTTTATTATTAATGGCTGATGCACTTTTAACAGCCAAATGTAGTATTTTTATTTTACGTTTGGAAAGCACTTGCTATGTAATATTATTATTATGTACTGTATTATTTTCTCTTTTTTTTTAAACATACAGTACACCTGAAATATTGCTACTGAAAAAAATGTTTCTTACAGTGCATCCAGACGCATGTTTGCTCATCTTCCTGATATTCCAGAGGAGCTTATTAGATCAGATGTCACATAGCATATAGTACATGCCCCAGAAATCTTTCCAGTAAATAAGTTCGAGTGTGTTTTTTAGTTTTCATTTTTCTACTAGCTGTTACACAATTTAACTGGTTTATCCCGCATAAAAACTATATGGACTCTTCCAATGTAAAGCAGTAGCAGTAGAAAAAATGTTATGCCAAATGGCACATTTTTTCACATGTATGTATTCAAATACACCATATACCAACCTCTCCTATTGAAAGCTCATATTGCTGTCATTTGCCAGCTTACTGCTTTACTAGAAATGAATGTGCAATTTCTTACAGACATGCTTAGGAAATACTTATGCCACCACACAGTGGTAAGGAGGCTATAGAGGAGATGAGTATTGTAGTTCAGTGGGATCAATCATGTAGGTCCCTATTGCCTGCAATTATGTCAGATCTTCACTCCATCAATTGCAATCACTGTTGATAGAACTTGAATAGTGTTGCACTATTTGATTATTCTGCTAGTAACACTCTGCCATGACTTGATTAGACAGTGGTTTCTTTTGAAGTAATCAACTTGACACTATCTCTAGTTTTGGCAATCAAAAAAGGACAAAGGTAATAATAAGGAATATGAGAATTGAATTGATCCAGTAAAAGTGTCTGCAGGATGTTAAACAAAATCACAGCATGGCTAGCAACATAATATTTCACTTTCACAAAAAAAATGTCATTGGCAGTTCTGTGATGATCAGCAAATAACATTAAAGAATTAATATAAATATTAGTTATAGGGATCTGTACACTGCAACATCTTTATATATGCCTAAATTCTTTCAAACTAGGATATTCATCAAAGCCCTGGTGTAGGAAAAGGTGATTTCTAATAATAGAAGCAATTGCAGGATAGCTGCCCTAACCTCTCCTAAACTAAAGGATTCCCAACTGTAAAGCATTTCAGAAGCTTTAACCTGCATAGAGGATATTTTTGTTCAAGCATCTCTCTAAACTGCCTTTCCCCAGGAGAACAGGTAAAAGAACAAGCAGAAATAAAGTATATGTGCTTTAAAGTATATGTCTAGAAAATCACTAAGGTTTCTCTTGTCAGACCTTTATATTTCATGGCGCAGTCATCCAAAGTATTTATAATCTATTAAAGTTTCACATTTATCTTTAAGGAGATCTTTGTGCCTTAGTGGTTACATTTAGGATCTAAAATCATGGCTCCCTAAACCATAGAACCAATCAACTGTGAGAGCAATGTTAGCCGATGTTTGGATCCTTGAATGGCAAATCACTTTGACTAACACATGGCAAATTTATGATAAGATTTCAAAATCATAATTGGCAGTTGCAGATCACAGATTTCCATTTACCACATGCTGAAAAATATAGTAGCCCGATTTGTGTAATTCCATAACTAAATCCATTCTGGGTGGGCATATTTGTTGCAGGGGTGGCGGTCAAGCTAATTGTATGGTGAAGTAAGTTTAACTTTTGTTGTGCTTTTGTGTGTGAATTTTGTGAGTATGCCTAAACAATCAGCAAATGTGAAAATATTATGTAACTCATCTGTAAAAATGCCCATCGCAGGTGCAAGTAGTTATTTGGGAAAAGTTCGGCAACAGGTTTTAAATCGCACTCAAAAGCAAACAGAACATTACTTTCTTCACCAAATAGTCAGATCCTAGTTTTGCTTCCTTATTATCTACAGCATATATATATATATATATATATATATATATATATATTTATTTATTGACAGGCCCAGTATAGTATTTTAACCTCACATCATATAAATACATATACCTTTTTTTTTGTTCCATAAGATGCACTTGAGCAAATGATGAGTACAAAAATAAGAAAAATTATTCTGAACTAAATGTTGTAATAAAATCCCCCTCCCAATCACCCCATTACACAGAGTGTACAAAATCACCCCCATTACAGCCAGTGAACGGCATCCCTCATTACAGTCAGTAAGCAGCATCCCCCATTACAGCAGCATCCACCTTTGCAGGCAGTGTGTGTCATTTCCCATTACAGACAGTGAGGAGCATCCCTTTTTACAGCCAGTAAGGGGCATCACTCATTACAGCCAGTGAGTGCCATCCCTCCGTTCCAGGCAGTGTGTAGCATCCCTCCATTCCAGGCAGTGAGGGACATCCATCATTACAGACAGTGAGGGGCATCTCTCATTACAGCCAGTGAGGGGCAGCTCTCCATTACAGGGAGTGTGCGGCATCTTCTATTACAGCTAATGAGGGGCATCCCCCATTACAGGCAATGCGTGGCATCTCTTGTTACAGGCAGTGTGTGCGGCATCCCCAATTTCAGGCAGTGTTTGGCATCTCCTATTACAGGCAGTGAGGGGCATCCCCAATTACAGGGAGCGTGTGACATCTCCCATTACAAGCAGCGAGGAGCATCCCTCATTACAGCCAGTAAGCATCATCCCTCCATTACAGGCAGTGAGGTGCGTCCCTTATTACAGCCAGTGAGTGACATTCCTCCATTGCAGGCAGTGTGAGGCATCCCTCCTCCTCCAGAAAGCTGGACATTAATAAGGCAGGGTAAACGATTCACCAACCGCCACCCACTCCGCTACTCACCGGCCACCACCCGCCCTCCTACATGTGCCGCCACCTGTCCTCCTGCATCCGTCGCTCACTGGCCACAGCCTTTTTTTGCCTGATATGCCCTATGGCCAGTTCTCCCCTCATTTTGAGCAAGCTTAGCTAATGAAATTCAGGGAAAATTAATTTAGGAAAAACTACAAGCCTACTTGAGATGTTGTTACCCTCTGTTGACAGGTCATTTTTCACCATTTTGTACCGTTCAAATGTGATTTTTGCAGGAATGTGCAGGAGTGTTTTTGCTGCAGAGTTTAGGCTTTAACATGATATGTCTTGTTTTTCCAGTGTTTTTTTTAATAATGTTGAGTGAAAAAAAGTCAATTAAATTATCTTATTTTAAATAAAACATTTTAAAAATTAGAAAAGCATATTGCATGTGAAAGCCCCATTTCTCCTGATTACGCAGGAGTATCAGTAAACTGAAAAGAACACTTTATAACATTTACAAATAAAATACAACTACTATCCACACTATAAAGGGTTAAATAAACAAAATTGGTGTGGTGTCCCCGTACCCAGCCTAACTAGTCTGGAAAGCAGCTATGCACGACTTGTACAAACAGGGCACAGGGGCCAGCCTTTGTGGTCCCCCACCCTCCAGGCTATAGGCCCGCAAAGCCTCTATGGACCCTTGCTCTTCTGCCCCCCCATTGGGGAGGCGGGTAATGGAGGAGTTGGGTGTTAATGAAAAGTCACCTGCTAACCCCCAAGCCTTGTGAACTAGTATAGGGGGCTATTCTAGGCCCTCTCCTGAAGCCAGAAGAGCCCTGGGGGGGGGGTCAGATGCCCTCCGGGTAATGAGAATACCCAGTCGGATCAAACAAGGGGTAAGGTGAGTGTTTTTTTTCTTCAAGTGGCTTAAAACAGACCAACCGAATACTTTGAAACCACCAGAGAAGTTTCCCAGACATCTCATACTGTATGTATGTATTTTGGTGCATTTCTCACACAACTACTTGCAGCACAGGAAAAACAGTGCGTGTGTTTTTTGGCACACAGTGTGGGGTTAGTGGCTCAGCATGGAATATAGTGGTGTAGTGTGCCTAACTAGTAACAATGAGACAGTCATGGGCGAAATTTGATATAAAACTAAAAACAAAAACTGGCAAAATAACATGCAGAATAATATGCCCTTTATATTCTATGGAAGTAGAAAGCTTTGTGCCACAAAAAGCAGGTGCATCAAAATGGCAAGTGTATGTGTGCTTGTGAATTAATAAATGCTGGTGTGAGTGTTAGGGGGGTTTTCAAGGGTGGGACACTGGCAATCGGGATATTCCCCTCTCCTCGGAGCAAACAACCATTATATGTTAAGTCGGTGTTTGTATGTTTAAAGAAAATGTGAGGGGTCCTAGCGTAGAAAATAAATGGGACCCTAACATAAAGTTACCCGGTGTTTCCTTTCTATCTGTGAAAACAAATCTTAAAAGGTAAGGTGCAGGAGCAACAATAATGGGGGCCCCTATACTCATGGACCCCCATGCAGCCGCTACCTCTTCACCTACTGTAGTTACGTCACTGTCTCTGACCTCAGGGCGCTTCTTGCTTGCTACCAGCCCTTGTAGGCACCATAGACAGGAAGTGATCTTTTGTGCTCTGTACAATATTAAAAATGGCTGGCATTCAGCTTTAACTTTACAGTGATAACATTTAAATGTAACACATCTGTAATGATCAAATATGCAAACGCTATTTCACAGCTTGAATATACTAGTCCTTTAGGAAAGAGTCACTGACACAGCTGCCTGTTACTACAGATTGCCTCCTTATTATGCCCTGTAGACTGCTTACATCTGGATTACAATTCAGCTTTAAATCTTTTCAATTTTTAGGTAAATATGAGCAATTTTTTTCTCTCCCACTCTCTCCCTCTTTCTTTCATACCCTTGCTATCTCTTTCTCTCTCTCTCTTTCTATAGAAAAAAATATAGATATGTTTGCAACTGAAAATCATTTGCTTTGCCTTTCTCCCAAGCATTGTCTTTAATTGCAAAAAAATAGTTAATCTTACCTTCATTTTTTACTTATTGCTTTTGTTTAGCATAGATTCACATTTTAAATGCAGAAGTTTTAAATACAGGAAAAAGAATTTACCCCCAGCTGGGAAAACATAGCTTAGCAGGCGTTTTACATCCGGCTTCATTGATCCACAGATTATCTCACATTGGAGTCTGAACTCTCTTTGGGAGCTGCAGGGAAGGAAAGCTAATGTGAGAAAGTGAGTAGATTTTCTTCCTTTGACTCCAGGGTTATGCAGATCAGATCTGCCAAGGGAGATGTTTTCTCTTTTTACAGTCTCTGCTTATGTCTTCATGTCAATGTCAGAATGCTTAATACGTTGTTCAGATGCAGCTGGTGCAGCATTTGTCTTGATTTTTTTAAAATTTAACTTTTTTAAAGCTTATTGGACCACAAAATCTCCGATTTTATGCAATGTTTAGATACACAGTTAAATACAGTCTGAAAATAGAAAATCAGAAAGCACGAGCAGGAGTGTTGCATGTAGTACTGCATTTCTCTGTTCAATTCAGCTACACTTCAGCCATTTTTTCCCAAAAAATCAGGAATCAGACCAACCCAAATTCAAACACCATTCAACTCTGTAGAGGGGAAGACTTTCAGAAATTGTACTAGTTTAAATACTTAGATCCCCCTTTTGCATTTTAGCCAACATATATACAATTTTAAAAGAAAAGAAAAAGACCAAGTCTGGTAACACCTCCCTTATACTGGGGACTAAAAACTGCAGTCTTGGTTTCTAAAGGTTCAGGAGTTTCTGGAGAGTGGGAGTAACAGATTCAATACCATTGACAGGGCCACTGCTTCTACAGCAATTGGGTTAAACTGTGGCTTATCATCCCAATGAAGTGGGAACAGAGAGTAGTAAAACCCTGGGTTTTGGTCCTTGCCCTCAGGGCACCCCAATCAGGGATGCCCCATTGTGTGAAACCCCCCATATCACCCGAACAAACTCACCTCTTCCCAGTCCTACGCATCCGGGGCCTCTCGTCCAGTCAGCGGACGCAGATTCCCTCCAGGCACTTGGTCTAAGCCTTCGCCTAAGATGAGCATATCTGAGTTTGCTGTTGGCCTTATTCCCCGCTACCCTCTAAAAGGGAGCATACCTGCACCGGCCATGCATTAATGCCTGCGTAGGCACGCGTCTTACTAAAGGGGTAGCGGGGATGCGGCCATTGCTCATGCATGTGCCGTTGGACTTGGAAAGAAGGTGAGTTTTTGGGCGACCTGGGGGGGTTTCACACAGCGGGACATCCTGATTCTAGTTGCCCTGGGGGGGGGGGTGGGAATAAAGCAGCCCTGGAATCTTATAGATTTCCAGGCTGATCTTTGTGGGTTTTGGTCCACTTTCAAAGTAGCTATGTTGGATATAATTTTGTTAGGGGGACCTTGTGAATTCAGATTTAGCCCACTACAACAAGCTGGGTATCACGGATTTCTCAGATGAGAAATACCCTGTTATAGAAAGACCAGTAATTGAGAGCTGTGAGACAGAGACAGTTATGTGACAAATCGTGTTTAATGGTGATGAACAGAAACAAAATACACACACCAACCAGGCTGCTGTACAAATACACAAGTGAACATAATAACATACACGTGCTGAAGTAACGGTACAAGAATACAGATGAACACAGACATACATGCCACGGCTGCTGTGCAGAAATATAGGTAAACCCGGAAAACATAAATACACTCAGACTGCAGTATACATATACACAGGAGTCTGGAAACATACATGCATAGAAATCCAGTGAAAGCCCAAAGTCCAAAGGTGGATACAAGGCTGAGACAAGGGAAGCAAATCACAAAGGCTGTGGCAGGGGTCCTGGGTTTTGGGTTTAAGATTCAGAGTTCAGAGTCTGGGTCTGGGAAGACAATGCAATGCTGATCCACCGGCTGCAGGGGGGGGATCAGCTTATAAAGACCATGATGTCACAGGTGCTGGCAAATTACCAGCACCTCTGCAAGAGAGGGCCGCCTGATGGTGGAGCAGCAAATAGCAGGGGAAAAACCAGCAAGTGGAGGCAGGCAAGGTCACAAAATACATTAACACAAAACTAATGGGCCCAGAAATATTTAAAGATGAATATTCACATGAGCGAGAAGTGATTTGGGTGAGTTTTAGGGGGCTAAAATGGAAGAAGAACCTAACCACGAAGTGGTTTGGGTGAGCTTTAAGGGTCCAAAAGGGAATATGGAGGATAGTGCTAAGTGGTTTGGGTGAGCTTTAAGGGTCCAAAAGGGAAGATGGAGGATAGTGCTAAGTGGTTTGGGTGAGCTTTAAGGGTCCAAAAGGGAAGATGGAGGATAGTGCTAAGTGGTTTGGGTGAGCTTTAAGGGTCCAAAAGGGAAGATGGAGGACAGTGCTAAGTGATTTAGCTAAACATTGTAGTAGAAGTGAGGGTGGCAAATATATAGGCGAGCACTTTAATGAGTTAAGTTTGTAGTGTGCAGGCGCAAGATCGTAAGGATTTCCGTCTGGACGAATATTTATTGAAAAAGGGAAACAGAATCGACCGGGAAACGTAAAGGATTCGTTGGAGGATACGATGGGAAAAGGGCAAAAACGAAAGCCTACGTTGTAACATGTGAAAATGAAACGGAAAAGTCTGGATGGAAAATGACATCCTCGTATTCGTAATCTGCCGTACGAACGGACGGAAACTTTACAGAAGGTTTTCAATGCATGCATAGAATCGCTCGTACGCTCATACAAGAACGGAAACATTTCACAAAAAAAAAACAGATCGGAACTAAACTGAAGTTTTTTTTTGTCTCTCTGAATCGAGGCTATAGACTGGGAGCATCTGTTGAGAAATAAGTATATAGATGCCAAATGGAAGTGCAAAGAACAAATATAAGTGACTAAATTGGCTGATACCTGCGGTTAAAAGGGCAAAGAAGAACAAGAAAAGGGCATTTAAAAATTAAAAAGCTGACCTAACCCTTGAAAAGTATACATTAATAAATAAAGCATGTAAGAAAGAAATAAGGTTGGCAAAAGCAGCGAATGAAAGAGATGAGGACAATGAAAGCAACACAACCCCTAAACATTTTTAATTTATAACTTCAAAAAAAAAGCTGACCTAACCCTTGAAAAGTATACATTAATAAATAAAGCATGTAAGAAAGAAATAAGGTTGGCAAAAGCAGCGAATGAAAGAGATGAGGACAATGAAAGCAACACAACCCCTAAACATTTTTTAATTTATGACTTCAAAGAAAACTAAATCAGAACAGATAGGTGCTTTAATTAATGATAATGGGGAAATGGTCACTGCGGATGAAGAGAAGGAGGAGCTGTTAAATGGATTATTTTGCTCTGTGTACATAAGACAGGAGCAAGGAACTAACACAGGAGATGCCACTGATAGCAATAGCCAAAGTTAATATTCAACAAGGTAAACATGGATATCATCAAAGAAAGACTAAATAATTTTAAAGTGAATAAGACTGCAGGACCAGATGGACTTCACCCAAGAGTTCTTAAAGAACTCAGCTCGGTATCTCATCACCCTTGTTCTCACTAACAACTGGTATAGTGCCAAGGGCCTGGTGCAAGGCAAATGTGGTGCCCATTTTTAATAAGAGCTCTAGATCTTATCCCGGCAATTCCAGACCTGTAAGTTTAACATCCTCTGCGGCAAAATTGCCTGGGATCTACTAAGGGGCTACACACAAGCATGGTTTTATTATCCCCTTCAGTGCCAAGCACGTAGTGTCTATGTGCTTGCTTCCACTCCTTTTAAGTGCCAAGCACATAGAAACTACGTGTCTGACTTCCCCCCTGCTACATTAAAAAACAAGTAAAAAAACACTCACCTGACCCCTCGTTCAATCCGGCCAGGTCTCCTCTTCACCCTGGGGGCCTCCAATCCCCCCCCCCAGGTTCCTCCAGCTGCAGGAGAGTGCCCAGAATAGGACGCCCCCCCGCTTCAGCCGCCGGCAATTCCTGTTTAAAAAAAAATTACATTTACTCACCTGCGGCTGCGATCGCTCTGGGTCTCCTCTTCACCTGGGTGGCCTCCAATCACCCCCCAGTCTTCAGGAGAGGGCTCGACATGCCTTCTCACCCTGCTTCCCGATGGGCACTGCCATCTCAGCAGCTAATGGATGACGTCACCCGGCAGGCGTCGTCCTGGCTCCCGGCGGTTCTGCTCTCAGATGCCCGGTAATTGCTGGTCAGAGGAGTAAAGAGGTAGGGGAGCCTCCGATCTCCTGCCTACCCCCTCCTCTGGCTGGCAATCACTGCATCTGTCATCGGGGAGGGACACACACTTTGAGTGTCTGGGCATCCACTTGGCAAATTAAGTGCAATGAGGAGAAATGTAAAGTCATGCACATTGGGTCTAATAACCTGAAAGCCACATATGTCCTCGGGGGGGAAAAAACTGGGTGAATCACTTGTTGAGAAGGATCTGGGATTACTGGTAGACCACAGGCTAAACAACAGCATGCAATGTCAAGCAGCTACTTCCAAGGCCACCAAGATGCATTAAAAGAGGCATTGAATCATGGGATAGGGATGTAATTTTGCCTTTTTACAAGGCACTGGTGCGTCCTCATCTGGAATATGCCATTCAGTTCTGGCCACCAGTTCATAGAAAGGGCGCTCTGACTATGAAAAGGATAACTTGCATTGGCCCCGCCCCATAACCTACATCCCCAATGCCCAAGGGAGTGCAGAAAATCCTGTGGGCAATATGGGCTGGTAGCCTTGCTCTACCCCCACCCATAGCTGGAACCCTGGTTGGTTTTGCTGGATACGGTGGACCCTGTGCCATTTTCTTTAATTTTCACATTTAAAATTTAAAACAAAAAGTGTTGGGTACCCCCCCTTCTGGAGATGTTGACCCTTTGTTGTTGTTTTTTTTGTAATTTAAGTGTTTAACCCTTAAATGTTGAAAGAAAACATAGATTTCCCCCTCCAGGAGGAGGAACCTTTTCCTTTTTTAACTTTTAAAATTTAAAATTAATGGTGTGGGTCCCCCTGTATCCTGTAAAACCAGCCGGCACAGCTATGGGGGCTGGTAGGCCAAGGCTACCGCCTTCCATAGCCCATGGACCATAGGCTCTTCTGCACCCCCCTGGGCTTTAGGTAGGCAGAGAATGGGCTGGGGGTTATGGCAAGTCACCCACAGAACCCCTTACCAATTCACAATGGTTAAATGTGAATAACACATATACACACAGAAAAAGTTACTTCTAACATCGCCAGGCTCCACAGACATTTAACACTGTGCCCTGTGCCAATCTAGTGCCTGGCTTCAGCTGCTTTCCGGGTGTCACTGACAGCTCAGCTCCCTGCTGCTGGGAGAGGCTATTTATCCTGGGAGAGGGCTGTGACATCACAGCTCACTACCAGTATAAATGCCCCTCCCTGCGACTGGGAGCAGAGATGCCAAGAGCCCAGCCGTGGACTCTGGATGCTGTAGAGAATGGTGTGGGACAGCACTGGAGGATGAGGACAACATCCGGCACTAGAACTGGGATGGAGGTAAGCTTATTTTCTTTATTTTTTAAACAAATTCATTAGAAGTTCGGTTCTGACCAAGAATTTTTTATGGGGACTAAAAAGTTTGCTCATCTCTATTCTCTTCTTATACCCACCCCAGTCTTTTTCACATTTCCATTGCTGGTCCCCATTCAGAATCTTGTACATTAAATCCAAGGTGTAGTGAGGAAATGTAACATATTCTTGCTTCTTCAATCAATGGCTTATCTTTAGGCACAAACAAGTAGCACCAGATTGGTGGTTTGTGGACAAGAGTCTCTGTCCCTTATAGATATTATAGCAAGCTTGGAACTTTAATGTAACATATTTATATTTAAAGATATAATGAATAACACTCACTAAAGCAAATGAGGTTGCAAGAAGTACTGAATGCTTAATATTCATGCAGCTACTGTAACAATGGCTTGTACTGAAAGATGAACTCCCAAGATGTAAACCTGTCTGTTTCTACTTAGAAAGCAGACATGATTAAGTAAGAAAATGTTGATTAACTGGACCTTGACAAGGATTATTTGATTCTGTCAGACAGAAGCATTAGAAGGAATTGCCTCTGTCTTAAGATGGAACCGCAATTTGACATCTCAGGGAATTTGGGACTTCTTTACTGTGAATCTAAACAAATTAATTTAATTGATAAAAACAAAGACTGTTCAGTACTCAAAGCAGCTGAGAATTGTGTGAGCTGCGCTCTTTAGATTCAGCCTTACCAATATTTCAAGAATATGAGGTGAAAAAATAAAAAAAATATAAGTAGTTTTAGTTAGTTCGGTCCTAGCCACCAGAATATGGTCCCATATGGTCTATGGCCACATTCCTGAGGGGGCTGCCACTTCTCACAGGACTGACCTTGTTCTTCATGTGTGAGCCATACTTTCCATATATGTGCTGTATAAGTTTAAATTGACCACCAGAAGTATGACATATGTCCAGACACCCAATCAGGATGGTTACCGTATATACTCGAGTATAGGTCGATCCGAATATAAGCCGAGGCACCTAATTTTACCACAAAAAAATGGAAAAAGTTATTGACCCGAGTATAAGCCGAGGCCATGGATCTCTAATGCATGAGGAGACAGTGTTGCGATAAACATGATGCGTATTGGTGATGTTGTTACACTTATGTGAATTTATAGGTCGTTTTCTCAAGTGGCTTGGTGTTTTCTTTGTCCTGTTTAAGTAGATAAGATGTTCTCAAGATAGGGGTTCGCAAGATATAACCTGACTGAATTCTTATAAATATATGGTGTGGTGAACCATTTGGTCTCTAGTGTGACCCCCCACGATCACCCCCAAGAAATTCGGGTTCCTCCAAATTGAATTTTACATAGCACTTATCTCTATGGGGTGTTAATTACATTAAAAAATTAAATTCACCTGGAGGAGCAAGCAGCTTCTCGGCAGGTGGGCAAGCAGATGTGCTCTCGATGGCCTCTCTGTGGCGGAGGGGTTCCGGGCAATTTCTCTGCAGATGGGAGGGCTCCGGGCAGCTTCTCGGTGGGCGGAGGGGCTTCTCAGTTGGTGACCAGCCAGACAGGGCACGCTGCACACAATGTGCACGCTGAAGAGTGGACCAGAAATGGTTGATGATGTCATCTGGTGGAACACAGAGACACAAAACACAAAGAGAGACATACACACACACACGCTTACCTCGCTTACTACACTGACTCTCTTGCTCCCCCGCTCACCTCAGATCGCAAGGCCGCCAGCAACATAGAGAAGGGAACGCCCCCGGACGCTGCCATTATCCGCAGGGGGGTGTTCCCACTCTACAGCTGGGACGCATCAGCGGTGACTGTGTGGGTGTATCTCCGCTCTCACCTCCCGGCGCTGCAGTGTCACCGGCTCTTCTGCCGCCTCAGCCCCGGATCTCGCGCCCGACCGGTCCTCATCTCCGGAGCCTGCACTGGACACATAGGTGGGGTAAGTGTCCTCCTCTGCGCCGCTGCCTTCTTCATCTCCGGGCGCCATCTTGATCGCCGCCTCCTCTTCCTGGCGGGCCGGGTAAGTGCGCTCCGCGGGCTGCATGTGGCCCGCATTCCGTAGTTTGAGGACCCCTGCGTTAGAGGGAACGCTGGCGGCAGCTCCATCCGCCCCTATGGTAAGCCGGCTCCGCCCCTTTTTCGCCTCCATTTTTCAATGACTCGAGTATAAGCCGAGGCGGCTTTTTTCAGCCCAAAAAGTGGGCTGAAAAACTCTTATGGGAGTGGGCTTATACTCGAGTATATACGGTATTTTAATTACTTTGTTTTAAAGTGCCTGTATATATATATGAGCTGTACACAGGGGCTCGTAGGTTTTGGTTGCAGATAATTGCAAGCCCCCGGTCAACCAAAAACATTGACTTTCTTGAAGACTTTTGTGTCTCAAGTGGTTTTCTGCAACAGTTTAAATGTATATGCAAGCCTAAATTAAGCAAATTTTCAAATATTGCTAAGGCAAATGTTATCATCTCAACTTTTCTGAAATTGAAACCATCTACATTATTCATTGAAGACAAATCTAGACATATAACAAAACCATTATCAAACTGAAATGCTTACAGACCAAGTTTTCTTTTACGATTAATAAGTGAGTGAAGTGATTTTACTTGTTTCCTTACTAATACTATCACCATTTTGACACTTTTAAAACATAATCTTAGCAAGCATAAAAAGTAATCTGCACATCCTTGTATGTTTTGCTTTCAATGAAAAATGCCATGACACACATGCCCGCAAGTGAAGACATGCTGTCTATAGATCGTGGGGCTCCTCCAGGGCTCCTCTGAAACATCTTTGGAAGTCTAGCGTAAAATAAACATGAGCTTTCTTTTGCAACACTAGTCCCAATGTGAAAGGAGAGTGATCAGAACCCAGAAGCTCTATACGAAACCTAACAGTCAATTTAACTTTTTTCATAAAAATAAAACACTTTTTAATATCAGTTTGATAATGTATATTTCTTTGACAAGTTTCTAAAATCTTGGTTTTATACCGTTAAAGTAAAACTAAAATCAGATGTTGTGAACAACTACACACTTCCCCATTGGCTCCGGCTCTAGATTGGTCTTTAGCTTGGCTGGGGGAGGTCTTCTAACCCCAGTCTGCTTGACAGCCAACTCAAGTTGTTTGGGCAGCAACCTAGAACTCATAATAACTGCTAGAAGAATGAGAAAAAAGATTAACCTTTAGTTAGCTCAACATTGGGACTGCTTGCCTTGTCTTTGGAAGTAATGGAACTTTTACACAAAATCTACTTAGAGCATCAGCTGAATGAAAATCTCAACTCTTGCAGACATTTTTTCAATAACAGATATTTTTACAGAAAAAAAGATTACTTTGTATTTTATATCCCTTTAAAATAGACATAAATGCCTTATTATTCTTATTTTTACAAACAGTCTGTTTGATGGCTTGAAGCTTCTTACAGCAGTTGCACACCTAATAAACATTGAATTGTCCTGAAATTAATTTTGGGTAACTTATGTCACCATTCTGACCTAAGAAGCTTGCCCTAAAAGTCTTCCTCAAGAGTGGCACTGGCTGCACACGAAAGCTTCATATCCCCAAGACTCCTATCATATGTTTACTAGACTACAGAATATCCCTCATCTAGGGTTAACAATATGGGTGAAATAAGAATGCAAGGGAAATAAGTTGCCTAGCAAAACTAGGACCTGTATGCTAAGGCCTTTATGTAACATAGTACAGTATGTAAGGCTGAAAGAAGCCCATCCATTCCAACCTGTATATAAAAGAAAACAAAATATTTCCGGTGGTCTAATTTAGAGATGAGCGAACTTTTGAAAAGTTTGATTCGGCCGATTCGCCGAATTTCACAAAGAAATTCGGGTTCAGCCGAATCGAACTTTTACGAAGTTCCCCATTAAAAATGCCGGCATGGTGGGAGCGGGCCGGCCGGTTCCGCTGTCAGCGGGCCGGCCGGCGGGCCGGTAAAGCCGGCCGGCCCTCTCCCACCATACCGGCATTTAAAAAACGAAAAAAAAAAAAAAGCATTTTTGCCGGCATGGTCTGACCATTAGAGAGGGGGGAGGCTTAAATGATAGTCCTGTCATGTGCACCTATGCCAATGCACTCCATGGAGGCTGGCGCCGCTCTCAGCTGTCATCTGAGGGCGCGTCATCAGAGGGCGCATCTGATGACGCGCCCTCAGATGACAGCTGAGAGCGGCGCCGGCCTTCACGCTCCGGACCTGCAGGTAAGTGTTTGCTTTTTTTTAAAATGCCGGCATGGTGGGAGCGGGCCGGCCGGTTCCGCTGACAGCGGAGCCGGCCGGCCCGCTCCCACCATGCCGGCAAAAATGCTTTTTTGTTTTTTTTATGTTTTTTAAATGCCGGCATGGTGGGAGTGGGCCGGCCGGCTTTACCGGCCCGCCGGCCGGCTCCGCTTCCACCATGTCGGCATTTTTTTTTTTTATTTCAGGAAAAATTCGATCAGCACGAACCACAAAATATTCGGGTTCGTGCCGAATCGAATATTTCCTGAAATTCGGAGCGAATTCCGGTTCGTCCGAACCGGTTTGCTCATCTCTAGTCTAATTACATTTACTGTACTGTGGAAGTGTATTCCTTATGACTAAATCCTCTGGCAGAGAGTTCCATAGCCTCACACGCTGTTACACTAAAGAATACCCTCCTGTATCTTACCTCTAACTTTAGAGGATGCACTCACATCAGAGTTGCAGTCCTGGGTTTACATACAGTAGATTGCATTACAAATCTTTGCATTGACCCCCAAAATATCTATACACAGTTATTATATCTACCGCTCATTTTTCTCTTTTCCAAACTAAATAAACCTAATTGTGACAATCTTTTTGGGTCTACTAACCCCATTATTCAATTTATTAATATAGTTATATCGTTTATTGATACAATATTTCATATTTGGTCTGACCATTAGAGAGGGGGGAGGCTTAAATGATAGTCCTGTCATGTGCACCTATGCCAATGCACTCCATGATTCTGTTTGCCTGGGCATCTGCTGCCTGGCATTGGTCGCTACAGTTTATTGTTAACTAAAACCCCTTGGTCCTTTCCGTGTAGTTTTACCCATTGTTTTCCTATTTAGTATGTAAACATGGCACACAGTATTCCTTCCCATGTGCATAACCTTAATCCCTATTAAACTTAATTTGACATTTTTATGTCTACTTGTAGCTGCATGCTGCCATCTTTTGTATTCATTACTTTCTCTATCTCTTACTTTCCTTCTCCTTCTTATCATTTAGCTCTCCAAACTCAGGTCCCAGGGATTCGAATAAAATAGAAAAGGCACTCCCAAAGTGAGCCTTGTCTCACCAAATCTTTTGATTATATCCAATATTTTAAAACTTGCATGCAAAATGTGGCTATGGGTCTGCTGCTAAGTAAAGGGCTCCCTAATTCTATTTCATATAAAATGCTATCCATGAATTGTCTGTCATGTACTGGAAATATTAAAGTATCTGAATATTATCCGTATAAAAAAAACTCTCAAACGCTGACCACACTATATGCATGTCTCACGCTCATTATAAAAAAGGTTATGTATAACAGCAATTAGAAACTCTCTTGAAAAGGAATTTTCTTCAGGTGGATGTAACTGATTTAATTAATCGCATGCTCTTTCGCTTATCCCAGTCTTACGGGGATATCGTACTGCACTTTGCTGTTTGAAGACAAATCAAATTATAGCCGCAAATTGGGTCAGTCAGAAATCATTATTTTCTAACCAAGCTTAGAAAAACTCTTGGCTGAGTATCCTACATGTATACAAGAACAAACCATTACATTTTTTTTTCTCACTTCAATTTAAGCCAACATGCTACCAGATTTTATATCTGAAATAGTAAGCGAGTTTGAAGGACTGTCAAGAAAAAAAAAATTTACAGGGCAATCTCTCCTACTTTCATAGCTCTAGATAATAAGGCATTGACAGCCATCTAAAGTATGTGACCTAACTCTGCACATTGTATTTTAATGAGCAAATTGTAGACAAATTCAATCCTTCAGAGGTCATCTGAAGAGTAGAAAGTTCAGTTTACACATAGATAAGAGATTCAGTGATCCTTGTTTTATAAGCTCTGAACCTAAAGCCTCAACTGGGAAAGGCTTTGCTCATAAGGAAGGAATTGATAGTTTAATTCTTTGACAGAGCACATGAATAAATGTTTAAAAGTCAACATTTACCCCTCAGTATACACATTTTTTTTGTTATTGCAGATACATCCTAATTAAAGATCTGCAAACTTCTTCAACTTCAACCTGTCTAGCAATGCTTCCCACCATCTGTCTCACTGTGAAAATTGTCATAGGGAAATGTACCCACTAATATGACAGACTGTCTGACATCGATATAGAGCCTATGACATTCTTGCTTAAACTGAGCAAGTTAGCTAGCTTGTTTTACTGTATGTATTATGGGAGTGATTTAAAAACTGATTTGCACTTATTCACTGGGCATTCGCTGCATTTTTGCAAGTTTGCCTCATTTACTTAGCAAAATGTGGGATGTTTGTCAGACGATGTCCGTGTTTGTTGTATTTATGTCTTGTTCATTGTTGCATCCATAGGAATCAATGTTCTTTTGGGTGAAATTGTAATTTCGGGTCATTTTTGCATATTTCACTGATATTTTGAGCGTGATGGTCAGATAGATAACTAGTATTGCAGAAACAACTAAAAAAACTGTTTTCAAATTACCTTTTAATATTTGATTCAACTTTTTAAACAAGGCTTTATAAACAAACAAGACACACCCGAGACAGCACATATGTGGAGGCTGATTCATTACTAACGCCAGGTATCGGCAGATGAGCGTCTGTATAGAGGAGCTTAGAGCGACTGTAACAGAGCTGTAACAGAGCGCCTCAGATGCTGTAGTAACCTGGCCCACATTGATTAATGTGATGTATGTTGGATGCTCTAACACCAGTACAGCGCTGCAGGGAGCGAGAGGTGGCGCCAGCTCAGTGCGACCGACTCTAGGCGCTCCACACCATACTTATCAAAAAAGGACACACACACAGAGTTGGCGTTCTAAATCTGGTCGCTATAGCATAGAGCACCAGACACTGTGTGATTAAAGTCTGTTTTTGAACACATATACACCTGTAACAAAGAGAAAACACATGGAATGACATTGTTTTAACACTGGGACATTAACACCTGTAATGGCAATTCTGCATAAAAATATAAAAAGTCAAAAAAGTTTCTAAAAGTGTTTGCAGCCAAGATAGGTCACACAATGATTTGAGCAAAAAAAAAAAAATTGTCAAACACGCTATTTATACACAAGCAAATTAATGGGCATTGAAATGTATGGGAGAGCGATAGTGAGCTAAAAGTAATACCTGGCACTTTGGAAGCTAGAGCGCCGGCGCTATATGCTGGGCTGCCTGTAATATTACATCGAATGCTACATGGCGCTGTTAGAGTTGCTCACCAGATTCGCTTTCATAAATGTGGTTTTGCCTACGGTGCCCGGCATTCACCAGATGCTGCCTGCCGCTACGAGGCACTACCTGGCGCTATCCCTTCATGAATAACCCCCATATTCTTAGCAAAATGAACAGTTCCTGGGTAGCTTCTATCAGTGACTTCCAGGTTTCTTTATATAGGATAAGGTCCCAAGCCTGGAGCAGCAGGCTGAGCTGAGTGTAGAAACAGAGAAAAATATCCATCTCGCAGGGATCCTATTAAATCTCAGCTTTATTCATATAATTAAAAAGCATCCATTAAACAGCGTATATCCAAACAGCAATAGGAGAAGCATAATATATTCATATACATATATTCATGAACATATATTCTTAGACCCATCCCATGCTGACATACAGTATGCTGTAAAAGTGTGTTTTCAGCAACATTTCTTTATTTTTCTAAATTAAATCCACTGCGGTAGTTCACCTGATTTTGCCAAACCATTTTTTAAAGTAAATACCACTCATTTTGACGAATTGCAGCGAAATACAGCAAAATGCCAGCAGATAGCCAGTTGTACCCTGCTGCTACAATTATAGCACAGTTCACCACAGTATTCCCCACTCACACACCGAGAGGAAACTCTTGGAAAACTGCGTATGTAGTAAATAAGGACCTATATCTAAACAGTAAACATTTCTTTCTTTTTAGTTTTTGTTATAGTACAGAAGAATAGGGGGCTGTAAAGTTTTATTACTGTCCAAGATGATGGTGTCCAGATATTCCTTGATTTGATTTGGACGCAGTTCAGCCAAATTGAGTACTGTTTACATTTTTAGAAGGTAAATTTAGGTTATGTGAGCTTGACTCTAAAGTAACAATATCAGCTAAATGCCCCAGATTACCTGGGGAGTAAAATAACCGGAATATGTAATTTAAAAATGCCAAAGGTCTCCTTTAGCCAAATAATATTTTTTTTAGAATCAAGGAAGTATTCCCTTTAAATCTACTTTAACATCTACTACTTTAAGTTTATGAATGGACTTGGTGGTTCCTTGCCAGCAAGCAATTGGGTGAATAAGGCTCGGCTCCCTGCCTCTGACACAGTGACTGGATGTCCCTGCTTCATTAGTTGTAAAGGAAGGATGTGCCAGGCACTTTACATGCTGGCTGGGGCACCTCAGGGCTTCATGGGACACAATCTCAGAAAGAGGTGAGTAAAACAATGCCAGACTTAGAGGAAGCAATTCTGGAAGAGAAAGGGGCCCTTTAAGGAACTCTTTTATATTCATATTATACACAGATCATTTATTGTCTTCTTTTACGCTAGAAATTGATTAGCACTGTCATTACTGTTTCATTAATTAAGGATGGCTAAATTGTAAACAGCATTTTACCAAAATTTAGCTTTGTTATTATTATTATTATTAGTGTTTATTTATATAGCACCATCATCTTCCATAGCATTTCACAAGGTATAATTACAGACCAGGTAAAACATTTCGTACAGGGACCAACACAAACTAGAAGCTACAAGGTTTAAACCAAATACTAGCACAGACGACAATAGGAAAGAGAGCCCTGCCTTTGCAAACTTACAGTCTAAAGGATAGGGGTGAAGGAGTGGAGAAAAAAGGGAAGGGATCACAAATGGTAGAGCTTGAGTTTGGTGGCATGCTTAAGCCATGCTATATGCTTTTCTGACTAGGTGAGCTTTGAGGGCACTTTTGAAAGCTTGGAGTGATGGAGAGTGATAAAGAGTGATGGACTGAGCAGGCTACTGCAATATATACATGTCTCAATAAATATTTACATAAATAAATAAATAACTGGTGCAAGCAGGCACCAAGGTTTGCAGCATATTTTTGTAGGCCCTAATACCACTGCCAGAATGGTGGGGCAAGACCAAGTTGAGGCAATGAAAGATTAAATGGAACACAGGACCGGCAAAGCAAACAAAAAGATATTACTAGCAGCTGCCCCACAATACATCATTCCCAGCCGTCACAAATTCCCTGGGTAGGCCATCCCTGTCCTGCACCAACAGGTTGTGGAGAAAATTACATGTGTACTGTGCAATGCTATACGTTGCAAATCCACATCACAACTAAAACACAGATAACTAAGCATGGGCAGGGTTGTTACATCTCTTTAACTGCCCACTGGGTGAATGTAGTGGCAGCCCTGTCTGAGCTAAGGAGTGCTTTGCAGCATATAATTCCACTAGCCAGGATTTCCGGGCATCACTTGTTTCCTCCTGTTGCCTCCTACTTCGCTTCCTCCTCTCGTACCTCCTCACCTGCTGCTGAAAATCATCTGTCTGGCCGAAAGACACCACCTAGGAGCTTTGGACTGCCATCCAGGAGCAGACCGATGAGCGGTTGGTGCTGCTGCACCTGATTCCTGGCAAGATGCTGTGTAACAATGTGCAGAACCTAGTAGCAGCCTTGGGCCAAGCTGGCACATCCATTGGCTAGTGCATGTGCTCAACTTGGTGGTGCAAAGCTTCTCAAACCATTACCCAGACATGCCGGAGCTGCTGCATAAAGCGCAGGTCATGTGTTTACCTTAGCAATGTTCATCAACTAGTACATTAGATGTACAGTCTGATCATCTGATTAGCTAAGACACATGCAATTTGTTTAACCCGTTCTGCTGCAATTCAACTTATTCAGATAGTGAGGATTACAAACATGTATTCTAGTATCTAAATGATTGCTGGAAGTGTTCTCAGCTAGGAAGGGTCATTACTGCTTCAAAGCTGCTAAAGTGGTCACCTGGGATCTTTAGTCGGTATTTTTTACTCAGGGCCAGAAAAACACTACTCATCTTAGGATCACAGACACACAGGGATATAGGAAACTTGGAAACAGCATGCTGATAAATAAATCACAGGTAGAACACCAACAACCTGACAAAAAGGGAGTTTTCCTTTAAGCAAGCAGGGTACACTCACCCAAGTCCTTAGACCAAGTTGTGGTATAAGGGGGTACACCCCAGTGCTTAGAGGATGTCGTGGGATAACAGTACACACAAAACTCAGTGCTTAAATGAAAAGGTGGATTAAGGTGGCACAAACAAAACACAGTGCTTACAGCTTCTTCTATGATAAGGGGTAACAATCTAGGGCTTAGAGAAAGAGGTGGAATCACAGTACACACTCACCCATTGCTTACAGCTAGTTGTGGTATAAGGGTACACAATCACCCCAGTCTTTACAGCTAGGTCTGCTATTAGGGTAACCATTATTACAGATAGGTTTGGTATATGGTGATACACACTCACCCCAGTCTTTACAGATTTGGTATAAGGGGACACTCTCACCCCAGTAAATATAGACAGGTTTGGTATGAGGGACACTCTCACCCCAGTGAATACAGATAGATAATGGGACACTCTTATCTCAGTCTTCACAGAAACGTTTGTTATCAGGGGACACTCTTACCTCAGTCTTTACAGATACATTTGGTATCAGGGGAAACTCTCTTCCCAGTCTATACCGATAGGTTTGGTATAAGGGGACACTCTCACTGAGCAGCCAACCAGCATTCATCTGGGTCTGGCAGGAATGCCGAGCGTACACATGGATTTTTGTTTCAGATCTGTGTTTGGCTCTGATTGCTTGAACCCCCAAAGGTCGGTACAGATCTGAACTTTGCAGGTTAGATCTGCTCATCACTAGTAATTATAGTACTATTTGACTATTTTACCTTAATAACTAACTTATTCTTGACCTATGTTTTCATTAAATTTTAATTGTGATATTTAAACGCATCTCTCATGGCGATGATTTGTAATTTGATTATGCCCACACTGTTTTGTAAGTTGTTTTTCTTGAATTCTTTATTTAATAAAAATCTATTTAAACCTAAAAAATGTGCAATAGATGGAAAAGCTATGTAAGCTTCTTAATTTATGGCCAATGGGGCCACAATCGGCATAGAGAACAATTAACCGATTGAACTTTTCTATGCTCTATCCAATGGTGGTAGGGTGGATAATATGGTGGCTGATAAGATAAAATGCTTGCCTTTAAACAATAGGAATTTTAGGCCTTACTGCAAACATAAAAAATATGAAGTTTACCTAAAAGTATTACATATTTTCAGTGCCATAGAAAGAATGAGAACACTGAGGAAAATAGTGCACTCAAAAACCTGTGTCATTAGCGGAAGTGGTATACTGGCCATACCTCCTCTAGCACAGACTCCAGTCCCTACCTAGACTAAACTTTCAGTACCATCCCTTTAACTTTTTAGTGCCAGCTATGTAAGTCTCACATCTCACCGGGTCTCCTTTTCGCACACTCCTCTTGAAACAGGTCCCCTCACCCTGAATTTGCCATCGCTGCATCTAGCCCTGCCTTTTGTGGGAAAGTTGTGGATGATGTACTCCCGTGAGATTATCCTACTCGTGGCCTGACAATCTTCAGATGTCAGTTAATCCTGGCCCCCTCATTATCTGACTCTGCAAAGCCCGAGGGGGGGGCAGAAGAGCCCAGGAGCTGTGAAGGTTGCCATATCTACCCCTACTATTAATCTTCCCTGGCAATACCATGTGTAATGCTTTCACTGAGCAGCCGGGAGACATATTGGGGTCAGAGCTTAGTAAGGATGTGCTGGCTAAGGGCTAAAATTTCGTCCCAGGCCACCTTTGGTCTATTCCATTAGCTTAGGTTTACTGCCACAACTCAAAAAACCCCACACAGACAGGTTAACTAGGATCTACCCTATTTATATGTTCACTGTAATGTTCTGGAAAATATATCAGAGCTTTATATACGCATAAAATAAAGCAGAGAGAAAAAAGCGCATGAGGTTGGGCTTTAAATAAAGCAAAAAACAAAAGCGATCAATTGACACAAATGACTGAGTTTTTGCATTTCCATTAATCATATGTGCCAGCAGTCATACGAATCTACTTAAACATAACATTTTTAAAGTGCAGATTACAAATTTCATTCAACAAAAGTTGAAAGGACAAATTCATCTTCATTAGGTAAAAAATCAAAAAAGTCTACTCAGATGCCTACATCTGCAGAGAGCTGGTAAATGTATGACCTTTTACTGAGTTTCTTTAGAACAGTATGTTATGGAACTGAAAGTAATTTGTTTAAACAAATATATTTAAATAAAATCTGATGCAGAACAGAAGAGATGAGGCATGCATTGTAAGAAGTATACCATATGCAGCGGTAAAATGGAATTTACGTGTATGTCATGTAGACCAGTTACAGACATCAAAAGCTCTCTGCAGACTTAGGGCATTATTTATGAAGTGTACTGTTTAGCGTAATTTTGCAGGCATATGGGTGTCATGATTGGGGACCTGGTCCTACTCACATGTGCTTTCGGGTGTGCGCTCATCCCCGCAAGTGTGCGCGTGCTAGGTTGCACCCCTCGAGTGTCTCCATTCGGGCTGTGCATGGTCAGGGGCATGTGCGATTCAGTATGCTGGTCTGTGCATGCTCTGAGTGACCCCTGACCCTGTGTGTGATCTGCGTATGTGCGGCAAGCACTTCCTGGGTGCTTAAGGCACTTTAAAAGGGTTCCTGCAGCACTAGGAATTTGACTACAGAGCTTCTTGGAGTGATGCTTGCCTCTGTTTCTGTGTGACTTCCTGGTTTGACTTTCGGCTCTGACTTTTGGCTTTGGATTATGACCCGCTCCGGCTCTGACCCTCTGGCACTTGTACTACAACCCCTCTCTGGCTCTGACTCCCTGGATTTGGACACCAACCTCTCTCTGCCTCTCGACCCCCTGCTTGGATGCTTACCTGTTTTGGCTCTCTGAACCATTGCACTGGATAACAGTTTTCCCTTGTTTTGGACTTCCTTGTTTCCCTGCATGGGCTTCTCCAAAAAACCCGGACTGGACGTTTCCCACTGGTCACTGGTGACAGTAGTGGGATCCTGACTTTTCTGGTGAAAACCAGATCTGTTGGCAGACTCCATATGCTGAAACCAGTGCATGGTGTAGCACTCTACCTGTTACTCCTATCTGGTTTTCCTCAGTTACAGTCAACTTGAATTCACTATTGATTTCCAGATCATCCCTCAGTTTTTGCCTGGTGTTCCTGATTCTGTATCATTTTCACACGTGACACTTCGGCCTTCCCCTCTGCTGAGTTCCCCCAGTTTTCAATCTGTGGGGAGGCCGCTGGTGGTATTACTGGCAGCTGTCTGTATTTACATTGGCCTGGTCTCCAGAAAGGTATGTGACAACGGGGCACAGATGTTTAATTATAAAATGAAGGTAACACAAGACAACAATTACTGAAGACACTTATGCTTTAAAGCGGACCAACAGTCAAAAAGGACTTAAACTGGACTAACACAACAAAAAGTTCTCATATGCATCCCTCCCAGGACAATTTAGATTGCTGCACATAAAAATGAATTTACATTTCTCTAACTCCTGCTGTGATCATTTCTAGAAATTCAATGGTGGCGCATGTATCTGCAGGCCGCCTGCAAACAGGAAGTGCTGCTGGGTTTGATGTTACTGTGCATTGTCAGTTACCACTAGAAAATTGGTGAGGTGGTGTTTCAGCTGCGAGTGGATGCAGGAGCAAATGTAAGGGATTTAGTTGGCATGGTTTGAATTTAACAAGTGCTGCTGATTGGCTGAGCAGCCCACGTGGAAACCAGTAACAGGTGAGTTTTATCAGGGGATACACAGTGGAGCATCCCAAATCAGTATGCCCCACCATAAAGGAAGAAAGTGACATTTGTTCACTTTGTTTCTCTTTAAAGTGGACCAAAACCCATGATTTTCACCATCTTTGGCTTTGGTCCACTTTCCTGGGGCATCCAATTTCTGAAAGTCCTAGATCACCCCAACACCACTGAGATAGGCTGGGGGCAGGAGTGTGGCACAGACCCTTCACCATGCCGGGCTCTGTTACAAACAGAGCTGAATGCATGCATGACATTCAGCGCCCACTGGACAAAAACCCGTACATGCATGTGCTGTGGGACTGGCATAGGCAGGAGAAAGCTGTGACCTTCAGAGAAGCATCCCAATTTGTTAATATGAATAGCATACAGCACTGATTAGACGAGAGCCCGCACATGCGGCATAAGACTGAGGAAAGGTGAGTTTCTGGGGCAAACACAGTGGTGCATCCCAAATCAGGATGCCCCTGGGGGCAAGATCCAAAACCCAGAATAATGAAAATCCTGGGTATTGGTCCACTTTAGATGAAGTGCAGATGGACCTACATGGAATGCCTCAGTGAAGCAGCCTAGAGGGGGTGTGGACCAACCACAGGTTTCTGTGGTCCTGAAATATGAAAGACAAGAGCCTGTGCATGCGCCATGAGAAAATGGAAAGGTGCACTTTGGGGGCGAACCTCAGGAGGGTTCCTCACAATGGGGCTTCCCAATTCAGATGATTCGATGATAGCTTATGCAAGTGCCGTGGGACTGGCAGAAAGGTACTTTTTTAGGTTGAATACAAACCATTAATTTCCATTTCTTTTCACTATTAAATGTGCACTGAATGCAGGGCGGGGAAGAGGTCTCTGATTAAACCACAATAGGAGCATTTAACTGATAATAGAGGTCAAAAAAAGATCTGGAATCCCTTCCCCCTCCCCTCAGTCACTGGCATACTTTTTTTTGCCACGGAATTGGTGGCCATTGTATGCTTGCGCACACATAGGAGTTTTTCATCTGCATTTAACCCATCTGTGCATTGAGTATACACTTGCCCAGAGGGGTGTGCTACCCTAACTATAGCACCTGTGGAGCATTTATGGGGTTACGTGCCTTGCTCAAGAGCACTTCAGTCATGTTCCATGGATGGAATTTAAACCTGCAACCCTCAGGGTGCAGGGCGCAAGGTTACTTCCTTACCTCTAGGTCAAGACTGCCCCACATACTAGTGACTGAGTGTGTGTTCGAGCGCAAAATTAATCTTAAAATTAATCTTTTTTTTTAATATAACTTCCTTTTAAAGCAGACCAATACTCCTTGCCTGAATCTCCTTGCCATTCCTTTAAATAGGAGCAACTACCTCAGCAGTGGTTTCCCTCTGAGGATGCCTCATTGTGAGACTCCGGGGGGTCATCCAGTATGCTAATTTTCCAGCTGGAGTGATACCCCTCTGCTCCCAATGAAAACCATGGCATTAGTGTTAGATATAATATGGGGCTATTGTGCAGGTCTGTGCTCACACAGTTGAGCATCCTGATTCGGAATGCCCCAGGGGAACTTGGAAGTGTAAATCTTTTGTGCCAAAAAGGTGTTCCCAAGGCACTGAGCCTATCTAGTGTTTTTTTTTTTCTTATGTTAGTAAATGTGTGTTTTATGGACACTGTTTTTACTACTATAATCTGTTGCTATTAGCAACTGTAAACCCTGTAAACACAGAACACTGCTGCTGGGCATGTTTAAGGTTTAGTGAGCTCCCTCACCTCAGCAGTGGCTATAGCAGCAGTGTTCTGTGTGAACAGGATTCACTTCTCTCTTCCTGTATATCTACAGTTACCAATAAAAACAGATTGGAGGTAGTGAAAAAAACCCAAGATTTTGACTATGTCAGGTATTGTTCAGTGCCTGGGGGCATTCTGGTTTGGGATGTGAACCCCCTCCACAAAGCCCATACAAAAACTCATTAAAAAAGAGTTGAGCACGGGAGTCTTTGGACCATCTCCCTAGCTCAATAAGGTTTGGAGGGGGCTCAGCAGGAACTAACCCCGCCAACATACATATTAATCATACATAAGTGTATCAAAAAATAAACATTACTTTATTTAGACTATTTCATTCAAAAAAACACACATATACATATAGAATACGAACAAATTAAAATACTCAGGGTATCTCTAATAGGTTCAATGAGTGAGAAAATCTATCTATCTCCATCTCGCAGGGTAGACTAGTTTCGCCCAAAGGGGCTTCTTCAGTACCCACTGGAGTTAGTGAGATTTGCTATGTACAAGATAAGAAAAGAATATGATGTAATTTCATATTTATAATTGAAACAATTTAAAAAAAAACATGTTCAGTAAAGATTTACACTTTTTACCTTGATTTGGCGGATAAACGCTCACTGCATTATTTCACCAAAAATGTTAACATTGGGTGATTCAGTATTCCCTGTATGGTTAACCACCACATAGAGGGATAAATTCGTTTTCCAGTTGGAAAGATTTTTGTACTGGGGAAGAAAAATAGTGTTCATAGACTCCCATTGTTTGGTATACAATATAATATGAGAAAAAATATCTCACGACAAGAGCCGGTGAGAAGTGCTCCCCAAAATGCCTGCGAGTCAGAGATGGTACTTGTGGCTATGGGACACCCATAGTAGTGTCTATCTATAGAGTTCACCTATTTGCAGAAAGGAGAAGATTGAGAAAACTTTTTATTTAAGTGCAAATGTCAGTGACAGGGCCTGTGTGGAAATACTGGCTCATACCACACGGGCTGCTAGATGTCCATAAGCGAAAAGGGTTATTAGGTGAACAGCTAACAAATCGATTGTGCAGGAAAAGGGAAAACTAATCTCCATATCATCACAGAGAAGTCATACCTTAAATATATGGTGCCTGCTGGTTTTAATGGGGTCCCGGTCTGAGGTGCCGGTCTGAGCTCGAAGTCTGCGTGGACCAAGGCCATAGAGCGCCAGGTTTATAGGCTCCTGGCTGTCAGGTCCGGTCTGAAACACACGTGCTCCGTGCTCCGACAGCGCGCCGCCCTCGCCTAGCTGGAACGACAGCCGTAAACTAAGTGCAGCTGTTATGGCGGTGCGTGCGCCAACGTCACGCCGACCCATACGGCCGCTCATCCGAGACAACCGTATATATGGGCTGGGGGGCGGGACGTCTGTCTACTTCACATGCGGCGGCCAGAGCGCGTGCGCACCCAGGGGGAAAAGAAATCACTGAGCGCGCATGCGCTCCAGCCAACCCACGGAAGCAACACGGCACCTGGCCGCTGAGCTACAAAGCACACCATACTGGTCTCCTCCAAAATGGAGGATAAATGCCAAATTGGCAGGTCTCCATCCAACTGCATGTGGAACGATCACATAAAGTGATTGATAATTGGTAGGTTATATTACAAATGTTAAACCAAATAGTTAGTAGACGGAAGTTGTGAAGTTCAAAATCCTAAGTTATTAGAGATTGAATTTGGGACACTCCTCCTATTGGTGCAGAGAAAGGATGGCCACATTGTAGAAAAGCGGCAACCATCCCAAGGCTCGCAGACGGGCATGAATGAAAACATGCCCTTTGTAGAATATGCTCCTCAATGGGGGCCAGATATATGGAGAGCTGAACTATATAATCAAGGAGAATAGTCTAAGAATCAGTGAAAATTAATGCAGGAGCATCGGTCTGCCAGGACGTACAGAGTGATAAAGACTAACAGAGATAAATCACAAAAGAAAATAGGGTACAACATACATATATAATGTCTCAGGGATCTACTGTCTCATACCTTCCCCAATTAGGTTAAACACCTAAGAGGTACAGTAGACAGCATCTCCCAAAGTCACATAAGAGAGTGAATCACATCACAGAGGATGTCTACCGACTCCATATGTAGAAAACTTTCTGTTCATGTTGGAACTAATCGGGCCTAAGGGGCAACCACACTTCCCTACACTTATAGCATACAGATATGTTATATCCCAATTAAAGAAATGGGGCAAAGCTTATAGATTCGTTGAGGCCTGGAGGATGGTGGGCCTTAAAATAACTGATCCACCTCGTCTCCTTTTGGAGAGTGAATTTTTCTAAATTCCCACCTCTAATATGGGGATGTATGCGGTCTAAACCTACGACTTTGATCCCACTGGGATCCTTGCCATGACAGTTCAAAAAGTGTCTGCCCAAAGGGTTTTTTTCATTTCCTGTGCGGATGTCATAGGTATGTTCATATACCCTCTGTTTTAGCTGTCTGTTCGTTTTACCTATGTAAAACCTTCTACAGGGACAGATTACTACATATATGATATTTTTAGACTTACAGTTGACATAATGTTTGAGTCTAATTGATGGTTTGTTGCCCAATGTTAATATTTTCGTTTGACAGATATATTCGCACATGTTGCAATCCTGGCACTGATATGACTGTGGACTAGATGGTCTTTTAAATTTCTTGCCCTTCTATAGGTAAATTTTGGCTTTTGGGGGATGAATTTCGAGATTTCTCCGTCACTGGTCAATATTGGCCAGTGGCGGGCGAAGATTCTTTTTATGTCAGAATGATGGTCAGTGTAGGTTAGAATCATAGAAAGTGGTGGATCTCGTATTTTTTGTCTTGGTTTATATAGCAGCTCCTGACAGGGTCTTGACTTTGATTTGTTATGCGCTTTACGTAGAACATGTGATTTGTATCCCCTCCTAGATAAACGGGCCCGTATATTGTCTGCTTCCTTCTGAAAATCTATGTCTTGCGAGCAGTTTCTGCGGGCCCGGATATACTCGCCATATGGAATGCTATAAAGCAGATGGCTTGGATGGGCACTCGAAGCCCTAAGAATCGTGTTGGCCGCTGTGCTTTTTCTAAAAAAGTCTGTTATAATTTGGCCAGAAGGATCCAAGATTATAGTTAGATCCAAAAAGTTAACTTTGGTCTGACTGAATTCTAATGTAAATTTAAGATTGAACGTGTTCTTGTTCAATTTACTCACTAATTGGATAAGTTCCAAGTCTGTTCCTGTCCATATGATAAAGAGGTCATCAATGTACCTGTGCCACGTGGCTACGTGGCACAGGTACGCGGTCAGATCGTCCTCACCCCACAGCCCCCTCTCCCAGCCACCCAGATACAGGTTAGCATACGACAGGGCACACATGGTCCCCATCGTTGTTCCCTGTATCTGGTGGTATAGTTTGTTGTTGGAGAGAAAGAGGTTGTGGGTGAGGAGAAAATGCAGGAGTTTAAGGAGGAAAACATTGTGGTCATGTTCTTCTATGTCAAGTTCATTGAGAAACATCCAAATTGTTTCCAAACCCTTGGTGTGGGGAATGCTGGAGTAGAGTGCCTCCACATCTAGGGTTACAAGATAGGACCCCGGGGCCACCCACATACCATTGAGGATCCACAGGAGATGCCATGTATCCTTGAGGTAAGATGGCAGTTGATGAACTAAGGGTTGGATGTGGTGATCGACATATCTGCTGGCCCCGTCCGTCAGGGAACCCATGCCCGACACCTTGGGCAGCGCATAATTGATACACTTATGTATGATTGTATGATGTATGATTAATATATATGTTGGCGGGGTTAGTTCCTGCTGAGCCCCCTCCAAACCTTATTGAGCTAGGGAGATGGTCCAAAGACTCCCGTGCTCAACTCTTTTTTAATAAGTGATCAGGGGCCACTTTACTAACCAGCCCAATTCATTTGTAGTTCACCAATTCTGCAGTAAATCTTTATTCGGTTTTTGGTGGGTCGGGTAAACTTGGATCTATCCCCTTTCCAGGGGGGCGACCCTTAATAATCCTTTGTTACATACAAAAACTCACCTTTACCCGGCCCTACGGCAGGCTCTCGTCCAATCAGAACCTTGTGGCATGCATATTAATTGCTTGGCAAACATCTCTGTTTACAGCCATGGGAAGAGCAACCAAAACCTCAGACATGTTTGTGCTCCCTCTCCTGCCCCCAGCCTATCCTTATGGCTTAGATGCTGGGGATGCACCAGCGCTCAATCCAGAGTCAGCAAGTGGGGCATTCCAATTTGGGATGCACCATGGGAAGGCCAGAGGCTAAAAGCTTTCAAGGCTGGACAGCTTAAGTTTTGTTTTCTGCTTTAAACTCCAAATTGGGATGCCGCAAGAAAGATGCTCAACATCCCCCTCAAGTTTGGACTAAGGCCTAGGGGGATGCACCACTGTGTGACCCCCCCCCCCCACGAATCCCCAGTAAAATCTACCTAACCCACAATCCAATGGCACATGCACGGGCCAAATTTTGAATGCCCTAAAAAGAGGTAGACCAACACCCCCTAAAGCAGAACAAAACCCCCCTAAACAGGTGGGTGGTGGCAGTTTCTACTCAGATTCTAGGTTATGGGGGACCAGCCTGGCACTATAGTATTTATGGTTTGGCCCATCCATTACCATTTTGTGATGGCTGGGCTCAGGTTTTGTGTCCCATGTCAGCTGCGTTTAAATGTCTCACAAACTCTAGACCCAGCCAGAGGAGGGGCAAACATACAGTCAGTCTATAGTTCCTTGCTGGGTCCCTCTTCCTAGCAGGTAATTCAATAGCAATGAAATTATTCTTATTAGTTCCTGACTGGGTCCCTCCATGGATATTAATTGTCTTCCTAGCTGGTATTTCAGTAACAATGAAATTATGATTTTTTCAGCTAAAGTGCATTTTTTCATACCAGGTGACTTTTTTTCAATTGTTACTGAAAAGAAGTCAGTGTGTCTGTTGTAGCTATAATAGGCCATGCTCTCATGCTCCTTCTGGTGTCGACAACACTGAACAGCAGCCTGCCAGGATTCTGAATTTCAACACAATAGGGTCGATTCAAAATCCCAAATGTCATTATGTTCGTATTTGAAATCGAAAGTTTTGTTGGGTGTTTGTCATTTTTTCCTTTTTTTTTGGGTATTTTCGACTCGCACGAACGTTCGAACATAGACGTATATGTTCTTTCGTCCATCGAACTTAAATTTGTGGTTTTACGCTACTTCGGGACTTTTTTCCTTCGAAATCGTAAATGTTTCGATCGGTCAAATTATTTACGTCATTGCAATGGGCTGGCGATTAATTCAGAAAGCTGATTGCCAAGTATTCCGACGGCCATATAGTCATTTCCTTGTCGAGCGTCTTACGGCACCTTTTTGACCTCGGGACTAGGCAGCCAAGCGTGATGGAGAGTGACTTTGAAGAGCATCAAGCTCTTCTTCTGTTTGGCATTGATGTGATCCTGAGGTCAGAGGCCAGATTGCACCGGCGGCGACGCATGAACATCAATGGCATGCATGACGTTGAGCTGTTCGAGCTGACCAGGCTTAATCGCGCTTCCCTCCATAAATTGTATAGTGAGCTGCGGCCATGGTTAGCCCGCACCACAAGGAAGGGGCAAGCAATTTCAGGTATGACCAAGATGCTTGGCTGCCTGCAATTTTTGGCGAACGGCTCGTTCCAGAGGCTGGGTGCCCTCTCCGTGGGGATCTCACAGCCTACGCTGAGCCGCGCACTATTACATTTTTTGGAAGGCATGGCTACCCTAACACCCAAATATATTTTTTTCCCAGATGATATGGTAGCCAGAAACGCCATTAAGCTTGGTTTTTATAATATCGCCGACATGCCCAACGTCATTGGTGCCATTGACTGTACCCACGTCGCCCTGGTGCCTCCGGCTGCCGACGAGTACATATACAGGTAGCAAAAGGAAGGCTGAACCTGCACCGCTGTGTGTGAACAAACAAGGTGCTAGCACCGGGCTGCTTATATATACTACCAAGAAATATATTTGTGGTTTACCAGATGACCACAAACAGCAAGACTGCCCGAATGAAATGTGCTGCACGCTATGAAGTTTAAATTGACATATAGTAATTTATTTAATCAAATCCTACATACAAAAAAACATACATCTAAAAACACAATTAAAAAGCCCCAAACATTTGGGGGGGGGGATGGCTATCAGGTGGTTAGTATCTATATGTATATCTCAAGTTCCCTCACACATATTCATCTAAGAAGTGAAAAATAATAAATCATAAAGATAAATGCAAGATCTAAGAAAATATAACATAATTCATATATGTACAACAAGTTGTCAAAAAGAAAGTGACCTGTGCGATTAAAGTGACAAGTGTGATTTTCCTTATTAAAGTGGCAAGTGCTATTACCGTCCCAAGAGCTGGGAATTATAAATATACAGACACAATATACAAAAATGTGCAAAGCCTGCTGGGAACTAATAGTCTGCTGTAGTATGCTATTATTAATACATCACCGTATGATGAACCCCATCCAACGAAATATACACACGACGCGTTGCGTGGTGAACCCCCTCACCACTTCATCAGGTAAGTTATGTGCCCCTAACACCCACCTTTTATTCACCCGATCTCCAATCACGTCCATGCCTGGCATAGAGTATTTAGTAATGTATAGAAGACTTAGCAAATCCTTAAGGTTTTAATTGTTTAATTGTTTAATGTTCCGTGCTATAACCATTCCCCACACCACCTTTGTCCCCCGCAGCTCGAACACTGACAGCCTGTATGACTGACAGGTTCATATGAGCTGCCGGAGGTGCCGCTGGGTGGGCGTGGTGCGCGTGACGTCACGGCGTGTGTGCGCCTCCTACTGCAGGGGAGAGCGCGCATGCGCCGGGCGTCTGCGCGCGCGCTGGCCCAGCGTCACATCCGGTTCTTGCGTTCCAACCCGAGGGAAGCAGGAAGTACGTGCGGCGTGGCCCCTGCGAGCTCCTTGAGGCTCGGACGGGGCGCGCGTGTGCGTGCAACCGCGCCCTCGCCAGGCATGGACGTGATTGGAGATCGGGTGAATAAAAGGTGGGTGTTAGGGGCACATAACTTACCTGATGAAGTGGTGAGGGGGTTCACCACGCAACGCGTCGTGTGTATATTTCGTTGGATGGGGTTCATCATACGGTGATGTATTAATAATAGCATACTACAGCAGACTATTAGTTCCCAGCAGGCTTTGCACATTTTTGTATATTGTGTCTGTATATTTATAATTCCCAGCTCTTGGGACGGTAATAGCACTTGCCACTTTAATAAGGAAAATCACACTTGTCACTTTAATCGCACAGGTCACTTTCTTTTTGACAACTTGTTGTACATATATGAATTATGTTATATTTTCTTAGATCTTGCATTTATCTTTATGATTTATTATTTTTCACTTCTTAGATGAATATGTGTGAGGGAACTTGAGATATACATATAGATACTAACCACCTGATAGCCATCCCCCCCCCAAATGTTTGGGGCTTTTTAATTGTGTTTTTAGATGTATGTTTTTTTGTATGTAGGATTTGATTAAATAAATTACTATATGTCAATTTAAACTTCATAGTGTGCAGCACATTTCATTCGGGCAGTCTTGCTGTTTGTGGTCATCTGGTAAACCACAAATATATTTCTTGGTAGTACATATACAGGTAAGTATTAAAATTTGGACGTTTTTTTCATTTTTGGGTAACCCTCCTTGTAATGGTCCTTCCTTGTAATGCTCCCTCCTTGTAAAGCTCCCTCCTTGTAATGGTCCCTCCTTGTAATGCTCCCTCCTTGTAAGGCTCCCTCCTTGTAATGGTCCCTCCTTGTAAAGCTCCCTCCTTGTAATGCTCCCTCCTTGTAAAGCTCCCTCCTTGTAAAGCTCCCTCCTTGTAATGCTCCCTCCTTGTAAAGCTCCCTCCTTGTAATGGTCCCTCCTTGTAATGCTCCCTCCTTGTAATGGTCCCTCCTTGTAAAGCTCCCTCCTTGTAATGCTCCCTCCTGATCGAAATGTGTGTGTTATTTTTACAAAATGCCTTCCTAATGTTTTATTGTGTTCCTTTTTTACCAGGAACCGCAAAATGGGCCACTCCTTAAATGTGCAGGCAGTGGTGGCCCCGGACATGCGGTTCCTTAGCGTCCTCGCCGGCTACCCAGGCTCAGCCCATGATGCGTACATCCTTAGACGATCAGGATTGTACCGACGGTTTGAGTCTGGGGAATTTTCCGGGGCATGGCTCCTTGGTAAGTTAACATAAACCACATAATGTAGTTGTGGATGTTTGTTTTTAATTAGCATTTTGCAGTAATGTCTGCAAAACTTACACCTTAAACAACCTTCTTGCCATGTTAAACCACACTTGAATGTTAGTTATTAACCAACCAAGCGTTTGCCCAAGTTTGGCCTGCATTAGCCACATTATAAATTATCTGTTTGTCTAATTTAATAATTCCTCTTACACCACCCTCGTGTGGAATAGTGCACTTAACTTTAGCATAGTTTAGGACCCATCTTTGCTTAGCTGGTTTGCACTTCCACACGAGAGTAGAGCGGGATAAAGTGCATGTGGCGTGTTTCTGCTGTTTTGGTTTCACACAAAGCATATAAGGGGTCAGCCAAACCTACATCCTAAGCACACTTGGAAACCCAGAGCTGGGATCCTTATGTATGATTGTCCATCATCCTCACTCTTTGTATGTTGTCCTTTTGTAAACCTCTAGGACATATGTTTAGTTTGGGACTGGGACAGTGGCAAATGTTGCCTCATGTTGATCAAACAATTGACAAATAGCCTCCTATTGATGTTGCTGGTGCCTTTATGGTCTTACATGTTTTTTTTGCTAATCTTATGTATAAGGTGATTCAGGATACCCGCTGCTGCCGTGGCTCTTGACGCCAGTACTCCGGCCCCAGGATGTCTCCCAGGATGCCTACAACTGTGCGCACCGCAAGACCAGGGCTGTGGTAGAGAGGGCGTTTGGTCTTTTGAAGACTAGGTTTCGTTGTTTGGATCATACCGGGGGCGCCCTGCAATATGATCCGAAAAAGGTCATAGACATAATAATGGCCTGTGCTGTTCTGCACAATTTTGCAATTTCACAACGGGTCCCCCGGTATGTAGATTTGGCTCCCTCTCCACCCAGCGAAGACCAGGAGGACTCATTTCTGGCCACACACAGTAGTGTGTCCGGCCAAAGTGTGCGGACTAATTTGATCGCGACCCATTTTGCTTAATTTAACCTGTATTGGCCTTTGTTTAACATTGTGTTGTTGATTTAGTTTTCTTTCCCTTTGTGTATGTTTCGTTATGTTTGTTGTGTTCAACTAAGTAATGAAGTAATTACTCACCACAGGCCTAATGCTTTACAACTCTCTTTTTTGGATGTGTGAACTGTGTGAATGTCCAAGTATATATTTCTCTGTGACACCAAAAAAAGAGACAATAAAATTTATGAGCCACAGGTGTCTTTAACTGTTTATTTCTTAAAAATAACAGCACAAACTTGGAGTTGCTGCTCACTCCAATTTGCAAACAAAATATATGTAACAACAAAGGATAAATGGTTAGATCAACCATGCCAATAATTAAATCAAAAAAAAATCCTGCTTGCCAACATTTGCCACTGCCACAGGTGTAAACCTGGTACAGGTGTAGAAGCTTGAGTGGCACGTTCAGTGAGGATTCAGATATGGCCTTGGCTAGTGGCCTACCTCACCACTCTAAGGAGCTATATGGGCGCAAATCAAAAACACACAACCCAAGGCATACACCAAGGGTATCTTGGTTTGCCTCACCAGACAAGTCAATACAGGGGGGATTAAGAGCAAAGATGTTGTACAGATTCATGGTGTGGAGACATTAATATGGGTGATGGCCATAGTACCCAGGTGGTGGCCCTTGCTGATTGGACCTAACGTGGGCCTGTGTGGCATTCTGAATCTGCAACTGGTCCAAAATGTTTCGCATGATAGTTACCATTTCACCCCTGTAGGCACGGTTGTCATTGTTGGCAGTCTCCATGTGGCTGTTGAGGGTCCGCAATTCTGTCTGCACAGCCTGTAATGTAGTATTTAGGGTCTCGATCCGGCCATGCAGTGCCTCTCGGTTCCTTTGGTTTTGGTGCTGGAAGGTAACCCTCTTGTGGTGCCATGCGTCCAAAATTGCCATGCCCCTCCCCTGGTTGCGCCGTAGCGGATTCCGCCTCCCCAATCCCCTGGTTCGGGGTCGTGCTGATGATGTTGGTCTGGGCCCCTCAACAGACACAGGCATGCTTTCACTATCCTCAACAGCAGAGAGAACACTGGGGACTTGACTGTCAGTCTGTGCATGCTGGCCATCATGTGCAGCCACCATGCAGCCAGCTTCCCTCTGCTGCTGCGGAGTTGGTTTTGAAACATTTTGGACCAGTTGCAGATTCTGGCCCAGGGGTAGATCTTCTGAAGGGCACATAAAGGATCCATCCTCCTCCAGCTCCTGGATTTCATCCATGAGTGTGTGGGTCTGTATGGACAGAGACAAATTATATGTTAGCTTGCCCACTACATATGTCAATCTGTTAGTAGTAACATGCAAAGTAACATGGATAACCGACATTTGCTCCCTAAACTTACCGAATATATCGGATCCTCCCTCCTAGGCTGCACGGAAGTTGACGGCATGTCCAAACTGGCAGTGGATTCCACAGTAGCTGAGGGATGATGGTGGCCTGCATGAGAAGCAAAGACACTATGTAAACACACACCTATGCATTGTTGACGGGTCAAAAGACATATGCCGAATTAGTTAACGGGTCAAAGCTGTCATGGGCACTACAACAACGGTGACAAATAAGCTTCAATTTCCATGCCATTATCTTTAATATTTTTTTGTCTAGAACTACTTCCACATTGTTCACCTCAACTAAGCCAAACATTCAAGTTCAGCTTGTTCTGTGGCTGACCACATCCCTTATAGGCCATTAAAGCGGACCTTCACTCTGATTAAGAGTCTAGCTTATATGTTTCCCACACCCTGTACATACAGATTGACCACATTACAAATCTTCCTACCTGCATATACTGCATGTTATGAGCCTTTAAACATCAAAGATGGCGGCTTATGGAAGCCGCCATCTTCTCAGGCAGCCTGCAAACAGGAAGTGCCTCCTGACTGTGCTGCTCTGCATTCTTGGACTGGTGACCATTATCTGACCCCAGCTCTGCTCTGTTTGAGCAAAGAACAGCTATAACCCGCCCCCCTGTACCTTATCCCACTCTTCTCTCCTCAGTAAGTGTGATGCTTCTGAGTCAAGATGGCGGTGCACGTATCCTAAATTCCTGGACAGAGTTGCAGGCCAGTGTGGGAAAGAATAATAAGTTAGTGACTAAAACTGAAAAAAATATTAATTTTACATGCTGGGGAACTGTTTTTTCAGACTTTGGGCTTTTCATTAAATCACACTGAAGGTCCGGTTTAAGTGTACACACTCAGCCTGGACATAGCAGGGACCTGGTTTTTGGGAGGCCTAGCAATGTATGTTTTCCTAATTCAAACCAAGCCTGTTTGTTGATTTTTTACCAACCCCAGCTCACACACAAGTAGACAACAGATCAAGTGTGTGATGTCATGGAGTGTAAAGACATAACTGCCAGGTTAATGGGAACCAGCAAACTTTTAAACTCGGGTTCAATGTACATTCACGTCTTGTATGTGGCCAAAAAATCAGAAGTTAAGTGGCCACACACATGCCACACCCTGGCCCAACACAGAAATCCCCTACAAGCCACAGCCTAGGTGCCTGGCTTCCCAGATGTGTTACTGGCTAATTGTGCATGCTCACTAATTGTAAAGGTCACATAAAGCTTACTCACCTGCAGGACGGGTCGGTGAATCTGTGTCCCTTAGGGCCGCGTGGCCCTCGACGGCGACTGGATGCATCAATCCCAAAATCATCTCCTCAATCGGGCTCAACTTGAGTTTGGAGGGAAAACCTCCTCCAGTTTTCATGCTGCAAAACATAGTTAGGCGAATTTAGAACCAGGTGGCCAATACAACATCAAGTCTAATCCTAAAGCTAACATTTTTACCTGTAAATCCGCCTTTGATTTTCTTTCTTCCGCGCAGCATATTTGAGGTCCGATATCTTGCGCTGAATCTGTACAACATCCTTTAACTCTTCCCCCGCTGCATTCACTTGTCTGGTTAGGTCGGCCAAGATGTTTGCTCTGCGCTGTTTGGTGGTGTTTTTGGATCTGCGCCCATATAGCTCATCATAAAATAAGGTCAGGCCACTAGCCAAGGCCATAATTTGGCCCTCACCAAAATGCCCACTCAACTGCCCTCTTCGCAATGTGCGCCCTGTTGTTTTGGGTTGTGGGTCCTCCATGGTGTCATCCAAATGGGGTGACATCCTTGCCTGGGTTTGTGGGGGATAATGCAGGGAATGGTGGCTGCCTGGGGATTGGCCAGGACTGGGCAAGGGACTGGGTGTTCTGGCCTGGCTGGCCACAGAAGTCCCAGGTGTTGATGTGGCATAGTAACCTTGCCTTTCCACCTGTGCCGGTGCCAAATGTGGGCGAGCAGGAGAGTTTCGTTCTGAGGCTGAAGTAGTGCTGCCCTTGGAGGTAGTAGGGCGGACCAAGGGTGAGGGCGATCTTGCAGGGCCGGCCCTCTTCTGTTTTTTTTTTTGGCCCACTCTTGGGGGGCTGCGGGACCTGGTTCTGGCTCTTGGGGGGCTACGTGGCCTGCTGCGGCGTCTAGGGGGGCTGCCTGGGGACCTGGTTCTGCCTCTAGGGGGGCTGCGTGGCCTGCTTCGGCGTCTAGGGGGGCTGCCTGGGGACCTGGTTCTGCCTCTTTGTGGGCTGCGTGGCCTGCTGCGGCGTCTAGGGGGGCTGCCTGGGGACCTGGTTCTGCCTCTTTGTGGGCTGCGTGGCCTGCTGCGGCATCTAGGGGGGCTGCCTGGGGACCTAGTTCTGCCTCTTTGTGGGCTGCGTGGCCTGCTGCGGCGTCTAGGGGGGCTGCGGGACCTGGTTCTGCCTCTAGGGGGGCTGTGTGGCCTGCTGCGGCATCTAGGGGGGCTGCGGGACCTGGTTCTGCCTCTAGGGGGGCTGCGTGGCCTGCTGCGGCGTCTAGGGGGGCTTCGGGACCTGGTTCTGCCTCTAGGGGGGCTGCGGGACCTGGTTCTGCCTCTAGGGGGGCTGCGTGGCCTGCTGCGGAGTCTAGGGGGGCTTCGGGACCTGGTTCTGCCTCTAGGGGGGCTGTGTGGCCTGCTGCGGCGTCTAGGGGGGCTGCGGGACCTGGTTCTGCCTCTAGAGGGGCTGTGTGGCCTGCTGCAGCGTCTAGGGGGGCTGCGGGACCTGGTTCTGCCTCTTGGGGGGCTGCGGGACCTACTGCGGACTATTGTGGGTGTTGTAGTGGGGCAGGGTGGGGTGGGTCTTCGGACCCTCTTACCCGTTTTGGGCCCAGTAGCCATACCAGCCTTTGTGGCCTGTGTCTTTGCTTTGCCTGGCTGCTCCTTTTTTTGCCCATAGCTGGTAGTTGGCTGGGCCGGCGTTTTGGTACTAGGCCGTAATTTTGATTTGGGCTGCTGCGACCTTGTTTTGGGCCCTTCGGAAGGCTCCTGCCGCTTGGCTGCCTTCTTCCCCGTTTGCTCCTTTCCAGTTTTGCCAGGAGTTTTTTTGGGTGCCATTTTGATTTTTGAAAATAATCAGCTGTGTGTGCAGGGACCTTTAAGTAAGCTAGCCAGCGTGTGACGTTTACGTGCCGGCATGTGACGCGTATGTTCGCACGGCCGTGCGGAACCCGCTGAGGCATTGCGTACGTTCGCACGGCCGTGCGGAACCCGCTGGGGCATTACTTATCTGCTGCCGAGAACAAGAAGCAAGATGGCACCCACTATCTTCACCCGCCAACAAGAAGAGATCATCATGCTCGTAAGTGTATTTTAAGGACTTTTCTTTGATTTGGAAATGCTGCTCTACATGTGAAGGAAGCGCAGGAATAAATGGCTTTTGTTAAAAATGTGATAAACTACATGCACAACCAAAGGCACGCCACACACGTGCCAAACAACATTTAGGCCAGATTGTGAAATTACTGAACCCTAGAAATGTGTGTGTGTTAATGTAATTACACCAAAAAATGTATTGCTGACACATATTGATAGGTATTTAGAAGTAAATTCGATGTTTTCTTTCTGTTTTGTAGACCATGCTGGAACACAGGTACGACTACCTGCCCAACACATTTGAAAAACGCAACGTCGCCCTGGAGATAATCTCGACCATACATCAGCAGACCAACACCACCTTCACCCACACGCAGATCATGCAGCATTGGTCGGACCTCAAACGGCTGCACATGCCCCGGGTGCGGAGGTTCTTCGGAATCCATTTTCCAAGTAAGTACATTGCGATTGCATGCAATATGTAACTAAGACAGAAGGTAGGCCTTTACTTAGAATGCCTTTTCTTTTCTAGTGTTGGAAATGGATTACCGAATTCGCCGCACCCGGAGGCGCAGAGGCCGACCAGTGCTGCATGATTCTGCAGCTGGGAGTGAAGGTGGTGGATCTCCAGGGCGACGGTCCGACCCCTCCTCTGTGGCCTCCTCAGACCAGCCCCTGGACCTTACCACAGAGGAGGGGCGGCACAGCGTGGGCAGGGAGTCGTACCCTGCCACGCATGCGGGAGCCTCTGGTATGTCACTCTTCATGTATACGCACACACATATACATGTTTGCTCCTGATAGCAACAAACTGAATCCTTGTTTCTTTTTTTGAAGATGCTTCGGGAGCGGGTGAGGTAGTGGAGGAGGAGGCAGCAGATATGGTCGAAGAAGAACCTGGAGAAGGTGAGTGATGTGACCCAGACTTGAAAAAAAACATTGGAGGACTGCTGAATCAGACCTTAAAACTGAACATATTTTCTAAATTTCTACAGGCAGTTCTTCACAGCAGAGCCAGGACCAAGGACATCCTGTTGTCCCCAACGAGCCATCTATCGGCCACCAACCAAGTAAGTATTCATGTCATTAGTGACATTTCTGTGTGACTTGACCTGAACACACAAATCCATCAAGCCCTAGGCAATGGCACTCGAAGACTTACCTGTGCCCACTTCATTAGCGTAATGACTTGACAGACTTACCTGTGCCCACTTCATTAGATTAATGACTTGACAGACTTACCTGTGCCCACTTCATTGGATTAATGACTTGACAGACTTACCTGTGCCCACTTCATTGGATTAATGACTTGACAGACTTACCTGTGCCCACTTCATTGGATTAATGACTTGACAGACTTACCTGTGCCCACTTCATTAGCGTAATGACTTGACAGACTTACCTGTGCCCACTTCATTGGATTAATGACTTGACAGACTTACCTGTGCCCACTTCATTAGCGTAATGACTTGACAGACTTACCTGTGCCCACTTCATTGGATTAATGACTTGACAGACTTACCTGTGCCCACTTCATTGGATTAATGACTTGACAGACTTACCTGTGCCCACTTCATTGGATTAATGAATTTAAATAATTACATGTCGCTTTTCTTGGTTTGTAAAACTAATAAACATTAAATCCACAGGTGCCAAACATGTATAGTTAGCCTACTAATTTGTGGCCAAAAAATTGTTACAGGGACCACACGTCAAAGACTGGCGGAGCTGAATCGGAGGGTCCTTGAGTTGGTGGCTGATCTGCACGCGATGCGTGACACGTTGGGGACAACAGAAGATGAAGATTAGTGTCCTTGGTCCTGGCCCAGTTTATTTGTATATAGTTTTAAAATATTTATTTGTTAAATTTTAACATTTCAAAGATTTTGTAAATAGTTTTGAATTACATCTTTTAAATCTTCTTAAATAAACAATAAGCCCAAAAAAAAACCCACAAAAAAAATGGCTGGTTACACTAATAAACCACCGAAAAATAACCAATAATTCCTGTGTCAATTATTAGCACAAATACATTGACAAGAAACAAAGGGTAAATTACTGTTGAATAAAGCAACAGTGACATGACCGGGAAGTGGTTGGGGTGAGCTTTAAGGTGCGCTAACTGAAGAACAAACTAAGCAGGAAGTGGTTGGGGTAAGTTTTAAGGTGCGCTAACTGAAGAACAAACTAAGCAGGAAGTGGTTGGGGTAAGTTTTAAGGTGCGCTAACTGAAGAACAAACTAAGCAGGAAGTGGTTGGGGTAAGTTTTAAGGTGCGCTAACTGAAGAACAAACTAAGCAGGAAGTGGTTGGGGTAAGTTTTAAGGTGCGCTAACTGAAGAACAAACTAAGCAGGAAGTGGTTGGGGTGAGCTTTAAGGTGCGCTAAATGAAGAACAAACTAAGCAGGAAGTGGTTGGGGTGAGCTTTAAGGTGCGCTAAATGAAGAACAAACTAAGCAGGAAGTGGTTGGGGTAAGTTTTAAGGTGCGCTAAATGAAGAACAAACTAAGCAGGAAGTGGTTGGGGTAAGTTTTAAGGTGCGCGAAATGAAGAACAAACTAAGCAGGAAGTGGTTGGGGTGAGCTTTAAGGTGCGCTAAATGAAGAACAAACTAAGCAGGAAGTGGTTGGGGTGAGCTTTAAGGTGCGCTAAATGAAGAACAAACTAAGCAGGAAGTGGTTGGGGTAAGTTTTAAGGTGCGCTAAATGAAGAACAAACTAAGCAGGAAGTGGTTGGGGTAAGTTTTAAGGTGCGCTAAATGAAGAACAAACTAAGCAGGAAGTGGTTGGGGTAAGTTTTAAGGTGCGCTAAATGAAGAACAAACTAAGCAGGAAGTGGTTGGGGTGAGCTTTAAGGTGCGCTAACTGAAGAACAAACTAAGCAGGAAGTGGTTGGGGTGAGCTTTAAGGTGCGCTAACTGAAGAACAAACTAAGCAGGAAGTGGTTGGGGTAAGTTTTAAGGTGCGCTAAATGAAGAACAAACTAAGCAGGAAGTGGTTGGGGTGAGCTTTAAGGTGCGCTAAATGAAGAACAAACTAAGCAGGAAGTGGTTGGGGTGAGCTTTAAGGTGCGCTAACTGAAGAACAAACTAAGCAGGAAGTGGTTGGGGTAAGTTTTAAGGTGCGCTAAATGAAGAACAAACTAAGCAGGAAGTGGTTGGGGTGAGCTTTAAGGTGCGCTAAATGAAGAACAAACTAAGCAGGAAGTGGTTGGGGTGAGCTTTAAGGTGCGCTAAATGAAGAACAAACTAAGCAGGAAGTGGTTGGGGTAAGTTTTAAGGTGCGCTAAATGAAGAACAAACTAAGCAGGAAGTGGTTGGGGTGAGCTTTAAGGTGCGCTAAATGAAGAACAAACTAAGCAGGAAGTGGTTGGGGTGAGCTTTAAGGTGCGCTAACTGAAGAACAAACTAAGCAGGAAGTGGTTGGGGTAAGTTTTAAGGTGCGCTAAATGAAGAACAAACTAAGCAGGAAGTGGTTGGGGTGAGCTTTAAGGTGCGCTAAATGAAGAACAAACTAAGCAGGAAGTGGTTGGGGTGAGCTTTAAGGTGCGCTAAATGAAGAACAAACTAAGCAGGAAGTGGTTGGGGTAAGTTTTAAGGTGCGCTAAATGAAGAACAAACTAAGCAGGAAGTGGTTGGGGTGAGCTTTAAGGTGCGCTAAATGAAGAACAAACTAAGCAGGAAGTGGTTGGGGTGAGCTTTAAGGTGCGCTAAATGAAGAACAAACTAAGCAGGAAGTGGTTGGGGTAAGTTTTAAGGTGCGCTAACTGAAGAACAAACTAAGCAGGAAGTGGTTGGGGTGAGCTTGTTAGTGCTAGATATGGAAACACATATATGTGTGCGAACAGTTTAATGATTTAAGTCTGTATTGCGCAGGCGCAGGATCGTAAGTTTGTGGGTCCAGACGAATATTTTATTACAAATCCGATTAAAAATGCTCGGAAAACGCAAGGGATTCGTTGAGGTAGACGATGGGAAAGTGTTAAAAACGAATGCTGCCGTTGCAACCAGAGAAAAGGAATCGGAAAAGTCACGCGGATAAATGACATACTCAATCTCGTACTTTAACATACGAACGGACGGCCACTTTCCCGAAGGAAACGTATAAATGCAAAGAATCACTCGCATATGCATACGAGAGTGCGAACGTTCGAACATAATACAAAAAGCGGCACTGATACGACTGGTTTGTTATGTCTCTCTGAATCAAGCCTAATAGCCTCGATTCAGAGAGACACAAAAAAACTTCAGTTTTCGTGCCGATCTGTTTTTTTTTTGTGAAATGTTTCCGTTCTCGTATGAGCGTACGCGCGATTCTATGCATGCGTTGAAAACCTTCTGTAAAGTTTCCATCCGTTCGTACGACAGATTACGAATTACGAGGATGTCATTTTCCATCCAGACTTTTCCGTTTCACTTCCACACGTTACAACGTAGGCTTTTGTTTTTGCCCTTTTCCCATCGTATCCTCCAACGAATCCTTTGCGTTTCCCGATAGATTCTGTTTCCATTTTACAAAAAATAATCGTCCAGACGGAATCCTTACGATCTTGCGCCTGCGCACTACAAACTTAACTCATTAAAGTGCTTGCCCACATATTTGCCACCCTCACTTCTACTACAATGTTTAGCTAAATCACTTAGCCTCCATCTTCCCTTTTGGAACCTTAAAGCTCACCCTAACCACTTCTCGGTCATGTGAATATTCCTCTTTAAATATTTCTGGGCCCATTAGTTTTGTGTTAATGTATTTTGTAAATGAAATGACACTGTAACATTTTTTTTGGGGATGCCATCATAAAATATAAAATGTATCAAAATTTTGTACATTTTTTACAACTATAAAAAACAAAATACATAGCAATGGCAGGCCACAGAACATTATTCTTCATCTGTGGTCCCCAACGAGTTGCGCAGCTCCTGCATCTCGCCCACCAACTGAAGGACCCTGACACTCAGTTGTGCCACTCTGGTACGTGTGGTCCCTGTTAAAAAACGTAAATTAAAATATTGGTATAACCTTGTTGTATGGTCCAAACACCTAAATCTGGACTTCTAAAGCCAGAGGGCCCTCGCCACCACGGCCCGGGTTTTGCATAGTGCCCAATTACAGAACCCCTGGCCCGCATTCTGCAGGCAAAGAACGGGCATCAGGAGCAAGGGCGAGTGGCACATCTTTCAGTTCCTGCAACCAAATATAAAATAATTACACAAAGCAAAGGTAACCAACTAAAACAATAACTCCTACAACACATTAAGATTCAAGTTCAACAATCCAAATATAATTCACAAAGGACAGAAAAAAACACCCACGAAGTGGGGGGGTGTGAATGAGGTGGCACCCACAACTCCTAGTGCTGTGGTGCACTACTTTGGTATTCCATGAATTTAACTAAACAAAGATGGGGGGAAGCCTAAAATCCCCTATGAAATATCTAACCAAAGATTTTACTATTGCACACACCAATAATATTAAAAAAGTAATATTTTAATAATTTGATTCCAATATACAATTACAAAACAAACATATACGTATCTAAAAAACATATAAGACAACTGTAATATCCTTATCTGCCACCGGGGGGCATGGGTGTACCATGATATAAAAGCATCCAGTAATACTAACCTGTGTACCCAAAGCAATATAAATAAAAGTATATCCTAAAACTAACTATAACTATATCTATATACAATCAAATTTACAATAAAGTGCTATGTGCCAAAGTGCATCAATCTCATATAAGGTAAAAAATGATAATTCAAAACATCAAGTCTGTGATCCCAACCTCAGGAGACATAAATCAATAGCAAAAACAATCAATGGAAACTTATCTCAAACTGGATGATGGTGACACCTCAGCCCCCCGTTCAGCGAGCCCACGCGTTCCGAGACGCTGGGTCTCTTCCTCAGGGCAGTAGAGTGGCTGACTGGGTAACAGCTCCCATAGTGGTTTTATACCCACCCCACCTCGCTCCCCCGCCGCCGTTAATGGAAAGCCGGTGTGTCGTGGGCGCGCTCCGGCCGGAAACGCGTCACACGACCTCCGGCGGAAATGACGTCACACGCGCTCCAGCCTGGAGCGCGGAAGTGTGTCTGTACGGAGCAGAGGGCTCGCAGCTCACGCTGCAGTCGGGAGGCGAGCCCTGCTCATGTGATGTATTTTTTGTATATGTTGTATAGATAGATATTAATTGTTGATATATATTGTTTATAGATTAATTGTATGGTAGTGCCACTGTATGGTCCTAAAGTGTTTATTGTTTGGGTACGGCCCCCACCGGGTGGTACTCACCTACCACGTTCCCAGTCCCGCGCTGACAGTATCCACCTGAGCAGGGCTCGCCTCCCGACTGCAGCGTGAGCTGCGAGCCCTCTGCTCCGTACAGACACACTTCCGCGCTCCAGGCTGGAGCGCGTGTGACGTCATTTCCGCCGGAGGTCGTGTGACGCGTTTCCGGCCGGAGCGCGCCCACGACACATCGGCTTTCCATTAACGGCGGCGAGGGAGCGAGGTGGGGTGGGTATAAAACCACTATGGGAGCTGTTACCCAGTCAGCCACTCTACTGCCCTGAGGAAGAGACCCAGCGTCTCGGAACGCGTGGGCTCGCTGAACGGGGGGCTGAGGTGTCACCATCATCCAGTTTGAGATAAGTTTCCATTGATTGTTTTTGCTATTGATTTATGTCTCCTGAGGTTGGGATCACAGACTTGATGTTTTGAATTATCATTTTTTACCTTATATGAGATTGATGCACTTTGGCACATAGCACTTTATTGTAAATTTGATTGTATATAGATATAGTTATAGTTAGTTTTAGGATATACTTTTATTTATATTGCTTTGGGTACACAGGTTAGTATTACTGGATGCTTTTATATCATGGTACACCCATGCCCCCCGGTGGCAGATAAGGATATTACAGTTGTCTTATATGTTTTTTAGATACGTATATGTTTGTTTTGTAATTGTATATTGGAATCAAATTATTAAAATATTACTTTTTTAATATTATTGGTGTGTGCAATAGTAAAATCTTTGGTTAGATATTTCATAGGGGATTTTGGGCTTCCCCCCATCTTTGTTTAGTATAATTCACAAAGGACATAAGTCTAAAAAAATATAGCAATTATATGGATGTGTGGAAAAATAAATGTTTACATGCTAAGGACTAATTTAGGTCAGCATTAAAATGCATCTATAAGGCATACATAAAATGTATTGATTCAGGTATGCATTGCTATACAATTTATGTCCTCGGCCATGCTGATACATGCAATGCCTTGCGCAGACTCCTCCACATAGCCGCAAAACATGTTCAACAATAGCAATCCGAGCCCTCAAAGGTCCCGTAAGTGGATCGGAAATTAAACGGATATATAGGGTGGTGATCCGTCGGAAATCAGCTCTCTGAATCAGACAGAAACCATCCCAACAACGGAAGTTATCTGAACGAACTGAAAATTTCCGATTTTGTCTGGAAATGTTCCAATTTGCTTCCGTTCATCGAAAGAGCATATACACATTTTCCCGAACGTTCGTGTGAGTAGAAAATGGACGAAAAAAAGCAAAAAAATGACAAACACCCACCAAAACTTTCACAAACAGCTACGGAAGTTCGGACGAATGTGTCTCTGAATCGAGGCTAATAGCTAGATAAGATATCTTCACCAATTTCACTTAACTAATTGCATTAAAATATGGGAAACAGTAACAGTGGCTACATCTGTAGGTGTATTTTATATTTTACTTTTGAATTAGCAGGCACATGGTATCATCTGTGTGGTTTTTATTTTAATCTAGCCAACGTTCCTATTAATTAGCTAGAGACTTCAAACAAAATTGCCAGCAACATTTTATCAGATCACTAATAAAATACATGCACACATATTAAAGGGTATAAGAGCCTGTTTGGATTTAATGTGGCACTCAGTCTATGGAGAATATCTGCTTGTTAAGCAATGCCTGCAATTTCATTATTTTATTAAAGTATGTAGAAATGTTACTGCAATGACTGGCCAGCTACTTTTATTTTAAATTCATAGTAATATAGCCTCAAGTACAATATTCTACATTAAGACAATTTATCCCAATTTGTCATCACTTGTTTGAACACTAGTCAATAGTTAATTATATGTTTTTCTTGGGTTTATCAACTTGGGTGGATGAAAGATGAAAAAAACTTAATTTACTTGAAAAAAAAAAGGTAAAAAAAGATAAAAAAACTTTCTAAAAAATGCTAAGAAACAAAAAGTCCTAATCTCTTAAAACATGTTCTAGATGCTTCTAATATGACATTGGTGAATGGGGTGTAATTCATTTCTCAGTACTTAGTGCTTATACACCCCAATTTATGTAGACAAATGCTAGAAAAGGGTGCTAGGAAAATTAGAGCACTTGGCAAGACTATTCAATTATAATTCTGTCTTAATTTAAACAATACCTGCTTTGTAAATCGTTCTATTTTTTCCATCTTCACTTCACTTCCTTCAGGGCAACAGCATCCTTCATAAAAATACATGAAAATACTCTACTCTAACATGATTTCATATGACCTTCATGCTCCTGCATTGCTTTAACCACTAGTGTGACCTATGAGTAACCAGTAGGTTTCAGGCCAGTCAGTGCACTTTATTGGTTCCTGGTGGGACACATGGTCAGGCTTCCAGTGCAGGCCTCTGGAAGGGTAGATACTTTGCCTAGTTTCTGATTGGAATGAGTAAGTAGGTCAGTATGAGTGTAGGTCCACTTTAAGGTGCTACTATCGATCTTTAAAATCCATTATCTTGTAATGGAGCGCCGACCTTAATCTGACCTTATCCGATGGGGACTGGAGGGCAGTCTGGAGGCACTCTTTCTCAGGGTATCTAAATGTTGGTGCCCAAGAGGTCAACACCAAGGTCCTCCTCCGGTGGTACCTCGTTCCGGAAAGAATACACAAATTCTGCCCCTCCTATCCGCGGGACTGCTTCAGAGGCTGCGGGCTCCCCAGTACTTACTTACACACTTGGTGGGAGTGCAGGGTAGTGAAACAATTTTGGACCAGAGTCCTCTATGTTATTAATAAGGCCACCGGGCTAAAGCTGGACCTAACCCCAAAAACCCCCCGACTGCACAAGAACTGGACCTAACCTGAAACCCCCCGACTGCACAAGAACCCAGTTTGACCTCATAAGACATATTACTACGGCAGCCAAATTGATTATTGCCCAGTCGTGGAAGAAACCAGTCATTTACCGGGGAGGCCTTATCACCCGGGTTAACGAAGCCATGCTGTTCGAAAAGATGGTGGCCACCATAAAGGGGGACTTTGCCCCCTTTCTATCCACCTGGGTAGCCTGGATTGCTCATTTTCATCCAGGGGGTCTCAACTGTGTTCTCCTTAGTATCTAGAACCCTGCCTTGTCTCTCCTCGCGTTACGAACGGAGACTCGGAACCCACCCTTTACCCTCTTACCCTTCAGCTTCTTCCCCCTTTTCCCCCTTACTTTCTTTCTACTTCTAACCTTTCATTTAATCTCTAAGCTCTTATTTTGATGATGCATGAGAAATGTTCTTTTTTTTTCACGTATAATTTTTGTTCTTCCTATGATGGTCGTATTCTCCTGTACACTAGCTAATTGTTGGCACTTTTGTACGACCTTTTGCGCAGTATGGAAAATATGCTGTTTATCTCTGCTTCTACCTCAATAAAAACTATGATTGAAAAAAAAATCCATTATCTTGTTTCAGTAGCCATGTTAGACACTGTCAATAACATGGATTTTTAAAAGAGTATCAACACCCATTGGTTATGGACATTGGTTATAAACCTGTCTCTTCTCAAACCGCATGCACCTGATTAAAATTTGGTCTTGAGAGTTAATAGAATGCAAATGTTTTTCAAGGTAGAAACATTTTACACAATTTAGGAAACACCACTGGGAGGTGGAAAGCTCCCAAGTAGGTCACTGTTATAAACCTACTAGACACCAGATTTGATTTAGTTGTCAACCCCCAAACTAAAACCACACACTACATAGTCTCGACAGTTGCTCATTGCCATTCCAGATTGTGAGTATCCTAAAGGTCTTCAGTGCATAGAGGATGGCAGCTGAGGTTGACTGATGAAAGACCAGATCAAAACATGGGGCATGGATTTCCAGAGACAGGTCAGGTAATGTACAGGGAATCAGGCATGTTTAACTGGAAGGAGTATCTGAAGGGGCTGCTGAGTGCTCGTTCTGTTTTAATTCAGTGTTCTATGCAGTATGCACTCATATGCACAGTATAGGGCAAATAGGCAAAAGTGAAGAGGTAAGCAGACTCAGCAGATCAGAGGGTTTTCACACAAGGGACGTCAATCCATGCACAGATTCTCCTCCAAAATAAAGGGTCCACTTTAAATAAAACCTCATATCAGGCATGTCATAGAGACATGAGGCTCCCCACCTTACCTGCCGACACTACCATGACCATAAATAGATTGTGCCCCTGGTGTCATATGACATAAAGCACAGTTCCAACTTTTGGGTTGCTTATAGATTATTGTGGGCCTCTCAGACTGGCCTTGTACTCTGCACATTCCCCTATTGAGTCCAGAAGTATAGCAGCCAGTACAAGACTGCATGGGCCCCATGAATAGAAGCTGTGGAAGCTCTGACAGGTAAGATTGAGGGAGCCTTGTGCTTTTATGACATGACTTGTCAGGGAACCGCGGGTCACGTGATCCAACTATCAGACCTCCAGACACAAAGACCCCGTTCCCAAAAACCCTTGTCCGAGCCCTCCTATCAGGAATACCAGGCCCAAAGCCTGCGGACACACAGATTCTTGGCTAAGGCAAAAAGATCGCTCAAGTTAAATATAAGTTTTAATGCTACTTGCACACTAGGCAGTGATAACAAACATTTGGCTAAGATGCTGTTCTGAGTGGGTTACAGGTTACAGAGAGTTACACAGAGAGACAATGGTCGGTTACCTAAGGGCCTTATTTATCACGGGCTAGCGCCAGGTAGTGTCTGATGAGCGCCAGGTACCGCCAGCTATCGGCGGCTACCGACTCAAGTACGCCCGGCGGCGGTCACAATGATGCATTTATCAAGCTAAATGAGGCTAGCGCCGGCGAGAGCGTCAGCTAGCGCGGGATTCATCATGAAGCCGCCTGGAACGAACAGCGCCGCTGCAAATTCTTTCACAGCGCCAGGTATGACCTGTCGCTCCCTGGCATTGTCCAATGCATTTCAATGGAGCAATGTTTAATTAATCATAATTAACTGGTAATAATTTTTTATTTTTTTTTTAATGTCAAAAATTCTGAGACCACTTCTGCATTGTTCGGTTTTTTTTTTTAAGTATCATATCATGTCTGATATTAATGTATTCATATTACAAAATGATTCAAAAAACATGTATAATGTTACAATCAAAAAATATGGTTGTTTAGGGGTTAAAAACTAGTTAACACACATCGCCGCCAGCGCACTGGGGTTTAAACAAGGAATGGACAGCGCCAGCAAATTCGGAGCGTGTTTTTTTAATGAATATGAAGCAAGCCGTTCGCTCTGGCCATTCGTTGTCAGGCGCACACATACAACGCTGAACCTGTGAAACAGCGACCCCTAAGCCCGTATTCAACATTACCGCACACCGACTGAGTCGCTGTCATCAAGCAAACGCCGGCCAAGCACAGCGAATACTGGCTGGCGCTGTAAAAATCACGCTACAGTCGCTCATCTGTCGCTACCTGGCGCTATTAATGAATCGGCCTCTTAGTATGCAGTTGCAGAGTAGTGGTGATGAGAGCTCCCACAAGAGGTAAGTGGCAAGCTTGTTGATGGACACCTCCAGCACACGGGAACCGTGACCTCTCCAGATAAGTGACAAAAGCCTGGCCATTACAGTGAGCCTTTTCACTCTGTGCTGCACACTTGCTGTATCCAAGGACTATATTTTTACATTTCTTTACACATAGATAAACTACAAGCAATAACAATTTACATATGTAAAAGTCAAAAAACATTAACCTACTGATTTGTAAAATCCATTCTTCAGAAAAGTGGTATTCCTAATAAAGTCTAGATAATAAATCTCAGATAATTCTAGTAATAGTAACAACAGTAAGAGAATAGCTGCTTTCACATCACTCACATTGTTTCATTATATCTTTGGATGCATCACCCTTTTTGTAAAGTCTGTAAAGATCATTACTAATTGATATGACTTTATAGCCTGGAAGATTTTAGGATAGGAAAAGCCCAGGAGAAATGTTGAGAATCAGATATCTGATTCTAAATGATCCAGAGTAGGAAGAGGCCAAAAAAGGCTCATCATGGCACTTACGTAATTTTCAAAGACCCCTATCGCGAAGTCTCCCATAAATTGACACTGCTGTAAAGCTCTTCTCTGCTCAGCATATGGAAAGGTTATTTTTAGGGCTCAACGGACCAGATTTGTTTGTTCGTTTGGGTCCAATCAACCTCCTTCTGGGCATGGCTGTGTTTGGCCAAGTGGGACACGTGACCCCACCATATAAAAGGCAGGGAGCGCATCACACCGATCTCGCTGGCGCTTTGCAGTAGATAGGGGAAGGTGCCCACTGTTACGCCTGGCTGTCTGCTCCTTGTAAGGACATTTTATTTAGGGACAGTGGCTCCAGTAAGGGCTAGATAGTTTTTTTTTGAGCACGCTATTTTACTTCCAAGGGTATTTATTCAGGGACAGCAGCTGGAGTAAGGGCTATATAGGTTGTTTGAAACATACCCCTCGATTCAAAGAGCAAAAGTTAAGTGATTTCGTATCGAGAATCGTAAGTTTGGGTGGGTGTTTGTCATTTTTTCTGGTTTTTTTGGCCATTTCGTATTCGCACGATCGTTCGCGCATAGACGTATATGAACATACGCATTTCGTACGAGAATCGTATAATTTGCGTTAGTTCGTGTGTTTTTCCCGTCCAAATCGTATTATTTGCGTCCGATCCTATTTTTTACGTCCTTCACATGGGCTTGCGCCCAATTCAGAGAGGTGATTGCTAATTGTTTTGAAGCCCATTAAAGAGCTGCTTTACGAAATGTTTGCCGGCAGCTATTTGGCCTCGGGAGTAGGATGGAGCGGAGCGAGTTTGTGGCACATCAAGGGCTTATGCTTTTTGGCATTGAGTTGATCGAGATGTCTGAGAGCAGATTGCCCCTGCGTCGTCGCATGAACATCGATAGCATGAATGATGTTGAGCTGTTCGAGCTGACCAGGCTTAATCGCGCTTCCCTCCATAAATTATATAGTGAGCTGCGGCCATGGTTAGCCCGCACCACAAGGAAGGGGCATGCAATTTCAGGTATGACCAAGATGCTTGGCTGCCTGCAATTTTTGGCGAACGGCTCGTTCCAGAGGCTGGGTGCCCTCTCCGTGGGGATGTCACAGCCTACGCTGAGCCGCGCACTATCTAAATTTTTGGAAGGCATGGCTGCCATAACTCAAAAATATATTTATTTTCCTGATGATATGGCAGCCAGAAACGCCATTAAGCTTGGGTTTTATAATGTGGCCGACATGCCCAACGTTATTGGTGCAATTGACTGCACACATGTGGCACTCGTACCTAGGGCAGCCGACGAGTATATATATAGGTATTGAGATTGGTTATTATGTTGCCCAACGTGTCATGTAACCTGTTTTCCTTTGCGGCAGCATATTTGTTTATCCCTCATTTGTGTAGCTGCTTTATCTCGGCTTTTCATTAGTCTTTCCCAATAGAGTGCAGACATGTTTTGTGGTTAATTTATTAGTTTGGGTCAAATATCAATTACCCTTTTTGTATGTTTTTGCCTTAAGGAATCGTAAAATGGGACACTCACTTAATGTCCAGGCCGTGGTTGGTCCGGATATGCGGTTTATGAGTGTCCTTGCCGGCTACCCCGGATCGTCCCACGACTCCTATATCCTCCGGCGATCTGGGTTGTTTCGGAGATTTGAGGCAGGTGAATTTTCGGGGGCATGGCTGCTTGGTAAGTGTGTCCTATTTGTGTGTTATTAAATGTGGCATTAATCTTGTATTTGTTGATATGTTTTTTAAGGATAAATTTACAGAAGCGTACAACTGCATTTTTCTTGGCTCATATATTAGGAACTTACCCTAAAAATCCTTGTCTCGCTGTGGCCTTCAGAATGTTTTCCCTTTAGTTAGGATGTCTGTAAGTTCCTTGTGCCTAAATATATTGGTTTGGAGTTTATACCCAAGGATCTTTTGACCTTTGGCTCCTTTGGGACTATTGGTCTTTAAATGTCAAAGTGGACTTAAACTGCATACATTGTAGTTTCCAGAGAAATGTGGATAGGGATCTTTGACCTTTGGCTCCTTTGGGACTATTGGTCGTTAAATGTCAAAGTGGACTTAAACTGCATACATTGTAGTTTCCAGAGAAATGTGGATAGGCCCTCCGCAGCATCCTAATTGTAACATGTCTGAAAACTACAAATATATGTAAAATACAAATACCCTTGGCCGTGCAGATGTTTGTTAATTAATTGGTATATAGAAGTGCCATTTTTATTTAGGTGATACCTTAGTGCAATTTTTGTGGGCCCTAATGTGCCCTGTATTTTTTTGGGAACACTTTACCTTACATCATTATGATATCTGTGAAATTTTGGGTGTTGGTTGTGTTGCCTTTTTAATTTTGATTACATTTAATTCTCTGTTTAAGGTGATTCCGGGTACCCACTTCTACCCTGGCTCATGACGCCTGTGCTGCGGCCCCAGGATGCCTCTCAGGAAGCGTATAACCGTGCGCATCGCAAGACCCGGGCTGTTGTGGAGAGGGCCTTTGGTCTGCTGAAGACACGTTTTCGTTGCCTTGACCATACTGGGGGGGCCCTGCAATATGATCCCAAGAAAGTGATCGACATTATAATGGCATGTGCTGTTTTGCACAATTTTGCCATCATGGAACGTGTCCCACGTTATGTGGACAGCCTGCCCTCTTCAGCCGTCGAGGATGAAGCCGAGAATTTTGAGGGGCCCCCCAGTGAGTCTGGCCAATCTGTTCGAGCCAACCTGATCAGCCAGCATTTTAGTTAACTTTTTTCCCTGTCTCACCATTCTGTATGTCTGTGTTATCCTTTTGGAAACATATGTTGTTTTGCCCTAATGTGGCATTACCTCTAAGTAAAACATTTCGACCTTAATTGTTGCCTAATGTATTTCATGTAGTTTCCTTAGCTTTCGCTGTGCATTGTTACACCTCTTCCAACCAAAATTATCTGGTTTAGCCCAAGCTGTTAAAAAAGTCTTCCCACTAAAAACGCCACAAGTATTGGAAGTGAAATTTTTGTTTTACTTAGCAAATGAAAAATTATAGTGGTTAACAGAAATCAGTCCACATACATCTGTGGTAACAAATGGATAACATTAAAAAAAACATCGAGCACATCTACACCTGGAAGTTAGTGGCACAACCAAACAAGGACACCCAGTCCAAAGGCCAGCCTAGTCCAGTCATTAATATTGCCTGTGCCCAGGGATATTTGGGCATGGCCATAATGTCACACAAACATGTCTGCAAACAGGAGGAGCACCAACCAAATACATAGGTAAAGCCATAAGTGGCCAGATAAACTCCACATAGACCTATGGCATTGGCTAGTGGCCTTAAGCATTACTCTAAGGAGCTATATGGGAGCAAATACAAAACACAACCTGCCAGAGCAACACAAAATGGATTGTTTGAAACCTCAAAGGACAAGTAAATACAGTGGGGGTTAAGAGAAAAGATGTCCCACACACCCATGGCTTAATAGGGTGGCTGCCCATAATACCCAGGTGGAGGTCCAGGTGGAGGTCCATGGGAATGGGACCTAGCCTGGGCCATGGCAGCATTGTGAATTTGAAACTGCTCCACAATGTTTCTCTGCATATTGGTCATCTCAGCCATGGCTGACTGGATGCCATTACTTGCATTGGCCACGTTGCTGTTGAGGGTACGCAACTCCGCGAGGATGCCCTGTAGACTGGTATGGATGTTCACCATGTCGGCATGCCTTTGCTCACGCTCTGTAACGAGCTGGGCGTCATAAGAGTCCCTTTGTTGGGTCCATAATTGAAGCAGGGCACTCTGCCTCCCCTGGGAAATTGTGGGGCGGCGTAATGGCGTCCGCCGCACAATTACCCTGGCTCTTGGGCGTGCCCTGCCGCGTGGTGTCGTACCCTCAACAGCAACCGGCCTGCTTTGCAAATCCTCAGCAGCAGAGTGAACACTGGGGACTGTAGTGTCAGTCTCCCCATGTGCAAGCACAATGGATGGAGATTCACTCTGCTGCTGAGGATTGGCCAGAGAAACATTATCGAGCAGTTCCAAATTGGGACCCAGGGGGAGTTCATCCGACGTGCCCTGTACGGAGACATCATCATCTTCCTCCATGTCCTGGATCTCTTCCATGAGTGTGCGGGTCTGTAGGGACATATCAAAAAAAAAAAGGCTAAGTTTGCGTCCCAATTTAGGATTTCAACAGTTTAACACATTCTTAAGCACTTGTTAGTATTTATGCTACTAAATTAACTTACCGAAAATCTCTGATCTGGGCTCCGATGCTGTACGGACCTGGTAGGCATAACCAAACTGGGGGGTGAGTTTACCCTTGCTGAGGGATCATGCTGGGCTGAAGAAGAGAAAAAAATACCACGTAAACACACACACATAACCTTTTTTTTGATAGGTAATCAAATATAGCTCTATTTGTAATATTTTTCAACTCTAGAGCAATGGTGACCTTTGTTCAAACCCACGCAAGTTTACATAGGTGCAATGGCTCGGACAAACTGCTAAGTGACCTCAGTTCTAAGTCATGAAGTGTACCCAGTCAGCATCCAACTTTCAAGGCACATTTTTGGATTTAGCCTACCATTCGCTAGGTCCGGGGTACTCAAACAATTGTTTGAAACGCCCATTTAAAGGTATGTGGTGAGAGGTGAATGTCTGGCCATGGTGCTGACGCAGGGGGTGTCTAGTTAAAAATAAAGACACTGGTGGAGGGGCTGGAGATTTCTAAGTGCCAACTAATAAAGGCTGCTTGCCCTTGCTGGGCTGGATGGGCCAGAGCTGAGGGGACAGGGATTGGATGTCTAAAGGGGGGAGTTAACGTATTGATGGTGATGGGATGGATGGAGCCAATCTGTTACAAATGTATGGGGCTTATGTGGGGGGGGGGCATGGGGGGACTGTGGCACATGGGCCAGAGCAGGGGCAGCGGGACACGATTGTGGCCAGTGAAAATTTAAATAAGTTACTGTGTACCTTGCAATGCCACTTCCTGGGCAGTACTTCATATTGCAATGCTATGTTTCACGGAGCCATGACATTGGGCAGGAGACCAACCACTACATGGCCGATCAAGGGGGCAGCTCTGAGCACGTCAACACAGAAGTAACTGAGTGCAGGGCTGTCTGGGCAGGGGTCCTTGAATGTGGTGGCAAGGTCCGCATTGGGACCCCGGGCCGCCATTTGAGTCTCGCTGCTCTTGGTCACATATGTTTGTGGGTGGCTAATTAAATTGTTAACTCAAACACAACTCACACAAGCAAAAGGCAACCCATACATAATGATGTGTGTTTTGTGATTGATTCAAAATTTCTCACTTATCTTGCGAAACTTCATGACTTTAACAATACAATTGGACATTTGAACTTTGCCATAATGGCTGTGGGCCTAAATGTGTGATTCCCAGGGCCAAAAAGAGGACACAAACAGCCACAGTAGTGCGAGGCCAAGCAAGGCAAACCATAGGGGCATCCCGTTAGCTTGTTACTAGTGAACTGTAGATTATTTAGCAAACAGGCAAACATGCAGATTTAAGAGTACTCACCGTGGGTACGGGTCGGTGAGTCTGTGTCCCTTAGACCAGCATGTCCACCGACCGCGACCGGATGGAGAAGTCCAAGCACAATCTCCTCAGCAGGGGTAAACTCCAATTTAGATGGAAAGCCACCGCCAGTTTTCATGCTGAAAAGAGAAAAGCGTTTGGTCGTCAGAAAAGGTGCATACAGTACATCCAAAACATTAGATTTAGCGTAAACATTTAGTTACCTGTAATTATGCCTTTTAATTTCTTTTTGCCGTACAGCATACTTCAGATCAGAGATTTTCTTCTGAATTTGGGACACATCTTTCCTCTCTTCCCCCGCTGCATTTACTTGTCGGAGGATGGTTTCAAACAATTCCATCTTGCGCTGCTTGGTGGTGTGTTTGGATTTGCTCCCATATAGCTCGTCATAGTATAATGTAAGGCCACTAGCCAATGCCATATTTTGGTCATGGGAGAATCTCCCACTCAACTGGCCGCGGCGCAATGTGCGGCCAGATGGTTGGCTTGGCTGCTCCTCCATGTGTGCAGACACATGTGGTGACATTATGGCCTGGGGCTGGGTAGGGGAATGGCCGGATTGGTGGCTTCCCAATGACTGGACTGGACTGGCCAAGGGACTGGGTGTTCTTGCGTGGCTGGCCACCGAACTTCCAGGTGTAGATGTGGTCATGGGGGCAATTCGGGGCCCTCTTGGGGGGCTAGGTTCCCGGCTGGTGCCAGGTCGGGGGCTTCTGGCCCTGGATTGGGTTCGTCTGGGCCTGTAGGGGCTTCTGGCCCTGGATGGGGTTCTTCTGGGCCTGTCGGGGCTTCTGGCCCTGGATGGGGTTCTTCTGGGCCTGTAGGGGCTTCTGGCCCTGGATGGGGTTCGTCTGGGCCTGTAGGGGCTTCTGGCCCTGGATGGGGTTCGTCTGGGCCTGTCGGGGCTTCTGGCCCTGGATTGGGTTCGTCTGGGCCTGTAGGGGCTTCTGGCCCTGGATGGGGTTCTTCTGGGCCTGTCGGGGCTTCTGGCCCTGGATGGGGTTCTTCTGGGCCTGTAGGGGCTTCTGGCCCTGGATGGGGTTCGTCTGGGCCTGTAGGGGCTTCTGGCCCTGGATGGGGTTCGTCTGGGCCTGTCGGGGCTTCTGGCCCTGGATGGGGTTCGTCTGGGCCTGTCGGGGCTTCTGGCCCTGGTTTGTGATCTGCGGGCCCTGTAGGGGCTTCTGGCCCTGGATGGGGTTCGTCTGGGCCTGTCGGGGCTTCTGGCCCTGGATGGGGTTCTTCTGGGCCTGTCGGGGCTTCTGGCCCTGGTTTGTGATCTGCGGGCCCTGTAGGGGCTTCTGGCCCTGGATTGGGTTCGTCTGGGCCTGTAGGGGCTTCTGGCCCTGGTTTGTGATCTGCGGCCTCTGGATGGGCTTCGGGGCCTGGATGGGGTTCGGGCCCTGGATGGGGTTCGGGCCCTGTCTGGGCTTCGTGCCCTGGATTGTGTTCTTCGCCCTCTGGCTGTACTTCGGGCCCTGGATGGGGTTCGGGCCCTGCTGCGGGGCATGGGTTTCCGAACTGCCCTACTTGAAGGCATGGCCGGTGTGGGCTCACTGGTGCTGCCTGTTCTGGGGGCAGAGGTGGTGGCTGCTGCAGTTGCCAGCTTTTTGGCTGCAGGAGGGGCACGAGGCTTGGGGCCCCTTTTTTGGGTACCTGAGGGTCCAGGGTCCCTTGGTGGGGCCGAGGTGGGAGTCTTGGATCTCAGTTTTCGGCCAGCTTGCTGGGACCTTGTGATGGGGCCCTCCGCGGTCTTGCTTGCCTGTGGTCGTTTGCTGATCGCCTTTTTTGGTGCCATCGTACAGAAATGCTCAAAGAGAATGAGCTTGGGGGGAAGGGACCTTTAAATAATGAGCCCAGCGTGTGACGCCTATGCGCACGACTACGCGCTCGTACGAACGTACGTTCGAGCGGAACCAGGAAACCGCTGGGGTTTCACTTATCTGCTGCCTGGAAGAAGACTAAAGATGGCGCCCACTATCTTCACCCGTCAACAGGAAGAGATCCTCATGCTGGTAAGTGGCTGCCTGTGCATTTTAATAGAATAGTCAATGATGGCCTAAATGTAAATGATGCGTTGGGAACTAGTTTGGGGTCTCTTAATGTTTAATCACTGGCTCCTCACACTTCATCCTCAAGGGCCGAGCCTGGCCACGTTTTCACCTGTCTATGCTGATGTCCTAATTCGCCCAATTGCTCCGGCTTAGCAACAGTTAATTAACCTGTGGAGTAGCGGGGCGAGCTGTCAAACCTGGCCTGACTCGGACCTTGATGCGGATGTTTGCGGAACACTGTTGTCCTAAGCCATAAAAACACAACGGGAAGCCACACACGTGGTCCAAAAGCCTAAGCATTAGGCTACATCTTGGATGTTTAAACCATCCTAACATGCCATAGATGCAGGTGGCCTGATTCTTGATGTTGGCTATTATCTGTATGTACATGGTGTGTGATACATATAACATAAGACCAGACTGACAATCACAGTCAACGTCCTCTTTAAGGCACTCCCCAAAAATGGCGGCCATTCGAAATGTGTGTGTTAATGACATTAAATACTCAACTTGTGATGCAACACATATGGGTCTGTGTGTAAAAGTAAAAGCTCTGTGTCCATTATGTTTTTCAGATCATGCTTCAGCGCCGGTATGACTTCGCGCCCAATGTGTGCGAGAAAAGGGACATCGCCCGGGAGATCATCGCCGAGATCCACCGTGTGACCAGCACCACCTTCACTCACACCCAGATAATGCAGCATTGGTCGGACCTGAAGCGTCTGCACATGCCCCGGGTGCGGAGGTTTTTTGGGATCCATTTCCCAAGTAAGTACAAAGCAATTGCATGGTATATGTTCCAAATGTCTAAGTTATGCCTTTATTTATAAGGACTTTTCTTTGGTAGTGTTGGAAATGGATTTCAGAATTCGCCGCACCCGGAGACGTACAGGCCGACCAGTGCTGCATGACTCTGCATCTGTGAGTGAAGGTGGTGGATCTCCCGGGCGACGGACCTACCCCTCCTCTGTGGCCTCCTCAGACCAGCCCCTGGACCTTACCACAGAGGAGGGGCCAAGGCGCGTGGGCGTGGAGTCATACCTGGCCACGCATGGGGAAGGCTCTGGTATGTCACTCTTCATGTATAGGCACAAAGATATACATGGCAGGCCAAAAACTAAGTTATCCTTTATTATGTATTTGTAGAAGCTTCTGGAGCGGGTGAGATAGTGGAGGAGGAGGCAGCAGAGATGCTGGAAGGAGATCCTGGCGAAGGTGAGTGATGTCAGCCAGACTGGGAGCCAGATATGTTGGGGATAGTGACTCTCTACAAATACTAACCAAATGTCACATGTTTCTCCAGGGACTTCTTCACAGCAGAGCCAGGACCAAGGGCAGCCTGTTGGCCCCAACCAGCCATCTGTCGGCCACCAACTCCGTAAGTCTCCATGCCATTATTCATATTAAGGTTTGGTTAGCTAATAACACACACATAACTAAAGGCGTAGCCAATGTGTAGTTCACACTTTCATGTGGGCACTTCGTTAGCTTAAAGAGGACCCAAACTAGTATTAAGAACCAAAGACTTAGCCATCACACTGTACCTACAGATTAGAAACATGGAAAAACACCCTTCACCCATCTAATGCATGTTATTAGACAGAAAAAAACCAATATTGGGGAATATGGAATGCACAATATTTACAGGCAGCATGGGATACAGATTGAAAAAAGGAAGGTGCTGCCATGCATTGTGTGAGTGATGACCTTTCCCTCAACCCAGCTATGCTCTGGATTCCCAACGCACCACTGTAACCTACTCCCCTGTACTTTATCCAACTCTCCACTCCTCATTAAGTGTTATGCTTCAGAGTCCAGATGGCGGCGCTGTAATCCCCAAAAAACCCTAACTAACTTTGAGGTGGTGCAGAATCATTTGTGAATAGTTTTTGGTTTTCATTAAATAATGTTGAAGGTCCAGTTTAAGGAGTTTAAACACTTACCTGTGGGAAATGCATTAACTGTATCCCTTTGAAGAACGACATATGTCATGCATTTACATGTATTTGATTAACCCTAAATCTATTTCCAGCATACAAACCGGTCTGGGACTCCTATTTATGTTTATTTCTCTATTGGTTACAGGGATGATCCCCCAAACCTTGGCGGGAAAAAAAAAAAGAATTAAGGAGTTGGTGGCCGAGCTGCTGGCCATACAGGCGACGTTGGGGCCAACAGATGAAGAAGACGAGGAGGATTAGTGCCCTTGGTCCTGGCTCCTTTCTTCCAGTTGTTTTGAAATGTTTACAAATTTTAAAAATTTTTTAATTGGTTTGGTGAAAAACCAAAAAAGTTGTTTTAAAAAAAAAAAAAACAAAAACCAAAAAAAAAAAAGGTTTCCAGTTAAAAAAAAAAAAACAATTTTAGGTGTTTTTACTTGGGCAAAACCCAAAAAATTTTTACAATTATTCCTCAAAAAAATAAGAAAAAATTTTAAATAAATTATATTTTAAGCCTTCCAAAATGTGTCTTTTCTAAGATGCACACACCCAAAAAATTACACAAACCAGAAACAACACACTTCGAAACATATAGACATATGTAAATTATGTGATATTCTTACGTTTTAGGGACCGAGAAATGAAGTGGGATGCAGCCGCTAAGGGGTTTAGGTAAGTTTGAGGGACCGAGAAATGAAGTGGGATGCAGCCGCTAAGGGGTTTAGGTAAGTTTGAGGGACCGAGAAATGAAGTTGGATGCAGCCACTAAGGGGTTTAGGTAAGTTTGAGGGACCGAGAAATGAAGTGGGATGCAGACACTAAGGGGTTTAGGTAAGTTTGAGGGACCGAGAAATGAAGTGGGATGCAGCCGCTAAGGGGTTTAGGTAAGTTTGAGGGACCGAGAAATGAAGTTGGATGCAGCCACTAAGGGGTTTAGGTAAGTTTGAGGGACCGAGAAATGAAGTGGGATGCAGCCGCTAAGGGGTTTAGGTAAGTTTGAGGGACCGAGAAATGAAGTTGGATGCAGCCACTAAGGGGTTTAGGTAAGTTTGAGGGACCGAGAAATGAAGTGGGATGCAGACACTAAGGGGTTTAGGTAAGTTTGAGGGACCGAGAAATGAAGTTGGATGCAAGCGCTAAGGGGTTTAGGTAAGTTTGAGGGACCGAGAAATGAAGTTGGATGCAGCCGCTAAGGGGTTTAGGTAAGTTTGAGGGACCGAGAAATGAAGTGGGATGCAGCCACTAAGGGGTTTAGGTAAGTTTGAGGGACCGAGAAATGAAGTGGGATGCAGCCGCTAAGGGGTTTAGGTAAGTTTGAGGGACCGAGAAATGAAGTGGGATGCAGCCGCTAAGGGGTTTATGTAAGTTTCTGGTTGAGGGTGCGCATGCGCAAGATCTTATAAACATACGAACGCACGAATCTAAGAGGCCAAAAACCAATGAAAACCAGAGGCAAACGCAAGTAATTGGAAGAGGTTGACGATGGAAGCAGCCGAAAAAACAGGCTGCCGCCGCAACAGGTGAGCACATGAACGTGATTTTTACGATTGGCAACTGACTGAGGCAAGTTCGGGAGATATCATACGAACGGACGTATCTTTTAGGATAGAAACGTATTTGCTTATTGAATCACTCGCAAGTTCATACGAACGCACGAGCGGACGTAAAAAATAGGATGATCGTGAGCCAAATCCAAGCTGTTACATGTTTCTTTGAATCAACCCAATAGTGTCCACTAGTGTTGGCCACTTGGCTGTCACTGCAGTTTGAAGAGGAACAATACACAGTAATTTCACTTTCCTGTGTGTTGTTTCTCTGTGTGATGGTTCCCCGAATTTAGATGCCTCACTTTGTCTACCCCCCCCAGGTCACCCAATACACTCACCTTCCTTCCACTCCCACAGCGCAAATTGATAGTCTGAGAGGCGTGCTCAGCCAATCAGTGCGCTCACTGTCACTCGGCTCCCTTCTGTGCCGCTTATGGCACCCTGTAACCTCTGTAACCTCTCGGGTTAGTTATAAGTTGGTCTGAGCGTATATCATTTGTATGATTTTCCCAAGAAATTAGGTTATAGCCGAATAGAATTTTAACAAATCTCTCAAAAATCAAAAAACTCACCTGCTGCATCGCTGTCCAGTGCCAGGAGATGTCCATTGTCTAGCGTGGGTGTACCATGCCGTTCTCTGCTCTGCAGCCGGGTGGAGGACAACAATCAGGGTTGAGATTTACAGGCCAGCTTGTGTCTGTACACACAGCTTAGGTGAGAGGCTGTGTCGCAAAACACATGTAGTAGCCCCCTGCTCTGCTCTATTATGCTTATTGCAGAGCTGAAGATTCAAAATATAAAAAAATAGCAAAATTTATTTGCAATTACTTCATACATGCTTACCTATAATAGAATTGTAATATAAAAATGTTTCCAATAATGGTCTGTCCTCAACATTAGATTTAGCCCCTTTCATTTCTAATAAAATCTAAATACAATCTTCAACCTCCTAATCATTTGTTGAATGGGTACAGGAGGTGGAGGCCATACGCCGCATGGAGGAGTTGTTCTCAGAATCAGAGGGTACACAGGAGAAGTAAATGATGACGTGGACAGGCTGGATAGACTATACAGATACTCGCCTACCGATAGAAGCATAGTAGGAAACTATGTCCTGGCACACTCCGCCCCGTGCCCCCTGCTCCTGTTCATGTCCTTACTTGTGCCCATGTTCTTAATTCTATTTTATCTTATCACCCCCCCTCCTTCTGCTTCCTGTGGTACTCCATCCCTTTGTTGGATGAGGTCCATTGTTGAGCCCCGTCGCCTCCAGGTTGGACCGCACCCTTCTGGTACCTGACCCTATTGTCCACTAATATAACACTCCTGGTTGGTGGGCCTGGCCGGGGGGCAGGGAGCGCAAGCTGTGGGCCGAAAGGACTGGTAGCGGGTCAATTGCTAGGATAACCGGGCGCTCCATTGAGTAGAGCGGGAGTTGGGGGTGGGGGAGCGGGCACGGTGAGTTCATTGATTGCGATATGCTGGAAATATGTATATGCCTGTGGATACAGAGAATGACATGTTTTCTTCCTTCTATCCCTTTTCTGTACTTATGCTCTGTTTGTTCTATTATATGATGTAAAACCTTAATAAAAATATTGAACTAAAATCTAAATACAGAGTATTTATTAACCCTCTTCTCTAATGATATTTTACATTATATGTATTTTTATTTAGGCAAGCATGCAGCATATCCGCTCTTTATTGTAGATTAGAGCTTTCCAACCTAAATCATGTTTAAGTGTTTAAAATGTTAATTGGAGCACAAATGCCTGTGATGTATTATGTCAAAATGTCAGATGACAATGTATCTGTATGAGCTTGCATACTGATATCTGGAAGGCCAAGTGGTTAAATTCACTTGACAGTGACTGTCCTGCTAGCTTAGTGTACCCCTGGGATCTACTTCACAATGACACCAGATTTGCCAGAGTTACATTTTAGCACAGACAGCTCTATTATGTCCTCTGTAGAGAGAAATCCATCAAGTTTGCACAGAATCAATTTATATGGATTTTTTCTACTAAACGCAGTGCAGCTCTTATTTGAATTAGAACTCCTAAGAGTCAAGTCTGCTCAAAAGGCTTGAATAGGACACCGCCATTTAGTGCTTTAGATATGGGTGAGTGCTGTTCTAGCATAGATATATGTTGCCCATGAAAAACAACACTCGACCACATTCCTGATCTTGCCAGCCAGGGAACAAAAGAAGAATATTGGGCAATAAAACCTGACAAATATAAACATAGGCTGTGAAAGTGGATTTTTAAGACTTATAGCATTGTCATTTATTTGGCATGATAATAGGACCCATGAATCTTTATGTATTGACTGTTTTTTCCCTGGATACAAATGTTTTTTTTTGTGACAGAGAATATAAGAAAAAAATGAAGGTCCTTTGCTTAGAAAATCAACATTGGCTTTACTAAAGTATAAACTGTGCCACTTTTAAATAAGGCTTAGGACAGGAAGAGGAAGGGGGCTGGGGGGGTTAAAAAACTTGCATTTTCTCTTTACGTTCTTAAATAGAGATTGGTTGAGATCCTGAATAATGGCTGCAGGTTCTTGCCTTTAAGGGGTGTTGGGTGAATAGAAGGTGTGCCTGCAGTTCACCTAATGTGGATCTGTAAGACGAGAGGTTTATCTGAGCAGAGTGTATGTTACTTTGGGTAATCTGTTTTTTATTCAACTTCTTTAATTATGTGGGGGTCTAAAATTTGCATTTATTTTGGCCACCAGCTACAAATGAGGGGTTTAATACATGAGCATTCAAGCATCCTACCCATGTGTCATTCACATCAGGTTATGGAAACATACCATATATAGGTTATTGCACATATGCTCAACCTGTGGCATGGGCAGATGTGGCCCCGAGAGCCATCGGATGTGGCTCTGTTTGTCTAAACAAATAAAAAAAAATTTCTGACCCTATTCATTTTGGCCCGCGACCAGGTTCCAAATCATTTAAGTGGCACGCACTTGCCAAAAAGTTGAGCACGCCTGGGTTATTGGTTGGGGGGCACCTCGGGATTTATCTTTATGTCTAGTTTAGTAAGTAAGTGGAAGATACCACAAAGTACCGCACATTTCTAGAACTGAAAACACACCTGAAGAAACTGGCACAAATGGACAGTAACATCTCATTCGACAAAGGCTTAAATTACGGGTCCCACCTAACACACGTACAACAGCAGGTTTGCAGAACATCTGTGCATCAGGAGCTCTGAGAGACTGCGGAAACACCTTATAATTATATATCAAAATCTAAAAAGGAGCATAAAGGAGGAAGTTAAATACATCAGGGCATCACTAGAGAACCATATCACTGGTATGTGGGATACTTTACAATGTTTTTACAGAAAAGTACAAAAACTCCTTATTAAAAACAAACAGAAAAAAATACAGAGATTCAGACTGAAAGCTAGACGTGTATCTACAACAAAGAAAGACCTATCTGCATACAAACCCAATAAAGCTAAAGTTTCTGTACTTTCAAAGGGACTGTCATCAAAACAGATGACTGTCAATTGCAGTGCTGTGACATGGAGGACTCCTTCAGAAAAATGCACTTTCATGACAAGGAGAGCTTGGACACTACTCAGACTGAGCCAGAGTATATTAACCCCACCAAAAGATCTACCTGGGCCCCCAGACCTGGAAAAAACTCTACCCTGGATAGGTAAAGGGTCACAACCGCAGTCCTGCAGCGGGGTGCAGAACTGGTGCGAAATATTGTTTTGCATTATTATAAAACAAGCTGGCAAAGGTGGTGCAATAGTCATCATGAACACCAGTGACTACAAACAGGAGGCATACAGACAGCTGTCTAACACCTTACACTATGCCAAACTACAGGAGGATCCCACAGACATCTACACAAAGGAACTCCTAAAACTACTTAAAGGCTTTCCCTCTAAAATCAGGGATTCCATAATGCAGCTGATACCAGAGGACCCAAAGGTGGCTTGCTTTTATATGTTCCTCAAAGTTCATAAACCAGGAAGTCTGGGAATACCTATAACCTCTGGTATTGGGACTTTAACCGAAAACATGTCAGGCTGGGTGGAATATATCCTTAAACCTCTGGTCCGGGAGACACCAAGTTTTATTCAGGACACAACACACCTTCTTAATAGACTATCTGCAATTGTTCCTTTACCAGAGGGAACCATTTTGGCCACTATGGAGTCACTTTATATGAACATCCTACATGATGACGGTGTAGCTGCTCGTGCATGGTACCTGCAGGAACATGACCTACCTGCAGATGAGTTCACCTAAAAAATTCAATTTTATCCTGACCCAACACTTACCTCTGTATTGGCCAAGGCCTATACCTGCAGCAAATGGGTGTGGCAATGGGCTCAAGATTTGCACCACCATATGCAAATGTATTTAGGGCGAAACTGGAAGAGCAGTTCCTATAACAATGTGCCACTAGACCAGTAGCCTATTTTCGCTATATTGATGACATCCTAATCATCTGGTCTGCAAGCCAGGAAGACCTAATTGATTTCCACATGAATTTTAATGACTTTCATCATATAATACATTTGAAACTCACCCATTCATCAAATCAATTTCCTGGGCACCATATGTGTTAAGAGGAAGGAACTACAAACATCCATCTACTGGAAACCCACAGACCGACCTACATACCTTAACCATCCGACCTACATACCTTAACCATAACAGCTTCCACCCAAACCACATCAAGAGGTCCATCGTATTAAGCCAGGGGATCAGATACAACAAAATATGTTCTGATACAAACCATCAGAAACAGAGGCCCAGTTACAAAAACACTCCACATCCCCAGAGATAGACTCCTGCAGTGCAAAGAATCCCAAAAGAAGAACCGTGTTCCGCTGGTTGTCACATACAATCCACGTCTGGAGGTTCTAAGGAAAATTGCCATTGAGCTCCAACCCCTTTTACACAGGAATCAGAGACTTTCTGAGATTTTCCCAGATCCTCCTCTGGTGGCATACAGACAACCTCCAAACTCATTTGTTAGGAGCTCAAGTGACCCAGCACAAAATGGGACATGGCCTTGCCTGCAGAAAAGGTGTGGTAACCTGCACACACATCTACACTGTCATGAATGACTTGCCTTCTACCCGTGCCCATGGTGTCCCTAGGCAATGGGTTCGGGTTCCTCCTGCCCAGCAGCCGCTTCTGCCTCCAGTGCCATCCCCAGCGGCGCGTGTGCCGCCGAGTAAGTCCTCCCCCCTTGCCCATTGTCACTCAGCTTGTGCTTGCTGGCCTATACAATCAGCTCATGTCCTCCGGTGGTGCAATACTCAGAATGGCCACCGGAGGCTGTTTAAAAGAACAAAGTCTAGTGTCACGCTCCGGGTACCGCAATTAACCACTTGGACAACTCCAGCTCTCTTGGTAAGGACCTCAACCCCCAATCTCCGCAGCCAGCTTCACCTATAGGAGCCCCCGCTTGCCGAGACGCAGAACACGCCTGCTCGGGATCGGTTGCCCCCAGGACTTTATGGCTCAAAGGATGAAACCTTACGGTACAGAGGACTGGAGAGCCCGCGGCTGGAAGTGGAATTGGGTAGCCGTATATGAGCGTAAGGTGGAAGTCCAAGGACAGGCTGGAGGTTGGTAACAGGAGACCTGAGGAGGCGACAGAACAATAGCAATAGACAGATCGTGGTCTAGGTTCGAGGCAAGGGTCGGCAGCAGGAGTGGAGATCGAGGATGGTCAAAGGCAAGCAAAGGTCGGCAACAGGAGTGGAGATCGAGGATGGTCAAACGGGCAAAGGTCAGCAGCTGGAATGGAGATCGAGGATGGTCAAACAGGCAAAGGTCGGCAACTGGGATGGAGATCGAGGATGGTCAAACTGGCAAAGGTCGGCAACTGGAATGGAGATCGAGGATGGTCAAAACTGGCAAAGGTCGGCAACTGGAGTCAGGATCAATATCAAGGATAAACAACTACAAGGGTCTAGGCGCTATAACAGGCAATGACAAACTGACTGGGGTGAGGTTAAATAGGGAACAGGCATCATTGGCCCTGGAGAATCGGTGTGGTGATTGGTGCAACTTATGAACTTCACACGGATTGGTAACATAGGGCGTAAAGCCCAGAACTCAGGGGCAGCCGATTGGCCCAGTCCCAGTGGGGCACTCCCACTGGTGCAGCTTGGCCTTTAATTTATTTAACCTTCCTTCGGCGGCCGCGCTGAGAGCAGCGCCGCCGGAGGGTATAAACAAAATGTGCTCACGCACGCGCGCGAGCACGAGAGACGATGCTGGGGCCGTCAGCTGAGAAGGAAGGCGCGTGCGCGCCAGCCGGGACAGAGGCCGCCGCCCGCCGCGGCCGCCGGACAGGTGGCTGCGCAGCGGGAGCGGGCGGCTGAGGACCCGCGACGACGCTGGAACGGGGAACCGGTAAGCGGGTGATGACATCTAGAAGGTGCAGCTCTGAGCAGTTTGCCTGGGAAGCTCAGCTGGAGCAATCAGCCCAGAGCTCACCAATCAGACCACAGGGCCAGAGCTCCAATCTGTCGCCAGATCCTAAGTGCACCAATCCCAGCCACTGTCTTCCTGTCCAATCCTGCCGGTTTTCCCACTATAAAGGGATTTCCACTGCAGTGTGTCATTGCCTGTTATAGCGCCTGTATTGACCATCCTTGATCCGAACTCCAGTTGCCGACCTCTGCCAGAACCGACTATTCTGATCTCCATTGCCGACCTCTGCCTGAACCGACTATTCTGATCTCTGTTGCCGACCTCTGCCTTGTACCTAGACCTCGAGCTGTCTCACCCATCTGTACCGCTGCGAACTCTGACTCCCCGTGTTAACCTCTGGCCTGTCTCTGGACTTCCGCTACACTCGCTCTTAGCCATTGGTTCTTCAGACCTCTATACCTGTAAGCTCTCATCCTTTGAGCCATTGAAGTCCTGGGGGCAACCGATCCCGGGCAGCCGTATTCTGCGTCCCGGCAAGCGTGGGCTCCTACAGGTGAAGCTGGCTGCGGAGATTGGGGGTTGAGGGCTTACCTAGAGGGCTGGAGTTACCAGAGCGTGACATTATAACAGGCCCAAAAAAATGGATGACCTGGTACAGCAGGTGCAAGCTATGGCCACAGCGATAAACCAACTCACTCAAAGAGTGGCCACTCAGGAACATTTTGATATGAAGGGACTTGTACAACAAGTGCATGGCATGGCTACCGCCATAGACCACCTGGCCCAACGTGTGGCAAATCAAGAAAATCGCCAGCCGGCTGCACCACCTTCATCCTTACCTCCTGTCGAGCCGAAGGTTCCCCTTCCTGAAAAATTTGATGGGGATCGTAGAAGATTTTCCAACTTCAGGAACTCCTGTGAACTTTATTTCAGACTACGGCCCTGCTCCTCGGGCACCGAATTGCAGAGGGTCGGTCTGGTTATCTCTCTGCTCCAGGGTGATCCAAAGTCCTGGGCGTTTGGCTTAGCGCCCACTGATGAGGCCTTGCAAACTGTCTCAGCTTTTTTCTCCTCTATGGAGATTCTGTATTCAGACCCAGACAAGACTTCGACCGCCGATGCCAGGCTTCGAAGCCTGAAACAGGGGAAGCGTTCAGCAGAGGAATATAGTGCTGAATTCCGCCGCTGGGCGATTGAATCCCATTGGAATGATCCTGCTCACTGTAGTCAGTATCGAATTGGTCTTTTAGAGAGTGTTAAGGATGTTCTAACGAATTTTCCCTACCCCAGAAGCCTGGATGAACTCATGCCTATGGCCATTAAAATTGACAGACGGCTACGGGAGAGACACATGGAGAAGAATCACTCTTACTTCCGGGAATCTTCCCACCGGGAGTCATCCACTGAAGGAGTTGTCTCATCTTCGCCCCCTGATGAGCCTATGCAACTTGGTGCTACTCACCTTTCCCCTAATGAAAAGAGTAGACGTCGCACCTTAGGCCTATGCATGTACTGTGGGACTTCTGGTCACCTGGTTAGGACCTGCCCCAATAAAAAACCTTTGGTGGGATTGCAACGTCCTGACAAGACTGAGAAAGTTTGTCAGGACGGTCAGGTAACTTCCCTTCATAGAAATAAGATGTTGTTACCTGCTACTGTGGGTTGGGAGTTGTCCAGGAAATCCATCCCCGCTCTAGTCGATAGCGGAGCAGTGGGCAACTTTTTGGATAAATCCATAGTGACCGCCTTAGGCATTCCATTAATACCCCTTGGGAAGCCCCTCCAGATTTTGGCTGTAAATAATACTCCTGTTCATGGGGGAACTGTAACCTCCAAAACCCCTTTTATCAGCCTAGTTGTGGGACCCTCCCATTCTGAGAATCTTGAATTTTTTGTTTTTGACTGCCCTGAAACCCTGGTTGTCTTAGGGTTCCCTTGGTTGAAGATGCACAACCCTACCCTTAATTGGAAAACTGGGGAATTGACAGGATGGGGCCCACACTGTGAAGAACACTGCTCTAGCATCACTGTTGGGACAACCCTGGTCTCAGAATTTGTTTGTCCGCCTGCCTCTCCATCCAGGAGGGGACCTCGTGTATCTTCATTGAAGTCTGTCAGAACAATTCGGGGCGTTTGCCCTGTTGAGTCTGGTGAGGGTCCGGAGGCCCTCCGTGAAGGGGGGGTAATGTCATGAATGACTTGCCTTCTACCCGTGCCCGTGGTGTCCCTAGGCAACGGATTCGGGTTCCTCCTGCCCAGCAGCCGCTTCTGCCTCCGGTGCCATCCCCAGCGGCGCGTGTGCCGCCGAGTAATTCCTCCCCCCTTGCCCATTGTCACTCAGCTTGTGCTTGCTGGCCTATACAATCAGCTCATGTCCTCCGGTGGTGCAATACTCAGAATGGCCACCGGAGGATGTTTAAAAGAACAAAGTCTAGAAGGTGCAGCTCTGAGCAGTTTGCCTGGGAAGCTCAGCTGGAGCAATCAGCCCAGAGCTCATCAATCAGACCACAGGGCCAGTGCTCCAATCTGCCGCCAGATCCTAAGTGCACCAATCCCAGCCACTGTCTCCATGTCCAATCCTGCCGGTTTTCCCACTATAAAGGGATTTCCACTGCAGTGTGTCATTGCCTGTTTTAGCGCCTGTATTGACCATCCTTGATCCGAACTCCAGTTGCCGACCTCTGCCAGAACCGACTATTCTGATCTCCGTTGCCGACCTCTGCCTGAACCGACTATTCTGATCTCTGTTGCCGACCTCTGCCTTGTACCTAGACCTCGAGCTGTCTCACCCCTCTGTACCGCTGCGAACTCTGACTCCCCGTGTTAACCTCTGGCCTGTCTCTGGACTTCCGCTACACTCGCTCTTAGCCATTGGTTCTTCAGACCTCTATACCTGTAAGCTCTCATCCTTTGAGCCATTGAAGTCCTGGGGGCAACCGATCCCGGGCAGGCGTATTCTGCGTCCCGGCAAGCGGGGGCTCCTACAGGTGAAGCTGGCTGCGGAGATTGGGGGTTGAGGGCTTACCTAGAGGGCTGGAGTTACCAGAGCGTGACATACACCACCGACAGAATAAAGACACCAGGTATGCAACATGATTACAAAGTACAGGGTAATTTCACATGCATATCCCCTAATGTAGTATACCTGATCATGTGTGTGCAGTGCCGCTCAACATTTTACATTGGGCAGACAGGATAAGCGCTAAGAAAGCAAATAAATCTGCACAGGTTCACAATTAAAAAAAAAAAAAAAAAAAACTGATGAGCCTGTTGCAACCCATTTCTGCAGACCAGACCATGGCCTATGTGACCTCAAACTCACATTGCTCAATGTGGGTTTCCGTTCACAAAATGAGAGATTGGAGTGGGAATGTGAATGCATCCAAATCTTTAAATCGATGGACTGTGGGCTAGACAGGGACAATCATTTTATGTATCATTATGACATGGATTGAATAGACTGGATTTGTCACAAGGTCTGGTATTAAACAGAGTGTCTGGGCTGGTGTGAGAGCAATAAAAATTATTACTCCTTTGTAGTTTTCTGTATAAATGTGTGTCTAAGTTACAGATCTGTATTATGCCTGAAGAAGAAGCTTGAACCGCTTTGAAAGCTTGCATTTTCAATCGTATTGAGTTAGCCAGAAAATGGTATTAACTTTACCTTGGATTTCCTTCTTATGTCTAGTTTAGAGAACCTAATCATATTCAATTCATCTGGCCTCAACCACCCTTTAGAGAGCTGTAGGTTGCTGGGCACCAGAGACTATATAGAGGATTGTGAGCTAGGGGATGACTGTCTATACAGGGTTGAGGTTTAGAAGTCAGTCCAGGTTCAAAATTCACACTTGCTGTAGGCAATGCATTACGGAGCCCCTGAAAATACAATAAACAGATTGTGGTCCCCCCCCCCCCCCCCCCAGCTGGCAGCCTATACTGAGTCTGCCCCCTAATGTGCAGGCAAAAATTGTCTGCTAAGCCCCCTAGCCCACACCTTTTAGCAAGTGTCTGTTCTGCCCCCCCATGCTAAATAACTTAGGGCAGGGGCAATAAATATAAAGTTTGTAGTGGGCCTTCACCATTCAACATTACAATGTATATACAGTCTAGAACCCCCACTGAAATGCAGCCCAAAAAAGTCCGCTGGTTATTGGTTACATCCAGGGCAAATATGTGAGGAAGCCAACTCTGGATGTCCAGGGGGTCGGAGGATGCAGCAGCCCAAGGAAATCTCATGTCTGCAGCACCAGAGATAAAAAAAAAAACAATCAATTACTGGAGTTAGAGAAAAGTAAATTTCACACAAAGGCCTTGATGCAATAAGCGAGCGAAAAATCTGTGTACACATGTGCGGGGGTTTAGGTATCTGTGCTATAGACAGAACAGGGCTGCAAGCAAGCTTATCATTTTACAGCTGCCCTCAGGAAGGGCACCGGAAATGTGCCTAAGGGCATAGTGACTGAAAAGCACCAGGGCCAGGTGCCAGCTGTCTAGGCTCTGAGCCCTAGGTTGCCAGCCATGTCTGGTATACCATGGTTGGCTGGCAAACCAGGGCTCGTAGCCTAAACAGCTGATGGTCGGCATGGGGAGGCACACTGTGTTTATAAGGTTTACACTGCCCTATGTTTTTTTCATTGAAAAAAAATAATTTTACTCCTGAAAACATTCAATAAAAATCACAGTACTTTATTCGTGCACTCTTTATGTTCTTGCACATTTTCTTTGCCTATGTTATCTGAGGGCTGTGTTATCTGTTATAAAGGGCTTTGCCTAAGACAATGATCCTGAAAACTGTCAAAAAGTTCATTTTTTACATTAAAACAGCCATAAATGCATTCATGTTTTAATTGCATGAAGTTTAAGATGTGGTAAAATTTTAGTCAAAGCTAAAATGTAGATGGGTTCAATTAGAACTTTATTTTGTTAAAATATGTGTGAAATTTAAGGAATTTTTAAGGGGATAAAAGCTAGACAGGCCAGGTACATTTTTTACCCTGTGCAATCATTGTTCCCTTGTCTAGCCTTATATATTGGCATACAGGGACTTATTTTAATATATTTGGAGGCTCTCATTCATCCAGGTCATGGCATATCTGAAATTATATGTCAAGGCAGCAGGAATTATCTATATAAAAAAAATGAAACTATCTTTATGACTACAAAAGCCGTTTTTATAGTCATCCAACTCGCTTTCTTAAGCCTTGACTTAAGTATCCATCACTTAAGTGAAGAAAGCATCACACATGATGCTAGAAGCACCAGGGCTTTGGTTGCATAGAATAAAGAATGTAAGGGCTTCTGAGAAGGGAAAGGATTTGCAAGCAGGCCGGCTAGTTTTTGTTATTCCTTTCATTTGTTGAGATAAGTAGGAAGGAAGGAATGGTAAGAAAGTCAGTATAAGTGACAATACGTATGTTGGCACCAATAAGTGGGAACCCCTCTATCCTAGAAGTGCCAAAGGTTTATCCTCCCTTAAAGACCTCACTTATCTGAAGGACTGTTAGTCAGTGCCAGTTGCATTAGAACTAAGGAATTTGCTCACATGTGTTAGGAATATAACTCAAGTTTAGCCATGTTCCTAGCTTGGAAGCATTCATGCAGATGAAAATGAGTACTTGTACTTGTGAGGAAGTGAACAATCTGTGTTGAGACAGTCCATTGCTAGGAAAGGAAAACAGACTAATGCCCTTATTCATCAAGCGATAGCGCCAGGTAGTGTCTGACGAGCGCCAGGTAGCGGCAGCTAACGGCGACTACCGACTCAACTACGCCCGGCGGCGGTCACAGTGACGCATTTATCAAGCAAAATGAGGCTAGCGCCGGCGAGAGCGACGGCTAGCGCGGCATTCATCATGAAGCCGCCTGGACCGAACAGCGCCGCTGAAAATTCCCTCACAGCGCCAGGTATGAGCTGTCGCTCCCTGGCGATGTCCAATGCATTTCAATGGAGCAATCTATAATTAATCATAATTAATTGGTATTTTTTTTTTTTGTCAAAAATTCGGAGACCACTTCTGCAATGTTAGGATTTATTTTTAAGTAAAAAAAAATTAAACAAAAAATTTGTGCAGAATTGATCTAACAGGTCTGAGATTAATGTATTCATATTACAAAATGAGTCTAAAAACATGTATAATGTTACATTCAAAAAATATGGTTGTTTAGGGGTTAAAAACTAGTTAATACACATCGCCGCCAGCGCTCTGGGGTTTAAACAAGGAATGGACAGCGACAGCACATTCGGAGCGTGATTTGTTAATGAATATGAAGCTAGCCGTTCGCTCTGGCCATTCGTTGTCAGGCGCTCACATACAACGCTGAACCTGTGAAACAGCGACCCCCCAGCCCGTATTCAACATTACCGCACACCGACTGAGTCGCTGTCATCAAGCTAACGCCGGCCAAGCACAGCGAATACTGGCTGTCGCTGAAAAAATCACGCTACAGTCGCTCATCTGGCGCTACCTGGCGCTATTAATGAATCGGCCTCTTGGTGTTGCAGTGCAAAGAGTGTGTTTGTGACAGGAGGACTGATGATGTAAAAATAGGCCAAATAAATATCCTTTTCAATGGTTTTAATCCCAGAGAAGTCATTCTGAATTGATAAAGCCAATTGTCTAGTGGAACATCTTCAAGAAAAGGAAGTCTGGATTCCATGACTTATTACAACATATATTCTCCTTTTAGGAGCATGTGTATAAACAGATACCTCACCAATTGTTTTAGCACACTGACCTGCTTCCAAGATCACACTGTATATTCATGACATCCGCTGAATTTTTTTTTACCTTAATATTTTTCTTTAAATGTGACCTTTAGAAAAGGGTCTACAGATTTGAACACATGAGTATGAGAAAGGATTTCATGACAGCTTGTTTAACTTAAATACAAGCTCACTTTTGTCTTTTTATCCAAAAAGACAAGTTCATTGGTCTGTGTGCAGTACGCTACTGTGACAACTTTATACCTCTACAAAGACTAGATTCCACAACCTGCAATAATTGGTTGAGCAAAGGACTGCAATGCAGTTTTTTTTGGTACAAAAAGCAGTTAATCCCCGTAGATGATAAACTATTCTCTGTTGAGGTTTTCTCTTCTGTGTAAGATCCGAACAATGACGGATTACTCAGCTCTGACAGGTGTTAGAAAATGTTGGCGCGGAATGAACATTCGTATTGATTAGCTGATACATGGTCAGAGTTTTTCCTGGCTGATTGTTTTCCACTAATCATTTCAGAGAAAACTGCAGCAGGTTACATTATCAATTTCTTCAATCCATTTTCTGCAAATCTAGTGGTGAAATTTAACTATTAGTCTTTTGATGGTAAATACCCTGCTCATGATAGTTAAATTACTTCTATGTCTTAGAACCTCAGATGCACATTTGTAACAACTAGAAAGTCATATCTCTTGATCTGATGCTGTTTCATAGCCTGTAATTAGCAAAAATTGCCTACAATTACTCAAAGAAATAATTAGGTCATTTTCCAGATGAGCTCAGTTTTAGGCTGCCTGTACTTGTAAGAAGGCTGCCAGCCAAATCTTTCTACTGGCGGGAATATACACTGCTGTGCTGACATCTTTTAATTGCTATGAATTAATTAGAAGCAACCTTATACCCTCCCATCCCTGGGCTAATAAAGAGGAACCTTGGGGGGGGACCTCCCCCAAACCTCACCAATCTACTGCCCCCCCCTCCAGTTTTACCATAAGGCAGTGCGTGTATCCGAAATCCAGCGAGACTTCGTCGAGTGGCGTGGTACTTTGAAGAAAACAGCTAAAGCCGTCACTAGCCGATGGCTAAGCTGGCACAGAGGGCAGCAATCGGGCCCTGGTAAGTAGGGGATGATGGGGGGGAAATTTTATTTTTAATCCGATGTTCCTCTTTAAAATGCCTCCACGCTTAGCTAATCCTATTATCAATTACCAATGAACCAAGCCAACAATCCAAACCTCAATATGTTGCACCAGCTAATAATAATACTGTTCCAAACTGTGAGCAACATTTAAAGTGGACCAAAACTCAGGATTTTGACTATTCTGGGTTTTGGTCCTTGCCCCCCGGGGCACCCCGATTGGGGTGCATGTCAATATTTACTTATGTTTCAAATTTCCCAGTTTAGGGTTCAGACCAAATGCTTATTAACATCATTATTACTATGATATTTTCTCCCAATTCAGGGTTTCCTAATTTTTCCTGCAAATGGCCAGTGCAACAGCAGGAATGACTACCACATCCAGCCCATTCCATACTGACTATATAACTTCACGTGTATATTTGAAACTATCCTTTTGGGCAGGATACCCACTGGCAAAAATGAAGATGCTATTTTTGTAAAACCAGTACCCACATTTATGTATGCTACCTATGCATCTGCACCAAATTGTATCTACCATACTTACCTGATCCCTTTCAGCACCCTTTAACATAAATGTTTTGCATTATACCATAGAAGTTCCTATGGAGAGTATCAGGACAACATACCAGTTAAGGCAAAAATACAGCATTCCTGCAATACCTACATATGACATGGCTGTCCTCATATATTATATGCATATTTATGCTTTGTATGCAAAACAGGACTAATGTAAATATTGTTGTCTACGCACTTTTTATGTGTAAGAACAGCTTTGTACTCTGCCTATTAGAGGGTTGTATCCCCCACCATGCTGGGCAATATGCACAAACTTCCCAAGGATATCAGCTCAGCAGCATTACTTTTATTCCCGTAGAACATAAATAAACGCTCAAGGACCAGTGTGATTCAATCAGCATAAAAGAAGCTGGGAAGACCTTCCAACAAGACACCAGAAGCCTACAATCAAGCTTTCAAGGTAGAAGAAGGCATCAATCAACACCAGAGATAAAGGATAAAGACAATATAGAAGCCTGCTGAAGCATTGGAGACCTGCAAGCAACATGTTCGTGCAGGTTAAATATTTTAAGTAATAGGGATACTGGGAGAGGATGGCAAGTAGAAAGATCGAGAAAGTAAGTAAAAATTAAATAATAAAATTACAAATATTTAAATTTTAATAAAGGAGAATTGACATAGGGCATTTTTTCACTCCTTAAACTAATAGGGCTTGTGTTGTTAATTATGCCAAGTCTGTTGGCATTTCTGCCCTGTGTGACCACATCCACTGCCTCCAGCTAACCTTTGTCTGTTGTTGTCCCAGACTGCCTAACAATATATAGTTTGCTAAACCCATTGCTGACTATGCAGTTGCACTCAGATCACCTCTGACCATCAGCTCTGGTTGTCATCCCAGGTGCACCTACTGTAGTAACCTTGCCCTGTCTTGCCACTCGGGGCCCGGGTTTTAGGCAACAGCCATTGAGCAGCTTTGTCTGGGCTAATCTGGTGCCAGTTCTTGATCACCTACAGCCTACTTAGCAGCCCTAAAGTTGCAACTTGAGGTAAGTGACCACCGACTGTCATTTTAACCCTGGTGATATGTTACATCATAAATGAGCTGTAAGTCAATCTTAGATGATGGTATGGGGGAAATGAGAAAAGGAATATATATTATATATATTTCATACACAGCGAAAACTATTATAGGAATATAATGTATACCATTTATCTTTATATTATAAATATACTATAGTCTTTATGATACTAGTTCTAATTTAAATCATGTGATAAACGTTGCAAAGGGTAAACACAGCAATGGTGACATTTTCCATTTTCCTTTATTTTGCTTTGAAGTAGATTGCATATACAGTAATTCATAACCTATACAGAATTAATTAAGAATGTAATGAACTGTTTGGCAGCCAAACTTTGGAAAATGCATAGATTGCTTTTGGTTGTAAACAGCGGATACTTTATCTGTCACTCTCATTAATGTCTCATACCTTCATGTTCATTATCAGTCACTAATACATCATTATAGCTTGATCCTGATTTAGATACCTCATGTAGTTATGTACCTCCAGTGCTGTCTCCATCCTGTCTATCATTACCTCTAAATTTGAAGCGAATTATTATGCCTACTGGCATTTGGAAACTGCAAACCTCATTTTTCTTCTATGACAGTATTATGACCTTAAATCTCAGTCTTAAAGCTTTTATTACTCTGCCTTTAAATCAGCCACATTGGTTTTATTGGTTGAGAAAATGCACATGGTATAATGATCAGTGTACACGGGAAAATGATTCTGTTGACAGAGACTGATGCTTGGTTGCTTTGTTGCAGCATATTATAAAAAAGAAAAAAATATCTTTGCATTATCCCTGCATATACAATGTTCGGTGGTAATGTGGAATGGGTGGTTTTACTTTCTAGACATCTTATGATCAAGAAAAAAATTTTAGGTGGTCATCAGCTACGCCTGTGTCAATCCTTACCTTAACTTGAATTTGGTTAAGTTCAATTAAAGTTTGTTATGATAGGCATTTAATGTTGTATAATGAAATTGCATCTAAATCCCTAAAAGGTTTCATTTACAATTATTCAGAACTCTGCTGCTCACCTCATCAACCTCTCCACTTGTTTCTCCAGGGCAGGCCCATCGCTGGCTGTTAGTGTCTAAAAGAATTCAGTTTGAACTTCGATCTTTAATCTACAAAGTTCTCTCCGGTCAAGACTGATCCTACACTTTATCACTTATACCATGATACAAACCTAGATGCAGCCAATGCTCTGCCCGGGATCTCCTCCTGTCCTGAACTGTGATCAGTACCTCCCACACTCATCTTCAGGACTCCACTACTCTGGCATACCCTCTCTTATACAATTCAAAATTCTCCAACCACACAAATTTTCTAAGGTTTTAAAACTCACCTATAATCTACTTTATTCAAGTTTCTTCACAATTTTAAAACCTTCAAGGCGCTTGCCACTATGCTCAATATATACTACCTTTAATATCTACCCTTATCCTCTAAATTGTTAGCTAGCAAGGACAGGGCTGTCACTTTTAATTGTCACGTACCTTTCTGGAGACCAGGTCAATGTAGATACAGACAGCAGTCAGCAATACTGCCTGTGGCCAGATTGTGGAGACTGGCAAAACTCAGCAGAGGGGAGGGCTGGAGTGTCACATATGAATATGATGCAGAATCAGGAACACCAGGCAGGAACTGAGGAAGATCTGGAAAGCAATATTGAATTAAAGCTGACTGTAATAGAGGAGAGCCAGAAGGGAGTAACAGGTAGAGTGCTACACCACGCGCTAGTTTCAGTGTGGGGAGTCTGCCAATAGATCTGACCTTCCGCAAGCGGGGCCGGACTGCACTGCAGAAAAGTCCAAGCCAAATATGGGAAAAGTCTAGTCCAGAGAGGTTGGTGTCCGAAGACAGAACCAGAGCGCGGTCGTAATCCAAGAGCCAGAGGGTCAGAGCCAAAAGTCAAGCCAGGAAGTTACACTTCAAGGAGATCTTCAGACAACTTTCTAGTGCTGCAGGGCATGTGCAGACCTCAATGGCAAAATTGAGAGTATACCAACTTCATCTCAATGAGAGAGGGGGTGATCAAGATTTACGAACCTTACAGCAAAAGTCGCAGTGGCAATATAAAGTGCAAAGGGTAATTCATTTAATGAGGATCAAGTGCAACATTAACTATTAACTTATTTACCATTTTTTTCGCCCCATGAGATGCACTAAAGTGAGGGGAAATGTTAGTGCGTCTTATCGGGCGGATGTACAAAAACAAACATAAAAAAAACATAACCACAGGTTGGGCTGCCACAGCCACTGGGAGACCAGCTGATGGAGGAGCGGTGGTCAGGCAGGGAGAAGGCTGGATAACCAATCCCTGTCTGCTGTCCCCTCTCTGGGTGCCACAACTGCTCCTCAGTGCAGCACATACGTACGCACACACACACAAACACCTGGGTTCAGTGCAAACACCTGGGTTCAGGGCTGCCTCCAGCCGTCGGCTGCAACCTTGCCTGCCCATGCAGGTGTGATTCCACAAGTGGCCCCTAAGCGGGTCCTCCACCTCACACATTCCGAGTGGCTCAGAGCAGCAGTCCCCATCTGACACCACCCATTATGTCTGTCGGGCGTCGGGGTAAGACTAACTCCTCTGGAACCAAACCCCTGAAACAATAAACACATTCACAAGGGGAAAACACTCACAGACAGGGGGGGAAAGGAGGGGAAAGGAGGGGAGGGGGTAGGAGGGGCGGTGGGGGGAAATTAGTTTACACCCAGCAGGGTCATGCCTTCTGCTGATTCAACAAAGACCATCCAACCGTACCAAGAGAGGACATTCACTCTCTTGAGCCAGATGACCGAGCTAGGGGGTGTTGTGCTGTGGAATACAGGCTTTAGCAGTGTTTAAGAGGTGGCATACTAGGGAGTTCCGATATCGTTTTATTGGGGCCCCCGTCGGGTGGAGCAGACAAGTGGCCGGGTCGTCCGGGATTTCCTATCCCATGACTCTCCCTGCAACTTGCCTAACCAGGTCCCAGAAGTCCCTCAGTTTTGGACAGGCCCAGAACAGGTGGAGCAGGTCGCCTCTCCCTCCCCCGCATCTCCAGCGCAGGGACTTCAGGGGACCATCTGCTCAGGTCAGCCGGGACCCTATACCATCTGGAGAGCAACTTGTAACCACATTCCTGATACCTGGTGCAAATTGATGACTTATGCGCAAGAGCCATGACTTTTGGCACTGCTCAGACATCCAACTGGTGCCTAGGTCTCTCTGCTATTTCTCGAGTAAAGGAGGGTCCTCCGCATCTGGGGGAGCGATTAAAATCCTGTAGGTGCATGAGAGTGTGTGCCTCACGCTGCTCTGACACAGCTCTTCGAAGGTGGTAGGCGTGCGTCTCCCTTCTCTGTGTTCTTGCAGCAACGCAAGGAAATGCAGGTACTGCCATGGTGACCACTCAGGGACCCCATGTCTGTGCGCAAGCTCCCCCAGCGCAGGCCACTGGGGGGATAGTGTTTTAACACATTTGGTTCAGAATATTTTTTTTATTTTCCTCCTCCAAATCCTAGGTGCATATACCGTAATGGGCAGGTGCAACTAATAGGGCAAAAAATACAGTATACATTTCAAATGCAGTAACAGATTTTTGGACAAAAAAGAGCTTTCCACTGCCTGCTTGCCTAATTAATCTTAAACAATATATTTGGAAACATAAGGCTAATATATATATATATATTTGTGCATTCTAAAATTGCAGAAAATAGAATAAATGTATTCTTTTCAGAATACAATATATATATTTGTTTGTCTTTTTTAGGCATCTTGTATTAAATAATTTGGGATTTCACCATATGAGTGGTTATGATCACCCAGTAAATACCCACGATTGAGAACAGTAACAATGAAATTGATATTATGATTAAAAAAAATGTAGTGAACTGAAAATGGTAATGGGTGGTTTGGAAATCCATGTAGTGCCTAGATAACAGTGCAATGGGTAAGGGCTTGGCGTTCAGGTTTCATGTGAGCTTCTTGCTGCCTTATTATTACCATTGCCTAGGCCGTACCTTGAAGTCCTGCAGAAGGCATTATCAGTAACATGTTATCTTCTGCAATCCTAGAGCAATGTATGTTTTCCCCATTCTTTTTCTGGCTAACATTGGTGTATTTGCACAAAACATGCTTGAAAAGCCACTTTCAAGCCACGCTGCTGCCGATGTGACCGTCTGGTTTGTAATACACTTTTCTCTAATGTGATTATTAGAAGCTGAGTAAAGCATTTTCTAGTTCAGAACACTTCATATTAATTTTAGACTAATTGAAATTATAAGACTTCATAGGTCTACATATGAAGCCAGGCTGAAAAAAATATAGGAGTCACAGTCTTCAAGCAATTAAAGAGCAAGAGCACACATACTTAGATAAATAAAAGTCAAATCAATTTTCTTTTCCAAGTGAAAGTCGGTTCATATGAGAAGCACCACAAATATTACATTTTGCTTTGCTTCAATATGCACAAACTCTCAAGGCCTTTGTATACGATCTTCATAAAATAGCTTTAAAATAATAATGCACTTAATAACTGCCCTAATAACTGCATTACACAATGCAGTTATTTACTATATATATGTATTATTATAGTATATTATAATATTGGGGGTGCAAGGGGGTTTGAAAATTAAATGTAATACCTTCTGTGCTATATCTAATTGGGTGTTGTGGTGTACTAGATATTCAATGATAAATCATTCTCTTAGTGAAGTGGAAAAGTTCTTTAAAGAGACTGCAAATTAAAAAACAAATCTCACCTGCCACCCTGCAGCTTTTATCATAGACATATTCTTGCAGAGTGTTATAACTCGCACACATCGGGGCAGGTGTGCCCGGATTTTTCCAATCTCTGCGCTCAGGGCTCACATAGCTAAAGTTTGCTATTGCACCTGCGTGAAATATTGCCATGCACAGAATACAGCAAATCGTGCACGAGCAGGGTTATTAAATACAGCTAATGTAGAGAAGAAGAAGAAGAGAAGTGGGTTACAAATTACAGGTAAATTACAAGCAGGAATACAACAAAAGTCAGATTTACCTTAAATGAGTTGTGAGGCATAATGGCTTTTGGGGGGAATAAGCAGATTGTTGTGATGTTGGAACCTCTCCTGACATGTGACAAGGTGAGCCCTGGGGAAAAGTACTAATTTCCTTCAATCGAGGCCTGGGATTTAACCCACAGCTGGACATGTTCAGCGCCCTCTGGGGGGAGGATCCTACTATGTCCTCTGCTGGGAGCTAGCTTATAACCTACAAACACTATTTTGGGCCTAATTCCTAAACCAAGGCTGATTCTGGCATCAAACTAGTTTGGCTAGTCGTGCCACATCTTATGGATCATGGATCATAGTCCACTGCCATTGGTACAAAGCCTTTCTGTATGGCAGAGTTTCCGGTGGGCTATTGGGACTTGGCCCTGCCACTCTCACCCTCTGACAGGAGTCGTACACATGGCAGTGGGTAGCCACGTTGGACATACCACTTCTTGGCACCAGGCAGACAGGGGATGACCAACTGCTGGTCCCCGGGCCTGGCTGGATAATCATCAGGTACAGCCCCATTTGTCTTCAGATCACCCATCTGGGGTCTGGGCCCAAGTGGGGTTGTGCCTCCTTCTCAGTGAGAGCTCTCTGGGGGTCATGGCCCAGCTGTTGGTGGGGCCCATCGCAAGTTCAGAAGTTTTTTTTATAGAACTCAGGGTCAGGTTGTACTGGCGGACCAGGGCCTGCTTGATTCCATCATAGCTCATTGTGGTCTCGCTAGGTAGGTACCCAAAGATTACCAGGGCAATACCCCTAAATCAAGGGGTTAAGTACCTGACTCACTGATGCTCAGGCACATGGTACTGATGACATACGGTTTTAAAAGCCAGAAGAAAGGGAAACCCTCTGCACACAGCTTTGGGGCCTGGTTCTCAGGGGGCTTGCAAACATCTGCACTGGGTTGTGGGTGCAGAAGCTTAAGTTGGGGTACTTGTAATTGGTGCTCACGCTCGGCATGACGTGCTGCCTACTCTGTGTGCTTGCTACGTTCTGCAGCCTCGACCTCCTCATGACGTGTTGCCTCGAGTGTCTCATAGGTTGCCTGGTCCCCAGTCCGGAGGTGTGGGCCCCCCCACACCTGGTTCAACATCGGCACCAACCTTGTCCACACTGCCTACAGCAGCAGCTATCTCCCTGGCTCTGCTCCGAGTGCCACTCGCCATACCTGTAGCTGCTGTTCACTGAACCAAGCTGTACACTGTTGCAGTCACACACTTCACTGTAATCACTCTCAGATTTTGCCTAATGTTGAGCTGATCTTAAGATCCCAGGAACAGAGTCATTGCTGGTAATCTTTAGGGTATGAGAGTATGGGGCACACACTCACACTATTTGCCTTATGCCACCATTGCTGTCACCAAATTGTCAGGGAAACAAGTGTCATACGATCACACTAACAGCATGGCACCTATGATGATGCAGCCCACTGTCCTAAATCTGTTTCACCAGCCTATTGGACTACAGCACTCCCAGGTTCTTGTCTAAGGCAAAAAGATCACTCAAGTTAAATATACATTTTAATGCTGAAGGCATACTAGGCAGCTATTACAGATATGGAATTTACAATGACAGTCTGGGAAGTGGGTTACAGGTAAGTGAATTTCAAGCAGGGATACAACAAAAGTCAAATTTACTGTAAATTGTTCTCATGAGATGTGAGGCATTGTGGCTTTTGTGAGCATAAAGCAGCTTGTTGTGATGTTGGAACCTCTCCTGACACATGCTAGGTGACCTCAGGGCAAAGTATCGCTTGCCTTCGGTCATGGTCTGGGATTTAACCCACAGCTGGACACTCACAGTTCCCTTTGGGTGGAGGATCCAGCTCCACCCTCTGCTGGAAGCTAGCTTACCAACTACAAACACTATTTTGGGCCTAATTCCTAAACAGAGATTGATGCTGATTCTGAGCATCAAACAAATTGACTAGTTGTGTTGCATCTTTTGGGTCCAAGAACTCGGGTGTAAGCTGGCCCAGAACAAAAGATCTCCATATCCTTGGGTTCTAATTATGGCAATGGGTTGGGTATGCACCCTGCCCGTGCCCATGCAGAGTGACCCTGTGGGCATGGTCCCCATCCTGGAGCCTTCCCAGAAAGGGGTCCTTTGTAGTTTAGCCTGGACGAAGAGGTGAGAGAATCAGCAGAGAGTCTGTGATCTGAGCCAGGGCTTGGGTCTACTCACATATGTGCTAATTTGCCTTCCTGGAGAGATTAGGTACAGTGCATGTTTATGGCTGGCAAGTCAAATGTGACAAAGGAAAATAAAGAGGCCCTCTGGACTGGTCAGGGGATTCAGGCGATTTTGTATGATTAAAATTGATATTTTCGTCACAGTGATTACTGAATCTTTCACATACTGTATGCCAAATTTCTGGGTTTCCTTTGTGGAGTCAGATCTTTTTTACCAGTTGTACAATATATATATATAGCTTCTGTGAGTGGAGAAGCTTGACAAATAATTATAATTCCCTTTAATGTAAAAAATACTATGCTCTCTAACACAAACCTGAGCAGCCCTGTAATAGAGAGACTTTCCCTGTATCAGATACATCTTTATAGCGATTACTAGAAATGGAACACTTTAGCAGGTGCTACATTATGATAAGGAGAAAAATGAGACAATTTCTTTTATGTAGCAATATCTGTAAAAACAATCTTCAAAGAAAGCTTTTCTCTAATACTGAAGTCATCAAAATCTAAATGCTATTCAGATAAACATATCCAAATCCACCTCAAAGAAAGGTAATGTGGGATAATATGGATCTTGAGTTAAAATAAATTTGCACATCAAAATGTAATATTGGGTGCGACTGCAGGAGCGCACCCGGTGAGCATTTTTTTAAGGGCATCCCAATCTGGGAATGCACAACTTCCCAGTCCTGAGATGCCACATTATAATAATCATCAGAGTGATCTTCTATTCCTCCTTATCCCCACTCTGAGCAACAAGTATAAATAAATGTCTTTTGTGGAGTGGGTACAAAGAGATTTCTGATTTGATGACTGTGGGTTCTCAGGACTAGGCGAGTTTAACATACTATTGTACAGTAAGTGGGACAAAAGTATATTTCAAGTGGATTTTGACTATCGCATATTTTGGTCCTTGCTGCCAAGGCACGCCGCTTTGGAATGCCCCATGGCGTAAAACCCCCCAAGTTGCCCAGTATAACTCACACTTCCCTCATTCTACGGTGCATGTGCAGGCTCCTGTCCAATCAGTATCCCACATTTATGAAGGCGATTCTGGTGAGTGACGCTAACAGTGCCATGTAGCGTCTGTTTCATCATTACAGGCGGCTCAGCGTATAGCGCCGGTGCTCTGGCTTCCAGAGCTCCAGGTATTACCTGTCGCTACCTGTCACTCTCCCATACATTTTAATGGACTTTCCTTTTCTTATGTTTAAACAGGGTTTTTTGTGTTTAATTTTTTTTTCTCTCTTGGCCTAGAAAGAGTCATTTTTGAAAACTTTTTTGATTTTTTTTTTTTTTATATTTTTAGGCAGAATTGGCATTACAGGTCTGGTATTAAAGTATTAATGTCACAGAGTTACAACAATGTAATTCCATGTGTTTTCGCTTTGTTACTGGTGGATATGTGTTCAAAAACAGACTTTTCTCCAGCTTCTGGCACTCTATGCTATAGCGACCAGATCCAGAGCGCCTATGCTCCATGTGTCTGTGTGTGTGTTTTTGTTGAATATGGTGTGAGTGGCTGAGAGACGGTCACAATGAGCTGGCGCTACCTTTCGTTCCCTGCAACGCTGTACTGGTGTTAGAATGGCCAAAATACATCTCATTCATCAGTTCGGGCCAGGTTACTACAGCGAATGAGATGCTCTGTTACAGTGCCTGATAACCGTTTACAGCATCTACTAGCAGTCGCTCTTAGTGCCTCTGTACAGACGCTCATCTGCCGATACCTGGCGCTAGTAATGAATAAGCCTCCTCGTGAATAAGGAGTTGCAGCTTTGCCAGCAGCAGATTAGATTATTAGGTGCTTTTATGGGTGTATGATAAACTTTTGCAGGCTGAGCTGAAAAGTTTTGGTCCTAGAGAGACACATTTACCTAAACCTTTCTAAGGTTTTTCTTACATACCTTAACAAAAACCCCCCTAAAGCACATTCACACACTTATATACATTTCTGGCAACTGGTGTAACCCACTCAAGAGCAAACCCCATAGAAGTGACACGTGTAAACTTACACAACATGTTATCAGCTCCAGAAATGATAAAACCACAACTTACATTATAATTTGTTTTTAGAGTTAAATTGTATTTATTATGAGATGTCAGCCTAAGCCTCATTACCTCAGCACAGGTCAGATAGATAGAAGGTTTCTAGATTTGCTAGTGTGCCATTAATCAGGATGTTAGTGCACCACTGAAGTTTGTTATGTTGATTAATTATTCAGACTAGTAAACAATTATTTATGTGTTATTTTGTTTCTGTTATGCATACTTTCACCTACGGAAAGTCATAGGGTGTGAATAAATGCTATATATATATATATATATATATATATATATATATATATATATATTAGGTTTGCTAGCATTTGGTAGCTTTTGTTATGCATTTGAATTTCTTTTTAAAGCATATAAATTCTCACTGTGTCCGGGCCTGTAGTCTTAAAGATGTTGTCCAGGCTAAAATAAAAAAAAAGTGTTATACTCACCTCTTGTCTACAGCAGACGATCGCTCCTAGTCTAGCTCTGGTTGACTTAAAGTGGACCAACACCCAGGATTTTGTCTATTCTGGATTTTGGTCTACTTCCCCAGATGTGAAACCCCCCAGATTTCCAGATAAAACTCACCTCACTCCGCTCCTACGGCGCATGCACGGCCGTGCGTCCAATCAGCGCGCTCGGAGCCACTGTGGTATGCGCGTCAAGGAGCCGTCTTACCGCAGCAGCTCCGAGCACGCTGGCGGCCGCATCTCGCGCTTTCCTCTAACAGGGAGCGTGTCCGCGCTGGCCATTCACAAATGCTAGAGAGAAGCGTGAAATGTGGCGGCGGCCCTCGCATGCACCATTGGACCGGGAGTAAGGTAAGGTTAGAGGGCATCCTGGGGGGTTTCACACAGGGGGCATTCCGATTTTGGATGCCCACGGGGAGGGATCGAATTTGCCTGGGAATCTTATAGATTCTTATAGATTCCTGGGCCGATCCAGCAGGGTGTTGGTCCACTTTAATCTGTCCTGAGCCACCTGGCCCTATTGATTATTATTTCCTCTTTCTTGATGCATCGCCAACACCCCAGCATCAGTCACAGTAATGCCGGCATGCCCCCTCTATTGCAATATATGTGCTGATGTCAAGTGCATGGAACCAACGGACAATCGAACCGATTAAGTTAGGAACCCGGCGCTGGCCATCTGCGTTGGACAAAAGGTAAGTGGAAATTTTCATCGATTTTAGACTTTTTGAACACATATTGAACTGTAACAAAGCAAAAACACGTGGAATGATATTGTTTTAACACTGTGACGTTAACACTTTAGTGCCAGACCTGTAATGACAATTCTGCATAAAAATATAAAAAGTCAAAAGTGTTTGTTTGCAGCCAGGGGAGGTCACACAATGATTTGAGAAAAAAAAAAAAAAATTGGCAAACACATAAACACAAGCAAATGAGCGGCCATTAAAATGTATGTGAGACGCTGAGCTGCCTGTAATAATACATTGGACTACATGGCGCTGTTAAAATGGATCACCTTTCTTAAATATGGTTTTGCCTACAGTGTCCAGCATTTTTTCCTAAAAAAACAATATGCAAACGACAAGAAACAACAAGTTAAATCTGAAAGAGCAAGGTCACCCAGACAGAACAATACCCAACATGCATAGGTACTGTCAAGGGAAGAGTTGCACAATATTATTAACAACCATGGTAATAGCACACCACAATATGAGAAATCAAAAGAAAGGGTGCTAATCCTTCCTGGGATTGTCTCCACATAAAATCCCAAAACACTAGAACAGGGGTACTCAAATGGCGGACCGCGGTCCGAATCCGGACCGCAGACGCCATTTGTCCGGACCGCTGCCCAGCCCGGGACCTGGCGGTGCCGGTGACAATTGCCGGCCAGGGCTGTCAGAGCTGGGGGCGGGCACATGGGCGTGGCCAGGCCGGGGAAGGTGGAAGCGGCTCGGGCCTCGTAGGCGGAGGGGGGAGGAGTGGAGACGAAGAGGCGCGGGAGGAGGAAGGAGGCGCGAGAGGAGAAGATCTCTGACGTCACAGAACGCTTTTGCCGGCAAGGACATTTGGCTGCACGTGTGGTAACAGTGGAAGTGGAATGTACCAAACCCTTGCCTGGAGGAGGGGTGTGCTGGAAGAATGAATACTGTATAGGTAGAGGGGTTTCCGCGGCCCGGCGGCTACACTGAGCTGGGGGCGGGGTTAGCAGTGCACGGCGCTCTGTCTCCCCCTCCTCTGCCGGAGCAGTGGTACCGTCCGGGTCTCCGCTGTCATGGCGTTGCTCTGTGTACGGCTGCATCTCCGCTCTGGGACGCTGTGCAGGTAACACCGGGTGGGGTATAATAACTGGGGCAACTAATCGTCCAGCTGCCCCCGGTACTGACCCTCACATGCTATGTAATCTGTCTGCTACACACCTAACCCTGCGCAGCTACTGACATTCAGTGTTGGAGTAAAGAGGACCTGTCACCGGCCTGGTCACTCCTTATAATGGAGCCTGTACTGAGATCAGCTGACACCGGGAATAGGAGGACCTTTAATTATTAAAGAGGACCTCCAAACATGAATTATGTCCCTTTCCCTTGGACATCCATTTGGGATACCCCTCTTATGACATCCATATTTGGGATACCCCTCTTATGACATCCATATTTGGGATACCCCTCTTATGACATCCATATTTGGGATACCCCTGTAAATAGAAAACTAGGAAGCCCAAATTGGGGCATAATGCCCACCTTTACATGGTTCATCTGCATCGGGTGATTTCCCTAATCCTCCAGCAACAGAGCGGGTTCTCAAACTTCATTGGCCGACAGTTCCTATAAGGGCCTGACCCCATGCTGTGTAGAGTGCAAGCTTTTCAGCCAACAACATGCTGGGAAGGGAGACCTGAGCAATGACCCTTCCTGTGCCTGTGCTGTTTTAAAACTTTTGCTCCACCTTCAATAGAAAAGTCAGCCTCCCAGGAAGGCATAATTCCTCATCCCTGGGGCATCCCAAATCAGGACCTAGGCCTGTCTCTGAGACTCTGTGCATCCCCAGGGATCCCCAATTGATCCCACGGCAGGTGTGCAGGCCACAGCTGCAACCCCGGCTGAGAGGCATACTGCGTCAGCCAGCTACTGACCTGCACCCCCACCTACCCCCTCCTTCCCAGCCACTGACCTGCACCCCCACCTACCCCCTCCTTCCCAGCCACTGACCTGCACCCCCACCTACCCCCTCCTTCCCAGCCACTGACCTGCACCCCCACCTACCCCCTCCTTCCCAGCCACTGACCTGCACCCCCACCTACCCCCTCCTTCCCAGCCACTGACCTGCACCCCCACCTACCTCCTCCTTCCCAGCCACTGACCTGCACCCCCACCTACCCCCTCCTTCCCAGCTACTGACCTGCACCCCACCTACCTCCTCCTTCCCAGCTGCTGACTTGCACCCCTCACCTAACCCTTCTACACATCCACTGACCCTCACCTACCCCCCCAGCAGCTGATCTGCACCCTCCCCTAACCCTTCTCCCAGCCCGTGACATGCACTCTTACCTACCCCCCCCCCCCCCCCCCCGGCTCCCTCACACAAAATTGGCCTTATTGCTAGGGGACCAGGGTTCTTAACTGTCGGTGTGCAGGTCGGACCTTCATCCCACGGCAGACCCTGGTAAGTGGACCTCCACTGAAAGTAGTTGAGTACCCCTGCACTAGAACAATAAATAAAGGTTGAAAGGATGCACACCGCACAAAATGAGATTGTGCTTAATAAAGTGTATTATACAATGAATATGGATACAAATCGGCCAAGTTCATTACAACAGAAAGTCTGATACATAATCCTCAGAGGTTTAGCAGACCTTGTGAAAAAAGAAAATCTGGTGAATTAACAGTAACATATGATAATCAAGTTCAACTAACTAGGTAAAATCTTTACCCATAATAATAAGAGGTCATGGCTGTAAAATCTCCTGAGGGTTAAATAAGGAGCTGTTGTCTATATCTTTTTGGTTAAGGCGTAGTAAGATGTTAGTTCAGTACAAACAGCTTATTCAAATAGCAGACAGACAGTCAGAAACAATAATATGAATATACAATGGAATCACAGCATAGTAAGGCAAAAATGTATACCAATGTATCAGAACAAGGATCGCATGGAAATTGCCAACGTTTCAGGGCCATCAGCCCTTTTCTCAAAGCAGCGATATTCAAACAGGGATGTTACCTTGTTTATAAAGAGGCTGTGTGTTGTGTGCTGCGTCTCCCCCCGGCCGGCCTGCGTGTCATCCCGGAAGTGCGTGCACGGCAGTGTCACGCTCTGGTAACTCCAGCCCTCCAGGTAAGCCCTCAACCCCCAATCTCCGCAGCCAGCTTCACCTGTAGGAGCCCCCGCTTGCCGGGACGCAGAATACGCCTGCTAGGGATCGGTTGCCCCCAGGACTTCAATGGCTCAAAGGATGAGAACCAATGACTAAGAGTGAGTATAGCGGAAGTCCAAGACAGGCCAGAGGTCGATACCAGGAAGTCAGAAATCGCAGCGGTACAGAGGAATGAGGCAGCTCGAGGTCGGGGTACAATGCAGAGGTCGGCAACAGAGATCGGACGGAGAATGGTTGGTTCAGGCAGGGGTCGGCAACGGAGATCAGATAGAGAATGGTCGGTTCAGGCAGGGGTCGGCAACGAAGATCAATCACGGTAATATCACAAGTCAAGGCAAGGTACAAGGCGCTATCACAGGCACTGAGTGACTGACAAGGCGAACCCTATATAGGAACCAGATCTAGGGGGGAGGTGAGTGTATGTAAGTGCGTGATTGGTGCACACTATGATCCTCACAGCAATTAGTAAAACAAGGGTGAATCGCCCAACCTCTCCCATGGGCTCATTGGCCCAGACATGAAAAAAGGGCGTAAAGCCCTCACAGTATCTTGGGCTCATTGGCCCTTTAACTTTTCCTCCGGCGGGCACGCAGAGAGCAGCGCCGGCGGAAGACATAAGAGACACGTGCTCGCGCCCGCGCACAAGCACCTCTGCTGGAGCCGGAGCTGAGAGCGGGGGCGTGGCCGAGCTGGGTGCCGCCCGAGCCGACGCTGCCCCAGCCGACGCTGCACGAGCAGCTGCTCGGCAGGGACGTCGAGCCGAGAGCTGCACGGCCAGCCGCCCGGGGACAGCGCGGGACCGAGGAAGAGGTGAGTCAGTCCTCACACTACCCCCCCCTTCACGAGGGGCTTCCGAACCCTTACCAGGTTTCCCAGGATTGTCACGATGGAATTTTTTAACAAGCGCCCTAGCGTGCACATCTTTAGCTGCAACCCAACATCTCTTCTCTGGACCATAACCAACCCAATCAATTAAATATTGCAACGAATTACAGATTTTACGCGAGTCTAGAATTTTATTCACTTCATATTCCGGTTCGTTATCAACTAGAATCGGCGATGGGGACGGAAGTGGCGTATTCTTAGCTAGTTTTAGCAGCTATACATGAAAAGAGTTTGGGATTCGCATGGTCAGAGGAAGTTGTACCTTAAAGGTCACATCGTTCAATTTCTGGGTAATAGGAAAAGGTCCAATAAACTTGGATCCCAACTTACTGGAAGGCTGCTGGAGAGAAATGTTTTTAGTAGAAACCCAAACAGGGTCCCCAACTTGAAGAGCGGGTTCATGAGACCTGCGGCGATCGGCGAATCTTTTATATCTTAAGACAGTCTTTTTTAAAGTCTCTTGGACGTTGGCCCAGATGTTTTTCCATTCTTGGAGCCACTCTTCCAATGCTGGTAAATCGGAAGGTGATCCCTTCTTGCAGAAGAATGGGGATACTTTGGTACTCTCACTCGGCGCATTATTGTATGCAAACTCTGCAAAGTCAATGAACTCAGACCACTGTTCTTGAGCGTCAGAAACGTAACACCGTAAGTACTGTTCAAGACTTTGATTGGTTCTCTCAGTCTGCCCATTGGTTTGAGGATGGTACGCCAACGACAAAGAAATCTGAATCCCCAACCGCGAACAGAAGTTCTTCCAGAAACGCGAAGTAAATTGAACACCACGATTGGAAATTATATTAGACGGTATGCCATGGATACGAAGAATATGTGAAATAAATAATCACGAAAGTTCAGGAGCCAATGGGAGTTTAGGTAACGGAATAAAATGTGCCATCTTACTAAAACAATCAACGACCACCCAAACCATAGAATATAACACATGCATGGCACCTGACGTTAATAGATATAGAGTCACCCAGAGAGGCTATGACATCCTACTATATCCTCAAACAGGAAAAGAACAGGTTAATCTGAATCCCATTCTTAAACTACTGTTCGACTGCTCCACAAACCGGTATATCCCTAGTTCTTTGTCTGTCAATACAGAATAATGATCACTTACACTTTGTTTTTATATACATTTTTAATCCACTCTTGTATTTTATTACAGAACGACCATACGATTAAAAAATGCTGGCTACTCCCCCTTCGTAATGATCACGCTGCAACACAGCAACGTCTCTCTGCTCGCAAACCTTCTTATTATACTGACAGTGTCTTAATGTTCACACACAATAAAGTTACAATATTCAAAGAGCTCCGTGGGACGTCTGCTCTGTGCGCCCAGCGCTGACGTCACTTTGATTGGCAGTTTTTTCTGCCAATCGGCATGATGCTGGCCGAGGGTTGGGACAGCGTCACTGGATGTGACGTAACGGAAGCTGCCGTGCGCGCACTTCCAGGATGACACGCAGGCCGGCCAGGGGAAGACGCAGCACACAACACACAGCCTCTTTATAAACAAGGTAACATCCCTGTTTGAATATCGCTGCCTTGAGAAAAGGGATGATGGCCCTGAAACGTTGGCAATTTCCATGCGATCCTTGTTCTGATACATTGGTATACATTTTTGCCTTACTATGCTGTGATTCCATTGTATATTCATGTTATTGTTTCTGACTGTCTGTCTGCTATTTGAATAAGCTGTTTGTACTGGACTAACATCTTACTACGCCTTAACCAAAAAGATATAGACAACAGCTCCTTTTTTAACCCTCAGGAGATTTTACAGCCATGACCTCTTATTATTATGGGTAAAGATTTTACCTAGTTAGTTGAACTTGATTATCATATGTTACTGTTAATTCACCAGATTTTCTTTTTTCACGAGGTCTGCTAAACCTGAGGATTATCTATCAGACTTTCTGCCGTAATGAACTTGGCCGATTTGTATCCTTTTTGTCAATTGGCTGAAGTTTATAAATATATATATTCATTGTATAATACACTTTATTAAGCACAATCTCTTTGTGTGGTGTGCATCCTTTCAACCTTTATTTATTGTTCTAGTGTTTTGGGATTTTATGTGGAGACAATCCAAGGAAGGATTAGCACCCATTCATTTGATATCTCATATTGTGGTGCGCTATTACCATTGTTGTTAATAATATTGTATTCTGTCTTTACAGGTATAAGCACCCCTATTGTTCTCTGAGTTGCCATTTTTGCGTATGTAATGACTTCACAAACGAGCCAATTTGTGGACCTAAATACCCTTACCGACAGACAAGCCAGTACCTTGGCATACACTCAGGCTGAACTAGATTCAGAAGTGGCTAAGTATGGCAATCAGACCAGCCCTTTCTCTCTAGATTACATTGCTCTCAAAAGGCACTTTGAATCCACTTAAAAGAAACTAGTGCAATACCAGCTGCATTCTTTAACGCTGGTTGAATATCTCAAAGTAAAACGCATCCCTCGTGGATTGCGATTGGCCATACCTCCAACCTTTTGCAGGGAAGACAAGGAGTTCTGTACCAAATGGTACAGGATCCTTAATAAGTGCAGTTTGGATCTTATTGCACTCACCATAGAGGGGATACAATACCAGATAAAGGATATTGAGAACTCAGTGAGAGAAGCACAATTTAATTTAGAAAAACACATCCCTCCAGCAGATCTAAAGACATACTTAGAGGAGACCAAGATTCAAATTGAAAAATATCATACTGATACATTATACACCAAACTCAGTAAATACAGATGTGATACAAGAGATTATCAGGAAGACCTTGTTTATACGTGGAGGGAGGCAAGGAGGGCAAGACGCATATACACTAACCGCCCCCAACATTCCTATAGCGACACCAGCAGTGGATTTGACACCGCTAGGCCCCATTTTTTAGGGGAACACCAAGGTCGGAAACAGTCTGGACGCGAAAGACCAGGAGGGGCAAAAAGTGTCCAAGACAACCAGATACAAACACGGAGCCGGACCCAACCCAGGACTTAGTGATCAACCTCTCATGATGGACATTAACTCCTGTGGAGTTAAAGGTACTAAACAAGGGGTTGGGTTTTGTACCATACTTTGTAGGTAATCAAATGCAAACAGACATAGACCTACAGCGCCTTTATAGATCTATAAGACTGAAAGCCTTTTTTGCCACTTCTCCAATAGAAGTGGGACACAGCACACAACCCGCCATACCGACTGGGGTTGACCTAACAAAGTGCAAACCACCAAGCAAGTGGAACCCCCTCACCACAAATCCGGTTGTTGAAAATTTCGTTAAACTAGTCCAAAGAGACATTGATAAGCTACACTGGGTCCCTCCTTCCCGATCACATACCTCCCAGCATAATCTGTCTAAACCAGAACGACTAGCATTAAAGGGCCTCTCACAGGACCAAACCATAGTAATTAAACCAGCTGACAAGGGCGGAGCAATAGTTGTATTAGATTATGATTTCTATGATGCTACCATTATGTCACAATTGAATGACCATACAGTATATCGTCAATTACCAATTAATCTCTATTAAGAGGGAAATGGATTCCACTATCTTGAGGGCATTTGATGAAAACATAATAGACAAAAAACTGACGGATTTTTTGATTACAGACTATCCAGTAACACCTGTTTTCTATATCTTACCCAAAGTCCATAAGCATCCGACCTGTCCACCCGGCAGACCTATCGTTGCAGGAACGGATTTGTTATTACAAAGCTCTGCTATCTTTTTGGATAAGGTTATACAGCCAAATGTAATGCAGACAAGGTCATACCTACAGGATACTGGGGAATTCTTAAATAAGATTCAAAATTTAGGTCCATTACCTGAACAAGTCATTATTTGTAGCATGGGCGTCAGTTCATTATACACTTCAATCCCACACGATTTGGGTTTACAAACAATACACACTGCCCTAAATGAGATGGACGGTACCATGGAATTTAACCAATTCTGCATGGACCTACTGACATTGGTACTAACCAAGAACTATTTCTTATACTGTAACTACTACTATTTACAGATACAAGGCACAGCGATGAGGTCCAATGTGGCCCCAGCCTATGCCAATCTCTTCATGAACTATTTTGAAGAGCAATTTGTATATACTGACGTGGCATTTGAACATGTACTGTTGTGGACTCGTTACATTGATGACATTTTTTTCTTATGGCAGGGCTCTGAACTTGATCTTCTTTTATTCACCGACAGACTAAACAAGGCCCTCCTGACCATCTCCTTTACAAACGATTACAGCACACAACAGATACATTTTTTAGACGTCTTAGTCAGCATTGAGAACAATACCATACACACCGACCTTTACCGTAAGAAGACAGACCGCAACACTTTTTTACATCATGACAGCTTCCACCCTAGGAATATGCGTGACAGTCTCCCCTACAGTCAATTTATCCGCTTACGAAGGACTATTTCAGATGACCAAAAGTTCCTTGAAAGATCGGACGGCCTGTCCAAGATTACAACCCATTTGGCCTGATGCAGAGCCTCCCCCGATCTGATCTTATTTTGTTCCGTTTTTCCTATGGCCCGTTTTGCTTACATTTGTCCCGGGGTTAAAATGTGATGCAGAGCCGCCGTCGGGGGAGCTCCGTTAATGCTCCGTTTCTGTGTCTTCAATCGGGAAGTGTTTTTTCCCCTCTCGGGGGCATGCTATTTCGTCGTGGCTTCCGTTCCCGTTCACACGGACGATCCGTTTTTGCCTCCATTTTAATGGGTTTCCAAACGTACCTTCTTGCCATCCGTTTCCGTTTTCACCCCTATTTGGATGTTTTTGACAAGTATACTTACATCTCCATGGATTTGCTGTTGTCAATCTGGGTCCACGCAAGCGCACATCCATAATACTCCCTAAACCTTAATCTATCCCACAAACTGACACTTATTCACATACCCAAACTTAACACACCAAATTCATTTTTCTTCTTCTTCCTTGTCTTTAATGCTTACCTTAATCTCTTTTTCTTCTTCTTCCTTGTCTTTAATGCTTACCTTAATCTATTTTTCTTCTTCTTCCTTGTTTTTAATGCTTACCTTAATCTCTTTTTCTTCTTCTTCCTTGTCTTTAATGCTTACCTTAATCTCTTTTCCTTCTTCTTCCTTGTCTTTAATGCTTACCTTAATCTCTTTTTCTTCTTCTTCTTTGTCTTTAATGCTTACCTTAATCTCTTTTTCTTCTTCTTCCTTGTCTTTAATGCTTACCTTAATCTCTTTTTCTTCTTCTTCCTTGTCTTTAATGCTTACCTTAATCTCTTTTTCTTCCTCTTCCTTGTCTTTAATGCTTACCTTAATCTCTTTTTCTTCTTCTTCTTCCTTGTCTTTAATGCTTACCTTAATCTCTTTTTCTTCTTCTTCCTTGTCTTTAATGCTTACCTTAATCTCTTTTTCTTCTTCTTCTTCCTTGTCTTTAATGCTTACCTTAATCTCTTTTTCTTCCTCTTCCTTGTCTTTAATGCTTACCTTAATCTCTTTTTCTTCTTCTTCCTTGTCTTTAATGCTTACCTTAATCTCTTTTTCTTCTTCTTCCTTGTCTTTAATGCTTACCTTAATCTCTTTTTCTTCTTCTTCCTTGTCTTTAATGCTTACCTTAATCTCTTTTTCTTCTTCTTCCTTGTCTTTAATGCTTACCTTAATCTCTTTTTCTTCTTCTTCCTTGTCTTTAATGCTTACCTTAATCTCTTTTTCTTCTTCTTCCTTGTCTTTAATGCTTACCTTAATCTCTTTTTCTTATTCTTTGTCTTCTTCTCCTTCTTCTTTCTATTCCTTGTCCCATATACTTACCTTTTGGGACATGTAACAGTATGATTATGTTGTGCTAACATACATTGGCAGGAAATAAAACACACCACACTTTTTTTTTGCTTTTTTGTTTTTACTGTTTTACTAAAAATTTTTTGGAAATGGGTCAAATAACAAGATTAAAATGTTGCTAAAAATGGGTGGCTCCTTTAAAATAGTTGGCGTTTTCTGTGATCTGTGAAAGAAAAACATCATCATTTTTAGTGTGTTTTTTTTTTTGTTTTATTTTATTTTGGGGGACATGAGTTTAAACTAGTTTTCAAATAAATAACTAAAACTTACATTGCTTTTGGCCAACAGGGCATCTGGGGCGCAGCCTCCTTCCTGGGTCCAGCATAACGTCCGGTGGGGTATCTGTTTCGATCAAAAACGCAAGTATATTATTTACTATTTGTGCCTCCTGAATGTCAGATTAGGTTATGCTTCTATGCATCAAATCCCTCACCTTCCCCAGGCACCTCTTCAGCTTCACCTCCCTCGACTGTCCCTTCTGATGGGCCTGCAACGTCAGAATCTACAAAGAACAATAGTGCACATTACTATATGTATTTCTTGCATGTATCAGGGCACATGTTATTTTGGTAGTCTTACCAGAGTCAGGTTGCTGGTTGATGAGGGGCGACTCCCTGCTGTGCGATTCCCCCCCCCCTGCATACTGAGGTCTAAGGGCCCTCATACTCACTGGAAGAGGAGGGGGTGGGCATTGGCACTGGCTGTGGGCCACCTATACCTTCCCCAGATTCGTCCAACAATGGGCTACGGGCTCTTTTCCGGGTGGGGTGGCAACGCATAGTCCATTCATTAGCTGCAATATAAACACAATCATAAAAAGAGGCCCGGCCAAGGCCAGTGTGATTCTTGCATGTGGAGTAGCCACACTTACCTGGAAAATATTTAGCAAAGTACCGCCTCACCCGGGGCCTATGCCTCCTCTTTAAGTCAGACCAGTGTTGGGCAATCTGGGTGAAGGTATAGGTGGTACCCGAAATGCGGGCAATCACGTCCACCAACGCCAGCGCCAACGTCCTCTAATCGTAGCGGTTCCTCAGCATCATCTGTTTGTACAAAACACAATGGAACAGCATTAGTCACACATATACCTGTCAAAATGTCATGCCCTATCTAAACTCAGTTTATGCCCGTCATTCCTGCTCACATGGGCCTAGTTCTCCATTCTGCATCTAGCCTAGTTTTCTGTTGCACACATGTTATAAACTAAGCTGGTGTAGTAGTTTACTTTAACAAGTCCGTTGTTCCTCACTAATCTTGCCCTGGCATAGTTTTTTTTGTTTAGGGGCTTGTGCGCGCACATAAACGCACGGTCGCCTACTCACATCCATGATAATGTTGTCCTGCTCTGCGGTATAAATGGCTGACGACATCTTGTTAGCGGTTCCGGGTATGGCTATGATGTTCCCCCACGTGCACACATGCTTCCGAACACGCCCACACAGTAAAAATATTTAAAGGTCAATGCACTCAGCTCTGTGTTGGATACCATATCACTATGGCCAGACCAAAAGGGAGCCGTAAGACCCACAAAAGCCCAGAGGCACATACTAGCCTCTCAGATCCAGCACACAAAAAACAACACAAGAGCAGGCACAAGAGCCAGGATGGACATGCACCTACTAAAAGGGTGGATAAGCCACACACACAGGCAGCTCATCCAAAACGCAGGAGCAAGGAGCCCTTGCCACATTCGCCAGCACCTGCTAAATCAGCCAGGCCTCACAAGGGTCCAAAATCTGTTAAAAGCCTGCAGCCTGCACCTCCTCCACACACAAAGCATGCCCAAAAAACAAGACACACCACCAAGGGGAAGCGTAGGTCCAAAACCTCCAGCCCACCCAGGCCACCCACCCCTCCTCTGCAACCCTCTGTGTCACAAAGTACCACTACCACAGATTCACTAGAGAGCTCAACAGGTGAAAGCTCCACAGGCACCCAGCCATTAACACAGAGCAGCACCCACACTCCATCACACTCACCCATAAGCCCAAGAACCCAACACGACTCCCCAGACAGCCAGCCATCTATTTCATCTGATGCAAGGGACACCACACACCCATGTGGCCGTCAGCTACGCCGTGGCTCACTTACAGCCCGTTTTTGTGATGCACAAATCATGGCTGTAGCCACTGGTGTATGTGAGCACTATGATGCCCTATTTGGCCGTTATTCAAAATCCACCCCAAAGCAGGCAAAGTAGGAGATCTGGGCTAATATTTGCAGGCAAGTTAATAGTGTTGGCTCTGTCAGGAGAGAGCTTGAGCAAATTAAGCCCAAATTTGGTGATCTTAAATATTATGGTAAAAAAAAAATGGACATGCACTGCCAACAGAGGTAAAGTCCATTTAGAGTGTAAATGCATGTCTAGCCTGCTTTGTAACAGGATGTAACACTTAATAGGTGTGATTTAATCTACCCCAGCCAGCAGACAGGGGGTGGTCTCCCGACTAAAATCACACTAACCCCAGCAGAAGAACATGTCTACACATATATTCACCCTGCAACCCTTCAGGGCCTGCCAGAGGGCCTAGACACAGACATGAATGTCAGGTTGAAAGGTGAGTTTTTTTTTACAGAGAGACTTTTCAATGGGGGAACAAAAACTTTGCTAACCCTTAATACACGCTGTGGTTGTTGTTAAAAATAACATTACATTCTCTCTTCCAAGAACAAACTCAACACACGTCACAGGGCCAAGCAACCCCTGGCTTGTCCCAGAGGACCATGCAACACCAGGTTTCTTCCCACACAAATCAAATTGGGTGTTTGGATGAGGTAAGTCAATGGTCCACTGTGTAGACTTTGGAAATTGCACTTGCATCCAATTTTGGTAAAATAATGAACTCAAAAAATGCTACATTTATTTACAGAACATACAAAGTCCCCCAATTATTGAAGACATTCGGGATTTGGAGGAGTACACAATTCAGATGCCGCAAATGCCTACAGAACCAGTGTGCGAACATCAGAACCAACAGGCACAGCAACTTCATCACCTGGTGTCCACTACCACAACCTCTGTGCCAACAACCACTTCTGCCGTCAGCACAACACACTCTGTAGCAACCCAACCACCAGACCCACTCAATCTGGTGCAGAATCACCCACCCGTGCCAGTGCAAGAACACAGCCAAGGCGACAAATAAGCCAGAGGAGACAGCTTCAGATTATGGAGGAAGCCTGGCACCAGGAGAATATAGCATTTTCACAAACCACACAATTTAATGACACTGTGTGCACCCAAATAACATCGATGAATAACCAATTAGAGGTTTTAAACACAAATGTGCACATATTGCTGCACACATTCAGCCACACCAACCATCAACTGCAACATCATACTCTACCTACCACTAAATGGTTGTGTTAATGTATATGACCCCATGTTTAAGTTACCAAAAAAAAAAACACAATGAGTGAAAATAAATTTTTGTGGATTCACAAATACATTTAAACCAAATACATTTCCAAGGCTTGTGTTTTATGCAAAAACATTGTCCACTAGTTGAGCACGTATTGCCTGTGCTGTGCCACTTTGTGATCCGGAGTATGGAGGGGTGTGATCTTCAGGCAGGTCAGTGTATCTGGATATCAGGCCTAGAATAGCAAGGTTGTGCAGGACACCACAAGCAATAATGATTTTGATGACCTTGGCAGGCTGATACTGTAGTGCACCCCCAGTCTGATCCAGACATCGGAAGCGCATCTTGAGCAAGCCAAAGGCACGTTCCACCACTGAGCGAGTCCTCCTATGGGCAGTGTTATACCGCTCCTGGGCCTGGGGAGATGGGTGCAGGATGGGTGTGAGTAGCCATGGTAGCAAAGGGTAGCCAGAATCACCTGCCAAAAAAACAATCAAAAAATAAGCACTAACAATAACACAAACACACACCGGATGTGATGTAACAGAAGCTGCCGTGCGCGCACTTCCGGGACAACACGCAGGACTAACATCTTACTACGCCTTAACCAAAAATATATAGACAACAGCTCCTTATTTAACCCTCAGGAGATTTTACAGCCATGACCTCTTATTATTATGGGTAAAGATTTTACCTAGTTAGTTGAACTTGATTATCATATGTTACTGTTAATTCACCAGATTTTCTTTTTTCACAAGGTCTGCTTAACCCCTGAGGATTATGTATCAGACTTTCTGTCGTAATGAACTTGGCCGATTTGTATCCTTTTTGTCAATTGACTGAAGTTTATATATATATATATATATATATATATATTCATTGTATAATACACTTTATTAAGCACAATCTCTTTTTGTGTGGTGTGCATCCTTTCAACCTTTATTTATTGTTCAAGAGTTGCTAAACACCCCATAGCAAAGCATGTGCGCAAGAGTAATTTTACTTAAAAATTTCAGCTCCACAAAGTGTGCACTTGCACTTTTTCAACCAAAACAGTACTTACATTTGAAATACCCCCTACAAACAATATATCCCATGAAAATACAAACATTGAGCTTTCTAGGTATACTGAGCTTGTTGTAGTGGGCTCCCTCAAAGCATTTTGGTTGCACAGGGTTTCTCTAAAAAAAGTATTAAAAAGCAGAATAAAAAACACTTTTTCCTAAAATATCAATATGCAAAAAAAAAAAAAAAAACAAGCTAAATCTGAAAGCCCAAGGTCCCCCAAACAGAACAATACCCAACATGCATAGGTACTTTGAACCCTTTTAAATGGCAGGCTACTTGAGATTTGGTCACCATTTTGCGCTTTGTTTAACTGTGATTTCAGCATGAATTTCCGGGAAAATGATAGTGGTTTAAATTTAAAAAATTGGCATGGGGTCTCCCTCCTAGGGTATTAGGTATATTACATTTCAAGGGTTGCAACAGCCTTTGTGGGCCATGGGCTCTTCTGCCGCCCATCTGGGCTTTGGGGAGGCAGGTAATGGGGCTTGCTAATTTCTCAAGCCTTGTGAACTGGTATAGGGGGTCTCCCTCCCCCAGGCTTTTTTTTTTTTATTTTTAGGGTTAAAACCCAGCTCTTCTGCCCTTCCCTAGCCATTGGGGAGGAAGGTAATGAGGGCAGGAGGTTAATGGCAAGTCACCCACTTGGGTGACGTGCCAACCCCCAAGTCTTGTGAACTGGTATAGGGGTCTCATAGATCCCTTACCAGCTCACAAAGGGTTAACAGTACAAACAAAATACACAGACACAGCCAGAGAAAATAACATTATTCCAAATGACATGTTTCCCTCTACTCACCTCCGATCCTGTATCCCGTGCCGAGCAATGTCTCTTGCTGATTCAATGACAGCTGGTGGTGATTGGTGGAGAGTGGGTGGAAGGGCATAGGATCAGAGCCTCCTGCCCCTCCACCCTCTCTCCACCGATCACCCCGGCATCTGAGGATTGTCAATGCAGGGAGTGGGATGACATCAACGGGATGACGTCATCCGCCCCGCATAAAAAGTTGGAGCTGCGGCCAGCAGCAATGGTGGAAGCAGGGGAGCTCTTCTCATGGCAGGAGAGCCCAAGGGGTTCAGAGGCCCCCTGGGTGAACAGAAGAACCGGCCGAGGGTTTTGCGGGTGGAGGTGAGTGAATGTCTTTTTTTTTTTACAGCAACAATTATCAGAGGCATTGGAACCGGGGGGGGGGGGGGGGGTGGGTTCTGTTTTGGGCTCTCTACTGTCAGGGGGATCGGATGCCCTCCGGGTTAAGAGAAGACCGGGCTGGATCGATTGCAGGCTCAGGTGAGTTTCTATCTTTTGTTCTTTTTATTGAAGGGTAAAGAAGGCCGCCATTTAATGGCTTGAGGGGCAGATATGTGAACATTACATAACTGGCACTAGAAAGGTTTAAAGTAATGACATATGTGTTCTGTTGGAAATGCATTTCTGTGTTTGAGGGGAGTGATGTATTAAACTATTGTTGCATCATTTTGTATTCACTCAAAGGACCTAACCCTACTTCAGTGACAAGAAATAGAACTATCTAGTCCAAAACCAAAATACCTCTTTCTGAATTGTTCAGCTTTTGTCATGATTAACTTAGCCAACCTTGGAAGCTGGAGAGCAAACAATGTGTACGTGTGTAGATAGTATACGTGTTTGTGTTAAGGTTTGTCTATGATAAAATATAAACTTGTCTTCATAATACATTATTTTATTTATTATTACATTATTATTAATACAATATTGAGATTGACCTTGGAGTTCTGTTCACTTCATAATTCAATTGTCCTGTAGCCCCTACAGTTATACAGCAGCATGACTTTGTTACTGTTTATATGCTTTCAATGTATTTACCGCAGTGCATTATTGCAAATACAGTATACATCAATCCAAGTTTTTTTTAAAGAGAGAAAGCCTCAAAGCATGTCAAGGCATTGACAGGCAGCCACATGTAAAGTACAATTATTTACCCACTACAAGATACATTACCGAGAAATACAGCAAGCAGTATGGTTAAATATTTTAAAAGCTCATTTATTTTGCAGGCCCTTAACTGCTGTAAAAATGTCACAGACCTCTTTCTGTTAAGAGATTTTTATTACTGTTTAGAATCGGGTTAAAACTGTTTCTCACAGCCATTGGAAGAACCTATTCATTTTTTAAATAGCTAAATCTATACTGATGGCAAAAATAGTTATTTTAAAATATATATTCTTCATGATCTTTTCCACTCTCCTTTGCATTAGACTCCTTTGCCATTCTCTGTGTCAGAAAAGCAGTTCTGCTCCACCCACACCTGCCATCTTGATCTGTATGGTTCTTGCGTTACCACCATGTGACAACTGTCCCACAGGCAGGAATACAAAAAATCTTAAAATGCTGAAGGATTGCAGACTTCAATGGAGTATTGTGCAGGAGCTATTGTTGAAGCAAAATGACATAGGTGAAATGTCAGTTAAGATAGAAGTGGAATGGATTTTTCATTTATGTTAAATGATTAAGTTTGTGACCTGGGAGGAGTAGTGTTTCTCTTTTACTTTGACCTCTATATAGTTCAAAACTTAGTGCAGCAACACTAGCCGGAAGCAGTTCAGCTCTGCCTGCCATGTTTGCTGGGACCAACATGGCACATGCAAAGAGAAAAAATATACTTTACCACTTGTTTGTCCACATGTACATTCATATACATTTGTTACATACTTACCCAAACTGGTTTACGCTTATTTTTAGGGGACCGTCCTCTTCCGTGGTGCTGTCTCTTCTTCAGGGTCTGTAGAGGGAAAGAACCTGAGTTATAATTAATGGACATGTGTTATTTGTGTCTTCACACCCACCTAAATCTTGTGCCGCTTCTGTCTCGGGTGGCCCCATCGCCGCATACTCACCCTCTGATGATTCTGTAGGAACACAGAATCACAACACAACAGCACTTGTCATAAGACTTTACATGCAGCACAACCTGTTTTTTTTGTATAGGCCTACCGAAGTGTACGGGAGCTGTGCAAGTCCAGCACACCCTCCTCTTCCAAGGCCTCCATGGCTGGTGGTGGTGCTGCTTCAGAGGTGGAAGAGGACATTGGCAGGATTTGGGGCCGCCGCCTTATACACACACCCTGTGTTTTAGGACCCACTGGTTGGACCCCTTGCCTCTGGGTGGCTTGATCCACAGCCAGAACTCCCCAGCTACAAAAGAGAATATAATTTTATAAAACATGTAACTCATAACCCTGATAGCTCACCTTCTCTGTTGTACAGAAGAACAGGGAAGTTTTGGCTGCAGAACCTCTGCATCCAGGGCCACTTTCGCCATTTGAGGTCCGACCAGTGCTGCATTATTTGGGTGAAGGTGTAAGGTGATATTCCCGAAGCCAGCTCTCCCACCCGACAGTATTAGCGGATTGCAAGCGCAGACACACTTAGAATAAAAAGTGCACCTAACTCTCCACTCCGCTGCTACTGTTGGATAGGGCTCACTTACTGCGGCCAACAACAAGACAAAACCAGTTCTACCATCCCTCAGTAGTAGCAGATTGCATAGAAATGTCAAACATAAATCACTTAGGCACCCCTGTTTTGCATACAAACAGGGCCAGAGTGGTCCCTGTGACAGTGACAAAGTACTGTGGGCCTGTAACATTGGAATATTGGTCTCCACTATTACTGTGGCACCATGTGCCTTTGCTAGTATTTTGAGCACGCCCTGGCAGACCTAGGTAGTAAGCTTGCGTCCATATGCCCATGTAGCCTATAGGTTGCTGGCGCCTCTGATGGGCTGCTAAATAAACCAAATTGTTTCCTCTACAATTTCAGCTGAGGCTCAGATTTTCTTGTCACTGCTGACTTAGGAGCTCACTATACCACACCATAGATGCCACCACAGCCCCCAGAGCCAGGAACACAGGCATGGTAGAGGAAATGGCAGCACCTATCCCAGGTACCCCAGCCCCTGCCCAAGGCCCCACCATTCATCCCCCAGGCACTACCCGCAGAACCACAAAAGGCATCTGCAGCGGGAGTCAGAAAAACCAAGGCTTCCGGCACAGACCAACAAACAGTCAGGAGCAATATGCAGACCCTAGGGCGCAGTCCACAGCAGAGCCCCATGTGGAGCCAATGGGGGAGCCAAAGGCTGAGCAGCATTACCACAGCCAGGCCTGCTCTTTCCCCAGCCAGTAGAATTGAATCCTTCTGTTCCGGGCCTGGGAGTGAGCATAGTGACTTTCAGCCAAGACACCACCCAGCAGACCACAGCATCACCATCTGCAACTCACCCTGGGCACAAATTAACAAGGGGCAAGTTGAGTGGATGACTTAATGATGTCCAGCTGGAGGTTCTGCTGGATGGTGTTTCCAAAAATGATGATCAACTGTCTGGGTCCCTGTCTCGTTCAACCCCCAAAGCTTTGCTGGAGGAGTTATGTTTGGAGATTGCTCGCAACATAATGGGGCGGGACCAGAACCCAAGAATGGAGCCTAGGCCAAGAAAAAGTAGGAGAACCTGAACGTGGTGGTTTGGTGGAATCTCAGCACCAGGTGGGCTGAGGGGTAAATGTTGAACAACCAGACGGCTGCTTTTGCAGGAAACAATGGACAACTCACTAAAGCCATCATTTCCTTTAATTGAATCTACTTTGCAAACTGGTGACGCACTCCCCAAAACTCTACAATTTACCCATGCTGCGGAGCGGGCATTGGGGAAGCTCCACCCCAACACCTACCAGGATACAATGGACATTGATAAGCGGCATGTGCCCATCAGTGGTAAGACTTGTTTGCAAATTTTAGCTTGGCTCAGGGGGGAGTAGGCCAAACAAACACCCCACCCACCAACCTGAGTGCCCGAACGGGTACCCGTTTGTCCAATCAGCACGTGTGGAGCTGCTGATGTCACGTTGTCTAAGGCCAGTGGCTGCTAGCGCGCTGACCCTCTAACAAGGAACATGCCCGCACCGGCAATACACAAATGCCTGGTGCAGGCTCACGCGCTGCTAAAGGGATAGCGGTGATGTGGCCCCAGCTCGCACATCCGCTGTTGGCTCAGGAAACATGGTAAGTGTATGGGGTGACCTGGGGGGTTTCATACATTCTCTTATGGATTCCCAGGATGATCACCGTGGGTTTGGTCCACTTTAAAAAGGGCATCAGGATCCAGGGCAGCAATGGATAACCAGAAACACCTAAAAGACAAATGAAAACGGAAATGACATTACTAACAGGCAACACAAAATCAAAACAGCCTAGACCAAGTAACAAGTATTTGCATATAATGAACTAATGAGAACCATCAATTTCATCAAACACCGCGCTTACAACTTAACAAGTGATTAGCAAGAAAGAATTAACAAGAAAAAATTAGTGAAATATCGATTAAATAAAGAATAATAGTTAAACTTAAAAGTCCTCACTGGAGTGTTCAAACTGTGTTGAATCAGTCTGTAATTAATTCAAATTAATTGTTTGTATGTTAGTGACAAAGAACACCACAACTCCGCGGGACAATACTTCCTCCTTCAATACAACATAACATGACGCCTCACAGTCCTGGCCCCGCGTGTATGGGGACACAAAAGGTCCCCATAACATGACGCCTCACAGTCCTGGCCCCGCGTGTATGGGGACACAAAAGGTCTTTACAGCGCGCCTCCCAGTATAGTGTCTGAAGTTGGAATCTTGATTTTCAAAACGTGTTTTTATTTGAATGCTGGTAAGCATATTAAATGTGGGCAGGAGCTCTGAAGTTTTGAAGATATCACGCCATGTGTTTTTATTTGTTTGTTTTCATGCTATAAATCTCTGGAGTGGAGGAGATATAAGGAGCTTTGAATGATAAGGAGGATCTAAGAGTTATTGGTATTGCTCTAATATACCTTAATTGATGAGAGGCATACAGAAGCTTTGACACCTTAAAGAGGACCTAAACTCACTCTGCAAGCTTTTCATTTGCATCTGGTACGTGATTTAATAGATGGTGGTGGGAGTTGTCACCAATTGTTATTCTTAGTGGAAAATACACACAAGAGGTGGATTTCTCGCAGTCAAGAATGAAAGTTATGTTGTATTGAAGGAGGAAGTATTGTCCCGCGGAGTTGTGGTGTTCTTTGTCACTAACATACAAACAAGTAACAAGTATTAACAAAGAGTAGGACCAAACAAGCAAAATGTAAGGCGGGATTTGCACATTGCAAATGCAACTTAAACAACGCCATAAATAACCACACTTATCCACAAGCCAGCCGCCAGTCAGCTCACCACTCCTCAAGGTAAATGCATCATGGGACGAGCCAGGAAAGCCACCTAAAACACTGAAAAAGTGAAGATCTGGCACCATGACATCAAGAGAGTGGCCCACCTTGCGGTTGCTGAAAAAAGCTACAAATAAAAAAAGGGTCACTAGACTGGCAACGACAAATGAATAACAAAAATAAAGGAAAACAAGGGTCAAATGGCACACAGAGAAGCTGTTTGGGGGAAGGGGAAGCTAGAATAGCCTCAAGAGAATAGAGTGCCCAGCAAGTAGGAGCAATGTGGACCTAAACAAACTGGGAACACAGGGAATATGTTTGTCGGGAGGGGAAGTAAAGCCAGCATAAATACAGGAAAGTGCCCAGGAAGGAGGAGCAATGTGGACCTAAACATACCCCAACATATACTGCTGAGCAGCTGGGGGGACCAGGTCCACATGCATGCAAGCAATGGTCCCCATGACACTTGGCATATTCTCTATTCGAAAAAAGCCCAACATCCACACGTTCCAGGCTACCATGCTACAACCGTTAGGCTTACCGGTAACTGATTTTTTAGGAATCCTTCAGCATGACAACATGGGGAGATTATGCTCCACCCCCTGGGAGGAAACACAAACATGAACAGAGGTTAAAAGCCCCACCCCTTCCTCTCCACCTCACTCTTTGTAAAGTAACTTAATATAAAACAATTCTTTGGACTCTGGTCGGTAATAAGCGGTCATGTGCAAGGATTCCTAAAAAATCAGTTACCAGTAAGTCTAATGGTGGTTTTTCCAAGTCAGCGTGACCACGTGGAGGCAAGTAATTATACCTTAGGGGTGGGAAAACTGCAATTAGTACCTTTCTACCGAAGTCCTGATGTTTTGCAGATAGTAAATCAAGTTTATAAAGTTTGAGGAAGGTGTGGGGTGAAGTCCACATTGCCGCTTATTTTTAGAACAGAACAGAACCACCATTTTTGGTGTGAGATCATAATAGAAATATGCAGATATGCATCTTGTAAGTCTAGAATCACGACATCAAAACATTTTTGACCGAATAATTGATTCCGTACTGAATCTCGTATCTTGTATCAAATGAATCTGTTTAATCTTCCTAGATTTAAAATCATGCAAAATTTTCTTGATGGCTTTTGAACCAGCAAGACATGAGAGTAGAATCCCCCCCTCAGGGGAGGGAACCCTTCTATCACATTTTTATGCAAAAGCTACTGTAGGACTAGAAGCAAGGCTTCCATCTTTTTAGGGCCTTTGGGATCTGACCACTAAACAAAATAGAATTGGGGGAGGGGTGCAGTTCTAAATGAGAGAGTCCCCCCCTCACCGGAATACCTTTGTCAGGATTGCGGCTTAGGCCCCTCTGAAGGCTTGTTAACTAGGGTAAGCCTCTTTTGGGGGCTAGGCTGAACCCAACCTTTTTCTGGGTTCATACTGTTTAGACTGGGTTCAAGCATGGAGCAGCCCTACCTCTATTAGCAAAGTGCGGATTGAAAATTCCACTTCCTGTTTAGGATTTAGTGATAAGTGATATTGCACAACTAGTGCATATGTAAAAGACTATGTGGGAATCTAGCTCCGGCTGTGCCCAGACCTCAGATGAACTCCTCTGGCAATTGTTCAGGACAGTGGGCGCTAGTACTCTGGAGGTCAGAAAATAAAAAATTAAAATAACAAATTGGCCAAAGTCTAACACATCCAGGCACACTCTGTCCAACCCAGGGAGGAAACACAAAGAAGGGGTGGGCCTTTTAATCTCAGTTCATGTTTGTGTTTCTTCCCAGGGGGTGGAGCATAATCTCTCAATGTGGTCACGCTGAAGGATGACTTGGAAAAGAGATGTATTTCTCCTGCAGGGCAGCCATGCTATCGAGAAATTTAGTCAGGGTGCGGCTCACCGAATGCTTGGACAAGCCAACTGATAAGTGCCCCTAGCCTCTGGAAGGAGCCATTCACTAAAAATTGGAAACAGTCAACCAATTTGGTCATACCTCCAATTGCATGCCCCTTTATTGTGGTGGGGATCAACCATGGCCACAACTCCGAGTGAAGCTTTTCAAGAGAAAGACGGTTCAATCGGGTCAATTCGAACACCTGCTGATCGGTCATCTGATCGATTTCCAGGCAATGGCAGGTATGCCTAAGCTCTGGAAGGTGCATGGTTAACAGTCCTCGTTGCTGCAGACATTCATCAGGGGGCTCCGTTGTAGATGTGAAGGCTGTATTTCCACAAGCAAAAAGAGGCAGTTTAAGTTTTCCCGCTAGCAAAAGGAGGGCGTAAGTTTGAATCGGAAACCTATAGGTCTGAAAACGCACAAACCAGGGCTCAGAATCACATGCAAGCGCAGGCTAAACCCGCACGATTACGAACGTACGGACACATTGATTCGTAATTATACGACGTACAGTCGGTTTGGTGTACACATACCGTAATTTCCTGCAAAAAGGACAACTCATCCAAAAAAACAAGGCTCAGAATCACCTGACATGGAAAAAGGAACCAAATACGGTCTTTTGATTTAATTCCGGCTGACGGGAATGCGTGCGAGAGGCTTGGAATCATAATGCATGCGACACTTAAAGTCTAATTTAAGCATCAGCCCCTGTTAATACCACTTAGCACCATTTTTCCTCAGTACCACTCAGTGTGCTAACAACCCCCAAAAAATGGCAGCAGTGATGCGGTCGCCTGCCTGCGTCTAGTTTAACACTAGCATCATATAGGCCGCAGCTTGGTGCCCTGTGGTTGAAGCTGCACCAGTTTATAGTGGAACTGTTGTTCAAGATCCCATAGAGCACAACAGGCAGAACTATATTGAAGTGTTTTATGCTTATGCTAATTTTACACACATTTTTTTTAACTAAAATTGTTTTTGTGGCTTCTTTTGCTTACCCATGTGTAATTTAGACAACAGCTAAAATGCTGTTTAAATGCACTGTAAAGTTTGTCCCTTTTTGTCCCCAGCAGTGATATCTTGTAACTTAAAATGGTGGCCAGCCCCAGAAAAATACAGCACAGATCTTTTCAGGGTGCCAAAATGTATGTATAAATGTATAAATATGTTGTGCAGCGCTGAAAAGACTGCTTTATAAAGCGGCACACACTGCCTTTAAGATTGCTTTATTGTAAACAGACTGGTAACCACTGACAAACATTTACTGCCTAAATTCAAGCAGTTGATGCTCAGCTTTAAAGTGTCACTGTGCCATAGTTAATGTAGCAGGAAGGACAAAGTCATAACTTTTAATAGGCCGTGACTCTGTCTACATGTAACCTTCTTGTTTTCATACTTTCTTTTTCGCTGAAGCTTTTTCTTCAGTATTTCTGCCTTGAATCAATTGGATGTCTCAAGTAAGCTTATAACTACCTGTCAACTCAGAAGCTTGATCACTTCCTCTTGCTTGAAATGTCAATATCTACATTACCTGAATATAAATGAAAACTATTTTCTTGACATGAATTTTAACTAAACACAGTACATCTGCTGTATTTATGTGAAGTCATCTTGATAATATCTGAAGTGCCATTAGTGTAACTCCAATAATTCACTGAAGGTCTGAAATTTCCACTGACAATATAACACGCTGTGTATAATTTAGCTATAGCCACTACATCCTACCAGATATATATGTATATAATGACATGTATTTTTCAGTATTTAGATTTCACCTGTTTCCATCGGGGGAAGGGGGCTGGCCAAAGAGAGACCTGGCCGATTTTCCCGATGGGTAGCACTGTTTCGGGGCTGGTTTGGCTGATGCTGCTTCTAACACCCCCATCCAATGCTTGCCTCCCTAGCCTCCCCACAGCCCCCTTTACCTGGCCCCATTGTACCCCATAGCAAACACCCGCTCATGTTTTGCCCATAATGGCACAGCCTCAGCATCTTGGCAACCTTTTTCATAGCCTCACTGTGTATGCTTGTTTTTTTGAGGAAGTGAACTCGAAAACCGGGCTTTGTGAATGCTCATATTATTCATAGCTGCATTCTGAGAATTTCTCAGCCATGCATACGCGACTGTAATTGCTTTGCGTATGCATATGGTTTAGCCGAGTATCTACGGTTTTGCCAGTCGAACTTGTCTCCGAAGCTGAGGTTGTACCTGTTTTGAGCCGTATGTTGCCGTGGAGTCTATCCACCTCGGTGTTCCGCGTCCGTTGCTGGCCTTCCGTCTTACACCCAGGATTTTATTTAAGGGTTAAGCTCGCTGTCCCCCACCTGTCTGCCATTCCATGTTTTGCGCATGTCTGTCCGTTCCCCCTTGGCTCCAGTTGGGGCATCCCATATTTTATGCATATGGGTATTGTGACTTACCTTTTCCCCTTGGTTCCAGTTGGGGCATTCCATGTTTTGTGCATGTCACTTACCTTTTCCAAGTGGTTTCATTCAGTGTCCTCCCATTTCATCTGCTTCCACCCTCTGGTAATACCCTTTTCGTTTTCCATTCTAAGTCCACCTCCTCTTTCCTCACACTATTACTCACAGCTGATTGAGCTGATACACCCTGCTTAAAGGATGTTATTTTATGCTTATACATATGCTAATAGCATATACATTTGTAAAGCATTTTTGTTTTTTTTGCTTTGTTTGTTTTGTCTGTGCATGTGTAATTTGTGTTCTGCTTGTGTAGTGGTCAGCTTGAATGGGTTTTCACCCACTTGAGTCTGGCACCATAACAAGAATATTCACCCTCAGAGGATTCTGGGGAGAAAAAGAAGACACAAGACACCAGCACTTGTCTATATGTTATTTTTTGAATCCCTTACCCCAACCTGTGTGTTTGCAGTCTATTGCCCTACCTGACTGCATGCACTCCCCTGCTACCACCTACACTACCCATCCTGAGGGGCTCACCTGCAACAGTGTGATGCAACAGCAGTGGGATACCCACACCCAGAGTACACAGCAGAGCCAAAGGCACAGCAGCAGAGCAGCAGCCGGGGCTGCTCATTCCCCGGCCAGTAGTTTGCTAACCAGCCCTTCCAGGCCTAGGAGTGGCCACAGTGGCTTGCTCTCCATCCAACACACCACCTACCAGACCCCAGCATTGGCACCCCAGACTGGGCACATGCTCACCCAGGGGGAACCTGAGTGTCCGATTTAATGATGGAGGTCCTCCTGGATGGTGAATGTACCAAATATGATGAGTTCCGCTCTACCCCCAAAGCATTGTGAGACCTTATGGTCTGGAAATGCCTGCAACGTGACCAGTGCGGGGAATCTAAAAGTGATAGTCCAGCAGAAAATCAGCATCAGACAGATTGAGAGGTAAGTGGTGAGGGACCAAAGGGATGTTTGGGCCTCACACATTGGACCACTCTCAACCTCATCCATTTGTGTTTGTTTTTAGGTTGCAAACTGGTGATAGACTGCCAAAGACCCTAGGTGCATACGCACTGCTATGGCTTCTAAGCAGCTCTGCTCTCTGCTAGTACTGTCAGCTAGTGCATGCTGACACCGTTCAGCAACATGGTGGACCCATCTCTCCCATCCAACAGTACTGGTGGATAGAAGTAGTGGACACTGACCAAGCAAAAAAGAAAAGGGAGAATCTTAAAATGATGGTCTGGTGGAAATCAGCACCAGACAGGCTGAGGGGTAAATGGTAAGCAACCAACCAGCCAGCAGTCAAGAGTCTTCCAGAGAAATTCTCTGCGCCAACCCAATGCACAATCTGGTGTGCCTTCCCCAGACCCACCCTCAAGGCCTGGCTCATCCACCAGTCACCCAGTGAGGGGAGCACAGACACTGATGAAGTAAATGTGTGCCCTTAATGAACAATGAAAAGGGGCAGGGTGAGGGAGGTGGTTGAGGCTAATGAAGTGTAGTAATTTTTGGGTGCGTGGGATCAGTCACCCAAGCAAACACTAATATGTACCTTTCTACACACAGACCACACCTTTGCTGGATGAAATACAGGAGATGGAGGTAGCCACCCAGGAAAGTGTGGACTGCTTGCCAAATATCCTGCAGACGCCAAACCTGTTCCTGGGCAAAACCCCACATCCCAGAACCAGGAGCAGCAACAGCAGTATTGCAGCAGCAGCCCCACCACCTCCACCCAGTGTCCAGGAGGAAGCCAGCCCTGACCCGCAGCTAGGTGGCACCTGTCTTTGATAAGGCAATGCCAACTCATGGAGGCAAACTGGCGAGCCAATAGCAACACTTTCCAGATGCAATTACACTCACTATTTCAAAATAGTGCATCGAACCACCAATTTGATCCATTGCGAACTGGCTGCTGCTGGGGCAAATGGTGGTGGCGAATCAGCAAAATGCCAGAATGCAGGCACTGCTTGGGGTACGGCATGTAGCAGAGACTGTGAACAATGGGGGGGGGGGGAACCTTTGTGGATGGGCAAACCTTTGTCTTAAAAAAATAATGGTCCCATGTTGGGCTGGAGCCACCCACCGGTCTTTGAATTCAAACGAGCCAAAAGCATAAGGGTCAAAGCTGACTTCCAGACTCCTACACCCCCAACCTCCAGCAATTGGCTCACTGAACTGCAACAACCCACAGGAAGGTACCTCTATGGCCATTGCTCACAGTGTGGCTTCACTCTAAAGACCAAAATATTCACACACCCCATGACAGGCCACTTTGCCACCTGTTCCACTAAAAATGCTATATACTTTCATGAAGTGCCCCTGCGGCAAGAGATACGTTGGCAAGACAATGAGGGGAATTAGGGCACGCATTAGTGAGCATCGATCTGACAATAGGGTTGATTCAGAGCCCCTTTCTCAACATTTTTTTGGAGGTAATACTAACAAACCAAAAATCACACAAAAAAGAAAACATTTCACATAATTATTCTTGCAGAAAATAAGGCTTCACTGAATCAGATGAGGTGGAAATATGGACGAGAACAGAAATTTTCACACAAAAAAATGATGAGAAAGGGTCTCTGAATCAACCCTATTAGGAACTCACGTTTGGAGTCCCCAGTGGCCATACATTTTATAGAGTTCGGGCATCATGTCAGCCAGTTGAGGTTCATTGTCATTGAGATTATTAAACAGCCCAAGAGGGGCGGGGACATTAATAGACTACTACTCCAATGGGAACTCTTTTGGATTTTCGAATTACAAACCAAAAGTCCTATACGACTCAATGAGGAAAGGGACTACTCAATCTTTTACTAATATTTTCTTCTATTGTGACACTACACATGCCTCACAACTCTAATAGCATGCTGTGTTTACTTGCAGCACCTACAATTTATGTAGTGAGCATGTCTGGCTGTGATGCAAATGCTGCTGGCATCACCATGGTTAGTATGTCTCTTTAATATATTTTCATTCTGAGTATTGTGCAACAGAGTGTTTGGTGGTGGCTGTCCATTTTTGGGCAGCTTCCCCTTTTAATAGTCATTCCCCTCCCCCAATCACTTCATGTGCACACTCTTTTAACACATGTTTATATTCTATTCCAACAGCCAATTGCCCACCTTGGATTCTCTCAGCTGTCCCAGTTAATCTAACTGTGCTGCCCGTTTCTACAATAGCTGCTATTCAGCAATACAATAGGACTTTCGTAAGGGCTCCTGTCTGCACCTATGGCGGCGGCCATCTTGTCGGTGACATTTCTGATGGACTTCACTACATCATGAGAGGCAGCGTCTAGTGAACGCTTCCAGGAATAAGGCCACACCTCCCGCACTTCAATCTGCTGACGCGAATGACGCTCACGACTACTACGCTTCCTATTGGACTCTCACTTCGCCCCATATGTCACCCGATGCACGGCAGCCAATTTATTGGTTATCTGGAGTAAAACCTACGATACTGCTAGTGAAACACTTTTTATTGGGCATGGTATACTGCTGTCTGACTTTACTCTCTGGCTTGTAATCTGTATATGTATGTATGCTTTAGTGTCTGTGAATCAAAATTGGATATTTGTGTCAATCTCTTATTTGTATATGGCTAGTCTGTATGCTCTATTCATACCTCTGTTGGGCTTTTCCCGTATGCAAGTGACACAATCTTCCATGAACAAGACCTACATTGAACTATATGCAACTTACTTTTAATATGTGATAACCCTGGCTCTTGTAACCATTTAATTGCTACATATTTGTATATTTATGCACAAAATTAAATTGGACACCTTTTGCATCATATTTTGTTTTTGAGTGTTCATCGGTCATAGCAGCTCTTACTTATTGCTAAAAAACAAATAAGCAAAAAAAGATGAAAATGAATCATTGACCAAATGCTGCTGAATGAATTGGGCAGCACAGCTCTGGGAACCAGAATAGATGAGGCCAGGTACATCGGGAGCTGCAGCAGGGGTTGCCTCCTCCACATACACTACCACCCTCTCCATTAAAGCAAAATTGTGGAGGGTGATGAAGGCCAAAAGGATTTTGATCACCTTCTCTGGCTTATATTGGAGTGCACCCCCTGTGGGGTCCAGGCATCTGAATCTGGCCCAAAGGCACGCTCAACTGCCATTTCAGTGGTGGGCCCAATTATAGGCCTCCTGGCCAGCTGTCTCGGGCCTTAAAAATCAGTAGCCAGGGGAGCAGGGGATAACAAGAATCACTTAAAATGAAAATAAAATCAAAAGAGCATAGACTAACTAGGAAGTGGAAACAGGCCAAGATAAGGGGTACACAGTTGTAAGGAGGCACCCGTTTAGTGGGGTATTAGAGATACCCTTGTCAAATAAAGCTAAAGGGAGATGGGGGCATTAAAATAGGGACATGAGCACAGTAGTACTGCTGGAGGCCAGGGAGACAAATAAACAACCAAACAACACTAGGAAAAAAAACTAATGCAAAAAATATGTGGATCTGATCCCACAATACACCGGACATTCAAAGAGTGACCCATCTTGCGGTTGCTGAAACCAATGGGAAATAAATTATGGTAAGTATACTGGCAACAAGAAAGGAACAGCAAAAAACATGGGCAAAAGGGACAAAGGGAAGCTGGTTTAGGGTAGCTGAAGAAAGGCTAGGATAAATATAGGAGAGTGGCCAAGAAGGAGGAGTAATGTGGACCTAAACATCTACTCCTGAGCAGCTGGGGGAACCAGGGCCAAATGTGTGCAATCGATGGACACTTGGCATATTCGCAATGTTGAAAAACACAACCTCGCATTCCAGGCTGCCATGCTGTCAGGAAAAGAGATGGATTTTTCCTGCAGGGTCAACGCCTGCTGATGAGCGGACATCTGATCACTATCCAGATGATGGCAGTGGAAGGTACATGGTTAACAACCCCTGCTGCTGCAGACACTCGTACTCTTTACAGAATTAACCAAAATTCCCTATGGCCCGATAAGCAGACACATTAGAAATATATTCACAGGAGTTCACTTACAGACATTGTCAGCTTGGCTGGAGGCAGAGAAGGCTGCTGGTCGGTTGCCTTGGTGACCTGAGCCTGCTTTCACATAGGAGGACATTTGGTGGCTGGTGTCAGCTTGTGATTCTGGGGCTTGATCCCATCCAAGCCAGAATCTGCGGCTATTGAGGAAATAAGGTAAGCTCTTGGCACACACAAGCTAACCCAAATGAAAAATTTAGAGGGGCAAAATGACACACCTTCAGCCAATGCTGTGGTGCACCCCGCACATCCACCCCCTGCAGCTGATATACAGGGATATGTGGCTTCAACATCAGCTCATATTCATGATTCTCCTCGAGTGGCCCTTGCAGTTCCCCATGTTCTATTAGCAGGTCTGCTTCCCTTTTCTTCATGAGTTCCTTTCCCTGTGAAAGGTATAATAGCCCTTCTTAGTGGATTGGGTGATGCGCTGATGTGCAGCCATGCAATTGAGGGTCTCAGCAATCCTGTCCCAGATCTTGGTATGTTCTGTCTTGATCAAACCCAGACTCTTGGAGGAAAATTAGACAGACCATTTGTCCTGAGTAAGCTATACCAGCGTAATTTTTATATATATACCATGTTGAATTCAGGCTCCTGCTTGGCAGACAGCTTTCTGGGAGCTTCAGCACCTCATGCAACAACTTCACTGGGGTCTCTACCTGGTTTGTGAATTGGCCGGTGTGGGATGACAACCACAGCAGCAGAAAACACAGCCCTGGTAGAACCCTGGCAACTAGACACAGCCAACCGCACAACACACTTTTAGCGGGGATTATGCACACCAGAGCCACAGGAACATGCAGTCAAATAATGGCTGAAGCTAAGTATAAAAGGATGCCGTGGAATGCAGCAAACTGTACTTATGCCCTCCTGCATTTGCCTAGGCATTGTGTTTGTTGACTTGACTGGAGTAGGAGTACACTATGTAACACCATGCTAATGTAGCTGTTCTGCGTGCAAAGGCAGTCTGTTGGGTGCACTGTCTGCAAGCAGGTCTGGGCTGTGACATCAATTGCATTTCCTCTGATTCTGACATCTGCTGTAGTAATCTAACATTGAGGAGCTCACAGCAAGCCAGAATTGTATTTGACACCTTGTCTGGGCTTTCTAGCATCTCCCTTCTTCACCTGACCAAGAAGTGTGCTTTCAGCAGTCTAATGGCTGTTTCCCCAATGCATATGTTTTTTGTTGAGCTGCATTGACTTGTACTTCTGTGTGTAATAGTGGGTGTGAGTGCTGTTTTAGTTTGTCAGTGCTTGGTGTGTAAGTGTGTGTGTTTGGTATTGTGGTTTTAATTGTTGGTTTGAGAAGTAGCAATGCAGTGCTGTGCAGGCCAAGATTTTGCAGTCATGTTTGGGGCGTTGTGCTGATGTGTTGCTGCCTCAGAGGAGGAAAAGGAAGTGGAGGAAGCCACAGTGGTGTGACTCAAGGCTGACCAAGTGTTTACCAGCAGGCTGTCTGTGACACATTTAAATGGCAAGTCGATATAGTCAAGTCAATAGAGTTGCACTTATGTCACTGTACCCACGCATTTTCCACAGAATCCACCCTGCCACTGGGCGCAGCAAGGCCGTACCAGGCAGAGTGCGATTTTGTTTCTCATTAGACATCCTTGTGAGGGGAACATTGGCATAAGTCACCCCACCATGTGCCGCATTTCATGAAATCATCTTGGCCATGTGTGACCTGATACACACCTACATCAAATTTCCTGCCAATGAGGAAGAAGTGAACAAATCACACTTGCATTGATGGGACCCATATCCCATTCTGCCCCCTCGAGTCCAAGAACTGCACTTCTACCATAAAAGTTTTCATTCAATGTGATAGTTGTTTGTCATCATAAGATACATCTGTCGCAGACCAAATGTTCCATATAACATTTGTAGCATTTATAGCATGTTTGTCAATTCTGCATTCTCTGCCTTCTACATTCAGCTCTAAAGATTTCCAGGCTCTTGCCACAGTCCACCTTACGGCCCCCACAATGTGTAAGATAATGTGTTTTACAGTTCTTGACATCCAGTTTAGTGGGAGACACAGTCTTCATGGTGTCAACCGGGGGTGAGATTCCCCCTCGTTATGTGGAACCAGTTGTAGCAGGTCGCTGAACCGATGAGAACTGGCGCAAATAAGTTATATAATCCCTTAAAGAGGAACATTAGACTTTTTCTGATATTCCTCTATAAACTTCTCTCCCCCCTCCCTCACTGCCTTTGGATGCCAATATTATCTAAAACGTCGACATCCAGCAGCATTCCTATCCCCTTTACACGCCCCCCTTAGTAATTTTGGAAACAGTAACACCCTATGGGGTATGCAAAAAGAAATGTTGAAGATCCTATAAGGTGCTGTGGTTTAACTTGAGCACCTAAGTATCAGTACTGTGTAATAGCACCTGAGTGTCAGTACTCTAATAGCACTTGAGTGTCAGTATTCTAATAGCACTTGAGTGTCAGTACTCTGTAATAGCATTTGAATAGAGTACTCTGTAATAGCACTTAAGTGTCAGTATTCTGAAATAGCGCTTAAGAGTCAGTTCTCTGTGTTAGTACTCTAATTTTACTTGAGTGTCTGTACTCTGTTATAGCACTTGTGTGTTAGTACTCGAATTGCACTTGAAAGTCAGTACACTGTAATAGCACTTGAGAGTCAGTACACTGTAATAGCACTTGAGTGTAATGGCACTTTTTACTAAAGAATGAAAAGGAGTAAAAAGTTCTCTACGGGCTAACCCATACTGCAAAGTTTGGGTTTGTCCCCAAACCTGTATTTCAAGCTCGCCTCGCTCACCCCAAACCCACCTGGAGTCAGGGCTAGATAGATGTTTAAGCAGGCTTTTGTCCTTTTCAGGACATTTACTCAGGGAAAGCAGAGTGAGATAGGTTGAGTGTCAGTGTCATTAAAACACAAACACATTTATAAATTAGCCAGAATCCAGCATCCACAGCGGATCATAATCCTCATGAATTCACTGTCAGATCTCACCCACCTTGTTGCAGGAAGCAGCCGCTATTTCCTCTACTTCTGTCACCCTGCCCGCTAATAGCGTGTAATAAGTGTATTTGTGTTTTTATTTTTCCTCGTGCCTGAGGAAATCCTTTTGTAGGAAGACCACTTCATTTTTAACCGATTTAAAATAGATTTGAAGTTCTCATGCTACAAGTGTGTTGTTTATGGTTATAAAAATCTTGTATGCATTTAATTCTTATGGTGACAGATTCACAAATGGTGTTATTGAACACATTTGGTGTATACACAACTCCATGGGAAGGATTCATTCTTATACTCAGATTGATCATTTGGATAATTCTATATATTAGGGTCGATTCAAAGAAACATGTAACAGCTTTGATTTTGGTGCCGATCATCCTATTTTTCCCGTACGCTCGTGCGTTCGTATGAACTTGCGAGTGATTCTATAAGCAAATACGTTTCTATCCTAAAATGTACGTCCGTTCGTATGGCAGTTCGGGAATCAGACCTATGTCAGTTTCCATCCTGAATTTTCCGTTTCATTTCTCAGGTTGCAACATTGGTTTTGCCCTTTTTCCTTTTTTGTCTGGACGTAAATCCTTCTGATCTTGTGGCTGCGCACTACAAACTTACCTCATTAAAGTGCATTCTAAATATTTGGTCTTTTATTTTTCTTTATTTCATTCATTTTGTAGTAACCAACCATTAATGAATGCATTTGCATAAGTAAATCTTACTTTGTTTAATTTTTAGTTAACTTGCATTTTTTACTTGTGGATTTAATTTTAATATTTTGGCTTCAAATGGTACAACTTAAAATTTTGTGTGTGGTTACCCACACCCTCTACATACAGATTTGCTCTCAAAAATTAAAAAACACCCAGCAACTTCAGCATGTTATGAGCCTAGAAACAGCCAAGATGGCGGCTCAGGTATTCTCGGGCAGCCTGCAAACAGAAAGGGCCTTGTGACTGTGTTGCTCTGCATTCTTTGATTTCTGACCTTTCCGTGCCCCCAGCTCTGCAGTCAGCAGTAACCCACATCCTGCACTTTATCCCGCTCTCCTCTCCTCAGTAAGTGTGATGCATCTGACCAAAGATGTGCTTAAATAATTAAACAAAGCAAAGGTACAAAACTACACCAATAAATGCAATCTAAAAATATTATTCTAGTACATCAATTTAAAAATAAATAACAAAGGACATAAGTTTCTTTAATTAACGCAAATATATTGCAAAATAAAGGTTTACATGCAAAGGACTAATTAAGGTCCACATTAAAAAGCTTTTATAAGGCATACATGAATCAGGTATGCATTGCCATACAATTTATGGCCTCGGCCATGCTGATACATGCAGTTCATTGGAGCTCAAGACGCGCAGACTCCTCCACATAGCCAAAAAACCTGTTCAAGAACAGCAATCCGACTGCTAAAAGGTGTCGGCAGTGGCTTTCTTTTAAAACGTATTTAGAGGTTTGAAAACTTTTCTCTGAATCACACCTAAACACATCCGATTATCCTAAGTTTTACGTTTTGATCCTAAGTTTTAGGATTTGATCCTAAGTTTTACGTTTTGATCCTAAAATTTAGGAACGAACTTTCGATGATCGTAAGAGCATATACGCATTCGTACGTAGGCTCGTGCGAGTCGGAAATGGCCAAAAAAACAGGAAAAAATGACTAACACCCACCCAAACTTACGATTCTCGATCCGAAATCAATTAACTTTTGCTCTTTGAATCGAGGGGATTGACTCTGTAATAGCACATCAGTATCAGAACCCAGATAGCACTTTAGTGTCAGTACTCTGTAATAGCACTTGGGTGTCTATAGCCTCGATTCAGAGAGACACAAAAAACCTCCGTTTTAGTTCCGATTTGTGAAATGTTAACGTTCTCGTATGAGTGTACGAGCGATTCTATGCATGCATTGAAAACCTTCTGTAAAGTTTCCGTCCGTTCGTACGGCAGATTACGAATTACGCGGATGTCATTTTCCATCCAGACTTTTCCGTTTCATTTCCACATGTTACAACGTAGGCTTTCGTTTTTGCCCTTTTCCCACCGTATCCTCACACGAATCCTTTACGTTTCCCTATAGATTCTGTTTCCATTTTACAAAAAATAATCGTCCAGACAGAATCCTTATGATCTTGCGCCTGCGCACTACAAACTTAACTCATTAAAGTGCTTGCATACATATTTGCCACCCTCACTTCTACTACAATGTTTAGCTAAGTCACTTAGCACTATCCTCCATCTTCCCTTTTGACCCCTTAAAGCTCACCCAAACCACTTAGCACTATCCTCCATCTTCCCTTTTGGCCCCTTAAAGCTCACCCAAACCACTTAGCACTATCCTCCATCTTCCCTTTTGGCCCCTTAAAGCTCACCCAAACCACTTAGCACTATCCTCCATCTTCCCTTTTGGACCCTTAAAGCTCACCCAAACCACTTAGCACTATCCTCCATCTTCCCTTTTGGCCCATTAAAGCTCACCCAAACCACTTAGCACTATCCTCCATCTTCCCTTTTGGAACCTTAAAGCTCACCCAAACCAATTCTCGGTCATGTGAATATTCATCTTTAAATATTTCTGGGCCCATTAGTTTTGTGTTAATGTATTTTGTAAATGAAATGACACTGTAACATTTTTTTGGGATGCCATCATAAAATATAAAATGTATCAAAATTTTGAAAATTTTACATTTTTACAACTATAAAAAACAAAATACATAGCAATGGCAGGCCACAGAACATTATTCTTCATCTGTGGTCCCCAACGAGTTGCGCAGCTCCTGCATCTCGCCCACCAACTGAAGGACCCTGACACTCAGTTGTGCCACTCTGGCACGTGTGGTCCCTGTTAAAGTGGACCAACACCCAGGATTTTGACTATCCTGGGTTTTGGTCCACTTCAGGGGGGCACCCCGATTAGGGGTGTGTAAAACCCCCCAGAAAGCCCCCAAAACTCACCTCACCACGCTCCCACGTAGCCACGGACAAGCGGCGGACAGGACAGTGCGCCCGCCGCCGCCTCCCACACGTCGCTCTGACAGGGCGCGCGCCCGCCATTCACAAACAGCCGCCGCGGGCGCGCGCAAGTCTAGAGGAGCGCGCGGGAGGCGGCGGCGGCTGCCGCTGATGAGGTGAGTTATTTTGGGGTTTTGGGGGGGGGTCCCTCACCGAGATCGGGATGTCCCGCGGTGAGGGAGGTGATCGGCCCGGGAATCTTATAGATTCCCGGGCCGATCAGGGGTGGGTGACAGTCCACTTTAAAAAACGTAAATTAAAATATTGGTATAACCTTGTTGGGGTCATACTGCAGTGCCCCCCGTACCTAAATCTGGACTTCAAAAGCCAGAGGGCCCTCGCCACCACGGCCCGGGTTTTGCATAGTGCCCGATTAGAGAACCCCTGGCCCGCATTCTGCAGGCAAAGAGCGGGCATCAGGAGCAAGGACGAGTGGCACATCTTGCAGTTCCTGCAACCAAATATAAAATAATTACACAAAGCAAAGGTAACCAACTAAAACAAGAACTCCTACCACAAATTAAGATTCAAGTTCAACAATCCAAATATAATTCACAAAGGACATAAGTCTAAAAAAATTTAGCAATTATATGGATTTGTGGGAAAATAAATGTTTACATGCTAAGGACTTTTTAAGGTCAGCATTAAAATGCTTCTATAAGGCATATATGAAATGTAATAATTCAGGTATGCATTGCTATACAATTTATGGCCTCGGCCATGCTGATACATGCAATGCCTTGGTGCTAAAGGCGCGCAGACTCCTCAACATAGCCGCAAAACATGTTCAACAATAGCAATCCGAGCCCTCAAAGGTCTCGTAAGTGGATCGGAAATGAAACTGATTTATAGGGTGGTGATCCGTCGGAAATCAGCTCTCTGAATCAGACGGAAGCTCTCTGAATCAACGGAAGTTTTCTGAAGGAACGGAAAATTTCTGATTTTGTTTGGAAAATGATCCGAACTAACGGAAATGTTCCGATTTGCTTCCGATCATCGGAAGCGCATTCCTGAACGTTCGTGCGAGTAGAAAATGGACGAAAAAAAGCAAAACACCCACCAAAACTTTCACAGACAGCTACGGAAGTCCGGACAAATGTGTCTCTGAATCGAGGCTTATAATAGTACTTAAGTGTCAGTACTCTGTAATCGCACTTGAGTGTCAGGACTCTAATAGCACTTGAGTGTCAGTACTCTAATAATACTTAAGCATCAATACTCTGATAGTACTTAAGTGTCAGTACTCTAATAGCACTTAAGTGTTAGTACTCTTATAGCACTTGAGTGTCAGTACGCCAAGTCAGCACTACAGTGTCAGTATTCTAATAGCATCTCAGTGTTGGCACTCTTTAATTAAACTTGAGTGTCAGTACTCTGTAATAGCACATCAGTATCAGTACTCTTATAGCACTTGATTGTCATTACTCTAATAGCACTTGCGTGTCAGTACTCTGTAATAGCACTTGTGTGTCATTACTCTTTAATACTAATTTTAGTGAAGTATCCACTGGTTCAGGGCACTTAATGCTCTCTTAAAAATAAAAAAAGGTTTTTTGTAGTGTCCACTGACTCAGGCCAGGTCACTGACATTGGGGGTCAGTGCTCTTTAATACCAATATTTCAGGCCACCTGTGTGTCAGTGCTCTTTGATACCAATAGTTCTAGGTACCTGTATGTCACTGCTTTTTTATTCCAATAGTTTAGAGCAACTGTGTGTCAGTTTTCTTTAAACTGGAACAACACCCATTTTGTAAAAACTCGAGTGCAGGGGGTATCCCACTTGTGGATGCCCCTGCGCATGTTACCGGTACAAAATGGGAGATCCCCCACTTTATACTTTGGGCCCCCTGGAGAAATCCAGCTCTGTGATACTCTGTAATACTAATAAAGTGTCAGTACTTTGTAATAGCACTTGAGTGTCAATATCTGTAATAGCACTTGAGTATCAGTACTCTGTATTAGCACGTGTGTGTCAGTACTCTGATAGAACTTCAGTGTCAGCACTCTTTAATTACACTTTAGAGTCAGTACTTTGTAATAGCACATCAGTATCAGTAATCTTATAGCACTTGAGTGTCAGTACTCTAATAGCACTTGTGTCTCATTTCTTTGTAATAGAACTTGAGTGTCAGTACTTTGTAATAGCACTTGTCTGTCATTACTCTGTAATACTAATTGTTAGTGGAGTATCCACTGGTGCAGGTCACTTAATGCTCTAATGGAAATTAAAAAAGTTTTTTTGTGGTGTCAGGCCACTGTGGGGGTCAGTGCTCTTTTATACCAATAGTTCACTTCAATTCCAATAGTTGAGGTCATCTCTTCGGGTCAATAGTTCGGGTCACTTTAGCGGTCACCCAAATTTGAGTTCTCAATTAATTTAATTGGGCCTGGGTTTGCGTTGAGTCCGGGAACCCGAACCAGACTTTAGTGGCAAGTTCGGGCCGAACTTGTTGAACCTAAACTTCAGCGGGTTCGCCCAAAGACTAGCTGGTGATTCAGCATCAGTTACATTCTCATGCTTTCTTCTCATAAAGTGATTTTTTTACCACCATGAGAATTTTTTTTAACTCTCACTGGATCAAGGCCATTAAATATACACATTTTTTTTTTTACCACCTAGTAAGTAACGCATTTTCCCCAATATAAGATGCACTCCCTTCCACCCCCATCACCGTAGCACTTTTTGGGCCTTTGCACATGCTCGCACAAACACTCGGGTCCGTGCAGCAGGTGGGCATGGCCTGCATCTATTACCCTCAATGGACCTGGATGCAGGCCATGCCCACCCTCTGCATAGACCCAGGTGTGTGTTTATGCTGGCTGGAGAAGTGGTGACAATGGGCCGATGTAGATACAGACAGCTGCCAGCAATACTGCCTGCTGTCTCCTCAGTGGAGACTGGGGTCACTCCGCAGAGGGATGTGCCAAAGTGTCACATGTGAAAATGATGCAGAATCAGGAACACCAGGCAGGAACTGAGTGAGATCTGGAAAGCAATATTGAATTAAAGCTGACTGTAACTAAGGGGAGCCAGCACGGAGTAATGGGTCTGCCGAGAGAACTGGTTGGTGCCGGAGCCTTCTGCAAGGAGCGTCAGACTACGCTGCAGAAAAGTCGGAGTCCCACTACTGTCACCAGTGGCCAGTGAGCCCAAATATGGCAGCAGTCCATGTTTTCGTGAGACTGATGCAGGGAAGCCAGAGAGCCCATATCCAGGGAGAGCCATAATCCAGTGACGGAGTTCAGAGAGCCAAAACAAGTAATCATCTAAGAAGGGGCTTGAGAGCCAGAGAGAGGACGCTGCCCAAAGCTAGAGGGCCAGAGCCAGAGCAGGGTCATGATCCAAGATCCAGAGATGGAGTGGGTCGTAATCCAAAACCAGAAGTCAGAGCTGAAAATCAAACCAGGAAGTCACACAGGAACAAAGGCAAGCATCACTCCAAGAAGATCAGCAGGCTACTTACTAGAGCTACAGGCCCCCTTTTAAAGGTCCTTAAGCACCCAGGAAGTGCCCGGTGTGCATGCGCAGAGCGCACACAGGGTCAGGGGCCACCCAGACATGTGCAGACCAGCGTACCACTCACCTACGTGCCTCTGGCCACGCACAACCTGAGCAGAGATACCGGATGAGCAACCAAGCGTGCACATGGTCACGAGGTTGAGCGCTCATATGCTGACACACATGAGTAAGGCCAGGTCTCCCATTGTGACAGGATTGTGTAAATTTACATGGAATCAAAGAGAGGAATGTAACACTGCTTGCAATGCGGAAAGGGGGGAGCCACTCTGCCTGTAATGGGGGGATTATACAGCTTGCCTATTATTTGTTTCTTGGGGGGACGATGTTTTAGCACATTTGTTTCAGAATATTTATTTTTTCATATGGGAAGGTTTGTCTTATATGGCGAAAAGTACTGTAAGTGTGTTACACTTATTATATTCTTATCCCTGTCTTCTTGTCTTTTAACAGAAATAAATAGTGTATCACTGGTACAAATAGATAAAGACATTCTGCACTCACAATTTATTGTTGAAAATTGAGTTGAATCAGAATAGGTTTTGGTGGCTGTTAATGACAGCACCTCTATTATGCAGTTGAGTTTATTCTTTACTAAGCTTGAAAGGTTTCTTTGTTATCACAGTGAAATGTTCAGATACATTTAAAGATAATCACGCAAGCTGAAGAATCTGCATGCTGGTCAGAGTTCCTGCATTATCTGCCATAAAAAAGGAAATATTTTATTCATAGGTTAAAGTAAACCCAACCTCAGGAAAACTTGGGTCTATTCACATTACAACACTGTTAAAAGAGTAAGTGCACTTGCGATTGAATTTTTGAAAGTGTATATTTTTTAGTGCCAAAAGAATGCGCTCAAGGTGCTGAGCAGATTTAGTATTTGTTTTTATTTTTTCCTATGTTAGCAAACGTGTTTTATGGAAGCAGTTTTAACTACCTGCAATCTGTTACTATTGGCAACGAATTGGCAGATAGATACAAGGTAACTTTTTAATGTCCACGCTTGAAAAATAAGTTGAAGATGCTAATCTCTCCCTAAACAACATTGTTTCCTATGGGGGTTCACCACTAAAAGGTGGCGAATGCAGAAGTATTCACCAGCATTCGCCAAGCCAAACTGAAGTAGAAGGACATTGCTGGTGAAAATTTCACTTGATGAATGCGTAGACCGGCAGATACCAGATGGATGCGTAATGCATGCCAGTGAATCATATCATAAATTATACCCTATGCTAGAAAAAGGAAATCTGAAACAGCACAATACATCCAGATTATATTGACATGGGCCACCCCCCGAGCAACACACAGCCCAAGTTACGGCTAAAGTGTTAGCCCCACTACATGACATCATCAGGCCAATCAAACACATCAATGATTGACAGACCAACTAGGTTACTGGAATTTAATATTGACATATTGAGCTTTTGATGCAAGATGATTTTAGATGAGTCTAGAAAAAAATATGTATCGGGCCACATCACGAAGGAGCAATGCGCAGGGAGAGGGCAAGGTAACTGAACCCCGCCCACTGTCCCCACTGTTGTCACTGCCATTTTTTCACAGGCTGGTGTGCTCACACACCCGGTCCACGCAGCCGGGACGCGGGTATAGGCCATGCCCACTGGCTGCATGGATCGGGTGTGCGTACGCCAGCCCGAGAAATACTGGCAGTGCTAGCAGTGGTCGGAGCGGGGACAGTGGGCGGGGTCTAGTTACCCTGCCCTCTCCCTGCCCACCTCTCTTTCATCGGCTGGTGGCCGCAGCATGAGAATTATGTAAGTGTATATATATTTTTTTCTTATTCCCAGCGTGGGGTGTGGGGGGGTATTCAGCCACATTGCATATGGGATGGGGGGAGGGAAGCCACAGTGCATATGGGCAATGGGATAAGGGTGCCACACAGCCAACGAGAGGGGGATTGTCACACTGCCTATGGGGAATGGGATGGGGGGCATGCCACACTGCCTATATGGGGAATGAGAGGGGGGAATGCCACACTGCCCATGGGAATGAGATGAGGGAATGCCACACTGCCTATGGGAATGAGATGAGAAAATGCTACACTACCTATGGAATAGGGGAAAAGCCACAATGCCTGTAACGTGGTGCTTTAGCACAACATTTGGTTTAGAATTTTTTTTTTTTTTTTCTTCCTTCAAATCCTAGGTGCGTCTTGTGGGCAGGCACATCTTATAGGCCAAAATACTGTACTTTTGGTCCCCCACAGCTCCTTCATGTCGGGCCTTGTTCCTCTTCAGCTCCCCTGTGCAACACCCAAATCTTTATACTTACCATTTGTGGGGCGCGGGCAATTTCATCTTCCAGTATGGTGAGGTCACATGTCAGCATCAGTGGAGTCTTGCTCACGCCCACTCCATTCATTGTAATGGAGAAGGTGTGCCTACGTGGGCTCACTGTGGGCCCACCTTGGCACACCAAGCACAATACAAAATCTATTTTATATTGTACTTGGTACAGAAATGCCCTATTCTGATATAAGCTTCGATTCAGAGACACATTCGTCCGGACTTCCGTAGCTGTCTGTGAAAGTTTTGGTGGGTGTTAAGCCTCGATTCAGAGACACATTCGTGCGGACTTCCGTAGCTGTCTGTGAAAGTTTTGGTGGGTGTTTGTCATTTTTTTGCTTTTTTTCGTCCATTTTCTACTCGCACGAACGTTCAGGAATGCGCTTCCGATGATCGGAAGCAAATCGGAACATTTCCGTTAGTTCGGATCATTTTCCAAACAAAATCGGAAATTTTCCGTTCATTCAGAAAACTTCCGTTGATTCAGAGAGCTGATTTCCGGTGGATCACCACCCTATAAATCCGTTTCCTTTCCGATCCACTCACGAGACCTCTGAGGGCTCGGATTGCTATTGTTGAACATGTTTTGTGGCTAGAGGCTCGATTCAGAGAGACACCAAAAAACTTTCAAAACGGTGCCGATGTCGTATTTTTTTCAAATGTTCCCGCTCTCGTATGAGCATTCGAGCGATTCTATGCATGCATTGAAAACCTTGTGTAAAGTTTCTGTCCGTTCGTACGGCAGATGACGAATTACGCGGATGTCATTTTCCATCCAGACTTTTCCATTTCATTTCCACATGTTACAACGTAGGCTTTCGTTTTTGCCCTTTTCCCATCGTATCCTCCTTTACGTTTCCCGATAGATTCTGTTTCCATTTTACCAAAAATAATCGTCCAGTCGGAATCCTTACGATCTTGCGCCTGCGCACTACAAACTTAAGTCATGAAAGTGCTCGCCTACATATTTGCCACCCTCACTTCTACTACAATGTTTAGCTAAACCACTTAGCACTCCATCCTCCATCTTCCCTTTTGGACCCTTAAAGCACACCCAAACCACTTATCACTATCCTCCATCTTCCCTTTTGGACCCTTAAAGCTCACCCAAACCACTTATCACTATCCTCCATCTTCCCTTTTGGACCCTTAAAGCTCACCCAAATCACTTCTCGGTCATGTGAATATTCATCTTTAAATATTTCTGTGCCCACTCGTTTTGTGTTAATGTAGTTTGTTAATGAAATGACAATGTAACTTTTTTTTAATAATTACCAGCATCAAATATGCATTTTTTAAAAATGTGTTAAATTTCAACTTTTTACAACTATAAAAAATTAAATACATAGCAATGGCAGGCCACTGAACATTATTCTTCATCTGTGGTCCCCAACGAGTTGCGCAGCTCCTGCATCTCGCCCACCAACTGAAGGACCCTGACACTCAGTTGTGCCACTCTGGCACGTGTGGTCCCTGTAAATTTAAATTTTGGTATAACCTTGTTGGGGTCATACTGCAGTGCCCCCCCACCCCCCATATGGTCCAAACACCTAAATCTGGACTTCATAAGCCAGAGGGCCCTCGCCACCACGGTCCGGGTTTTGCATAGTGCCCGATTAGAGAACCCCTGGCCCGAATTCTGCAGGCAAAGAACGGGCATCAGGAGCAAGGGCGAGTGGCACATCTTGCGGTTCCTGCAACCAAATATAAAATAATTACACAAAGCAAAGGTAACCAACTAAAACACTAACTCCTACAACACATTAAGATTCAAGTTCAACAATCCAAATATAATTCACAAAGGACATAAGTCTTAAAAAATATAGCAATTATATGGATGTGTGTAAAAATAAATGTTTACATGCTAAGGACTAATTTAGGACAGCATTAAAATGCATCTATAAGACATACATGAAATGTATTGATTCAGGTGCATTGCTATACAATTTATGGCCTCGGCCATGCTGATACAGACTCCTCCACATAGCTGCAAAACATGTTCAACAATAGCAATCCGAGTCCTCAGAGGTGTCGGAAGTGGTTTTACAATTAAACGAATTTATAGGGTGGTGAGCCGTCGGAAAACAGCTCTCTGAATCAGACGGAAACCATCCCAGCAACGGAAGTTTTCTGAAGGAACGGAAATTTTCCAATTTTGTTTGGAAATGTTCCGAATTGCTTCCGTTTATCGAAAGCGCATATACACATTCTCCCGAACGTTCGTTCGAGTGAAAAATGTACGAAAAAAAGCAAAAAAATGACAAACACCCACCAAAACTTTCACAGACAGCTACGGAAGTCCGGACGAATGTTTCTTTGAATCGAGCCTTATGTGGAGGAGTCTGCGCACCTTTAGCACCATGGCATTGCATGTATCAGCATGGCTGAGGCCATAAATTGTATAACAATGCATACCTGAATCAATACATTTCATGTATGCCTTATAGAAGCATTTTAATGCTGACCTAAATTAGTCCTTAGCATGTAAACATTTATTTTTACACACATCCATATAATTGCTATTTTTTTTTTTTTTACTTATGTCCTTTGTGAATTATATTTGGATTGTTGAACTTGAATCTTAATTTGTTGTAGGAGTTATTGTTTTAGTTGGTTACCTTTGCTTTGTGTAATTATTTTATATTTGGTTGCAGGAACCGCAAGATGTGCCACTCCTGCCCTTGCTCCTGATGCCCGTTCTTTGCCTGCAGAATGCAGGCCAGGGGTTCTCTAATCGGGCACTATGCAAAACCCGGGCCGTGGTGGCGAGGGCCCTCTGGCTTTTGAAGTCCAGATTTAGGTGTTTGGACCATACGGGGGGGGCACTGCAGTATGACCCCAACAAGGTTATACCAATATTTTAATTTACGTTTTTTAACAGGGACCACACGTGCCAGAGTGGCACAACTGAGTGTCAGGGTCCTTCAGTTGGTGGGCGAGATGCAGGAGTCGTTGGGGACCACAGATGAATAATGTTCTGTGGCCTGCCATTGCTATGTATTTTGTTTTTTATAGTTGTAAAAATTTTAACTTTTTAAAATTTTTATACATTTTTTATTTTATGATGGAATCCCCCCCAAAAATGTAACAGTGTCATTTCATTTAAAAAATACATTAACACAAAACTAATGGGCCCAGAAATATTTAAAGATGAATATTCACATGACCGAGAAGTGATTTGGGTGAGCTTTAAGGTTCCAAAAGGGAAGATGGAGGAGAGTGCTAAGTGGTTTGGGTGAGCTTTAAGGGTCCAAAAGGGAAGATGGAGGATAGTGCTGAGTGATTTAGCTAAACATTGTAGTAGAAGTGAGGGTGGCAAATACGTAGGCAAGCACTTTAATGAGCTAAGTTTGTAGTGTGCAGGCGCAAGATGGTAAGGATTTCCGCCTGGACAAATATTTATTGAAAAAGGGAAACAGAATTGAACGGGAAACGTAAAGGATTCGTTGGAGGATACGATGGGAAAAGGGCAAAAACGAAAGCCTACGTTGTAACATGTGAAAATGAAACGGAAAAGTCTGGATGACATCCTCGTAAAGTACGAACGGACGGAAACTTTACAGAAGGTTTTCAATGCATGCATTGAATCGCTCATACGAGAACGGAAACATTTCACAAAAAAAACAGATCGGCACGAAAACGGAAGTTCTTTTGTGTCTCTCTGAATCGAGGCTATAATGAATAGTTCAAAATTTAGGTTGTCAAACTCAAACCACAATACCAATCTGCATCTTTTTAGCAAAAGTGCGGAAACTCACACACATAGGCCTCGAGTCAATAAAGGTAGAAAAAAATTCTCATGGTAGTAAAAGATTCAATTCATGAGAAAAAAGCCTGAGAATGTCACTGTTGCTGAATCACTAGCTAAGAAATCAATGAAAGTCAATGGCACTTTTTTACTCCTAAGAAAAGTAGAGAACTGTTTACTTCTTTCTACACTGTAGTAAAAGCTGCCATTGACTTCCATTGTCTTTTTTTTCTAGTGATTCAGTAACAGTGACATTCTCAGGCTTTCTTCTCATGAATTGAATTTTTTACTACCATGAGAATCTTTTTCCTGCCTTTATTGAATCGAGGCCATACTGTTAAGATAAGGCCTCAGTTGGAAAAAAGGAGAATCAGAAACGTCAACTATGCATTAGGAGGTTTATGTTTGTGCTATTGTTTTAAAGTGCCATATTTGGTTCCAAGTAAAGTATAAAACATATATATTGGAGGGGAACAATGGGGGGTTGTTGCAAAACATTTGTTCGCTAATTAAAATGTCCTGAGGAATTACTGTAGATACATTAAAACCGGGGATGGGCTTCAGCAGGTTCTCCCTGGTTCTGCAGAACCAATTGTTAACATTGTAGCAGTTCTCAGAACTGAGCAGAACCAGCACAAATAGGTTATACAATCCCTTAAAATGGACCAAAACCCAGGATTTTGATTATCCTGTGTTTTGGTCCTTGCCCTCGGGGCACCCCGACCGGGACACCACGATGTGTGAAGTCCCCCACATTGCCCAATTTCACTCACCCTTCCCTGGTCCTATGGCGCATGCACACGGGACCGCTCCTACCCCTAAGTCCAAGAGCTCAACTAAGACGAGCGGATACGAGCGTGCTGGCGGGCGCATGCCCCGCTACCCTTTAGCGGGGAGTGAGTCCATGTCGGCCATTCACAAATGCCTGGTGTGGGCATGTGGCCTGCTAAAGGGATAGTAGACATGCGGACGCTTGGACCGGTGAAATAAGGCGAGTTTGTTGTTTATTAGATTGTAGGCAAACGTGCAGCACTTGACAAATTTATATATAGGGAACAGGTAGTTAAAAATGTGAATCCTATCTTTGAGTAAAACTGCTTTAGGCCATAGGCTGTCCCTTAAAGAATTATGGATACTTTAGCAGTGCTAGTTAATGACTATCTATCTATTAAGCAATAGGTGTGAATGTCTTGTGTGCTGCTCCTCTAGACCTGGAGGCGAGAACCTTATTGACACAACTCCAAAAGACACATTTAAACGGGGTATTTACTTTCACTCCCTCTATAAATATATATGCATATATGTGTGGACTTTGACACAATAAGCAATTAATTACATTTTAATAAGCAATCCCCTCAGGCTTTAATGGAGTTCTGCAATGCAATAGCACCATTAGAAGGGTATAAATACAATAGATGTTGCTTTTAATTACTTCCCTGATCAAGAGAGGTGTCCTCTTCTAGGGCAGAGGTGACTTTACAAAGGAATAAATGAAAATGTGCTAACTAATTAGTTTGATTGAGAAATCTATCGTAGCTTGTAATTATATACCTATATTATTTATACAGTATCGTGTGAGCAGATACTGTAGTTACCTTTTTGTTTTATGCCTAAGTATAATTTGGAATTGATAGGTTTATATAGTTTAATTGCACATTTAACCTGAAAAACATAATTCCCTGGTTTTATGTAGCCTACTAGTCTACTTTTTTAACCTTTATTAGAGATGGGCAGGCTGATTCATCACTGACGCCAGATAGCGACAGATGAGCGTCTAAAGCAGGCATTTCCAGAGCTCCCGCTAGTAGTCACTGTGCTCGGCCGTGGGTCGCTAGTTCTTTCGCTGTGCAGCAATGATGAATACATTGTGATAAGTCGCTATTTGACCAGTACAGCGCTGTATGGGAGCGCATGATAGTGACTGGTCAGTGCGACCGACTCACAACATATTCATTAAAAAAACAGCCTCACAAAACTCCGGCGCTGAAAAATGCTTCTCTGAAGCCCAGAGCGCCGGAGACTGTGTGTTTAAAGTCTGTTTTTCAGCATCTATCCACTAGTAACAAAGCGAAAACATATTGAATTACATTGTAATAACATTGTAACATGAACACTTTTATGCCAGACCTGTAATGTCATTTCTGCAGAAATATATAAAACATGAAAATTTGCCATTAGAGGTCACAACATTATTTGAGATTTTTGAAAAAAAAAAAAAAAACAGTTAAAAGAGAAGAAAAGGATCGTCCATTGAAATGTATGGGAGAACGACAGGTAGCGAGAGGTCATACCTGGCGCTGTGCAAGGCTGAACGCCGGCGCTGTTCGCTGAGGCTGGGATAATGATGAATCGGACGCTACATGGCGTTGTCCCAGTCGCTCAACAGATTCTGCTTGATAAATGTGTAATTGCGTGCCGTGTCCGGCGTTCACCTGTCGCTACCTCTCATTTACAAGGCACTACCTGACGCTATCCCTTCATAAATAAGTAATGGAGCATAGTTAAAGACATCAGAATGAGGGAGCATGACTGACAGTTTGTGTGAGAGATTTGGAGTGTGAGCTCTTCCGAAACCGTGCTATCAAGCAAGTTAGATGATATTACTTTAGAGACATCATGTGATCATTAGTATGAGACATCATGTGATCCAAAAAGTATACATTCCTCACTCCTGATATTCAAATGAGTGAAAAATTAATATCATCAGCAAGTCTCTAATATCAATGATTTGAGGGTAAGCTTATCCTATGAGGAAGCAGCACATGGTTAGGATACAACACACATCAGGGTAGTAAATACTCACCTGTTCTTGCCTGCAATACTATGTAAGGTATTATTGATATTGGTGATATTGGCTAGCTGATGATTTTTATTGTATATTTATTATAAAATGTATTTATTTGTAGTTACATTTCACTTTTAGGTCCACTCTATTTCAATTATATATATACTGTGTGTCTTTGCTCATTGTGTGCTTGTTTTTTATTATATTTTTAAATAGCCTCATGTAGTGTTATATGTGGTTGAATTAATTATTAACCTAAATGCATTAAAGATTAGATATATTTTCATGTTTAGTGATCGGTTATTGGTTTTTCAATATTTGGTTGTATTGTTGTCAGTTCTTCTAATCTTGGTGGAGAGAAGCCATAGTGGGCCTCCGAAGTTTGACCCTCCTTTTGCCAAAAGGCAGTCTAACCGCCACTCTGCCCTTTGGTACTCTCAGTGTGAGTGAGCATGGCAAGCCACAGTGGCCCCACAGCTGCCACTGATCATGACTCATAAAGCTGTGCCATGACATGCCCTTCACAGCTCTACCAGGCAATTTAAGTGAAGGAAATGGTTTCACTTAGAATACATTTAGAATACTTAAATATAATCTGATATTTTGAGATGCTGATGAGAGTTCCCAAGGGGGGTAAGGAGGGAGGAAGTTATTGCGTACCCCGAACCAGAGCAGAGATTTCAAATCAAAATCTGTGCATGCGTTTGGTTCTCAGCCTGAACCTAGAAGAAGGCTGCTTCTTCTTCTCTCCCCTCCTTGTATTGGTCTGGCGGGGCATGTGACCCCTCCATTTAAAAGGTGGGGTCCACATCACGTTGCACAAAGCTCTGCAAGTTAGATAAAGAGAGGTGCTGCTGCTGAGGGACAGACAGGCCTTTTTTATTTTAAAACAAATGTTCTTTTCAGGACATTTTTTTAGGGAAGGCGTTTTTGGTCAGCGCTAGATAGGTGTTAAGGATCTATACTGTCCTTTTTAGACCATTTTGTGAGGGAAAGCTGCTGAAGTGAAGGCGAGATAGTCAGTACTGTGTAATAGCATTTCAGCGTCAGTATTCAGATAGTACTGCAGCAGTGTCATCACTCTGATAATACTGCAGCAGTGTTGGTACTCTGTATTAGCATCTCAGTGTCAGTACTCTGATAGTACTGCAGCAGTGTTGGTACTCTGTAATAACATCTCAGTGCCAGTACTCTGATACCACTACAGTAACAGTACTGTGATAGCATTTATTGCAATAGTGGAAGGCACCTGGGTGTTAGTGCCCACACACACCGATAGTAGAAGGCACCTGTTATGGCTAATTCATACCAATAGTAAAAGGCTCCTCTTTGTTAGTGCCCACTTATATCAATAGTAGAAGGCACCTTTTTACTAGTGCTAATATACCAATAGTAGAAGGCACCTGTGTGTTAGTGCCCATTTATACCAATAGTACAAGGCATCTGTTTTTTAGTGCCCACTTATACCAATAGTAGAAGGCACCTGTTATGGCTAATTCATACCAATAGTAAAGGCTCCTCTTTGTTAGTGCCCACTTATATGAATAGTACAAGGCACCTGTTAACTAGTGCTAATATATACCAATAGTACAAGGCACCTGTTTACTAGTGCTAATATATATCAATAGTAGAAGGCACCTGTTTGTTATTGCTAATTCATACCAATAGTAGAAAGCACCTGTTTGTTTGTTCCCACTTTTACCAAAAGCTGAATGTACCTGTTTGTTAGTACCCACTTATACCAATAGTAGAAGGCGCCTGTTTGTTAGTGCTAATTCATACCAATTGTTAGGGGAGTTTCCACTGGTTCGGGGCACTTAAGGGGCATTTTCCAACATTTTTATTTATTTGTTTATTTTGGGCCGCTATAACTTCAGGTGTCTAACAATGCAGAAAGCAGCAAATAAGGGACAGGGTGTGGTGCTGCTGTTGCTGCTGGTAACGTAGCTGGTGCTTCATGAAGAAGACCTTCCTCTGGTGCAAGCAGGCACCAGGGTTTGAAGCGCATTTTTGTATGCCCCAATACTGCTGGCAGAGTGGTGAGAACAAGTTGCGGCAGCTGTAGATTATATAGCACAGTGCAGTCTATTGAACATGTTCACAAGTTTCAAGATGCCTTGGACACTTTGAGTGTCTGGGCATCCACTTGGCAAATGAAGTTCAATGTGGAAAGCAGCTGTTTCCAAGGCCATCAAGATATTATCATGCATTAAAGAGTATGTAATTTTGCCTCTTTACAAGACACTGATGTGCCCTCACCTGAAATATGCCGTCCAGTTATGGGCAACAGTTCATAGAAAGGACGCTCTGACTATGGAAAGGGTGTAGAGACGAGCCACAACTAATAAGAGGAATAAAGGATCTCAGTTATGAGGAAAGATTACGAGAATGAAATCTGTTTAGTCTTGAGAGGAGGCTACTGAGGGGGGACACGATTAACTTTTATAAAAATATAACTGGGCAATACAAAAATATGGTGAAACAATATTCCAGGTAAAATTCTCTCTAAAGACAAGGGGGCACTCCCTCCAAGTGGAAAAAAAGAAATTCAACCTCCAGAGGAGATAATCGCACAGCGCAGCTCACAGGCGCCGATGGAGCATTGTTGACTCAGGGCAGCCTTGCTTAAGTAAGCCACTGCATGCAGTGCCTGAACAATGACTGCAGAGTTGCCTGCAACATCATCAGTGCCGATTACTGGGTGGCTACCCTGCTGGATCTCCACTATAAGGACAACATCACCTCCATGATACCAGCACTGGAGCGGGATTGCAGAATGCAAGAGTACAAATGCACTCTGGTCGACACACTATTGGTGGAGTTACCAGCTGAATTTGAGGGCGATGACACGAGACCAAGGAGGAGTAGGAGCAGCAAGTCGCCAATGCAACATGAGCAATAGCACAACCTCACAGGGGAGGGTGAGCATGGTCACAACAAAAACGTATTCCATTGTCCGCCACATCCACCACCATTGTATTTGGCCTGTAGTACCAAGAGGCAGACTTTGACTCATATGGTGGATGACTTCCTGTCCATATGTCTCCTGATACTGAGTGATGGCTCCTCCCCATTCAATTTCTGGGTTGCTAAATTGTACACATGACCAGAGCTTGCCCTTTATGCCTTGGAGGTGCTGCGGCAAGTGTCCAATTAGAATGTGTGTTCAGCACCACAGGGGGTGTCATCACTGACATCCACAGCCAATGTGGACATGCTTACATTTCTTAAGATGAACAAGGCCTGGATCCCATGGGACATGTTTAAAGTTTTTGCTACCTCCTCCTTTTTATGCAGGGCCCAAGGGATGCAGGTCTCTTGGTCCCCAAAAATTTGCTATGTCAAAGGGGCTTCTACCACTTGTTCACTGTAGTCATCGGGAGGCCGGCGACTACAGTCCAAAGACAGAAAATATGCCAGTGGCAGCATGCCTATATCAGTATGACTGTAAACATCAGACTCACAGTGCAGGTAGGAAGATGTTTTTTTTACAGCCCTGGAAATGGCTTCCAATGTGCAACAGCAAAGTCATTTCATTTTGTGGGTGACCCTCAGGGTCTCCCACAGTGGGCAATCCCCATTTGGGATGCCCCAGGAGAAGGCCAGTGGAAGGCCCTGGAGCCCCTTCGTCGCATTGTCACATTAGATTTTTATCCCCTTAAAGCAGCTTTATCTAAAAAATTACATTATAATAAAAAAACAATATAAATATGCTGCTGGTAGATGGCTAGGGTAAGAAATTATTTGTAAAACCTTAAATTGAAAACATTTTAGCTAAGCTTGTTTTGACTGGATGGAACAAGAATCAGGGATGACAGGTTTGTGAATGTACCATCCTGAATCTACAGGAACAAGCAGTTGGACGTGTGTAGCTCTCCCCGAAACAAATTGAATTCTACTCTGTTGCTATCTAGCATTTTCTATGGATTTTGGATTTTATTTAAAACAGAGCAAACCCCATTTCTGGGTGCTCCACTTATTATGCTGGGCTTCCCCCTGTCCGAGCAGCTGGGTGTTGCTGTTGGCTCAGGAGTGGCCCATTTTTCATATTAAAAAGACGGTGTTATCCATCGCTGCAGCCGACTGCCGATTGGCTGATCTCAAAGATGCAGGGTGACGCGCAAGCGCCAGCTGGCCGCATTCCCGACTTTCATGCTGTGCTTTAGTTCCTGTCTTGATTATGCACATTCCCTCCAAAGCATTTTTTAAATGAATTTCTTTGTCATAAAATGCTCCTCAAACAATGAATAACAGAAAGGGAAATTTAAAAAAGACCCATTTAATATCAAAGAAGAACTTTTCACTTTTTTTAAAACACATCATGGTCAATTACGCTAATTTGAACTGCATGGAAATTGTCATTAATCTCCAGAATTTAACCTGCTAGCTCTAACTTCCAGTCTTCTACAGCTATCAATAATTCATTAATATAAAAAACCAACCCATGGCCAAGTAATAACAAATGTCAACCGACACATTAAGAAGATTCATAATAAACTGAAAGGGCTTTTACAAAGAGGTCTACTTCACTTATTGTGGTCAGCTTTTTAAATTGATTTTTAGTAGTTGTAGAATTACCACCTTAACCTAGCTTAATAGAACATTAATAAAACCGGGACACATTTGTTGAACCTGATTGATGCTAAATACAGTTTCCACATTAATATATGTTTCGAGAAATATTGTCTTTTGAAAATAGTTTCTGAAGAGATCCATATACCGTATTTTTCACCCTATAAGACGCACTTATTTTCCCCCAAAAGTGGGGGGGAAGGGGGGATGGCAGTGCGCCTTATCGGGCGAATGTAAAAAAAAATAAAAAAAAATAAATAAAATTAAACTCACCAGAAGAAGACAGAAGAGCGGTGGGCTCTTTCCCCGTCCCCGCCACTGCTATTGCTGAGGCAGTGATAGTAGCGGCAGAGACGAAGGCAGCGCCTGCCGCTCCGCCATCATCACCTGCCCTCCAGCTGCTGCCTCTTCCGGCAAGGGCAGGAATGAACAACCGGGTCCGTGCAGCAGGTGGGCGTGGCCTGGATCGCGTAGGTGCAGGCCACGCCCACTCGCTGCACGGACCCGGCTGTTCACTGCTGCCCTTGCCGGAAGAGGCAGCAGAGAAGTTGCGGAAGAGAGTAAGGAGCGGCTGTCCCTGTCCCCGCCGCTCCTTCTTACTGGCAGGGGCCGCCCAGACACCCGGCTCCATAGAACGGTTGGGCGTGGCCTGCGACGCGATGCACGCCGACGCGGCGCAGGCCACGGCCACCCGATTCACGGGGCCGGGTGTCTTCACGGCCCGGCCAGTAAGAAGCAGCGGCGGGGACGCACCTCCATCTTCAACGCGGGTTGAACATGTGAGTTTATTTTTTTTTTCTTTGATATTGTGTGCCTATGGGGAACGGGGGGGAGGGTTTAACGCTGCTTCTATGGGGAATAGGAGGGGGGTGCCACACTGCCTATATGGGGAATAGGAGGGAGGGTGCCACATTGCCTATATGGGGAATATGAGGGGGTGCCACATTGCCTATATGGGGAATATGAGGGGGGATGCCACATTGCCTATATGAGGAATAGGAGGGGGGGTGCCACATTGCCTATATGGGGGATAGGAGGGGGGTGCCACATTGCCTATATGGGGAATAGGAGGGGGGTGCCACATTGCCTATATAGGGAATAGGCGGGGGGGGCACATTGCCTATATGGGGAATAGGATGGGGGGTGCCACATTGCCAATATGGGGAATAGGAGGGGGGATGCCACATTGCCTATATGGGGAATAGAAGGGGGGTGCCACACTGCCTATATATGTCCTGGGACATGACTGAAGTGCTCTTGAGCAAGGCACCTAACCCCCCACTGCTTCCCGGGCGCCGCAATTAGGGCAGCCTACCGCTCCGGGCACGTGTACACTCACTGCACGGATGGGTTAAATGCGGAGGACGAATTCCTATGTGTGCGCAAGCATACAATGGCCATCTATGCATTAAAAATGATTATTATTACACTGCCTATATGGAGAATGGGAGGGGGATGCCACACTGCCTATATGGGAGGGGGGAATGCCACACTGCTTATATGGGGAATGGGATGGGGGAATGCCACACTGCCTATATGGGGAATGGGATGGGGGGAATTCCACTCTGCCTATGGGAAGGGGGAATGACACACTGGCTATTGGGAATGGGAGGGGGATTACTGTAATTGGAGGATACTGCACTTTGCCTATTTTTTGGTTAAAAATATTATTTTTCTTATTTTCCTCCCCAAAATCCTGGGTGCGTCTTATAAGCCGGTGCGTCTTATATGGCAAAAATACGGTAGTTAAATAATTTTCTGTATTATTTTCCTACAGGTTGACTGAACGGAGTAGAAGATTGTGGGTAGCACTGGTGCCTTGCAGTAAAAGGGCCATGGAAACTGTCTACATATGTTCTTTCTATGGCTGTATCGAGTTTGCCCACTGTGTGTGTTTTGGAATGTGCTAGGCACCATAGATGTTGGACTTAAATCTGTAACTGCCAGCCTACCTGGAGGCTGTCACATTTTGTCACAATCTGTTGTCAGATTATTTTTCAATACATTTATATATTATAATTATAATTATATATTTTTTTTCAGCAGAGTCTGGGTTTTAATGACATGAAATGTCTTGTTTGGTGAAATATGTGCAAAAAAATATATTTTTTTTACCATTCATATTTTTTTTTGGATAAGTTTTTCAATAAAATCATATTGTGTGTAAAAGCTCTATTTCTTCCAGTTACAACAGTACTACATATGTATTGGTAGACACACTTTACTGCCCAGGAGACTCCCCCAAACTGAAACAGCGCTTTAGGAGATTTTCAGATAAAATACAACTGCTATGCGCAGATTGCAGTTTTTCATGAAAAACAACCCATCACATGTGAAATAACCCCCATATATTCTCTGAAAGTACACACCTCAAGCTTTCTAGGTGCACCAGTCCTGTTGACATGGGCACAGTTTTCTAGAAATAATCCCTCAAGGAATTTTTTTGTTGCACAGGGTTTTCCTAAAAAAAAATTAAAAAAAAAAAAAAAAGAATTAAAAAGCAGAATCAAAGCAACATTCTCCTCAAAAAACAATATGCAAACCGTAAAAAACAAATATGAAAAAGCAAGGTCCCCTGAACAGAACAATACCCAGTATGCATGGTACTGTCAAGGTTAGGGTTGCCAAACACCCCAAAGTAACTGAAATTCAAGTAAGTGTGATTTACTTGAAAATTTAAGCTCTGCAGACAAAGGATGAAAAAAGACACACAAATACATCAGAAAAAATATCCATCCCTGAGCACTCTGGTGACTAACCTGTTGCTATTGGGAGTCTTTTATACCTGTGGAGTGATGGGACATAAAGGGTTAATTAAAGGGCCCCCTTTCCAGCGGGTGGGGGGGGGACTTTTTTGGAAATTTTAAGGGTTCAAAAATTCTGGGGACTGGCTAAGGAGGGCTTGTAGCACAGGGCACAAGGACCAGCCTTGGTAGCCCTCCTTCCTACCAGCCTTGGTAGCCCTCCTTCCTATCGGCTACAAGCCTGCAAAGCCTAAATGGCCCAGTCTCTTCCCCTTGGGATTTGGGCAGGCAGGTAATGAGGGGGCTGGGGGTCTTGCCTTGTAAACTGGTATAGGGGTCTTATGGATACCTTACCAGTTCACAAAAGGTTAAACCGGACCTTCAGCATGATTTAATGAAAAGCCCAAACCCTTAAAAAACTATTCCCCAGCATCTAAAATTAATATACTTTAAGTTTTTAGTTGCTTACTTATTATTCTCTGTTCAGGAATCTAGGATACGGGTGCCATCATCTTGACTCAGAAGCATCCACAGGAGAGGAGAGCGGAAAAAAGTACAAGGAGTGGGGTTATAGCTGTGCTTTGCATAGACAGAGCAGAGCTGGGGTCAGGGAAAGGACAGCAATCCCAGAATGCAGAGCGACACAGTCAGAAGACACTTCCTGTTTGCAGGCTGCCTGTCGCTCCATGAGCCGCCATCTTGGATGTTTAAAGGCTCATAACATGCAGTAGATGAAGGTAGGATGATTTTTAATGTGAGCAATCTGTATGTAGGGGTCGCACATGGAAGTGAGTAAATGTAATTCATTTTATTTTCACTGTAAAGCTGGCAGTGGCTGAATCGGAGGGGGGGGGGTATTCTGGTCCCTCTCCTGAATCCGGAGGAGCCCAGGGGAATCAGAGGCCCCCGGATCAATTAAGACGTTAGGTGGGTGGCTTTTGCGGGGGGGGCGCTAGCAGGGGAGAAGCCGTAAGTAAGCCGTTGGAGAGGTTGGAGAGGCAGCCCCGTAAATTTGACATGGCTGGCATTGACAGGGTTATTGAAGGAACATGGATGGCTTCTATGTACTGTAAAAAATGTTGTAGATGTTGTCAACTAGGGAAATTCAGATTACTACATATAAATCATTTTTTACATTTTTGTAACTTTTTTAAGTAAAATCAAGCAATCATATACAATATATACAAAGTTACAGTAATAAATAAATAAAATAAAATAAATAATAACTAAACAAAAAGAAACAGGCCTAACAATTCGGCATATAATATATAATATCCAATATTCCATATACAATCCTATCTACAACCTAACCCTACACTATACACAAATCGACAGGAAGACTAAGAGACCCCGTCACCTGTGCACGCAGCCGTTCTTCAAAAATCTGTCTTTGTTATAAAAAATCTATGGGTGATAAGAGACAGAAAAGCCCACCCAGAGGGAAGTCATGAGGACTAAGGAGGCCTGATGTTCCTCCACGCCTTCATCCAGGCCCCCCGTTCCCACCTGTCCCTCTCAAGCACCCGGATCTTGCCCACCTCATGCAGGATGTCATGCACCACCACGGGGACAGGGAGGACTTTCTTCCTAATGCAGAGCTGGCACCGTGCATTCCACGTGAAATAGTGGATCACTAGACTAACTAAATATAAAGTGTCTAAACAAAAATCCCCTCTGTTCTTGAATGCCCCATACACCCACTCAGCATAGGAAAGCTGGGAGAATAAGGGGGCACCGAGGGCCAACCCCACCTGTTTACACACATCTACATTAAAGGGACACCAGAGCAGGAAGTGGTCCATAGTCTCCACCTCATCCTGACACTCCTCACGGAGACAAATTATCTCTGGCAGGCTGCGACTCTTCCGCATCCCTCTAAGGTAGAGTTTTCCTTGGAAGGAGTGCCAGGCTATATCCCAGTATTTCAAAGGAATTCTTGAGGAGTTATTAAGCCTCAAACCCTCCCTCATGATGGAGCCTGGGCAATCCCTGAGGCACAATGGCTCATGAAAAGCCAGACCCAGGACCCGACCATTGCCGAACTATTTTCAAGCACGGAGCAACATAGGCCGGGAGCTGAGCCTGAGGAACTTGAGGGCTTTTCACTTGGCTCCCAGTCACGCATGAAGGGCTTAAACCAGGACTGGAAAATACCCACCCAGCCAGGCAGGCTCTCTGCCAACATGCTTCCAAAATTATGTTTCAGAAACAAGAGAGAGAAAAACACTACTGGGTTGACCATCCCTAGGCCACCCTCCCGCCTGGATAGGTAAGTGACCGGAGGAGCCCAGGGGAATCAGAGGCCCCCGGATCAATTAAGAGGTTAGGTGGGTGGCTTTTTTTTGGGGGGGGGGCGCTAGCAGGGGGGAAGCCGTAAGTAAGCCGTTTAGCAGTTGGAGAGGCAGCCCCGTAAATTTGACATGGCTGGCATTGACAGGGTTATTGGCGGAACATGGATGGCTTCTATGTACTGTAAAAAATGTTGTAGATGTTGTCAACTAGGGAAATTCAGATTACTATATATAAAACATTTTTTACTTTTTTGTAACTCCTGCTGTGGTCAGTTTCACCAAAAAATAGGGCTGCAGGCCATCTGCAAAGAGAAAATGCTGCTGGGTTTCATGCTGCCGTGCATTTTTGCTTTTATCAGTTGATGGGAAGTTAGGCTAGCCTCAAGAGAGGAGAGTGGACTAGAAGGAGTTATGTGAACCTAAACAGACTGAGACACAGGAAAGCTGTTTGAGAGGAGGGGAAGCTAGATAGCCTCAAGAGAGGAGAGTGGCCTACAAGGAGCTATGTGGACCTAAACATATCAAAACATACTCTTGAGCAGCTGGGGGAATCAGGACCACATGTGTGCTATTGATGGCGCCCATGACACTTGGCGTATTCTCAATGTTGAAAAAACCCAACCTCACAGTGTTCCAGGCTGGCATGCTGTCAGGGAAAGAGATGTAATTCTCCTGCAGGACAGCCATGCCATTAAGAAATTTTGTCAGGGCATGGCTCAGAAAAGGCTGGACCATGCCAACTGGCAGTGCCCCTAGCCTCTGGAAGGAGCCATTTACTAAAAAATTGAAAGTTCTTCCTGGACATACCCGTGAGAACAAGAGCCATCAGCACAAGGTCAGACCTTCCTGGGTGCTGTAGGTGACAATTAAGTGTTCATACCTCCAACTGCATGCCCCTTTCTTATGGCAGGGGCCAACCATGGCTGCAATTCTGAGTAAAGCATCTCAAAAGAAAGGTGGTTCAGTTGTGTCAATTTGAACACCTGCCAGTCATCTGATCAATATCCAGGCTACTGCAGGTATGCCTAAGCATCTGTTTGGATATCCACAAAACATTAACTATTGGTGGGTCTTGATGAGGAGGGTTGGGGACCCCTGATCTAGTCCCCATAGGAACTGGATGGTTACTCAAAAGCCATCCACAGAATTGCTAGGACTTTGTCTGCCCCAAAAAGTCAATACCGTCTTTCAATAATGACAGCATTCTTGGAAGCGTCTGCAGTCAGCCCTTGTTACACTGGACCAGCCAGACATCTTAACATCATTAAATATCTAATATAAATGTAATTTCCCTTGCCCATCTGTGATCCCTCAGGTCAGATTGTGTTGGGACAATACAACCCCCAGGCTGTGACAGTACTTCTTGGCTTTCCGCACTTCTGCACTCAAAATCCTAATTGTACTCCTGCAATTCCTCCACCAACAACTATGACCAACATTACTGGGTGGGGAAAGGGGTGGGTGGAACAACCACTCTCATATGAGGGCACCTTTCTAGGCAATATTTGGTTGTATATTAACCCAGAAATGATACCAGCTGTTGACAGGCTCATTTGTATTTCATTTGTTGAAAATGCCAGTGGAGACCAGCCTCACAGGCTGAGTTGGAGTCTGGGTCAGCAAGCTACCATGCTGGAAGGTCACAAGATATTTGTTAAAACTTTCTAGGTGGTGTTGTAGCTTACCTGTAGAAAAGTACCCGTTAGTCACATGGAGGTATTCCACAAAAGCTCCAACTCTGTGGCATAAAAGGTTCCTTTCTTGGCTGTCCAGCATTAGCTTGTGGGCTGCCAAGGAAGGTGGAGAGAGGATTCAGCTTCTGGCAGATCAGCTGCAATTGCTGCTGCCCAGCATCAGAAGACTAGCGCCCACCAGACCAGGAGGAAGCTCTCTGCTTATTGGTGCGAGTATACAAAAGTGGACAAGCTTTCAGGCATTAGCCCTTCATTATGTCAGCATGAGACCTGATGAAGGGCCAATGTCTTACACAGTGACAAGAACCCTTGCAACAGACTATGTGGTATCTGCTTACTTACTCTTACTTACTCTTTTGATAAAGATGATTCTTGATTGAGAACTATACACTAGTTCTCCACTCCACCAAGCGAAGTTGAACAATTTTGGTGTTTTCAGAGTGTAATCTATACATTTAGCAAAGGCTTTCTGGCATCCGGGGCAAAGATTCAAAAGGGCGCTCCTCACTTGTTCTCAGGCCCCCCTTTGGCGCACTCCCTGACCTGCTGCACCCTGGGCAAGTGCCCCCCCTGCTCCCCCCTAGCTACACCCCTGCATTTAGCCTACTGCACTACTGATTATTTTTAGCAGCATTTATTTAGAGGATTGACCAGCCAAAAACGAAATAATAATGTTATTCATCTTTTGTCCAGTGCAGCTCAACCATTGGGACCTGCTGGACTACAACTTACCTAGATTGGAGATTGAGCACCCCATTGTTTCACTCTGGTCCAAGATTGTGACTGGGAAAGTGTCAGGTATACTCCTTGCACCACACCTTCTCCATTCACTGCAATGGAGTGGGTGTACCCCCAAAAACCCTGCCTCGGCACAGACCCTCCATCGCACTGAATGGAGCAGGTGTACTCTGGTTAGTACCACATATGAATTGGAAGACACCCTTTCCTGCCCAGAAGACTTCTCTAAACGTAAATAGCGATTTCAGATAAAGCTGCTATGCACACCTTGCAGATTTTTTTTAAAAAAAACAACACTTTAAATTTGAAATACCCCCCTCCAAACTATATATTCTCTGGAAGAACGCACCTCAAGATTTCTAGGCGTACCGAGCTTGTACGCGGGGGCAGTTTTCTGAAAGTAATGCCTCAATTAATTCTTTGGTTGCGCAGGGTTTCCAGAAAAAAAGATTAAAAAAACTGAATCAAAGCCATATTTTCCTAAAAAAATAATATGTAAACAAGAAAAATCAAGTCAAACCTGAGAATTCAAGGTCCCCCGAACAGAACAATACCCAACATGTATAGGTACTGTCAAGGGAAGAGTTGCCAAACACCCCAAAGTATAGTCAGAGCTGCAAAGTGCTCACCTTGCTCGTTTTGAACCAAAACAACCCTTTATATTTGGAATACCCTGACAAAACATATATTTCCTGAAAATACACATGGTAAGCTTTTTAGGCATGCCTAGCTTGTTGAAGTTGGTTCATTTTTTTGGAAGTAATCCCTTGAAGAATTCTTTTGTGTCACAGGGTTTGATTTTTGTAGGAATTTTCAGGAAAATAATATATTGGTTTTTTTGCAGAGTTTAGGCTTTAACATGAAATGTCTTATTTGTAATTTTTCCACAGTTAATTATTTTTGAGTGAAAAATGTAAAATATTTATTTTTTTTTTTTTTTTAATTTGCCTCGATTATTTTAAACAAAACATTTATTTTATTTAAAAAAACATATTGTATGTGAAAGCCTTATTTCTTACAAAAGTACCACATATATATATCAGTAGCCCCCCCCCCCCCTGAAAAGAGCTATTTATAACATTTACAAATAAAATACAACTACTATCCACACTATTAAGGGTTACATTTTAAACAACCCTTTGGATTCAAAATACCCCTCAGAAACTATATAGTGCCTTTAAGTATATACCCTAAGCTTTCTAGGTGTACCCTGCTTGTTGCAGTGGGTGCATCTTTCTGGATGTAGTCCCTCAATAAATTATTTGGTTGCACAGGGTTTCCCAAAAAGACAATATAAAAAGAAGAATCAAAACCAAATTTAAACAAAATTTGCAAACAAGAAAAAACAAGTTAAATCTGAATCTACGTTGTCCCCCAAACAGAACAACAACTGACATGCATAGCTACTTGTAACCCTTATAACCTTTTAACTGCCAGCCTACATGAGATTTTGTCACCCTCTGTTGACACTGCATTTTCACTACTTTGTGCTATGTTAACTATGATTGGAGGAATTTCCTGTAAAATCATCTCTTATCAATCCCCAAGCACTGTACCCCACTCCGATCACTCTGGCTTCTGCTTTCACTCCTGCTGCTGGAAGCCTTTTATACCGGCTGAATGACAGGACATCAAGGGTTAATTTAAAAAACCCTTGAAAATAAAAAAAAATGGTGTGAGGTCCCCCCTTTCTAGTAAAACCAGCCCAGGCACCAGCTATGTGGGCTTGTAGACCAAAGCATGGAGACCAGCCTTGGTTGTCCCTGGCCATCAGAGGCCGGAGGCCCCCCAGGTGAATAGAAGACCTGGCCAGATTGATCCCGCACAATGATGAGCATGTTAAGCTTGGACTTAACGGTTGGAGAGGCAGCTACATATAATTCACATGAGTTGACAATGTCAGGTGGTTATACAGCAATATTTACCTCTCTAACCCCTGCTGCATATTTTTAACAAACCCTTCAAAAATGATACTTTAACCCTTTCGCTGCCAGCCTACCTGGAGTTTTTGTCACCCTTTGTTGCCAGACCATTTTGCACTATTTTGCGATCCCCATGTTCAAATGTGATTTTTGAAGGGATTTCCAGGGATTTACCAGGAACATGATATATTGTTTTTTTCAGCATAGTCTGGGCTTTAACATGAAATGTCTTGTTTGTCATTTTTTAGGTGTAGTCTTAATATTTTTGGGTGAAATATGTGAAAAAATTTTTTTAAAAATCTATTTTTTACAATTTATAGTGTTTTTTTGTAATAAAAAATGTAAGTTTGTAAAAAAAATCTTATTGTGTGTGAAATCCCAATTTCTCCCGGTTACAGCACATATGTATTGGTAGATGCCCTTTCCTGCCCAGGAGACTCCCCCAAACTGAAACAGCGCTTTAGGGGATTTTCAGATAAAATGCAACTGCGATATGCGCTATGCGCACCTTGCAGTTTTTCCAGAAAAACAACCCTTTACATTTGAAATACACCCCACAAACTATATATTCTTTGGCAGTACACACCTCAAGCTTTCTAGGTGTACCAGGCTTGTTGATGTGGCCCCAGTTTTCTGGAAGTAATCCCTTAATGTAATTTTTGGTTGCAAAGAGTTTCCCTAAAAATGGATAAAAAAGCAGAATCAAAGCCACATTTTCCTAAAGAAACTATATACAAACAAGAAAAAACAAGTTTAATCTGAAAAAGCAAGGTCCCTGAACAGAACGATACCCAACATGCATAGCTACTGTCAAGGGAAGAGTTGCCAAACACCCCAAAGTAAAGCATGTGCATAACAGCAATTTTACTTGAAAATTTCAGCTCTGCAGACAGAAGTGCCTGTCTGAAAGTCTGGGTCCCCCGAACAGAACAATACCCAAAATGCATAGCTACTTTTAACCCTTTGAATTGCCAACCTACTTGAGGTTTTGTCACCCTCTGTTGACAGGTCATTTTTCCCCATTTTGCACCATTTTTGCTGGAATTTTCAGGAAAATTATATATATATATATTTTTGCAGCAGAGTTTAGGCTTTAACATGAAATGTCTTGTTTGTAAATTTAATTCTGTTTTTTTCCAATATTATTATTAAGTAAAAAATAAATTAATAAATTAAAATTTTTTTAGAAAATTGTCTCCTTTATTTTAAATAAAACCATATTGCATGAGAAAGCCCCATTTCTACTGATTAGAACGGTACCACATATTTATCGGTAGCCCCCCATTCTTACCCAGGAGACCCCCCAAACTGAAACAAGTACTTTATAACATTTACAAATAAAATACAGCTACCATCCACACTAAAAAGGGTTAAATCGAGAATAAAAATGCCCCCAAAAAATGACAAGGGGTCCCCCTTACCCAAAGTAACCAGCCCGGGACCAGCTATACAGGGCTTGTAGAAACAGGGCGCAGGGGTCAGCTTTTGTGGCCCCTGGCCCTGCAGGCTACAAGCCCGCATAGCCCCTGGCCACGGGCTCTTCTGTCCCCCCCTGGACTTTGGGGAGGCAGGTAGGTAATGGGGGTGCCGGGGGTTAATGGCAAGTTAACCGCTAGACGCAGGTGACTTGCCAGCCCGCAGCCTTGTGAACTGGTATAGGGATCTCTTACCAGTTCAAGGGGTTACGTGTAAAAAAAAAACACACCACACACACAGAGAAAAAAATATTTATCATTTTTTTTTAATACTTACCTCCCATCCATCTTGCACTGTGTCCCTTCCCAATCACTGGCTTCTGCTCACCTGCTGGAAGCCTTTTATAGCTGCTGGGCAACAGAGCATAAGGGGTTAATTAAAATAAAAATGACATAGGCGGACCCCCTAAAAACCCTTAAAATCCCCAAAAATATGACATGGGGTCCCCCTCACCCAAAGAACTGGTATAAGGGGTCTCATGGGCCCCTTACCAGTTCCCAAGGGGTTAAATATAAAAAAAAAGACACAGACACAAAGATAAAAAAATTATCTTTATTTTTATTTTTTTACTTTACTCACCTCCGAACCTGTGTCCCCGGCGATCTCCGATGACAGCTGACAGTCTGCTCGGGTGTTTGGAGGAGAGAGCCTGGAGAGGGGGTGCGATCACAGCCCTCTCCCCCTCCTCACCTCTCTCCTCCAAGCACCCGAGCAGACTGGGGCTAGCAGACCCGATCCAGGAAGTGTGGGGGGAGGGCAATTTCTGCCGGCCGGATCCAACGAGGGGCGAGTATTTTAATTTTATATTTTTTTTACTGTGGGGGTTTAAAGTCAGCTACGTGAGTCTAACGTAGCTGGCACTTAAGTGGAGTAGAGGCTGCTATGTGAGACTCACGTAGCTGGCACTAGAAGGGTTAAGAAGGTTTTTCTCAGGTTGGATCATGGGTACTATTCAAAATCTTTGCAGTTAAACTTAAATTTGCTGCCTGTCGGTCCTCCAATGTCCGGTGCTCCCCTCACATGCAAACACACACATGACCAGACACACACAAAATGCCTATATAGTGGCTCTAGCAAAGTTAGTGTTAGAGGTAAAAAAGGTAAAAGATTTCAGGACCAGGCAATTTCCTGTCCCTGAGGCACCCTGACTGCTGGCAAAAAAAGACTGTCCAAAATGCCAATTCTACCTTTTCCCTGTGGTCACATGGTTAGGAGCCTCTCATTACCTCATTAATAGTGAACATAGTGAAATAGTAAGCATTTGAACCTGGATGGAATTTCCTGCTCTCAGTTATAGGTAAGTATGAAGATGTGATGCTGCATGGAGGAGCTGCCTCCATTGCAATTACTGAAGTATTACTGAACTGGACTGTTTATGCCATGAATAAACGCCAAGATCTGCTTTTATAACGTCTGAGTCTGCCGTGAACTGTGTCCAAACACACCATCCCCCGGGAAGATCCCTACAATTGGTGCTGCGGAGCGGGCAAAAACGGTTGCTAGGGGCAACGGTGTGGACAGACTTGGCTACAGCTGCTTATGTCTTGGGTGAAAGCTGCAACTACACTCCAAGAACAGTCGGGCAACATGGAGGAGATGCTGAAGCAGTTTATACAAGTAAGTTTGCAACAACAACAGGCTCAGATAGAGGCCAATAGACAACAACAACAGGCTCAGATAGAGGCCAATAAACGACATGAACAGGCTCAGCTAGAGGCTAATGGACGACATGAACAGGCTCAGATAGAGGCTAATAGACGACATGAACAGACCATGGCTGCCCAACAACAACTTATTGAATACCTGATAGCAAAACAGGAGGCGCCTGTGGTTGCTAACCCCCAAACAGTGGTGCGAGCCGCTCCAGAGACTTTTGATGTGAGAAGAGCTGTGCAGCGAGCGCTGCAAAAGATGACTGCTGAGGATGATGTTGAGGCCTTCCTAACTGGGTTTGAGCGTGCGGCTGAGCGAGAGAAGTTACCCGTCGCTGAGTGGGCAGAGGTAATTGCGCCCTATTTAACAGGAGAACCTCAAAAGGCCTACTATGACCTCAGTGAGCAAGAGGTTAAGGACTATACTCGGCTAAAAGCGGAGATACTTGCCCGACTAGGCGTTACTACTGCAGTCCGTGCCAGGAGGGTACGCAACTGGAGCTACAGTTTGGACAAATCAGCGAGGTCCCAGATGTATGACCTGATCCATTTGGCGAGAAAGTGGTTGGAGCCAGACACTTCTACTCCTGCACAGATCCTAGAGAGGGTTGTGATGGATCGCTACCACCGAGCACTTCCTGCTGACCTGCAACGCTGGGTGGGACAAGGTGACCCTAAGAATGCAAACGAACTTGTCAACCTTGTGGAGAGGTTCCAGGCGACTGAGGACTACCTCCGTGATGTTTCTGCAGCCTCCTCACCTCCCCGGAGTGCCAGATCTGTGCCATCAGCTGGTAAGAGACTTCCATCTATTGGGGGAGTGTGGAGGGGTGCTGAGGGAGGAAAAAGGGCTCAAGTGGTGTCTCAGGGGCAAAAGACTGGGGATGGTCCCGGGTGGCTAAGTGGCCCTAAAAAGGACTCCTTGCCAAGGAGACCAGGCTCTATCCGGTGCTGGAGATGCCATGAGATGGGACACGTGTCTGCCCATTGCCCTCTTACCACTGAGCCCATGGAATGTGAGGCTAATCGGCGTCAGTCGCTATTTGCGGAACCATCTTGTGTTGCAGTTCCTGGACTAGAGACTGAACCGCAAATCTGCAACGTTACAATTAATGATTTTCCTGTTAAGGCATTGCTGGACTCAGGAAGCCTCGTAACCTTGGTGCATGCCAGCCTGGTGGCTGGCGACTTTGAGTGTAAAAAGCATATGATTGTCGTTTGTATACATGGGGATACAAAAGTGTACCCTATAGTGCTGGCTGAAGTCGGGACTGAACAAGGCACCGTACAATATGAAGTGGGTGTGGTCAAAAACCTCATGCATAACGTAATATTGGGGCGCGATTTTCCATTATTCTGGGATCTCTGGGGAAAAAGAAAATCCCCCGAAAGGAGTGAGGATACTCCTAAGGTTGTTGCATTGCCCCCTGTAAATGATAAAAGTGTGCAGGATGAAAATGATTGTTTTCCTTTGCAGGTCCTGGCTGGAGAGGAGGAGGCTCCTCCCACTGAGCAAAATATACCAGACTTAGAGGTGTCTAGGGATAATTTTGGGACTGCACAGTTACAGGACCCCACTCTCAAAAATGCGAGAGAGCAGGTTTCTGTCATGAATGGGGTACCTCAGGAACCAGATGCTGAGAAAAGATTTCCACATTTTTCTGTGACTAATGATCTTTTCTATAGAGTCACTAAGATTAAGGATGAGATTGTGGAACAGCTTCTGGTGCCTAAGCCGTACCGGCGTCAGGTGCTGGACATGGCACATAACCATGTTCTTGGGGGACACTTGGGGACTGACAAAACGCAGGAGAGGGTTCTCCAGAGGTTCTACTGGCCGGCGATATATGGTGATATTAAAAAGCACTGCGAGTCGTGCCCCACATGTCAGCTTAGTGCCCCAGTGTCACATTTTCGCAGTCCTTTGGTTTCGCTCCCTATTATAGAGGTGCCTTTTGAGCGTATAGCCATGGATTTAGTGGGTCCCATTGTAAAATCCGCTAGAGGACACCAGTATATTCTGGTGGTCATGGATTATGCGACCCGCTATCCTGAAGCTGTGCCCTTAAGAAACACCGCATCTAAAACAATTGCACGTGAGTTGTTTTATATGTTCTCTAGGACTGGAATCCCCAAAGAAATCCTGACTGACCAAGGTACACCCTTTATGTCAAAGGTGATGAAGGAGTTATGCAAACTATTTAAAATCTCACCCATCCGTACCTCTGTATACCACCCCCAGACGGACGGATTGGTGGAGAGATTTAACAAAACTTTGAAACATATGCTGAAAAAAGTGGTGGAAAAAGATGGCCGTGACTGGGATCATTTGTTACCCTACCTCATGTTTGCTATTAGGGAAGTGCCCCAAGCGTCCACAGGGTTCTCACCATTTGAGTTGGTCTATGGCCGTCACCCTAGGGGTCTACTGGACATTGCAAAAGAGACATGGGAGAGCGAGTCCACCCCATACAAGAGCGTTATTGAGCATGTAGCACAAATGCAGGACCGTATAGCCGCTGTAATGCCCCTAGTAAGGGAACACCTCCAGAGGGCGCAAGAGGCCCAAAGTAGAATTTACAACCGGTCTGCAAGAATCAGGACATTTAACCCAGGCGATAGGGTCCTTATACTAGTTCCCACTGTTGAGAGTAAATTCCTGGCGAAGTGGCAAGGTCCCTATGAGATTGTGGAAAAGGTCAGTGAGGTGAACTACAAGGTGCACCAACCAGGTAGAAGGAAGCCTTTCCAAGTTTACCACGTAAACTTGATTAAGCCCTGGAAAGACAGGGAATCCTTGGGGGCGACAAATACTGTTAATAATTTGTCACAACCAATCCCTCCAGTCAAGGTCGGTGATACCCTATCAGTGTCACAGAAACAGGAGGCTCAGGAATTTTTACAGAAAAACAAAGACAAGTTTTCTGACCTTCCAGGGCGTACACACCTCATCTATCATCACATTGAAACTGAGCCCAGAAGCAGAGTAAACCTCAAGCCCTATAGGATCCCGGAAGCCCGTAGGGAAGCCGTATCTGCCGAGGTAAAACGTATGCTTGATCTGGGAGTAATTGAGGTGTCACAGAGTGAATGGTCCAGCCCGATTGTATTAATCCCAAAGCCTAATGGAACTTGGAGGTTCTGTAACGACTTCAGAAAGTTGAATGAGATCTCAAAATTCGATGCCTATCCTATGCCCAGGGTAGATGAGTTGATTGAGAAGTTGGGTAATGCCAGGTACATAACCACCCTCGATCTCACAAAGGGCTACTGGCAGATTCCACTTACTGATGAGGCTAAAGAGAAAACTGCATTCTCCACCCCTGATGGGCTATTCCAGTATGTAGTGATGCCGTTCGGGTTACATGGAGCTCCTGCGACTTTCCAGAGGTTGATGGACTTGATTTTGCGACCACATTGTGATTACTCAGCTGCCTACCTCGATGATGTGGTCATTTTTAGTCCTGATTGGGAAAGTCACCTCTGTAAGGTACAGGCCGTATTGGATACCATAAGTGATGCAGGGTTGACCATAAATGCCGAGAAGTGTGCAGTAGCCCTAGAAGAGGCCAAGTATCTGGGCTACATTATTGGAAGAGGGTTGATTAAGCCACAGCTAAATATAATTGAGGCAATACAGAATTGGCCTAGACCCCTGACAAAGAAACAGGTCAGAGCTTTCCTTGGTATCACGGGCTATTACCGTAGATTTGTGCCGAACTTTGCCTCAGTTGCTGCTCCCCTAACTGACTTGACAAAGGGCGGAAAGAGAGCAATGATCACATGGACTCCAGAGGCCGAGAAGGCTTTCCAAAGCCTTAAATCTGCCTTGTGCCAACAACCTGTGTTAGTTACCCCCGATTTCAGGCGAGAATTTCTGGTCCAGACAGATGCTTCTAACACAGGCTTAGGTGCAGTACTCTCACAAGTAGTAAATGGTGAGGAGCATCCGGTGATGTACTTGAGTAGGAAGCTAACCCCGGCCGAGAAAAATTATGCCATTGTGGAGCGAGAATGTTTGGCGGTGAAGTGGGCCCTCGAATCCCTAAAATATTACTTGCTAGGCAGGAAATTCAAGTTAGTGACAGACCATGCCCCCCTAACCTGGATGAAGTTAAACAAGGAGAGAAACGCAAGAGTGACTAGATGGTTTCTGTCCCTACAAAACTTTAATTTCACTGTGGAACACAGGCCAGGGAAATTACAGGCAAATGCTGACGCATTGTCGAGGGTACATTGTCTGTGGGGACAAAATGCTCAGCCCTCCGGTCTGAAGAAGAGGGGGGGGATATGTAGACATGTCACTGGAGAAGTGATCGAGGGGGTGTACATTTCACCTAGGTTACTACGCTGGGTGAGATGGTAAGTCCAGGATTGTTTTGTTTCCCAGCAGTGATATGCTGCTGAGGTGTTGTTTAATTTTGACCGGGCCTGGATTTATATGGAATGGCAGGTAGGTTTGGTAGAGGGACCTGTCATTCCACACCTCCCCGATCCGGTTTGGGTTTTGAATCAGGTGAGCTTTGATCCTAATTAGCCTGGGAGGTAAAAGCTCTGCAGAGCCTGCAGGCTATTGCTCTCAGCCAGGAATGAACAGCCTGTGTGTGTGTTTGAAGGAAGCTGCGAACGCAGCCATTGCTGGAGCTAAAAACTCACCCTGCGATATCCAGGCTAACGCTGTGTTTTGAAACTGCCAGATAGGTGAGAAGAACGTGTTAGTAAGCGCCCAGACGGGCTAGGTCTTTTATTTTGATTGGACACAAAAGAAGCACGTGGTTGCTGTATGTTTTGTTTACTGGACTGTTTATGCTATGAATAAACGCCAAGATCTGCTTTTATAACGTCTGAGTCTACCGTGAACTGTGTCCAAACACACCATCCCCCGGGAAGATCCCTACAATATATATATATATATATATATATATATATATATATATATATATATATATATAGTAACTTTTGCATAAATTCACTTTTTAAATCCCATTATCATTAATTACTCTAATAAGTAAAGTGGTAAGACAAATAACTTGGTGAAAGTTTTAAAGGTTCTCAATGACAGTGTGTCTTTGATTTTCATATGTTCTGAATGGTCTAATGAAATTCCTTCTCTCTGATATGGCCTCAAGGGGCTATAGGAGGTTCCAAGATCTTGTTAATTAACTCATATTTAATGAATGTTCTAACAGAAGGACAACTTGTTTATGTACAAAAGATATGACCCAAAACAGGAAACTAGTGTTTTTCCATTTTTTTATTAAAAAAAAATGTGTAATATGCATAAATGAACATTAAAGTAGAACTCCAGTCAACTTAAAATATAATACATAGTGTACATACAGATACATGCTCCTTTACCTATCTTTTAATATGGGAAAACATTTTTTCATGAAATGTATTCAGCACAATCTCGGGATATGGTAGCTGAGTTACAAAAGGTATCAATGGTCATTTTGAATCTTTTACATAACAAGCCATGAGAAAAGGATATTTGCATCTGTGATATATTTGGTGCATTTGGATAAAACATTTCTTAGAAATACCTAATGCTTCCTTGTGTATAAAATCAAGCCTGAGTGTGCTACACAGAAAAGTTATTACAGTTATTACAAGGTAGCTTTGGTTGTTTTCTAGCACTGGACTGCAGTCACAAATGAAATCACACTTCCTACAAATCCTTCCAAGTCTTATCATTAGGGATGAGCGAATCGATCCGGACGAACCCGGATTCGATCCGAATTTCATGAAAAATTCGACTCGGATCGAATCCGAATTTCCCCGCGATTCGATCGCTCGAAGTTTTCCTTTAACATCCATTCATTTACATACAGACATTCTAAGATGGCGGACGGGACATGTCCAGACATCTACCACGTGCCAGTGCAAGCTGGGGCAGTCACATGCAGCCTATCAGCAGCCAGCAAGCTCGGTGACGTCACAGCGCTATTTAAGGCCGGCGGCCATCTTGGTTTTCCTAATTTCTCTATTGCATTCGTGAGAGACAGAACGCTGCTGTAGGCAGGGAGAGAGACAGTTAGACAAACAGGGACAGGCTGGAGACAGGCAGGAGACAGACAGAAAGTCAGCGAAAAACAGGGAAAGTTAGGAAAAATCGGAGGCAGTCACAGGGAGATTTTTTTTTTTTTCATCCAGCCTGAGTGTTTGTTACTGGCTGGCTGACTGGCTTTGCTAGCGTTTTCAGGCTGCTTATACTAACTAACTGTGCATATATACTGAACTGATCTTAAGTCTGCTGTGAGGCATCCCATTCTGTGACTACACCAGCCTCTATTTAAGACCATAACCATTTGCACCTATTCTAATTGAAATTAGGCTTGATAAAGACACTTTTGCTGTGCATAGTACTACTGCCTGCCAGGTGCACTCCTGTTTGGGCATCCCATTCTGTGACTACACCAGCCTCTATTTAAGACCATAACCATTTGCACCTATTCTAATTGAAATTAGGCCTGATAAAGACACTTTTGCTGTGCATAGTACTACTGCCTGCCAGGTGCAATCCTGTTTGGGCATCCCATTCTGTGACTACACCAGCCTCTATTTAAGACCATAACCATTTGCACCTATTCTAATTGAAATTAGGCCTGATAAAGACACTTTTGCTGTGCATAGCACTACTGGTCCCAGGTGCACTCCTGTTGTGGCATCCCATTCTGTGACTACACCAGCCTCTATTTAAGACCATAACCATTTGCACTTATTCTAATTGAAATTAGGCCTGATAAAGACACTTTTGCTGTGCATGCTACTACTGCCTGCCAGGTGCACTCCTGTTTGGGCATCCCATTCTGTGACTACACCAGCCTCTATTTAAGACCATAACCATTTGCACTTATTCTAATTGAAATTAGGCCTGATAAAGACACTTTTGCTGTGCATAGTACTGCTGCCTGCCAGGTGCACTCCTGTTGGTTTTTGGGGCATCCCATTCTGTGACTACACCAGCCTCTATTTAAGACCATAACCATTTGCACCTATTATAATTGAAATTAGGCCTGATAAAGACACTTTTGCAGTGCATAGTACTACTGCCTGCCAGGTGCACTCCTGTTGGTTTTTGGGGCATCCCATTCTGTGACTACACCAGCTTCTATTTAAGACCATAACCATTTGCACTTATTTTAATTGAAATTAGGCCTGATAAAGACACTTTTGCTGTGCATGCTCTCTGGTTTTTGTGGCATCCCATTCTGTGACTACACCAGCCTCTATTTAAGACCATAACCATTTGCACCTATTATAATTGAAATTAGGCCTGATAAAGACACTTTTGCTGTGCATAGTACTACTGCCTGCCAGGTTCACTCCTGTTGTGGGATCCCATTCTGTGACTACACCAGCCTCTATTTAAGACCATAACCATTTGCACCTATTATAATTGAAATTAGGCCTGATAAAGACACTTTTGCTGTGCATAGTACTACTGCCTGCCAGGTGCATTCCTGTTGGTTTTTGGGGCATCCCATTCTGTGACTACACCAGCCTCTATTTAAGACCATAACCATTTGCACTTATTCTAATTGAAATTAGGCCTGATAAAGACACTTTTGCTGTGCATGCTACTACTGCCTGCCAGGTGCACTCCTGTTTGGGCATCCCATTCTGTGACTACACCAGCCTCTATTTAAGACCATAACCATTTGCACTTATTCTAATTGAAATTAGGCCTGATAAAGACACTTTTGCTGTGCATAGTACTGCTGCCTGCCAGGTGCACTCCTGTTGGTTTTTGGGGCATCCCATTCTGTGACTACACCAGCCTCTATTTAAGACCATAACCATTTGCACCTATTATAATTGAAATTAGGCCTGATAAAGACACTTTTGCAGTGCATAGTACTACTGCCTGCCAGGTGCACTCCTGTTGGTTTTTGGGGCATCCCATTCTGTGACTACACCAGCTTCTATTTAAGACCATAACCATTTGCACTTATTTTAATTGAAATTAGGCCTGATAAAGACACTTTTGCTGTGCATGCTCTCTGGTTTTTGTGGCATCCCATTCTGTGACTACACCAGCCTCTATTTAAGACCATAACCATTTGCACCTATTATAATTGAAATTAGGCCTGATAAAGACACTTTTGCTGTGCATAGTACTACTGCCTGCCAGGTTCACTCCTGTTGTGGGATCCCATTCTGTGACTACACCAGCCTCTATTTAAGACCATAACCATTTGCACCTATTATAATTGAAATTAGGCCTGATAAAGACACTTTTGCTGTGCATAGTACTACTGCCTGCCAGGTGCATTCCTGTTGGTTTTTGGGGCATCCCATTCTGTGACTACACCAGCCTCTATTTAAGACCATAACCATTTGCACTTATTCTAATTGAAATTAGGCCTGATAAAGACACTTTTGCTGTGCATGCTCTCTGGTTTTTGTGGCATCCCATTCTGTGACTACACCAGCCTCTATTTAAGACCATAACCATTTGCACCTATTATAATTGAAATTAGGCCTGATCAAGACACTTTTGCTGTGCATAGTACTACTGCCTGCCAGGTGCACTCCTGTTTGGGCATCCCATTCTGTGACTACACCAGCCTCTATTTAAGACCATAACCATTTGCACCTATTCTAATTGAAATTAGGCCTGATAAAGACACTTTTGCTGTGCATGGTACTACTGCCTGCCAGGTGCACTCCTGTTTGGGCATCCCATTCTGTTACTACACCAGCCTCTATTTAAGACCATAACCATTTGCACTTATTCTAATTGAAATTAGGCCTGATAAAGACACTTTTGCTGTGCATGCTCTCTGGTTTTTGTGGCATCCCATTCTGTGACTACACCAGCCTCTATTTAAGACCATAACCATTTGCACCTATTATAATTGAAATTAGGCCTGATAAAGACACTTTTGCTGTGCATAGTACTGCTGCCTGCCAGGTGCACTCCTGTTGGTTTTTGTGGCATCCCATTCTGTGACTACACCAGCCTCTATTTAAGACCATAACCATTTGCACCTATTATAATTGAAATTAGGCCTGATAAAGACACTTTTGCTGTGCATAGTACTACTGCCTGCCAGGTGCACTCCTGTTGGTTTTTGGGGCATCCCATTCTGTGACTACACCAGCCTCTATTTAGGACCATAACCATTTGCACTTATTCTAATTGAAATTAGGCCTGATAAAGACACTTTTGCTGTGCATGCTCTCTGGTTTTTGTGGCATCCCATTCTGTGACTACACCAGCCTCTATTTAAGACCATAACCATTTGCACCTATTATAATTGAAATTAGGCCTGATAAAGACGCTTTTGCTGTGCATAGTACTACTGCCTGCCAGGTGCACTCCTGTTGTGGCATCCCATTCTGTGACTACACCAGCCTCTATTTAAGACCATAACCATTTGCACCTATTCTAATTGAAATTAGGCCTGATAAAGACACTTTTGCTGTGCATAGTACTGCTGCCTGCCAGGTGCACTCCTGTTGGTTTTTGGGGCATCCCATTCTGTGACTACACCAGCCTCTATTTAAGACCATAACCATTTGCACTTATTCTAATTGAAATTAGGCCTGATAAAGACACTTTTGCTGTGCATGGTACTACTGCCTGCCAGGTGCACTCCTGTTTGGGCATCCCATTCTGTGACTACACCAGCCTCTATTTAAGACCATAACCATTTGCACCTATTATAATTGAAATTAGGCCTGATAAAGACACTCTTGCTGTGCATAGCACTACTGGTCCCAGGTGCACTCTGCTGTGAGGCATCCCATTCTGTGACTACACCAGCCTTTATTTAAGACCATAACCATTTGCACTTATTCTAATTGAAATTAGGCCTGATAAAGACACTTTTGCTGTGCATAGACTTACTGCTGCCTGCCAGGTGCACTCCTGTTGGGGCATCCCATTCTGTGAGTACACCAGGCTCTATTTAAGACCATAACCATTTGCACTTATTCTAATTGAAATTAGGCCTGATAAAGACACTTTTGCTGTGCATAGACTTACTGCTGCCTGCCAGGTGCACTCCTGTTGGGGCATCCCATTCTGTGACTACACCAGGCTCTATTTAAGACCATAACCATTTGCACTTATTCTAATTGAAATTAGGCCTGATAAAGACACTTTTGCTGTGCATAGCACTACTGGTCCCAGGTGCACTCCTGTTGGGGCATCCCATTCTGGAACATACCATTAGCCTCTGTATTTACTCTAAGCTGCACAGTTATTTAAAGAAATTTGGCCTGTATGAGCCTGCTTACACACTGCTGCTGTGTGCATATATACTGATCTCAAGTCAGCTTTGGGGCATCCCATTCTGTAACATACCATTAGCCTCTGTATTTACTCTAAGCTGCACAGTTATTTAAAGAAATTTTGCCTGTATGAGCCTGCTTACACACTGCTGCTGTGTGCATATATACTGATCTCAAGTCAGCTTTGGGGCATCCCATTCTGTAACATACCATTAGCCTCTGTATGTACTCTAAGCTGCACAGTTATTTAAAGAGATTTGGCCTGTATGAGCCTGCTTACACACTGCTGCTGTGTGCATATATACTGATCTCAAGTCAGCTTTGGGGCATCCCATTCTGTAACATACCATTAGCCTCTGTATTTACTCTAAGCTGCACAGTTATTTAAAGAAATTTGGCCTGTATGAGCCTGCTTACACACTGCTGCTGTGTGCATATATACTGATCTCAAGTCAGCTTTGGGGCATCCCATTCTGTAACATACCATTAGCCTCTGTATTTACTCTAAGCTGCACAGTTATTTAAAGAAATTTGGCCTGTATGAGCCTGCTTACACACTGCTGCTGTGTGCATATATACTGATCTCAAGTCAGCTTTGGGGCATCCCATTCTGTAACATACCATTAGCCTCTGTATTTACTCTAAGCTGCACAGTTATTTAAAGAAATTTGGCCTGTATGAGCCTGCTTACACACTGCTGCTGTGTGCATATATACTGATCTCAAGTCAGCTTTGGGGCATCCCATTCTGTAACATACCATTAGCCTCTGTATTTACTCTAAGCTGCACAGTTATTTAAAGAAATTTAGCCTGTATGAGCCTGCTTACACACTGCTGCTGTGTGCATATATACTGATCTCAAGTCAGCTTTGGGGCATCCCATTCTGTAACATACCATTAGCCTCTGTATGTACTCTAAGCTGCACAGTTATTTAAAGAGATTTGGCCTGTATGAGCCTGCTTACACACTGCTGCTGTGTGCATATATACTGATCTCAAGTCAGCTTTGGGGCATCCCATTCTGTAACATACCATTAGCCTCTGTATTTACTCTAAGCTGCACAGTTATTTAAAGAAATTTGGCCTGTATGAGCCTGCTTACACACTGCTGCTGTGTGCATATATACTGATCTCAAGTCAGCTTTGGGGCATCCCATTCTGTAACATACCATTAGCCTCTGTATTTACTCTAAGCTGCACAGTTATTTAAAGAAATTTGGCCTGTATGAGCCTGCTTACACACTGCTGCTGTGTGCATATATACTGATCTCAAGTCAGCTTTGGGGCATCCCATTCTGTAACATACCATTAGCCTCTGTATTTACTCTAAGCTGCACAGTTATTTAAAGAAATTTGGCCTGTATGAGCCTGCTTACACACTGCTGCTGTGTGCATATATACTGATCTCAAGTCAGCTTTGGGGCATCCCATTCTGTAACATACCATTAGCCTCTGTATTTACTCTAAGCTGCACAGTTATTTAAAGAAATTTGGCCTGTATGAGCCTGCTTACACACTGCTGCTGTGTGCATATATACTGATCTCAAGTCAGCTTTGGGGCATCCCATTCTGTAACATACCATTAGCCTCTGTATTTACTCTAAGCTGCACAGTTATTTAAAGAGATTTGGCCTGTATGAGCCTGCTTACACACTGCTGCTGTGTGCATATATACTGATCTCAAGTCAGCTTTGGGGCATCCCATTCTGTAACATACCATTAGCCTCTGTATTTACTCTAAGCTGCACAGTTATTTAAAGAAATTTGGCCTGTATGAGCCTGCTTACACACTGCTGCTGTGTGCATATATACTGATCTCAAGTCAGCTTTGGGGCATCCCATTCTGTAACATACCATTAGCCTCTGTATGTACTCTAAGCTGCACAGTTATTTAAAGAGATTTGGCCTGTATGAGCCTGCTTACACACTGCTGCTGTGTGCATATATACTGATCTCAAGTCAGCTTTGGGGCATCCCATTCTGTAACATACCATTAGCCTCTGTATTTACTCTAAGCTGCACAGTTATTTAAAGAAATTTGGCCTGTATGAGCCTGCTTACACACTGCTGCTGTGTGCATATATACTGATCTCAAGTCAGCTTTGGGGCATCCCATTCTGTAACATACCATTAGCCTCTGTATTTACTCTAAGCTGCACAGTTATTTAAAGAGATTTGGCCTGTATGAGCCTGCTTACACACTGCTGCTGTGTGCATATATACTGATCTCAAGTCAGCTTTGGGGCATCCCATTCTGTAACATACCATTAGCCTCTGTATTTACTCTAAGCTGCACAGTTATTTAAAGAGATTTGGCCTGTATGAGCCTGCTTACACACTGCTGCTGTGTGCATATATACTGATCTCAAGTCAGCTTTGGGGCATCCCATTCTGTAACATACCATTAGCCTCTGTATTTACTCTAAGCTGCACAGTTATTTAAAGAAATTTGGCCTGTATGAGCCTGCTTACACACTGCTGCTGTGTGCATATATACTGATCTCAAGTCAGCTTTGGGGCATCCCATTCTGTAACATACCATTAGCCTCTGTATTTACTCTAAGCTGCACAGTTATTTAAAGAAATTTGGCCTGTATGAGCCTGCTTACACACTGCTGCTGTGTGCATATATACTGATCTCAGGTCTGCTGTGGGGGCATCCCATTCTGTAACATAACATACATAACCTACCTCTCTTATTTACACTAAGCAGCTCTCTTATTTAAACTAAGCAGGCCTCTTATTTACACTAAGCAGCTCTCTTATTTAAACTAAGCAGGCCTCTTGGAGGCTGATTGTCCACTGTTGGGTGCGCATTTATATTCGGTTTCATATACAGTGGGGTATCCCAATTTGTAAGATAACCTACCCCAACCATGTAAACTAAATAGGCCTGTTGCAGCCTGAGTTTCTCTGCTTGCGTATGGCCTGCATTACAATCTGTCTCTTTCAATGACACTGCTGCCTGGGGTATCCCAATTTGTAAGATAACCTACCCCAACCATGTAAACTAAAGGTTACGTCCTTCCAGAAGGAAAAATTATGCCGAACACTATTTTTGTTAGGGGCATTGACCTTTGGATTGATCGGCATGAAATTAAGGTTTTTTTTTCAAAGTATGGCGCTGTAAAGAAGGTCAAAATTATGTCTCATACTTGGATTATTGTTACTTTTTGTTCAGCTTGAAATATACCAGGCCACACGGGCATCCCAAGGCACATGCTATTTTAACCCTATCTGTTATACAACATAAGCATTGATCAGCATCAGCTGCTTTATTAAGCTACTTCAGTTTGCACTTGTTTTTGACTGCTTTAAATAAACCAGGCCGCAGGGCACCCCAAAGCTGCACCTTGCACCCTATCTGGTATACAACATAAACGTTGATTAGCATCAGCTTCATTAAGCTACTTCAGTTTGCACTTCCTTTTTGACTGCTTTCATTTAACCAGGCCGCAGGGCACCCCAAAGCTGCACCTTGCACCCTACCTGTTTATACTAAAAAAGCATCTACAGCCTCAGCTTTATTAAGTTATTGCATTTTGAATTGGTTTTGGTCTGCTTTAAATACATCAGGCCGCAGGTCATCCCAAACCTGCATGTTGCACCCCATCTGTTATACTAAATAAGCGTTGATCAGCATCAGCTTTATTAAGCTATTGCATTTTGCATTGGTTTTTGTACTGCTGCCAAAACACTAGCCCATATGGGCATCCCAAACCAGCACATGTCACCCTATATGTTATACTAAATAAGCTTCTACAGGCCCTTTTTTTATTTATTTATTTTTATTTATATAGAGCTGTAATAGCTTATATTGTGAGGTAAATTTGCCATTTTGCAGCATAATATAGAGCTGCCCCTGTGTACATCTGAGGGGCAATAGCTTATATAGTGAGGTAAATTCATGGTTTTGCAACATTATATGGAGCAGGCCCTGTGTAAATCTGAGGGGCAATAGCTTATATTGTGAGGTAAATTTGCCATTTTGCAGCATAATACAGAGCAGCCCCTGTGTAAATCTGAGGGGCAATAGCTTATATAGTGAGGTAAATTTGCCATTTTGCTTCGTTATATAGAGCAGGCCCTGTGTAAATCTGAGGGGCAATAGCTTATATTGTGAGGTAAATTTGCCATTTTGCTTCATTATATAGAGCAGCCCAGTTGCCATCGAAATCAACTACTGTCCGGCCAGTACAGCTTTTCTAGGGCAAACTCTGCTAGTTGCGGACACAAGTCAAGTTTGGCTTCCCAGCAAATCCAGCTGACTGCGTGGGATGTCTCTGTAGTAGGTCAGTTTTTCCTCCCTCTCAGTGGGCGTAAAAAATGCCCCCATTTTGTGCCAGAAGCGAGGGTCCAATAAGTTGGAGAGCCAGAAGTCTTCCCGCTGACAAATGGAGACAATTCTGCGCTCACTAGTACGCAAGCATGTGAGCATGCATCGTGCCATTTGTGCAAGTGACTCGGAGGGACTACCTGTCTCCATCTCCACTGTAAACTGCCACGGTGTGTCTGGGTCCTCTGTCTCGCCTTCCTCACAACCCTCTAGCTCCTGTGGCTGCTCCTGCTCCTCCTCTCCTGTCAGATGACTAGATAAGATGGTCATTTTGTGAAACCTAAACTGTGGTTTGCTGTGCCCCAATCCCCCTCCTCCTCCTCCACTTCAGCCCCCACAGGCTTCATGTGGCTGTGAAATGTATGTGCCATGTCTCCAGTGCCCTGACCAGCCATGCTTTCCAACATGTGTTGTAGTACATGAAGCAGTGGAATCTCATCGTTCATCTCATAGTCCTGGCAACTGACTAATAACGTAGCTTCCTCAAAGGGCCTGAGCAAACGGTCGGTGTCACGTATGAGCTGCCAATGGTTTACATTGAATTTACACAGGGGTGTCCCCCTATCCGTTTGGATCATCCAGAAATCCGTGATGGCTTTTCTCTGTTCCTATAGTGCAGTGGTCCTCAACCCTGTCCTCAAGGCCCAACAACATGTCATGTTTTTTGGATCTCCAAATAGCCAGCTCTATTGCTCTGCAGCTGCACTAATTACTCCACCTGTGCATCTTTGTGGAGATCTGCAAAACCTGGCCTGTTGGTGGGCCTTGAGGACAGGGTTGGGGACCACTGCTATAGTGGATCCTGCATATGGAGGGTGGAATTCCAACGGATGGAAACATCGCAAATCAGACTATGTTGGGGTACACCGTTGTGACGCTGAGGCTCAATAAGGTTGTGCTTGGTGGTGTAGGAGTGCCAGAAGTGCATGCTAACTTTCTTTCCTGTTGTTCGGATGTCTTTCAGATGGGGGCAAGACTTCAAAACTAGACTGAACACGTGTGCCATGTCAGGACGCATGACTCTGGCTTCCTTGTCGCAGCGCAAACAATATGTTCTTCCAAGTGTCTTCGTGTTTTCGTGGATTAAGCAATGCTTTCATGGATTGAGTTCTCATTTTTAGTAGTTCCTCCCATGTGTGACTCTGATGGTCAAGGAAAACCATGTGAAGAACAGCGTGAAACCACAATCACCAAGGGGGCCTAAAAGGATATATATTGTCCACCATGAGTCCATAGTTACAGCTCCAGACGTAGACAACACTGTGCACTTTGGTACACACTGACAGGCTAAAGGACTGGCCCACCTTCTGTTCAACAACCATGCCATGGGACTCTCCACCTCAGCTCGGCACAAGCCATTAGTTCTCTGAAAGGTCCACCACTGGGTAATGCAGCAGGCTGGACTTATGGTGACGCTGTCTGAGAGGAGAAATCCCTCAGACATCAAGATTAAAAATTCCAAGAATTTTTGAGGGCTAATTATTCAGAGGCAAATGATAGCTAGTTGTTTCTGATTTAATTACAAGGTGGAAACACACCCTCAAACAAAACTTCACTTTGGCAATACTATTGCATTTGTCTATTCATAATTTTATGTATATACACTAACTAACCTACTTTTTCTCCACAGGATGCTGCATGAAACACTGCCACATCGCTGAGTAGCTGATTTTTCCTACCAACAGTCCGCAATAATTCACTGCTGCTGCTGCTGCTGCTGCCGCTGCCACCGCCGCAGACTCCAGGGACCCTCTTCCACTACCTCGGCTTGCAACACCTCCTCCCATGACACTCTCCTCATCACTAATTGCCGGACAGTGGAAGAAGAGGCGAGTGTCTCCTCCACTTCTTGGCTGGGCAGTAGCTGCTGAATTTTATGATTATCAGATCTTCATCAATGGAAAGTGGAGCTGAACCCAAAGCATAACAGACAGACAACAGACAGTTGACTGGGGGTGTCAGATGCCACTTGTGATGCAGTGGACTGCTTTTGCAGCACTTCGAGACAAAGTTGCTTCATTGGCTGACACAATGACTGGTAAAGCTGTGGAACATATGGTTGAAAAGCAAGAATAACCATTTGTTTTTATATGAAAAAGACCCTGGTTTATACATACTTTTTTTTTTCCAGAGACTGCCCTGCGTGGAAATGAATGGCGCATGGATCAGCCAAGCTTTCCTCCCAACAATGCCTGATGTATTCCAGTAGATTGATGACGGGGCCAGACCAACACTAAAGAAAGATGGATCTTGCAAAACAGATTTAAGGCGCTGCTCTCCAGTTACAGACATTCCTCCGCATCGGACCACAAGTAAGTATTGATAAAAAATCCTTTACGTTACTCTTACTTTTTATTAATATTCTTCAGATAAGACAGATCAGACATGATTCCAGATTAAAAATTCCAAGAATTTTTGAGGGCTAATTAGTCAGAGGCAATGATACCTTCTTGTTTCTGATTTAATTAAAAGTTGGAAAGACACCCTCAAACAAAACTTCACTTTGGCAATACTTTTGCATTTGTTTATTCATAATTTTATGTAGATATTACTAACTAAGCTACTTTTTCTCCACATGACTCTCCACAGGGTGTGATGCATCCAATTTCTGGGCTCCTGAAGCCAACTCCAGGGTCTCTTTAAAGTAATGTTTGGGCTCCTGCTGCTGCTGCTGCCAGCTCCAGGGTGTGATTCATCCAATTTTTGGGCTCCTGAAGCCAACCCCAGGGTCTCTTTAAAGTAATGTTTGGGCTCCTGCTGCTGCTGCTGCTCCTGCTGCTGCTGCTGCTGCCAACTCCAGGGTGTGATTCATCCAATTTTTGGGCTCCTGAAGCCAACCCCAGGGTCTCTTTAAAGTAATATTTGGGCTCCTGCTGCTGCTGCTGCCAACTCCAGGGTGTGATTCATCCAATTTTTGGGCTCCTGAAGCCAACCCCAGGGTCTCTTTAAAGTAATGTTTGGGCTCCTGCTGCTGCTGCTGCCAACTCCAGGGTGTGATTCATCCAATTTTTGGGCTCCTGAAGCCAACCCCAGGGTCTCTTTAAAGTAATGTTTGGGCTCCTGCTGCTGCCAACTCCAGGGTGTGATTCATCCAATTCTTGGGCTCCTGAAGCCAACTCCAGTGTCTCTTTAAAGTAATGTTTGGGCTCCTGCTGCTGCTGCTGCTGCTGCTGCCAACTCCAGGGTGTGAATCATCCAAGTTTTGACCTCCTGAAGCCAACCCCAGTGTCTCTTTAAAGTAATGTTTGGGCTCCTACTGCTGCTGCTGCCAACTCCAGGGTGTGATTAATCCAATTTTTGGGCTCCTGAAGCCAACTCCAGTGTCTCTTTAAAGTAATGTTTGGGCTCCTGCTGCTGCTGCTTCTGCTCCTGCTGCTGCTGCTGCCAACTCCAGGGTGTGATTCATCCAATTTTTGGGCTCCTGAAGCCAACCCCAGGGTCTCTTTAAAGTAATATTTGGGCTCCTGCTGCTGCTGCTGCCAACTCCAGGGTGTGATTCATCCAATTTTTGGGCTCCTGAAGCCAACCCCAGGGTCTCTTTAAAGTAATATTTGGGCTCCTGCTGCTGCTGCTGCCAACTCCAGGGTGTGATTCTGTGACAGACGCTCTGTCTTTTGGATGTCATCACTATTCAGTTGCCCACCGGGTCATTCACTGGCCTTTTCTTAATTAGGTCATTGTATTTTGATACTGTTACAGGCAATGTCATTGTATTTTGACTGCCATTGTGTATTGTTGATTACGTCACAGTCAATGGCATTGTCCTGATTGATTGTATTAAAGCCTGCTATTGTTCTACTGATTGCGTCACGGGCAGAGTTGAGGGATTGTGTGCCCTGCTGCTATTGGTCGGTGTGTGTGTCATGCAATAGGAGACTTGTGTATATAAGGCCTAGAATGGCACTAATAAAAACACTTCACCTTCACCCTCAATACTGAAGTTCTGTCTCTTATTGGGGGAAACGCTATATTACAATTCACTAGCCCTTGTAAGGGCTGTTCCTGTTTCCTCACGGACGACTCTGGAATTCCAGCAGCACCTCTTACGACTGGGAAAAGGACGTCTCGGGCGGTGAAGCCCTCCGGCGATAAGGGTTATCGCTACAATTGGTGGCAGCGGTGGGATGGTCCTTTGTACCCAGAGAGAGTGCTACCCTGATGGAGAGTCAGTAGGACAAGTTGAAAAGGCTGACCCTGAAGGATCTACTCGAGAGCCGGGGAAGGTCAGCTAGCAACCGCCCACGTCAGGAACGGATAGCCGAGCTGATCGAAATGGATTGTGCAGCAGTGAGGACCGAAACCAATATAGAGATCGATGAAGACGCTGCTCTTGTTCAAGCGGTTCGGAACAGATTGTCGGTCTATGGCCCGAATCCATCACAGGAACTGATCGACCGAGTCTTCGCCGCAGCGGAGGCAGAGGCCAGTAAGCGAAGGGAAGATCGACGACTTTCAACCCAGCAGCCTCTCAGCCTCAGTTACACTGGGGGGAGAAAGATTCCATTTGCAGCATTTAAGTCCTTCCAGGAAAGTGACGACGAGATTGACGGATTTTTGGCCGATTTTGAACGCCAGTGCGCTTTACACTGGGTACCCACGGAGGAATGGGTCCCCATATTATCAGGGAAACTATCTGGGAAAGCTTCCGATGCTTTCCGGGCCATCCCTGATGCGGACTTACCACACTACCATCTGGTAAAGGAGGCTTTGTTAGCCCGGTACGCTGTCACCCCGGAAGCCTACAGGCGACGATTTCGGGAATCCCAAAAGAAGGGAGGGGATTCTTACACGGAGTGGGCATGTCGCCTCCATCGTACAGCATCACACTGGGTCACTGGATGCAAAGCCACGACCGCTGAGGATGTACTACAGTTGTTTTTACTAGAACATTTTCTCAATGCCCTGCAACCAGAGCTAAGAGAGTGGGTACGTGACCGGAGGCCTCTAACGCTACCTGAGGCTGCTCGTCTAGCCGACGAGTACACAGATGCTCGCCAGACAGAACAGTCCGCTCCAAAACCACCACCTCCCATCAAATTTCAAGCACCTGTGGCTTCAGCGCCAACTCGTGACTCTGGGCCACATAGGCCAGCGCAGCAACCGAACCTCTCCACAGTTCAGTGCCATCGTTGCAAACAATGGGGACATTATCGCAGTGATTGCGCCCTAGAGCCTCCCCGAAACACGCGGGGGCAAAAGCAACCTTCCACCTCCCGTACTCCTGTGGCACACTGTTTGAAAGCTGAGAGCAGTTCGGAAGATTATCTGGGGGTACTGTATGAAGCTGATCCCGTACAAGCGGCCATCCAAGACAACCGACAGCACCATTGCCAGGAGGTACGAGTCAATGGGCGCACCGCGCAAGGATTACGCGACACCGGAGCCACACTTACCTTGCTCCAACCTCATTTGGTCAAGAACAAAGACCGCACTGGACACACCGTTGCAGTAAGGGTGGCGGGAGGAGCTGTGTTTCGACTCCCCACCACCCGAGTACATCTTGACTGGGGCGCTGCATCCGGCAGGGTACAGGTGGGACTTATGGACAACTTACCAGCAGAAGTACTATTGGGAAATGATCTAGGACCAATGACTTCTGCCTACGCTACCTCTGGACCAGCCAGCGTCAACCCTGTTACAACCCAGGCTCCAGCCCGAGCTGCCGACTCCAGCCCACTGGTCGGGGAGACCCAGGGGTTTCGTCTGCATCACGTCATGTCTGTTACACGAAGCCAAGAAGAGGATCAGCCGTCAGGTTACGTCCTTCCAGAAGGGAAACGTATGCCAAACACTATTTTTGTTGGGGGCATTGGCCGTCGGATTAATCAGCCTGAAATTAAGGATGTTTTTTCAAAGTATGGCGCTGTAAAGAATGTCAAAATTATTAGGGATGCCTCTGGCGTTTCTAAGGGTTATGGTTTTGTCTACTTTTACGATGATGTAGATGTGCAGAAAATTGTGGATTCTCCGATCAGCTTCCATGGAAAGAGATTGAAACTTGGGCCAGCTATAAGAAAGCAGAGCACCTGTGCACACATCCAACCAAGGACTTTGGTGCTGAACTCACCAACGCCACAATATCCCAGTGTTTGGACCCCACCCATGACCGATTCCTATGTACAGCCCACGTCAATGTTTAGTCCGGTTACTCACTATGTGCAGACTTGTCCTTACACAGAACTCTGCCCATAACAAGAGTCCGGACAGCCCCACGTTAACCCGAACAGGGTCAATCCGGGTCTGCCGGGTGTTCCACAAAAAGGGGGCATTGTGACAGACGCTCTGTCTTTTGGATGTCATCACTATTCAGTTGCCCACCGGGTCATTCACTGGCCTTTTCTTAATTAGGTCATTGTATTTTGATACTGTTACAGGCAATGTCATTGTATTTTGACTGCCATTGTGTATTGTTGATTACGTCACAGTCAATGGCATTGTCCTGATTGATTGTATTAAAGCCTGCTATTGTTCTACTGATTGCGTCACCGGCAGAGTTGAGGGATTGTGTGCCCTGCTGCTATTGGTCGGTGTGTGTGTCATGCAATAGGAGACTTGTGTATATAAGGCCTAGAATGGCACTAATAAAAACACTTCACCTTCACCCTCAATACTGAAGTTCTGTCTCTTATTGGGGGAAACGCTATATTACAATTCACTAGCCCTTGTAAGGGCTGTTCCTGTTTCCTCACGGACGACTCTGGAATTCCAGCAGCACCTCTTACGACTGGGAAAAGGACGTCTCGGGCGGTGAAGCCCTCCGGCGATAAGGGTTATCGCTACAGATTCATCCAATTTTTGGGCTCCTGAAGCCAACCCCAGGGTCTCTTTAAAGTAATATTTGGCCTTCTGCTGCTGCTGCCAACTCCAGGGTGTGATTCATCCAATTTTTGGGCTCCTGAAGCCAACCCCAGGGTCTCTTTAAAGTAATGTTTGGGCTCCTGCTGCTGCTGCTGCTGCCAACTCCAGGGTGTGATTCATCCAATTTTTGGGCTCCTGAAGCCAACCCCAGGGTCTCTTAAAAGTAATATTTGGGCTCCTGCTGCTGCTGCTGCCAACTCCAGGGTGTGATTCATCCAATTTTTGGGCTCCTGCTGCTGCCAACTCCAGTGTCTCTTTAAAGCAATGTTTGGGCTCCTGCCCCTCATAGTGATGCCACTTCAACTCTCTGCAATTGTGCCGCTCTGCGATTCTATTAGCGATGCCTCTGATCTGCATGTGATATTTATTCAAAGTATTATTAATTAACCCAGCACGCATCCTGTGCGTGTTACAGCAAGGCAGAATGGTTTACATCCCTATTGAGGCTCTAGGAGGCTCAGAAATAGCCGTTTTTAATAGCGATTCGTCGCGAATAAATTCGGGTCGAAACGATTTTTGTCGGAAAATTCGGTGAATCAGTCGAATCGAATTTTTCAAAAGTTCACTCATCTCTACTTATCACTGTAAGGGAATTCAACCTGCTTAGCGTGACCATCTGCCTCTGCTGAAGAGTGACTCCTCTTACAGTATTGTGCTCTTACACAGGGCTGGCTCCAGGTTTATATGGGCCTTGGGCAAGAGAGTCTCAGTGGGTCCATTTGCAGTGTCTCAAGGCAAAGGTAAGTCCTCTATATCTTCTAAAGCCACACAATTATTTGTATTTTCCTAAATTTAACTACTCGTCCTCGTCTTCCTTAATCTGTCCCCTGTTGCTTGACTCCTTTGCTATTTGGGGCTCTCTTGGGCCCCCTCCCGCATCTTCTGGTGGACAAGATCTATGCCCTATATGCCCTATATATGCCCCATGCCCTATAGCACAGGCCAGGTGCTCAGCACCAACCCATGCTATGGGCATTGTGGTGTGGGTAATGGAGTATACCAGTACAAAGTGAAAAATATAAAACACAAACACAGATGTATTTAAAATGTGTCATTGTTCTTAATGTACTTATACTTACCTCCTCTAGATGGGCTCCCATGCAGAGTCATTTAAATGTATGCAGGCTGGGGATTCCATGATACAGGGCCTCTTTGGAATCACCCCCACATCATTTATGATGTCAGAAAAAGGTAGGAGCCTAGAGTGCATTGCACAGGAAAATCTCCTCTAGGCCCTGCCCCTTCTGTAAGATAATGAATGATGTAGGAGAGATTTAATGGAGACCACACCTGCAAGTATAAAAGCCAACTCCCCCAGCCATAACATCAGACCCCCATTGGGGTGCAGCTGTCAGTTTCTGACAGGCGGCACCACCACCAGAAGATGCCAGAGGGGGCCCCGAAGAGCCCCGAATACCAGAGGAGACCTGCTGCTGAAAACAAAAATACCCGCCGAACCCGAAGAAGAAGGCGTTCAGTGGGGGAAAGAAGAAGGTAGTTGGGGACAGGTGATAGTGCAAATAAAATAAGCAAATTAAAAGATTTTGCATGGTCTCTTTTTACTACAGTTGAGGTGAACTGGTAAGGTGGCCAGGGGAACCCTATACCACTTCACCAGGTGAGGGCACCTGCGAAACTGCAAAAATGGACATATTGCAGAAGAGCTGACTTTCAGGACCCGGCTTCACACACAGAGCAGCCTCTTAATCCTGGGTTACAAGCCCTTGCTTGGTGCCTGGGCTGGTTGGCTTTGTAGGGGGATCCACTTTTTACTATTTATTTATTATTTTATTATTATAAGTGAAAATAAACAAAGATAAAGATAAAATGCGCAGCTGTCACTTTCCCTGCCTAAATGAATGATTGAATGATTAAACAATGAAAAGTGACTAAAAAATAAAAATACAAAATTGGCCAAACTTTTTCCTTTTTCACACAAATTCATATGTTTTGCAGGAATTCTTGTTTCCAAAGGAAAAATCTCAAACAATGGAAAAATGTGATCGCCAAAAAAAATGTCTTCGATGAATCATATGAGAACAAAAAAATGAAATTTGAATTTTCAGAAGATAAACAGGCAAAGATAAGGCTCTGAATCACCCTTATTGCTACAGATACATTTTTGGATGTTTTAGTTATGCTTTCCACTTCACCAGGTCACATGAATTCCAGGTTCATCTTTAAAAAGGATGCTGCAATAAAATCTAATTTAAACCCATATTCATTTTTCATTGGGGGTTATGCTAATTATTTGGTGAAGCAAGTTTAACTCTTAGGGCCTTATTCATGAAGGGATAGCATCAGGTAGTGGCTGGTTAATGAGAGGTAGCGACAGGTAGCGACTGGTGCACGCCGGACACGGCACGCAATTACACATTTATCAAGCAGAATCTGTTTAGCGACTGGGATAGCGCCAGGTAGCGTCTGATTCATCATTTTCCCAGCCTCAGCGAACAGCGCCGGCGTTCAGCCTTGCACAGCGCCAGGTATGACCTCTCGCTACCTGTCGCTCTCCCATACATTTCAATGGACGATTCTATCCTTCTCTTTAAACAGTTTTTTTTTTTTTTTTAAATCTCAAATAATTCTGTGACCTCTCCTGGCATTGAATAAGCAGTTTTTTCACATTTTTTTTTATTTTTTATATATTTCTTCAGAAATGACATTACGGGTCTGCCATTAACTCTTCTATTGCCAGCCACGTAAATTTTACGTGGCTGCCTCTCCAACCGTTAAGCGCCAGACACGTAAAATGTACGTGCCTGACTTTCCCCAGTAATAACATAAAAAGTAAAAAAAAAAGACACTTACCTGACCCCTCTTTCGATCCGGCCGGGTCTCCTCTTCAGCCAGAGGGGCTCCAATAGCCCATTGGGGCTCCTCCGGCTGCAGGGGAGTGCCCAAAATAGGCCCCCCCCCCCCGTTTTAGCAGCCGCCCGGTTTCCTGCAAAAAAAAAAAATGACAGTTACCTACCTTTGTCCCCGCCGGCTCCCACAGGCTCTCCTCTTCACGGGGGGGGGGGGGCTCCGATCACCCCCCCCCCCCGCTCTTCCGTCTTCTGGAGGGGCATAACAGCCCTCCTCCCTCCGATGGCGGCTGCCATCTTGGCTTCTAGCCGGGGCACCCGGCGGTTCAGCTGTCAGATGCCGGTGATGGCTGGACAGAGGAGGAGGGAGGTAGGCGATCATCCGATCGCCTGCCTCCCCCCTCCTCTGCCCAGCCGTCACCTGCATCTGATCGCCGCGGGACACAGGAGATGAAGATCAGAGGTGAGTAAAGTAAAAAAAAAAATTTTTTTTTATTAAAGTTATTTGAAAAAAGTGTTTGTGTCTTTTTTTTTTTTTACTTTTAACCCTTTGTGAAGTCATTGTCATTTTTGTCATTTTGAAATGTCATTTTTTTTTTAAATAACCCTATGTTACCTGTAACCCAGTAGGTATAAAAGGCTTCCAGCAGCAGCAGGAGAGCAGAAGCCTAAGTGATCAGCGTGGGACACAGGAATGGATGGGAGGTAAGTATTGAAAAAAAATATTAAAAAACATTTATTTTTTTTTAATTAAGATATTTTTAAAAAGTGTGTCTGTGTGTTTTTTTACTTTTAACCCTTTGTGAACTGGTAAGGTGTCCATGTGACCACTATACCAGTTAACAAGGCTTGGGGGTCTGGCAAGTCACCTGCGGATAGCGGGTGACTTGCCATTAACCCCTGGCCCCCCAAATTACCTGCCTCCTCAAAGCCCGGGGGGGGGGGTGGTCAGAAGAGCCGTGGCCCTAGGCTATGATGGCTTGTAGCCGGCAGGGCCAGGGGCCACTAAAGCTGGTCCCTGTGCCCTGTTCTACAAGCCCCCATAGCTGGTCACAGGCTGGTTACGCTGGGTAGGGGGGACCTCACGCCTTTTTTTTTTTTATTTTTAAGGGTTTTAACCCTTAAAAATCCCCCCAAAAATAGGGTCCCCCTCCCTGGGAGGGGGGACCCTATGTCATTTTTTTTTTAATTAACCCTATGTTACCTGTAACCCAGTAGGTATAAAAGGCTTCCAGCAGCAGCAGGCGAGCAGAAGCCTAAGTGATCAGCATGGGACACAGGGATGGATGGGAGGTAAGTATTAAAAAAAATATTTTGAAATTTATGAAATTTTAAAGTAAAATTACCGCTACGCGCATGCTTTACTTTGGTGTGTTTGGCAATTCTTTCCTTGACAGGACCTATGCATGTTGGGTATCATTCTGTTTGGGGGATGTTGCTTTTTCAGATTTTCAGTTTTTTTCTTGTTTGCATATAGTTTTTTTAGGAAAATGTGGTTTTGATTCTGCTTTTTTATTCATTTTTATGGAAACCCTGTGCAACCAAAGAATACATTGAGGGATTACTTCCAGAAAACTGCACCCATGTCAACAAGCCTGGTACGCCTAGAAAGCCTGAGTTTGTGGGGGGTATTTCAAATGTAAAGGGTTGTTTTTCTTGAAAAACTGCAAGGTGCGCATATTGCATAGCATAGTTGTATCTTATCTGAAAATCTCCTAAAGCGTTGTTTCAGTTTGGGGGAGTCTCCTGGGCAGGAAAGGGTGTCTACCTATACATATGTGGTACCGCTGTAACCGGGAGAAATTGGGGTTTCACACGCAATAAGATTTTATTGACAAATTTACATTTTTTATTACAAAAAAAACACTACAAATCGTAAAAAATAGTTTTTTTTATTTTTTTGCACAATTTTCACCCAAAAATATTGAGAATACACTTATAAAATGACAAACAAAACATTTCATGTTAAAGCCCAAAAACAATATATCACTTTCCTGGGAAATCCCTGGAAATCCCTTCAAGAATCACAGTTGAACATGGGGAGCACAAAATAGTGCAAAATAATCTGGCAACAAAGGGTGACAAAATCTCAAGGTAGGCTGGCGGTTAAAGGGTTAAAGTGTTCGTGCTACAATGTTTTTACAATGTAATTCCATATGTTTTCGCTTTGTTACCAGTGGAAAGATGCTGAAAAACAGACTTTAAACACACCGCCTCCTGCGTTCTGGGCTTCAGATAAGCATTTTTCAGCGCCAGAGTTTTGTGAGGCTGTTTTTTTGCTGAATAAGGTGTGAGTCGGTCGCTATGAGCAGTCGCTAACATGCGCTCCCATACAGCGCTGTACTGGTCAAATAGCGACTCCTCACAATGTATTCAACATTACTGGACAGCGACTGAGTCGCTATGAAGTAGCGACCCACGGCTAAGCACAGTGACTACTAGCGGGCGCTCTGAAAATGCTTGCTACAGACGCTCATCTGTCGCTACCTGGCGTTAGTGATGAATCAGCCTGCCAGTGTACATTTAGGGGTCAATTGCAACCTGCATTTTGGTGAACTTTCTAACTTTAACACACAAAAAGATGCAATAAAAATGCTTGTTCTAATTCTTCCCCCCACCCGGACTTGCAATGGGACAGTTTTACAGGTTAGGTACATCAATAACAGCAACCTGTGGGGTATGCTAAAAAAATACCAATGTTTGTGCAGAGCATTTAGGCTGCTGTTTTTTCCAAACTTTCAAAATAAAATATCTTACCTAATTGGAAAAATGATGTACATCAAACATTGCCCCAGATAAATGTACATGTTTTGGGAAAAAATAGAATGCACATTTTCTTTATTGCAAGTTTTTGTGTGTTAAAGTAAAAAAGCTAATTCAGATGTGAGTTTCAGTTCACACCAAAAAGCACAGAGCGTCTCAGGCCCTTATTCATGAAGGGATAGCGTCAGGTAGTGCCTTGTAAATGGCAGGTAGCGACAGGTAGCGAAAGGTGAACGCCGGACACTGCACGCAATTACACATTTATCAAGCAGAATCTGTTGAGCGACTGGGATAATGCCATGTAGCGTCCGATTCATCATTATCCCAGCCTCAGCGAACAGCGCCGGCGTTCAGCCTTTCAGAGAGCGCCACGTATTACCTCTCGCTACCTGACGCTCTCCCATACATTTCAATGGACGTATTTTTATTTCTCTTTTAACAGGGTGTTTTTACTTTTTTTTTTTTTGTAAATCTCAAATAATGTGACCTCTTCTGGCATAAAAAATTTTTTGAAAATATTTATCATGTTTTGGGCCTTATTTATCAAGGGCTAGCGCCAGGTAGTGTCTGACGAGCGCCAGGTACCGCCAGCTAACAGCGGCTACCGACTCAAGTACGCCCGGCGGCGGTCACAATGACGCATTTATCACGCTAAATGAGGCTAGCGCCGGCGAGAGCGTCAGCTAGCGCGGGATTCATCATGTAGCCGACTGCAACGAACAGCGCCGCTACTAATCCCATCACAGCGCCAGGTATGACCTCTCGCTCCCTGGCGCTCTCCAATGCATTTCAATGGAGCAATCTTTAAATATTCATAATTAATTGATTTTTTTTTTTTTTTTTTTTTTTTCAACTGTCAAAAATTCTGTGACCACTACGGCAATGTTAGATATTTTTTTTAAGGAAAAAAAAAATATATATATGTGCAGAATTGATATTACAGGTCTGATATTAATGTATTCATATTACAATATGTTTAGAAAAACTTGTATAATTTTTACATTAAAAAAAAATGGTTGTTTGGGGGTTAAAAACTACTTTACACACATCGCCGCCAGCGCTCTGGGGTTTAAACAAGGAATTCACAGTGCGAGAAATTTTTGAGAGTGATTTGTTAATGAATCTGCAGCAAGCCGTTCGCTCTGGCCATTCGCTGTCAGGCGCACCCATACAACGCAGAACCTGTGAAACATCGACCCCTAACGCCGTATTCAACATTACTGCACACCGACTGAGTCGCTGTCAACAAGCAATCCCCGGCCAAGCACAGCGAATACTAGCTGGCGCTGTGAAAATCACGCTACTGGCGCTCATCTGTCGCTACCTGGCGCTATTAATGAATCGGCCTCCCCATATATTTATGCAGATTTGACATTACAGGTCTGGCATTAATGTGTTCATGTTACAATGTTATTACAATGTAATTCCATATGTTTTCGCTTTGTTACTGGTGGATGCATGTTAAAAAACAACCTTTAAACACACAGCCTCCGGCGCTCTGGGCTACGGCGAAGCATTTTTGAAAGCCGGAGGTGTGTGAGGCTGTTTTCTTGCTGAATCTGTTGTGAGTCGGTCGCACTGACCAGTCGCTAACATACGCTCCCATACAGCGCTGTACTGGTCATATAGCGACTCCTCATAATGTATTCATCATTGCTGCACAGCGACTGAGTCGCTATGAACTAGCAACCCATGGCCGAACACACCGACTACTAGTGGGCGCTCTGAAATTCCTGCTACAGACACTCATCTGTCGCTACCTGGAGTTAGTGATGAATCAGCCTGCCCGTCGCTGTAGTAACCTGGCTGGCATTAATGAATGTGATGTATGTTGGGCGCTCTAACACCAGTACAGCGCTGCAGGGAGCAAAAGGTAGCGCCAGCTCAGTGCGACTGGGTCTCAGCGTCTCACACCATACTTCCATCGATACCATCGATAAAACTACACACACACAGCGCCGGTGCTCTAAATCTGGTCGCTATAGCACAGAGTGCCAGACGCTGTGTGATTAAAGTCTGTTTTTGAACACATATCCACTTGTATAAAGCGAAAACACATGGAATGCTGTAACACTGTGACATCAACACTTTAGTGCCAGACCTGTAATGACAATTCTGCATAAAAATATAAAAAATCTAAAACGTTTTCAAAAATGATTTTTCTAGGCCTAGAGAGGTGACACAATTATTTGAGAGAAAAAAAAAAACAAAAAAAAAAAACCCTGTTTAAACAGAAGGAAGGGAATCTCCATTGAAATGTATGGGAGAGCGACAGGTAATACCCAGAAGGCGCTCTGGAAGTTAGAGCGCCGGTGCCTAACGCTGAGCCACCTGTAATGATGAATCAGACGCTACATGGCGCTGTTAGAGTCGCTCACCAGATTTGTTTTTTCATAAATGTGGTATTGCGTACAGCGCCCAACTTTCACCAGACGCTGCCTGCCGCTACGAGGCACTACCTATTGCTTGATAATTAACCCCCATAGTGTCACTAAATAATTGCCATGACCTCCACCATGCTTGTAAAGGAAACTATAAAATTGGTTTTGGTAGAGATAAAATTACAGTGGGATACACCTGTCATGAATGTGGAACTGAAATCTGAGGAATAAGGAATATGCTCTGGGCATCTGTGGAGCTAGCCACTGACACAAAAGCATTCACAGATGTATTGGAGATTTTAAACACCAGTGCTAGTTCAATGTGAGCAGTTCTTCATAAAAGAATAGATAATACGTTAAAGGAGCACTATCAGGAAAAAATGGCCCAAGTATAAAAATCCATATAAATATGCAGGATGGAGGGAGGAGGGGTCACTTATACACCCGGTATCAAGAAATATCCAACCAGGCTTGATTTTTTTATTTTAATGAAAGGAAGAGGACCTCTCGGGTGACAGACTCTGTCACCCCTCATAGACTACACCTTTAACCCCAGGATTTTATTCCTACCGGGGGAAGAAAACCACAAGCTTGGCAGGAGTTTTATTCAGTTCGGGTGTATAAGTGACCCCTCCCCTTATTAGCTAAAGTGTTTATATGGATTTTTAATATTACACAATTTCGCAAAAGTGCTCCTTTAAGTAAATTGTCTCCAATGTTTAGTACTATTCGGGTTTCAAGTCCCAAAAATAACCAAATTTCATAGCTGGCCACAAAACATAACATTTAGATCTGTTTTTAAAAAGATTCAACGGGTGTTTTATAAAAGAATTCTTGTATTATAAAAGAAAAAGAAAAAACTTGGTAACAATATTAAGTCTGTAAAGACTGTTTGACTGGTCCTTAATGTTTAATGATTATTGCCTATAAAAGTCAAAGACAAAGAACATCTACAACAGCAAGTTAAATAAAAATAAACATTACTCATGCTGATTCATTGGCTACACACAATGAAAACAATTTAATTAGCATTTAATATTGATTTGGCAGCTGTTATTTACTACTTGTCCAAATGCAAACTTATAATGACTCTTCCATTTTATTACTGTACTTTGCAGAATATGTTTGACTTAAATTAGAAATACTTTTATATTTATACCCCAAATATAAAAATAAAATCAGAAAAGTTTTATTTCCGACATAATTTCATATGTTAAGACAGGTACAGTGTGGTACAGTGCATAACAAGTGAATCCAATTTAACACAGAGAAAACTCTAAATATATAACACATTTTTTGCTCTATCAGTGGGGGGAAAAATCAGCGAGTCTTATGGAGCAAATGTGTATGTGAGACGAGGGAGTGCAATGGAGGACCAGCAGACAGGAAGCAGTTAAACTTACATTAGCTGACTGCTGGTCCTCCAATTTCTGTCACTCCTCCAACACATGAGGTGATTAGGGTAAGGGTATTTTAGCACATCATTTGCTTCAAAATATTTTTTTTCTTATTTTCTTCCTCTAACCCCTGAGTTTTATGGAGCAAAGGATATGGTAGTGTGATTTAGTTATACTTATAAACTTTAAACCGGACCTTCACCATGATTTATTGAAAAGCCCAAACCCTTATAAAACGAATCCCCAGCATCTAAAATTAATATATTTTAAGTTTTTAGTCACTTGCTTATTATTCTTTCCCCCACTGGGCTGCAACTCTGTTCAGGACTTTAGGATATGGGCTCCGCCATCTTGACTCAGAAGCATCACACTTACTGAGGAGAGGAGAGTGAGATAAAGTACAGGGGGGGGGGGAGTTATGTGCTTTGCTCAGACAGAGCAGAGTTGGGGTCAGGAAAAGGTCAGCAATCCCAGAATGCAGTGCAGCACAGTCAGAAGGCACTTTCTGTTTGCAGGCTGCCTGATGTTCCATGAGCCGCCATCTTGGATGTTTAAAGGCTCATAACATGCAGTAGATGCAGGTAGGATGATTTTTAATGTGAGCAATCTGTATGTACAGGGTGTGGGAAACATATAAGATAGACTCTTATTCAGAGTGAAGGTCCGCTTTAACAACACTTAAGTTGATGTGAGGCTTTGGTTTGATAAGCATCTATCATCCATGTAATATATTTCTGGCCATTGTTTGGCCTTCACCTGAGGTCCTCAGCAATGATTAGGAAGTTGCATTGTAAGTGGGACTGAACCCTTTATATGTGCATCTTCGCAAACCTTGCACTCTAAGAGGCTGATTGATTACTAACCCCAGGTATCGGCAGCAAGCTGCAGCGAGTGAAGGGTAGCGCCAGCTCAGTGCGTTCGGCACTCAGCGCTCAACACCATATTTAACAAAAAGGGACAAACACACAACGTGAAACACAAGAAAATGAACGCCTATTGAAATGTATGGGAGCGCAACAATGAGCGAAATGTAATACCTGGCACTCTGGAAGCTAGAGCACCAGCGCTATACACTAAGCCGTCTGTAATAATACATCAGGTGCTATATGGCGCTGTTAGAGTCGCTCACCAGATTCGCTTTCATAAATGTGGTTTTGCGTACAGCGCCCGGCATTCACCAGAGCCTGCCTGCCGCTATGAGGCACTACCTGGTGCTATCCCTTGTTAGATAACCCCCCATAAGTTGTATTTTTGCACCAGGCCCCCGGCAATTCAATCTGCTCCCTCACAGAGATGAGCCCAGGTGGTGTGTTATTGCCTGAGAACCCCAGGGGAATGATCTACTGATGGCTGTGAGAAGAGTAGAGAGGAAAGTACAGAAGAAGGAATTCAGTGGGGTGCTTCACCCTAGATTTACTTGCTGCTTCCTGACTCAGTAAAAAAAGTCCATAATCCACCTATCTTGTAGCAAAGCTGGGATAATGATACTAAATGGAGAATTAACATTTCTTGTAGGTCCAGGTGCACTGGTAGGGCAATAAGGATGAAGGTCATATTGCAAATCATCTGATGATTGAACTGTAGACGGTACAATAATGGATGGGTAACTTCAGCGGTTACCAAAACATAAGCCGGTGGAGCTTCTGTCCATTCACAATGTTTTTGGTTAATTCATCGTTTGCCCTTAGCAGTATATATATAACAGTATAGCTCCATTTATACTAGCTAGAACCCCAAAATCCTTATGAACGTTTTTGTTCATGTGTTATACCCTTCACCCCGATAATGAGGTTACATGCATAATTTGTTGTGCAAATTGGTGGCATTGTAGAATAGAATTATATTTATTACATATATTGTGCTGGAGGGACTACAGTTTATTGATAAGAGAGTAGATGTCGCTGTTACTTATACTTATGTGTAGTCTTGCTGCATTCTATGTTGTATTTCCTGCATTTTCAGTGTACTTCTTGAATCCTGTCTGTGTGTAATCCTCCATTTTAAGATGAATACTTTGACTCCCCACTTTTTCCAGTAAATCTTGTTAGTCACCACACAATGGGGTTGAATCTGAGCCAGGTGAGAATTTACACCTGGTAGTCAATGGAAATCAATGGCAATTTTCTCTCCTAAAAAAAGGAGTGAGAATTCTTATCTGGCTCTTAATTAACCCCAACCCCAAAGTGACGGGATCAGGGGCATGATGGAAAGGGTTTTATTACTGAAGTGATTGTTTTCTGTCATGCTTCTGAGCAATTCAGCGTCTTTTATTTTAATCTTCTTTCATTTAAATGGTTATCCCAGGCAAAGGGGTTGATTTAACCTGCTTTCTGCTCTCCCCAGGTTGACTGTGAGGGGATGCATCTTTAATTCAGCCTGCTTTATAGTTCCTGATAAGCTTGGGTTTTTTTTTTAAGAAACGCTAATGCCATGTAGAGGCAGGTGTTTTTCATGAGCGCCATCAGCAAGTCATATTAAGATGCCTAAAAATGTTTAGCACCTCTCCTAGCTTCATGTAGTGTTCCATGTATCAAGAGCGCCACGTGCTTTGTTAGCGCCACTGTATTCCCTAAAGCACCACATAACATCAGTCACTCAGTGTCATTCTTCCATTGACTTCAATCAGTCATTCAAGTCCATTCTTTTGGTCACTTCTGGCTAGAATTTCGTTTTTTGCTTATACAAGTAACATGGGATCCCTGGCCTGTTCTAAATGTTTTTTTCATTCATTATTGTACTTCGGTTATCTGCTGTTAACTTGCATTTTCATACCTGCCAATCATGTGTCATGTCATTTGTATGTCTACAATGTCATTCCTTGTGTTTTCTTGGTAGTGTATGTGTTTTTCTTGGTCACTGTGCAGCCATCCCCAGTTAAAGCCTTTTCTTGTATTGCACATGGTGCTCTATGTCTGAGTATCATGATTTCACAGCGCCAGCATTGACGCTGTTCATTTACATGTTAAATGAACAGTGTCCCTCTTTGGGAAAAAAACAAACAGCGCCACGGGTAGCCTACAGCACTGAACACTAACAGCGCAGTTTGCCAGTGGCCAGCGTTGTAGCTGAGGTGCTAATGGTGTCTCTCCACAGACGCTCAAGTGGCACTACGAGATGCTGGTGACAAATTGGCTTCCAGTTACATTTTTCCCTTCTGCAGGGCCTCTTTATGCTCATGCTAATCAATTGTTGAAGCACTTTTAACCTTGGGTGTGCTTTTGGGTGTGAATCTCAAACCTTATCTCAGTGAGATTTTTCACTGTAGGACAAAAGAAAAGGACAAACAAAATGTATTTTCTGGCTTCTTTACCCTCGAATAATAAACTGTACCTGCAATGGTGCATGCTGGTAACCTCAGTTGTAAATAATACGGGGAGGCCGATTCATTAATAGCGTCAGGTAGCGACAGATGAGCGACAGTAGCGGTATTTTCACAGCGCCCGCTAGTATCCGCTGTGCTTGGCCGTTGTTCGGTTGTTGAATACGGGGTTAGGAGTCGCTGTTTGACAGGTTCCGCGCTGTATGGGAGCGCATGACAGCGAATGGCCATAGCGAACGGCTCCCAGCATATTCATTAACAAATCACGCTTAAAAAATTCTCGCGCTGTGAAATGCTTGTTTAAACCCCAGAGCGCTGGCGGCGATGGGTTAAAAGTAGTTTTTTAACCCCCAAACAACCATATTTTTGAAAAAATAAAAAAAAAAGTTTTTAAAAACATTTTGTAATATGAATACATTAATATCAGACCTGTAATATCAATTCTACACACATTTTTTTTTTTTTTTTTACCTTAAAAAAAATATCTAACATTGCAGAAGTGGTCACAGAATTTTTGACATTTAAAAATAAAAAAAAAAAAACATTAATAGCAATGAATTAAGAATATTTAAAGATTGCTCCATTGAAATGCATTGGAGAGCGCCAGGTAGCGAGAGGTCATACCTGTCGCTGTTCAAGGTCGCTCGCTGGCGCTGTGGGGTGAGGCTGGAATAATGATGAATGATTCGCTATCTGGCGCTCTGTCAGTCACTAAGCAGGATCGGCTTGATAAATGTGTGATTGCGGAGGGGAGCCGGCGTTCTCGTGGCGGTGACCGTCATTACCGTTCGCTCACCAATCGCTACCTGGCGCTATCCCTTGTTAAATAAGGGCCTAAATCGCAGATTTTTTTGCTTAAGCAAAAAAATACAGTGGCTACCAAAAATAGATATCTATGGCAGGTAAAACCACTCTTCATGGACCCAGGCCAGAAAAAATTACCCTTCTTAAAAACAAAAACTGTTTCTAATGCTAGAGTTCTCCTTGCAGATGACTATCTATTAGGACAAGCTGACTAACAATTAAATGACTGTTGGGTGTGTTCTAACTTATTAAATGTAGGTATCTACACTACTGGAAAATCTTTTATCTTTAAAGTGTCCCCAAATCTTGCTGATGACCACAATTACACTGGACCTACACCAGTTTTGGTGTTGGGCCTGCAGACAGCAAATAAGAGCCAGCTGGGGGGGGGGGCATCCAGAATGCTGGTGCCCCCCTAAAAATCACGTGGGTCATGGTCGCTAACTGGCGGCCAATCTCAGGACTCCTTTCCCAAAATTGAAGGTAAGGAGGGGGGGTTATATTTAGGGGGGCTCCAACATTATGGATGCCCCCCTGAGTTTGTTCTTATTCGCTGTCTGTGGGAGCAACACCTGGTTTAAATCAGGTGCCTCACACAAATAGGGGCTGACCATACAAGAATGAGTGTAAAAAGGAATCCAAATTAGTTTGGACTGAGACTTTAGAGATACGTGTCAAACTAACCTCAAAACTTTATTTAAAAAATGTGTGCCGTATTGGGGCTGGTATTCTCATGGCTTGAAACCCACAATAGCATGCTTTTACTGAAGGCCCCCGGGCTCATCCACCCCTTCCCAGTGCCTAGGATGGGGTGTGGGAAATGATGGAAAAATATTGGCAACCAACCTGCTCTAACCTGATCTTCTTTACTGAACGCAAAGTGTACTTTCTGCATCTACTAATTGTTGCTTGAGATCTTTTCCAGCATTCTACTGTATTTCTTCATCAACTACACCAAGGTCCCCCTCACACTGGCAGGAAATGTTCAATAATAACTAATATGCTAGAGTAAAATAGCAACATCTGGCTAATTATCTCACTATTATAGAAGTAATCATGCTATTTAGATAAAACATAAAACATATTTAATTGGAATACAATTTCTGAATAAATAACTTAAAGTTCCTGTCCAGGCCCTAATTTAAGAAGGGATAGCATCAGGTAGTGGCTGGTTAATGAGAGGTAGCGACAGGTAGCGACTGGTGAACGCCGGACAAAACTGGGTTTTTGTTTATTTTGTTTTTTCAAAAATCACAAATAATTCTGTGACCTCTTCTGGCATTGAAAAAGCATTTTTTTCACATTTTTTTCATTTTTTATATATTTCTTCAGAAATGACATTACAGGTCTGCCATTAAAGTGTTCATGTTACAATGTTGCATTTAATTCCACGTTTTCACTTTGTTACTAGTGGATAGATGCTGAAAAACAGACTTTAAACACACAGCCTCCTGCGCTCTGGGCTTCAAACAAGCATTTTTCAGCGCCAGAGATTTGTGAGGCTGTTTTTTTGCTGAATATGGTGTGAGTCCTGCCGGTCAGCAGGGTCAACTGTAGAGGTCTCATGTGAAATTGGGCGAAGGGCACTGCCTCGAAGCATGACACCATTAGGCCCACCAATCTCATCCCCAGATGTATTGACGGCCACTGACAAGACAGCAAGGCCTGCACCTGCGTCTGGAGACCCACAACCTTCTGCTGTGGCAGGAAGACCTTGACCTGAGCGCTGTCTATCGTCATGCTGGCATCTTTATACTTATCAATGAAGGAGAACAAGCAATTCCATCCTTCATCCTCAGGCAGACATGGCAGCATCCACCAACATAGATTTACACCCTCTTAACATGCCAACTCCATTCATTGCAATGGAAGGGATGTGTTGAGGTGAAGGTGAATATAGTTTTTTTTGTTCAATCCCTTCAAATTCTGGTAAGTTTCAGCCATTGTAACTAAGCACCTTGGGACCTCATGTAGATACTGAGTATAAGGGGACAGGGAGATTGGAGTTATAGTCAAAATATTTCTAACGCTGACTTCAGCCAAAACTAGCTGGACTCCACGACTTAGTGCTAATTCACAGCCCTGCTTAGTGCCTCTTGGGCTTATATGTAATTGTGACATCAGGGAAATGCTTAGAGTAGCATGATCACCTGTATATAAATACATCTCCCTGGTGTCTAGGGTGAAACACGTGGAGACATTTTAGTGCCCCCCTTTTTCAACATAAGGGGTGTGGGCCACATTGTGACTGTTTCAGGGGGGCATACAGAATGCTGGAACCCCCCCCCCCCCACAAATAGACCACCCCAACTCTCTGCTGGAAAAATGCATCCCCTTCTGGAATGACAGCCAGGAAAGTGAAAGCAACCCCAGCCTATGTGATTGTTGACCAATTATGCCAATTATGGGGCAGCATTTCATCAGCGGATAGAGGTACAGGTAGAGATTGTGGGGGGCTGCATGGGTCTATAGATGCCCTCCCCAAAAAGACAATGTGGCCCATATCCATTATGTAGAAAATATGTGTGGGATTGAAAAGATTGTAAAGTGTTTTAAGCAAGTTCCAATAAGTCAGTATTAAAGTATATGCACATATATATACTTATTTATATAACACTATTTTATACTTGAAAATCAAACCAGTTAGTGCAAACATGTGCCTGGGGCAGTGGGTTGCACTAGTCATGGTACCCGGGGAGCAGTTGGAGGCTAGGTGTCTTGCTCAAGAGCTCCTCAGTCATGCCATCCGCGAATTAAATCAGCAACCCTCCAGTCACAAGATCAATTCCCCAACCACAATGCTACAAATCCCCTATATTTTTCACCAAGTACGATATATGTGCCTACATAATAGGGATTTATTTTTCCTACACTGCTTAAACCTAGACACCCTAACATCCAGAGAGTACTTGAATATTTATAATATGTCCCTGGGACAGTAGGTATTTTTGGGGGGAGTTGTGTTTAATATATCCTATACTACATGTGCAATGGTAAGTGGCCCCTATACCAGTTTAGAGAGCAGGAGGTCGCAAGGAATCTACACGCAATCTCACGGCACATGTGCAGGCCATGTCTGAATTTATTGAACCTCTCCAATGCGTACAGTCCTGCCAGGCATACCTGAATAGCTGGAGGTGTGTGCCCAAAGCCTGTTGGTGCAGACAGAGGAAGGCACCTGGCAATCCATTTATTCAGAACTTATTGCTATGCATTAATATTTTTGGCATGAATGCTGATTGGAGGAAAGCCAGCACAAGTACCATTTGCACCAAAAAAGGATGCCCCTGTAAAGCAGACCAAAATCCAGGAAAATGAAAATCATGAGTTCTGGTCCACTTCAACAAGTAGGTAAATAAATGCTACCCCAAACTACATACATAGCTTGTGCAAATCCAAAAATGAGCATACATGTCTTAGTTTGAAATCACTAGCTGTAAGGAGCAACCATATCTTTTTTCACCACACAGTTCTCGCTTAAAACAATGGCCATAAAACACATTAACAGATTTTTGTTTACTAGCGCACTAAATATGGATTGTGCATTAACCTTTTACATTTTTTTAAAAGCACTTTAGGAAAAAATTACATTGTAAATATACAGGCTTCTGTTGTGAAGCTACTTTGGGAATGGATTTGAAACACTTTTAATGTACTTTCTACCTGTGATTGCTGTGAACATTTATACATTTGAAATCCTCAGAGAGAATAAAAACACATTAAAGCTTTTTCTTTAAAGAAAAAAAATCAGATTTCTTCTCCAAAAAAATCAGGAGAGCTTAGCAAGCGTTGCTTTACTAATGTGCTTCTAAAATATTCGCAATATATTCTCTATCTGCAACAGACTTACAGGCTGGTCAACTTGAAGAAAAAGTAACATGGGAAAGCACTAGCATCAGATGAGTTACAGACTAGAGGAGGGGGTACACATCTTTTTTGGGGTCCCTGTTCCTAGGGGCACAGTCCAGTAACATATAGAAACAGGCACAAACTGGGAGGTGACGGTTGCTGGCAGGTTGCATGCTTGTGTTTGTCTCACTTCACGGGTTAAATGTGGAGGTGTGGGGAAGCATAAAATGGCCATGAATGCACAAAAAAGATAAATAAATAGCAGACCAACAGACATAGAGTGCACACTGATTAAAGACAGAAGAAGGTCTGGATCCTAACACAGAAGAACAAGAGAGTAGAAGACAACGGAGTGATAAACTATTTGAAATGAGTCTAGTAGCACGAGACAGGATGGACAACAAATACAACACAAGCCAAGCAATGCTGGTAGATAGGCAGCCAGCTAGCCTCAACTAGTGGGAGATACTGTAGTTAGACAAGAGCTTATGGAGAGAACGCCAAAAAGACAATATTGACACAGACACACTGACAGGTATCCACATCTCCGCTGTTTGTCTCCTTCCACGTCATGCCTGCTCTCATGCAGTTGGCTCGAGGGCGGGGTGTGGGCTGATGGCGGCATGACTGACAGCCTTGTTTGCTGATGCGCACTTCCAGCGCCCACCTAAGGACTTTTCTGATTGGACGAGACAAACTTTTCTAATTTACATTGACCTAGAGTTTGTGGAGCCCAAAATTTTTTATGGTAACCTTTGGATCTAAGAGACATTGTAATGACATTTTAAAGATATGAATTAAAATGAGAACATATACTCATTATGGAATCCTGTTCTCCAAAACCCTCACTCTAGTGGCAGTGATCCCCATGCTGTTAAGACACTGAGTGATACTTTCATCATCCACCACAGTTGCTGCAGGGATTGGGTGACAAGAGTAGCGCTCATGGGAATAGCAACAAAGCAGAGCCTCCAATGAAGAACACAATACCTGCCACAAATTGGGGTATGTCTATATATTACTTCAAGGGACAGTCCAGGCAATGGCAATAAAAAGGCAGCAATCAGCTCACATAAAGCCAGTTCTATGTTTCTCCTTTCCATTCTCTACAGCATGCTCAAGATGTTGTAGCAGATTTCCAAGGTGTGTCCTCCCTTTCCTTTTTATGTCTTCATATAGTCACATGGTCAATGCTATTGCTCAGTGCTCCCAGCAAACTGGCAAACCTAACCATTTAGACTTACTGGGCTCACTTTAAACTGGGATAAGGGACAGGGATGGGCATGACAAAAATAGAAAGAAAAATGGGGGGCAACAAACTCCAGAGATCTGCTGCAGCATCTACAGCATTCTGCAGGAAATGGAGGAGAGACAAATGAGAGAGGCTTCAGGTTAGGTAATGTCATTATGTTGTTGTCATAGCTGTGTGGGGAGGAATAGGTGGGCAAAGCAAGATAACAGAATGGATGTTCACATCTTCAAATGTTCAGCACACAGTTTTTTTTCACATAACTGCAAATGTTTTTTGTTTTTTTTTGGCATTGAAACATTTCCATGATTACTCCGTATGTACAATCCTGTGAACCCTTTCCTAATCTGCATAGCATTACAAACAAGCAATCATTTTGCTATTTCAGATGAAGTGTTCAGGTAATATCCGTATACATAAGCAGGAGGTTCCTGGAGTTTCTCTTTTGTATTGTTAGAGCTTTTACAAAGCAGACAGACATGGCTGAATAGCTTTTTAGGTAGACTTTACTTTAGATCATGCTGGTTGCAGTCATTTATGTAACAAGTTATTCGCTGCCTGCTGTCTGTACAGCGGAGAGATCAGGAAGAAGATCCAGACGAAAAGAAAATGAACAAGTGGCAGGAGACTGCCTTCCCATCCATGTAATTGGCAACAGTCTCTGCACCCCATCCTCATTTACTTCTGGTAGAATGGAGGAATGATCAGGTCAGTCAGCAAACAATATTGCCAAGTAATGAACACAGCTGTTTAAACACATCGTGCCAATATTTTTGCCCCAACGCTGTACTATGAAGCTTGTAAGGACAGTACACAAACAGCTATGAATATGCAGGCAGTGATTCACAGATTCCATAAAAAGAGATAGAGAAAGGCAGAGAAATTAGGCAACTGAAAACATGAAAAAATATGTTTCATTTTTTAAAGAATATAAATATATAACATATTATTAATACATGATCATTTAATACTGATTTTACTAAAACCCTTTGTATATTTTGTATATATCAGAAATTTACATCATAACTTTCTGCTTGCAGTAGATACAGCAAGAATAAAAATCCCAGTTAGTTTATTTCCGCCAGTGTCAGAAGTGTTTTCTTGTAGTAGTTATTATCTCCTTGTACACCTATGACTTTAGCCAGAATGTTACCTTTCAGTCTCTGAAACTTGGGCAGGAGGTCATGTCTATGCTTCTGGCTACTTTTTATTTTAGTTTTTGTCCACCATACAGGTGTATCAAGAAAAGTTTATACAACATAATGTATTATTTGATTGTCACTTTGCTTTACAATGAGCTAAATAATAGATGGGATATGTTAGACTCAGGCAATTGTATCTGTTGCAAAAGAGGTGCAGATAGGTTGGCCACACTAAAAAAAAGGTGCTGATGCATAAATCTGGAGGCTGTGCTACAGGAAAGGGACCTGATCTAAACTTTATGCAACTTAATATAACATTACAATAATGCTTGCTCCTTTCTCATCTCCGGTCACAGACAGGGATCTTTGACAATATCAGACTGATGCCTACAGTATAGCCCTCTTTCATTTTTCCAGGAACTATGGCAGATGAATTGACTTTTGCCCCTTTTTTTTCCAGGAAACACTATGCAGAGCCTGCGGTGCTCCATGAGTAAAAAAAAAAAACATCTTTCTGATACAAGACATGAGATATATTTTTACCTGCACACCCAGGGTATCCTCATGTGGGATGTCGTCTTTGTTTAAATGACCTAGAAAGTTGAGAAAATCGAGCATCAATACTCATCTTTTCCTCATTATGGAATGTATGGAGTATGGAGTATGGAGTATGGAGTTCCTCCACAGCCTGATGTCCCACCAGCAGATCGCTTTGTCCTGCTGGGGTGTGTTAATCAGCCAGCACCTGGTGGACTTCCTGGCCTGAAAAAGCTGGTCAGCACATGGCCTTAGCGGATCAGCATTACTCTGTCTTCTGAAACCTGAACTCTGTACCCATAGCCTTTGAACCTGAGCCCTGGAACTCTGCACCCAGGACGTCTGCCAAAGTTATAGTTATAGTCATAGTCTAAGCCTTAGTCACTGCCTCAGCTTTTGTTGGACTTTGGATTTCCAAGCACGTATGTTTTCTGACTTCATAGCAATCTGAGTGTGTTTCATGCTTCCTGATTTATCTATGTATATATGTATATAGCAGATTGGTTGGTGTGCACTCACTGTTTGTCATTATTAAACACTGTTTGCCGCATATCCAACTCTGTCTCTCAGTCTAAATCTGGTCATTTACTACTATTAGGATTTCTCAGATGAGAAATCCATGACATAAACTCCATTGGATGCTGATGGTCATTTAGGTGAGAGAAAGGTTTAGAAGCACTTCCAACAACCAAGACTTGTGCCCTTAAGAAAGATCTGCCATCTTTACTGTGGGTAACTAAGGATCATGGGAAGGCTGATTCATTACTAGCGCCAGGTATCGGCAGATGAGCGTCTGTACAGAGTCGCTAAGAGCGACCTCTAGTATATGCTGTGATCGGCTATCGGCGCTGTAACAGAGCGCCTCAGTACCTGTAGTAACCTGGCCGGTATTGATGAGTGAGATGTATGTTGGGCATTGCAGGGAGTGAAAGGGAGTGAAAGGTAGTGTGATTAAAGTCTGTTTTTGAACACATATACACCAGTAACAAAGCGACAACACATGGAATTACATTGTAGTAACATTGTGACATTAATACTTTAATGCCAGACTTGTAATGACAATTAGAGATGAGCGAACTTTTGAAAAATTCAACTCGGCCGATTCACCAAATTTTCCGGGAAAAATCGTTTCGGTCCGAATTTATTCGTGATCAATCGCTATTAAAAATGGCTATTTTTGGCCACCCGAGAGCCACCATAGGGTTGCAGAACGTTTTGCTTGGCTGTAACATGCATAGGATGCATGCAGGGTTAGTGAAATACTATTGTAAAGAATTATGACATGCAGATCAGAGGCATCGCTATTAGATTCGCTGTTGCAGATCAGCACACTTACAGAGCCTTGAGGTGGCATCAGCATGATGAGCCTTGAGGTGGCAGCAGCATGATGAGCCCACATATTGCCTGAAAGACACACCCAGGATTTGGCAGCAGCATTAGGAGCCCATATATTGCCTGAAAAACACAATGGAGTTGGCAGCAGCATAGGGAGCCCATATATTGCCTGAAAGACACACCCAGGATTTGGCAGCAGCATTAGGAGCCCATATATTGCCTGAAAAACACAATGGAGTTGGCAGCGGCATAGGGAGCCCATATATTGCCTGAAAGAGACACTGGAGTTGGCAGCAGCATTTGGACACCATACAGTATATTGCCTGATAAACACACCCTTAAGTTGGCAGCAGCATAGGGAGCCCATATATTGCCTGAAAGACACACCCAGGAGTTGGCAGCAGTATTAGGAGCCCATATATTGCCTGAAAGACACACCCTGGAGTTGGCAGCAGCAGCATTAGGAGTTCAGATATTTCAATCAGGAAACACCAGCCTTAATCCAGTTAAAAGGATAAAATATCCACGTTTATTGTTCCATACAAAATTCTTTAAAAGCATTCCATCCATAGTCAGAGTAAAGCATGAGGGAGCAGTTTGGATGCCAACGCGTTTCGGGCACAGACTCAGCCCTTAATCATGACATTACTTCCTACTCCCATAAAGCACATTTAAATACTAACACCATGCATGTATCTCCCTTTGTCACGCACGAGTTAATCAGGTCATTATAGAACCGGATGAGCGAACACTATCACTCCAAAACACAATTAGTAAACAAAAGGAAAAGGAGGGGAAGAGAAAAACATGACCTCCCCCCTTCCAATGTTTGTTAGAAAAAATGAATGTGTTTCATAAGCCGGAAAAAATTATCAGGTATATTAATAATAAAACCAAAAACAAAAAGCAAAAGAAAGGGGCGGCTGTATAGAAAATATAAGTATCAAAATAATAGACTATTCAAGCCGCCAATACAAAAAGTAGTCTGAGAACTACAGAGTGTTACAGCGGGAGACACATTGTATTGCATGAATAAACATTACATTTACTGATACATGTTGAGTGAGAAGCGCTCTCACTTAAAGGATACATTGTTTCATCTGCCTAGAGCATCTCATACGATATATACAAATTGCATGTAAAACCTCCCTCAAAAATGAAGAAAAAGAGAGAGAGGGACAACCTATTATATTCTAATATTAGGAGTATATATATTCTATATTAGGAGCTCAGATATTGCCTGAAAGACACACCCAGATGTTGGCAGCAGCATAGGGAGCCCATATATTGCCTGAAAAACACATTGGAGTTGGCAGCAGCATAGGGAGCTCATATATTGCCTGAAAGACACACCCAGGAGTTGGCAGCAGCAGAAGGAGCCCATATATTGCCTGAAAGACACACCCAGGAGTTGGCAGCAGCAGCAGCATTAGGAGTCCATATATTGCCTGAAAGACACACCCAGGAGTTGGCAGCAGCATAGGGAGCTCATAAATTGCCTGAAATACACACCCAGGAGTTGGCAGCAGCAGCAGCAGCATTAGGAGCCCGTATATTGCCTGAAAGACACACTCTGGACTTGGCAGCAGCATAGGGAGCCCATATATTGCCTGAAAAACACATTGGAGTTGGCAGAACCATAGGGAGCCCATATATTGCCTGAAAGAGACACTGGAGTTGGCAGCAGCATTAGGAGACCATATATTGCCTGATAAACACACCCTAGAGTTGGCAGCAGCATAGGGAGCCCATATATTGCCTGAAAGACACACCCAGGAGTTGGCAGCAGCATAGGGAGCCCATATATTGCCTGAAAGACACACCCTGGAGTTGGCCGCAGCAGCATTAGGAGTCCACATATTGCCTGAAAGACACACCCAGAAGTTGGCAGCAGCATAGGGAGCCCATATATTTCCTGAAAAACACATTGGAGTTGGCAGCAGCATAGGGAGCTCATATATTGCCTGAAAGAAACACCCAGGAGTTGGCAGCAGCAGAAGGAGCTCATATATTGCCTGAAAGACACACCCAGGAGTTGGCAGCAGCAGCAGCATTAGGAGTCCATATATTGCCTGAAAGACACACCCAGGAGTTGGCAGCAGCATAGGGAGCTCATAAATTGCCTGAAATACACACCCAGGAGTTGGCAGCAGCAGCAGCAGCAGCATTAGGAGCCCGTATATTGCCTGAAAGACACACTCTGGACTTGGCAGCAACATAGGGAGCCCATATATTGCCTGAAAAACACATTGGAGTTGGCAGAACCATAGGGAGCCCATATATTGCCTGAAAGAGACACTGGAGTTGGCAGCAGCATTAGGAGACCATATATTGCCTGATAAACACACCCTAGAGTTGGCAGCAGCATAGGGAGCCCATATATTGCCTGAAAGACACACCCAGGAGTTGGCAGCAGCATAGGGAGCCCATATATTGCCTGAAAGACACACCCTGGAGTTGGCCGCAGCAGCATTAGGAGTCCACATATTGCCTGAAAGACACACCCAGGAGTTGGCAGCAGCATAGGGAGCCCATATATTTCCTGAAAAACACATTGGAGTTGGCAGCAGCATAGGGAGCTCATATATTGCCTGAAAGAAACACCCAGGAGTTGGCAGCAGCAGAAGGAGCTCATATATTGCCTGAAAGACACACCCAGGAGTTGGCAGCAGCAGCAGCATTAGGAGTCCATATATTGCCTGAAAGACACACCCAGGAGTTGGCAGCAGCATAGGGAGCCCATATATTGCCTGAAAAACACATTGGAGTTGGCAGCAGCATAGGGAGCTCATATATTGCCTGAAAGAAACACCCAGGAGTTGGCAGCAGCAGAAGGAGCTCATATATTGCCTGAAAGACACACCCAGGATTTGGCAGCAGCAGCAGCAGCATTAGGAGTCCATATATTGCCTGAAAGACACACCCAGGAGTTGGCAGCAGCATAGGGAGCTCATATATTGCTTGCAAGACACACACAGGAGTTGGCAGGAGCATAGGGAGCCCATATATTGCCTGAAAGACACACCTAGGAGTTGGCAGCAGAAGCAGCAGCATTAAAAGCCCATATTTTGCCTGAAAGACACACTCTGGACTTGGAAGCAGTATAGGGAGCCCATATATTGCCTGAAAAACACACCCTGTCATTGGCAGCAGCATAGGGAGCCCATATATTGCCTGAAAGACACACCCAGGAGTTGGCAGCAGCATAGGGAGCCCATATATTTCCTGAAAGACACACCTAGGAGTTGGCAGCAGCAGCAGCAGCATTAGGAGCCCATATATTGCTTGAAAGACACACTCTGGACTTGAAAGCAGTATAGGGAGCCCATATATTGCCTGAACAACAAACCCTGGCGTTGGCAGCAGTATAGGGAGCCCATATGTTGCCTGAAAAACACATTGGGGTTGGCAGTAGCATAGGGAGCTCATATATTGCCTGAAAGACACACCCAGGAGTTGGCAGCAGCAGAAGGAGCCCATATATTGCCTGAAAGACACACCTAGGAGTTGGCAGCAGCAGCAGCATTAGGAGCCCATATATTGCCTTAAAGACATACTCTGGACTTGGAAGCAGTATAGGGAGCCCATATATTGCCTGAAAAACACAATGGAGTTGGCAGCAGCATAGGGAGCCCATATATTGCCTGATAAACACACCCTTAAGTTGGCAGCGGCATAGGGAGCCCATATATTGCCTGAAAGACACACCCAGGAGTTGGCAGCAGTATTTGGAGCCCATATATTGCCTGAAAGACACACCCTGGAATTAGCAGCAGCAGCAGCATTAGGAGTTCATATATTGTCTGAAAGACACACCCAGATGTTGGCAGCAGCATAGGGAGCCCATACATTGCCTGAAAAACACATTGGAGTTGGCAGCAGCATTAGGAGCTCATATATTGCCTGAAAGACACACCCAGTAGTTGGCAGCAGCAGCATTAGGAATCCATATATTGCCTGAAAGACACACACAGGAGTTGGCAGCAGCATAGGGAGCTCATATATTGCCTGAAAGACCACCCAGGAGTTGGCAGCAGCAGCAGCATTAGGAGCCCATATATTGCCTGAAAGACACACTCTGGACTTGGCAGCAGCATAGGGAGCCCATATATTGCCTGAAAAACACATTGGAGTTGGCAGCAGCATAGGGAGCCCATATATTGCCTGTATTGCCTGAAAGAGACACTGGAGTTGGCAGCAGCATTAGGAGACCATATATTGCCTGATAAACACACCCTAGAGCAGAAGGAGCCCATATATTGCCTGAAAGACACACCTAGGAGTTGACAGCAGCAGCAGCAGCATTAGGAGCCCATATATTGCCTTAAAGACACACTCTTGACTTGGAAGCAGTATAGGGAGCCCATATATTGCCTGAAAAACACAATGGAGTTGGCAGCAGCATAGGGAGCCCATATATTGCCTGACAAACACACCCTTAAGTTGGCAGCGGCATAGGGAGCCCATATATTGCCTGAAAGACACACCCAGGAGTTGGCAGCAGTATTTGGCAGCAGCATAGGGAGCTCATATATTGCCTGAAAGACCACCCAGGAGTTGGCAGCAGCAGCAGCAGCATTAGGAGCCCATATATTGCCTGAAAGACACACTCTGGACTTGGCAGCAGCATAGGGAGCCCATATATTGCCTGAAAAACACATTGGAGTTGGCAGCACCATAGGGAGCCCATATATTGCCTGAAAGAGACACTGGAGTTGGCAGCAGCATTAGGAGACCATATATTGCCTGATAAACACACCCTAGAGTTGGCAGCTGCATAGGGAGCCCATATATTGCCTGAATGACACACCCAGGAGTTGGCAGCTTTAGGAGTCCATATATTGCCTGAAAGACACACCCAGGAGTTGGCAGCAGCATTGGGAGCCCATATATTGCCTGAAAAACATATTGGAGTTGGCAGCAGCATAGGGAGCTCACATATTACCTGAAAGACACACCCAGGAGTTGGCAGCAGCAAAAGGAGCTCATATATTGCTTGAAAGACACACCCAGGATTTGGCAGCAGCAGCATTAGGAATCCATATATTGCCTGAAAGACACACACAGGAGTTGGCAGCAGCATAGGGAGCTCATATATTGCCTGAAAGACACACCCTGGAGTTGGCAGCAGCATAGGGAGCCCATATATTGCCTGAAAGACACACCTAGGAGTTGGCAGCAGCATTAGGAGCTCATATATTGCCTGAAAGACACACCCAGGAGTTGGCAGCAGCAGAAGGAGCCCATATATTGCCTGAAAGACACGCCCAGGAGTTGGCAGCAGCAGCATTAGGAATACATTTATTGCCTGAAAGACACACACAGGAGTTGGCAGCAGCATAGGGAGCTCATATATTGCCTGAAAGACCACCCAGGAGTTGGCAGCAGCAGCAGCATTAGGAGCCCATATATTGCCTGAAAGACACACTCTGGACTTGGAAGCAGCATAGGGAGCCCATATATTGCCTGAAAAACACATTGGAGTTGGCAGCACCATAGGGAGCCCATATATTGCCTGAAAGAGACACTGGAGTTGGCAGCAGCATTAGGAGACCATATATTGCCTGATAAACACACCCTAGAGTTGGCAGCTGCATAGGGAGCCCATATATTGCCTGAATGACACACCCAGGAGTTGGCAGCAGCATTAGGAGCCCATATATTGCCTGAAAGACACACCCTGGAGTTTGCAGCATTAAGAGTCCATATATTGCCTGAAAGACACACCCAGGAGTTGGCAGCAGCATTGGGAGCCCATATATTGCCTGAAAAACATATTGGAGTTGGCAGCAGCATAGGGAGCTCACATATTACCTGAAAGACACACCCAGGAGTTGGCAGCAGCAAAAGGAGCTCATATATTGCTTGAAAGACACACCCAGGATTTGGCAGCAGCAGCATTAGCAATCCATATATTGCCTGAAAGACACACACAGGAGTTGGCAGCAGCATAGGGAGCTCATATATTGCCTGAAAGACACACCCTGGAGTTGGCAGCAGCATAGGGAGCCCATATATTGCCTGAAAGACACACCTAGGAGTTGACAGCAGCAGCAGCATTAGGAGCCCATATATTGCCTGAAAGACACACTCTGGACTTGGAAGCAGTATAGGGAGCCCATATATTGCCTGAAAAACATATTGGAGTTGGCAGCAGCATAGGGAGCCCATATATTGCCTGAAAAACACATTGGAGTTGGCAGCAGCGTTAGGAGACCATATATTGCCTGAAAGACATAACCCAGGAGTTGGCAGCCGCAGCATTAGGAGTCCATATATTGCCTGAAAGACACACCCTGGAGTTGGCAGCAGCAGCATTCGGAGTCCATATATTGCCTGAAAGACACACCCAGGAGTTGGCAGCAGCATAGGGAGCCCATATATTGCCTGAAAAACACATTGGAGTTGGCAGCAGCATAGGGAGCCCATATATTGCCTGAAAGACACACCAAAGAGTTGGCAGCAGCAGAAGGAGCTCATATATTGCCTTAAAGACACACCCAGGAGTTGGCAGCAGCAGCAGCATTAGGAGTCCATATATTGCCTGAAAGACACACCCAGGAGTTGGCAGCAGCATAGGGAGCTCAAATATTGCCTGAAAGACACACCCAGAAGTTGGCAGCAGCAGCAGTATTAGGGGCCCATATATTGCCTGAAAGACACGCTCTGGACTTGGCAGCAGCATAGGGAGCCCATATATTGCCTGAAAGAGACACATTGGAGTTGGCAGCAGCATTAGGAGCCCATATATTGCCTGAAAGACACACCCAGGAGTTGGCAGCAGCATTGGGAGCCCATATATTGCCTGAAAAACACATTGGAGTTGGCAGCAGCATTAGGAGCCCATATATTGCCTGAAAGACACACTCTGGTTTTGGCAGCAGCATAGGGAGCTCATATATTGCCTGAAAGACACACCCAGGAGTTGGCAGCAGCATAGGGAGCCCATATATTGCCTGAAAGACACACTCTGGACTTGGCAGCAGCATAGGGAGCTCATATATTGCCCGAAAGACACACCTAGGAGTTGGCAGCAGCAGAAGGAGCTCATATATTGCTGAAAAACACATTGGAGTTGGCAGCAGCATTAGGAGCTCATATATTGCCTGAAAGACACACCCAGGAGTTGGCAGCAGCATTAGGAGCCCATATATTGCCTGAAAGACACACTCTGGACTTGGCAGCAGCATAGGGAGCTCATATATTGCCTGAAAGACACACCTAGGAGTTGGCAGTAGCAGAAGGAGCTCATATATTGCTGAAAAACACTTTGGAGTTGGCAGCAGCATTAGGAGCTCATATATTGCCTGAAAGACACACCCAGGAGTTGGCAGCAGCATTAGGAGCCCATATATTGCCTGAAAAACACACCCTGGAGTTGGCAGCAGCATAGGGAGCCCATATATTGCCTAAAAGACACAACCTGGAGTTGGCAGCAGCATGAAGAGAACATATACAGATTTTGGGCACATATATCTTATCCGAAGAATATTAATGAAAATATAAGAATAACGTAAAGCATTTCCTCAATAATTACTTGTGGTCTGATGCGGCGGAATTTCTGTAACTGGAGAGCAGCGCCTTAAATCTGTTTTGCACTATCCATACTTCTTTAGTGTTGGTCTGGCACCATGATCAATTTACTCTGATGCATCAGGCATTGGTGGGTGGAAATCTTGGCTGATCCATGCCCGATTCATTTTCAAGCAGGTCAGTCTCTCAAAAAAACATTTTTCAAGAGTACTGGAGCACATTAAATTGCCGTCATCAGAGCATCACATACGCACATCTAAGAGTTTCATCACTTTGTTCCTGTAAAAGTCTTCAGGGCCTAGTTACTACATATTGAAAGGCCATAGATAGTTACACACCTTCTGCTGTTATCGACAAATCCTGTTTTGTCCTCCCCTCATATAAGCACTAATGTCCACTAGGCGGGCAAGTAGTGATGAGGAGAGTGGCGTGGGAGGTGGTGTTGCAAGCATTTTGGCTTCTTAAGCAGACACTGTTGAGGAACCTGAGGAGGACATCAGTGAGTTTTGAGAGCACATTTAAAGGCTTGGAGTGATGGAGAGCGACAGATTTAGCGGTCAGCATGGTGGCAGAAGGGGAAAGTATGGAGGCAAATGTGCTGGGGTAGACCACTTGCTGCGTGGCAGGCTACCTTCCCAGGAGGTAGTGGAAGAGGGTCCCTGGAGTCGACGGCGGCGGCGGCAGCAGCAGTGAATTAGTGCGGACTGTTGGTAGGAAAATCAGCTACTCGGCGATGTGGTAGTCTTTCATCAAGGAGGTTAACTTGGCTATATGAAAGATGTGTAGGCAGAGGGTGAAGTGTGGCCAGGGTCCCAATGTTGGACTCACAGCCCTGCGTCAACATTTGCAGCGTCACCATAAAGCGGCCTGGGAGAGTTGGCTCCAAAGTGGTTGTCCAGCTTGCTGCATTACCCAGTGGCACGCAGCTCCCTGTTCCAGCCAGCCAAGGCTCCACCACCTCCTGTGTGTCATACCCATCCTCAGCGCTCCAGATGCTCCTCCTCCTCTTAATCTCAATCCACTGGCCAAGCCATGTCCAAGAGACAACAGTATGTGCCCACTCAACCGACTTGCAGAAGCTAAATGTGCTCCAGTTTAAGTTGCTCGTGCTGCAGTCCCTCCCTTTTGAGGTGGTGGACCTTTCAGAGAACTGATGGCTTGTGCCGAGCCGAAGCACAATCCCAAGATGTCATTTCTTTGCGAAGAAGGCAGTACCAGCCCTGTGCAATTTTGTTGAACAGAAGGTGGGCCAGTCCTTTAGCCTGTCAGTGTGTACCAAAGTGCACGGCAGTGCCTACGTCTGGAGCTGTAACTATGGTCAGGGACAATACATATCCTTTAAGGCCCACTGGGTGATTGTGGTTCCTGCACAACCACAACAGCAACTTGGACAGGTCCCTCCGCAGTGGCCTCCACGCTCCTAGGCCCTTGTGCCTTTGACAGTGCACTTGCACTTAGCAATGGTGTCACAGAAAAAAGTGCCTAATTGTCAATTACATATTAATTATTAACATTTATCTTATTTGAACACATTTATAATAATAACATATAATAACATATAACATATAACATAATAACAATAACACATCAAATTTATCAAAATTTATTTTTTTTTTGGTTAATTTCATATTTTTTCTTTTCATTTTCTTTTTTTTTTAATATGTTGTATTTTTAAAAAATATATATTTTTTGATTTTTTTTGTATTTTTTTAAATATTTTTTTCCATTGTCTTTTTTTTTACATTTTGTTAATTTTTTTACAATTTTTTTTTTGCATTTTGTTTTTTCTAAATATTTTTTTTTTTTTTGTATTGTTATTTATTTTTTTATTTTTTTCAGTGCCCTTACAGCATCCCATGTGTGCAGGACACGTCGGTTTCACGCTGTTCTTCACATGGTTTGCCTTGAACCACAGAGTCGCACATGGGAGGAACTGCTAAAAATCATAAATCTCCACCAAAACTGCAAATAGGAACCATGGTGACTGACAATGGGAAGAACATCTTGACTGCGCTGCGACAAGGAAGCCTGAGCCATGCGCCCTGTATGCCACACGTGTTCAACCTAGTTGTCAAGCGTTTTCTGAAGTCTTTCCCCCATCTGCAAGACATCCTAACAACTGGAAGGAAACTTTGCATGCACTTCAGCCACTCCTACAATGCCAATCACACCCTTCTTGAGCTACAGCGTTAGAACGGTATCCCCCAACATAGTCTGATTTGCGATGTCTCCACCCGTTGGAATTCCACCCTCCATATGTTGGATCGACTATATGAGCAGAGAAAAGCCATCACTGATTTCTTGATGATCCAAGCGGATAGGGGGACTCCCCTGTGTAACTTCAATGTAAATCAGTGGCAGCTCATACGTGACACCTGTCGTTTGCTCAGGCCCTTTGAGAAAGCCAATTATTTGTCAGTCGCCAGGACTACGGGATGAATGATGTGATTCCACTGCTTCATGTACTACAACACATGTTGGAAACCATGGCTGGTCAAGGCACTGGAGACATGGCACCTACATTTCACGGCCACATGAAGCCTGTGGGGACTGAAGTGGAGGAGGAGGAGGAGAGGATGGGGCACAGCGAAGCACAGTTTAGGTTTGACAAAATGGCCATTTTATCTAGTCATCTGACAGGAGAAGAGGAGCAGGAGCAGCCAGAGTAGCTAGAGGGTTGTGAGGAAGGCGAGACAGAGGACCCGGACACACCGTGGCAGTATGCAGTGGAGATGGAGACAGGTAGTCCCTCCGAGTCACTTGCACAAATGGCACGATGCATTCTCACGTGCTTGTGTACTGACCGCAGAATTGTCTCCATTTGTCAGCGGGATGACTTCTGGCTCTCCACCTTATTGGACCCTTGCTACCGGCACAAAATGGGGGCATTTTTTACACCCACTGAGAGGGAGGAAAAATTGACCACAGAGACATTCTACGTAGTCAGTTGGCCGATGCCTATCTGCGCCATGGTCCATACTCTCGCTGGTCTGACTCTGGGGGACCTCTGCTCTCACCTTCCACTGCCATGCCTGCTGGGGGGAGTGGCAGGAGCAGCAGCAGCAGCTCCATCAGCAGCAACCTGAGTCTTCAGTCGCTAATGAGTAGCTTTCTTCACCCACATAGTGAGGCTAATCATGAGTAGGAGAAAGACCTGGAGCAGGCACTAAACCAGCAGGTAGTGTCATACCTTGACATGACCATTCCAACGCACCTTTAAGACCCGCTGGACTTCTGGGCAGCCAAACTTGACTTGTGGCCGCAACTGACAGAGTTTGCCCTGAGAAAGCTGTCCTGCCCAGTGAGTAGTGTGCCATCTGAGCGCGTGTTTAGTGAGGCGGGGGCCATAGTCATGCCAAGGAGAACTCGTCTGTCCACGAAAAATGTGGAGAGACTCACCTTTGTGAAGATGAATCAGGAATGGATCAGCCAGGATTTCCACCCACCAATGGCTGATCCATGGTAGTAGCTGATGCATGGTAGCTCCTTATGCTGCTGCCAACTCCAGGGTGTGTCTTTCAGGCAATATATGGGCTCCCTATGCTGCTGCTGCCAGCTCATATGTGTGTCTTTCAGGCAATATATGGGCTCCTCATGCTGCCGCTGCCAACTCCAATGTGTGCACTCTTTAAAGACACATGCTAGCATATTTGGGATGCCCCCCCCCCCCCCCCCCAGTTAAAGGCAATGGCTGCTGGCAATTTAACAACGTGACTTTCTTTACAAAATGCAACCAGTTAATAGACAGGTACTCTTGAAATATTAATGCTAGTGTTTGAGGTGCCCCCTCCTCACATACAGAGGTTGGCTCCTTTGTTAGTGGAAAAGTGACATTGATTACAAAATCCAACTAGCTAATAGACAGGTAGTCTTGAAATATTTATGCTAGTGTTTGGGATGCCGCCTCCTCACATACAGAGGTTAGCTCCTTTGATAGTGGAAAAGTGACTTTGCTTACAAAATGCAACCAGTTAATAGACAGGTAGTCTTGAAATATTTATGCTAGTGTTTGGGATGCCCCCTCCTCACATACAGAGGTTGGCTCCTTTGACAGTGGAAAAGTGACTTTGCTTACAAAATGCAACCAGTTAATAGACAGGTAGTCTTGAAATATTTATGCTAGTGTTTGGGATGCCCCCTCCTCACATACAGAGGTTGGCTCCTTTGATAGCAGAAAAGTGACTTTGCTTACAAAATGCAACCAGTTAATTGACAAGTAGTCTTGAAATATTTATGCTAGTGTTTGGGATGCCCTCTCCTCACATACAGAGGTTGGCTCCTTTGATAGTGGAAAAGTGACTTTGCTTACAAAATGCAACCAGTTAATAGACAGGTAGTCTTGAAATATTTATGGTAGTGTTTGGGATGCCCCCTCTTCAAATACAATGGTTGGCTCCTTTGATTGTGGAAAAGTGACGTTGATTACAAAATGCAACTAGTTAATAGACAGGTAGTCTTGAAATATTAATGCTAGCATGCTTTTTCAAGAATGACACCAGGAAAAGGAAAAGCTAAATAGGCAGGTGTGTTATTAACACTAAATAGGCTTGGAAGCTAAAGCAAACACTTTAAACTGTCCCTGTCTTTCTCTGTCACTGTCACAGGCTCTCTCCTTCTCTATCTGTCCCTCGCTTCTTCTGTTCTATCTATCTATCTATCTATCTATCTATCTATCTATCTATCTATCTATCTATCTCTCCCTCGCTGTATCTATCTATCTATCTATCTATCTATCTATCTATCTATCTATCTATCTATCTATCTATCTATCTGTACAGTGTCAGAATGATCTTCTGCAAAATGCCCCCCACTTATATGGGGCTGTGACATCATCGATAAGCCTGTCTGCTGATAGGTAGTATGTGACACCTACCCAGGATTCCTTGCCCCATGGGACATGTCCTGACATGTAGATCCACCATTTTAGATGGGCTGTATAGCAGTAAATGGAGTTTTAAGGAAGCAATTTGAACGATCGAATCACGGCGATATTCGGAATCGTAATGAATCTAATATTTCCTGTAATTCGTAACGAATTCGGGTTCGTCAGAATTGATTTGCTCATCTCTAAATGACAATTCTGCATAAAAATATAAAAAATGACTCTTTCTAGGCCAGGAGAAGTGACACAATTATTTGAGGGAAAAAAATAAAAACCCTGTTTAAACAGAAGAAAAGGAACATTGAAATGTATGGGAGAGTGACAGGTAGTGACAGGTAGTGACAGGTAATACCCGGTGCTCTGGAAGCTAGAGCTTCGGCGCTATACACTGAGCCACCTGTAATGATGAATCACTGTGCTGTTAGAGTCGCCCACCAGAATCTCCAATCATAAATGTTCACCAGACGCTGCCTGCCGCTACGAGGCACTAACTCCTGCTATCCCTTGATGAATAAACCCCTAAGCCAACAGAGAACTCTATTTAGTTTTTGAAATATCTTTACATCTATATATATTACTTTTGCTTTTACACTGGGTGGTTGATTCTATTTTTCAGTGTGGTTTTCCAGAAGATCCAAGGCAGAATGTAGATGGGGTTACAGTACTTTGTAATATGGATAGTAGAATTATGCTTGGGGTATAAAGGACTGTTGGCTCAAATGCTTGTTATGCTTGTCAAGCTTGTTATTTGCACAGGAATAAAAATGGGGATTGAACAGAAAAGCACTTGGTACGTCTGTTCTTTTTACGTGTTCTTCCACCTGACAAGTTAATCACTATAGATGATCTGAATTGACTGTCTATCCGGTTCAGAAGCCCTCTGGCTGGATAGTAACTGGCAACCAGTTTTCGGGGGTACCAGTAACATTAGCTTGGAGGGCTCCCAAGGAAGAAGGAGCCACCGCTACCCTGCATCTGGCATTTTCAAAATGAGGCTAAGAAACGTCATCTTGTATTTTTTAATGGCTGGGATCCTGAAAAAAAAAAAACGTTCAATCACTGTTTCCTGTTCCATTCAGCTTTTGCTGCCGTTCTGGGCAAAGCTGAAAGGAACACACACCTCTGTCCTCACACCTCTGCTCCTCCACAAGCCACAAGTGGCAAGGTGAGCTTCCCTGCACTTCTGAGGGTTTCACACATAAGAACATCCCAAATTGTTGATTTAAAGTTAATTTTAAAAAAGCTCCACACACTCCTCCCCATAACATTCTCATCAGCACAATGAATGATGTAAGTGTGAGGACTGGCATAGACAGGGTCTGCCATCTTTCGTCACTCCAAATCTGCTGCTCTAGCCAGTGTGCTGTCTGCTTTGGTGTGGTTGTTGTGTGTCTGCTGGAGTGGTATGGTTCTTCCCTGGGTCCTAGAACCGCATGGTTTGACCTCACCTGGCATTAATCATGCTGTTGAGGTTCCTATATATGCATGTGCTTGGCCCCACCCTTGTGGGCTTTCAGACCTTCCTTAGTTCATGTCTTGTCTGTGTTGGGGCTCACAGCCTTTCAAAGTATGTGCCTCTGTCTGTTCTGGCGCTTACTGCCCTTCATAGTTTCTGGGACTTGTGGTTCACCACAGCTTTGTCCTTGACTGTATTGGGGGCCTGCAGCCCTTCCAGTGTCTTGCCGTGTGTGTCTTGGGCCTACGGCCCTTTGTTGTGGGTTAGTCTTCACTGGGACACAGCTTTGGCACAGCCTGCTCTGGGACCCAGTTGCACCACAGCCGCACTGGGGCCCAGCTCCGTCGCAGCCTGCACTGGGGCCCAGCTCCGTCGCGGCCTGCACTGGGGCCCAGCTCCGTCGCGGCCTGCACTGGGGGCCAGCTCCGTCACGGCCTGCACTGGGGCCCAGCTCCGTCACGGCCTGCACTGGGGCCCAGCTCCGTCACGGCCTGCACTGGGGCCCAGCACCGCCATGGCCTGCTCTGGGGTCTATATACTTTTTGTTCATGTCTTATGTACCCTGTTATGTGCCCTGTGTTTCCCCTTCCCAAGTCTGTGACCACTAAGGGACTACCCAGGGACTGCGCATCCTCACATTTAGAGGCCCTGCTAAAGAACTGGGTGGATTACAGGCTCTCCAAGTACAGAACCACCCACGCCCGGGTGGTCTTCAGCTTGCCTCTTTGGTGGTGCAGGTGGGTTGTCTGTCCTATGTCCTTCAGTTCCCAGTCAGCCTCCCCTTCAGGCAGTGTCCCCTGATTATGGCTTCCAGGGAGAAATTAACTGCCTGGCCTGCCTGCCGGGTTCCAATTCCTAAACCAGGAATTTCCCAACACACCTTGAATGTCCAGTGATGTTATTCACCTGGGCCTGATAGTATGTGGTATTTTGGGCTGATTCAGCCGCTACGCTAGTAAAAGCTAACATCAATGAATTAACTTATTAATTATTTATAATAAAGTTAAATCCTTTAAACAACGAATCTAGGAGCAGCCCCGATAACTCAGTACGTATTGTACCCAGTAGCTAAACCGGACCAACATCCTTACAAGAAACGGTGCTCATATGCATTCCCCTCAAGGGGGGGCATAAAATTGTATTTATCTTTTTGTAACTCCTGCTGAAATTGATTCACCCCCCTCCCAGTATTGTCCTATGGATCTGACAGTGGCCTGCAAAGAGAAAGTACAGCTGGGTTTTCTGATGCTTTGAATTGTGGATCATGTTGGTTAACAGATAATTAAAAATGAAGCATCCCGTTTGCTTCAAGATGGCCACTACCAGGTGAAAATAAGTGAGGCAAAATTTCAGCTTTGAGTGCAGTAGAAAATTTAAGTGCTGGCAGTGAGGGTTATGCTAAAGACCCATTTCACATTGTGGTTCACATAAATGCATTTTTATGTTTTTTTATGTGTGGACAGGCTCGCACTGCGGACATGTTATATTTTTCCCATAAATAAGGTCTGCACCCAGAAGTGCACCATGTTTTTGCAGGTTCATGCTTTTACTTCTACAAGTGGTGCGTTTGGTCAAAAACACAGTTGGTAAGACTTTAGTAATACCATTTGGGATGCAGGGGAAAATACAACATTGCAAAAGGCAAAAATGATTATTTTTTAGTTTAGCAGTGGCAGGCAAATTTTTTTCTGCAAAGCCCATAGGGTTCTATTGTTCCCAAACGTAAAAACAAATATCCTTACCTCATTGGAAAAATGAGGTGCCTTACCTCTAAAACTGTAAAAAATTAGGTAATGGCACACCTGTAGTACTTCAGAAAATGGAAAGATCAAAGGGTGTGATTTCAACCCAGGGTGCCTTTCCATTATGCAAGCCTTTAACCAATGCTATAGAACAAATGTAAGATGACCGCACTCTGGGAGTTTTTTATTTAGTCTATAACCTCTAAAACTTTACCATCTCAGGTACAGGTCATTTTGTGGGAAAAAACATAGAAAAAAACTTCTAAACACTAAAAGCTCATCAAGATGCAGGTTGCAATCCACACCGCAATGCACACTGCAAACTTTAACTTCAACAAATATTTAGCATGACACCCATTGTGCACTTTTAATTTTTAAGGTACTAAAATGGACCACAATCTGCACAGTGATATGAACTGTGTCATTTTTTGCGGCCCACAATCTCAACCATATGAACCTTTTATTTTTACAAAAGGAAAGAGATGTTGAATAAACTCTTCACCTACCTCTAAGAATCGAAGCACCACATATCAAATATTAAAAATGTATACGAATTTTATTGAAACACATATCAATGCACCATTAAAAACAAAACACATAAGACAAAAGCACACATTAAAAACCAAGCTGATCCTTTCCCTCAAATTTCATATCTATAACTAAATAAATACATATAAGGACGGCCAAAAATATTGAAAGGTAAATAATTAAATCAATTAGTGGGCCCAGAGGTTTTGTGCCGGCAAAAAATTGGGGACTCCCTCAATATAGATTGAAGCAAACCCTAATTAGATATGTAAACCCACAAAGTGACAAGTGCTTAAATACATAAATAAATAAATATTATTCAAGTGAATCAAAAACGCAAGAGAAAATTCAGAAATATCAAAAAACTGTTATGACTGTAATAGCACAGAAAATAAATAGCTAGATCAATAATTACAAGGTGAATTACATGTATCAAATTACCATGAAAAAGAACAACCGCCACAGCCTTATAACAGTAAACAGCCCCATACAATGTGACTCATGGATACAAATAGTGGCAAGCAGAGAGGTGAGACAATATAACAAAACTGATACCACCAAGGGGAGAGCAAAGGCCAGCAAACCACAGATCCAAAATGAGAGGGGAGGGGAAGGGACCGCTCAGACGCACCACCTGTGCACACGGCTTCCTGTACTGCTTCTGTTGGGTGAGGGCAAGTGCTCACTTTCCACCCCCTGCCTTATATACTCACCCCATATTCACATGTCTCATCTCCGTAGCAAAGCTGGGTGACGAGTCTCCTGTACAGAGATATGGCTGCGCTGCCTGAGTCCTCAAGTGGCGTGCATGGATACGGGCGCCCACCCTCCCTCCTTACAGCCCCCATCGCTGGCCCCCTCCAGTGTCGAGCCATAACTAGCCTCAGCCTCAGCCAGAATAAGGCTATCACCATTAAAGAGGCAGACAAAGAGGTTAAAGTGGTAGTTTGGGCAATGATGGATTATGTCCAGCTCAATTATATGTGACTCACTGGTAACCCTGTTGGATCTAGTTGTTAGTTGGTCAAACAATTATTACACATTCAATAGTCAATTCTGTTGACAAATCTCTGGTGTGGTCATGGGAGTTAAGTGTGCCCCTTCGGTGGCCAACCTCTTTTTGCGGTGGTGGAAACATCAGGTTGTTTTCACCATGGATTTGAAGCAATACGCCCCTTTATTTTTGGGGTGGTATTGCTATATTGATGATACCTTGATTTTATGGCAGGGCTCCGAGGAAACATGTCAGGAGTTTTTGAACCATCATAACCGAAATAACCCGAATATCACTTTCACTTCATGTCCCACACATAGGTTACTTTTTTGGATGTAGCTAATTTTGGAAGAAGATTGTACAATAAGATCCGACTTGCATAGAAAGTCAACAGCGCTCAATAGCCTTCTGGACAGCTTCCATACACATAATTTGAAAAAAGCAATTCCGATTGCCCAATTTCTACGAGCACGTCACAATTGTACTTGGACCTCTGAATAATTCCGGGATTTAACTAACAGATTTCGGGACAGAGGGTATCCAAGAAGGATCATACAAACAGCTCATTTGAGGGCAAGACAGGCCATAAGAACGGATTAGCTATATCCCAAATCACAGACCCGGGACAATGAGGTGACATTTTTTGTGGATTTTCATCAGTGGGGTTGCTGTAAACTAAACACTGGCATTTTTTAACCTAGGACACGATTGTGTCCCAGATAGTATGCAGTAAGGCCAAAATTACGGCCCAGAGAGCTCCCAATCTCAGGGACAGGCTATGCAACAGCCATTTCTCAGTAGCAAAAACCTGGTTATCAACTATGGAGAGTAGGGGCAGCTTCCCGTGTGGGAACTGTTCTCTTTGAAAACATGTAGAGATGACCTCTACCTTTAGAAATTAGCAAACTGGCTAAGTATTTAATCTTTTAATTGCAGAACACAATCAATTGTCTATTTGCTCAGGTGTGGGTGCCCCAAATATTATGTGGGAGAGACCTGGAATGCCCTCCGCACCCAAATCCAGGCACACCTATCAAACATCAGGATGGCAAATCGAGACCAGGCTCTGGGTAAGATTGTTTCCCCTGTGGCCTGGCATTTTTGGAGCATCATGGGGGTGATCCATCCTCTCTGCGGGTCATGGGCATAGAGAGAGTATGTTTGGGCCCCTGAAGATGGGATCTTAAAAAACTGTTACTCCAAAAAGAACTGAGGTGGTTTATCCAACTGGGGACTCGATCCTATATTGGGTCGAGCCTCTGGACTTGACGGCACACTTCTTTTATGTGTGTGCATAAACATTTTCTCCGGGATGACCATATAAATGTCAATACATGACTTAAAGGGCACTGAAAAAGCCCAGCATGGGCGAAACATGTCTGCCCTAAACCAGGAGGATAGAGATTGAAATGAAATGGTGGAAAAATTACTATACTATAAAACTACAGTGTGAAATCTTTGAATATTTGAAAAATGAAATGTTTTAAGCAATGTATATTAATAAAATGAATGTATTTTAAAAAAAAATCCAAATAAGGCTATAGTAAGTTACCTGGGATGACCTGGTACTGGGACTAAGTAGAATTTATGTGTGCGCAGCTTGTCCGGGGCCAAGCACGCTCAGACATACGATTTTACAGCCTGGAGGGTGCCAGCGATGGGGGGGAGGGAGGGTGTGTGCCCGCATCCGTACATGCCACTTCAGGACTCGGGCAGTGCAGCCCTGTCTCTGTACAGGAAACTCGCTACCCTATACGTCACTTCCAGTTTGGGCAGAAGAGTCTGGGTGGCGGATGCCCGCCGCCCAGCTATGCTGCGGAGATGCGTCATATGAATATGGGCTGAGTGGGCAGGGGGTGGAAAGTGAGTACTCACCCTCACCCAGCAGAAGCGGCACGGGAAGCTGCTTGTGTAGGTTGTTCGTCTGAGCGGTCCCTTCCCCTCTCGTTTTGGACATGTGGTTTTGTTATAATTTGTTGTTATATTGTCTCTCCCCTTTGCTTGCCTCTCTGCTTAGTATTTGTATCCATCATGATTCACATTGTATGGGGGCTGTTTACTATTATAAGGCAGAGTGCTACGGAGATTGTTCTTTTTCATGGTAATTTGATACATGTAATTCACCTTTTAATTATTGATCTAGCTATTTATTTTCTGTGCTATCACAGTCAGTTTTTTGATATTTCTGAATTTTCTCTCGCTTTTGATTCACTTGAATAATATGTATTTATTTATGTATTAACCACTTGTCACTTTGTGGGTTTACATATCTAAATAGGGTTTGTCCCCAATTTTTGTGCCAGCACAAAATAACCTCTGGGCCCAGTTAATTTTTTTATTTACCTTTCAATAATTTTGGAGTCCCGTCCTTATATGTATTTATTTATTTATAGATATGAAATTTCAGGGAAAGGGCCAGCTTGGTTTTTATTGTGTGCTTTTGTCTTATGTGTTTTGCTTTTAATGGTGCATTGATATGTGTTTCAATAAAATTTGTCTACATTTTTAATATTTGATATGTGGTGCCCCTATTCTTAGAGGTAGATGAAGAGTTTTTTCACCATCTCTTTCTTTTTGTGTACTTTGTCAGGAAGTGAGCACACACTCGATTCTATTGTGAGTGGTGCATCCCATTTTTGGTTTAACCTTTTATTTTTAGAGTGTAAATAGGTATGCCAAAGTGAATCTCAATCTGCAGGGAGATTTTCTGTGGATTGTAATCTGCGCCATTTTTTTGGGGTGTAAGTAGGTATGCTAAATTGAAATTCAATTTGCAAGTGATGTGAACCACGCTGTTTTCTGTGGAGCACAATCTGCTCTGTGTTTTGCAAAGGCCTCTCTTTAGTTTGCGCTTGTAAATAGGCCGAATTGACACCCTAAGTGCAACAGAAACTGAACTTGCTGAAACTCTTGGGGGAATATGGTCTTGATTGAATGTTGGTTCATATATTCATTTTATGGTTCCTTTTCTTTAGCATGATGATCCCCAGTGATTCGGGATCATGTATACAGATAGGTAGTGAGTTTTGGGGAGTTTTTAAACTGTGCAATGCTGTTGGTCGATTTTAAGATGCCACATTCCCCCCTAAAATGCTCGAGCCTAAACAAAAACTATACTTGCCAGACTGCCCACAGGTTGGATCCAATGAAGTCCTGAAGGGCTAAAGTGGTCCGGATTATACTTTCAGTGTGCTCCTGACCAGTTCCCTACTCATATTTGCTCATCCACCATATATCAGTAGCAGATACGTATGTGGTGCACCCTCTGCTTCTGATGCCTTTTGTACTGGAAGCAGAGGAATGCACTGAAGTACAATGTAATGAGTGCAATCTTGACATCAGAGGCAACATTGCTTAAGCAGGAGTAACTAGGAGTAAAAGTACAATCAAGTAAGTGTAGCTTTTTTCTCCCTAAACAAACCTGTTCATTTTTGCATAGCAGCTGATGTTGCCTATTTCTATTCTGTTGTAGCGGTGACAGCACCAAATTGATTAACAAATTTAGTGCTTGCAAACGTTCAAAAAACATATAGCCTTACCCCATTGAAATGATATACCCCACTTTTAAAAAATCCCCATGTCAGGTACAGGTGATTTTTCTGAGAAAAAACACATTTTATTGTACTTCTTTTGTGTTCAAGAAAAAAAGCTCTGCTTTAGTTCACACTCAAAACCTACTTCAAATTCAAACCTACTTCACAAGAATAACATGACCCCCAAAGGGTGCATGTGTGCAAAAAATGTTTTTTGGATCAGCCAGAACTATAAAGTCCATTGACCCAGGAGAGGCATTGTACAATATAGTGGTACAGAATATTATATATCGATAACGATTTATTGAGGAGCTACAATAAAACCCATTCACTGGTTTGTACTTTATAGAACAGTTTATACACAAAGAAATCCATTTTTTCTGTGCATCAATATAATTAAAAGAAATATGAGCTTTGTAGGCTTTCATAGAGAGAACTATACAAATATTGGACTCTTTTATCATACAGTAAAAGTACTCCCAGATTGCACCATAACCGATTGATACTTTAGTTCAATTAATGTTTCATCAGATGAGTTGCCCAAATTATATATCCAGTGCCAGATTTTATTAGGTCCACTGAAAAGTAATTTGCCAATGTTTTTCCTTTTCATTTTTATTATTTTCATCAAAAGAGAGGCTGAATCAGGAGCATGTTGAGAAGGCGCTGCTTTAACCATCTGTCTATCTTTTATCCTGCTTTTCATAAAAACAGATATTGCATCCAGCTGGGAGTTTTTGGGTGTTTGGCTTCTTTGGGATGCTCTGCACGGTGGATATCTTTGATCTAATCTACCTACAACACAGAACAAACTATTTTTTTCATCCGAAAGAAGAAGATCTAATCCTTAGATACTGGCAAACAGCAAATGTTGATAGACTGAAATAATCAAAAGTGTAATGTGCCATAAACATTGGAAAGAAGCACATGCAAGAATGCAATTGATCATTTCAATGCAGAACAGGAAAAAAAAGTGTTTAACAATTCAATTGCTTTGATTTTGGCCCGAACTACATCTATATAAAAACTTCTAAGCCTTAAAGTGGATAAAACCCCTTAAAATAAAGGTTTCACAAGATTTCCCTCTGCACTGACATCTGCGCTCTACATGTCTGTCAGGGGAACCACATAGGGCAGAGGTAACAGTGTCGAGCCAAAAATCCACTACTTAGGGAGTCCAGGTGGGGAGGGATGCCTCTAGGTTTTCGTTGTCCTACAGTATTTAACCCCCTACTAATTTGACAAATACAAAAAAGAGACTCAATGGAGGCTTGGATAATTGTCTGACCCCATACCTAGGACCACAAACTGGGGTTCCAGTGTCTGGGTCTGCAGAGCCTTCAGGGATCTTGACTGACGGCTTGTTTGCTTTAAAGTCTGTTTTTTTATTGTAGGTCACAGACTTTAGCAGATTTCCTTGGTTATTGCTGCTCCTTGCTGACAGATATTCAACTGTCAGACTTGCTGCAAGGAGGAACATTTATACCTGGCTGGGGTGTCATCTTGTGCCTTCTAGCCTCCAATGGCATTAATGTTTTGATAGGAATGAAGCGAAAATTTTTTTTTACCTATTTGGTGTATAACTGATTTTATTTTCTCCCAGGTAACTTAACACTTTAACCAGAGTAACCTTGTGGGTTAAAGAGCATCTATAAACACACCTCTTCTTCCTTATCTATTATGCATCCCCTCAATTTCATGACTTACTGTACAATGCTCTAGTTTCTACTACCCACATGCAGTACTTTTTGTTTAGCATTTCAATGATTTTCAGTCATTTTCCAAAGTGCCTAAAAATTATATTAACGATACCAATATATATAAATCAAAACCACGCGATGAGCTAATAATTCAAACGACAACCCTTCATTAAAATCATTGTCGCATGATACAGACTTTGGTATCTTAAGTCCCAACACATAAGGGTCGATTCAAAGAAACATGTAACAGCTTTGATTTTGGTGCCGATCATCCTATTTTTCCCGTCCGCTCGTGCGTTCGTATGAACTTGCGAGTGATTCTATAAGCAAATACGTTTCTATCCTAAAATGTACGTCCGTTCGTATGGCAGTTCGGGAATCAGACCTATGTCAGTTTCCATCCTGAATTTTCCGTTTCATTTCTCAGGTTGCAACATTGGTTTTGCCCTTTTTCCTTTTTTGTCTGGACGTAAATCCTTCTGATCTTGCGGCTGCGCACTACAAACTTACCTCATTAAAGTGCATTCTAAATATTTGGTCTTTTTTTTTTCTTTATTTCATTCATTTTGTAGTAACCAACCATTAATGAATGCATTTGCATAAGTAAATCTTACTTTGTTTAATTTTTAGTTAACTTGCATTTTTTACTTGTGGATTTAATTTTAATATTTTGGCTTCAAATGGTACAACTTAAAATGTTGTGTGTGGTTACCCACACCCTCTACATACAGATTGCTCTCAAATATAAAAAAACACACAGCAACTTCTGCATGTTATGAGTCTAGAAACAGCCAAGATGGCGGCTCAGGTATTCTCGGGCAGCCTGCAAACAGAAAGGGCCTTGTGACTGTGTTGCTCTGCATTCTTTGATTTCTGACCTTTCCGTGCCCCCAGCTCTGCTGTGTCTGTGCAAAATACAGCAGTAACCCACATCCTGCACTTTATCCCGCTCTCCTCTCCTTAGTAAGTGTGATGCATCTGACCAAAGATGTGCTTAAATAATTAAACAAAGCAAAGGTAAACAACTACACCAATAAATGCAATCTAAAAATATTATTCTAGTACATCAATTTAAAAATAAATAACAAAGGACATACGTTTCTTTAATTAACGCAAATAAATTGCAAAATAAAGGTTTACATGCAAAGGACTAATTAAGGTCCACATTAAAATGCTTTTATAAGGCATACATGAATCAGGTATGCATTGCCATACAATTTATGGCCTCGGCCATGCTGATACATGCAGTTCATTGGAGCTCAAGACGCGCAGACTCCTCCACATAGCCAAAAAACCTGTTCAAGAACAGCAATCCGACTGCTAAAAGGTGTCGGCAGTGGCTTTCTTTTAAAACGTATTTAAAGGTTTGAAAACTGTTCTCTGAATCACACCTAAACACATTCGATTATCCTAAGTTTTACGTTTTGATTCTAAGTTTTAGGATTTGATCCTAAGTTTTACGTTTTGATCCTAAAATTTAGGAACGAACTTGCGATGATCGTAAGAGCATATACGCATTCGTACGTAGGCTCGTGCGAGTCGGAAATGGCCAAAAAAACAGGAAAAAATGACTAACACCCACCCAAACTTACGATTCTCGATCCGAAATCAATTAACTTTTGCTCTTTGAATCGAGGGGATAGTCCACAAGCCATCAAATAACCTATGAAGTGACAAAAATCTTAGAATCAATCCTATACATTTCTTATGTGCATACACCATGTGATCATCCACTTCAAATGGTGGTCTGGAAGCACCACAACAACCTGTTTACCGGAGAACTTCTGAGTAGTCTTTTCAATAATCCCAGACTGTCATTCTCAGCCTAATATCAAGTCTAAAGAGTTTTTTGTGTAGATTAATAGTGGTGTTTCCAGTCCACACTATCACCATGGTATTACCCATGAGCTCACCTACTCAATAATGTTTTGTGTTCTCAAATCGTTAAACCTGCCAGTCACTCACAAGTCTTGTCTCAGGCTTGCGGCAAGTCCATCAAACATAGACATCCGAGCACACATCCAGAATAAAAAACAATCCGCCTTCCAAAGACAAATGTAGATCGAAAAACTGTTGGATTGCCCAGCCACAGAACTGTCTAGAGTGGTTACAATAAAACATTCAATTACACAAGTATGATATAATCCTCACCTTAGCAAGCTTGCATTACAAAAGTTATAAGATTACGTAAAAAATCCATAAGCGCCACAGTTGTTTTAGTGTTAATAACACAATCAAGATGCATATTACAGAGGTTTAATTGCAAAAGTCAAAGAAATGTACACTATTAGAGATGAGCGAATCGATTCTGACGAACCCGAATTCGTTACGAATTTCAGGAAATATTCAATGCGTTACGATTCCGAATATCGCCGCAATTCAATCGCTCAAATCGCTTCCATAAAACTCCATTTACTGCTATACAGCCCATCTAAAATGGTGGATCCATATTTCAGGACATGTCCCATGGGGCAAGGAATGCTGGGTAGGTGTCACATGCTAACTATCAGCAGACAGGCTTACCGATGATGTCACAGACCCATATAAACGGCGGCCATCTTGCGAAAGATCATTCTGACACTGTATTGCGGCCAGAGCAGATCAGGCAGGGAGAGAGCGAGGACAGATAGATAGATAGATAGATAGATAGATAGATAGATAGATAGATAGAACAGAAGAAGCAGAGCGAGAGGCAAATAGAGGAGGAGAGAGCCTGTGACAGTGACAGATAAAGACAGGGACAGTTTAAACTGTTTGCATTAGCTTTCAAGCCTATTTAGTGTTAATAACTCTCCTGCCTATTTAGCTTTTCCTATACCTAGTGTCATGCTTTAAAAAGCGTGCTAGCATTAATATTTCAAGTCTACCTGTGTAATAACTGCTTGCATTTTCTAATCAACGTCACTTTTCCACAATCAAAGGAGGCCACCTCTGTATGTGAGCAGGGGGCATCCCAAACACTAGCAGTAATATTTCAAGACTAACTGTGTAATAACTGCTTGCATTTTATAATCAACATCACTTTTCCACAATCAAAGGAGGCCACCTCTGTATGTGAGCAGGGGGCATCCCAAACACTAGCAGTAATATTTCAAGACTACCTGTGTACTAACTGGTTGCATTTTATAAGCAAAGTCACTTTTCCACAATCAAAGTAGGCCACCTCTGTATGGAAGCAGGGGGCATCCCAAACACTAGCATAAATATTTCAAGACTACCTGTCTAATAACTGCTTGCATTTTATAATCAACTTCACTTTTCCACAATCAAGGGAGACCACCTCTGTATGTGAGCAGGGGGCATCTCTAACACTAGGATTAATATTTCAAGACTACCTGTGTACTAACTGGTTGCATTTTGTAAGCAAAGTCACTTTTCCACAATCAAGGAAGGCCTCCTCTGTGTTTGAGCTGGGGGCACCCCAAATACTAGGATTAATATTTCAAGACTACCTGTGTACTAACTGGTTGCATTTTGTAAGCAAAGTCACTTTTCCACAATCAAAGGAGGCCACCTCTGTATGTGAGCAGGGGGCATTCCAAACACTAGCATAAATATTTCAAGACTACCTGTCTAATAACTGCTTGCATTTTATATTAACATCACTTTTCCACAATCAAAGGAGGCCACCTCTGTATGTGAGCAGGGGGCATCCCAAACACTAGCATTAATATTTCAAGACTACCTGTCAAATAACTGCTTGCATTTTATAATTAACGTCATTTTTCCACAATCAAAGGAGGCCACCTCTGTACGTGAGCAGGGGGCATCCCAAATACTAGCATGTGTCTTTTAAGAGTACCTGCCTACTAACCTTTTGCATTTTGTATAAAACAAGTCTGGTTTACATGTTTAAAGCACCCATTGCCTTTCACCGGGTGCCATTGTCAGTGCTAGCACTTATCTTTTAAGAGTACCTGCCTACTAACCTTTTGCCTATTGTATAAAAAAAGTCTGGTTTTAAAGTTTAAAGCGCCCATTGCCTTTCACGGGGGGGGGGGGGGGGGGGCATCCTGAATACTAGCACTTAGCTTTTAAGAGTACCTGCATCTTTACCTTTTTTACATTTTGAACAAAAAACACATTTTAAAACTGCCTGTGGTGCATTTAACTCTGACCAGGGGCATCCTGTGTAAGACCATCTGACAGTGTCCTTTTGCATTAGCTTTTAGCTACAGTGTCTGCCTATTTTGATCTAACTTTTCTAGACACCTGGTGTTACAAAAATACTGTTGTAGGTGTAGTGTAGTATATTGTTTTCCCCTCCTAAATGCAGTTAAAATGTCAGGATGTGCACCGAGGAGAGGCCTTGATTCATCAGGCAGAGGTCGCAGCAGACTAGGGGCGACTAGGCAGCAGGAGTCGCAGTGAGAGGCCTGATCTCCCGGTATCTGCTAGTGGTCAAGTCTCGACCAGCCACGCATCTGCCATCATTGATTGGTTAACGCGGTCATTGACCTCATCACAAGTGACATCTGACACCCCCAGTCAACATTCTGTAGGAGTTGGCATGGCCTGGGAGCAGCCCCTGTCCTTCCATTGCCTCTGTCCTACTCCCCACCCTCCAGCCGCCGTATCTTATGCTTTGGGTTCAGCTCCACTATTCAGTGAGGACGATGGGTTAGAGGACAGTCAGCAGCTACTGCCCAGCCAAGAAATGGAGGAGACATCCGCCACTTCTTCCCCTAGGCAGACAAACACTGAGGAGGAGAGTGGCGTGGGAGGTGGTGTGGTGAGCGTTTGGTCTCCTGCAGCACACGCTCTTGTGGAAACTGAGGAGAACATCAGTGACGTGCAGACAAAACTCGATGATCATGATGATGATGAAGCTGATCGCACTTGGGAGCCCGGTGCAGAAGGGGCTTCATCATCATCAGCAGCAGAAGAGGGTCCCAGGTTGCCCCAGAGTCAGCAGCTGAGGCAGCAAGGTGGCAGTAGGGTTGGCAGTCAGCATGGTGGCAGTAGGGTTGGCAGTCAGCATGGTGGCAGAATTGGGATGTCTGGAGCCACACGGGGTAGACCACCTGCCTTCCTGGGAGGTAGTGGAGCAGGGGTTCCTAGAGTTGGCAGCAGTAGCAGTGAATTAGGGCGGACTGGAGGGAAAATTAGCTACTCGGCAGTGTGGCACTTTTTCATCAAGCATCCGCAGGAGGGTAACCTGGCCACATGCAAGATGTGTAGAGAGAAGGTAAAGCGTGGCTAGGGCCCCATTGTTGGTACCACGGCCCTGCAGCAACACATGCAGTGTCAACATAAAGCGGCCTCCACTCCAGATGCTCCTGCTCCTCCTACTAAAAGTCAGTCATCCCACCAGCAATTCATCAGCGAAGCCATGTCCAAGAGACAACAGTATGCGCCGACTCATCCTAACGTGCAGAAGCTAAATGTGCTCCCGTCCAAGTTGCTGGTGCTGCAGTCCATCCCATTTACGGTGGTGGACTCTGCACCTTTCAGAGAGCTGATGGCTAGTGCCGAGCCGAGGTGGAGAGTCCCAAGCCATCATTTCTTTGCAAAGATGGCAGCACCAGCCCTGCACAAATTTGTTGAGCAGAAGGTGGGCCAGTCCTTGAGCCTGTCGGTGTGCACCAATCTGGAGCATGTAACTACGGTCAGGGACAATACATGTCCTTTACGGCCCACTGGGTGAATGTGGTTCCTGCACAGCAACTTGGATAGGTCACACCGCTTCGGCCTCCACGCTCCCAGGCCGTTTTGCCTGTCATAGTGTGCGACTCTGCCTTCTCATCCTCCGCCGTCTCCTCAGCCTCCACTGTATGGTCAATTCTCAATGCCCCTTCAGCTTACCATGTGTGCAGGGCACGGTGGTGTCACGCTGTGCTTCACATGGTTTTCCTAGGAGAATGGAGTCACACAGGGGAGGAGCTCCTGAAATTCAATCATCAAGAAATCAAAACATGGCTTACTCCACAAAAATTGGAAATGGGTACCATGGTGACTGACAATGGGAGTAACATCTTGTCTGCTCTGCGACAAGGACCCTGAGCCATGCGCCCTGTATTCAACCTAGTTGTCAAGCGTTTTATGAAGTCTTCCCCTCATCTGCAAGACATCCTAACAACTGGAAGGAAACTTTGTATGCACTTCAGCCACTCCTACACTGCCAAGCACACCCTTCTTGAGCTACAGCAATATATGGGCTTCCTATGCTGCTGCCAACTCCTGGGTGTGTCTTTCAGGCAATATATGTGCTCCAAATGCTGCTGCCAACTCCTGGGTGTGTCTTTCAGGCAATATATGGGCTCCCTATGCTGTTGCCAAGTCCAGAGTGTGTCTTTCAGGCAATATATGGGCTCCCAATGCTGCTGGCAAATTCAGGGTGTGTTTTTCAGGCAATATATGAGCTCCCTATGCTGCTGCCAACTCCAATTTGTTTTTCAGGCAACATATGGGCTCCCTATGCTGCTGCCAACTCCAGAGTGTGTCTTTCAGGCAATATATGGGCTCCCTATGCTGCTGCCAAATCCTGGGTGTGTCTTTCAGGCAATATATGAGCTCCCTATGCTGCTGCCAACTCCTGGGTGTGTCTTTCAGGCAATATATGGGCTCCCTATGCTGTTGCCAAGTCCAGAGTGTGTCTTTCAGGCAATATATGGGCTCCTAATGCTGCTGCCAACTTCTGGGTGTGTTTTTCAGGCAATATATGGGCTCCCAATGCTGCTGGCAAATTCAGGGTGTGTTTTTCAGGCAATATATGAGCTCCCTATGCTGCTGCCAACTCCAATTTGTTTTTCAGGCAACATATGGGCTCCCTATGCTGCTGCCAACTCCAGAGTGTGTCTTTCAGCCAATATATGGGCTCCCTATGCTGCTGCCAAATCCTGGGTGTGTCTTTCAGGCAATATATGAGCTCCCTATGCTGCTGCCAACTCCTGGGTGTGTCTTTAAGGCAATATATGAGCTCCCTATGCTGCTGCCAAGTCAGTTTAGTTTTGGCGAAATGGGTGGTTTATCTAGTCATCTGACAGGAGAGGAGGAGCAGGAGCAGCCAGTGAAGCTAGAGGATTGTGAGGAAGGCGAGACCCAGACACACTGTGGCAGTATGTAGTGGAGTTAGAGACAGGTAACCCCTCCGAGTCACTTGCACAAATGGCACGATGCATGCTCACGTGCTTGCGTAGTGACCGCAGAATTGTCTCCATTTTTCTGCGGGATGACTTCTGGCTCTCCACCTTATTTGACCCTCGCTACCGACACAAAATGGGGGCATTTTTTACACCCGCTGAGAGGGAGGACAAACTGACCTACTGCAAAGACATTCTACGTAGTCAGACAAAAGTACAAAGACAGTACATACACCGCGCTGAGAATAAATATACAGTGTTATCACAAATTATTGACAAAGAGTATATAAGTCCACATTTAGGTGCTCCACGTGTGTTAGTCCTTATTCCCAATTGGACCTAATGTAAATGGATTATGTAGAACACAGAGCAACCTCCAAAATAAATTGGTGCAGGAGATGATCTCTATCCCACGACACATGCACCTCCACACGGTGAATCCACCACCAGTAGTGCAAACCCTTACCGACTAATAAAGATATTGAAGCCTTCAAAACGTCCACATATAGGTACTTGATAGGTCCTATTCTTTAGTGTATTGCTCACCGGCATTCAGGAAATAGAGCAATTCAACCGGTCACCGGAAAATAATAATAAAACAGAATCTAGTATAATTCCATTAAAACCCAAAACGGTTTAATAAGGTTTTAAAAATTTACACTCACAAACATGTAATTAAAAACAGCTTTCAATCAAGATCATGACAGCGCTCGTCTCACCAGCCCTGGGATAAAGCAGCTTTGCCAGCAGGAAAGTCGCGTCAGCCACGAATAGGTACCAATGTTGTAAAAGTTGAAGAAAATTCCGCCACCGCCACCGCCGACGCGTTTCGTCGCCAAGGGCAACTTTAACTAGGCTGGTGGCGGGCGGAAGGCGGAAGAATAAATAGTAAAACACATCATCCCACAATCCAATGGGGGAGGGGTCATGTGACCCTAGTTACTAGGTCACATGAGGCAAATAATGGAATCCCAGAGGTCATATATTTCAAAAACAGAAAGTTACCTAACAAGATTAAATTAATAGATAAAGCAGCGATGGACAAACCTGCTAATATGATATGCGCAGCATTCCCAATGGACTAATTACAGCCAATCATATTGTCATCAAGGGGGGTGTGACACGCCCCTGAGACTGTCGACACACTTACGTGTAACAGTCACGTGATAGGAAATGAAGCGCAGCATACATCTCTCAGCTCCAGCCTCGCGTGTCATCAATCTCAAGCGGCAAGTCACGCGATATAAGAAGATGGAAAGCAAATATGCGTTCCATGACTAGCGGTCATGTGATACAAACAAAAACAGATGCCTGACAGCCTCGCGGTCATGTGATTTGAATTGATGGAACGCATATTTGCTTTCCATCTTCCTATATCGCGTGACTTGCCGCTTGAGACTGATGACGCGCGAGGCTGGAGTTGAGCGATGTATGCTGCGCTTCATTTCCTATCACGTGACTGTTACACGTAAGTGTGTCGACAGTCTCAGGGGCGTGTCACACCGTCCTTGATGACAATATGATTGGTTGTAATTAGTGAGGCTACTCATGAGCAGCAGGAAGACCTGGAGCAGGGCCTGAACCAACAGGTCGTGTCATACCTTGAAATGACCATGCCAACGCACCTTGAGGATGCGCTGGACTTCTGGGCAGCCAAACTTGACTTGTGGCCGCAACTGGCAGAGTTTGCCCTGGGAAAGCTGTCCTGTTCGGCCAGTAGTGAGCGGGTCTTTAGTGCTGCAGGGGCCATAGTAACGCCAAGGACAACTCGTCGGTCCACGAAAAATGTGGAGAGACCTTTGTGAAGATGAATCAGGCATGGATCAGCCAGGATTTCCACCCACCAATAGCTGATGCATGCGAGTAGCTGATGCATGGTAGCTCCTTCTGCTGCTGTCAACTCCTGGGTGTGTTTTTCAGGCAATATATGGGCTCCCTATGCTGCTGCCAAATTCAGGGTGTGTTTTTCAGGCAATATATGAGCTCCCTATGCTGCTGCCAACTCCAATGTGTTTTTCAGGCAATATATGGGCTCCCTATCCTGCTGCCAAGTCCAGAGTGTGTTTTTCAGGCAATATATGGGCTCCTAATGCTGCTGCTGCTGCCAACTCCTGGGTGTGTCTTTCAGGCAATATATGAGCTCCCTATGCTGCTGCCAACTCCTTGGTGTGTCTTTCAGGCAATATATGGGCTCCCAATGCTGCTGCCAACTCCAATGTGTTTTTCAGGCAATATATGAGCTCCCTATGCTGCTGTCAACTCCTGGGTGTGTCTTTCAGGCAATATATGGGCTCCTAATGCTGCTGCTGCCAACTCCTGGGTGTGTCTTTCAGGCAATATATGAGCTCCTAATGCTGCTGTTGCTGCCAAATCCTGGGTGTGTCTTTCAGGCAATATATGGGCTCCTAAAGCTGCTGCCAACTCCAGAGTGTGTTTTTCAGGCAATATATGGGCTCCTAATGCTGCTGCTGCCAACTCCTGGGTGTGTCTTTCAAGCAATATATGAGCTCCCTATGCTGCTGCCAACTCCTGGGTGTCTCTTTCAGGCAATATATGAGTTCCCTATGCTGCTGCCAATTTCAGGGTGTGTTTTTCAGGCAATATATGAGCTCCCTATGCTGCTGCCAACTCCAATGTGTTTTTCAGGCAATATATGGGCTCCCTATCCTGCTGCCAAGTCCAGAGTGTGTTTTTCAGGCAATATATGGGCTCCTAATGCTGCTGCTGCTGCCAACTCCTGGGTGTGTCTTTCAGGCAATATATGAGCTCCCTATGCTGCTGCCAACTCCTTGGTGTGTCTTTCAGGCAATATATGGGCTCCCAATGCTGCTGCCAACTCCAATGTGTTTTTCAGGCAATATATGAGCTCCCTATGCTGCTGTCAACTCCTGGGTGTGTCTTTCAGGCAATATATGGGCTCCTAATGCTGCTGCTGCCAACTCCTGGGTGTGTCTTTCAGGCAATATATGAGCTCCTAATGCTGCTGTTGCTGCCAAATCCTGGGTGTGTCTTTCAGGCAATATATGGGCTCCTAAAGCTGCTGCCAACTCCAGAGTGTGTTTTTCAGGCAATATATGGGCTCCTAATGCTGCTGCTGCCAACTCCTGGGTGTGTCTTTCAAGCAATATATGAGCTCCCTATGCTGCTGCCAACTCCTGGGTGTCTCTTTCAGGCAATATATGAGTTCCCTATGCTGCTGCCAATTTCAATGTGTTTTTCAGCAATATATGGGCTCCTAATGCTGCTGCCAACTCCAATGTGTTTTTCAGGCATAATATGAGCTCTCTATGCTGCTGCCAAATCCTGAGTGTGTCTTTCAGGCAATATATGGGCTTCTAATGCTGCTGCCAACTCCTGGGTGTGTCTTTCGGGCAATATATGGGCTCCCAATGCTGCTGCCAACTCCAATGTGTTTTTCAGGCAATATATGGGCTCCCAATGCTGCTGCCAACTACAATGTGTTTTTCAGGCAATATACGAGCTCCCTATGCTGCTGCCAACTCCAATGTGTCTTCAGGCAATATATGGGCTCCCAATGCTGCTGGCAACTACATTGTGTTTTTCAGGCAATATATGAGCTCCTAATGCTGCTGCAAACTCCAATGTGTTTTTCAGGCAACATATGGGCTTCCTATGCTGATGCCAACTCCTGGGTGTGTCTTTCAGGCAATATATGAGCTCCCTATGCTGCTGCCAACTCCAATGTGTTTTTCAGGCAATATATGGGCTTCCTATGCTGCTGCCAACTCCCTATTCTGCTGCCAACTCCAATGTGTCTTCAGGCAATATATGGGCTCCCAATGCTGCTGGCAACTACATTGTGTTTTTCAGGCAATATATGAGCTCCTAATGCTGCTGCAAACTCCAATGTGTTTTTCAGGCAACATATGGGCTTCCTATGCTGATGCCAACTCCTGGGTGTGTCTTTCAGGCAATATATGAGCTCCTAATGCTGCTGCCAACTCCTGGGTATGTCTTTCAGGCAATATATGAGCTCCGTATGCTGTTGCCAACTCCAATGTGTTTTTCAGGCAATATATGGGCTTCCTATGCTGCTGCCAACTCCTGGGTGTGTCTTTCAGGCAATATATGGGCTCCTAATGCTGCTGACAACTCCTGTGTGTGTCTTTCAGGGAATGTATGGGCTCCCAATGCTGCTGCCAACTCCTGGGTGTGTCCTTCAGGCAATATATGGGCTCCCAATGCTGCTGCCAACTCCAATGTGTTTTTCAGGCAATTTATGGGCTCCTAATGCTGCTGCCAACTCCAATGTGTTTTTCAGGCAATATATGAGCTCCCTATGCTGCTGTCAACTCCAATGTGTCTTTCAGGCAAAATATGGGCTCCCAATGCTGCTGCCAACTCCAATGTGTTTTTCAGGCAATATATGAGCTCCCTATGCTGCTGCAAACTCCAATGTGTTTTTCAGGCAATATATGGGCTTCCTATGCTTCTGCCAACTCCTGGGTATGTCTTTCAGGCAATATATGAGCTCCCTAAAGCTGCTGCCAAATCCTGAGTGTGTCTTTCAGGCAATATATGGGCTTCCTATGCAGCTGCCAATTCCTGGGTGTGTCTTTCAGACAATATGTGTGCTCCTAATGCTGCTGCCAACTCCTGGGTGTGTCTTTCAGACAATATGTGTGCTCCTAATGCTGCTGCCAACTCCTGGATGTGTCTTTCAGGCAATATATGAGCTCCCTATGCTGCTGCCAACTCCAATGTGTTTATCAGGCAATATATGGGCTCCCTATGCTGTTGCCAAATTTAGGGTGTGTTTTTCAGGCAATATATGAGCTCCCTATGCTGCTGCCAACTTCAATTTGTTTTTCAGGCAATATATGGGCTCCTTATGCTGCTGCCAACTCCAGAGTGTGTCTTTCCGGCAATATATGGGCTCCCTATGCTGCTGCCAAGTCCAGAGTGTGTCTTTCAGGCAATATATGGGTTCCTAATGCTGCTGCCAACTCCTGGGTGTGTCTTTCAGGCAATTTATAGGCTCCCTATGCTGCTGCCAAGTTCAGGGTGTGTTTTTCAGGCAATATATGGGCTCATCATGCTGATGCCACCTCAAGGCTCTGCGACAGCGGATCTAACAGCGTCTGCATGTCATACTTCTTTACAATAGTATTTCACTAACCCAGCATGCATCCTATGCATGTTACAGCCATGCAAAACGTTCTGCAACCCTATGGAGGCTCTCAGACTCCCAGAAATAGCTGTTTTTAATAGCGATTCATCGCGAATAAATTCGGACTGAAACAATTTTTCCTGGAAAATTCTGCAAATCGACTGAATCGAATTTTTCAAAGGTTCGCTCATCTCTATACACTATCTGCAATATTCTCACTGTGTCAAGTGATTTGCAATGTCAGACTGTGCCTGATGCATGTCATACACCGGGGGGAAACAAGTGTAAAAATATAAAGAAAGTTATGAATTACCATTGACATAGATTATTATGGACCCTCCATTGTCAACAGTAGAGAAGGACTCCCCTGAGACTTCATCTGATTCTGATGATTCTTTTAATTAACAAACCTGTCTACACTATTTCTTTTTTATGTTAAAAAAATGAGTACCTAAATAGAACCTAAATATATAAAAGAAGCAGACTGAATTTGATTTATAGGATTTGTGCAGTAACCAAATACATGGCTAAAAAGAAGAGTGGTTCTCCTTTATGGAACACAGGCATAATGCAAGAGTGAAAAGAACATGTACAAGTTATGTGTAAATTCAAAGCATACATAACAGCTTATTTCTCTCGGTCTGCTCCATTAAAAAGTGTAGTTGCTTAGTTCTAGCGTCAGTTTTTTTTCCATACTCCCATACTCCCAGCAGCACCATTAACTATGTTCAGGGAAAAGACAGGAAGTGGCCCCTGCATGTTATGACTGAAGCTGTTCCCATACTGTGGGGGAACTAAGGCCCTTATTTAACAAGGGATAGCGACAGGTAGCAACTGGTGAGCGGCCGGTAATGACGGGCCCCGCCACGAGAACGCCGGCTCCCCACCACAATCACACATTTATCAAGCCAATCCTGCTTAGCGACTGAGATAGCGCCATATAGCCACTCATTCATCATTATTCCAGCCTCAGCCCACTGCCCAGAGTCCGACCTTGAACAGCGACAGGTATGACCTCTCGCTACCTGGCGCTCTCCAATGCATTTCAATGGAACAATCTTTAAATATTCATAATTAATTGTTATTAATTTTTTTTTTTTTTTTAAATGTGAAAAATTCTGTGCCACTTCTGCCATTTTAGATTTAGATTTTTTTAAGGTAAAAAAAAAAAAATTGTACAGAATTGATATTACAGGTCTGATATTAATGTATTCATATTGCAAAATTATTTTAAAAAACTTGTTTTTTTTTGGTTTCCAAAAATATGGTTGTTTGGGGGTTAAAAAACTACTTTTAACCCATCGCCGCCAGCGCTCTGGGGTTTAAACATGCATTTTTCAGCGCGAGAATTTTTTGAGCGTGATTTTTTAATGAATATGGTGGGAGCCGGTCGCTAGGGCCAGTCGCTATCATGCGCTCCCATACAGCGCGGAACCGGTCAAATAGCGACTCCTCACCCAATATTCAACAGTCGCTATCAATTACCGAACAACGGCCAATCACAGCGACTACTAGCGGGCGCTCTGAAAATACCGCTACAGTCGCTCAACTGTCGCTACCTGCCGCTATTAATGAATCGGCCTCCTCGGGTGAGATTCAAAATACAGCTCTGCTTTTGGCATAACCTTACCTAGAGAGGGAGCTGGGGAGCATAAATATACAGTTGAAGCTACGTCTCTTTAAGGAAATGGCTAAAATGTGCTCAGAATATGAGGTTACCTACAGGGCTTATTTACACAAATAATTTGTGGTGTAGTGACCTTTGAAATTGACAGAAGACATATGTGAAGGTGCTCATTCACCCAGAACATGGTGTATCTAAAGTAATAAAAAAAATTGGACATGCTGTATTTTTTTTGAAGGCGAAATTGAAATATTGTGCCATCTTACATGGTAGTAAAAAAAAACCCTTTACTGATCCAGCTTAAAACTCTGTATAAACAATACACTCCGCAAAATACATAGCATTAATTATTAGCAAATAGGTTTGCTGCCTGGTCTTTTTTTTTACCTACTGGCCAATGGCCTGGCGGGGGCAGAATTTGTTTTTTTACTGGTAATTGAGGACGTGAAAAGTAAACCCGCAATTACAATTACCAGTAAAAAAAAAAAAAAACAGCACTGCCAGGTCAGTGGCCAGTAAATAAAAAAACAACCAGGTGGCAACCCTATTTGCAAACCACAAAAGGGTGAGACATACTATATGTGCTCTTAGTCATACCTGTGCAAGTATGCTAGTAATCTGAAAGGAATAAAAAGAAAAGGACAACATTTTCAATCCAAACCACTCCAAACTGTTTATGAAGTCAGGGACCTTAAGAAAGTATGGTATGTTGTTGATTGTATTTGCAAGATTGGAGAAATGAGGCAAACAATAGATATTGCACCACACCTATGTTCAAGCACTATTCAAGCTTGGCTTCTCTAGTTAAAGTGGACCAAAACCCATATTTTTAACTAGCAACCCCTGAATTGCTCCTCCCATGAAAAACACCTATTGCTCCCGCTTCACTCTATTCCCAGATAATGGCGCCTGTTTTAGCTGTAAAGCTCTGCCTCCTCCATTCATTCCCAATGTTGTGTGTGGCAATGATGTTATTGCCACATCTATGTAATGACTGATCGCCTGTCATCTTACAGAGGGGGACAACAAAAAAAAAGTGTTCCAGGGCGATTCTAGTTCTATACCCTAAGAAGAGAATATCGTCAGGGGCTTTGGTCAAATATATTTTGCAAGTTCAGTGGGATTTTGTCCCCTTTAAGGACAATTTTAGGCTTGAAAAAAAAATACACTATACTCACTATGTGTCCCACACAGCCTGTCACTGATAGTCCAATATCCAAGATCTTACCTTATAGCTTGATCCTGCGCTGACAGCTCGATCGTGCATCTCTTCCATCTTCTCCAACGTGGTTAGCTAGTGGCCCGGGGGGCTACTCCTTTTGTGGCAGCCACTCACATCACTACTAGTTGGGTAGTGAGTGGGACTCCTGGCAGGGCTTGTTCTTGCCCTGTGGTGTGTGGTAGGAACTGTACTATTCTGATAGCTGATCTGAGCCTGGGTCTGGGACTCCGTTCATAGGTATGGGTGCACCTCAGACTGGGCTCAGGGCTTCATCTGGGATTTCCTGCGTGTCCACCACTCTAATACAGTTTATTTGGCATACTGTTGCTTTTGGGAATGTTCCATCTCGTTCCAGCAAGTGCAAACGTGCTTGGACACCTAGTAGAAATCGTGTGCTAGACTCGAATAGATGCTAGATGCGAATTATGTCACATACTTCTGTGGTTCCTATGGCGTTGCAACACTGGACTGCAGGGGCAGGACCAAGAAGATGGCGCCACCGCTCGTTACCTTTGTGAAGGAAAACTGCATCATACATGTAAGTAGATTTAGGCAAGGCAAGGCTCTGTCCGGGGAGATGGGCTCCAGACATACTTTGGTGTGCTGAGTCCCAGGACACTGTGTCCATCAAGGCCCCACCCACGCTCATTGCATTGGGCCTAGTTAGGCTGAAGACACTGGGTACATGTAGCCAATGTCTGTGGGAAAGGCTGTGTGTCTATTTTGGATGAGTTATGCCACAGGCACTGGGTCAGGGAGACTGGGCACATAGGCCTGCGTAATCTTGCTTTCAAACATGCATTGTTAAAAAATGAAGTCTGAAATTTTACGCTGCATGCATGTGCTGGGGATGACCACTGCATGCATGCACTGGGATGATCACTGCATGCATGCACTGGGATAACCACTGCATGCATGCACTGGGATAACCACTGCATGCATGCACTGGGGTGTCCACTGCATGCATGCACTGGGGATGACCACTGCATGCATGCACTGGGGATGACAACTGCATGCATGCACTGGGGATGACAACTGCATGCATGCACATGGGATGCCTGCTGCATGCATGCACTGGGGATACTCACTGCATGCATGCACTTGGGGGGGCCCACTGCATGCATGCACATGGGATACCCACTGCATGCATTTACATGGGATGCCCAATAAATGCATACACTGGGGATGCCCATTGCATATATGCACTGGGGATGCATAATGCATACATGCACTGGGGATGCACAATGCAAGCATACATGCACTGGGGATGCCCTAGGCAACCATGCATGTGCCAAATTTGTGGCATCCAGGTAGGGCGACACACACACATGTAAAATACTGTACAATGTTTGCTTTGTGTATGATCTGGAAGAAGTATGACTATCTGCCCAACACATCCACCAGGAAGCGATGGGCAACTTGAGTGAGTAAGAGAATCAATGGCAGGACCAATATGTTGTATTTGAGAGCCCAGATAATAGAACACTGGTTGGACCTGAAGAGGCGCTAGATGAGAAGGGTGATGAGGTTGGTCTGGCATCATTGTTAAGGTAAGTCACATGCACAGATGGGGGCATGAGAGGTGCCATATTGTAACAATGTAGAACTTGAATGTTTTCTGCATTTTTGCTTTTTCAGACACTTTTTGTAAAGTACAATACACCCCGGCAGATCCAACGTCTGGCCCACCAAGCCCACTCATCAGCTTCCTCGGTTGGGCGACACCCACGGAGCTCAGCAGCAGGAGCTGCCCCGCCATACGGAGGCATTTGAAGGGAAACACAGAGATGACAACATTCAGCTACAAAACAAACACATTAGCCAAAGTAGCCAACTTTTAGCAAAATAGGGAGAACAGGCAAGGCACAACTTTAACAACAACAAACTGCAATTGTTGGGCTAGCTAAGCCTTGCTAGTGACAATATGGAGGAACTTTAGAGGTGTTGGGGAGTTAATAAACCCCCCCCCCAAACCTGGCTTGCTTCGCCCCACTCCCCCTACTAATAAAAAAAATACCGTCGGGCAACGCCATCTTGTCTACCCATCATGCACTGCGCTACCCCTCAGATTTCATGCAAGTGCACAGATCTTGCAGGATTTGATGAGCTGAGTGGGACTTTCAAAGAGCAGGCGGCGAAGGGTGAGGTCACTGCCTTCACTTAGCAAGGGCTGAGGAGGAGTGGGGGTAAAAAGGGGCCAAGGATACTGTTGGATGTCGCCATTTTTGATAATGCCAGCATCCAAAAGCCAGGAAGGGGGGATCTTAACAGAGGAACATCAGAAAAGGTCTGATGTTCCTCTTTAACAATAGCTTTTAAAATGGGGGACTACTGAAAAATGCACAACAAAGAACACCACAAAAAAGGGGGAAAGGAAGTGGGTGTTTACAAGGGAATGTCCAGAATATATTGCATATGCCAATAATCCTTTTCTGCCATCTTTTTTACAAATAAATGAGGACGACCCCCAAGACGGACCATCAGAAGGCCCAAGAACACTACCAACACAGAACATAGCTCCTCAAAAACAAGTCTATAGTCAGCCGGTTAAGTGCAATTAAGCAACATTTAGACAAACAGACACAAGTCAAAAGACAAACACATGCCACAAACAGGAAAAAAAAACAGAAGACAAACACATAAAAGCAAACCTCGGGGTGGGCTGGGAAAATGTGAACAAGAACAAACTAGAGGGGCGAACGCACATTCGGGCCACAGAAACACAGCACAAGACACACACGATAAAGGAAGTGCTCACAAGGGTCAAAAGGGACACATTAAACAGACCCAAAAGAGCAAGGGCACAAGAAACACTGGGGACAACAAAGATTGTAATGCCTAACACACTTGAAGTGACCAAACTAGCCTAACTATTTACGTGGGGCACACCAAGCTAAGAGACATTTCAGAACATTAACAGGAGGTGTGTGGTTGAGTAAGGTAAGGGAAATGGAGTTTAGGGACACACAGCAGAACAAAAAAAAAAGGACAACAAAAACAAATATGAGGAAAAAGCTGTGTGTTAAGGGCAAATAAGAAGAAATGAAAATCAAAGGGAATGCTCAACCCACAAAGGAGAGGAAGAAGAATAGGACAAAAGAAGTAAACAAAAACAAATAATTAATGTCTGTTTCTTGCACTTTTGCAGGGACAACTAATGTGCAACAACAGGGGCCCTGCTGCAGGAAACCATCAACTGGCTGATTGTGGACCTACAGGAGTTCCTATGCACACAACATGCCATAAAGTAGGACCCAGGGCCAAGTTGTTGTGGATTGATGCACGTGCCGTTTGAGACTAGACTGTGTACATAGTTAGCCAGTTGTCTAAATTATAGAAATGTTTGGATTGGTTCGGTCTAATAATCTATCATATAGCCCACATTGGGCCATTTTTTGATACAATAAAAAGTAACATTTCTGCAGAAAACTAAGTATGCAAGCCAATAAAAAACACACACGACAACACTACACCGGGGGTGGGAAGAATACAAAAAACATTAAAAGAATACAGATAACAATACTACTAGACACTGAAGAAGTACAAACACCATGAGGAGAACAAGAAAGATAGACATTCGCAGGCAACACTGGAGCTGTCAAGCTAACTCTCTAGTTTGCGTGTTGTCTGTGAATGGCTATTCTCTAGTGACAACACAGGAACTGGAGAGTTAGCTTGACAAGTGAAGACACAGGAGATGGCAAATTAGCTTGACAGCTCCTGTGTGGTCACTAGAGAATGGCAATTGGCAGACAACACTGGAGTTGGAGGGTTAGCTCGACAGTTCCTGTGCTGTAATGTCTGTGAATGGCCATTCACAAGTGAAAACACAGGTAATGGAGAGTTAGCTTGACTTACCTGCTAATCACTAGAGATGAGTGAACTTTTGATTCGATTCGACTGATTCGCCGAATTTTCCGACAAAAATAGTTTCGACCCGAATAAATTTGCGACGAATCGCTATTAAAAACGGCTATTTCTGAGCCTCCTAGAGCCTCAATAGGGTTGTAAACCATTCTGCCTTGCTGTAACACGCACAGGATGCGTGCTGGGTTAGTTAAATAATACTTTGAATAAATATCACATGCAGATCAGAGGCATCGCTAATAGAATCGCAGAGCGGCACAATTGAATTCAAGAGAGTTGAAGTGGCATCACTATGAGGGGCAGGAGCCCAAACATTGCTTTAAAGAGAAACTGGAGTTGGCAGCAGCAGGAGCCCAAAAATTGGATGAATCACACCCTGGAGTTGCAAGCAGCAGCAGGAGCCCAAACATTGGCTGAAAGAGACACTGGGGTTGGCTTCAGGAGCCCAAAAATTGGATGAATCACACCCTGGAGTTGCAAGCAGCAGCAGGAGCCCAAACATTACTTTAAAGAGACACTGGAGTTGGCTTCAGGAGCCCAAAAATTGGATGAATCACACCCTGGAGTTGGCAGCAGCAGCAGCAGCAGGAGCCCAAACATTACTTTAAAGAGACACTGGAGTGGGCTTCAGGAGCCCAAAAATTGGATGAATCACACCCTGGAGTTGGCAGGAGTTGACAGCAGCAGCAGCAGGAGCCCAAATATTACTTTAAAGAGACCCTGGGGTTGGCTTCAGGAGCCCAAAAATTGGATGAATCACACCCTGGAGTTGGCAGCAGCAGCAGCAGAAGCCCAAACATTACTTTAAAGAGACACTGGGGTTGGCTTCAGGAGCCCAAAAATTGGATGATTCACACCCTGGAGTTGGCAGCAGCAGCAGCAGGATCCCAAATATACACTGGAGTTGGCTTCAGGAGCCCCAAAAATTGGATGAATTACACCCTGGAGTTGGCAGCAGCAGCAGCAGGAGCCCAAATATTACTTTAAAGAGACACTGGAGTTGGCTTCAGGAGCCCAAAAATTGGATGATTCACACCCTGGAGTTGCAAGCAGCAGCAGGAGCCCAAACATTGGCTGAAAGAGACACTGGAGTTGGCAGCAGCAGGAGCCCAAAAATTGACTGACACACCCTGGAGTTTCAAGCAGCAGCAGGAGCCCAAACATTACTTTAAAGAGACACTGGGGTTGGCTTCAGGAGCCCAAAAATTGGATGATTCACACCCTGGAGTTGGCAGCAGCAGCAGGAGGCCAAATATTACTTGAAAGAGACACTGGAGTTGGCTTCAGGAGCCCAAAAATTGGATGATTCACACCCTGGAGTTGGCAGCAGCAGGAGCCCAAACATTACTTTAAAGAGACACTGGGGTTGGCTTCAGGAGCCCAAAAATTGGATGATTCACACCCTGGAGTTGGCAGCAGCAGCAGCAGGAGCCCAAACATTACTTTAAAGAGACACTGGAGTTGGCTTCAGGAGCCCAAAAATGGGATGAATCACACCCTGGAGTTGGCAGCAGCAGCAGCAGGAGCAGCAGCAGCAGGAGCCCAAACATTACTTTAAAGAGACACTGGAGTGTGCTTCAGGAGCCCAAAAATTGGATGAATCACACCCTGGAGTTGGCAGCAGCAGCAGCAGGAGCCCAAATATTACTTTAAAGAGACACTGGGGTTGGCTTCAGGAGCCCAAAAATTGGATGATTCACACCCTGGAGTTGGCAGCAGCAGCAGGAGCCCAAACATTACTTTAAAGAGACACTGGGGTTGGCTTCAGGAGCCCAAAAATTGGATGATTCACACCCTGGAGTTGGCAGCAGCAGCAGGAGGCCAAATATTACTTGAAAGAGACACTGGAGTTGGCTTCAGGAGCCCAAAAATTGGATGATTCACACCCTGGAGTTGGCAGCAGCAGCAGCAGGAGCCCAAATATTACTTTAAAGAGACACTGGGGTTGGCTTCAGGAGCCCAAAAATTGGATGAATCACACCCTGGAGTTGGCAGCAGCAGCAGGAGCCCAAACATTACTTTAAAGAGACACTGGAGTTGGCTTCAGGAGCCCAAAAATTGGATGAATCACACCCTGGAGTTGGCAGCAGCAGCAGCAGCAGGAGCCCAAATATTACTTTAAAGAGACACTGGGGTTGGCTTCAGGAGCCCAAAAATTGGATGATTCACACCCTGGAGTTGGCAGCAGCAGCAGGAGCCCAAACATCACTTTAAAGAGACACTGGGGTTGGCTTCAGGAGCCCAAAAATTGGATAAATCACACCCTGGAGTTGCAAGCAGCAGCAGGAGCCCACATATTACTTTAAAGAGACACTGGGGTTGGCTTCAGGAGCCCAAAAATTGGATGATTCACACCCTGGAGTTGGCAGCAGCAGCAGCAGGAGCCCAAACATTACTTTAAAGAGACACTGGAGTTGGCAGCAGGAGCCCAAAAATTGGATGAATCACACACTGGAGTTGGCAGCAGCAGCAGCAGGAGCAGCAGCAGCAGGAGCCCAAACATTACTTTAAAGAGACACTGGAGTTGGCTTCAGGAGCCCAAAAATTGGATGAATCACACCCTGGAGTTGGCAGCAGCAGCAGCAGGAGCCCAAATATTACTTTAAAGAGACACTGGGGTTGGCTTCAGGAGCCCAAAAATTGGATGATTCACACCCTGGAGTTGGCAGCAGCAGCAGGAGCCCAAACATTACTTTAAAGAGACACTGGGGTTTGCTTCAGGAGCCCAAAAATTGGATGATTCACACCCTGGAGTTGGCAGCAGCAGCAAGAGGCCAAATATTACTTGAAAGAGACACTGGAGTTGGCTTCAGGAGCCCAAAAATTGGATGATTCACACCCTGGAGTTGGCAGCAGCAGCAGCAGGAGCCCAAATATTACTTTAAAGAGACACTGGGGTTGGTTTCAGGAGCCCAAAAATTGGATGAATCACACCCTGGAGTTGGCAGCAGCAGCAGGAGCCCAAACATTACTTTAAAGAGACACTGGAGTTGGCTTCAGGAGCCCAAAAATTGGATGAATCACACCCTGGAGTTGGCAGCAGCAGCAGCAGGAGCCCAAATATTAATTTAAAGAGACACTGGGGTTGGCTTCAGGAGCCCAAAAATTGGATGATTCACACCCTGGAGTTGGCAGCAGGAGCCCAAACATTACTTTAAAGAGACACTGGGGTTGGCTTCAGGAGCCCAAAAATTGGATAAATCACACCCTGGAGTTGCAAGCAGCAGCAGGAGCCCACATATTACTTTAAAGAGACACTCTGGTTGGCTTCAGGAGCCCAAAAATTGGATGATTCACACCCTGGAGTTGGCAGCAGCAGCAGCAGGAGCCCAAACATTACTTTAAAGAGACACTGGGGTTGGCTTCAGGAGCCCAAAAATTGGATGATTCACACCCTGGAGTTGGCAGCAGCAGCAGCAGGAGCCCAAACATTACTTTAAAGAGACACTGGGGTTGGCTTCAGGAGCCCAAAAATTGGATGAATCACACCCTGGAGTTGGCAGCAGCAGCAGCAGGAGCCCAAATATTACTTTAAAGAGACACTGGGGTTGGCTTCAGGAGCCCAAAAATTGGATGATTCACACCCTGGAGTTGGCAGCAGCAGCAGCAGCAGAAGCCCAAACATACACTGGATTTGGCTTCAGGAGCCCAAATATTGGATGATTCACACCCTGGAGTTGGCAGCAGCAGCAGGAGCCCAAACATTACTTTAAAGAGACACTGGAGTTGGCTTCAGGAGCCCAAAAATTGGATGAATCACACCCTGGAGTTGGCAGCAGTTGGCAGCAGCAGGAGCCCAAGCATTACTTTAAAGAGACCCTGGGGTTGGCTTCAGGAGGCCAAACATTGGAGGAATCACACCCTGGAGTTGGCAGCAGCAGCAGCAGGAGCCCAAATATTACTTTAAAGAGACACTGGAGTTGGCTTCAGGAGCCCAAAAATTGGATGATTCACACCCTGGAGTTGCAAGCAGCAGCAGGAGCCCAAACATTGGCTGAAAGAGACACTGGAGTTGGCAGCAGCAGGAGCCCAAAAATTGACTGACACACCCTGGAGTTTCAAGCAGCAGCAGCAGGAGCCCAAACATTACTTTAAAGAGACACTGGGGTTGGCTTCAGGAGCCCAAAAATTGGATGAATCACACCCTGGAGTTGGCAGCAGCAGGAGCCCAAATATACACTGGAGTTGGCTTCAGGAGCCCAAAAATTGGATGAATCACACCCTGGAGTTGGCAGCAGCAGCAGCAGGAGCCCAAATATTATTTTAAAGAGACACTGGGGTTGGCTTCAGGAGGCCAAAAATTGGATGAATCACACCCTGGAGTTGGCAGCAGCAGCAGGAGGCCAAATATTACTTGAAAGAGACAATGGAGTTGGCTTCAGGAGCCCAAAAATTGGATGATTCACACCCTGGAGTTGGCAGCAGCAGCAGCAGGAGCCCAAATATACACTGGAGTTGGCTTCAGGAGCCCAAAAATTGACTGACACACCCTGGAGTTTCAAGCAGCAGCAGGAGCCCAAACATTACTTTAAAGAGACACTGGGGTTGGCTTCAGGAGCCCAAAAATTGGATGATTCACATCCTGGAGTTGGCAGCAGCAGCAGCAGCAGGAGCCCAACCATTACTTTAAAGAGACACTGGGGTTGGCTTCAGGAGCCCAAAAATTGGATGAATCACACCCTGGAGTTGGCAGCAGCAGCAGCAGGAGCCCAAATATACACTGGAGTTGGCTTCAGGAGCCCAAACAATTGGATGAATCACACCCAGGAGTTGGCAGCAGCAACAGCAGGAGCCCAAATATTACTTTAAAGAGACACTGGGGTTGGCTTCAGGAGGCCAAAAATTGGATGAATCACACCCTGGAGTTGGCAGCAGCAGCAGGAGGCCAAATATTACTTGAAAGAGACAATGGAGTTGGCTTCAGGAGCCCAGAAATTGGATGATTCACACCCTGGAGTTGGCAGCAGCAGCAGCAGCAGGAGCCCAAATATACACTGGAGTTGGCTTCAGGAGACCAAAAATTGGATGATTCACACCCTGGAGTTGGCAGCAGCAGCAGGAGCCCAAACATTACTTTAAAGAGACACTGGAGTTGGCTTCAGGTGCCCAAAAATTGGATGAATCACACCCTGGAGTTGGCAGGAGTCAGCAGCAGCAGCAGCAGCAGCAGCAGGAGCCCAAACATTACTTTAAAGAGACCCTGGGGTTGGCTTCAGGAGGCCAAAAATTGGATGAATCACACCCTGGAGTTGGCAGCAGCAGCAGCAGGAGCACAAATTTTACTTTAAAGAGACCCTGGGGTTGGCTTCAGGAGCCCAAATATTGGATGAATCACACCCTGGAGTTGGCAGGAGTTGGCAGCAGCAACAGGAGCCCAAACATTACTTTAAAGAGACCCTGGGGTTGGCTTCAGGAGCCCAAAAATTGGATGATTCACACCCTGGAGTTGGCAGCAGCAGCAGCAGGAGCCCAAATTTTACTTTAAAGAGACCCTGGGGTTGGCTTCAGGAGCCCAAAAATTGGATGAATCACACCCTGGAGTTGGCAGGAGTTGGCAGCAGCAGCAGCAGCAGCAGGAGCCCAAACATTACTTTAAAGAGACCCTGGGGTTGGCTTCAGGAGGCCAAAAATTGGATGAATCACATCCTGGAGTTGGCAGCAGCAGCAGCAGGAGCCCAAATATACACTGGAGTTGGCTTCAGGAGCCCAAAAAATTGGATGATTCACACCCTGGAGTTGGCAGCAGCAGCAGCAGGAGCCCAAATTTTACTTTAAAGAGACCCTGGGGTTGGCTTCAGGAGCCCAAAAATTGGATGTATCACACCCTGGAGTTGGCAGCAGCAGCAGCAGCAGGAGCCCAAACATTACTTTAAAGAGACCCTGGGGTTGGCTTCAGGAGGCCAAAAATTGGATGAATCACACCCTGGAGTTGGCAGCAGCAGCAGCAGGAGCCAAAATATACACTGGAGTTGGCTTCAGGAGCCCAAAAAATTGGATGAATCACACCCTGGAGTTGGCAGCAGCAGCAGCAGGAGCCCAAATTTTACTTTAAAGAGACCCTGGGGTTGGCTTCAGGAGCCCAAAAATTGGATGAATCACACCCTGGAGTTGGCAGGAGTTGGCAGCAGCAGCAGCAGCAGCAGGAGCCCAAACATTACTTTAAAGAGACCCTGGGGTTGGCTTCAGGAGGCCAAAAATTGGATGAATCACATCCTGGTGTTGGCAGCAGCAGCAGCAGGAGCCCAAATATACACTGGAGTTGGCTTCAGGAGCCCAAAAAATTGGATGATTCACACCCTGGAGTTGGCAGCAGCAGCAGCAGGAGCCCAAATTTTACTTTAAAGAGACCCTGGGGTTGGCTTCAGGAGCCCAAAAATTGGATGTATCACACCCTGGAGTTGGCAGCAGCAGCAGCAGCAGGAGCCCAAACATTACTTTAAAGAGACCCTGGGGTTGGCTTCAGGAGGCCAAAAATTGGATGAATCACACCCTGGAGTTGGCAGCAGCAGCAGCAGGAGCCAAAATATACACTGGAGTTGGCTTCAGGAGCCAAAAAAATTGGATGAATCACACCCTGGAGTTGGCAGCAGCAGCAGCAGGAGCCCAAATTTTACTTTAAAGAGACCCTGGGGTTGGCTTCAGGAGCCCAAAAATTGGATGAATCACACCCTGGAGTTGGCAGGAGTTGGCAGCAGCAGCAGCAGCAGCAGGAGCCCAAACATTACTTTAAAGAGACCCTGGGGTTGGCTTCAGGAGGCCAAAAATTGGATGAATCACATCCTGGAGTTGGCAGCAGCAGCAGCAGGAGCCCAAATATACACTGGAGTTGGCTTCAGGAGCCCAAAGAATTGGATGATTCACACCCTGGAGTTGGCAGCAGCAGCAGCAGGAGCCCAAATTTTACTTTAAAGAGACCCTGGGGTTGGCTTCAGGAGCCCAAAAATTGGATGTATCACACCCTGGAGTTGGCAGCAGCAGCAGGAGCCCAAACATTACTTTAAAGAGACCCTGGGGTTGGCTTCAGGAGGCCAAAAATTGGATGAATCACACCCTGGAGTTGGCAGCAGCAGCAGCAGGAGCCAAAATATACACTGGAGTTGGCTTCAGGAGCCTAAAAAATTGGATGAATCACACCCTGGAGTTGGCAGCAGCAGGAGCCCAAATATTACTTTAAAGAGACACTGGGGTTGGCTTCAGGAGGCCAAAAATTGGATGAATCACACCCTGGAGTTGGCAGCAGCAGCAGGAGGCCAAATATTACTTGAAAGTTGGCTTTGGCTTTGGAGTTGGCTTCAGGAGCCCAAAAATTGGATGAATCACACCCTGGAGTTGGCAGGAGTTGGCAGCAGCAGCAGCAGCAACAGGAGCCCAAACATTACTTTAAAGAGACACTGGGGTTGGCTTCAGGAGCCCAAAAATTGGATGATTCACACCCTGGAGTTGGCAGCAGCAGCAGCAGGAGCCCAAAAATTGTCCTAAAGACATAAATATGTTTTGCACCATTTGGAAAGTGTAAAACTTGGCACCATGCTGAATCTAGTCGCATGCATCAGGCATTGGTGGGTGGAAATCCTGGCTGATCCATCCCTGATTCATTTTGACAAAGGTGAGTCTCTCCACATTTTTAGTTGACAGACGAGTTCTCCTCGCCGTTACTATGGCCCCCGCCGCACTAAACACCCGCTCAGATGGCACGCTACTTGCCGGGCAGGACAGCTTTTCCAGGGCAAACTCTGCTAGTTGCGGCCACAAATCAAGTTTGGCTGCCCAGAAGTCTAGCGGATCCTCAAGGTGTGTTGGCATGGTCATGTCAAAGTATGACATGACCTGCTGGTTCAGGTCCTGCTCCAGGTCTTCCTGCTGCTCATGAGTAGCCTCACTATGCGGGTGTAGAAAGCTACTCATTAGCGACTGAAGACTGAAGGCTGCTGCTGCTGATGGAGCTGCTGCTGCTGCTCCTGCCAACCCCCCCAGCGGCCATGGCAGTGGAAGGTGAGCGCAGAGGTCCCCTCGAGTCAGACCTGCGAGAGTATGGACCATGGCGCAGATAGGCATCGGCCAGCTGCCTACGTAGAATGTCTTTGTAGTAGTTGAGTTTGTCCTCCCTTTCGGTGGGTTTAAAAAATGCCCCCATTTTGTGCCGGAAGCGAGGGTCCAATAAGGTGGACAGCCAGAAGTCATCCCGCCGACAGATGGAAACAATTCTGGGGTCACTACGCAAGCACGTGAGCATGCTTCGTGCCATTTGTGCAAGTGACTCGGATGGACTACCTGTCTCCATCTCCACTGCATACTGCCACGGTGTGCCCGGGTCCTCTGTCTCGCCTTCCTCAAAAACCTCTAGCTCCTCTGGCTGCTCCTGCTCCTCCTCTCCTGTCCCCTGACTAGATAAACCAGCCATTTCCCCAAGCCTAAACTGTGTTTCGCTGGGCAACTCCTCCTCCTCCTCTTCCTCCTCCAGTTCAGCTCCAACGGGGTTCATGTGGCCGTAAGATGTAAACGCCATGTCTCCAGTGCCCTGACCAGCCATGGTTTCCAACATGTGCTGTAGTACATGAAGCAGTGGAATCACGTCGTCCATCCCGTAATCCTGCCGACTGACAAATAAAGTGGCTTCCTCAAAGGGCCTGAGCAAACGGCAGGTGTCACGTATGAGCTGCCACTGGTTGACATTGAAGTTACACAGGGGAGTCCCCCTATCTGCTTGGATCATCAGGAAATCAGTGATGGCTTTTCTCTGTTCATATAATCGGTCCAACATGTGAAGGGTGGAATTCCAACGGGTGGAAACATCGCAAATCAGACTATGTTGGGGGATACCATTCTGACGCTGTAGCTCAAGAAGGGTGTGTTTGGCGGTGTATGAGTGGCTGAAGTGCATGCAAAGTTTCCTTGAAGTTGTTAGGATGTCTTGCAGATGGGGGGAACACTTCATAAACCGCTTGACAACCAGATTGAAGACGTGAGCCATGCAGGGGGCATGGGTCAGGCTTCCTTGGCGCAGCGCAGACAAAATGTTCTTCCCATTGTCGGTAACCATGATTCCCATTTTAAGTTTTCTTGGAGTAAGCCATGTTTGGATTTCCTGATGAATACATTTAAGCAGTTCCTCCCCTGTGTGACTCCGTTCGCCAAGACAAACCATGTGAAGCACTGCGTGACACCTCTGTGCCCTGCACACATGGTAGACTGGAGGGGCACTGAGACTTGAGCCTACAGTGGAGGGTGAGGAGATGGCGGAGGATGAGGAGGCCGAGTCGCGCGGTGTCACAGGCCCAACGGGCAGGGAGCGCGGAGGCCGAAGCGGCGTGACCTGTCCAAGTTGCTGCTGCTGCTGCAAAGGGACCACATTCACCCAGTGGGCCGTAAACGACATGTACTGTCCCTGACCGTAGTTACAGCTCCAGATGTCGGCGCTGCCATGCACTTTGCTACACACCAACAGGCTCAAGGACTGGCCCACCTTCTGTTCAACAAAAGTGTGCAGCGCTGGTACTGCCTTCTTGGCAAAGAAATGACGGCTTGGGACTCTCCACCTCGGCTCGGCACAAGCCATCAGTTCTCTGAAAGGTGCAGATTCCACCACCTGAAAAGGGAGCGACTGCAGCACCAGCAACTTGGACAGGAGCACATTCAGCTTCTGCGCCGTAGGATGAGTGGGCGCATACTGCTGTCTCTTGGACATGGCTTCGCTGATGGATTGCTGGCGGGATGCATGACTTGGAGGAGGAGGAGGAGGAGCAGGAGCGACAGAGGATGGGTATGACGCACAGCTGCCTTCGGCTGAGGTGCTGGAGCCTTGGCTGGCAGGAATTGGAAGCTCACTTGGTGAGGAAGCAGACTGGACCACCCTTTGGGAGCCTCGGTTCTCCCAGGTCGCTTTATGGTGACGCATCATATGTTGACGCAGGGCCGTGGTGCCAACATTTGGACCCTGGCCACGCTTCACCTTCTGCCTACATATCTTGCATGTGGCCATGTTACCCTCCTGCGGATGCTTCAGGAAAAACTGCCACACTGCCAAGTAGCTACTTTTCCCACCCCCTGGCCTCACTGATTCACTGCTGCTGTTGCCAACTCCAGGAACCCCTGCTCCACTACCTCCCGATAAGATAGACTGCCGCACAGCAGGTGCTCTACCCCGGCCCCGGCCGGCTCCAGCCTTTGGAATTGTGCCCCCATGCTGACTGCTACCATCTTGCTGCCTCAGCTGCTGACGCCGGGGCAACCTGCGCCCCTCTTCTCCTGATGATGACGATGAAGCCCCTTCATCACCCGGCTCCCAAGTGCGATCGGCTTCATCGTCATCATCATCATCACCGAGTTGTGGCTGTACGTCACTGATGTTCGTGGATTCGTCAACAGTGTCTGGCGCAGGAGCTGGAACGCTCGCAGCACCCACGACACTGTCCACATCACTATTTGTCTGCCTAGCTAGAGAAGCCACCTCCATTTCTTGGCTGGGCAGTAGCTGCTGACTGTCCTCTATCTGATGGTCCTCCTCACTAAAGAGTGGAGCTGAACCCAAAGCATAGGATACGTCGCTGGGGGAGGGAACGGCGTAGGCCAGAGGCAATGGGAGGACAGGGACTGCTCTCGGGGCATGCCAACTCAGGGTTGTGTCAGAGGAACCTACCGACCCTAGACTGGGGGTCTCAGACGTAAGTTGTGATGATGTTGTTGATGAGCGCGTCAACCAATCTACCACGGCAGATGCGTTACTGGTGGAGACCCGACCGCTAGCAGATACTGGCAGATTAGGTCTCTCAGCGTGACTCCTGCTGCTACTGGCCCCCAGTCTGATGCGAGCTCTGCCTGCGGAATCTTGGCCTCTGCCACTCCTCTTTTCACTTCCAGGCACTTGTCTGCCCGACATAGTCTAACTGGCGTGGTAGTAGGTGATATTTTAAGAACCCCCAGGCAGCGGTGGGTCTATATGAAACAGAATATAATGCACACCAAAAGTGAGCAGTAACACTCAGCCTCCAACAGGCCTGCTTAGTGTAAATAAGAGAGCTGCTTAGTGTAAATAAAGAGAAGTATGGTATGTTACAGAATGGGATGCCCCAACAGGAGTGCACCTGGCAGGCAGCAGTAAGTCTATGCACAGCAAAAGTGTCTTTATCAGGCCTAATTTCAATTAGAATAAGTGCAAATGGTTATATGGTCTTAAATAGAGGCTGGTGTAGTCACAGAATGGGATGCCCCAAAAAGGAGTGCACCTGGCAGGGTCCAGTAGTGCTATGCACAGCAAAAGTGTCTTTATCAGGCCTAATTTCAATTACAAAAAGTGCAAATTGTTATATGGTCTTAAATAGAGGCTGCTTTAGTCACAGAATGGGATGCCCCAAAAAGGAGTGCATCTGGCAGGGTCCAGTAGTGCTATGCACAGCAAAAGTGTCTTTATCAGGCCTAATTTCAATTATAATAGGTGCAAATGGTTATATGGTCTTAAATAGAGGCTGGTGTAGTCACAGAATGGGATGCCCCAAAAAAGAAGTGCACCTGGCAGGGTCCAGTAGTGCTATGCACAACAAAAGTGTCTTTATCAGGCCTAATTTCAATTATAATAGGTGCAAATGGTTATATGGTCTTAAATAGAGGCTGCTTTAGTCACAGAATGTGATGCCCCAAAAAGGAGTGCACCTGGCAGGGTCCAGTAGTGCTATGCACAGCAAAAGTGTCTTTATCAGGCCTAATTTCAATTAGAATAAGTGCAAATGGTTATATGGTCTTAAATAGAGGCTGGTGTAGTCACAGAATGGGATGCCCCAAAAAAGAAGTGCACCTGGCAGGGTCCAGTAGTGCTATGCACAGCAAAAGTGTCTTTATCAGGCCTAATTTCAATTATAATAGGTGCAAATGGTTATATGGTCTTAAATAGAGGCTGCTTTAGTCACAGAATGGGATGCCCCAACAGGAGTGCACCTGGCAGGCAGCAGTAAGAATATGCACAGCAAAAGTGTCTTTATCAGGCCTAATTTCAATTAGAATAAGTGCAAATGGTTATATGGTCTTAAATAGAGGCTGGTGTAGTCACAGAATGGGATGCCCCAAAAAAGAAGTGCACCTGGCAGGCAGCAGTAAGAATATGCACAGCAAAAGTGTCTTTATCAGGCCTAATTTCAATTAGAATAAGTGCAAATGGTTATATGGTCTTAAATAGAGGCTGGTGTAGTCACAGAATGGGATGCCCCAAAAAAGAAGTGCACCTGGCAGGGTCCAGTAGTGCTATGCACAGCAAAAGTGTCTTTATCAGGCCTAATTTCAATTATAATAGGTGCAAATGGTTATATGGTCTTAAATAGAGGCTGCTGTAGTCACAGAATGGGATGCCCCAACAGGAGTGCACCTGGCAGGCAGCAGTAAGAATATGCACAGCAAAAGTGTCTTTATCAGGCCTAATTTCAATTAGAATAAGTGCAAATGGTTATATGGTCTTAAATAGAGGCTGGTGTAGTCACAGAATGGGATGCCCCAAAAAAGAAGTGCACCTGGCAGGGTCCAGTAGTGCTATGCACAGCAAAAGTGTCTTTATCAGGCCTAATTTCAATTATAATAGGTGCAAATGGTTATATGGTCTTAAATAGAGGCTGCTTTAGTCACAGAATGGGATGCCCCAAAAAGGAGTGCACCTGGCAGGGTCCAGTAGTGCTATGCACAGCAAAAGTGTCTTTATCAGGCCTAATTTCAATTATAATAGGTGCAAATGGTTATATGGTCTTAAATAGAGGCTGGTGTAGTCACAGAATGGGATGCCCCAAAAAAGAAGTGCACCTGGCAGGGTCCAGTAGTGCTATGCACAGCAAAAGTGTCTTTATCAGGCCTAATTTCAATTATAATAGGTGCAAATGGTTATATGGTCTTAAATAGAGGCTGCTTTAGTCACAGAATGGGATGCCCCAAAAAGGAGTGCACCTGGCAGGGTCCAGTAGTGCTATGCACAGCAAAAGTGTCTTTATCAGGCCTAATTTCAATTAGAATAAGTGCGAATGGTTATATGGTCTTAAATAGAGGCTGCTTTAGTCACAGAATGGGATGCCCCAAAAAGGAGTGCACCTGGCAGGGTCCAGTAGTGCTATGCACAGCAAAAGTGTCTTTATCAGGCCTAATTTCAATTAGAATAAGTGCAAATGGTTATATGGTCTTAAATAGAGGCTGGTGTAGTCACAGAATGGGATGCCCCAAAAAAGAAGTGCACTTGGCAGGCAGCAGTAAGAATATGCACAGCAAAAGTGTCTTTATCAGGCCTAATTTCAATTAGAATAAGTGCAAATGGTTATATGGTCTTAAATAGAGGCTGGTGTAGTCACAGAATGGGATGCCCCAAAAAAGAAGTGCACCTGGCAGGGTCCAGTAGTGCTATGCACAGCAAAAGTGTATTTATCAGGCCTGATTTCAATTAGAATAAGTGCAAATGTTTATATGGTCTTAAATAGAGGCTGGTGTAGTCACAGAATGGGATGCCCCAAAAAAGAAGTGCACCTGGCAGGCAGCAGTAAGAATATGCACAGCAAAAGTGTCTTTATCAGGCCTAATTTCAATTAGAATAAGTTCAAATGGTTATATGGTCTTAAATAGAGGCTGCTTTAGTCACAGAATGGGATGCCCGAAAAAGGAGTGCACCTGTCAGGGTCCAGTAGTGCTATGCACGGCAAAAGTGTCTTTATCAGGCCTAATTTCAATTAGAATAAGTGCAAATGGTTATATGGTCTTAAATAGAGGCTGCTTTAGTCACAGAATGGGATGCCCCAGAAAGGAGTGCACCTGGCAGGGTCCAGTAGTGCTATGCACAGCAAAAGTGTCTTTATCAGGCCTAATTTCAATTAGAATAAGTGCAAATGGTTATATGGTCTTAAATAGAGGCTGCTGTAGTCACAGAATGGGATGCCCCAAAAAGGAGTGCACCTGGCAGGGACCAGTAGTGCTATGCACAGCAAAAGTGTCTTTATCAGGCCTAATTTCAATTATAATAGGTGCAAATGGTTATATGGTCTTAAATAGAGGCTGCTTTAGTCACAGAATGGGATACCCCAAAAAGGAGTGCACCTGGCAGGTTCCAGTAGTGCTATGCACAGCAAAAGTGTCTTTATCAGGCCTAATTTCAATTAGAATAAGTGCAAATGGTTATATGGTCTTCTATTGAGGCTGCTGTAGTCACAGAATGGGATGCCCCAAAAAGGAGTGCACCTGGCAGGGTCCAGTAGTGCTATGCACAGCAAAAGTGTCTTTATCAGGCCTAATTTCAATTAGAATAAGTGCAAATGGTTATATGGTCTTAAATAGAGGCTGGTGTAGTCACAGAATGGGATGCCTCACAGCAGACTTAAGATCAGTTCAGTATATATGTTAGTTAGTATAAGCAACCTGAAAACGCTAACAAAGCCAGTCAGCCAGCCAGTAACAAACACTCAGGCTGGATGAAAAAAATGACTGCCTCCGATTTTTCCTAACTTTCCCTGTTTTTCGCTGACTTTCTGTCTGTCTCCTGCCTGTCTCCTGCCTGTCTCCTGCCTGTCTCCAGCCTGTCCCTGTCTGTCCCTGCCTGTCTAACTGCCTCTCTCCCTCACTACAGCGTTCTGTCTCTCACGAATGCAATAGAGAAATGAGGAAGAAAAAGCAAGATGGCCGACTTAAATAGCGCTGTGACGTCACCGGGCTTGCTGGCTGCTGATAGGCTGCATGTGACTGCCCCAGCTTGCACTGGCGCGGGATAGATGTCCAGACATGTCCCGTCCACCATCTTAGAATGCCTGTATGTAAATGAATGGATGTTAAAGGAAAACTTCGAGCAATCGAATCGCGGGGAAATTCGGATTCGATCCGAATCGAATTTTTCATGAAATTCGGATCGAATCCGGGTTCGTCCGGATCGATTCGCTCATCCCTACTAATCACCATTCTCTGGCCTCAGCAACGCTCAGTCAACAATACTAAAAGACGGGGTAGAAACAAGGGAGTAATAGGGACCAGCAACTTTGATTTTGGCAGCACATTGTGCAAAGAATAAGATCGGCCTCACTAAAATTGCGCAGCATTTTAGAAGCAATGCGAACGTTTTCCCCTTAAATTGAAACGTGCGATCACACTGCCCATGCCATTTTGTGCGATGCGCACATGTGCAATTCATGCGCATGCTGCCATAAATCACACACTGATGTGCATGTGGAATCACATTCTTGGTACACGGCCATGAATTGACCCTATGGTGAGTATAGCAGTTTTTTGTTTTCAAGCTGAAAATTGTCTTTAAATGCAATAATTTGCACCACCACAGTCCTCTTCTGTGTCCAGGATGGGAACCTGGGTGTCATTAAATGATTGCCCTTTGTTTTTTAGATGTAGGTGTACAACTTAGCCTTGTTTAGTAAAATTGGCTCTTCTGTGCAGGGCCATATTGTATGCTGGCCAATATACCTGTCTGCTCACTGTAATAGAAAACATACACAACCATGTGAACCAGCTGCAGCCTTGATCGGTTTTCAGTTTAAAAGCCAAGAGTGTGAAGTTAAAAATAAATTCTAAATTTTAATGAGCACCACGCAAACAAAATAAACAAATGGAAGCAAAAGTACTGTAGAAGCAGTCCCATGTTAATAAACTCCTATAGTTGTTCCTCCTATGTGATCCTGTTTCACAGATTGTGGTGCTAGATTCTGGAAGCCAAATACATATCTTTACATTTAAAAGGGTGATATTGCAAGTACTTGTTTGTTTGTATGTAAAATTCCTAAATCATTTCCTGTGAAACCTTCAAAAGTCACATTTTTAATAAAGTCTAAGTGTTGACGAGCATTGATGTCTATGGATTATCAGATTGACTTGATCTGGAACACCAAGCTGGTCAGCGGTGCATTTAATGTACTTAAATCTTAAACTGATATGAGTGAAATTGTGCCAGATTGAAATGATTCTCTGTGGGGGTATCAAATCCAATTTAATATAGAGATGGGTATATCAGTTCTTTTATAGCACATTTTGAAGTAAACTTGCAGAGCCAAAACAGTATCTACTGCCGATATAAGCAATTTGTTAAAAACTCGCTTTCACTTTTAAGCCCTATGAAGTAAATCTACTGTGACAATGGCAAAATGCTTGACTACAGCCATAGTTTAAAATAAGAGGCTCATTAAAAGTTAACACGTTCTGATGAGCATTGAAATGGCAGCTATAAGAAAGAAGTAAAACACAATCAATCATCTATTCTATCTCATATTACTCTTAGATGTCTTTCAATAAGCAAAATGTGCATCTACAATTGCTGAGTGGCTCCTACGATTGCAAATTATAGGGCTGTCAGATCACAGCTAAAGTGCAGACATTACCTTTGAAGCACAATCCTTCGCCAATTAAGGACTTTCCAGAGCACAGTAATGGAATGTTCATTACTTATTTCAAGTCTGTTTTCCCTTGCATGTTGTACTCTGCCTGGCTCTAAAATGATTATGGATGTCATTTCTGTGCTATTCATTAGTGTCATAGTCTGATTCCCCGTGTTCTTGTATGACATGTGCTGTAAATAAGTAAGAGGGGGTTTAAGAAACACTTCATCATCTTTTGTTCTCATGCGTGTCATCTACTCTAAGAATTAAAAAATGGTTGAAAAAGGAACTAATATGGCCGTTGGTGTTGACTGAATATAGCCCTATTTGTCAAGACCTGTCATTCACATGTTTATCTAGTAGAAATTTTCTAGTTAACAATTTATATAGTAATAGATTGAATCCCATCATATAACAGACTAGATGACCTACATTCAGCTCTGGACAAAACATTTTCAGTTGAATGTTTTTTCTGTGTTAAGCTAATTTTGGAGGTTTAGTTTCCTCTATCAGCAAAGCAATCTGTCACTTATAGGTGTTACTGATAAAGGATGACATTATTCTTTCAACAAATTTTTGGTCCTGAGGACACCTATGGGTGAGTGATAAAAAATAACCAGTTATTCCCCCTTTGCTCATATATATTAAAAGGGACTGACTGGGGCCTGGGATTTTACTGGCCTGCCCACAAGCTGCTGATAGGAAGCCCCCCCCCCCAATATGTCAGTCAACAAGTGTGCCCCACACTTAAGTGTTGTACTGAAGCTTTAGTAATGGAAGGGGAAGATACTGTGGTAGGAGTGGGTATGGCCCACCACAGCCTTGATGCTGACATTTTAACATTGCAGGGACAGAACCTGGACTATGGTGCCTTGGCTATATGGTTACATGTTGAGTATAGGGGAGAGGTTAGGCATAATTGGGAAGCAGGATATGCAGGAGGTATCAGAAGAGTGAATTATGGCTCTGGGTGAGGTGGGTCACATTCAACCCAGCTGGCCCCAAAGTAGTGTGGCCAACAGGGAATTATTTAAATATATTGCAATCTATGTTAAAGTGGAGCAGCCAACATCACAACAGTCTTGTTTATGCTCCATCCCTAACTTTACTAAACATAGCCTGTCTACTCCAGTGCAAACATGTTGCAATTTCCTCTACACGCAATAATCAATATTTGCTAGTATTTCTATACTATGAGTGTGCAGAAGGTTAATATGTTTTTTCATGTCTAAAGAGTAGTCACACGCCTCAGAGCCAGGAAAGGGAGGCAGGGGATACCAAAGAAGAGGCCGCCAGCTCACATGTCCAGTGCAAAAAATAAAACTTCTGTTTATTGGCCCAATTATAATTCAAGGATGTAAATATCACAGTATCAAAGATTTGAAAATCCAATCATTTCCTAATGATGACTAAAACTAACTTACCTTAAATCGCTCAATGCGGCTCCTCCCACCTGAGACGACCATGGTTGATGAAAGAAGGGGCATCCCTTTTGCTGAGAGGGTGTAGGTACAAAGCAACAAAATGGCTACTGCATGGCTTATGCTTAAGGGGATTGCTTTAAGATTCAAGGGTGAGAATAACGGAGTAACCGTTATCTCTGGGAATGGAATGTGCCGACAGCAGAACATAATCTGTTTTCTGTGAAATGTCCATGGGTAGGTGAATGTCTGGAAAATCTCATGACACACAATGGGGTGATGTACAGCCACCCCCAGCACACACCCCGGACAGCAAGGTGTTGATACAACTACTCCAATTAAAAAGCAAATGTCCACTTTAGAACCTTATTAGGAGCTTTTCCCTGCCTATGCCTAATCTTGCTTTTTATACTGTAAACCACGCCTTAATAAACAGTTCACACCGAGAATAGCTGTAATGTGTCTTTCTTGCGCTTGGTGTGGGCTCCGGAAGTCTGAAGTGTGAAGGTAACTCTGGTCTACAGACAAATAAGGTAATCCCAGGTAGAGGACTCAGCGGGAGTCGCTCTTAGGTATCTGCCGGGAAATAGGGGCAGAGATTTTTTTCAGTTGATCCAGGTCAATCCACTCCCCACGGACGCAGTAGGTGATTGAAACTCATTGTCTGATGGGATCTGCAAATCCCATATGCTGGGGTGTTTTTACCTGTGGATATTTCACCCTTGGATTTTAATGTGACCAATAAACAGAAGTTTAAAGTTGGACCAGAATTGTAAGTCAGTGATCCTTGTTTCTACATGGACTTATACAGGTGTAACAAATCTGCTAGGCTCCAAGGAGGAATGATTCTCATACAATACACATAATTCACCATGTTGAATTAGTTGTCATGATTACCTAAGATTGGACTGCTGCTTTAAAGGTTTACTGCACTGACACCACACTTCCAGTTGAAACCAGTTCTTACCTCAAGTCTTTTGTCTATGCTGCAAAGAAGCTGGAGGCATCGATTTCCTGGTGTAGCTGCGCCCACCGCTCATCCTGCTCCCCAATTGGGCAAAAGCTCACTCTTCCTAGACTGCCCGATCCTCCTCCTTCCTGTTATTGCTCACATGCTGCCTGAGTGTGGTTTCTCTCGCTGTTTGCGCCCGCTGCTGATGTCTCTTTTCCCGCTCTCTGATACCTCAGCGCATGTGAAAGAGGTGCTGAGGAGGCATCAGAGAACATAAACAGCAACAGCAGCAGCGGCGGACACAAAAATCGTGAGAATTGTTCCCTCCCCATTCAGAGTGGTACTGTGCCCCCCTTTCTTCTCTCTGTGGTCAGCACGCTGCCCCCTCCTCCTCCCACCCAGTGCACGGGAACGAGAGAAATGACACCCCTTTCAAGCGGTGCTGCACCCCTTCCTTATTTCCTCCTCTTGGGCCTGGGTGAGAGCAGCCATCTCTCTCTCTCTCTCTCTCTCTCTCTCTCTCTATATATATATATATATATATATATTCTAAAAAGTCAAAAAAATCAAATTAAAATGAACATACATAACTTTAGGCCCTGTTCACAGAGAGTGATAATGGGCAATCACATTTCCTCTGCAAGTGCCCTGCAGTTGCTGGTGTTCAGCGTTTGAAAAGTGCTTGCTATAGCGATTTCCACTCAATGGAGTAGAATCACTATTGTGGACCCTCCAAAATGCTGCAGCCAAGGCTTTTTGTAGGCGAAAGAAAACTCTCAGCAATTGTAGGGCGCTTGCCTTGGCAGCGAGACTACCCCACAATTGTTTCAGTTTGAACAGGGCCGAGGATAATAATATATGCACCCTATAAACAGTGTATGATACACTAGATATGTTGTAATAGGGATGATATAAGCAATGTATGTAAGTTAATATTGTAATGTAATATGGATGATGTTCTAATGCTAGCAGTGTATGCGGTTTTGTACACTATATTGCCTCAGTTAAAATATTTTAAACTAAAACAGACTAAGAGAACTGTAATTCATTTGCCTAAAACTAGATCACACATTCAACTTTCTGACAATATTATACTATTTTACCAGTAAAAACCTACTGGGAATTGTCTCATTACATTCTTAACACAGTACCTGCTAATGCTAAGCAGCCACAGTTTTTCTAATCCCACATTGCTAAAATACAGTAACCATAGCAACCCGATGCAAATTAGTGACCTCTTGTTTATGAAGTTGCATTTATTTTTGGTCCTCTATTTGATGGGCTTGATAAGATATGTAACCAACTTTAATGTTCAGAATATTATACAAAATGAGTACGTTGTATAGTAAGTAAGTAAGTATAAGAAAGTATAAGAAAGGAAATACGGTATGTGCCACTGTCCTCTAACTCTCACCTAACCCCTCTACCCCCTGCGGCTGTCCTCCACCACTTTCCTGACCCCTCCACCCCTGCCACTGTCCTCTTACACTCACCTAACCCATTCATAATGATCTACATCTCCTCCATCAGATTAGCGTTCCATTCAGGAGATTTCTCACCTGGAGATTATCTCCACACCCTTGGGTCTATTCTATCTGTGCCACTTGGCTCTATTTTTTATATTATAATAACTGTGTCACATCCCTGACAGAATGCCTATGTAGGAACTATATTTGCGCTGCATAAAGACTACATTTAAAGGGTGCAATTCAAACCTAATGTCTGACAATCCAGACAAGATCTTAGATGTATAATGTCTTGGTAGAATAATTACATCCACAATCAGTACGGCCAATGCAGTTATTGCATTGATAGATTTGTTTTCTTTAATTGAGGATAAATATTTGTGGTGATGCATTTTGAGGACAAAATCCAACATTTACACCCATTCATGCCTCCTGTGGTTAAAATCAATGTTTCCAGCTTGAACATGTATCTATGGGTGGTAATGTTATTGTGCAATGCCAGAAAACATGTGGCCAATGAGAAAAGCCTTTGTGTTATTACCATTTCATAGCAACAGCCAATAAGCAAGGCTCTAGAACAGGTTGGGAACCCCTGCTCCAGAAACATGGTGAAGAATAATATCTTTTATCATGGGAAAAACTACATTTAGGGATTTATCCAAATTATTCTCACTTAGTACATAATAAGTGAGAATCTGAGCTCTGAATCAACCCTATCTAGAAATTAAAATTTCAAATTGCTACCAGTAAAATTCCTAAATTACATATTTCAGCTTAAAATTTGCAAAATCCCTTGCTTTCCACCTTTGATGGATACGTATAGGTTCACCAAGATACACCACCCACTAGATAAGAACTTGATGTTGTTTGAAGAATGAAAATGTCAAACAGAGTGTGTTAAATATTTACAACTTGCACACTGGATAAAGCCATTGATCGGATTGAGCTCTTAATATAGCAAATTATCTAAATTGGAATCTCTATTCAGTAAGGGTCCATATATGCCTGCTCTTATTACCTGCTCTATGCTTTTCTGAATAATCTGCTAAGAGATTTAGGTGACAAACCAATAAGGAGATTTATTAGGGACTAATTCTAATATCTCCGATATTTGGAAGTTGACAGCCAAGTGTTTGATCGATACCCTCATGGTAGAATCTGCATATAAATTCCTATTTAGATGGTTCTTGGTACCAGCCAGACTTCATAAAATATGTCCTAGCTGTCCTGGATCCAGTTTTAGGAGTTGTACAGCAGAGTACGATGTCCTTCCTATTTGGCGGACATGTCCAATGATGAAACATCTCTGGACACAAAAATTACAAGATTGTGGTCCACATATTTGGTAGAACTCCCAGAACAAACCCAAAGGTAGCACTTCTACAGAAAAAAAAGCCTTTAAACGAAAGCAGAATAAATGATCTATCTTTATAATGCTAGCCCCAAAGCAATCAATAGTTAAGGCCTTGAAAAAAAACAATTTGTACACCTGGCAGAAACGAAGGCAAGACTTAATGGCTTCTTCATTAATAAAAAAACTTAGTATATTAAATTACAAGCATGAAAACGTCCTCTCCGTATATATGTATAAATTTGTTTTGCCCCTGTTTATTAGAACACATTTGGTGGAGTATTTTGAGACTTCCTTTAATTGGAAGATAAGATATTCTTAATAATCTTATGTATTTTTTACTTAGCTCAATTGCATTGGCTGCCACCTGCCAGGATCTGCTGCCATCTCTTCTTCCGCTCCTTTAATTTGGCAGCCCCACAAGCATTGATAGCAGTGGTAGTAGTGATGTTGTTTGAAGAATGAAAATGTCAAACAGAGTGTGTTAAATATTTACAACTTGCACACTGGATAAAGCCATTGATCGGATTGAGCTCTTAATATAGCAAATTATCTAAATTGGAATCTCTATTCAGTAAGGGTCCATATATGCCTGCTCTTATTACCTGCTCTATGCTTTTCTGAATAATCTGCTAAGAGATTTAGGTGACAAACCAATAAGGAGATTTATTAGGGACTAATTCTAATATCTCCGATATTTGGAAGTTGACAGCCAAGTGTTTGATCGATACCCTCATGGTAGAATCTGCATATAAATTCCTATTTAGATGGTTCTTGGTACCAGCCAGACTTCATAAAATATGTCCTAGCTGTCCTGGATCCAGTTTTAGGAGTTGTATAGCAGAGTACGATGTCCTTCCTATTTGGCGGACATGTTCAATGATGAAACATCTCTGGACACAAAAATTACAAGATTGTGGTCCACATATTTGGTAGAACTCCCAGAACAAACCCAAAGGTAGCACTTCTACAGAAAAAAAAGCCTTTAAACGAAAGCAGAATAAATGATCTATCTTTATAATGCTAGCCCCAAAGCAATCAATAGTTAAGGCCTTGAAAAAAAACAATTTGTACACCTGGCAGAAACGAAGGCAAGACTTAATGGCTTCTTCATTAATAAAAAAACTTAGTATATTAAATTACAAGCATGAAAACGTCCTCTCCGTATATATGTATAAATTTGTTTTGCCCCTGTTTATTAGAACACATTTGGTGGAGTATTTTGAGACTTCCTTTAATTGGAAGATAAGATATTCTTAATAATCTTATGTATTTTTTTTTTTTTTTAATTCTTTATTTAGTTTTTCAATACAAAGTAGTCAAGTATTACAGAAAAAAGCGAAAAGCGAGACAATATAAGGTAAGTACAACAGGGATATACAAACTGTCGTAGGGCTGGGTGTTACATATGAGGTTATCCCCATGTCTGACTGTTTGACGTTCTCCAGGGGAGCCTCTCGCCTCAGTAGTGAGTCGGAAGGTCTAGACCCCGTGAGGGGCGCCAAGGGCAGCCCCCCGGAGGGCCCCGGCCCCCCGAATGATTTGTCTTCTATTCGTGTAATGATAAGGTTAATGTGCCGGATCTATATCTCAATTTGAAATCTGTGTATGATAAGCAATCCTCATCCAGTGGAGTGAGGCCGCTGAGTTCTAGCTCCAATAGCTCTATGTGTCAGGGGATAGTTGATTGCGTGTCATTGATATTATCCAGTTCGTTGAGGGGAAGGAGGGTATAGCGGGTGGAGGGAAAGGGGGGAAGGGAATGGAGTGCAGGTATAAGGAGAGGGGGAGGGAGGGAGGGGAAGGAGAAGGGGGGGAGTCTCATCCGCGCCCCCCCCACGGCGTCGGGGTCATATGCTTATTTAGGCCGGGTCACCGTCGATCGATGGGACCCAAGGGGCCGAGGGGGAGGCAGGGCGAGCCGCCGGGGACCGGAACACAAACCACGGCGTCCAAAGCAAGCGGGTCTTCTCTTCGTTATCCTGGACTACAGCTGTTAGCTCCTCCATTTCTCCTATCCTATCTACTTCTCGAGCCCAGTCTTCTTCTGTTGGGACATATTCAGTTTTCCAATATCTGGGAATTATCGTTTTGGCGGCATTCAGGAGATGTCTCAGCATCGATTTTTTATATGCCGTTACACTATCGCTGGTGTGGTGTAGCAACATGAGGGCCGGGCAGCATGGGACCTGTGATCCTATGATCTTACTTATAGTCGTTGTTATTTTCCTCCAAAAGGTTGTGATTTGGGGGCATGTCCACAGGATATGTAATAGCGTTCCCTCCTCTGCCTTACATCTCCAGCACAGAGGTGAGGAGCTCGGGAACATCGTGGACAGTCGTTTGGGGGTGTAGTACCATCTAGATAAGTACTTATAGTTCGTTTCTTGTACCTGGGATGAGATCGAAGACTTCTGGGAGAGCAGAAATATCTTTTCCCACTCCTCTTTTGTGAATTCCTTTCCCAGGTCCTTCTCCCAATCCCTGCAGAAGGGGGGCAGTGTCTCACGTTCCCCGCTTAGGAGTTGGTATATCTGAGATATTACCCTTGTTGGTGGATCCCCCTGCGTGGCCAGGGATTCGAACTGTGTGAGGTCTCGGCCCATAGAGTGTTTCGGTCCCATTCGTTGCAGGAAGTGTTGAAAGAGAAGGAGTTGCCAGGGGTCCAAGTGTGGGCAGTCCCAACGAGTCCTAAGCTCCTCGATGCTACACCATTCCTGTCCCTTCACCAGGTCTCTCCCCCGAACCGTTCCTAAGTCTCCCCATCCCCCTCTGGCCCGCGGCCTCCGGCAAGTGGGTAATGCTGGGTTCCCAGTTACTGGGATCAGAGGCGATGGCCAGGGCGAGACCTCTTTATTCCTCTTGGTCACATCCCAAACACTTAGGGTGGCTTTTATCAGTGGGTTAGATCCGCTCCAACGGTTTGAAGTCTCCGTTGCCCATGGTATCTCTCTCAGCGGGACATCTGTACAGTTATCCTCTATATCAACCCACTTCTTTCCCCTCGCGTTTCTCCCCCAATCCACTATCCTCTGCAGATGCGCAGCCTGCCAGTATCTCTTCAGATTCGGGAGTGCTAGTCCTCCTCTTGCCCTTGGTTGTTGCAGTAGGTCAAGGCGGGTTCTTGGTTTCTTGTTGCTCCAAATGAATTTCAAAATCAGGGAATTGAGGTTCTTAAAGTAGTTGGTTGGTATATGACATGGGAGGGTTTGGAACAAATATAGGATTCTCGGGAGGATCGTCATCTTTATGGCACTCATCCTACCCAGCCACGTAAGCGTTAGGGAATCCCATCCTGCCAGGTCTGCTTTAATCTTATTAAGCATAGGAACAAAGTTATATCTGAACACATCCTCTATATCCTTCGGGATTTTTGTACCCAAGTAAGTCAGCGCAGGTGTGGACCATCTGAAGGGAAAGGAGGACCTAATGGGGGACACCACTGTTTCTGGTAGTCCGACATTGAGTGCTTCAGATTTGTCGAAGTTGATCTTAAAGTTCGAGATACCTCCAAAGATGTCAAATTCTTTCATAAGGTTCGGGAGTCCCACAACAGGGTTGGAGACGAAGAACAGGAGATCGTCCGCATACGCCGCGACTTTATGTTCCACCTCTCCCACCCGAATCCCTCTCAGGTCCAAGTTCTTCCTTATGTGTCTTAGGAAAGGCTCCACCGCCAGGGCGAAAATGAGGGGGGATAACGGACATCCCTGTCTGGTCCCATTCGAAATCTGAAAGGGCTGAGAGAGGTGGCCGTTTACTTTCACTCTCGCATGCGGTTCAGAGTATATTCTCAGTATGTACTCCAGCGCTCTCCCACGAAGTCCAATATATTTCAGTACCTCAAAAGCGTATTTCCAGTTCACCCGGTCGAACGCTTTCTCGGCATCCGTGGACAATAGCATCATTGGGGAATTATCTGTTCGTGACCGATGTATGAGATTTAGGGTTCTGATCGTGTTGTCCCTGGCTTCCCTGCCAGGGATAAATCCACACTGATCCTCCTCAACCAATCCAGGTAAGTAGACAGCCATTCGGTTCGCTAGTATTTTCGTAAACAGTTTGAGGTCAACATTCAGTAAAGATATGGGGCGATAACTTTTACAGCTCAGTGGGTCTTTCCCGGGTTTGTGAATCACTGTGACGTGTGCCTCCAATGCTTCTTTCGGGAATGCCATTACTGCTTCCCCCTGTTCCATGGCATTAAGAGCTCTAAGGAGGTGTTTGTTCAGGATTCCCTCAAATTTTTTGTAATAAGCTATAGTTAGCCCGTCAGGTCCGGGGGATTTACCGTTTGGGGTGGTCCGTATCGCTCTATTCAGTTCAGCCCCCGAAATTGGTTCTCCCAATCTAGCTATCGCTTCAGCATCCAATTTCGGCATGCCAGAGGTCGCAATATATTGCTGTATCTCGGCCAGATCCCTTGGGGGGTCTCCTGCTCTTTGCTGGCGCAGGTTATAAAGCTCGCTATAATATTCACGGAAAACCCTGGCGATGTCAGTCGTTTTGTGCCACTTCTGTTGTTTCTGGTCCAGGATTGCTTCGATGAAGTTTAAGGATTGTTGCTTCTTCAGTGCTCTGGCAAGTAGAGCACCGCTCTTATTTCCCCATTCATAGTAATATCGCCTACATCTCTTTATAGTGTATGCTGCTTTTCTCAGGAGCAGTGAGCTCAGTTGCTCCCTGCATCTAGCCAGCTCTTGCAAGGCCTCTCGTGCCTGAGTTTCTTTATGTTTCTTTTCTAGGGCTTGAATCTGGGAGATCAATTGGTCCCGTTGTGTAGTATGGGCTTTTTTCAGCCTAGACGCATGTTGTATAAGTGTTCCTCTCACGACCGTTTTGTGTGCTTGCCAGATAATCATCGGTGTCACATCCCCTGTACAATTCAGTTCAAAGTAGTCCTTTAGGGCTACTTGTGTAGCTTCTACTGTTACTGGGTCTTTCAGCAGGCTCTCATTAAGTCGCCATGTCCATTCCCTTTTCCCCTCTTCTCTGCTGGTCAGTGAGATCCACACCGGGCTATGATCAGACAAGGAAGCTAAATCAATGGCTGTTTCGACTACTCTGGGTAGGAGGCTATGTGAGGTCAACACGTAGTCTATCCTTGCGTATGTCTGATGTACTGATGAGAAGTGGGAATAGTCTCTACCTTTTGGGTTATGGATCCTCCAAGGGTCGCACAACTGTAATTTATGTAGAGCCTGCTTCACCTTCCGTATTCCGCTATACGAAACGGAAGACTTCCCAGTTGAGGAGTCTATGAGCGGATCGAGGGCGATATTCAGGTCTCCCCCCAGAAGGATTTTCCCTTCATGGAAGTCGGCCAGTTTGGCTAAAAAACGTAGGAGGAAATCTATTTGGGACGTAGAGAGATGCTATAGTGTACAGCTCTCCGTATAGTGTGCCCTTTACCATGATATACCTGCCTTCCGTGTCGGCAGAGACCTCCGTCATCTGAAATGGGAGCCCTCTGGCTATCAGTACCGCAACTCCTTTAGTTTTGGAGTCCGGTGAGGAGCTCATATACCATTGAGGGTAATACCTAGGGGACATCTTAGGGGTAGACTTTCCTATGAAATGCGTTTCTTGTAAAAAGACGATCTTGGCCTTCAGCCTCCGTAGTTCCGATATTGTGGCCGATCTTTTTTCGGGGACGTTAAGGCCCCTGCAATTTAGAGACACGACCCTCGTGGTCGCCCCCGATGGCCGACTGTCCCGCCCCGCCTCCATCCCGACCCCCCAAGCCCGGGCAACACCGACCCACCCGGTCCAACTAGAAATGGGAAGTCGTAGCTCTCCCCACCCGGGCAAGCAAGGCACAGGGCGAGGGCCCCCCCGGAGGTAAAGGGCAAGAGGTGGGCGGACAAACAAGGGAAGAGAGAGGGGGGGGGGTGGATCAGAGAAGAATAACTTTTCTAGGGAAGGGGGGGGGGGGTACACAGTGAGAGAGGAGGAAAGAGGGAAAAGGAGGAAACAACAGAATCTGGAGAGACCCAAAAGGTAATTGGGCCAATTAAGGTTAGAATAGCGACTAGCCTAATATAGGCCAGTCTAGCCCAGTGTCCTCAAGGGGTGAGTCTCCAGCAGCTCTCCCCGGAGGAACACTAGGGTCGCAGGGGGAAGTGGATGCCAGGCGAATAGGAGACAAAATCGGTAACAGTTATAAAAACAACAACGATTATAAAAACAACTCTTGATCTATATGCATTTAACCCAGGGGCTTCCCGCCTCCCCCCTCATAACACCTCAACTGATGAGCGGCAACAACGTATGAATGGAACCTAAGGAAAAAAAAAAAAAAAAAAAAAAAAAAAAGGGGACAGGAACAAGGTCTCCTGTCATGTATTATCATCAGGAACTAAAGCATAGCCTCTGCTCCTCTCCTCCAATGCTCTCCCTTATTTCGGGCACCGGCCCATCTCACCCACATGTTCTGACGCTATATCTGGGCCCGATCTGTATGGGCTACAGATAATTTAGTCGGGTCCCCCACATGATAGGGGGCATCCAGGCATCAAGCGGGGGGGCGGCCAGCCGGTCAGGCTTCGTGTGACTGGGGGGTGGTCCCCCTATGGAGGGGTGCCCTCTCTCCCCGTGATCCTCACGATAGTCCGGTAGGTCTGGGTCAAAGGGGCAGGCCAGGCCAGGCCCCAGGCCCGGAGGTAGGTCACCGCCGCGCCGCCGCCCGCCCACTCGGCACCGGACGCCCGGATCTAATGGACCTAGAGTGGGCGAGTCGGTCCCCCCATGTCAGAAATAGTATAGCATACCTTCCTTCGGGGGCACTATACAGCAGGGTGAAGAGGGAGCGAGGAATCACGTAAACAATGTATTATCTAAGTATAGTTCAAACGACTTATGTCCTCTGTCCCCTAAAAAACATTATGGAGAAGAAGAAAGATGAGGAAAATAAAAAGAAGGAAGGAAGAAAAAGGCAAACAGAGACACAGGTATAACATTGTCTAATGTCGATTGGACAGCCTCTAGGAATCACCATATAGCAGAGTAGCGATGGAGCAAGTAATCACATACACATTGCATTATCTAGGCATAATTCAAACGCCTTGTGTCTTCTGTCCACTAATAAGCACTATGGAGAAGAGAGAAAAACAAAAGAAGGAAAAAGAAAAAGGGCAGGAAAAGAGCAGGTAGGAACAGTGGCACAATATTATCTAACCGTTATCTAGACTGCGTATGACTTCTACTCGCGTTGCCTGTCGTCTCGTTCATCGTTGATGGGGTCAGGACCTCTTCTGCGAGGGCCAGGTCGCTGCGCTGGTCTGCGCCGGTCTCTTTCCCGCCTCCTAGGACGCTGTGGTAGTGGAGCCAGCCCTCCATCAAGTTCCAAGTCCAGCCAGTTCGGGATGGCGATGGGGGCTGCTCCCAGGAACTCAAATAGGCCTTCCAGCTGTTCTTGTGTCTTCAATACGTAGGTTCTCCGATCTTTTCGTATCAGTAGCTGAAAGGGGTGTCCCCATCTGTAGGACGCCCCCTGTTGTTGTATTAGGTCAAGCAAAGGTTTCAGCGCTCGCCGCATTTGGAGGGTTCTGCGCGATAAGTCCGACAGCAGTATGATTCGGGCTCCGTTTAGGTCGCTGGGGCCTTTGCTCCAAGCCGCTCTCATTAGCGCTTCTTTAATTTGGTAGAAATGTATCCTGCAGATAACATCTCTCGGCCTGTTGGGGTCAGGGTTCACAGGCCCCAGCGCTCGATGAATTCGGTCAATTTCGATCTCTTCCTCTGGTGGGCGCTCTAGTAACTTGTTAAACAGTTCGCGTGCTATGGATCTCAGCGCTGCTGGAGCTACTGTCTCGGGGATGCCCCTCAATCTTATATTGTTTCGACGATTTCTATTTTCTAAGTCGTCTTGCTGCACTTGAAAGTTAGAGAGCATCCTACGTGTGGTTTCTTGTTCACGTTCTAATGCTTCCACTCTAGCTTGGATCTGTGTTTGCGCCGCCGCGTTAATATCTACTCTGTCGGATAGGTCTGCCATAGAGTTTTGCATGGATGTAATTTCTCTGCGGAATGTATCTTCCATTCTAGTTATGTAGGATTCAAAATCGGATCTCGATGGCAGTGCTTTGAGGGCCTCAGTGATATTGTGTTTTACTGAGCCTGCTATAGCCGATATCAATGTGTGGGATAAAGGTGTATCAAGGGCGACTGCATCAGATTGTATCATCGGTTGTTCTTGTAGAGCAAGGTGTCGTGTCACCCCAGAATACGCCAAGGCCATGGGGCTGTGCGGTCCCGGCGAGGACGTAGGTCTCCCTCCCCATCCCGCCTGCACGTCCACTGGGCCTCTGAAGCTCTGGGAGTTATTATGTGGCGTGGGGCATCCCGCCTCGGAAGGGCAGTCTGGGGCCGTGGGGCTGCTGGGCCCGGGCGGGGACAAGGACTCCCACCCCCATTCGTCGCCAGATCCTCGGTTCACCGGGGCACTTGCATCCCTCTCTCCACCGGGCAGTCCATGCTCTGGGGAGTGCACTCCCTTATGTATTTTTTTCTTAGCTCAATTGCATTGGCTGCCACCTGCCAGGATCTGCTGCCATCTCTTCTTCCGCTCCTTTAATTTGGCAGCCCCACAAGCATTGATAGCAGTGGTAGTAATTAGCATCAGGTCATTGCTTTACTGTTTTTTGTGTACTTGGCACCATTTCATTGCAGCACAAAGGAGATGCAAACTTTGCCACCTTTTATTTACTTTCCTCCATAACCACTCTCCAAATGTGGTTGCACACATGCCCATTTCTCAGCGCTACCAGCAAGAGCAAGCTTGGCAAACCACTTTTGTCTCAGTTGCTAGGCTCCCTCATGCTGGGAGTGCTGAGAAAAAAAGATCAATGTGCAACCACATTTGGAATGTGGCCATGGAAAAATTTAAAGGGAGGTAGTGGCCAACTGAGGAGACCTGCTTGGCATTTCCAACATGCTGCATTAAATGGTGGCAAGACACATGGGAGGCAAGCTCCTTGCTGCCTTATTATTGACATTGCCTGGACAGTCCCTTTAAGGTCACAATGTTTGTTCTCTAGGGATTTTGCTTTCCAGTATTTTGATATCCTTTCATAAAAGGAAGTTGAATAAAAAAATCTCTCGTTACCTACAGTACAGTGCTACCTGCCAGGAACTGCTCACATTTATCACTGCCTCCTAATTTGGCAGTGCCAAAAGCAGCAACATAAGCACCCCCCTCCCCGGTGAAAAGCTGTAGGCCTGTAAAGGATGATAGACAGCCAAATGTCAGTACCACATGCCATAACTGACTCTGATATGAGGCTCTAGCTGTCAATGTTTACAATGAAGGCTTTTCATTTTCCAGACAGACAAAGAAGAACATAGCCATCAATTAGAGACAGCAACTTTTTAATATGATTTTTAACTGAATGCAAGTGCCTTCTATCTGTTCCTCTCTCCCATTAGATCAAACTGCTTTTATTCCAGTGCTGTATATGAAGAAAACCTTTGAAGGACTATAAAACAGCTCCTGGCCAGGGCTGATATAAGGTCAGTGGTGTAGATGCAGACATGTTCCTTTGCTAAAACTGATGCAGCTTCAAATACTTGTTTACTATACTATACACAGATATAACATTTTCATTCTAACTTTTTTTAAATTCAAATTTTAATTCTTAAAGCAGTCCCACCCATTTTCTACATACTGGGGGTGTGGGGCTGTATTGTGACAGGCTCTGGGGGCATCCAGATTGCTGCCTCCTGTTCATAGACCCCCCACAATCCTTACCTGAACCTAGAGCCCCCCCCCCCTCAGCCTGGTGACCTGGAAAGAAAAAGCAAGCCCACTTCACGTGACCACATAGCTTCCAAATTCAGGGCTGTATTTCACAGGCGGATCAAGGATCAGGTAAGGATTTTGGGCAGTTGCGGGAGTCGATTTGCTGGGGGCTTCAGGCAATCTGGATGCCGCCCGAGACTATCACAAAGCGACCACACACCCGTTATGTAGAAAATAGGTGTAAGACCACTTTAGGAATGGTCCAGACAGAAACAAAAGAAAACCTACACATACTCAGCTCCTACTTGCAGCACCAGCATTTCACACTTACCAATTGTGACGGGTGAAAACCATGGGCAAGGCTAAAAGTAGAAAACATTAGAGCCCTGTCAGTGGAGTAGGCCCTTATAGTGAATAGGAACCATTAAATAGAATAGTTAAACCTGTTGGATGCAATTCTTGGGATCATTGCGTCATGAAACCACATGATGGCAGTGTTGCCTAAGGAATACACCGAACAGTAAATTATTGGTCTAGCGTTCTTCTTTAGGTTGGTAAATAGAGAGTGAGCCAGATGGCATTGGCAACATTGACTGCCCTGCCATTGGTTGGGACTCAACAATAGTTGAGATAGCAACAATACCAAGGTTATATAAGGGAGAGACCTTCCCTTCTAGAGTGTTCTAAGACAAGACTCTGTCATGAGGGGATACAAGTCAATGTAGTGTGGAGGAGCTGAGAGACAGCCATGGAGGCCATTGCAAGTGTCTGTTGCTGTACCCTGTGGATCATGCTATACTGAACTGTTTGCTGTGTTTTGCCATGAAAGGAAGCCAACCAATAAAGAACGTGTTGAGTTCACCAAAGAGTGTCATCTCTGGATCCCAGTGAAGTTTGAAGCCAGTAAGTGCACCTCCACCCACACATGCCACACCGACATGGGATGCCCTACCCTAGGTCCAAGAATCCCCCTCGCTCCCCAGAGCGCGTGCCCCCGGCCAGGCACCACCCCGCTACACAATGAAATTAAATGCTTTTATATAATAGGCTAGAATAAAAAGCTTACAAATATACTTCTAAAATGCTTATTTACTTAAAGTGCATCTATACTCACAAAGGAGGTTTATGTTGACCCCTCCCACCCCGTCCCAGTGCCCAGAAAACTTCTTTTTTTACGAGAAGTAGTAATATAGTGAATGGAAGCCATATGTTAATTAGTTCATTTACAACTAATCTTTCACATTAGATTCCACACCATAACCATTTTCCTTAGTGAAATTCAGCATAATTTTTGATGTGTACATTTTAAAATAATTTGCACAGCTGAAAAACAAATGCTGAATTGCACTGTTGAAAAAAGAACAATATTATTTTTTTTCTCACCTTTTTTGTGAGATTTTTTTTTTTTTTTTTTAACTCTTTATTTATTTTAATTTTCAGGAAATACAGCAACATTTCAAGTAAGGTACAAAAGTTATAGGAATTAAAGGACATAGCACAGCATAGCAATCCCCCACCTAGATCCTCTAATTACTCCTCCAGCCTCCGGCTTACATTCCATAATATCATATCATAATATCACTAGATGTCATGTCCGTCCCTCAGTGTCTTGGATGGCCAAGAGAGGACATCTTTCCATTCTCCGACTCCTCCCTCACATCCTGAAATTGGTTCCTATTTGCCCTATCAGGGGTATAATCCGTGGAGGTGTCTATCGTCATTTCATTGGTGTGAGGCTCAGGCTACTGTCACGGACCGGGTGGAGCGGACTTAGGTGTGGATCCGCTTTAACCATGGGACCGATGGCGGAGTCTAAGGGGCCACCGGTATTCACCAGAGCCCACCGCAAGGCAGGTTGGTCTTGTGCGGCGAGTGACCCCCAGGTCGCTACCCCCAACAGCGGCCCAGTCCCACAGTGAGCCGAGGTTCAGCGAGGTACACAAGTGGCAGGCAAAAGGCGTAGTAAGTACAGGCAGAGGTCAGGGCTGGCAGCACAGGTTCGCAGTAACGGTGAGTAGCCGAGGTCGGGGCAGGCAGCAAAGGTTCAGAATCAGGGGCAGGCAGAGGTCGGTACACGGGTGAGCAATCCAAGAATGTCTGACTTTCAACAAGCATGGAGAGACCAAGATCCAGCACTGAAGGAAGGAAGTGCCTCTTTAAATAGGGGAAGAGGATGCAGGATTGGATGACCAAACACCAATCAGTGCTGTACAAGCCCTTTAAATCTCAGGAAGCCAGTGCGCTCGCCCTCTAGTGGACGGAGACGTGCGCGCACCTGAGCATGTGAGGAGGAAGCATGGGGGGAAGGGCGGCAGCTGGATGCAGCCATGGAGGTAAGTGACTTGCTGTGAGACGGGCGTGCAGCGCTCGCCCTAACAGTACCCCCCCTTGGGTCTCCCCCTCTTCTTGGGACCAAGAAAGTCCGAGATGAGACTACGGTCTAGAATATTCTCTTCGGGCTCCCAAGATCTTTCTTCAGGTCCACAGCCTTCCCAGTCGACTAAAAAATATCTTTTACCCCTGGAGATCTTAGAGGCCAGGATCTCTTTCACTGTAAAGGCATCCTCAGTACCAGAGATTGGGGCAGGCACCAAGGTTTTAGGAGAGAATCGATTGACAATAACTGGCTTCAACTGGGAAACGTGGAAAGAATTGGGAATTCGCAGTGATGTTGGTAGGTGTAGCTTATAACAAACTGGATTGATCTATTGTTTGATCTTATAAGGACCCAGGTAACGGGGGCCCAATTTGTAGCTAGGAATTTTGAAGCGGATATATTTCGCCGACAGTCACACCTTATCTCCTGTAGAATAGACAGGCGGAGCTCTTCTCCTCTTATCAGCGCTAATTTTCATACGGGTGGAAGCTTGACAAAGGGCACGTTGGGTCTCTTGCCAGATGGTAGAGAAATCCTGTGTGATGTCATCCACGGCGGGTACTCCAGAGGACGTGGACAAGGGCAGAGGCGCAAGAAGATGCCGACCGTATACTACCAAGAACGGGGACGTCCTCGTAGACTCAGAATCCTTGAAATTATACGAGAATTCCGCCCAGTGCAGAAGATCGACCCAATCGTCTTGACGACCAGAAACAAAATGGCGAAGATAGTGCTCAAGAATCTGATTGACTCTTTCCTCCTGGCCGTTTGACTGGGGGTGATAAGCAGAGGAAAAGTCCAGTTTAATTTTCATTTGCTTACAAAGGGCTCTCCAGAACTTGGAAACAAACTGCACACCTCTGTCAGACACAATGTGTGTAGGAAGCCCACGAAGCCGAAAGATATGCATCAGGAAGTATTTCGCCAACTGAGGAGCCAACGGGAGGCCAGGCAAAGGAACAAAGTGCGCCATCTTAGAAAACCTATCCACTACCACCCAAATAACAGTATTGCCATGCGAAGAAGGGAGGTCAGTAATAAAGTCCATAGCAATGTGTGTCCATGGGATATCTAGAATAGGCAGAGGGAGGAGTAGGCCAGCAGGTCTTTGGCAAGGAGTCTTGTCACGTGCACAGATGGTACAGGCCTGAATGAATTCCGTCACATCCTTTTCTAAGATAGGCCACCAATAGTATCTAGAAATGATAGCACAGGCTTTTCTGATGCCGGCATGGCCGGCTACATGTGAAGAATGGCCCCATCTTAATATTTTGCGACGTTGGCAAGCTGGCACGAAAGTCTTTCCCGGCGGTGCCTGTACAAAGGCAGCGGGTGCGGAGTAGACAAGGCATTCAGGCGAGATAATATGTTGTGGAGTGGATTCAACACCAGAGATGTCTGAGGAGCGAGAAAGGGCGTCCGCCCTGATGTTCTTGGCGGCTGGCCGGAAGTGGATTTGAAAGTTGAAACGGGCGAAAAACAACGACCAACGAGCTTGTCGTGGGTTCAATCGCTGGCCAGTTTCTAAATAAGACCGATTTTTATGGTCAGTATAGATGGACACCTGATGTGCGGAACCTTCTAAGAGATGTCTCCACTCCTCCAATGCCAACTTGATTGCGAGTAATTCCCGATCTCCGATGGAGTAATTTATTTCAGCCGGAGAAAAGGTCTTCGAAAAGAACCCGCAGGTGAGAATTCTGCCAGTAGAAGATTTTTGAGTGAGCACAGCTCCGGCTCCAATGGAGGAGGCATCAACTTCAAGGACAAAAGGCCTAGATGGATCTGGCCTAGACAGCACCGGAGCAGAGGAGAAGGATTTTTTTAAGGCAATGAAGGCCTCTTCCGCCTGAGGAGGCCAAGACTTAGAATTGGCGTTCTTCTTCATGAGAGCCACAATGGGCGCCACTACAGTAGAAAAGTGGGGAATAAACTGTCGATAGTAATTGGTGAAGCCCAGGAAGCGTTGAATAGCCCGTAGGCCAATAGGACGTGGCCAGTCCAAAACTGCTTTCAATTTGCTGAGACAATATATCCAAGAAAGGGTAAGGTGGTTTGATCAAAAAGACACTTCTCCAACTTGGCGTAAAAGTGGTGTTGACGGAGGCGAGACAGAACTTGCCGGACGTGACGGTGATGTTCTTCCAGATTAGATGAAAAGATGAGTATATCATCCAAATATACAACTACACAGGAGTAAAGCAAGTCCCGGAAAATGTCATTTACGTATTCCTGGAATACAGTGGGTGCATTGCAAAGACCAAAGGGCATTACTAAATACTCGAAGTGACCATAGTGGGTATTGAAGGTTGTCTTCCATTCATCGCCCTCATGTATACGTATCAAATTATAGGCCCCTCGCAGATCAAGTTTGGTGAAAACCTTGGCCCCACGCAGATGGTCAAATAATTCAGCAATCAAAGGCAAAGGGTAACGATTTTTGACGGTAATCTTATTGAGGCCACGGTAATCAATACAGGGGCGTAGAGAGCCATCTTTTTTTGCCACGAAGAAGAAACCCGCACCTGCTGGAGAGGAAGACTTCCGTATAAACCCTCTTTGCAGATTTTCTTGAATATACTCCGACATAGCTTGTGTCTCCGGAGCCGAGAGGGGGTAAATACAACCACGAGGTGGAGTGGTACCCGGCAAGAGGTCTATAGGGCAATCGTAAGGGCGATGAGGCGGAAGTACCTCCGCTTGTTTTTTTCCAGAATACATCGGAAAAGGACCGGTAGACCTCAGGCAGGCCAAGTAATGGGGCTGAAGCAGGAATAGGTCGAACTGGAACGGACCTCAAACACCTCTTAAAGCATGCCCCCCCCCCCAAGTCTTGATGTCGCCGGTGTTCCAATCAAGCGTGGGATCATGACGTCGAAGCCAAGGTAAGCCGAGAAGAATCTGAGACGTACAATTAGGGAGGACGTAGAACTCAATACTCTCTTGATGGAAAAGTCCAACCTTTAGAAGAAGGGGAACGGTGCGATAATGCACGGTACAGTCCAGCCTGTCACCATTGACTGAGGCGATAAATAAGGGCTTTGCGAGGCGGTTCACAGAGATATTATATTTATTAATCAAGGAGGCCTCTATAAAGTTTCCTGCAGAGCCTGAATCCAAAAAGGCGGACAAATTCAAAGAGGTGGTAGGTGCGATGGTAAGTTGCACAGAAACCGTGAGACGTGGAGAGGAAGCACATACACCCAGGGACGCCTCACCCACATCCACTAGGTGCGCCTGTTTCGCTGACGAGGAGGGCGAATAGGACAGTCTTTCAAAAAATGCTCAGAGCCAGCACAGTACAAACAAAGATTCTCGTTCCTTCTACGAGTTCTCTCCAAATGGGTCAGGCGGGATCGGTCGACCTGCATGGCCTCCTCACTGGGAGGTACATGCGCGGACAAAGGACGTTGAATCACAGAGGCCAGACGGGATGCCCTCCTAGGGCGCTGAGTATCTCTTTCTTGGCGGAATTCCTCACGCCTTTCAATAAAATGCACATCAATGCGTGTGGCCAGATGGATGAGATCAGTGAGAGACGAAGGCAAGTCACATGCAGCTAGAGCATCTTTAATTTTACTAGAAAGTCCTTTCTTGAAGCAGGCACACAAGGCCTCATTATTCCAAGACAGTTCGGATGTTAAGATACGGAACCGGATGGCGTATTTACCAACGGACAATTCACCCTGGACCAAGTTCAATAGAGCCGATTCAGCAGATGAAGCCCGGGCAGGCTCCTCAAAGACCTGGCGAAATTCTGAAACAAAGGTGTGAATAATAGAAGTGACAGGGTGGTTGCGATCCCACAAAGGAGTGGCCCAGGCCAAGGCCTTTCCAGAAAGCAAACTAATGACAAAGGCCACCTTAGCTCGTTCAGTGGGGAATTGATCCGCCAACAACTCTAAATGTAGAGAGCACTGGGCAAGGATGCCTCGGCATAACTTGGCATCCCCGTCATATTTAGCCGGCAAGGAGAGATGGATTCTAGCTGTAGATGCTACAGGAGTCTGTGGCGGCAAAGCTGGGGCCGGTGGTGGCACTTGCTGTTGCTGAATCGATAGTAACTGCTGCATCATAGACGAGAGGTGATTAATTTGGTGGGACTGCATAGCCACAATAGCAGGCAATTCAGTGGCATCAGACAGTGGCACCTCAGCGGGATCCATGGCCGGATCTTACTGTCACCGACCGGGTGGAGCGGACTCAGGTGTGGATCCGCTTTAACCGTGGGACCGATGGCGGGTACCGTGTCAGGGGAGCGGAGTCTAAGGGGCCACCGGTATTCACCAGAGCCCACCGCAAGGCAGGTTGGTCTTGTGCAGCGAGTGACCCCCAGGTCGCTACCCCCCAACAGCGGCCCAGTCCCACAGTGAGCCGAGGTTCAGAGAGGTACACAAGTGGCAGGCAAAAGGCGTAGTAAGTACAGGCAGAGGTCAGGGCTGGCAGCACAGGTTCGCAGTAACGGTGAGGCAGAGGTCGGTACACGGGTGAGCAATCCAAGAATGTCTGTGTTAGACTCTTACCTGCTCGCCGTTCCGGGTCCCGCGCCGCACTGTTGAGGGGGTCCCAGCGGGCCTCTGCTCCTCCGTCCCTGGGTCGTCTGTCCCCTAGGCGTCCCTGTGAGGTCCGGGGGCTGTCGGCGCAGCAGGCGGCTGATGGCCGCATCCCGGCCCACTCCGCGCGGCTGCGCCGGCCGGCGGGACTTCCGGGTAGCGTGACGCTGCCTCCTCCGGGCGGGGGCGCGCCTGGCTCACGTCGTGCTCGCGCGAGCACGTCTCTCTTATGCCTCCCGGCGGCGCTTCCTCCAGCGCGCCCGCCGGGGGCGAGTGTTAAGCTAACCTATGGGCGGCCGGATCCTGGGATCGGGCCCAGGGACTGGTCGGCCTGTCTGGCCTGGGCCGTCCAGCTCCTGGGACCGATCCCATTTCAGTTGTATGCACCAATCATCATTCTTCCCCCCTAGTGCGCCCTTTCCTATTGGCCAGCCTTCCTTATAAAGTTTTTCTGCTCCCTCATCCCAGTGCCCGTTATAGCTTCTGGGTTCTGGATGTGCGTTGCTGTGTCTTGTGAACTTTTGGATTTTGGACTTTGACTACTCTTGCTTGCTGCCTGCCCTGACCTCCTGCTTTGCCCGACCACGCCTTTGCCTGACCCTTCTGTACCTCGCACCGTGACCTCCTGGATTTGACCTCGGCTAGCCTCGACCATCCCTTCGTTACCTCCCTTTGGATACCACGCCCCGTGACCTCCTGGTTTGACCTCGGCCTGTAATTCGGACTCTGCCTTCCGGCATCCTCATTCGGGATTCCCTGCCTAACATCATTCTGCACCTTAAGCTGGTATCCTTTGCGCCTTATAAGTCCTGGGGGCAACCGACTGGGAGAGGCATTACCCGCGTCTCCTACAAGCGGGGGCTTGTCTATAGGCAGAAGTGGCGGCGGAGATTGGGGGATACCAGTTCAAGACAGACGGGTGTTTGGTACAGTCCTGACATTATAACGGGCCCGAAGAATGGACCAAATCCTGGAGCAGGTGCAAGCCCTGACAGCGGCAGTGGAGCACCTGGCTCATCGGGTTGCGGCTCAGGAGAACCGTCCTGCTCCTAATGTCCCCAGTCCTCAGGGGACTCCGGCCGCAATGTTTGTGGAACCTAAGATCCCACTTCCTGAAAAATTCCACGGCGACAGGGCAAAATTTGCCAATTTTCGGGACTCCTGTAAATTATACTTTCAGCTTCGTCCTGTCTCCTCAGGGTCACAAGAGCAAAGGGTCGGCTTGATTGTTTCCCTTCTTCAAGGAGATCCTCAGTCCTGGGCCTTCAGCTTATCAGCTCAGGACCCAATCCGTCTCTCTGTGGATAGTTTTTTTTCTGCGATGGAAGTTCTCTATGATGATCCTGACAAAGGGGCCACAGCTGATGCCAAGTTACGTACACTTCGCCAGGGTCGCCGTCCAGCCGAAGACTACTGCTCAGAATTCCGGCGCTGGGCGGTAGATTCCCGTTGGAACAATCCTGCCCTTTGCGGCCAATTCCGGCTAGGATTGGCCGATACCATCAAGGACACCTTGGTGAACTACCCGGAACCTCAGACCCTAGACGAACTAATGCACCTGGCTATCCGCATTGATCGTCGGCTTCGGGAGAGGCGCCTAGAAAAAGGGGCGCATGCCGAGTCTGCTTCAAGGTCTGAGGTCCCAGTCATACAACCTTTGGATGAGCCCATGCAACTAGGTGCCACAAGGCTCACTGAAGGCGAGAGGCGACGACGTCTATCCGAGGGGCTTTGTTTGTATTGTGGTGGAACCGGCCACATGGTCAGACTTTGCCCAAAGAAGCCGGCGGGAAACTCCAGAGCCTAGGGGGTTTCGAGGGGGCCCTCCTAGGCTGTAAGGTATCTCCTCAAGTATCGTCTCCAGTTCTGATACCTGTTCAGTTTAAGATTAATTTTAAGTGTTTGGATCTTAAGGCTCTCCTAGATTCAGGAGCCGCGGGGAACTTCCTAGACTCCGAACTAGCGCGGACTTTAGGAATTATGGCTCACCCCTTGCCGACTCCCATCCGGGTTTCAGCCATTGATGGCACCCCTGTGGCCGGGGGTTAAGTTCGGTTCCAAACCCCTCCTATACAAATTAAAGTGGGAGCCAATCACTCTGAAGTTATCAGTTTTTTGGTATTAAGTATGCCCAATACCCCTTTAATCTTGGGATTGCCATGGCTGCAGGAGCACAATCCCCAAATTGATTGGGTCTCAGGGCAAATCACTAAGTGGGGTCGCCAGTGTTTTCAGAACTGCTTAGAATTTCCACTCAGGGTCGCGCACCTAGCACCAGTTGGGGTCCCCACTCCATACTTAGAGTTTGCTGACGTCTTTTCTGAAAGGGCGGCAGACAAACTTCCTCCCCATAGACCATGGGATTGCCCTATTGAACTTCTCCCCGGTACCATGCCTCCCAGAGGGAGAATATTTAACCTGACCCGAACGGAAACCCTTGCCATGCGTGAATATATTGCCGAGAACTTAGAGAAGGGGTTTATTCGGCCTTCATCTTCCCCAGCAGGGGCAGGGTTTTTTTTCGTTGAGAAGAAAGATGGGGGACTTCGCCCCTGTATTGATTATCGGGGCTTAAATAACATCACGATAAAGAATAAGTACCCCCTACCACTTATTGAGGGTCTGTTTACACAGGTGGTTGGGGCACAAGTCTTCTCTAAACTCGATCTCCGGGGGGCCTATAACCTCATTAGAATTAGACAGGGGGACGAGTGGAAGACGGCCTTCAATACCCTCGAAGGACATTATGAGTATCTAGTAATGCCTTTCGGCCTGTGCAACGCTCCAGCGGTCTTCCAAAGTTTCGTTAATGAAATTTTTAGAGACTATCTTGGCCGTTTTGTGGTCGTTTATTTAGACGACATTCTAATTTTTTCTTCGTCCATTGAGGAACATCGTAAACATGTGTGTTTGGTCCTGCAAAAACTTAGAGAAAACTGTTTATATGCTAAGTTAAAGAAATGTCAATTTGAAGTGTCAGAGGTTCCGTTTCTCGGTTATATTATCTCTAAATCTGGTCTATCCATGGATCAATCTAAGGTGAAGGCCGTCCTAGAATGGGAACAGCCCAGGGATCTAAAGGGTCTGCAAAGGTTTCTGGGCTTTGCTAATTTCTATAGGAGGTTCATTAAAAATTTTTCTGCCCTTGTTACACCACTAACCAATCTGACCAAGAAATACGGGTACCCCTCAGTATGGCCTGTTCAAGCTGTCCAGGCCTTCGAGAATCTAAAAAGGGTGTTCAGTACCGCTCCCGTCCTAGTCCACCCTGATGAGCAACGACCCTTCCTTGTGGAGGTAGATGCCTCCGAAGTTGCAGTTGGGGCAGTCTTGTCACAGTACTACGGCTCACCTGAACGCCTCCATCCATGTGCCTTCTTTTCCAAGAAATTCTCAGCTGCCGAAAGAAATTACGATATCGGCAATAGAGAATTATTGGCCATTAAGTTAGCCTTTCAGGAATGGAGACACTGGCTGGAGGGGGCTCAGTATCCGGTTACGGTCTTCACGGATCATAAAAATCTGGAATACATCCAATCTGCTAAGAGATTAACTCCTAGGCAGGCTCGCTGGTCCTTATTCTTTTCTCGATTTAACTTTTCTATAACCTATAAGCCTGGATCCAAAAATATTAAAGCAGATGCCCTGTCTCGAAGTTTTTCCCCTTCCGACTTATCTGAAAGGTTGGATTCTCCCATTTTACCCCGCTCCCTAGTGGTAGCCGCTATCCAACCCCAACTTCCTGACCTTGCCCAGTTCCAGGCCCAAGCTCCTCCTGGAAAGCCCGACTCCGCCCAGTTTGTACCTTCTACTTACCGGACTGACTTTTTGTCCCATTTTCATGATACCAAAACAGCGGGTCATCCAGGGGTTAAGAAAACCATTGCTTTATTAACGCGCCAAGTTTGGTGGCCCTCTCTCAGGAGGGACGTTCAAAGATTTGTCTCCACTTGTAAAGTCTGTGCCCGAAGTAAATCTTTAAGGCATCCCCCTGAAGGCCCACTCCTTCCGTTATCCATTCCCGCCTCTCCGTGGACCCACCTGGCCATGGATTTTGTTACTGACCTTCCCCCTTCCCAGGGTTATACTGTTATTTGGGTAATTGTGGACCGCTTTAGCAAGATGGCTCATTTCGTTCCTTTAAAGAAACTCCCCTCAGCTCAGACTTTAGCTCAACTCTTCATCACTCACATTTTTAGGATCCATGGCATTCCCATAGATATCGTTTCGGATAGGGGGGTCCAGTTTGTTTCCCGGTTTTGGAGGGCTTTCTGTGCTAAGTTGGGTTTCACTGTCTCCCTTTCCTCGGCTTTCCATCCGCAATCGAATGGGCAAACCGAGAGAACGAATCAGTCCTTGGAACAGTATTTGCGCTGCTTTACGGCTGATACCCAAACTGACTGGGCCTTCTTCTTACCTTTTGCAGAGTTTGCATTTAATAATGCTGCACATTCTTCCACGGGGGTCTCTCCCTTCCATTGTGTTTATGGTAAGGACCTGAAGTTTTCTGCCCTTCCGGATCAACCCTCTAGAGTTCCCTCCGTGGATGAATGGGTTTCCAAATGGCCTGAGATATGGAATAAAATCCAACAGCACCTAACTAAAGCCGCTCTTCAGCAGAAATATTTTCAGATCGCAAACGTTCCTCTAACCCTGGTTATAAGGAGGGAGACTGGGTTTGGCTTTCAACTAAGAACCTGGCACTACGCCAGCCCTCCGCTAAGTTAGGACCCAAATTTATTGGTCCCTTCCCCATAGTACGAAAAATTAATCAGGTCACGTTTCAGTTGGCCCTCCCTTCGTCCATGAAGATTTGTAGGTCTTTTCATGTTTCTCTTCTTAAATCTGCTAGAAACCATGAACCTGATAAGCTTCCCGGTCCTGAGTTAGTCGATGGTCATCAGGAATTCGAAGTCGCCCGAATTCTTGACTCCCGCCTTTTTAGGAACTCTCTTCAGTATTTAATTGACTGGAAGGGGTACGGCCCGGAAGAAAGATCTTGGGTTCCAGCCAGAGAGGTTCATGCGCAGAATCTGGTGAAGAGATTTCATAAGGAGAATCCATTGAAACCCAGTTTGGAGGGTCCAGTGGCCCCTCCTCAGGGGGGGGGTAATGTTAGACTCTTACCTGCTCGCCGTTCCGGGTCCCGCGCCGCACTGTTGAGGGGGTCCCAGCGGGCCTCTGCTCCTCCGTCCCTGGGTCGTCTGTCCCCTAGGCGTCCCTGTGAGGTCCGGGGGCTGTCGGCGCAGCAGGCGGCTGATGGCCGCATCCCGGCCCGCTCCGCGCGGCTGCGCCGGCCGGCGGGACTTCCGGGTAGCGTGACGCTGCCTCCTCCGGGCGGGGGCGCGCCTGGCTCACGTCATGCTCGCGCGCGCGCGCGAGCACGTCTCTCTTATGCCTCCCGGCGGCGCTTCCTCCAGCGCGCCCGCCGGGGGCGAGTGTTAAGCTAACCTATGGGCGGCCGGATCCTGGGATCGGGCCCAGGGACTGGTCGGCCTGTCTGGCCTGGGCCGTCCAGCTCCTGGGACCGATCCCATTTCAGTTGTATGCACCAATCATCATTCTTCCCCCCTAGTGCGCCCTTTCCTATTGGCCAGCCTTCCTTATAAAGTTTTTCTGCTCCCTCATCCCAGTGCCCGTTATAGCTTCTGGGTTCTGGATGTGCGTTGCTGTGTCTTGTGAACTTTTGGATTTTGGACTTTGACTACTCTTGCTTGCTGCCTGCCCTGACCTCCTGCTTTGCCCGACCACGCCTTTGCCTGACCCTTCTGTACCTCGCACCGTGACCTCCTGGATTTGACCTCGGCTAGCCTCGACCATCCCTTCGTTACCTCCCTTTGGATACCACGCCCCGTGACCTCCTGGTTTGACCTCGGCCTGTAATTCGGACTCTGCCTTCCGGCATCCTCATTCGGGATTCCCTGCCTAACATCATTCTGCACCTTAAGCTGGTATCCTTTGCGCCTTATAAGTCCTGGGGGCAACCGACTGGGAGAGGCATTACCCGCGTCTCCTACAAGCGGGGGCTTGTCTATAGGCAGAAGTGGCGGCGGAGATTGGGGGATACCAGTTCAAGACAGACGGGTGTTTGGTACAGTCCTGACAGTCTGACTTTCAACAAGCATGGAGAGACCAAGATCCGGCACTGAAGGAAGGAAGTGCCTCTTTAAATAGGGGAAGAGAATGCAGGATTGGATGACCAAACACCAATGAGTGCTGTACAGGCCCTTTAAATCTCAGGAAGCCAGTGTGCTCGCCCTCTAGTGGACGGAGACGTGCGCGCACCTGAGCATGTGAGGAGGAAGCATGGGGGGAAGGGCGGCAGCTGGATGCAGCCATGAGGGAAGTGCTGCAAGATGGATGATGGCTGCATGCAACCATGGAGGTAAGTGACTTGCTGTGAGACGGGCGTGCAGCGCTCACCCTAACAGCTACCATAACGAGCCCCAGATGGATGTACATTTCTGCATTGCAGTGCAAACTTTTCAAGTGTCCGCTTCCTCAGGGGGTCATCACCTGGGATGGGAGTATCGTCCCGCCGTGCCATAAAGAGGTAAGTATGGAAAAAAAAGGAGTAGGAGAAGAAAAGTAGTGGGACAACTGGGTGGGGGGGAGGGTAGGCCCTCCTCTTGAGTTTGGGGTCAGGAAAAGGTCCATCTCTCATGGGTGGGGGGGTCAAGCCGGCTTTCAGATATAAGATGGGGGGCCCTATTATCAAGTTCCCGGTCTCGGTGGGGGATAAGGGGGCGAGGACCGCTCAAAAACCGCAGAGTCTCGAAACAGATACCAGGGGGTCCACACGGTTCTACACTGCTCCTCTCTGTCGTGAGAGGTCGGGGATTTTTTTTTATTATATTACTTGTTTTCCTTAGTGCAATTCAGCATTATTTTTAGCTGTGAAAATGATTTAAAAATGTGCACAGCAAAAATTATGCTGAATTTTACTAAGGAAAAAATGGTCATGGTGTTGAATCTGCCCTAATTCGACAGATTAGTTGTAAATGAACTAATTGGCATATGGCAGGCCACCACAATACTACTTCCTGTTCGTCGTTTTTAGTCTCACAAAATTAGTGAGGAGAAATTTCTCATTGTGCTAAATCAGCCCTAATGGCAGTTAGATTGAAGTGCTCCCCATTACTGAGCTGTGTGAACTGTGACTGAACGCATCATCCCCCGGGGCGGGGCTGCTCGGCCAGGAAGCAACTACATACAATTTAGTTTTAGCTTAGCTTTAGTAAAATAAAGAAACACAGGCTGTTTTGGGACACTGAGCTGGGGATAGAAGGTGACCACATAAACTTTTGAGCATAGGTGCACTTTAAAAATGTTCACCTCTGTACATTTTTCCTACTAGAAGTTTGAAAAACATTATGCAGAATGTGATAGATGTCAGAAGAATGTTTTAATTTGGTGCCTGTAATTTCCCAAACACCTGTCACAGCTGTGTCAGGAAATGACAGGCGCACCAGTAAAAACCTATGATGAAACAGGACTTGTGATTTGCGTGTCTCAAGACATAACATTGTATTTCATGTACTGATTTTTTGGCAGACACGCTGTCCCCTTCCCCTGTTAGGCTGCTCACTCCATGACACTTTAGCTTCTCGTTGCTTTTTCCAACTTCAAGTCAGGCAAAAGTACACAGAGGAAAAAAGCATATTAGTATTTTGTAATGCATGCTTTCATATAATAGCATTTTATTTTGCAGGTGTTTTATGATGAGTGTCTTTTAATCAAACAGAACATAAGGAAAACAATATTATGGGCTCCTTGCCAATATCATTGCACTGGTCCCAATGGCATGCATCACTTTTGTTGATAAATGGCCTTCCAAATTTGATTTTAGATCTTTCTCACTCCGCCCTTGGCAGCCAGATGAGATGGTCTGTAGGCAGATAAGGTATTTTGTGTGTGACAGAACTCAATCCTCTCTGAGTACTGCCACAGTTAGATATATCAAATGGAAAAATAAGTTTAGGAATTTTTCTGATAAGATGAAAAATACAGAATTGGCATTATATGAATAGAAAACACATTGAATAGCTGAAAATCCATGCAGAACACACAGTGGGTAATTACTTGCTTTGTCCCAGTTATAGTGTTATTGTGGGAGTGGTGCTTATGGCTGGCACATTTACAGAAAGGGGGTTGGAAAGGCACTGCTGAAATGCAACAGCAATGTTCCATCTCAATACAGACTAAATGCTTCAAAGTTTAAAAGCCCCCCCCCCCCCTTTGCAAAAACTATTTAAGAGAGCTTAATGCGTATGTAGATGTTCTGGAATAACAGGCTCCTTGCTGTAGATTTGCATGGAAGCGGCCTTCTTGTCACACACATAGGCATGAGCCAGCAGCAGCCCACACCAAACTGAATGAGATAAATGCCTTAGAAACATGGGCATCTTGTGTTTTATGTTATATAATCTCACACACACTGAATAACCAGCTGCTAGAAACATTGTGTGTGTGAAGGGAAACCTGCAACAATGTTTCTGTCACGGTGCACTTACCTCATGCCCGGGTCCTCGGGCAGCCCAGGCTCGGGTGGTGCCGAGTGTGCCAATCTTTTCCTCTCCTCGCTTCCCCGGCAGATCTGCAAGGGCCAATGAGCCCAAAGGTCACTGTGGGCGAAACGCCCCCAAAAAAGTTACAATCAGCCCAAAGATTGTTAAAGCACCAATCACTTACGTTCCCCTTGTTCAATCCCGTTTGGTTCCCCCCCAGTGTATCACTACCCGTGATAGCGTTCAGCTGGATGTGGTATTCCTGAGTTCCTGTATTGATACCCATTGCCGACCTTGCTAGTCTGACTATCCTGACCGCTGCCTTTACCCACCTCAGCCTGAATCACGACCACAAACCCGGCACCCCTGGTGCCGCAAAGCTCTCTGATCTCTTGGTTTGACCGTTGGCATGACCTCTGACCTTGCCTGCTTTCTCACTCGGAGTTCCCAGAACTGTGTTGCTGTACTTACCTCAGCTATCTGAGTTCGACCCAGTCTTACCTTTGGTTCATCCGTCTTCACCCCCGTGAGTTTACATCCTTTGAGCTAATAAGTCCTAGGGGCAACCGTGTCCAGCGAGGCGTTAAAAGCTTGGCTAAAGGTGAAGCAAGCTGCGGAGACTGGGGGTTGTAGGCTCGCAAAGAAGACGGGTGTCCCCGAGGTTTGACAGTTTCTTGTCTATCACTGTTCACTACAGACTCGCAGACTATTTAGTTAGTGTAAACATATGTATTTCTAAAATGATACATTTCTTTCAGCTGTGAAGCAGAGCAATGAGTCACCACAGCTGATGAATTTTTACTAGAAATAAAGGAGGACTGAAATGTGAGGTAGCTGACTGTGGCATTCAGATTTTATATAAGCTGGACTTATGTATGTGACAAGATGGCCACTCCCATGCAGTTATGCAGGATGGAATGCCTGCTATTTCACAACATCTGCATGGAGTTAAGCCCTCTCAAATAGTTTAAGGGGGTTATTTTAGAAACGCTAGCGCCAGGTAGTGCCACGTAGCGGCGGGTGAACGCTGGGCGCTGTATGTGAAAACCACATTTAAGAAAGCAAATCTGGTGACCGCCTCCAACAGCGCCATGTAGCGTCACATGTATTACTAGAGGCAGCTCAGTATGGAGCGCCGGCGCTCTAGGTTCAGGAGTGTCATGTAGTACCTTTCGCTCAGTAGCGCTTTGCCATACATTTCAATGGTGTTTCTTTTGGTCGTGTTTAAATAGTAGTTTGGCTCAAATCATTGTGTGTCCTCTCCTGTCCAGCAAACAAACACTTTTATTGTTTTTTTTTTATTTATGCAGAATTATATATGAAGATCTGCCATTGCAGTGTCATTGTCACAGTGTTAAAACAATGTCATTCCATGTGTTTTGGCTCTGGTGCTGGTGGATATGTGTTTAGAACCAGAGTTTTTTCACACAGTGTCTGGCGCTCTATGCTAGAGCGCCCAGTTTTAGAGCGCCGGCCCTGCTTGTGTGTAGTTTTTTCTTGAATACGGGCTTCAGTAGAATGTTATAATACATTAGAATTAAGGGCCACAGCCTCTTTGTTGGAATCTTTTAGGACAGTGAAATGTAACCTGATACTTAGTAGCGTGGTTTAGTGGGGAGTAGTGCAGTGCAGCTAATAGCAATAAGACAGCCTCTACTCATGGTGCGCCACTCTAAACCAGTGTGCTCTAATATAGCCAATCTACATCTACATATATTGGAAGTTTTGAAATTGGCTCAGACCGACATGCACAAAATATACTGATGAAAAAGGAAAAAAACTGAAATGATAATGATATATAAGCAACAGATGTGAAAGACATAACAGATGTAAAATAAATCCTTTACAGCCATATTTAAAAAGAAAAATAAAATCGTCATTGCATCTATTTTTGTGACAAAATATGGTTTAAAACGATAAACAAAAACTGTTAATGGAATAATTTGCTCATTGTATACAATGAGAGTAGCAAGATACACCAGAAAAAACAGGCATAGTGACAGGAATGTGCTGCTGCATGTTGATGGCTTAGTAAATGCACAGACATACCGTACTGCAGTGTGAAAATACTTTGATAAATGCAGTTTGCACCCACAAACTGACACAAATTGGCTCACCCTGAGGCTCAAACTGGAGTTAATACTTTGATAAATCAGGCACCTAATTTTCATTAGATATATACAGTCTAAGGCCTTGATTCACTAAGAGTTGAAAAAAATTCTCATGGTAGTAAAGAATTCAACTAACAAAAAAACATGAGAATTTCACTTTTAGTGAATCACCAGATAGGAAAATAATGAATGTCAATGGCACTTTTTTACGCCTGAGAAAAGTATTGAAATGTTTTACACCTGAAAAAAGTATTGAATTTACTCTGAAGTAAAAAGGGCCATTGACTTTTATTGTCTTCCTTTTCATGAGAATTTTTTTCAACTCTTAGTGAATCAAGTCCTAAATTACTGAAACAAGACCCACATGATACGTTATGTATATATGTAACCCCACAACAAAATAGTGTATATCATTTCTTCCTGAAAGTAAAATACTTTGTTGGATCAGTGCAGCTTTAGGTATTTAGGGGGTCATTTACTACACTCACGTCTGTTCGCTAGTTTACGTCTGGCCAGGTACGCCATGTGTGCTGGGTGTGTGGAATAACACAGTGATCTAAGCTATTTAGAGCCGGTGAGTGCAGGGAACAGCGAACTTTCCGGTGGCATTGTGTTGTGTCATCACCACACTTCCCCAGTCAAAATGTGTGGTATTTACTAGCAAACAGGGTTCTCTTGACAGCGGGCGAACTGTGACTGTGTGGTTTGCTATTATCAAACCAGAAATGGTGTTGGAAAACCACTTAACAGCTTAGGACAGCATGGAATTAGTCTCCGAATATTTGTGTTTCTTAAGAGTCTGGGGTGTTTGGGATGCCTCTAAAACAATTTGGTGAAAACCATTTTTTTAGTTGTTTTTCCAATACTAGTTATCTATCTGACTTTCACACTTGATGTATTAGTGACAGATATAAAAATTACATAAACAGCCATTAAAAAATTGATTCCTATGGGGTTCACTGCTAAAAGCTGGTGCACTGAAAATCCATTCGCCAGCATTCACCCGAAGGGACTGCAATACGGCAAACACAGCCTTCGTCAGGTGAATAGTCCATTTTTAGCATAGTAAATGCAGCAAACTTGCAAAAGCATGTTGAATGGTCAGTGAATGGCCGGCGAACGTTTAGTAAATGACCTCTTTAGTACTTTTTGCTCTAAAATAATAATTGTGAGAAAAATCATTGTTTTACTTTCAGAAAACCATTGAATTAAGTTTATATCTGAATATTTCAGCTGTTGCCTTGGTGAAGCTCTGAAGAGACTAGAACATGTTGAGCTTCTGAAGAACAACAGCAATTAAAATATATTTAACATTTAATTTACTTTTGGAAATGTGTAAATATAAGTTAAGCGGAACTCCCTCAACATCGAAAAATGTTTTAATGTGTATCCTTTTGGGAAATTAAAGGAGCACTATCGCAATTTTTCTGATGGGAGCATAGATTAATACTTGTTATACACGTAAAAGTTGGACTGAGCATTAAATGTATGGGTGAAAAATAAGTGTATGTTCTTCCATTGTAGAGCAACAGCAGCAACATCTGCCTTCACCTGGAACTAAACAAATGGATTGCTGGGGAGAACTCCCAGACACTGCATAGTGAGGTAAGAGGCTCATACTGGAGGGAAGGGGGGGAGAGGAGAGGGAGTTGCAGAGTAAGTGGGCAGAGTTTAAGTCCGTCTGTGTGATGTTGCCCATCACATAGCAGAGTAAAACAGTTTGAGCAACAGCACTTGAAATGGAAGGGGACGGGGTCTGCCCTTGTGATGTTGCTTCATGTGGCGAGGGACATAGAGGGGAGAGGTCCCATAGGTTACAAATGTTCTCAGTTGTAATAAAGAAACACTAGGCTGTATAGCTAACATAGTAGTATGTTTGCTTTGCATGCAGAAGGGTGACAGTTTGAATCCTGCCTACTATTTCATTTTTTAATTTTCTCTTTTTTCCACAATTGTATTTCTTTGCTTTCATTGCTCTCCACGTTTATTATTTTAATAACAACATGTTATCTCTGCTGCTGTCTGAAGGAGAGAGACTGCAGGAAGAGAAAGAGACTTTTAAACCATAGATTGTAAAGTTCAAACCTGACGCAGTGTTTTTTTTCTTTCTACTTTTTTCCACAATTGGATTTTTCTATTTTCATCTTTTTACCTCCGCTGCTGCTCTTTTTCCTATTTTCTTGCTTTCAGCTTTGTGTGTTTCAAGCAGAACAAGATCCAGGATTTTCATGATTGTCATGCCCCGATATGTGAACCCCCCCAGCTCACCTGTCAAAATTGACCTTTCGCTATCCCATGGCACATGCACAGGCTTTCATCCAATCGGTGCTCTTTGCACTTTGAGCTTCGTAATGAGGACCCAGAGCAGCAGCATCCCTGGGCACCTGGCTTATATGAATGGCTATCCGGGGGAGCATACCTCATCCCGGAGATGCTGAGAATGCAACTACAGCTATTTACATCGCCATGGGAGCCAGGAAAAAGGTTGGTATTGTGGCCACCCGGGTGGCATTTTATACAGTGGGGCCCCGGTAGCTGGATGCGGCTGGGAGAGGCCAGTGGCCTGCATTGGAGTCTTTTAGACTCAAGGATCAGGCATTCAGGGTTTGTTACGCTTATATATATATATATATATATATATATATATATATATACGGATGGTTGGTGGTATAACCGGAGCAGCACCTCACACACACAGAGCTGTTGCCACTGGGTACAGCACCTGTCTTGGAAGAAAGCTGGAGCAAGTTTACTTCAGCTGTTGCTAGAAGACCAGTGGAATAAATGCTGTGGCTGTCTGTTATAACTTAACTGAATAAAACCCAGCAGAACCCCCCATGCAGCAAATGGACTGAGCCATTTTCATTTTACAATTGAAACAGTTATTTTCTATTGTCACATTATTTATACACATGTTAGAAGCTGTTGTGTGGCTATTTAATTATTTATCTTTTTTAATGCAAATAGTGCTCCTTTATGTTTGTCTCTTTATCTCATATCTGGATCTATACTTTAATAGACCTCTTCTGTAAATCCTGTACCCGGAGGCTACCACAAATTATGTAATCATGTGCCAGGTAATTCTGACACAGCAGGCCACTTCCTGTGAGTTGGCAGGCCTATCCTTGGAGCTGTCTTGGAGGTTGCTAGTCCCTGAAGTCCTAGCACCTTGCTTCTTCTAATCTAGTGATCCTGTTCCTGTAAAACCATCAGCCCGTTTCCTGAACTGTCTCTGGCGGCTGCCAACCCTTGATTCCCTGTGAATTTTTTTAGCACCATCACCTTGGAGCCCAGTGCCTACAGTAGGTATCCTGCATTCATTGGTTCCAGATCTTTGCGTGTAATAGTTCTGTTGCTGTACCTGTGTTTAAAGCATAACAAAAGCTGTAAATCTGATTTTCTCAGGTTTAGTTTTGTTCCCCCCCCTCCCCCCCAAAACCCCTCAGTTCAACCACTAAAACACCTTTCCTAGCTTCAATGGCGCACAAGCATGTTCTCCACCAATCCTCTGCCATGTTTACATCCTTCGGCAAAGGGCTCTGATTGAATTCAATGGGAAGCACGTGCTGCCATATCCCCCATATCCCAGGCAATGTGCACACTGTCGAGGATGTGCTCAGCATTGTAAACCATCAGAGCCCTTTGCCCAATGACGTAGTCGAAGCAAAGGGCTCTGATTGTACTAGAGCCCATGCATGCGGCGTTGAAGTGGGGAAAGGTGAGTTTTTACAGGTGCCCTGTGGAGTTTCACACAGCGGGGCATCCTGAACCAGGATGTCCTGGGGAAAAGCCAGTGGCTGGCCCTGGAATTGATTAGATCCCAGGCTGGTCGCTGGTGAGTTTTGTTCTGATTCAAAGAGTCTGTACAGGCAACCAAAATGAAAGCAAAGGCTCTGTCCATTCCAATGAATAGTGTGGGTGTGTGCCAAACACTTTAACATGGGCAGTAGGATGGCTGCTCAACGAAGGTCAATGGACATAGTAAAATTCATACTGCTAGGAATCATAACGGGTTTGTTTCCTGTGTGCCAAGCTTGTGCTATTATGTAAGAATTATAAAAAAACTTTTAACTAAAACATATGACTCCTGTGCTGCGGTTCCTATCTACACAGCTGTTGGGACACTTGATGACTTTTTCTTAAAGGACAAATCATGCTTTCCTCTTGTTTAAGACATTTGGGTGCCAAAATCTTCAGTTAAACTGGAACACCCATTTTTCACAAATGGGTGTTGTCCCCTGTACAGGGGAGCATCCCAATTATCAGTGTCCCCTGCAAATTAACCTCTTGTGAGCCAAGAAATATTACCTATTCTCCTCTCTCCCTGAGCAAAATTGATCTCCGATTGGCTGCCACGGTCATGTGGTCACCAGTGGGCAGAGACCAGGAAGAGGCCTACAGACCAAATGACTGCTGTCGTCTAATCACAGAGCTCAATTTTGCCGGGGGATCATGAATAAATGTAGGATTTATTGGTGTACCTGGGGTTAATGAGCAGAGGGGGCACCGGAATCAGGATACAGGGAGCATCATCCATTTTGTGACATATGTTCATGTTTCGGTCACTATTTGTGCATGGCTTCCCCGCCACTTCTCCTCTTCCCCTGTAGCAGTTAATACTCCGGAATTTTTCCCTCTTACCAGAGCGTTGGCAGGGAGAGGAAGAATCTGGAAGCAGCCTTCAATTCCCGGCTGATGTACTTGTTTTCATCACTACAGTATCTGCCAGTAGGGGTCCCTCAGCTCTGCACACAAATGCTGAGAAGAGACAAGACTGTCTCCTCACATTACCTGCAGCCTCACAGGTACTTGAATGATGCTGAGGTTGTTCATACTTCTCATCAGTAATTTGGGGCTTTGGATTTGGTTAAAGGTTAATTCAACCAGAATCTTGTATATAGAATATATTCAATTTGGTTTGGCCAAACCAGAACATTGGCAACTTTTATTGCTATTTTCTGCAGGATTGCCTCTTTAGTTTAGTATCTAAATTAACTTATTTTTCGACTGTGAAAATCAGATAGTTAACATATGTGCTAAATGTATGTTTTCAGCAAGATTTCTTGATCAGCCACAGTAGTTTGCCAAACTTTTTTTTAAGTAAATAGCACATTTTTAACAGGGAATTTTTGCGCAAACACGACAATATGCCAGCAAATAGTAAGTAGTCATATGTGTTGTTGTTGGCTACAATTTTAGTTACTTTTACCATGGATTTCCCCTCTTGCAGCACACACGGTGCACCCAGGGAAAGCAAAACTTGTGGAAAGCTGCGAACTTTAAAACTTTAAAACCCCTTAATATACAGATGTTGGCCTTGATTCAATAAAGGTAGAAACAAATTCTCATGGTAGTAAAAAATTAAATTCATGAGAAAAAATCCTGAGAATGTCACTGTTACTGAATCACTAGATAAAAAGACAATGAAAGTCAATGGCAGCTTTTACTACAGCGTAGAAAGGAGTAAACAGTTCTCTACTTTTCTTAGGAGTAAAAAGTGACATTGCCTTCATTGTTTTCTTAGCTGGTGATTCAGCAACAGTGACATTCTCAGGCTTTTTTCTCATGAATTTAATCTTTTACTACCATGAGAATTTTTTCTACCTTTATTTAATCAAAGGACATTTCTTCCCCCTCTAAAATTACATTATTCTGTTAAAGAATAATATAGATAATAATATAGATACAAATAATATAGAAAAATATAGCTGTACAAGTAGCCAAAGGGGGTTTCTACTTTCAAAAATACATTATTTTGCTAAGGGCACCTTTCAATTGGAACAATGTTCCTCAGATTTTGTGGTCTTCCATGCAATTTAATGCATGTTCCTATTTATTTGCTTTCCAGAGACTCTGAATTTTTCCCCTAATAGACCTTTAACCCTTTAAACGCCAGCCACGTAAAATTTACGTGGCTGCCTCTCCTGCAGTTAACTGCCAGCCACGTAAATTTTACGTGCCTGACTTTCCCCACTAATAGTAAAAAAAGTTTTTAAAAAAGGCACTTACCTGACCCCTCGTTTGATTCAGCCGGGTCTCCTCTTCAAAATGGTGGTCTCCGATCGTTCACCGGACCTCCTCTGGCTGCAGGGGAGGGCCCGGAATAGGGTGCCCCCCCCTCATTTCAGCTGCCTCCGGCTTTTCCTGTAAAATAAAAAAATTAAAAAAATGACATTTACTTACCTCTGTGTGCGCTGGCTCCCGCCGACCCTCCTCTTCACCTGGGGGGCCTCCGATCCCCCCCCAGGTCATTCCGATCTTCAGGAGAGAGCCTGGAAGGCTCTCTCCCCTCTCCTGTTCCGATGGCGGCCGCCATCTTGACGCTAAGCCCCGCCCCTTTTGGGGGCGGGGCTAATGACGCCAGTCCGTGCCGGCGCCCCGCTAAGCCCCGCCCCTTTGGGGCGGGGCTATGACGTCATTCCCAGTCCCGATCACCGGCTACAGCTCTGTTAGCTGTCAGATGCCGGTGATCGGTGCCCTGGAAGGAGGTGACAGGAGATCCTCTGATCTCCTGCCTCCTCCTTCTCTGGATGCCGATCACCGGCATCTGACAGCAGATCAGCGAGGGACACAGGAGCTGACGATCGAAGGTGAGTAAAGAGTAAATTTTTTTTTTTTTTTTTTAATAAATAAAAATTTTGTGTCCGTGTTTTTTTTTTTCTGTTAACCCTTTGTGAACTGGTAAGGGGTCCATGAGACCCCTGTACCAGTTCACAAGGCTGGGGTCTGGCAAGTCACCTGCCCTAGCGGGTGACTTGCCATTAACCCCTGCACCCCCAATTACCTGCCTCCCCAAAGCCCAGTGGGGGGCAGAAGAGCCCGGGCCCACATAGACTATGTGGGCTCGTAGGCTGCAGGGTGGGGGGGGCCACAAAAGCTGGCCCCCCCACTCTGTGCCTACAAGCCCCCATAGCTGGTCCCGGGCTGGTTATGACGGGTAGGGGGGACCCTACGTCATTTTTTTTTTTAATTTTAAGGGTTAGGGTTAGGGTTAGCCTAACCCTAACCCTTAAAATTAAAAAAAAAAATGAGGTCCCCCACCCTGTGAGGGGGGACCCTATGTCATTTTTTTTTTTAATTTTAAGGGTTAGGGTTAGGGTTAGGCTAACCCTAACCCTTAAAATTCCCAAAAAAAATGAGGGTCCCTACGTGATTTTTAAAAAAATGTTTAACGGTTAGGGTTAGCCTAACCCTAACCCTTAAAATTCCCCCCAAAAATGGGGTCCCCCCCTACTTTTTTTTTTTTTTTTAAGTGGACCAACACCCAGGCTGATCGGCCCGGATCAGATCCCTCCCTGCGGGGCATCCGAAATCGGGATGCCCCACTGTGTGAAACCCCCAGGACGCCCCAATCGCCTTACCTTATCCCTGTTCCAACGGTGCATGCGCGGGCCGCATCTCGCGCTTCTCTCTATCAGGGCGCGCACACGTTCCGGTCGTTTGTGAATCGCCGACGCGGGCACGCTCCCTGTTAGAGGGAAGCGCGAGATGCGGCTGCCAGCGCGCTCAGAGCCGCTGTGGTTGTCCGTCCCTTGTCCTTGCATACCACAGCGGCTCTGAGCGCTCTGATTGGACGAGCGCTCGTGCATGCGCCGTAGGAGCGGGCTGAGGTGAGTTTTTTATACCTTTCTCGGGGGTTTTACGCAGCGGGGCACCCCCGCGGAAGTGGATCAAAACCCAGGATAGTGAAAATCCTGGGTGTTGGTCCACTTTACGGGTTATGGTTAGGCTAACCCTAACCCTTAGAATTCCCCCCAAAAATGGGGTCCCCCCACCCCCTGGGATTAAAAAGAAAAAATTAAAAAAAATTAAAATTTTAAAGAATTAAAATTAAAAAGAAAATGACATAGGGACCCCCTCCCAGGGGGGCCCACTATTTTTTAAATTTTTGGGGTTAGGCTTAGCCAAAAATTCTCACAAAAAATTGGGGTCCCCCCCCGGGAGGGGGTCCCTATGTAATTTTAAATTAACCCCTTATGTTTATAGTGTGGATAGTAGTATTTTATTTGTAAATGTTATAAAATGCTCTTTTCAGTTTGGGGGGTCTCCTGGGCAAGAATGAGGGGCTATTGATACATATGTGGTACCGTTGTAATCGGGAGAAATGGGGCTATCACATGCAATATGGTTTTTATTACTAAAAAATGTTTTATTTAAAATAAAGGAGACAATTGTATATATATATATATATATATATATATATATTATTTTATTTATTTTTTTGTTTTTTTTTACGCAAAAATATTTAAAAAACAGTAGAAAAATTACAAATAAGACATTTAATGTTAAAGCCTAAATTCTGCTGCAAAAAATATATATATATTTTCCAAGAAATTCCGACAAAAATCACGGTTAAACATGCCGCAAAATGGGGAAAAATGACCAACTGAGGGCGACAAAAGTTCAAGTAGGCTGGCAATTAAAAGGGTTAATAGTACCTATGCATGTTGGGTATTGTTCTGCTCGGGGGACCTTGCGCTTTCAGATTTAGCTTGTTTTTTCTTATTTGCATATTGATATTTTAGGAAAAGGTGTTTTTTATTCTGCTTTTTTATAATTTTTTTTGTGAAACCCTGTGCAACCTAAGAATTCTTCAAGGGATTACTTCCAGAAAGATGAGCCCACGACAACAAGCTGGGTACGCTTAGAAAGCTTAAAATGTGTACTTTCAGGGAATATATGGTTTATGGGGGATATTCTAAATGTAAAGGGTTGTTTTGGTAGAAAAAGCACAAGGTGCGCACTTTGTATGCAGAGCTGAAATTTTGAAGTAAAATTACCGTTACGCACATGCTTTACTTTGGTGTGTTTGGCAACTCTTCCCTTGACAGTAGCTATGCATGCTGGGTATTGTTCTGTTCGGGGCATGTTGCTTTTTCAGATTTTCAGTTTTTTTCTTGTTTGCATATATGTTTTTTTAGGAAAATGTGGTTTTGATTCTGCTTTTTTATACTTTTTTAGAGAAACCCTGTGCAACCAAAGAATATATTGAGGGATTACTTCCAGAAAACTGCACCCATGTCAACAAGCCTGGTACGCCTAGAAAGCCTGAGGTGTGTACTTCCAGAGAATATATAGTTTGTGGGGGGTATTTCAAATGTAAAGGGTTGTTTTTCTTGAAAAACTGCAAGGTGCGCTTAGCACGTAGCATAGTTGTATTTTATCTGAAAATCTCCTAAAGAGTTGTTTCAGTTTGGGGGAGTCTCCTGGGCATGAAAGGGTGTCTAACAATACATATGTGGTATCACTGTAACCGGGAGAAATTGGGGTTTCACGTGCAATAAGATTTTATTGACAAACTTACATTTTTTATTACAAAAAACACTACAAATTGTAAAAAATTGTTTTTTGGGGTTTTTTTGCACATATTTCATCCAAAAATATTGAGAATACACCTAAAAAATGACAAACAAGACATTTCATGTTAAAGCTTAGACTCTGCTGAAAAAAACAATATATCACTTTTCTGGGAAATCCCTGGAAATCCCTTCAAAAATCACAGTTGAACAAGGGGAGCGCAAAATAGTGCAAAATGGTCTGGCAACAAAGGGTGACAAAATCTCAAGGTAGGCTGGCGGTTAAAGGGTTAATGGGATTTGGATTCAGATTCAGATGATGAAGAACCAGCATATTGCAAACTATTTGGTAGAACTGCACCAGTAAAGAATAGAGGCACATTCGGGTCATCACTACTCTTCAGCTATGTAGCAGAAGAGGTGGGCATCCTATTAGCAATGTGAGGTGCCCTAAAAAAAACAGTGTGTGTATGAAGCTGCAGACAGTGCGTGGTACTGAAGGAGTCTGACTGGTGGTTACAGTCAGATAAAGTGCTGATAGTGATGAAAATAAGCATTTCAGCCAGGAATGGGAGGCTGCTGCAAGCAACCCCCCTGCACAAATGAACAAGCCACCCTGTGAAGAGATCCTGTGAAGAAACCAAACCAACAGCCTTGCACAGGTGAAAAAAACTTCCCAAAACTCCCTTACCCGATTTGCATGCATGATACTGAATCAATGGCAGCACTTACATTTGCTTTTCATGGTCGATGGCATCTTTAATGTTGTGTGGCTATAATGTAATCAGGGTGCCAAGGTTGTCAGTTAATTTTTTTGTTTCCTATTTGTTTGAAACTCCATGTTGTAAAAGAAAACAATTCTCCCTAGCAACAATGTGTTTACCTTAGCAATGTACATTAAAGCGGAGCGTTAAAAGTACAGATCAAACACTTCACGACTCGTTAGCTTGCTAATCATCTGATGGCTCAGACAGAGGAAAGAGTATTAACCCCTTCACCTCCAATTCAACCTCTTCAGCTGGGAGATAACAATGTTGTGCTTCAGTAACTAAAAGGGTTACTGAAAGAATTAGTTGGAGAGATGATTGCTGCTGAGTTTATTATAGGGCAAGAAAACCACCCCTGTTTTACCAAGACAGAGTCAGATAGCAATGTAAGAAACATGGAAACAGCATGCTGATAAATAAATCACAGGTATGGGAACACAATCCTAACGCAAATGTTTATTTTACATTCAAAGGGAAAACAATAAGACAGAACACCAAAAACCTGACAAAGGGAAGATTTCCTTTAAAGGAGTAATATTATAAAATTGTGTTACTGTGTAATTGTGAAACTGAAAAAAAACTCCTGTCAAGCTTGTGGTTTCCTCTCCTGGTAAGAATAAAATCCAGAGGTTTGAGTGTATCAGAGGAGACACAGCCTACCCCTTTTCTTTCCTCTTCCTTTCATTACAAAAAAAAGAAATAAAAAGCCTGGCAGGATATTTCTTGATGCTGTGTGTATAAGTGACCTCTCCCCCTACCATCCAGCTTATTTTTACAAATTTTTGTCATTGGGCAATATTTTGCAATAGTACTCCTTTAACACAGCCCTGATAAGAGAAAAAGAGGGGGCGAGGAGCCATGCACAAATAATGATTTAAATAAATATTGTAGCATCCACATGCCTTAAAATGATAAAAATATATACTATATACTACCTTACTCCATGATGGTGGATTCCTGCACTTTATTGTTCCTAACATGATAAAGAACATACAAAGGAAACAAACTATGAAGCAGCTTTCCTATATGTTCAACAAGTTATATATATATATATATACAAAAATAGTATATACTGCTAAGTTGATGTCATTTAAAAAAGAACCCTTTACAATACATGAAAAAAGTTTATGGGAGGCAGCAATAAATAGCAAGGCTGCAGATTAAAGGAATCTGCTGCCATCTAGACTTTACCTAAGCCTGATTTTCTCCAAAACTGACCCAAAAAGGAAATGAAAATATTTTGTCATTAAAACTGATTATCTGAAAAAAAGCAACACATATATACACCTCATAATACACCATTAATATTTCTAATCAAATAGGGCTCCACACCCAGTAAATGTGCATAAGGGTCTGACTTTTTCCAGAAAAAAAGTTGCCTATTAATCTCAATAGGGATCTACCTGCCTTGCCCTGAAGCCCTCAGTTACCACTCTTAGCCTCTCTCATGTCACTTTAAAGCGCACCTATGCTTAGAGGGAAGTTTATGTCGTCACCTTCCATTCCCACCATTCCATTCCATTCACACCCGGTGCCCAAAAACAGTTTTTTTTTTACTAAAGCCTTTGCCCAATATTGATAAAAAGACTAAGAGGCTGATTCACTACTAGCGGCACGTATTGCCAGATGAGCAAGGGTATAGCCACGCTTAGAGCGACCGCTAGTATCTCCAGCAGCATTTGCTGTGATTTCCTCACATATGCACAAGCTGTAGGAAAAAAAGACATAATTATGTACTACAGCTCTACAACTACAGTATATCCCTATGATCTTTGATAAAGATTGATGCTTATCATAAAGTAACTACAACGTTTTTAAACATACACAACAGGCCAACCTTTTATAATTTGTGATGGCAAAATAAATTAACCTGTGCAGCCATTCAACTTAACCACCATAGTCTAACATCACAAAGCAAATAAGCTAATCAATTAAGGCCTACTTGACCACAGGAATAATTTAGTTAATATAGTGGCCAATAACACCAGAGGCAAATTAATCAAAAGTTAAGTCGAGTGAGCTTTTACTAGAAATATTGTTTAAAATCAAAAACAATAGAGAAATGCAGAATAAAAAAATGTAGCAGGAATGTAAAAGCACCACATAAAGTACCTAAGCAACTGCTGCCTTTATCAGGTAGCATCAAGTTACATTAGCAGGGGCAGAAAACGTTCTTTCCTTTAGACAATTATGATTGATTATTCAGCAAAGAGTCTCTACAGGTATGAGTGTCAACTCTAGACTGCCACTAACATGGGTACATGGTCATGGACACATACATATGCATTTCTACAAGTTTATTGTCACAAATCACATTACTCACCATCACAGCTGTGGCCTTGGCCCATGCTGCTGGAGCCTCCTGGAGCCTCCTGAAGCCTTGTGGTGGCAAGATCGGTTGGCCTTGTGGTGGCAAGATCGGGTGGCTTTGTGGTGGCAAGAACTGGTGGGGAGAATGAGGACTGGGTCCGTCTGTGTGGCAACATCTATGAGCAATTTAGCTGTAGGAAAGAGTTCAATGTAGATAATTATTGTAACACACTTGGCCCTCGGCCTGTCGGACATCAGAAGATGGACACCCCACTTCCGCCCAGCAGAGCCAAAATCCGAGGGGCCACCCTCATCGCTCTCTCTCCCTGGACCCTCAGGGAGTATGGTGGAGTCCCCTTCCTCCTCTCCACCGAGACTCCCCACTTGAGAGTGGCCCCAGCTGTAGTTTGACTGCCGAGTCGGACTCAGAGGAGCTGAGGCTCCATATCGCCCTCACCTTAGCAGCAGGCTCCACTCAGGCTTCCACTTCTTCATCCCCTTCCTACCCTGGGTCCTCGATTTGGCATCATTGAGAGGGCCCCTCCCCTCAAAACCACTGACTCTGGTGCAGGGAAGAACACCCTTCCCGTGCTTTATCAGGGGAGGCCGCTTATCTGTGTAGAGAAAAAAATATATACATTAAGAAATACAGCAGGTTAAGGTGAACATATCTAAAAATAGTGTTTTTGTATGTGTATTGAACTTTCCAGAAGCGTAGGCATCAAAGAGCCTATACACGCTCTCGGGGTCCCGGCACTTAAAGTCTGACTAGTGCTGTCGTATCGACTTGGCCCTCAGTTCTGTTTCAAAGCGCCGGGACACCTTGGCGTTCACCTCCTCCATATTGCTGGCCTTCTCCCTAATGGCGTAGTCGTACTCCAAAAATTCTAGATGCACAGAAAGAAAAAAAAAAGAAAAAAATAAATTTGGCGTTCACCTCCTCCATATTGCTGGCCTTCTCCCTAATGGCGTAGTCGTACTCCAAAAATTCTAGATGCACAGAAAGAAAAAAAAAAGAAAAAAATAAATTTGGCACATGCACCAACATAAATAATAATAAAACGTGGCCAAAACAATTACAACCATCCCAGCCCATTGAAACCTATGTGATAAGGCCACAAAGTTCATGGTGTGCTCCTTATCTAGCACTGTAGGGAACTCAGCGCCGGGACTCATCCCATTGCCAGATCAGGAATTTATAATTTCTCAGCCAGTCTACACTTTCAAGTACAGGCATGGTTTGCTAATGTAACCACCTCAAGACTGCAGAAGCTTTTATACAACTCTATAGCTTTGAAAGGGTTAAAGGGAGATTATGGGGGTTATTTAAGAAATGCTAACGCCAGGTAGTGCCACATAGCGCCACGTAGCGTTTGGTGAACGTTGAGCGCAGTGTGTGAAAACCATATATATGAAAGTCAATGTGGTGAGCGCCTCTAATAGCGTAGCTCAGTGTAGCATCACATGCATTATTAGTGGTGGCTCAATGAAAAGCGCCGACACCGTGTGTTCAGCAGCGCCATGTAGTACCTGTGCTCAGTAGCACTCTCCCATACATTTCAATGGTGTTTTATTTGGTCGTGTATAAATATAATCATTTATAATATAATTTTCTACATTTTTGGTTCAAATCATTGTGTGGCCTCTCCTGCCCAGCAACCAAACAATTTTATTGTGATTTTTTTTTTTATGCAGAATTGTATGTGCAGGTCTGCCATTGCAGTGTCACAGTGTTAAAACAATGTCATTCCATATGTTTTCGCTCTAGTACTGGTGTATATAGGTTGAGGAACAGACCTTTATCACATAGCTTCTGGCGCTCAATGCTAGAACACCTAGTTTTAGAGCACCAATGCTGGTTGTGTGTAGTTTTTTCTTAAATATGGGCTTCAGCACCTAGTGCCGGATGCACTTAACTGGCGCTACCTATCTTTCGCTGCAGCGTTGTTCTGTTGTTAGACGTAGCATAGTCTTGGGTGCTTTGACTACTGAGGGCATCCTGCATCAGTCTGGGAGACTGAAAGAAAGGATCTGGAAGTGGTGGTGAGTGGTGAGTGAGAGGCTGACCCACACTGCAGTGCAACACAATGGCCTTGATTCACTAAAAGTTGAAAAAAATTCTCATGGTAGTAAAAAATTAAATTCATGAGAAAAAAGCTTGAGAATTTCACTGTTAGTGAATCACCAGATAGGAAGACAATGAAAGTCAATTGGACTTTTTTCTACAAGTAAAAAGGAGTAAAAAGTTCTCTACTTTTCTTGGTAGTAAAAATGTACCACTGATTTCATTGTCTTCCTATCTGGTGATTCACTAACAGTGACATTCTCAGGCTTTCTCTCATGAATTGAATTTTTTAATACCATGAGAAACTTTTTCAACTCTTAGTGAATCAAGGCAAATAACTGTAAATACATCTCGCCCAGTGTTTAACCATTTCCAGGCCCCCTATAAAAATAAAGCCCCAGGAGAAATTTTTCATTGCAAGGCTCACAGGTGGCAAAGGATTAAAGAGGCACCAATACCAGAATCTTTGCTATGCTTGAGCTTTTGTCTCAATATAATAATTCTTGCCTTGTCAGTGATCCCATGGCGCACGCACCTGCTCTCCTCCAATCAGTGGCTAGTACTCCATTCAGTTTTACTAAGCCACCCTGCAGAGCCTGGCAGAAATGCCTGGCATGGGTGAGTGCATCAGCCAGAGGGAAGCCAGAGATGGCTGCACAGGTCCTCTTGAATTAAGGGGTTAGGGGTGTAACTTGAAAGGGTGAAAGGGGTGTGACCGCACCGGGGCCCAGAAGGTCAGTGGGGCTCTATCATTGTTGCTTCTCCACCTTACTTATCATATATGCTCTCACTTGGGATCATTTAGAGAAAGGAAGCACTATTTGTCTCGGCTCATTTAGTCCTTAATTGTCTAGCTGCATCCAATTAAAAAGCTAAAAGTAAAAAAAGACAGAAAAAAAATATTATGTAAGCCTTGAAAGGCCCTAATTTAATATTCACACCATGGCCCCTGCACATTTAGTTCAGCCATCGGTGTCGCCAGGGGTGTGGCATCTTCAAAACTAGATGAATGCTTCCCCTAAGGTGCCACGTCTCTTCCAGGCCATGCGCCTCTCCTACCCCAACTGGACCGCCCCCCTCCCCTGGGTGTGCTGCTGATTATTTATATAGAAATGTAGACATAAGCTACTCTTCCCTTGATATTTATTATCTCACATTGATAAAACTTAGCAAGGCGCATGAAGGGATGCACCTGTAGCAAAATACGTCAAGAAAAATACTAAAAAGTATTTATTTTATCTAAAAAATGTTATATATTGAAATCTATAGGATCTGAACAAAAGAATTACAGAAGAATATAGGTACTGGACTGGAGATTGGCTTCTTTTGACGCTGTGCAAAGCATCAGGATGCCCCCTCTCACCTTTCAGTGAGTCATACAGCTAAACAAGCGCTTAGTTTCTTCATGTGTAATTAAATGTATAACTTATAATACCGGCAGCAACAAAATAACATAGCAATTAAAAACTAAAAACCAAGACCATCGATCTATTAATCACATGGATCTGAGTACACTTTTTTATTACTATTTTTTCCCTTTTTTTAAATTTTGAAATCCCCAGAAATATCTGTACTGTGCTAAAAATAAAGCCAGTTTTTTGACGTGTTTTGATAAGTGTATCCTTCCTTTGCTCTTTTGTTACATGATGGTACCATCATCTCCCCCAGAAAGGTAATGCATTCTATTCAGTAAGAAAAAGGCAGCTTTTTATAAAACAATATTAAGACAATATTAACGTGGGGTTGGAATTCTCTTAAAGCAGGCCAGAAACATTTTATTTCATATTTATTACATTCCTTTCCATCCCATTTAAGGCAGAATTGGAGATATGAAAATACCCTTTATTTTAGCAAGCAATGTGATTATTTACAGGGCTGGATATTTTGCCTGATTAATTAAGTGTGGCTTTGTGTGGTATTTTGAGTCATTTTAATGGCATTCCTGTCCCCTTTGGCTTGTCTGCTTCTCTTTTTATTGCAGCACTGTTATCTTTTCGTTGTGCATTGAATGGCACAGCAATCAAAACTTGTTATTAAATGATCAGTTTGCATTGGCACACTATCTCTAACAGTCAGCGTGTGTTGTGTACCTACGGGTCCTTATGCTGGATTTGACAGCACCAATGTGCATTACCTGTTTAATTCTTGGCACTTCATGTCATACAGTATTTGCTCAATTTTAGGATGCAGCTGAGATTAGTAGTGGATCTTATAGGTACCGGTTTCTATAATAACTTTAGGTTACATAAAAACTGTTGCAAAGCAAATGTGGAAAACTTTGTAGTACCTTGTAAAATAGAGGTTATATAGTCCAGGGATATATAATATATATAATATATATATAATATATATAGGGTAATTACAGGATTAAGCTCATAATTACATGATTAGGCCCATAATTAGACCTACAAAATGGCTGAATCTGACTCCATGTAGAAAAAGCCCATACTAATGGGGTCTTGGCCACTTCCATTGGCAATGAAAGTAAAAGAACAGTTCTTGGTGCCCATTATGGGATGTTTTGTGGTTACTCCCCCACGAAAAACGAAGCTGTCCACCTCTCTGTCGTTGCATTCCCGGTAAAGTGATGATGAAAACATGGATTAAGGCTAGCGTTGTGGTGATGCATTGTGATTCTAGTGCCATCCTTGTGGATACTTTGTGATTAAAGTGAGCTCTCAAACTTCTGATTACACTGGAATCACAGTATAGTGCTTTGTAATAATAAGTTACATTCATGCTTATTATATCATATTTGAGTATTTAACCTTTGATAGTATTACCTTCAAAAGTTTGCAAATCATCCATTACTTGTTATTCAATTGAGGGTTATTTCTCATTGTTCAATTAAGTATTCATTGTTCAATAAAACTTCTTAAAGCTGTATCAGAACCTGCACATATTTTATTCAGTTTGCAATACATGCCTTTAATTCCATTTCTACTGAGGTTAGATGGAAGCAAGAAAAAGTGATTTTTGACAATTGACGATTTGACGATTCTGAAAAAGATTAGCAGTTAGCGACACTAATTCATTCAATTTTGGCACATTACATAAACTATTTCTTTTCAACATTTCATGATAAAACAATTCAATACATGTCTGCCCATGCCAACTTAATGTGGAAAAAAGAGATGCCGTGGTAATACAATTGACGCTAAGTGGATTTTAAATGACTTCATGGCACAGATGCTTCTTAAATCAGGCTCCCAATCTGGTGGAGTCTGCTAGACATTCACTCATTCAGTGGGGCTGTGTGTGCCATGCTGTCAGGATTTTGGTGAGATGCTGCGAGGTAGGTGGCAAACATTAAAGATGACATGCCTGCTGCAGGCCAGCTGTCTGATTTACGGCACATCCAGCACAGCAATCAAATTGCCTTCTGTGACAAAATAGTGACTGCCTCTGTCCCAGAATGCAGATGCAATCAAGACGAGCATTGGCAACAGTTGCTCTGCAGAAATTTTGTTGTATGCCAGTATCAGACTGGAGTGTCTTAGGCCTGCCAGTTGAACTGACTCAGTTTGGTGTGATGCCCTGCTGAACATATCCTACTCAGGAAGCCTCGAGACCACCAGCAGCCTATCGAGTTAATCTAATGGAAACAAGTGGTGGATGCCCCATTGCAGATGCCCTTTATGGCCAGTGCTTAATTTAAAACATTTCAGAACCTAGAGCCTTTCAGAACCTAGAAGTTTCAGAACCTGGAGAGAAAATTGCAATTCAGTTTAATTGTATACTTTGGGGCTAATTCAGAGCAAGGTGAAAATTTGCACAAGGTAGACAATGAAAAAAATGGCCGCTTATGCAACATATCCAGTTTTTCTACTGCTGTAAGTCTTTGCTTAAGACAAGTGACCAATGTTTTGATGCCCTGCCTGCTGAAAAATAAAGCCACTAGGATTGTTTTGTGGAATCCTGTGTGAAGGGCAATATTTCGTAAACAGAATCTCTGTGTCACTGTCTTGACTCTTGACTACAGAGGTGAAGCCTCTGTGGAATTCTCCATGAGGGAGCCAAGCTAGAAGGTGTGGAAAAAAGTAATTAAATGTAAATATTACATAGGCACCCATGTAAGAGCAAGAAACCTGTACTGAAGGGCATGGAGGCAGGGGAACTGGCACGACCAAGGATTAGCCATTCAGCCCTGGGTTAGCAGCCCCAATTCCTGGTGCCTGGGCTGGTTGGCTCAGGATGGGTGGGAGGCTCTTTTTTAATAATAAAACTATACTGCAAGACTTTTTCTGAATAAAACATGCTGCCATTTCCAGCATGACTTTTTTAATGAAAGAATGACCGGATAAAAATCCCACACCAAAAATATCCAAAACAAAACACCCTGAATCACCTGACTGTCACGGACCAGGTGGAGCGGACTCGGGTGTGGATCCGCTTTAACTGTGGAACAGATGGCAGGTACCGCGTGAGGGGAGCGGAGTCTAAGAGGCCACCAGTATTCACCAGAGCCCACCGCAAGGCAGGTTGGTCTTGTGCGGCGTGTGACCCCCAGGTCGCTACCCCCAAACAGCGGCCCAGTCCCATGGCTAGCTGAGGCTCAGCGGGGTACACAAGAGGCAGGCAAAAGGCGTAGTACACACAGGCAGAGGTCAGGGCAGGCATCAGAGGTTCGTAGTAGAGGTGAGTAGCCAAGGTCGGGGCAGGCGGCAAAGGTTCAGCGTCGGGGACAGGCAGAGGTCGGTACACGGGTGAGCAATCCAAAAGCAACTGATTTACAACTGGCATGAAAAGACCAAGATCTGGCACTGAAGGAAAGGAAGTGCCTCTTTAAATAGGGGAAGTGGATGCAGGATTGGATGACCAGGCACCAATCAGTGCTGTACAGGCCCTTTAAATCTCAGGAATCCAGTGCCAGTGGACGGGAACGTGCGCGCACCTGACCATGCGAGGAGGAAGCATGGGGGGAAGGGAGATGGCTGGGAGCAGCCATGGAGGTGAGGGAAATGCTGTGAGATGGACGACGGCTGGATGCAGCCATGGAGGTAAGTGAAGTGCTGCGAGATGGGCGTGCAGCGCTCGCCCTAACACTGACTTTGCCTTCAAAAGAGTTTTTCAACATTTGCCAGTTTTATCGGCATGCATAAAATTATTCACTGATATATCCCCAGATACAAAGATCTGATGATTTAGCAGACAACATAACATGAGATAATTAATTCTCTTAATGTTCTGAATTAAGCCTATTGACTCTATACTAAAGAAAGCTCAGCAGTGTGTGTTTTTCTTCACCAACCCAAGAAATACAGAGTGACCTTAGAAATGACAGGCAGCTTTCTGGAATACAATTATTGATTCAATTATCTCTACTTCTGTCACAGCTACAGCGAATCTCTATAACAGCTGAAACTATCATCGGCGCAGCCATACCTTCCATGGACAGAAGATTCACACAGAGACTATAATCACTGACCTGCTCCATCCGGGCTGACCCTATTTTACCAGACTGCCATCAGGCCACTGGTACAACGAGACATAGACCATGTTTCTTTCACTTTGCTATCATGGACCTTAACAAATAGTGTTCAGTGAAAAAAGTTTGCAAGCCACACGGAAAAATTTGAATTAGCCCCTCATTCCTAAATAGTAAACAATTGCAAGGTGGCATTTTTATCTTTGTGTGTTTTCCCTAGATTAGGTGGATGGTGAGAGGACAGCAGATTAATTCATTTGGACCCTTATGATTTATGTGGCAGTGACAGTGTCTGTTAGGGTATGAATGGCTGTGTGACTGAGTGGGGCCGCCTGGCTCCTTTCGGTGTGTTCCCACACTTGCTTACACTGTTATGTAGATATATTTCCCTTTTTTGTGCATTTTCTGTAATTTGCCCATCTTTCACTCCTTTTTTGCATGGTCACTGTCATAGAATGAGCTCAGATCCGGATCTGAGACAGGGACCTTAGCTTGGTTGCATGCATGCTGTGTTGGCTGGATGCTTGTTGCCACCTCACACATGTATAACATTATATGCTTACCTGTGTTTATATTGTGAGTATTTTAGTAATATTGATGTTGTGGCTCTAATTACATTGCTGCCATTTTTGCTCCCTCTGTTATGGGAAGGTCCTATTTTTAGATGTTTTTACATTTGTATGTACAGTGTTTTTCTATGTGTACAATAAAATAGATTCTTTTGATTGTCAGTGGTGCTCCCTAGGGGGTGTTGTCCATTTTGATTTGTTCTTAGCTTTGGCCATTAGGTGGAGCACATTGTATTTTATACTTCCCAAGTAGAATTGATTGCACTGTGCCATCACTTTTTCTTTCCTAGATTTGCCTAGATTTTCTCAATGCTAGAAATGTGTTTTCACTGCAATGCATATTTGTGAAACTTAGATAGAAGAAATGGAAAAAAATTGCAAGTTGCTGGTGTGGGAGGAACCTGGTAGAACCACCTATTAGTCCTATTTCTACACGTATCTGCTGATATCTTATACAACCAAATCTCTGTTTTGCTAGTTTGCTAGTTTATTAATGGTGATTATACAAAACTCAAGGGAATGGTGGACTAATCTGTACCAGAGGTCTAAATTATATGAATACCAGGAAACTAAACAGAGATCAATTAATTACATCATCTGTATACAAGGTAAAAGAAGAACATATACTGTATACAAAACAGTAAATGTTAACCTAGTTTTACCTTTAGTTTGACCTCTCACTATTGACGTATTTATGATTACTTCTGTGGATATACAAAGAAACACTGTAAAGAAGGGAGTTATACATTTGACGCTACTGTTAGTATCTCAGTTCAGAGAATGAAGTGTAGCAAGGTCACATCATGTCACACATTATTTCTCTGATTGTTCATGGCAGGGAAAGGTTGACCTAGCTGATAGACACAATTGACAGACACAAAAATGATACAAATGTCCATTTCAGGAGTCCCTTTAGAAAGTCATGGATACCTGACAGCTGTGTGGTGGCCCAGCAAAATGAGCGCCATTCCCTTGAGACAAATGCCCACTTTAATAAAGCGTATATCACAGTTTGCAATGTCACTGTGATGGCTGTTGGATGGAGGAACCATAGAAACACATCCCGAAGGTAAAATGTTAAACTGGAGGCCAAAGTAAAGCATGAAATGTTGCCTTTCACCCGACTTTCTATTGTGCTGAATAGTGATGAGCGGATCCAATCTGCAAATGTTGGGTATATACAGAATTTTGCAAGTTTGGGTCCCCGGACCTGAACACGGACTTCAGCCAGAAGCCTGAGCCAGGATTCGGCATTTTTGGATTGTTTTTTTTGGTAATTTTATTGGCATTTTTGGTTAGATCCAATTTTGATCTAATAAAGAATAGCACAACTTTGTGTAAGTTATATATTATCTTTATCTAACATACAATAGCTTGACTTTATATTTCTGAATTGTATTTTTTCAGGTTTTAATTGTTTTAATAAATCCAGATTTTTAAAGCACTCACCATTGAAACTGCCTGTGGGTTTATTGTTTTATATTTTTTGGTAATTTTTGGAGGGAATTTTTCATTAGATGCAATTTTTATCTAACCACAAATATATTTGTATGAATTTTTTTTTGTCACTTTCCCTTGTTTTATTGAATGCCACTTAACCAGCGTTCATTACAGCTGGGAAAGCGACAGTGCGAAATCATATTTTATTTTATTATTAATGTTTCTAACAAAGGCTACCAGCCTGGGAACCAAGCATAAGGCCTTGTAATCCTTGGCTCAGAGTCTGTGCTATTGGCAACCCCTGTCCCTGCAAGTTACAAGCCCTTATACACCAGGGGTGCCTTCCCCCATTTTGTGCAGGGCAATCGCCCAGGTGTTATTCTGGAATTACAGCCCCCCAAATTAGACCTCCAACACCTGTGATTATTTTGAGTACTTTTCCTAGCCCATTTTGTGCAGGGCAATCACCCAGGTGTTACCCTGGAATTACAGCCCTTTTGTCCCTGCTAGCCCCATTTTACAGCCATTTTTGGACACCAAAGTTCAGGTTCCCATTGACTTTAATGGGGTTTGGATTCAAGGTCCTGGGCACGTTTTTTGGCAGCAAATTCGTCCAAACCGACAAACCGAAATTTCAACCGACTCGCACTAGTGCGGAACATGTGATAGGGATTAGCTTTTTATACATTGTTGGAGGGGCAGTAATTTTAAGTGATCAACCATGACTTCTTACTGACTTCAGCAAATTTCCTGGGTAAGAAAAGAAAGTAGTTGCTGAGTGCACAAAATGAATTGCATCTAGAAATAGCAATATTGTGTGAGGTCCTTAATATATATGGATAAATATGGGTGAACTAACTGGTCCTGACGAAATCAAATTTGGTCCACATGTCCTAAAAATATAGATAACGTAGTTTTAGATAAGTTGACCAATTCATTCAAATTGTTTTAAACTCGAAACAAAATTCTAGTGGACTAGTTTCACCAGGACTGAATGACCAGGAACCCACTAAGGCTAGAAAGGCCAAAAAAGAGGAGGGTGCCAAAAAAGTTATCAGTATAAAATTGATAATGTGATAAACATTGAATCAGATCAGATAAACATCGACTCACATTGGACAGTCCTGACTACAGCCAAATAAATGTCAGAAGACATCAATGCTAGTAAATGACTAAACTGACAGCAAATCAAACTCACAGCAGACGAGACTTAATGCTAAAGCAGACAGGCAGGTTTAGGGCTAGGGTGAGAAGTGTGCCCATTACCTACGCTGGAATGTGCATGGGGAAGTATTTTGATGGACTTTGTACTGGAACTGCCCCTTTCTGATGGTTATACCCCAATCCTTGTAGTCAACGCCTGCTTTACCAAAATAAGCCATTTGATCCCACTTAAAGCCATCCCATCTGCTGCTGAGTTGTCTGGCATCTTCAATCAAGCGATTGTCAGGCCCCAGTGGCTTACAGAGGAGATCATTGAATTGGCTTTATATTCAGCCTAAAATCCACAGTCCAATGGACAGGCAGATCATACAAACTAGACCTTAGAGTAATATCTCGCCTGTTACTCCTCCTAACTGCAGGGCAGTTTTCCTACATCAGACAACCTGGCAGACAACCTGTCATCCACCCAAGTTAATAAGCATGCTACTTCATTGTGAAACACATCACAATAAGGGAGATAATCACCATCAGCAGGATAATCCCAGAGATCAGGTAGGAGACCAGGTTCGGCTGGTAACTGAACATCTTTGACTTCCAAGGAGCCTGCCTCCAACTTCAATGGACCCAGAGCTGGCCTTAGGATAACTGACAGCCTGTGCCAAATTTTAGGATGCCCCCCAACTTATGTAATTCATAGCTTATTCCCTACTGGATATTCCTAATTTGGGGTGCCCGACTGGGTGAACCCTTACGGTTTGCCCTGCGCTCATCTTGAACCCGTGGCACATGCTGCACACCTGCTGGCATTCTCCTGCACACACCCACAGCAGGCATATCTAAATGGCTGGCTGCAGTAGTGTGCAGCAGGAAGGAGGGCTCAGGTGCCCCTAGCGATGCACTTTAGTCCAGTAAAATAACCAACCCTGGGACATCTTTCCCACCTGTGTGAAACCCCGCCAGTCAACCATTATACATACCTCACCAACGATCCAACGAGCATGTACGGCCAGCGGTAGCATCTCCTGCATCTGCCTGGTCTCTGGTCTGTGCATGGCTGCACCTGCTGTAACTCTACACACAGCCATGGAGGAGTGCAGAAGATGCCACCACCAATCTTAAAAGTGGCTAAGATTCAATTAAGCTTCCTTAGCCACTCAATTATATGTGTGTGCAAAAAAGCAGACCAGTCACATGGAGACTTGAAGCATGCAATCTTCTGTACTGAATTTAGACAGAGGGCAATCACATAACATGTCTTAATCACATGATGTGAAGGGTTAATGTCTCCAGCTCACTGCATGAGTAACACACTCACACAATCACGCACCTACGGTTTCTCATTTTATACTTCAGTCTCCAGTGTAACTCTACCTCTGTCCTCATCTACAGTGCTCGAGGGTGGCGTAGCCTAACCATCTTCATAGAAAAGGGGCGGCTGTCCAGGAGGAGCACAGAAGTAGCAGGGAGCCCCCAGAACATCACAATTCATACAATCTTGAACTTCCCTTTCAACCATGGATACACATGCTGCACTTTGGCAAATAGTGACCTGTAGTGCAGTTTATCCTGAGTTTCCAGCATTTAGGCAGCTGTTTTGGCGCCCCCCCAGAGGCAGACTGCACACCCCAAAGGCCAGCCCTGATTGGGCCATTCACCATTAAGAGAAAGATCAACCGGATTGCCCTTGTGATTATGAGTCATTGCCTCTTAACATGTACATCCTGTCTTCCATGCATCTCTGTTACAGACAGTCACACAGGCATATGTCCAACCCAAAGCCACGTAGGTGGTGAATGCTTCAGAGCAATACATAGTTCTTCTTACATATCTCATGCAGCTCTTCCTGTGCTGCTCTGGGACATTGTGATTTCCTTGATTCCTGAAACCATGTGTACTCTGTGTATGACCCAAGGACCCTTTAAAATGTATAGATAGGAGGGGTCAAATGCCAAAATGATCGCAATGAAATAAAAATAAAATGGACCATGTATATAATATATAAAACAGCCTAGATCCAAAAAAAAGTATTGCACAATAATCACTAATATAGAAGTTTGCCTCAATAGTCAACAATTCACAATAAATCCTAAAGCCATAAAGTGCAATAAAAATTTAATCTATCTAATCACTAAGGTCATATTATGTTAGGACAACCTCCAGGCAAGCTGGTGCGTCCCAGTGGGTTGACGACCCTCCACACATAGACAAATTGAATATGCAAATAATTTTTATATCTTATGGACACTTTGTCTGGAGGGGGTTTGGAGTGCAGGTCCTGCCAAGGTTCTCTATTGCAAAAGCAAAATGCTGGGGTTAGGTCTAATCCCCAATTCTATTTTTGGGACCTAGCATTCCCACCACACCTCACTGGATCAGTTAAAATCATATCACATTTATTTCATACATTTAAAAAAACATGTAGTTCATGTATATACACATACAAAAATATATATATATTTGCTTTACATTGACATGAGCTTGAATCTATAGACGCTACTACATATTCAGTGCATGGAATTATTGAAGTTCATGATTTTGATTATTGTCTGCATTTTATATTCCTAAAGCTTACGGGTCTGATGATCATAAGGACTATTGGGCAGACATGTTTCGCCAATTGCGGCTTCCTCAGTGCCCTATTACAATCATCAAAAAACAGGATTAATTTAGGTACCAAGAAGGTATCTTTAAGAAGCAAGATAAGAATACTCTAGAAAAGACAGTAATAAACCAATGCACTTGCTGATGTCTAGCAATGCACATCTAGCATATAACATTATCATTATCATTTTTACATTGTGTAGCCTCATTTGGAGGCAAACGAACATAATATCATGATGAAAAAGGGGGGGGGTTTATTTTTATTTTTATGCCTGGCGTTGGTGCTCTCCCATTGTCACCGTAATATATATTGCAATAAAAAGGAGAGAGTAAAAGAGAATATTTTTGTAGTATGACCCACCTTTTAACTGCTGGTTTGGACTGAAACCCTTATGAGGCCCTTTCTTTTGGCTGTGTGGCCCTTTAAAAAAAATATATAATAAGGGACAGGTGTATATATTAAGGCGTTCAGTCATAATATTACTAAGGCAAGCCAGTTAGATCTATATATCCATTATTAATGATTACCTCTCACAGAGAAGCATCTGCCTCCCTCTTGGGAAGAGGAGCTGTATAAGAACGTTTTGCAGGCTGCAGGCAAATCCTTTCATACGGGGATTGTCTGGATGGTGTGATACTGGATGCCAACCCAGTAGTTTGAGTCCTGTGGGGGTATTAGATATATATAATATTAGTGCAAATGCACAATAGAAGGGCCTTTAGGATTTGGGAATGGTTCATTTAAATACCTTGCAGTGGCAGATTCTCAGCGTCCCCGCTCTTGTGTTGGAGGGCTGGGCGCCTCAGCGCTCTCATTCGGCGCCTCCCTGCTGGAAAGAAAGAACGTGCGCAATGATGCGCACTCAGCTGCGTCGATGCTGCGGGGGTAGCCTCTCTGTGCGTGCCGCCACTCCACACACCCGGCGCGCGTCTGTCAGTGTCTCCCTAAGAGCAGGCACTGGTATGCGTCCTCCGGTTATAGAAACCGGAAATGACGTCACGCGCGCCGTCCTCCCATCACTTCTATAGTTATGTCTGCATTATAGGCGCCATCTTAGTGTAGACAAATTGCGCTTTCAATGTGAGCATGCCTAAGGTCATGTCTACATTACAGGCACCGTCTTATTATAGACAATTTGCGCTCTCAGCGTGTACACGCCTTGGCGTCTAGGAAGGTGTCACTATTTTAATATGACGTGCCATGACGTTAAGGAACGTGTCTGCATTTCGGGCACCATCTTTCTGGAGTCTAATTGCGCTACTGTATTGAAAGAATGTAATATTCTACAAATTTCAGTGTGTCTAGCACTTTGATAGTATGTGACATAAGCTATGTTAGTATTGATTGAACTATTACTTAATTGTATTGTATGTGGTCACCTCCATGTGGCCGCCAATTGCTGCCTCACTGACCATAGACCCAACCGACTTCGATGTCTGTACACGTGTATATTATGTGTATACCAAAGTGCTACATCCGTACAGATCCTGTTCTTAGAGGAGATCTCTATATTATTGTTATAAAGCAGAACTTGTGTGGGAGAAAGAGCGGGGAAGCCAAGATATTATCCAACGCTATCTTAAGAAAATTTGTTTCTAATTTGATGGTGTCACCTTCGGGATCAGTCATGTGAAAATATGACTCTCTCTTCCGACCAATTTATGTATAAGCTCTTATATTGGTTCTCTTCCAATTTTTTCAATTTTGTTGGCCTGTTGGTCAAGCAGCAAAGCCAGGCATATCCAAATTCAAAAAGAAAACCTATCTGTACCTATTTCTATTCGTTGCTCCAAAGGGATATTAATTCTAGTCGTGTTGATTAGTAATAACCAGTATCCTCCTGGCTATTTCAAAGAATTTGTCCTATGTTATTTCTATTCGCAATGATCAGTGTCCTTCTAGCTGTTTCAAGGAATTTTTCTTTATTATTTCTGGGTCTGGGGGGCTCCCGGGTAGGTACCTCACATACAGCCCCTTTGAAGGGTGGATGGTGGGTCTATCCCCGGGGTCCTGAAAATGGGACTCATTCAATGGGAATGGGGTATTTCACACCTTGGCAATGGGAATGGGATATTTCTCACCTTGGCATTGGTGTGTATCCTATTTATAAATATGAGGCGAAACTTATTGTTTCATTCAGCCCTGGGAATTTGTGTGCTTGTAGGCGGAAGATCCACCTCGTCTCTAATTTCAGAGTGATTTTGTCTATATCGCCTCCTCTCTCTGTGGGGTGTATCCTATCTAGACCCTGTATTTTAAGGGTTGATGGGTCCCCTTTATGGTATTTCTGGAAATGGCGACCAATAGGTGTCTTGATATTCCCCGTTCTTATGCTGTATTGGTGTTCGTATATTCTTTTTTTAAGTGGTCGGTTCGTTTCCAAGCGTTTCCAAACTTTATCCGCTTCTATTTTAAAGGTCTCCATGGTTGAGCAATTGCGGCGTACGCGTATGAATTCCCCGTATGGAATACTACGCAGCAAGTGAGCAGGGTGTGAGCTAGTTGCTCTAAGCGTTGTGTTCGCCGCTGTTTCTTTTCTATATAGGCTGGTATCTATTTTGCCCTCCTGATCCTTCCGTATCGTCAAATCTAAAAACGTTACTTTATCTTTGTCAAAATGGCTCGTAAATTTAAGATTGAAATCGTTGCTGTTCAAAAGTTGAACAAAACCTTCTAGCTCCTCCCTCGGCCCCTCCCAGATGACCAGGATGTCATCAATGTACCTGTGCCAGGCCGAGACATGGCACAGGTACTTGGTCATCTCGTCCTCCGCCCACAACCCCCTCTCCCACCAACCCAGGTACAGGTTGGCAAACGATGGGGCACAAGTGGTCCCCATCGCTGTCCCCTGCACCTGGTGGTAGAGTTGACCATTGAAGAGGAAGAGGTTGTGGGTGAGGACGAAATTAAGGAGCCGAAGGAGGAACAAGTTGTGGTTATGTTCTGATATATCTAATTCATTCAAGAAAGTCTCCACTGCTTTCAAACCCTTTGCATGGGGGATGCTGGAATAAAGGGCCTCCACATCCAGAGTGACCAGGAAAGCGTTGGGATCCACCCATGTGCCGTCAAGGACACGAAGAATATGTCCCGTGTCCTTGACATATGAGGGCAGGCTCATGACCAGGGGCTGCAGGTGTTGGTCGACGTAAATGCTGGCATTCTCCGTCAAAGCCCCCACACCAGAGACAATGGGTCGCCCCGGTGGCGACGTCATTGACTTGTGCACCTTTGGAAGGGCATAAAATGTTGGAATGATTGGGTTAGGGGATTCCAAGAAGCCAGCCACGTCCGCGCTAATAACCCCCTGGTCACGTGCCTGCCCAATGATGGCATGATATTCCTCGGCATCACCGGCCAGTCTGGATGTGGGGGCCCTCACATACCATTGAGTATTGTTAAGGATCTGTAGGCACATTGCCACATACTGCTCCTTCGATAGTAGCACTATGTTACCCCCTTTATCTGCTGGTTTTATAACCAAGTTATTGTTGGATTCCAGAGCTTGAATAGCTGTCTGAAGATCCTGTCCGATGTTTGATTGTTTCCTGCCCTGTTTAGGAAGTTTCTGCAGCTCTGCCATTATGAGGTTGACAAAAGTGGCAACGTTATGGTTTACACCTAAAGGTGGATAGTACGTGGAGGATTTCTTGAATTTCCTCATGGGCTTGTCTGGGGGGCATTGACCAGCCACTTCTAATGCTAGATCGTGCATGTCTTTGTCTAATTGAGTTTCGGATAGAAAAGGTGGATTTTGGTCCCTGTCAGGAGGTCCCTCCTTGTCCATGAATTGGTAGCGGCATAAAACTTTTCTTGCGAAAAGATGTATGTCCTTTGCCACGTCAAACGGATCTAGCATTTTAGATGGACAGAAATTAAGGCCTAGGCGGAGTAAGTCCTCCTGGTCTTTTGATAGGGTATAGTCAGTTAGATTGATAATGTCTATTGTAGGATCACCCAATTCTGCTCGGGGTTCATCAAGTTGATTGTGTTGTTCTATCGATAGGGGAACATCTTTGAGTGTCTCATCGATTGAGACGCAGGTGGATGGAGGGACTCGGGGATGTCCGGAGTCGCCGGCCCTACTACGTCGTGCCTTATTCCTGCGTATGTTTCGGCGCACGTTGCGCCGCTGCCTAAAAAATCCCGTTTGGCACGGTCCCCACTCTCTGGGTCTCCAGTAGGAGAAAGGGTCCTCTGATCTATTTTTCTCTTTTGTTTATGTTGTTCCTCATATTCATGAAGGGAGATTTCTCTCCTTGGGGGAACCCTTCTCTCCTCCCCCTGTGCTTGTGTTTTTCTCATTGGGGGTTTCCTTCCCCATGTTCCTCGTGAATATCTGGTACCCCTTTCTCTTGAGGAAGATGTATCAGATGAGCTTCCATATCGGTCGGGATAGTCCCGTCTGCCTCTTGAGCCTTGTTGCTCATTTGGCCACCTGTATGCCTCTTTATTTTTGTAGGCTGCTCTATCCCTGAACAGTTTCCTTTCCTTTGTCTGTATGATGTCTTTGTTAAGTTTTTCAATAGATTCTTGTATTCCAGAGTCTCTTTGTTTGAAATAGTCGTTTTTATCCACCCTCTCTAGATCATCTATTATGGATTTTATTTGATTATTAATTATTGCTAGTTGTTGAGTATGCTGTGTGATCAATAATTTGATTAGCTGTAGTGAGCATTCTTGTAGGATGCCTTCCCATTGTTCTTTAAACTGTTCACTGGGACAGCATATCTGAGGAAACAATCGTATTCTCAGGCCTTGTGGGATAATTTTATTCTCTACATACTCCTGGAGGTACTGAATGTCCCACCAAGTTCTTGACTTTTTTGCAAGGGCTTTGTACAAGTGGTTAAATTTAGAATTAGTTGTTTCATTTTTCTCTATGTTAGCTTTATTTGAAATTTTACATTGCATTAAATTTGTCATCATATTGTCCCATTCTTGTATCCCCAATTGAGTCATATTAATACTAAAATATTGTTGTTTTTTAGAAAGTCTGCAGCTATTGTCAGGGGGTACGTCTTTTAAGAGAAAACGAATTTGCGTTTCTCTGACCTATTGTAAAGTCATATTATGTTAGGACAACCTCCAGGCAAGCTGGTGCGTCCCAGTGGGTTGACGACCCTCCACACATAGACAAATTGAATATGCAAATAATTTTTATATCTTATGGACACTTTGTCTGGAGGGGGTTTGGAGTGCAGGTCCTGCCAAGGTTCTCTATTGCAATAGCAAAATGCTGGGGTTAGGTCTAATCCCCAATTCTATTTTTGGGACCTAGCATTCCCACCACACCTCACTGGATCAGTTAAAATCATATCACATTTATTTCATACATTTAAAAAAACATGTAGTTCATGTATATACACATACAAAAATATATATATATTTGCTTTACATTGACATGAGCTTGAATCTATAGACGCTACTACATATTCAGTGCATGGAATTATTGAAGTTCATGATTTTGATTATTGTCTGCATTTTATATTCCTAAAGCTTACGGGTCTGATGATCATAAGGACTATTGGGCAGACATGTTTCGCCAATTGCGGCTTCCTCAGTGCCCTATTACAATCATCAAAAAACAGGATTAATTTAGGTACCAAGAAGGTATCTTTAAGAAGCAAGATAAGAATACTCTAGAAAAGACAGTAATAAACCAATGCACTTGCTGATGTCTAGCAATGCACATCTAGCATATAACATTATCATTATCATTTTTACATTGTGTAGCCTCATTTGGAGGCAAACGAACATAATATCATGATGTAAAAGGGGGGGGTTTATTTTTATTTTTATGCCTGGCGTTGGTGCTCTCCCATTGTCACCGTAATATATATTGCAATAAAAAGGAGAGAGTAAAAGAGAATATTTTTGTAGTATGACCCACCTTTTAACTGCTGGTTTGGACTGAAACCCTTATGAGGCCCTTTCTTTTGGCTGTGTGGCCCTTTAAAAAAAATATATAATAAGGGACAGGTGTATATATTAAGGCGTTCAGTCATAATATTACTAAGGCAAGCCAGTTAGATCTATATATCCATTATTAATGATTACCTCTCACAGAGAAGCATCTGCCTCCCTCTTGGGAAGAGGAGCTGTATAAGAACGTTTTGCAGGCTGCAGGCAAATCCTTTCATACGGGGATTGTCTGGATGGTGTGATACTGGATGCCAACCCAGTAGTTTGAGTCCTGTGGGGGTATTAGATATATATAATATTAGTGCAAATGCACAATAGAAGGGCCTTTAGGATTTGGGAATGGTTCATTTAAATACCTTGCAGTGGCAGATTCTCAGCGTCCCCGCTCTTGTGTTGGAGGGCTGGGCGCCTCAGCGCTCTCATTCGGCGCCTCCCTGCTGGAAAGAAAGAACGTGCGCAATGATGCGCACTGAGCTGCGTCGATGCTGCGGGGGTAGCCTCTCTGTGCGTGCCGCCACTCCACACACCCGGCACGCGTCTGTCAGTGTCTCCCTAAGAGCAGGCACTGGTATGCGTCCTCCGGTTATAGAAACCGGAAATGACGTCACGCGCGCCGTCCTCCCATCACTTCTATAGTTATGTCTGCATTATAGGCGCCATCTTAGTGTAGACAAATTGCGCTTTCAATGTGAGCACGCCTAAGGTCATGTCTACATTACAGGCACCGTCTTATTATAGACAATTTGCGCTCTCAGCGCGTACACGCCTTGGCGTCTAGGAAGGTGTCACTATTTTAATATGACGTGCCATGACGTTAAGGAACGTGTCTGCATTTTGGGCACCATCTTTCTGGAGTCTAATTGCGCTACTGTATTGAAAGAATGTAATATTCTACAAATTTCAGTGTGTCTAGCACTTTGATAGTATGTGACATAAGCTATGTTAGTATTGATTGAACTATTACTTAATTGTATTGTATGTGGTCACCTCCATGTGGCCGCCAATTGCTGCCTCACTGACCATAGACCCAACCGACTTCGATGTCTGTACACGTGTATATTATGTGTATACCAAAGTGCTACATCCGTACAGATCCTGTTCTTAGAGGAGATCTCTATATTATTGTTATAAAGCAGAACTTGTGTGGGAGAAAGAGCGGGGAAGCCAAGATATTATCCATCGCTATCTTAAGAAATTTGTTTCTAATTTGATGGTGTCACCTTCGGGATCAGTCATGTGAAAATATGACTCTCTCTTCCGACCAATTTATGTATAAGCTCTTATATTGGTTCTCTTCCAATTTTTTCAATTTTGTTGGCCTGTTGGTCAAGCAGCAAAGCCAGGCATATCCAAATTCAAAAAGAAAACCTATCTGTACCTATTTCTATTCGTTGCTCCAAAGGGATATTAATTCTAGTTGTGTTGATTAGTAATAACCAGTATCCTCCTGGCTATTTCAAAGAATTTGTCCTATGTTATTGCTATTCGCAATGATCAGTGTCCTTCTAGCTGTTTCAAGGAATTTTTCTTTATTATTTCTGGGTCTGGGGGGCTCCCGGGTAGGTACCTCACATACAGCCCCTTTGAAGGGTGGATGGTGGGTCTATCCCCGGGGTCCTGAAAATGGGACTCATTCAATGGGAATGGGGTATTTCACACCTTGGCAATGGGAATGGGATATTTCTCACCTTGGCATTGGTGTGTATCCTATTTATAAATATGAGGCGAAACTTATTGTTTCATTCAGCCCTGGGAATTTGTGTGCTTGTAGGCGGAAGATCCACCTCGTCTCTAATTTCAGAGTGATTTTGTCTATATCGCCTCCTCTCTCTGTGGGGTGTATCCTATCTAGACCCTGTATTTTAAGGGTTGATGGGTCCCCTTTATGGTATTTCTGGAAATGGCGACCAATAGGTGTCTTGATATTCCCCGTTCTTATGCTGTATTGGTGTTCGTATATTCTTTTTTTAAGTGGTCGGTTCGTTTTGCCCACATAGAATCTCCCACATCCACATGTCAGATAGTAGATAATGTGGGGTGTATTGCAGTTTATAAAGTGTTTGATCTTATATTTGTTCTCTTTGGTATGTTTAATTTGTGATCCTGGAAGTATATATTTGCAGCTGCTACAGTTTCCACATCTGAAGGTGCCCCAGTCTTTACAGCACTGAGTCTTCTGATGAACGAGAAAGTGGCTGTGAACCAACCTGTCCCTCAAATTATTCGGGCATCTGAAGATTATCTTCGGATGACGCGGCAAAAAAGACCTAAGGTATGGATCATTTAGAAGAATATGCCAGTTGGACTGCAATAAGTTTCTAATGGACGAGTGTGCCTCTGTGTATGTTAAGATTAAAGCGGGACCCATATCCTTTTTCGTTATTTTTGGTTTGAATAGCAGTTTCTGTCTGTCTGCACATTTAGCTTTTTTGTAGGCACTTTTTAGCGTATGCCGGTTATATCCCCTGGCCTCTAAGCGTTTCCAAACTTTATCCGCTTCTATTTTAAAGGTCTCCATGGTTGAGCAATTGTGGCGTACGCGTATGAATTCCCTGTATGGAATACTACGCAGCAAGTGAGCAGGGTGTGAGCTAGTTGCTCTAAGCGTTGTGTTCGCCGCTGTTTCTTTTCTATATAGGCTGGTATCTATTTTGCCCTCCTGATCCTTCCGTATCGTCAAATCTAAAAACGTTACTTTATCTTTGTCAAAATGGCTCGTAAATTTAAGATTGAAATCGTTGCTGTTCAAAAGTTGAACAAAACCTTCTAGCTCCTCCCTCGGCCCCTCCCAGATGACCAGGATGTCATCAATGTACCTGTGCCAGGCCGAGACATGGCACAGGTACTTGGTCATCTCGTCCTCCGCCCACAACCCCCTCTCCCACCAACCCAGGTACAGGTTGGCAAACGATGGGGCACAAGTGGTCCCCATCGCTGTCCCCTGCACCTGGTGGTAGAGTTGACCATTGAAGAGGAAGAGGTTGTGGGTGAGGACGAAATTAAGGAGCCGAAGGAGGAACAAGTTGTGGTTATGTTCTGATATATCTAATTCATTCAAGAAAGTCTCCACTGCTTTCAAACCCTTTGCATGGGGGATGCTGGAATAAAGGGCCTCCACATCCAGAGTGACCAGGAAAGCGTCGGGATCCACCCATGTGCCGTCAAGGACACGAAGAATATGTCCCGTGTCCTTGACATATGAGGGCAGGCTCATGACCAGGGGCTGCAGGTGTTGGTCGACGTAAATGCTGGCATTCTCCGTCAAAGCCCCCACACCAGAGACAATGGGTCGCCCCGGTGGCGACGTCATTGACTTGTGCACCTTTGGAAGGGCATAAAATGTTGGAATGATTGGGTTAGGGGATTCCAAGAAGCCAGCCACGTCCGCGCTAATAACCCCCTGGTCACGTGCCTGCCCAATGATGGCATGATATTCCTCGGCATCACCGGCCAGTCTGGATGTGGGGGCCCTCACATACCATTGAGTATTGTTAAGGATCTGTAGGCACATTGCCACATACTGCTCCTTCGATAGTAGCACTATGTTACCCCCTTTATCTGCTGGTTTTATATCCAAGTTATTGTTGGATTCCAGAGCTTGAATAGCTGTCTGAAGATCCTGTCCGATGTTTGATTGTTTCCTGCCCTGTTTAGGAAGTTTCTGCAGCTCTGCCATTATGAGGTTGACGAAAGTGGCAACGTTATGGTTTACACCTAAAGGTGGATAGTACGTGGAGGATTTCTTGAATTTCCTCATGGGCTTGTCTGGGGGGCATTGACCAGCCACTTCTAATGCTAGATCGTGCATGTCTTTGTCTAATTGAGTTTCGGATAGAAAAGGTGGATTTTGGTCCCTGTCAGGAGGTCCCTCCTTGTCCATGAATTGGTAGCGGCATAAAACTTTTCTTGCGAAAAGATGTATGTCCTTTGCCACGTCAAACGGATCTAGCATTTTAGATGGACAGAAATTAAGGCCTAGGCGGAGTAAGTCCTCCTGGTCTTTTGATAGGGTATAGTCAGTTAGATTGATAATGTCTATTGTAGGATCACCCAATTCTGCTCGGGGTTCATCAAGTTGATTGTGTTGTTCTATCGATAGGGGAACATCTTTGAGTGTCTCATCGATTGAGACGCAGGTGGATGGAGGGACTCAGGGATGTCCGGAGTCGCCGGCCCTACTACGTCGTGCCTTATTCCTGCGTATGTTTCGGCGCACGTTGCGCCGCTGCCTAAAAAATCCCGTTTGGCACGGTCCCCACTCTCTGGGTCTCCAGTAGGAGAAAGGGTCCTCTGATCTATTTTTCTCTTTTGTTTATGTTGTTCCTCATATTCATGAAGGGAGATTTCTCTCCTTGGGGGAACCCTTCTCTCCTCCCCCTGTGCTTGTGTTTTTCTCATTGGGGGTTTCCTTCCCCATGTTCCTCGTGAATATCTGGTACCCCTTTCTCTTGAGGAAGATGTATCAGATGAGCTTCCATATCGGTCGGGATAGTCCCGTCTGCCTCTTGAGCCTTGTTGCTCATTTGGCCACCTGTATGCCTCTTTATTTTTGTAGGCTGCTCTATCCCTGAACAGTTTCCTTTCCTTTGTCTGTATGATGTCTTTGTTAAGTTTTTCAATAGATTCTTGTATTCCAGAGTCTCTTTGTTTGAAATAGTCGTTTTTATCCACCCTCTCTAGATCATCTATTATGGATTTTATTTGATTATTAATTATTGCTAGTTGTTGAGTATGCTGTGTGATCAATAATTTGATTAGCTGTAGTGAGCATTCTTGTAGGATGCCTTCCCATTGTTCTTTAAACTGTTCACTGGGACAGCATATCTGAGGAAACAATCGTATTCTCAGGCCTTGTGGGATAATTTTATTCTCTACATACTCCTGGAGGTACTGAATGTCCCACCAAGTTCTTGACTTTTTTGCAAGGGCTTTGTACAAGTGGTTAAATTTAGAATTAGTTGTTTCATTTTTCTCTATGTTAGCTTTATTTGAAATTTTACATTGCATTAAATTTGTCATCATATTGTCCCATTCTTGTATCCCCAACTGAGTCATATTAATACTAAAATATTGTTGTTTTTTAGAAAGTCTGCAGCTATTGTCAGGGGGTACGTCTTTTAAGAGAAAACAAATTTGCGTTTCTCTGACCTATTGTAAAGTCATATTATGTTAGGACAACCTCCAGGCAAGCTGGTGCGTCCCAGTGGGTTGACGACCCTCCACACATAGACAAATTGAATATGCAAATAATTTTTATATCTTATGGACACTTTGTCTGGAGGGGGTTTGGAGTGCAGGTCCTGCCAAGGTTCTCTATTGCAATAGCAAAATGCTGGGGTTAGGTCTAATCCCCAATTCTATTTTTGGGACCTAGCATTCCCACCACACCTCACTGGATCAGTTAAAATCATATCACATTTATTTCATACATTTAAAAAAACATGTAGTTCATGTATATACACATACAAAAATATATATATATTTGCTTTACATTGACATGAGCTTGAATCTATAGACGCTACTACATATTCAGTGCATGGAATTATTGAAGTTCATGATTTTGATTATTGTCTGCATTTTATATTCCTAAAGCTTACGGGTCTGATGATCATAAGGACTATTGGGCAGACATGTTTCGCCAATTGCAGCTTCCTCAGTGCCCTATTACAATCATCAAAAAACAGGATTAATTTAGGTACCAAGAAGGTATCTTTAAGAAGCAAGATAAGAATACTCTAGAAAAGACAGTAATAAACCAATGCACTTGCTGATGTCTAGCAATGCACATCTAGCATATAACATTATCATTATCATTTTTACATTGTGTAGCCTCATTTGGAGGCAAACGAACATAATATCATGATGTAAAAGGGGGGGGTTTATTTTTATTTTTATGCCTGGCGTTGGTGCTCTCCCATTGTCACCGTAATATATATTGCAATAAAAAGGAGAGAGTAAAAGAGAATATTTTTGTAGTATGACCCACCTTTTAACTGCTGGTTTGGACTGAAACCCTTATGAGGCCCTTTCTTTTGGCTGTGTGGCCCTTTAAAAAAAATATATAATAAGGGACAGGTGTATATATTAAGGCGTTCAGTCATAATATTACTAAGGCAAGCCAGTTAGATCTATATATCCATTATTAATGATTACCTCTCACAGAGAAGCATCTGCCTCCCTCTTGGGAAGAGGAGCTGTATAAGAACGTTTTGCAGGCTGCAGGCAAATCCTTTCATACGGGGATTGTCTGGATGGTGTGATACTGGATGCCAACCCAGTAGTTTGAGTCCTGTGGGGGTATTAGATATATATAATATTAGTGCAAATGCACAATAGAAGGGCCTTTAGGATTTGGGAATGGTTCATTTAAATACCTTGCAGTGGCAGATTCTCAGCGTCCCCGCTCTTGTGTTGGAGGGCTGGGCGCCTCAGCGCTCTCATTCGGCGCCTCCCTGCTGGAAAGAAAGAACGTGCGCAATGATGCGCACTCAGCTGCGTCGATGCTGCGGGGGTAGCCTCTCTGTGCGTGCCGCCACTCCACACACCCGGCGCGCGTCTGTCAGTGTCTCCCTAAGAGCAGGCACTGGTATGCGTCCTCCGGTTATAGAAACCGGAAATGACGTCACGCGCGCCGTCCTCCCATCACTTCTATAGTTATGTCTGCATTATAGGCGCCATCTTAGTGTAGACAAATTGCGCTTTCAATGTGAGCATGCCTAAGGTCATGTCTACATTACAGGCACCGTCTTATTATAGACAATTTGCGCTCTCAGCGTGTACACGCCTTGGCGTCTAGGAAGGTGTCACTATTTTAATATGACGTGCCATGACGTTAAGGAACGTGTCTGCATTTCGGGCACCATCTTTCTGGAGTCTAATTGCGCTACTGTATTGAAAGAATGTAATATTCTACAAATTTCAGTGTGTCTAGCACTTTGATAGTATGTGACATAAGCTATGTTAGTATTGATTGAACTATTACTTAATTGTATTGTATGTGGTCACCTCCATGTGGCCGCCAATTGCTGCCTCACTGACCATAGACCCAACCGACTTCGATGTCTGTACACGTGTATATTATGTGTATACCAAAGTGCTACATCCGTACAGATCCTGTTCTTAGAGGAGATCTCTATATTATTGTTATAAAGCAGAACTTGTGTGGGAGAAAGAGCGGGGAAGCCAAGATATTATCCATCGCTATCTTAAGAAAATTTGTTTCTAATTTGATGGTGTCACCTTCGGGATCAGTCATGTGAAAATATGACTCTCTCTTCCGACCAATTTATGTATAAGCTCTTATATTGGTTCTCTTCCAATTTTTTCAATTTTGTTGGCCTGTTGGTCAAGCAGCAAAGCCAGGCATATCCAAATTCAAAAAGAAAACCTATCTGTACCTATTTCTATTCGTTGCTCCAAAGGGATATTAATTCTAGTCGTGTTGATTAGTAATAACCAGTATCCTCCTGGCTATTTCAAAGAATTTGTCCTATGTTATTGCTATTCGCAATGATCAGTGTCCTTCTAGCTGTTTCAAGGAATTTTTCTTTATTATTTCTGGGTCTGGGGGGCTCCCGGGTAGGTACCTCACATACAGCCCCTTTGAAGGGTGGATGGTGGGTCTATCCCCGGGGTCCTGAAAATGGGACTCATTCAATGGGAATGGGGTATTTCACACCTTGGCAATGGGAATGGGATATTTCTCACCTTGGCATTGGTGTGTATCCTATTTATAAATATGAGGCGAAACTTATTGTTTCATTCAGCCCTGGGAATTTGTGTGCTTGTAGGCGGAAGATCCACCTCGTCTCTAATTTCAGAGTGATTTTGTCTATATCGCCTCCTCTCTCTGTGGGGTGTATCCTATCTAGACCCTGTATTTTAAGGGTTGATGGGTCCCCTTTATGGTATTTCTGGAAATGGCGACCAATAGGTGTCTTGATATTCCCCGTTCTTATGCTGTATTGGTGTTCGTATATTCTTTTTTTAAGTGGTCGGTTCGTTTTGCCCACATAGAATCTCCCACATCCACATGTCAGATAGTAGATAATGTGGGGTGTATTGCAGTTTATAAAGTGTTTGATCTTATATTTGTTCTCTTTGGTATGTTTAATTTGTGATCCTGGAAGTATATATTTGCAGCTGCTACAGTTTCCACATCTGAAGGTGCCCCAGTCTTTACAGCACTGAGTCTTCTGATGAACGAGAAAGTGGCTGTGAACCAACCTGTCCCTCAAATTATTCGGGCGTCTGAAGATTATCTTCGGATGACGCGGCAAAAAAAACCTAAGGTATGGATCATTTAGAAGAATATGCCAGTTGGACTGCAATAAGTTTCTAATGGACGAGTGTGCCTCTGTGTATGTTAAGATTAAAGCGGGACCCATATCCTTTTTCGTTATTTTTGGTTTGAATAGCAGTTTCTGTCTGTCTGCACATTTAGCTTTTTTTGTAGGCACTTTTTAGCGTATGCCGGTTATATCCCCTGGCCTCTAAGCGTTTCCAAACTTTATCCGCTTCTATTTTAAAGGTCTCCATGGTTGAGCAATTGTGGCGTACGCGTATGAATTCCCCGTATGGAATACTACGCAGCAAGTGAGCAGGGTGTGAGCTAGTTGCTCTAAGCGTTGTGTTCGCCGCTGTTTCTTTTCTATATAGGCTGGTATCTATTTTGCCCTCCTGATCCTTCCGTATCGTCAAATCTAAAAACGTTACTTTATCTTTGTCAAAATGGCTCGTAAATTTAAGATTGAAATCGTTGCTGTTCAAAAGTTGAACAAAACCTTCTAGCTCCTCCCTCGGCCCCTCCCAGATGACCAGGATGTCATCAATGTACCTGTGCCAGGCCGAGACATGGCACAGGTACTTGGTCATCTCGTCCTCCGCCCACAACCCCCTCTCCCACCAACCCAGGTACAGGTTGGCAAACGATGGGGCACAAGTGGTCCCCATCGCTGTCCCCTGCACCTGGTGGTAGAGTTGACCATTGAAGAGGAAGAGGTTGTGGGTGAGGACGAAATTAAGGAGCCGAAGGAGGAACAAGTTGTGGTTATGTTCTGATATATCTAATTCATTCAAGAAAGTCTCCACTGCTTTCAAACCCTTTGCATGGGGGATGCTGGAATAAAGGGCCTCCACATCCAGAGTGACCAGGAAAGCGTCGGGATCCACCCATGTGCCGTCAAGGACACGAAGAATATGTCCCGTGTCCTTGACATATGAGGGCAGGCTCATGACCAGGGGCTGCAGGTGTTGGTCGACGTAAATGCTGGCATTCTCCGTCAAAGCCCCCACACCAGAGACAATGGGTCGCCCCGGTGGCGACGTCATTGACTTGTGCACCTTTGGAAGGGCATAAAATGTTGGAATGATTGGGTTAGGGGATTCCAAGAAGCCAGCCACGTCCGCGCTAATAACCCCCTGGTCACGTGCCTGCCCAATGATGGCATGATATTCCTCGGCATCACCGGCCAGTCTGGATGTGGGGGCCCTCACATACCATTGAGTATTGTTAAGGATCTGTAGGCACATTGCCACATACTGCTCCTTCGATAGTAGCACTATGTTACCCCCTTTATCTGCTGGTTTTATAACCAAGTTATTGTTGGATTCCAGAGCTTGAATAGCTGTCTGAAGATCCTGTCCGATGTTTGATTGTTTCCTGCCCTGTTTAGGAAGTTTCTGCAGCTCTGCCATTATGAGGTTGACAAAAGTGGCAACGTTATGGTTTACACCTAAAGGTGGATAGTACGTGGAGGATTTCTTGAATTTCCTCATGGGCTTGTCTGGGGGGCATTGACCAGCCACTTCTAATGCTAGATCGTGCATGTCTTTGTCTAATTGAGTTTCGGATAGAAAAGGTGGATTTTGGTCCCTGTCAGGAGGTCCCTCCTTGTCCATGAATTGGTAGCGGCATAAAACTTTTCTTGCGAAAAGATGTATGTCCTTTGCCACGTCAAACGGATCTAGCATTTTAGATGGACAGAAATTAAGGCCTAGGCGGAGTAAGTCCTCCTGGTCTTTTGATAGGGTATAGTCAGTTAGATTGATAATGTCTATTGTAGGATCACCCAATTCTGCTCGGGGTTCATCAAGTTGATTGTGTTGTTCTATCGATAGGGGAACATCTTTGAGTGTCTCATCGATTGAGACGCAGGTGGATGGAGGGACTCGGGGATGTCCGGAGTCGCCGGCCCTACTACGTCGTGCCTTATTCCTGCGTATGTTTCGGCGCACGTTGCGCCGCTGCCTAAAAAATCCCGTTTGGCACGGTCCCCACTCTCTGGGTCTCCAGTAGGAGAAAGGGTCCTCTGATCTATTTTTCTCTTTTGTTTATGTTGTTCCTCATATTCATGAAGGGAGATTTCTCTCCTTGGGGGAACCCTTCTCTCCTCCCCCTGTGCTTGTGTTTTTCTCATTGGGGGTTTCCTTCCCCATGTTCCTCGTGAATATCTGGTACCCCTTTCTCTTGAGGAAGATGTATCAGATGAGCTTCCATATCGGTCGGGATAGTCCCGTCTGCCTCTTGAGCCTTGTTGCTCATTTGGCCACCTGTATGCCTCTTTATTTTTGTAGGCTGCTCTATCCCTGAACAGTTTCCTTTCCTTTGTCTGTATGATGTCTTTGTTAAGTTTTTCAATAGATTCTTGTATTCCAGAGTCTCTTTGTTTGAAATAGTCGTTTTTATCCACCCTCTCTAGATCATCTATTATGGATTTTATTTGATTATTAATTATTGCTAGTTGTTGAGTATGCTGTGTGATCAATAATTTGATTAGCTGTAGTGAGCATTCTTGTAGGATGCCTTCCCATTGTTCTTTAAACTGTTCACTGGGACAGCATATCTGAGGAAACAATCGTATTCTCAGGCCTTGTGGGATAATTTTATTCTCTACATACTCCTGGAGGTACTGAATGTCCCACCAAGTTCTTGACTTTTTTGCAAGGGCTTTGTACAAGTGGTTAAATTTAGAATTAGTTGTTTCATTTTTCTCTATGTTAGCTTTATTTGAAATTTTACATTGCATTAAATTTGTCATCATATTGTCCCATTCTTGTATCCCCAACTGAGTCATATTAATACTAAAATATTGTTGTTTTTTAGAAAGTCTGCAGCTATTGTCAGGGGGTACGTCTTTTAAGAGAAAACAAATTTGCGTTTCTCTGACCTATTGTAAAGTCATATTATGTTAGGACAACCTCCAGGCAAGCTGGTGCGTCCCAGTGGGTTGACGACCCTCCACACATAGACAAATTGAATATGCAAATAATTTTTATATCTTATGGACACTTTGTCTGGAGGGGGTTTGGAGTGCAGGTCCTGCCAAGGTTCTCTATTGCAATAGCAAAATGCTGGGGTTAGGTCTAATCCCCAATTCTATTTTTGGGACCTAGCATTCCCACCACACCTCACTGGATCAGTTAAAATCATATCACATTTATTTCATACATTTAAAAAAACATGTAGTTCATGTATATACACATACAAAAATATATATATATTTGCTTTACATTGACATGAGCTTGAATCTATAGACGCTACTACATATTCAGTGCATGGAATTATTGAAGTTCATGATTTTGATTATTGTCTGCATTTTATATTCCTAAAGCTTACGGGTCTGATGATCATAAGGACTATTGGGCAGACATGTTTCGCCAATTGCAGCTTCCTCAGTGCCCTATTACAATCATCAAAAAACAGGATTAATTTAGGTACCAAGAAGGTATCTTTAAGAAGCAAGATAAGAATACTCTAGAAAAGACAGTAATAAACCAATGCACTTGCTGATGTCTAGCAATGCACATCTAGCATATAACATTATCATTATCATTTTTACATTGTGTAGCCTCATTTGGAGGCAAACGAACATAATATCATGATGTAAAAGGGGGGGGTTTATTTTTATTTTTATGCCTGGCGTTGGTGCTCTCCCATTGTCACCGTAATATATATTGCAATAAAAAGGAGAGAGTAAAAGAGAATATTTTTGTAGTATGACCCACCTTTTAACTGCTGGTTTGGACTGAAACCCTTATGAGGCCCTTTCTTTTGGCTGTGTGGCCCTTTAAAAAAAATATATAATAAGGGACAGGTGTATATATTAAGGCGTTCAGTCATAATATTACTAAGGCAAGCCAGTTAGATCTATATATCCATTATTAATGATTACCTCTCACAGAGAAGCATCTGCCTCCCTCTTGGGAAGAGGAGCTGTATAAGAACGTTTTGCAGGCTGCAGGCAAATCCTTTCATACGGGGATTGTCTGGATGGTGTGATACTGGATGCCAACCCAGTAGTTTGAGTCCTGTGGGGGTATTAGATATATATAATATTAGTGCAAATGCACAATAGAAGGGCCTTTAGGATTTGGGAATGGTTCATTTAAATACCTTGCAGTGTCAGATTCTCAGCGTCCCCGCTCTTGTGTTGGAGGGCTGGGCGCCTCAGCGCTCTCATTCGGCGCCTCCCTGCTGGAAAGAAAGAACGTGCGCAATGATGCGCACTCAGCTGCGTCGATGCTGCGGGGGTAGCCTCTCTGTGCGTGCCGCCACTCCACACACCCGGCGCGCGTCTGTCAGTGTCTCCCTAAGAGCAGGCACTGGTATGCGTCCTCCGGTTATAGAAACCGGAAATGACGTCACGCGCGCCGTCCTCCCATCACTTCTATAGTTATGTCTGCATTATAGGCGCCATCTTAGTGTAGACAAATTGCGCTTTCAATGTGAGCACGCCTAAGGTCATGTCTACATTACAGGCACCGTCTTATTATAGACAATTTGCGCTCTCAGCGTGTACACGCCTTGGCGTCTAGGAAGGTGTCACTATTTTAATATGACGTGCCATGACGTTAAGGAACGTGTCTGCATTTCGGGCACCATCTTTCTGGAGTCTAATTGCGCTACTGTATTGAAAGAATGTAATATTCTACAAATTTCAGTGTGTCTAGCACTTTGATAGTATGTGACATAAGCTATGTTAGTATTGATTGAACTATTACTTAATTGTATTGTATGTGGTCACCTCCATGTGGCCGCCAATTGCTGCCTCACTGACCATAGACCCAACCGACTTCGATGTCTGTACACGTGTATATTATGTGTATACCAAAGTGCTACATCCGTACAGATCCTGTTCTTAGAGGAGATCTCTATATTATTGTTATAAAGCAGAACTTGTGTGGGAGAAAGAGCTGGGAAGCCAAGATATTATCCATCGCTATCTTAAGAAAATTTGTTTCTAATTTGATGGTGTCACCTTCGGGATCAGTCATGTGAAAATATGACTCTCTCTTCCGACCAATTTATGTATAAGCTCTTATATTGGTTCTCTTCCAATTTTTTCAATTTTGTTGGCCTGTTGGTCAAGCAGCAAAGCCAGGCATATCCAAATTCAAAAAGAAAACCTATCTGTACCTATTTCTATTTGTTGCTCCAAAGGGATATTAATTCTAGTCGTGTTGATTAGTAATAACCAGTATCCTCCTGGCTATTTCAAAGAATTTGTCCTATGTTATTGCTATTCGCAATGATCAGTGTCCTTCTAGCTGTTTCAAGGAATTTTTCTTTATTATTTCTGGGTCTGGGGGGCTCCCGGGTAGGTACCTCACATACAGCCCCTTTGAAGGGTGGATGGTGGGTCTATCCCCGGGGTCCTGAAAATGGGACTCATTCAATGGGAATGGGGTATTTCACACCTTGGCAATGGGAATGGGATATTTCTCACCTTGGCATTGGTGTGTATCCTATTTATAAATATGAGGCGAAACTTATTGTTTCATTCAGCCCTGGGAATTTGTGTGCTTGTAGGCGGAAGATCCACCTCGTCTCTAATTTCAGAGTGATTTTGTCTATATCGCCTCCTCTCTCTGTGGGGTGTATCCTATCTAGACCCTGTATTTTAAGGGTTGATGGGTCCCCTTTATGGTATTTCTGGAAATGGCGACCAATAGGTGTCTTGATATTCCCCGTTCTTATGCTGTATTGGTGTTCGTATATTCTTTTTTTAAGTGGTCGGTTCGTTTCCAAGCGTTTCCAAACTTTATCCGCTTCTATTTTAAAGGTCTCCATGGTTGAGCAATTGCGGCGTACGCGTATGAATTCCCCGTATGGAATACTACGCAGCAAGTGAGCAGGGTGTGAGCTAGTTGCTCTAAGCGTTGTGTTCGCCGCTGTTTCTTTTCTATATAGGCTGGTATCTATTTTGCCCTCCTGATCCTTCCGTATCGTCAAATCTAAAAACGTTACTTTATCTTTGTCAAAATGGCTCGTAAATTTAAGATTGAAATCGTTGCTGTTCAAAAGTTGAACAAAACCTTCTAGCTCCTCCCTCGGCCCCTCCCAGATGACCAGGATGTCATCAATGTACCTGTGCCAGGCCGAGACATGGCACAGGTACTTGGTCATCTCGTCCTCCGCCCACAACCCCCTCTCCCACCAACCCAGGTACAGGTTGGCAAACGATGGGGCACAAGTGGTCCCCATCGCTGTCCCCTGCACCTGGTGGTAGAGTTGACCATTGAAGAGGAAGAGGTTGTGGGTGAGGACGAAATTAAGGAGCCGAAGGAGGAACAAGTTGTGGTTATGTTCTGATATATCTAATTCATTCAAGAAAGTCTCCACTGCTTTCAAACCCTTTGCATGGGGGATGCTGAAATAAAGGGCCTCCACATCCAGAGTGACCAGGAAAGCGTCGGGATCCACCCATGTGCCGTCAAGGACACGAAGAATATGTCCCGTGTCCTTGACATATGAGGGCAGGCTCATGACCAGGGGCTGCAGGTGTTGGTCGACGTAAATGCTGGCATTCTCCGTCAAAGCCCCCACACCAGAGACAATGGGTCGCCCCGGTGGCGACGTCATTGACTTGTGCACCTTTGGAAGGGCATAAAATGTTGGAATGATTGGGTTAGGGGATTCCAAGAAGCCAGCCACGTCCGCGCTAATAACCCCCTGGTCACGTGCCTGCCCAATGATGGCATGATATTCCTCGGCATCACCGGCCAGTCTGGATGTGGGGGCCCTCACATACCATTGAGTATTGTTAAGGATCTGTAGGCACAAAATACCCCATTCCCATTGAATGAGTCCCATTTTCAGGACCCCGGGGATAGACCCACCATCCACCCTTCAAAGGGGCTGTATGTGAGGTACCTACCCGGGAGCCCCCCAGACCCAGAAATAATAAAGAAAAATTCCTTGAAACAGCTAGAAGGACACTGATCATTGCGAATAGCAATAACATAGGACAAATTCTTTGAAATAGCCAGGAGGATACTGGTTATTACTAATCAACACGACTAGAATTAATATCCCTTTGGAGCAACAAATAGAAATAGGTACAGATAGGTTTTCTTTTTGAATTTGGATATGCCTGGCTTTGCTGCTTGACCAACAGGCCAACAAAATTGAAAAAATTGGAAGAGAACCAATATAAGAGCTTATACATAAATTGGTCGGAAGAGAGAGTCATATTTTCACATGACTGATCCCGAAGGTGACACCATCAAATTAGAAACAAATTTTCTTAAGATAGCGATGGATAATATCTTGGCTTCCCAGCTCTTTCTCCCACACAAGTTCTGCTTTATAACAATAATATAGAGATCTCCTCTAAGAACAGGATCTGTACGGATGTAGCACTTTGGTATACACATAATATACACGTGTACAGACATCGAAGTCGGTTGGGTCTATGGTCAGTGAGGCAGCAATTGGCGGCCACATGGAGGTGACCACATACAATACAATTAAGTAATAGTTCAATCAATACTAACATAGCTTATGTCACATACTATCAAAGTGCTAGACACACTGAAATTTGTAGAATATTACATTCTTTCAATACAGTAGCGCAATTAGACTCCAGAAAGATGGTGCCCGAAATGCAGACACGTTCCTTAACGTCATGGCACGTCATATTAAAATAGTGACACCTTCCTAGACGCCAAGGCGTGTACACGCTGAGAGCGCAAATTGTCTATAATAAGACGGTGCCTGTAATGTAGACATGACCTTAGGCGTGCTCACATTGAAAGCGCAATTTGTCTACACTAAGATGGCGCCTATAATGCAGACATAACTATAGAAGTGATGGGAGGACGGCGCGCGTGACGTCATTTCCGGTTTCTATAACCGGAGGACGCATACCAGTGCCTGCTCTTAGGGAGACACTGACAGACGCGCGCCGGGTGTGTGGAGTGGCGGCACGCACAGAGAGGCTACCCCCGCAGCATCGACGCAGCTGAGTGCGCATCATTGCGCACGTTCTTTCTTTCCAGCAGGGAGGCGCCGAATGAGAGCGCTGAGGCGCCCAGCCCTCCAACACAAGAGCGGGGACGCTGAGAATCTGCCACTGCAAGGTATTTAAATGAACCATTCCCAAATCCTAAAGGCCCTTCTATTGTGCATTTGCACTAATATTATATATATCTAATACCCCCACAGGACTCAAACTACTGGGTTGGCATCCAGTATCACACCATCCAGACAATCCCCGTATGAAAGGATTTGCCTGCAGCCTGCAAAACGTTCTTATACAGCTCCTCTTCCCAAGAGGGAGGCAGATGCTTCTCTGTGAGAGGTAATCATTAATAATGGATATATAGATCTAACTGGCTTGCCTTAGTAATATTATGACTGAACGCCTTAATATATACACCTGTCCCTTATTATATATTTTTTTTAAAGGGCCACACAGCCAAAAGAAAGGGCCTCATAAGGGTTTCAGTCCAAACCAGCAGTTAAAAGGTGGGTCATACTACAAAAATATTCTCTTTTACTCTCTCCTTTTTATTGCAATATATATTACGGTGACAATGGGAGAGCACCAACGCCAGGCATAAAAATAAAAATAAACCCCCCCCTTTTACATCATGAACTTCAATAATTCCATGCACTGAATATGTAGTAGCGTCTATAGATTCAAGCTCATGTCAATGTAAAGCAAATATATATATATTTTTGTATGTGTATATACATGAACTACATGTTTTTTTAAATGTATGAAATAAATGTGATATGATTTTAACTGATCCAGTGAGGTGTGGTGGGAATGCTAGGTCCCAAAAATAGAATTGGGGATTAGACCTAACCCCAGCATTTTGCTATCTAATCACTAACACATATAAATTCATTTTTCATATGAAACACTACCCTAATATATATCAAGAAATATTATATACCAGAAAAAGAAGGAAAAGGTGGAATAAGCAGCTAATACTGACCAAAAAGTTAATGAAAGGAGCCTTGTGATGGACCACAACTCCAAAGCAGGCTGTTATTTACATAGACCCCTCCAGACAATCACGTTCTAGGTATTGTGTGGCCGCAAAGCCACAGTGGCTTTTTGGCCATGGAACACATTGAAGGTGATTATTATTGCAGTATTGCACTCTAGGCTTTAGGATTTATTGTGAATTATTGACTATTTAGTCGCCCTTTTATATTACTGATGATGGTGCAAAAATTGTATTTTTGGACCTAGGCTGTTTTTATATATTATCTACTTTGTTATTGTTATTTGATTGTGATCATTTTGGCATTTGACCCTTCCTGTCTATAATTTTTAAAGTTTCCTTTGTGTATTGTATGTTTTGATGTATCAATAAAATTTGTAATGCTTTACTTGTGTTTCCCTTTAGTGGGGGAGTGGTGTTGGGGTACAGCACCCCAATTGGCATTGTTTGTTGCACTGAAATACACACCCTCCAGCTAGCACAGAGTTTGGACCCTAGAAGTCTGCTTTTTGGATAATACCATAATTGGATCAACCGGTGCACGACCCTTTGGCTTCCTTCTGGATTATCCCTTGCTGAACTTTGCTAACCAGTATATGATCTTGGTTATCCTCTTTGACTTCTCACCTGTGCCTGTGACCTCTGACCTCAGCTTCTGTAATTCTGTCAGCCTCTCCTACCACCAACCAGATGACCACAGCTGTCTACTGAGGCCCTTGATTCTTTGGACACACCCCAAGGCTTCCAAAACAGCAAATATATCCTTCCCAGCAAGGGGCTCTAAGGAAGACCAGTGTAGCCCTTAGATTCTGGGCCTAAGGTTCGAGGTTTGGATCCTGAATAGTAGTCTCCATTGTCTGTCCTCCAGTAGCAATGCTCACAATTAGGTCAGTGACACCAAATGAGGAGCAGCAAGTAATGGACAAGGCCATGATGCTGCTGATGATGTTGGAGTTGGTGCTGCAGGGAGAGGACATGTTTCATCTGTGCCTGCTACACCTTCCTCTGGTGCAAGCAGAGGCCACGGTTTGCAGTGTCTTTTGGTAGACCTAAGACATAAGAAGGAGAAGGATGTGAACCCTCAGCGCTCAGCGCGTTGCTACTACTGCCCACCATGCCCGGGACTGAGCACGCCAAAGCTAGCAAAAATGATGTCCCCAGCATGGCATTTTTCAAACAATGCAAGATACGGGCCATTTGCAATCTTTGTCACAAGTACTTGAAGTAAGGAAAAAGCCTTAGTAAGGCACCAATAATCCAAACACAAACTGCAGTGGCAGAAAACCTAAAAAACCTGCAAGCACCTAAGGCTCTCTCTGCTGCTTTGGTTGACTTTCCCCCTAATGGAAGGATGTGAGAGCACCTCCACCTCCGCCTCCACCAGCAGTGGCACCACCATCCCCAAGCCTGTCCACGCCATCCCAAGGAAGCGTTCAGCTGTCCATTTATCAAACTTTAGTGAGAAAGTGGAAGTTGGGCCTGGGCCTGACACTGAGGACAGCTTCTCCTTGACTAAGGGCAGCATGGCTCACATGAGCCACTTCATGCTGGCTTGCTCACATAGTCACCAGTGCCGATTACCAGGGGCTACCCAGCTGAATCCCCACTGTAAGAATAGCATCTTCTCCTTGATTTCAGCATTGGAGTGGGATGGAAAGATGAGGGAGTACAAATACACTTTGGTGGGTGCACTATTGACAGAGTTTGCAGCTGAATTTGAGTGCTCAGTGGTGTCACGAGGCTGAAAAGCAAGTCACCTATGCAGCAGGGGCACTGGCACCACTGCACAAAGGAGGGTGAGCATGGCCACAATTATTATACATGTATTTCATTGTCCCCCATATACACCACCATTGGATACTGCGCGTAATACCAGGAGGCAGACTTTGACTGGCATGGTGGATGACATCTGTTGCCCAGTCTCCTGGTATAAGCAATGGGTCCTCCCCGTTCCCTTTTCTGGGTTGCTAAATTGTGCACATGGCCAGAGCTTGGCCTCTATGCCTTGAAGATGCTAACCTGCCCTGTGGCAAGTGTCCTATCATAACTTGTGTTCAGCGCCAGAAGGGATGTCATCATCAACAGGAGGATCCGCTCATCCACAGCAAACATGGACATCCTTACATTTCTTATGATGAACCAGGTGTGGATCCCATGGGACTTGGCTGTGCCAGAACCTGCGTGATCAACCTGTGTTTGTGATGGAATTCTGAGCTGAAGTGGAAAGGACTCCAGGGAAGTGTGTTTCTGTAGTTACTGGCTGTTTAAGGAGTAGCTGGAGAAACACTCCATAGGGCACCGGAGCTAAGGAGAGCTCACAGCTGTATGGGCCACATGGTGCAGGTGTCACCAGGAGCGCAGACAGCTAGAGGCTTGCCGCCAGAGTGAGAGGAACATCAGGGCTAAAGTGCCCAAGATATACATGTATGAATTATGAGTAGACCTGTGTGGCCATATGAAATTCGGACTCTTTTATGAGGACCTGTGTTCTCTTATGAATGCCGAAGAAAGCTTCGGCTTTAAGTTGTACTTTGTGACTGTGTATGCCTGTGTCCATGTCCAGAAAAATCCCGGGACATTAGAGGTTCCTATTGACTTCAATAGGGTTTGGCTCGAGTCCGGGGATCCAACCAAAACTTTAGTGGCAAGTTTGACCGAACTTTCAGAACCCAAACTTCTATGGGCTCACTCATCACTACTGTCCAATGAAAAGTTATAATAAAATATTTAAAACATTTGAGTGGTGTACTCACTTTTATGAGATACTGTATATATATATATATATATAAATATATATATATATATATATATATATACGGTATATTTAAAGTTTGGCCTGGAGTTCAGTTTACATACCTTTTGTGCTGCACTGGGACGTACATGAGAAATGCTTTGCTTTGTACTGTAGGTTGTTCGCCAGCAAAAATGTAATAAGCAAAGGAAGCGTTATGTTCACATTTATCATATTTATATATTCTCTATATATCTCCCAAGCTAGGGCTGCATAAAATGTGCAGACAGCTTGTATGCAGATAGTGGATATTTATTGCTGGAGATTTGTTTGAAATTTCTAAGGCAAACAGAATTATATTAGAAAAAGACAAAAACTAGTGATGGGAGTGGGACAGTGCTCATGTCAAGCTGAAGGTATAATTCAAAAGAAGCACATATAAACAGAATGTAAAAGGTTACTTTTTCTTTTATTGTCTTTCAGATGAAAATTGCATAAACATTTTTAACCCATATCAAGAGATACATCTACTCTAGAGGAGTGCATAAGCTGGCAATTTTCTCCCTTACGGAACAAGTATAACAACACCTAGGCTGTAAAACATTTTTGTATAAAGTTGTAAAAGTAGTTATGTGGGGCTCTACTACAATTTTCTGTGCTTCTGCTTTAAATGCAGTAGTGAACTATTTACCACTACTAACAAATGGCTTGCCGTCCAGGTGATATGGACAAATGGTGGTGAGCCTCCCTGGTGTAATCTCCCTTGTTGATTCATAGCAGTCACAGTGCATGAGCTATCACAAGGGTTCACCAAGGATATTTGCAATCAGCGGTCATCTATGTGTCTTGAGGGTCGATCAGAGAGGGGAGAAGAGATTGAGCTTGGGGTCTTGCAGGTAAAAAATGTTTGTTTGCTGGGACAGGGGTCCCCCACTCTTCTCCTCAGTGCCCACCAACAGGCCATGTTTTGCAGATCACCACACAGATGCAAGGTTGAAGTTTTCGGTGCTCAGACAGAACTACAGAGCTTCCTATGTGGAGATTCACAAAACATGACCTGTTGGTGGGCCTTGAGGAGAGGGTCAGGGAACACTGCTTTAAGTTATACAGGGCTAAGTGATTATACCTTTGACAAAAAAAATGTAAAGTGGACAACATAGAATGTGACAGGTAAGGTCTACATGTGGACTGTCTTTCCAAGCAAAAGCTATGCGTTCCCCCATCTGTTGTCAATAGCATATCTATACCTTCTGCAGCTATGCACACAAGAAAGTACAAAAAATATCATAAAAAATCACATGCATGTGATGTATATTTATTTTTCACATTTTTTTAAGTCTGGAAACAGCACCCTATGTGCTATGCAGAAAAAAAATGCATTTACTAGATACCCTATAGGGCACTTTTCTAAATTCATGAAATAATATCCTTAATATCCGTAAATATCTCTCATCACATGTATAGGTGATTATTTATGAAAAATGAAACACACTTTTTGATTCTTGTGTGATAAAGTTAAAGAGAAACAATATCTGGAATTTCACTTTTATGAGTGTTGTTTCTCTTAGAATATGTGTATATTTCCATTGATCACCCAGGCACAGGCTGCTCAGCCAGATGCCATGCTCAGTTTGCTTGGCACTGCAATTCACTGTGACATTACAGCAGCCGAATATAGCTGAGCTCATTATCTCACTAGAGGTGAGCCAAAACCTTACCATTATAGCCCCAGATAGGGCTGGGGATGCAGCTGGGGTGCTAAGACATGGCAAGGGCTCCTGGAAGAGGTAAGGAAATTGGATGACCTAGGAGTTTTACACAGCCGGGCACCTCAATTCAGGATGCCCAAGGGACTGGGCGTGGACTGTTGCTCCTCTTCAAAATGCTCACCGAGTTGTAGGTTGCCATTCACAAAGCAAGTCCCACCCAAAGTACTCGCACACCCAAAGTACCACGAAGAGGGCTCATGCTAATTATTTGGCGAATTATGTTTCATTTTGGGTGTTTTTGAGCATTAACTGAAAGCATTAAAGTGTGAGCTTTTACACGCAAAATCATTACCCCCAAAAAATCACCTGAACTTGCGGTGGGACATTTTTACAGGTGATGTACATCGCATGAAAGTTTGGAAATAACTTGCTTTACCAAATAATTAATATAGCCCCCCACTGTAGGTACTATACTTCTCGCATTGCACATTTAATCTTGTTCAAAAATATATCATAATGTGATCAGCACTGCAGTTAGAAATCTTTGATAACAGTAGAGACATCGAAACAAAGGCACACACCACAATTACAGTATTAAATATACATTGTGTATCTGTAAACAAAACATTGACTGAATTTTGGATTGTTCATGAACAGCTGTCTTTTGCATTTTATAACAATGCAGCCATAAAGCATTCAACAATCTTCCGCCAGCACAAAAACATATAGCAGGGTGTGTAATTAGGGGAGAAAAATGTACTTCTTGAGCTTGTGCCCAGTGCTTTTAAATAGAGGAGAATGAAGTGCCATTATTCTGGGTAATTACACATCCCTAAAGTGTCTAAATGCACTTATAACACTGAGGAAACCAATGAACCTACTGATTGCGAATTAACAATGCGCAGTCTTTTAAAGTGAAGTCAAACTTGGAACTTTAACACTAATGTACAGAAGTGTACATTTTTAAACTATCAATTTAATTTTGTCCAAAGCTTTGGGCTGTAGGTTTTCAATCTAAATCTGATTTTTCTTTAATCAAGTAAATGAACATGATGTAGAGAAAAAAGAATGTACTGTATGGTTGCTTTGACCTGACAAACTATTATCACAGGGCTAGATTAATCACAAGGCTGTTAAGTCTGGTAACCGGTAGTTTATTAGGGAACAGTTTGTGATGCACTTTACCTTCACATTACTCTGTAATAATTTAATGTACACTTCATAAACATACGTTAAAGGACATTCCTATCTCATTAACTGGGTTGGATTTCTATTAGCCGGCAATTTGACGTAGTCAGTAATGTTGAGCAACCTCCATTGTGGCAAGATTAAAGAATAGCATAAGATACAGTAGTACATTTACCTATATATGTATATCTGAGCAAAAATAGGTTATAAAAACAAGCAATATAGCTATTCTTCAAGTGGCCCTGATGCCCAGTTATTCCACATTAATTGACTATTGGATTTGGGCTGACTAGAAAGGTGATTTGATTGAAAGTTTGTCTCCTTTCTCTTCTGAAGCTTAGAAGATGCTACAACAGCACAACAAAAATGATGACTTTGGACCTCCTGGTCCCTGACCACACTGCTATGCTATTTTTGTACTTCGGTGTCTCAATATATCTACCAAAGTTTGGTCCACTGACAATTTTCCCTACCAGGGCAGTTTCTAGGCTAAATAGCTTTCAGGAAGGGGAGAAGAAATTCCTCCACCCTTAATCCTTTAATGACTACACAACAACAACAGGTCAAGTATTTTCAACTCCTATATACAAGCTGGTTTATAACTGACCACTCTGGTATAGTATTTAGAGATGAGTGAATTTTTTAAAAATCGGGCGAATCGCTACGCTTCGGTACAAATTTATATGCAGCGAATCACTAGAAAAAATGGCTATTACTGGCCTACTGAAAGCCTCAATATGGTTGTAGAGCATTTTGCCTTGCTGTAACACACATAGGGTGCGTGCTGGGTTAGTGAAATAATATTGAAATAAAGTATGACATGCAGATCAGAGGCATTGCTATTAGAATCGCTGTTGCAGAGCAGCACAATGACAGAGCCTTGAGGTGGCAGCAGCATGAGGAGACCATATAGTGCCTGAAAGACACACCTTGGAGTTGGCAGTAGCATGAGGAGACCATATAGTGGCTCAATAACACACCCTGGAGTTGGCAACAACATGAAGGTACCATGCCTGAAAGACACACCCTGGAGTTGGCAGCAGCATAAGGAGACCATATATTGCCTGAAAGACACGCCCTGGAGTTGGCAGCAGCATGAGGAGACCATATAGTGCCTGAAAGACACACCCTGCAGTTGGCAGCAGAATGGGGAGATCATATACTGCCTGAGTGACACACCCAAGAAGGAAACAGCATTAGAAGACTATATAGTGCCTGAAAAACACACCCTGGAGTTGGCAGCAGCATGAGGAGACCATATATTGCCTGAAAGACACACCCTGGATATGACGGCAGCATGAGGAGACCATATAGTGGCTCAATGACACACCCTGAAGTTGGCAGCAGCATGAGGAGACCATATAAAGCCTGAAAAACACACCCTGGAGTTGGAGACAGCATGAGGAGACCATATATTGCCTGAAAGACACACCCTGGAATTGGCATCAGCTTGAGTAGACCACATATTGCCTGAAAGACACACACTGGAAGGCAGCATCATGAGGAGACTACATAGTGGCTCAATGACACACCCTGAAGTTGGCAGCAGCATGAGGAGACCATATATTGCCTGAAAGACACACCCTGAAGTTGGCGGCAGCATGTGGAGATTATATATTGCCCGAAAGACACACCCTGGAATTGGCAGCAGCATGAGTAGACCAAATATTGCCTGAAAGACACACACTGGAAGGCAGCAGCATAAGGGGACTATATAGGGGCTCAATGACACACCCTGGAGTTGGCAGCAGCATAAGGGGACTATATAGGGGCTCAATGACACACCCTGGAGTTGGTAGCACCATGAGGAGATCATATATTGCTTGAAAGACACACCCTGCAGTCAACAGCAGAATGAGGAGATCATGTAGTGACTGTGCGACCCACCCAAGAAGGAAACAGCTTTAGGACACTATATAGTGCCTGGAAAACACACCCTGGAGTTGGCAGCAGCATGAAGAGACCATATATTGCCTGAAAGACACACCCTGGATATGGCCGCAGCATGAGGAGACCATATAGTGGCTCAAGGACACACCCTGAAGTTGGCAGCAGCATGAGGAGACCATGTATTGCCTAAAGGAGACACACCCTGGTGTTGGCAGCAGCATGAGGAGACAATATAGTGCCTGAAAGAGACACCTTGGAGTTGGCAGCAGCACGAGGAGATCATATATTGCCTGAAAGACACACCTTGGAGTTGGCAGCAGCATGAGGATGCCATTTAGTGGCTCAATTACACACCTTGGAGTTGGCAGCAGCATTATATCATATAGTGGCTCAATGACACACCCTGAAGTTGGCAGCAACATGAGTAGACCATATAGAGGCTCAATGACACACCCTGGAGTTGGCAGGAGACTGAGGAGACCATATAATGCCTGAAAGACACACCCTGGAGTTGGCAGCAGCATGAGGAGACCATATATCACCTTAGAGACACATCCTGGAAGGCAGCAGCATGAGGAGACTATATAGTGACTGAAAGACACACCCTGAAGTTGGCAGCAGCATGAGGAGACCATATATTGCCTGAAGGAGACACACCCTGGTGTTGGCAGCAGCATGATGAGACAATATAGTGCCTGAAAGATACACCTTGGAGTTGGCAGCAGCATGAGGAGACCATATAGTGCCTGAAAGACACACCTTGGAGTTAGCAGCAGCATGAGGAGACCATATAGTGGCTCAATGACACACTCTGGAGTTGGCAGCAGCATGAGACCATATAATTGCTCAATGACATACCCTAAAGTTGGTGGCAGCATGAGGAGACCATATAGTGCCTGAAAGACACACCCTGGAGTTGGCAGCAGCATGAGGAGACCATAGGCTCGATTCAAAGAAACATTCGTCCGGACTTCCGTAGCTGTCTGTGAAAGTTTTGGTGGGTGTTTGTCATTTTTTTGCTTTTTTTCGTACATTTTTCATTCGTACGAACGTTCGGGAAGATGCGTATATGCTCTTTCGCAAAACGGAAGCAAATCGGAAGTTTCTCGTTCATTCGGGAGCATTTTTCCACCAAATCTGAATTTTTTCGTCCGTTCTGAAATTTTTCGTTATTGCAGTGGACTTGCGATTAATTCAGAGAGCTGATTACCGATGGGACAACACCCCATAAATCCGTTTCATTGACGAACCACTCCCGGCACCTTTTAGATGTCGGAACTAGAGCCATGGACGAGTCTACTGCCTTTGAGGAGCATGAGGATCTGCAACTCATGGGAATTGAGATCGTCCGGAGGTCACAGACCAGACTGCATCGGCGGCGACGCATGGACATCAATAGCATGCATGACGTTGAGCTGTTCGAGCTGACCAGGCTTAATCGCGCTTCCCTCCATAAATTGTATAGTGAGCAACGGCCATGGTTAGCCCGCACCACAAGGAAGGGGCAAGCAATTTCAGGTATGACCAAGATGCTTGGCTGCCTGCAATTTTTGGCGAACGGCTCATTCCAGAGGCTGGGTGCCCTCTCCGTGGGGATCTCTCAGCCTACGCTGAGCCGCGCACTATCCAAATTTTTGGAAGGCATGGCTACCCTAACTCGGAAATATATTTGTTTCCCTGAGGATATGGTAGCCCGAAACGCCATTAAGCTGGCATTTTATAATATCGCCGACATGCCCAACGTCATGGGTGCTATTGACTGCACACACGTTGCCCTCGTCCCGCCGGCAGTCGACAAGTATATATACAGGCAAGTTGTGGCTTCCATTGTATCTAAATGTTTGGTTGTCCCTCCTTTGGCCAATACCATTATTTGTATTTCTGCATCCTTGTTTTTAAACCATCATTGTGAATAGTCCCTCCTTTTAAGCAGAGCATCCTTGCCCTTATTTACTCCATTTTTAGCCTCCCTTATTGTGAATAGTCCCTCCTTTTAAGCAGAACATCCTTGCCCTTATTTTCTCCATTTTTAGCCTCCCTTATTGTGAAGAGTCCCTCCTTTTAAGCAGAGCATCCTTGCCCTTATTTACTCCATTTTTAGCCTCCCTTATTGTGAAGAGTCCCTCCTTTTAAGCAGAGCATCCTTGCCCTTATTTACTCCATTTTTAGCCTCCCTTATTGTGAAGAGTCCCTCCTTTTAAGCAGAGCATCCTTGCCCTTATTTACTCCATTTTTAGCCTCCCTTATTGTGAAGAGTCCCTCCTTTTAAGCAGAGCATCCTTGCCCTTATTTACTCCATTTTTAGCCTCCCTTATTGTGAATAGTCCCTCCTTTTAAGCAGAGCATCCTTGCCCTTATTTACTCCATTTTTAGCCTCCCTTATTGTGAAGAGTCCCTCCTTTTCATTAGCCACTCTATGTTGCTAGTCTCTCCTTTTACATATTCCCTCATTGCAATCAGTCCCTCCATGATAATGCTTCCTCCTTGGCAAGAGTGTATGTGCAACAATGGACCTTCTTTTTCCATTCTTTGCCAACTTTGGCACAAGTCAAACATTTTAAAGTGTACTTGAAAGAGAACAAGTCACTCAACCTTGTAAAGGCTCGAACATACATCTTCTTTTGTTGGACACTTAAATGTAAGGTAGTTGTTTATTGTTAGTTGTCTGGATGTTAACGTTTGACTTAGCCTGTTAGAAGTGAGCGTTGGATTCGTGGCCTTCTTTTTTTAAATTTGGTTTTATCTTTATTTTTGTCCCAGAAATCGGAAAATGGGCCACTCACTGAATGTGCAAGCAGTGGTGGCCCAGGACATGCGTTTTCTGAGCGTCCTGGCAGGCTACCCTGGCTCAGCCCATGATGCCTACATCCTGCGCCGTTCTGGATTATTCCGGCGGTTTGAGTCAGGAGAATTTGCGGGTGCATGGCTCCTTGGTAAGTTGAGTCCAATTACCGATTTAGAATTTATATGTGTGGCTTGAATGCTTGTGGGAGTCACCTTTCCTACACGATGCCTTGCACATCACCTTGGGAACATGTGTAACCCGACTGGACCCATTACTTTATCCAAACTACATTGGCTGCAAAATTTATAGTCCTGCATTGTTTAAACTCCAAAGTGTAATGAGAGCAAAAGTCAGAAACAGTCTTCAAAACACTTTGCCCTCCAAATCTGTTAGGGACTTTAGCAGAGGGTCTGCACCATCTTTGCTTACATGCATTTCACTTACTGAGTAGAGGTGAGCGGGATAAAGTGCAGGGGCAGCCTTACACCTGTTTTGGACTAAGCCAAAACAGAAAATGGGTCAGGTAAAGTTAAACCATAATACATTGTTCTGCAGCACATACAACAATAGCTGCTAACAGTCTGCCTGATTACCCAGCATCCACAGTATAATTGACCTACTTTGGGCCCCCATCTCTCACATATGTTTAATTGTTGTTTTGACATCTGCAATATGTATGCTCATGTTTGGGTGACAATGTCACATACCTCAGTAATATTTTTTTTAAAGCAATTTTGCGCTGCAATGTCTGAATTAATGGTAATATTAGTTTCCCTTACATTGTTGTAGGCGATTTGGGGTATCCACTACTCCCGTGGCTGATGACTCCGGTCCTCCGGCCACAGACTCCAGCCCAAGAGGCCTAAAATCGTGCCCATAGAAAGACCAGGGCAGTGGTGGAGAGGGCCTTTGGACTCCTGAAGACCCGTTTTCGGTGCTTGGACCACACTGGGGGCTCCCTGCAGTATGACCCTAAAAAGGTCATTGATATCATTATGGCATGTGCAGCGCTGCATAATTTTGCTATTCTGCAAAGGGTCCCCCGATATGTTGATTGCCCACCCTCTCCACCCTCCGATGAGCCAGACGACGCCTATGTGGGCCAGCCAAGTGCGTCTGGGCAAGCCGTGCGGGCCAATTTAATAGCCACACATTTTGCCTAATTTATGTTTGGGTTTGGATGTGTTTTTTTGGACTTGGTTATTGTTTATTTTTTTATTTGTTTTTGGTATGTCTAATTTCATTATGAATAAACCAATAATGAATTTGTGTTAAAAAACAACAACAATGTTTGTGGACTTATTTGGAGACATTTTTTTTTGGTTTTTTTTTTGGGTCTACTTGAACTAATATTTCGCAATCAAAACACCACAGACATAAACTTGTTGAAACCAAAATATTTACTAGTTTGTAAAATGTTTCTGGCATACAAACTGAATAGGAGGTGAGTGCCCCTCACAGACTTTGGGGCCAGACATGTACATGAAATTGTTGGAAAAACATGTTCCAAAACATAAAAATTTACACAAATAAGCCCTCTCCTGCTTGCCCACATTTTCAACAGACACAGGTTTTAAGCAAACCGAGCTATGCCACATCTACACCTGTAAGTCAATGGCCCACCCAAACCAGAACAGCCAGTCCCAATCCCAATCCAGTACAATCACAGCCAGGGTCCAAGGTCTTAGTTTGGCAGCCCAGAATGTCACCCAAACATGAGGAGCCACCACAAATGAGATTGTGCCCAAGACAGCCACGCCACAGCTTAAGTGGCCGCTTCAGTGAGTCTTGGGCTCTGGCATTGGCTAGTGGGCTACCTCACGCCTTGACTGACCTATATGGGGGCAAATCCAAAGCAACCTAGCAAGAGCAGCGCAAAATGGCAGATTTTTAGCCCTCACCAGACAAGTCAATCCAAAGATGTGGAACAGATTCAGGCCAAACACACATTAATATTGGTGATGCCCATAGAACCCAGGTTGGGGCCCTTGGGGGGGGCCCTAACCTGGGCCTGTGTGGCATTCAGAATCTGCAACTGTTCCAAAATGTTTCTTTGGTTACTGTGCATTTCGGCCATGCCTGACCTGATTTCGGAGGTCAAGTTGGCCATGTGGCTGTTATGGGTCCTCAATTCAGTCAGCACAGCACTGAAGGTAGTATTTAGGGACTCTAATTGGCCCCTAATATGCTCCTGATTTTGCTGATTTTGGCGACGAAAAAGCCGCCTCTCTTGGTGCCATGCTGACTCCATCATCTGCACGCCCCTCCCCTGGGAAACTGGGCGACGTTGCTGAGTACGCCGCCCAATTCCCCGGGTTGTGGGGCGTGCAGATGATGTTGCTCGAGGACCCCCAACAGCCACAGATATGCTTGCCAAATCCTCAGCAGCAGATCTGAAACTGGGGACTGGAGGGTCAGTCTCTGCATGCTGCCCACGATGTGCAGGCAGCATGCAGCCAGCTTCCCTCTGCTGCTGAGGATTTGGCGGAGAAACATTTTGGGACAGTTGCAGATTCTGGCCCAGGGGAAGATCTTCATAATCTCCAAGGAAGCTTCCATCTTCCTCCTGCTCCTGGATTTGCTCCATCAGTGTGTGGCTCTGTTGGGGAAATGTAAAAAAAAAAAACGTTCAGTGTGGGGAATACATATATAAATCAGACAAGAAAAACATGGCAAGCCACATGCATACACAACAGCATGAAAAAACACTTACCGTAGATATCGGATCCTGGGTCCTATGCAGTGCGGAAGAAGACGGCAGCGGTAACATGGCAGAGGAGTCCCCACTAGCTGAGGGATGATGCTGGGCTGCATTAGAAGAAAAAGAGCTATGAAAACACACAACTATGCATTGTTGATGCATATGCTAAGCAAAGAAACGTGGCCAAGCAGGAATGGCCACTCCCACAACGTGGCCACTTGGCCTTCACTAGGAATGCCATTACATTAGTGCATGGATTGTTAAACCAGACTAGACACATTGGTCATGTGTCTAAAAACAAATATGCAAGTAATGGCTGCTGTGTGAGTTGCCACATCCCTTTTAGGCGATGAAGTTAACACACTAAGGTGCAAAATAGCAGTTACAATATGATTCTGGTGGGGAACATTGTATCTCTGAAAACATTTGCAGCAAACCATCTTAATCCGTTGGGCACCCAACCCAGCTCTTACCACATTGACCAACAGCCAAAGATGTTAGTGTGGCGTGTGCTTGTCAATTAATACATAGCACGCATTCCTTTTCTCCACTCCTAAGTTTCTTAGTTTACTGTAATTTACTTAAACGTCATGTATGTGGCTGTCAATTTGCACATTACCAGTCCACACACATTACACACCCTGGTCAAAGTGAGCACGCCACTAAAAGCACCCTCGAGCCATGTGTTTAGCTAGCCCTTGCAGCCACCCCCTCGAGCCATGTGTTTAGCTAGCCCTTGCAGCCACCCCCTCGAGCCATGTGTTTAGCTAGCCCTTGCAGCCACCCCCTAGAGCCATGTGTTTAGCTAGCCCTTGCAGCCACCCCCTCGAGCCATGTGTTTAGCTAGCCCTTGCAGCCACCCCCTAGAGCCATGTGTTTAGCTAGCCCTTGCAGCCACCCCCTCAAACCATGTGTTTAGCTAGCCCTTGCAGCCACCCCCTAGAGCCATGTGTTTAGCTAGCCCTTGCAGCCACCCCCTCGAGCCATGTGTTTAGCTAGCCCTTGCAGCCACCCCCTAGAGCCATGTGTTTAGCTAGCCCTTGCAGCCACCCCCTCAAACCATGTGTTTAGCTAGCCCTTGCAGCCACCCCCTAGAGCCATGTGTTTAGCTAGCCCTTGCAGCCACCCCCTCGAGCCATGTGTTTAGCTAGCCCTTGCAGCCACCCCCTAGAGCCATGTGTTTAGCTAGCCCTTGCTGCCTATGTGTAGGTTTACACACATTTTTGGGGTCATTCACACATTACTAACCTGCTGGAATTGGCGGGTTGTCGGTGTCCTGCTGGCCCGGGTGTCCCTGTAAGGCCATAGAATGGAGCAAGCCCAGAATCATCTCCTCAGCTTGGGTAAATCTCATTTTTGTGGGAAATCCTCCGCCAGTTTTTTCGCTGTAAAACATAGTAAGCATAATTAAGCGCACTGATGGATACACAAGAATATTAAAAACCCACAAATAAGCTAGGTACCTGTACAGCTGCCTTTGACTCTGTTTCTTCCGCACGGCATATTTCAGGTCCGATATCTTCCGCTGAACCTGTTCCACATCTTTGCGTTCCTCACCCGCTGCATTGACTTGCCTGGTGAGTTCTTCCAAAATCTCTGCTTTGCGCTGTTTGCTGGTGGTTTTGGATTTGCTCCCATATAGGTCGTCATAATATAAGGTGAGCCCACTAGCCAATGCCAGAGTTTGGGACTCGCCAAAACGGCCACTCAAGTGTCCTCGGCGCAATGTGCACCCTCTTTGGGGTGGTTGTGGCTCCTCAGTGCTTGGTGGCAAATGGGGTGACATTCTGGGCTGGGGGGATGGAGGAGACCTCAAGGACTGGAGGCTGGCTGTGGATCGTACTGGACTGGGAAAGGGACTGGGTGTTCGGGGCTGGGTGGCCACTGAAGTTGCAGGTGTCGATGTGGCATAGGGGGAATGCATGACAACCTGTGCCGGAGGAGAGTGTGGGCGAGCAAAAGAGGGTCTGGGCGAGCTGGAGCTGCTGCTTTGAGCCCTGTGGGTCTGTGGGGCCTTGGAGGTCGTTGGCTGGGGTGAGGCATATCTTGTGGTTCGCACACTCTTGGGCTTTGCTTTGGAGCCACGTGCGGGGGGGGGGAGGGGGCTGTTGGCCTTTGACGGCTTTTCGGGCTTCTGGACCTTGTTCGGCCCCTGCTGCGCCTTGGGCCCCTGCTGCGGCTTCTGGACCTGGACCTGCTTCGGCCCCTGCTGCGCCTTGGGCCCCTGCTGCGGCTTCTGGACCTGGACCTGCTTCGGCCCCTGCTGTGCCTTGGGCCCCTGCTGCGGCTTCGGGCCCTGTGTTTGGGGCCTTTGGCTATGGCCTTGGTGCCACGTTGGTGGGGGGGATGTGAGGCAGGGTGGGGTGGGGCCTCGTCCCCTCTTACCCATCTGTGGGGCATGAGCTTGGCCAGCCTTGGTTTGCTTGCTCTTTGGTTGGGCTGCTGCAACCTCCTTTTTTTGCCGCGGCCTTGGTGGTAGGCCTTAGCCTGGCTTTGGGCTCTTGGGAGCGTGTTCTCGGTCCCTCGGCCTGCTCAGCCCGCTTGCTCTGCTTCTTCTGGCCAGTAGCTTTTTTCGGTGCCATTTTGGGTGGACTCTCAAAGAGAATGAGCTGTGTGTGCAGGGCCCTTTAAATAAGGTATCCGGCGCGTGGCGCCTACGCGCTCGCTTGCGCGCACGGCCGGCCGTTCGCACGGCCGTGCGAAACCCGGAAACCGCTGGGGCAGTGCTTATCTGCTGCCGAGAAGAAGAAGAAAGATGGCCACTATCTTCACCCGCCAACAAGAAGAGATCATCATGCTCGTAAGTGTCTTTTAAGGACTTTGCTTGGATTTGTAAATGGTGCTCTACATGTTAAGGATGCGCAATAAGTAATTGATTGTTTTTAAATTTGGTTCACCTACATGCACACCCAAGCGCACGCCACACACGTGCCAAATGACAGGGCGGCCAGATTTGAAAGTTAACTTAGCCTAGAAGTGTGTGTGTGTATGTGTTCATGTGATTGAACCAAAGAATGTTTGGTTGGCACTTCTTGATAGGCATTTCTGATTTCTTGCTATGTTTGATTTCTGTTTTGTAGACCATGCTGGAGCGCAGGTACGACTACCTGCCCAACTCGTTTGAGAAATGAATCGTCGCCCTGGAGATCATCTCGGAGATACAACATCAGACCGACACCACCTTCACCCACACACAGATAATGCAGCATTGGTCGGACCTGAAGCGACTGCACATGCCCCGGGTGCGGAGGTTTTTCGGGATCCATTTCCCAAGTAAGTACATAGCGCTTGCATGCAAGATGTAACTATGACAGAAGTTAGGCCTTTTATTTATAATGCCTTTTCTTTGGTAGTGTTGGAAATGGATTACCGCATTCGCCGCACCCGGAGGCGCACAGGCCGACCAGTGCTGCATGATTCTGCAGCTGGGAGTGAAGGTGGTGGATCTCCAGGGCGACGGGCCGACCCCTCCTCTGTGGCCTCCTCAGACCAGCCCCTGGACCTTACAACAGAGGAGAGGCGGCACAGCGTGGGCAGGGAGTCGTACCCTGCCACGCATGCGGGAGCCTCTGGTATGTGACTCTTCATGTCTACGCACACACATATACATGCTAGCTCCTGATATCACCAAACTGATTCCTTGATTCTGTATTTTTAGATGCTTCGGGTGCGGGTGAGTTAGTGGGTGAGGAGGCAGCAAATAGGAGCCCACAAGACCCTGGAGAAGGTGAGTGATGTGACCCAGACTTAGCTAAAAACATTTGAGGACTGCTGAATCAGACATCCAAAATAGCCATATTGCCCATGTTTCTACAGGCAATTCTTCACAGCAGAGCCAGGAACCAGGACCTCATGGTGTTGTCCCCAACGAGCCATCTCTCGGCCACCAACCAAGTAAGTAGTCATGCCATTATTGCCATTTCTGTATAACTTCACATGAACACACAAATACATAATGCCATAGTCAATGCCAATATAAGAGTGACCTGTGGCCACTTAATGAGCTTAATTACTTGCCCAACTGTCCTGTGGTCACTTAATGAGCTTAATTACTTGCCCAACTGTCCTGTGGCCACTTAATGAGCTTAATTACTTGCCCAACTGTCCTGTGGCCACTTAATGAGCTTAATTACTTGCCCAACTGTCCTGTGGCCACTTAATGAGCTTAATTACTTGCCCAACTGTCCTGTGGCCACTTAATGAGCTTAATTACTTGCCCAACTGTCCTGTGGCCACTTAATGAGCTTAATTACTTGCCCAACTGTCCTGTGGCCACTTAATGAGCTTAATTACTTGCCCAACTGTCCTGTGGCCACTTAATGAGCTTAATTACTTGCCCAACTGTCCTGTGGCCACTTAATTAGCTTAATTACTTGCCCAACTGTCCTGTGGCCACTTAATGAGCTTAATTACTTGCCCAACTGTCCTGTGGCCACTTAATGAGCTTAATTACTTGCCCAACTGTCCTGTGGCCACTTAATTAGCTTAATTACTTGCCCAACTGTCCTGTGGCCACTTAATTAGCTTAATGACCTGTGGCCACTTCATAACCTTAATTCCTTTCAGGAATGACATATGTGGCTTATAGGTAATTTGTTTACTAAAATACATTAAATCCACAGGTGAGAAACATGGATTGTTCTCCCAATAATATTTGTCTCGAAATTTGTTCCAGGGACCACACGCCAACGACTTGCTGACATGAATCGGAGGGTCCTTGAGTTGGTGGCCAATCTGCAGGCGATGCGGGACACGTTGGAGACAACAGAAGAGGAAGAGTAGTGTCCTGGTTCCTGGACCTGTATATTTGTAAATAGTTTTAATTGTATATAGTTTGATCTTTTATAAAATTATTTAATTGGATATCTTTTTTTATTCAAAAAAATAGTTTTTATTGTAAATAGTTTTTTAACAAAAAAAAACATTGTATATAGTTTTTTTAATGTTCACAAATATTTTATTAGAACATTTATTACATTTTAAAAATGCCACCAAAAATGGCAGTTGATTAATAAAAAAAACAATAAAAAATAAAAAAAATGGTGTTCCATTTATTTGCACAAATACATTTACACAAAACAAGGGGACAATGACATATTTATAATTAAAGATTGTAATGTTCGTGAAGTGATTTGGGTAAGTTTTAGGGTGCTAAAATGGAAGAAGAACCCAAGCGCTAAGTGATTTGGGTAAGTTTTAGGGACCGAAAATGGAAGAAGAACCTAAGCGCTAAGTGATTTGGGTAAGTTTTAGGGACCGAAAATGGAAGAAGAACCTAAGCGCTAAGTGATTTGGGTAAGTTTTAGGGTGCTAAAATGGAAGAAGAACCCAAGCGCTAAGTGATTTGGGTAAGTTTTAGGGTGCTAAAATGGAAGAAGAACCTAAGCGCTAAGTGATTTGGGTAAGTTTTAGGGACCGAAAATGGAAGAAGAACCTAAGCGCTAAGTGATTTGGGTAAGTTTTAGGGTGCTAAAATGGAAGAAGAACCTAAGCGCTAAGTGATTGGTGTAAGTTTTAGGGTGCTAAAATGGAAGAAGAACCTAAGCGCTAAGTGATTTGGGTAAGTTTTAGGGACCGAAAATGGAAGAAGAACCTAAGCGCTAAGCGATTTGGGTAAGTTTTAGGGACCGAAAATGGAAGAAGAACCTAAGCGCTAAGTGATTTGGGTAAGTTTTAGGGACCGAAAATGGAAGAAGAACCTAAGCGCTAAGTGGTTAGGGTGAGCTTGAAGGACCCAAAAGGGAAAAGGCAGGATAGCGCTAAGTGGTTAGGGTGAGCTTTAAGGACCCAAAAGGGAAAAGGCAGGATAGCGCTAAGTGGTTAGGGTGAGCTTGAAGGACCCAAAAGGGAAAAGGCAGGATAGCGCTAAGTGGTTAGGGTGAGCTTGAAGGACCCAAAAGGGAAAAGGCAGGATAGCGCTAAGTGGTTAGGGTGAGCTTTAAGGACCCAAAAAGGAAAAGGCAGGATAGCGCTAAGTGGTTAGGGTGAGCTTTAAGGACCCAAAAGGGAAAAGGCAGGATAGCGCTAAGTGGTTAGGGTGAGCTTGAAGGACCCAAAAGGGAAAAGGCAGGATAGCGCTAAGTGTTTAGGGTGAGCTTTAAGGACCCAAAAGGGAAAAGGCAGGATAGCGCTAAGTGGTTAGGGTGAGCTTTAAGGACCCAAAAGGGAAAAGGCAGGATAGCGCTAAGTGGTTAGGGTGAGCTTGAAGGACCCAAAAGGGAAAAGGCAGGATAGCGCTAAGTGGTTAGGGTGAGCTTGAAGGACCCAAAAGGGAAAAGGCAGGATAGCGCTAAGTGGTTAGGGTGAGCTTTAAGGACCCAAAAAGGAAAAGGCAGGATAGCGCTAAGTGGTTAGGGTGAGCTTTAAGGACCCAAAAGGGAAAAGGCAGGATAGCGCTAAGTGGTTAGGGTGAGCTTGAAGGACCCAAAAGGTAAAAGGCCGGATAGCGCTAAGTGGTTAGGGTGAGCTTGAAGGACCCAAAAGGGAAAAGGCAGGATAGCGCTAAGTGGTTAGGGTGAGCTTGAAGGACCCAAAAGGGAAAAGGCAGGATAGCGCTAAGTGGTTAGGGTGAGCTTTAAGGACCCAAAAGGGAAAAGGCAGGATAGCGCTAAGTGGTTAGGGTGAGCTTTAAGGACCCAAAAGGGAAAAGGCAGGATAGCGCTAAGTGGTTAGGGTGAGCTTTAAGGACCCAAAAGGGAAAAGGCAGGATAGCGCTAAGTGGTTAGGGTGAGTTTTTTTGGATTATAAGTGATGGGAGTGAAATTATGTATGCAAGCACTTTAATGAGATAAGTTTGTAGTGCGCAGGTGCAAGTTCGTAAGAATTTCATCTGGACGAATAATTTTGGACAAAGTGAAGCAGAATGTATCGGGAAGCGGAAAGGATTCGTGTGAGGATACGATGGGAAAAGGGCAAAAACGAAAGGCTACGTTGTTAGCTGAGAAAATGAATCTGAAAAGTCTCGATTGAAAAATACCATCCTCGTACACGTACTCTGGCATACGAGCGGACGGAAGCTTTACGGAAGGTTTACAAAGCATGCTTGGAATCGCTCGCACATTCATACGAGAGCGGGAAATTTTGAAAATGATACGACGACGGCACGAAATCGAAAGTTTTATTGTGTCTCTTTGAATAGAGCCTCATATAGTGGCTCAGTCGGGACATCAATTAAAATTAAAACCCTCCTGGCTGAAACCTGAAGTTAAACAGACAGTAAATAAAAATTAAAAATTATAACCTTTGAAAATGATAAAGCCGTTAATTATGCACGCAAGAAAGAAATTAAGCTAGCAAAAGTCATGCTTTAGCAATCTGTTTTGCATTGATAAATGTGATGTCTGTGTGGCACTGTAGAAGCGATCTCCCTGATTAACTGCAGTGCCTGAGCATTTCAATGCTGCTATGGTTTCCTAAACTATCTGCAGCAGTGTTTTTTTTTCACCCACATTACACAAACAGCTTAGATGACACCTGAGTTTTAATTTATGATAATGTTTTTTAAATGTGCATATGTTTACATTTTGCTCTTATTTGTAATAAAAAAGTTTTTTTTTTCCACTTCAACAAATCCAGATTATGTTCATGGTGCATGTAAGGGAGACAAAAGTGTTATATGTTAATTTTTAAACTTGTATAAATTTTCCCCATATGGTGTGTCTGGTCTAATTGGTTAACGTTTAATTACTAGAAAGTTAGCTAAAGCTGGTTCTGACCTTAATCTTGTTTTTATCTTTTGTTATTGTCATGGTTTTATTTAGCTCTTAAGGCCTGCTTGAATGTTATAACATTTTCCCCGCTGGATCACTGCCTAGGTCACCTACCTAGAAGAATGAATTAATAATTTCTGCCCACTGGGCAAAGCCAGTCTGTGTGTCTTCATTCATATCTGCGGGCATGTTTGGTACTTCTGGCACCAGTGCTGTATCTTCGGGCTCTTCCATTCTATGGCAGATGCAAATATTGTGTAGGACACAGCAGGCTAAGATGATTTTTGAGATCTTTTGTGGGCTGTGTAACATCTCCCCTACTGGGCATGCCAAACATAGAGAGCGTGCTTTCAACAGTCCGATGGTTCTTTCCACAATATTGTGTAGGACACAGCAGGCTAAGATGATTTTTGAGATCTTTTGTGGGCTGTGTAACATCTCCCCTCCTGGACATGCCAAACATAGAGAGCGTGCTTTCAACAGTCCGATGGTTCTTTCCACAATATTGTGTAGGACACAGCAGGCTAAGATGATTTTTGAGATCTTTTGTGGGCTGTGTAACATCTCCCCTCCTGGACATGCCAAACA